>CM070681.1:12501500-13823000 GCA_036346265.1 Melocanna baccifera
AAAAAGAAAAAAAGTATGTTTGCCAAACCTATGTGTGTTGTATGCTGAATCACAATTGCTTCTTTGCAACAATTAGCTGTAGTTACAAATTGGTTTGTGCATGGGACTGGGTGTTTTCTTGCGATTGGTTTTTGATGATGGGGAAAACATATTTATTTAGTTGAATAGCATAAGTGTGTTTTCTTCTGAGAAAGGATGTTACTTTAACCCTGATTACCATTTTGCAGTTCAATTTCCTTGGTTGATCTATTTTTATCATATCATTTCTGCTGTACCCAGGTTGGCATATGAGCAGCTTGTCTTTTGTTCAGCCTATATCATGTAGTGGTGTTCCTAAGATTTCAAGTGCTTGAGCACCTCTTTTTTCATTGTTTGCAGCTGGCCAGGAAAGGTTCAGGACAATCACTAGCTCTTACTACCGAGGTGCTGATGGAATCATTCTAGGTAACTTGATTACTTCCAAGATACACACATCAATTTGAAGCTCTTAACTATTTATCATGACTGACTTGAGAGTATATTTTTATGCCGATCTCACTATTACGATATATATTGTTTACGTGCTCCCCTCACGCCATCACATTTTAGGTTTTACTTTTACCTTTGAAATTCTGAGCATGAGCCATTTGGTGTCACTGTTATGATTCTGATGTGGAATCTTTGAATATACATGTAAATCGATCAAGCTAACATGCTCAACCGTGATTCTTGAACAATATATTGGCTATCTAGGATCTTGAGATGCCACATCTAAGTTTACAGTAAATGTTACATTTAGCGTTATGAGTTTTGTTTGCCTTGGATACCTCAGTTTACCTGGGTTATGATGTCAGGACGTCTCAAGTTAGTTGGTATATGGATGTTTCCTTTCCACCATCGCGTTACTCTGTCATATTTCAATCAGTCCATTCGTGTGCTGATTTATGGATATTTTTGGGAGTGTAGTAAACTTTGCCATGTTTGCATCGTCCTCCCGCTAACCGGATCTGTTTGTGCAGATTAAGTGTCATGTCATTGATTCCCTTTCTATTCGTGTCTCATTCTCCATGTGTTAAGGGATGTATATTCATTAGATGATGTATATTTGTTATGACACTGATTTCAATGTCCAAATATCAGTTGCAGATGTAGTGATATATAAACATCTCATTACTATTGTTGAATTAACAAAGTTTGTTGTTGCAGTAACTCACTGCGGTGGCTTGACCAATTCCAATCGCACGGAGTGAGCCGTTGTATGAGAAGTACAAGGTTCAGGGTGAGTATTTGATGCATTGCCTCGTTTGTTTCTTCATTATGGAATGTCTCTTTTGTCTATGCTCGATTTCTAATATGGATTAGTTTCTTCATTTTGTGTTATGATCAATAACTTGCTAAATATCGTTGTCAATTTGATGTATTGCAGTTTTGAGATCCTTGCTTTCCCATGCAACTTGATTCGGTGGCGAACTGGCACTAATGAGGAAATTGTGCAGTTTGCTTGCACTCGCTTTAAGGCCGAGTATCCAATTTTTGACAAGGTAAATTTGTGCACAGTACTTCTTTCTTTTACTTGAGTATCTAAATCAAGCTGAAAGAAACCATAATCAGCTTTTGTGTATGTCATGTCTGCTTCCATGACCAGTTATAATCTTTTGATATGTCATGTCTTTCTTTTACTTGTGTATGTCATGTCTGCTTCCATGTGTGGTGCAACACACATGAGATTGGTTTCATATGTGTTTAGGACACCAAGTTGATGGTGTAGTTCATTTGTATGTTTTAAAAGGGTCATGATTCAGTTAGGCCTCTGCATTACTCCTCCTTTTGGCATTTGGTAGGGTTCTGTTAGTAGTATTTGTATTTGCTGAGCATCTGCACAGATCCCTCGAATGAACTAACCGGCCCTAACATTCACAACCAAATGAATTCATCAGTTAAGATTGTAATGTGCCACTATCTATATCTGTTGCAAAAATTCTTTCATTGTATTCCACTCTCTTAGTCATGCTATCCTAAACTGTTAATACATTCTAGCAGATTTATGAAAGTTGCTTTACATCTGAATACCTCTTTGCAAAAAGGTTGCATATACTGGACCCTTGAGTGGAGATTTAATTGTAAATGCGCATTTGTATCTGTTTCATTTTAATATTTAATAAACCTTAATAGAGATCATATTGTTGCATATACTGACAACTCTTTCATTGTAATATGGACTCATGTGTGCATTGCATTTGTATGTGGTGCTTGTTCTATGATGCTTCATTAATATGATGCTTGATTTATTTACGAGTATGAACATGTATGTTTTATTTGATACATGATGATGTAAGAAAAAGTTGATATTTATTATTCAGTTTGAGATCATATTTGATAGTATGCATCACTTTTATTTGGTTTTCCGTTGCAACGCACGGGCACCTTACTAGTAAGACGTTAAAATAGGACATCATGGTGTTAGGATGCCGTGGTTGTAAATATATGAATTAAGCCCAAATTTAGGTATATTTTTGAAATTTCAGCTTTAGAATATATAGTCATCTATAACAATTCAAATGAAAACATACTTTTGAAAAATATACTTGAATTTAAAGATTTTGAATAAATTTAAATAATATGCTTTACTATTTTTTATATAAAATCAATACATACCTACAATCAAACTATCATAAAAAGGCAACTGCAATTCGAATTTTAATTTAACCTTGTTTGAACTAGTTAATAAATTATTTAAACTCATTATCTAGAAAATCTCAATTTTTCACATGTAATACATAAGAAAAACACCTATTTTACATCATAATACTCTAACACCATGTGTTCTAGATAATTATGCTATATTCAGGGGGTGATCGTTTTAGCGATGGCTTCTGGCTGAAATTTCACTGTAGTTGGCTTTTTTTTTACTGTAACTGAGTTAGCTTTTTGAGCATAATTAAATTTAAAAAATGTAAAAATAGAAAAAATATGTTAGCCCATCACGGACAATGCAAAGGAACATGGGAGAAAAAGGAAAAATGCAAAAAAAGCTCAAGAAAGCTAAAAAAATTTAGAAAAAGACAAATTACTGAATAGTGAAAAAAAACTAAAACTAGAAGCTGAAACTAAAAAAAAGCTGAAACGAACGGAGCCTCAATGTCGCAAGCAGCTTCTAAGTATGGAACGCCGCTAACCTATCTCCGTTGTGGCTCTAGCGCCTTTTCTTAGCTCTAAAACCTAACTTGATCACCGGCCGCCGTGATGGGCTCCTTTGTTGGTGCCCTTGTCGGGATCGAGACTGCCACCTTCCGCCGCCGTAGCCATCTGGATATCAAAAAATTGCCCATTGGTTCTCTTCCTTGCTGGCGCATATATTAGGATTTTCCAGAAAAACATAAGCTAATTAAACATATTTAAGTTATATTTTCTTTATCTAAGTTTATAAGATATATTTTCTTTCGTATGTAGATCAAGAAGATATTGAAAATGACTTAGACTATCCCTAATTATTGTTCTAGGTACTATATTCAATACATGTATATAACGAATATAAAATAAAACTGGATGTTTATTAAGAGTACTAAGGAAACATCATACTAATTTTATATTAAAATATAAAATATATTCTATATTTGTGAACAAGACTATAAAAAATTTTATCCTATAAATTTAGACGGGGAAGTACATTACTAGACAAACAAGATGGATATGATACTTTGGGGGTGATATTAGGCATAATTAAATTTTAAAAAATATAAAAATAAAAACGGCTTGCTAGTCTAGTGCGGACAATGCAAAGGAATATGAGAAAAAAATCGGAACGCAAAAAAATCAAAAAACAAAAAAAAATTCACTACGTGACAAAAAAGCTACAGTGTTTTAATCGCTGCTACAGTGAAAAAATCGCTAAACAGTGTTTTCACAGCCAAACTGATCGCAGCCAAATATCAACCAGAGCAACCACTTAATTACCATGTGTCCCTCGCAATAATCCCGAAGCATTCTCTTTTGTTTTCCCATCTAGCTCCTTTCCCAAATGGCAACTGAGAAGCTTAACCACCTGGTCAGGTGTAGCCGCATGCTAATTGGCATTAGACCAGCTAGGGCCTTAGTTTTTTGCCAGGTGGCGAGAGAAGGCACCAAGAATTTAATTTTTGTGTAGCCTACCAATGTTGCGAAGTTATTCAATTCATGCATACAACTATACAAGATTTATAACATTAATGTATATATGCTCGATGTTTTATAGTCTGTTATCTTGTATGCTTAATCATCTGCTTCTCAAAATAATTATATCGCGTGCGACGACAGGTCCTGTTCTACGCATAAGAGTTCAATGGTGACAACTAATACATGTACGTGCATTGTTTTGAAAAAGAAATCATACATAAGGCGTGCCTTCCAATCATAACCACCTATTAACTATGCACACATGAAAGCGTCGTCTTCGGCTATTACTCAAGAGAAACAAGTCTTATCGCATGTATCAGCATCACGGTCGATTGTTAATTGTTAGGCCATGTCCAACGCGGGCGATACGCTACAGATTGACTGTTCCACCATGGACCAAGCGCTGGGAGTTGGCGTAGGCATTGCCGCTTGAACAGGAGCCCGCCGCTTGGTGCGGACCACATGCGAGGAAAGTTTCTCTGGTAGCACCGGCACTCTGCGTATTCAGTTATTATTGTGTTATGACAGACTATGTGAAACATCCTCAAAATTCAAAGTTTGAATTTTGTTTTTGGATTTTTTTTCTTGAAATCCCAAATCCTTTCCAATTTGGCTTTTCTCCATGAAATTGTGCCTTTCCTTTTTCTTTTTGCTTCCCATCTCCTCCACCCATTGGCGCCTCCGGAGAAGTCGTTTCCTCCACCGCCTGGTTATGAATTACGGCCGCACTACCCATGGGTGTTCACACCCTCCCTATTCAAGTTGTCAGCATGGCCCCACTGTCTAACCGCCATGCCATTTAGTAGTACAAAATTTATCATGAGTGGGCATCGTCCATTTGGATGCATTAAATAAAACTAAAGATGTCAAGATAAATATGGTCTCAAGATAAATATTTAGAATGACTTGTTAATTAGTTAAGTTCTAATACTGAAAAATGCCCTGTTTGACTTGAGACCATATTTATCTTGACATCTTTAGTATTATTTAATTATGGTATAAATAATTGTAGATAAACTCATTTGAAATTTTGTACTACTAAATGGCATGGCGGTTAGACAGTAGAAATTATTTAAAACGGTTTTGGGGTAAGGTTGAATCATGGATAGCCATTAGATGGGCAGAGTCCACGACCTTACTCTAGGGTGGAGGCTTGAACAAAAGGGTGGCAATGCCGTCGAGCACTAGGGATCTGGGTGTGGTTGGCAGTCTCATATGAAAAGTAAGGCCTAGAGTCTTGTGCTGAGTAAATGACACCATGATCGCTCAACCACAAATATTGACCTATCAATTCTAGTCTAGTAACTGTTCAAGTCGATTGAATATCTACAGGTGGTATGGTATGGAAGCGATAAAACTATACTTAACAACGATATGCCATCACAAAATCGGGTGGTTGCCGTTAAGAGTTTAAAAATTTTTATGGGTAAAGCTGAGCAACTTTGCAGAGTGAAATAAAATGGTATTCAAATACGTCATGCTCCCAGTTAATGGGCAATGTTTATTGGGTGGTTCTAGCAATGAAGCATAAGTAGATTTCTTTATATTTTAAATTGGTATAATTTGTTAAAGCAACTATTGAAAACCCCTCACTCTTAAGAAGTAGTTTTGTTATTTCATGTTTGAAAATATTTACAAATAAAATTGCATCCACTCTTATTAATAAAACCAATATATTCCCATTCGTTGATAATCCTAGCAAATAATTTAATTAGAATTTATTCTTGTGACTTGCTAGGTACGGTTGTATTTATTACTTGCTAAACATCAAATAGAGAATCAATGGGACAGCGATGAACAAGTTGTTGATGAAGATCTAGGAGAACCTTGCTTCGTTGACGACCAGTGGCTTTAGGTCTTAATCTCGCTCAAGTACGCCTGTGAGAGTTTCTTTTGTAATGTAAGATAACTTTGGACTTATACGCCCACTATGTCCAAACTAGGCTGTTAAGCCATATTTCTATAATAAAGTTTTGGTTCTTTTATTGTAAGCATGTGTTGAATTGATGCTCATTCATGTACAGTACTCCACAACTGAACAATCCTGGGCAATTGCAAGGATTACTAGCGCTTCCAGAAATGGAGGTGTTACACTATGCACATATAATTTGTATTGGAGTAAGTAAATGCTTAAATGGGTTCTTAAGTTTTTCAAATCATCTAAGCATCTATGAAATATTTGTTCCCATTGGAGGCTATGGCTCTTATATGAATGCTCTATGACATGGCATTATTCTCTCTATTTAAGCATCTATCCAAGCGTGTCTCGCATTGGACATGCCCTTATGTTTGGGTCAAACAACTAATCTATGCACATGAAAGCGGCGTTTTGCCTGTTGAATGAGGAATATATTGGATTGGTAAAATGGTTTTTCTATTAGCCCTCGATAGAGATGGAAACGAATCGAATAGTCTCTAATACGAATATGAATATATATTTTTAAAATAAATATGGATACAAATACAAATTCATACTTTTAAAATAAATACGAATATGAATCAAATGTCATAATGAATACAAATTCAAATCGAATATGTACTTAATTCAGTTAAATACAAATATTCTTAAACTTTTATACTAAATCTCAGTCTAACAAAATTATGTAACATGACTACACGTCTACACGAGCTAGCATGTAGCGTATAGAGTTAAAATTATGCAAAATAATTTTCACTTCTTGCTTTTGAATCTTGGTTCATTAGAAAATTGCTTCCTAAAATCATCCCTAGAGAGGTCACCAAGGATGAAAACGGATCGAATACGAATCGAATAGTCTCAAACACGAATACGAATATGAACATTCTCGAATACGGATATGAAAATTCTTGAATACGAACATCTCAAATACATATTTTGCTTACCATATTTGTATTTTTTTAAATACAAATATCAGATAAAACGGATTATCCTTTACTGTATCCCATCCCTAGCCCTACATCTACACCGCAAAAATATCAACCTCTCAAGCCTCCTTGAGCCAAGCCTCGCGTTGTCTCTCTTCCTCCTCCTGTCGAGGCCACAACCTTGAACGGTCGTCGCCTCCCCACGTCAGCCCCGGCCTCCTCCAGACCTCCTTCCTGCGCTATTGCCGCCACTTACCTGGGCCCCTACCCCTCTTTCCTCAAATGGTCACAACCACCTTCTGTTCCCTCCTCCCCACGACACCGCTGCTAACTCCTCATAGATCGGCTGCCTTGTATAAACCAATAGCCAGTAGGAGTAGAAAACTAGCAACTATAAAAGCTTGTAAGTCGTAGGCCCTATTTTTTAGGCAGTTGCTGATGTCTTTGGTTTGCGTTTTTCGAGATGGCAGTGGACGAAGGAGACTCTAACATGGACAACGCATATGATTTTGACCTTGAAAATCCATTTGGAGAATTCACTTAAAAAAACTGTCACATTTGTTTTATTTTTCAGAGAAATGAAAAGCCAAAAGAATGGGGCTGTAATCGATCCTGTCTTGTCTTCCTCAGCCCTCCCTAGCCATTAGATTCATAATAATCCAACACCGAGATGAGATAGCTGAAAAAAAGGAAAGAATATTGCACCTAACCCCAAGTCTATGGTCATTACTTGTACAAAACCACACGTTTAACCATAGAGGTGGCCACCTAGGCCGTGCCCACGCGGCCGGCCGCGCATGCTCTCAGTAGGCTGGCCCGGCGCACCGACGACACGACACCGGCCGGGCGTGCACGCGAGAGAGGCCGGCTCGGCCCGGCTCCATGTAGCTCATTATATCATTTAACAAGGTATCCATGTAATATCATTTAACAAGTTAATAAAAGCTCATTATATCATTGATAATAATTATCTTGATGATTAACATTGTCTATGATTTTTTAATAAATTTTTGTATTTTTTATAATTTTCTATAATTTTCCTCTATTTTCTACATTTTTCAACATTTTTTTAATTTTCACGACCCATTTAACCTTAACCGTGTCCAGACCGGCACGGCACGGCCACAGGCTGTGCTTGGGCCCTCCCCTCAGCACGTGAGCTAGCACAACATGACCCATTTATTAACCATGCTTAAATGGATCGTGTCGCATCTAGGCCTGTGCCGTGCCGGTCTGGCACGACCTATTGGACAGCTGTAGTTAACCAATACTGCTTTTTACTTAAACCACAAGTCACCTTTCGGTCTGGCCCAAGCGCCCGGTCGTGGGCCTTCACGCGATAGGAAAAGTAGCGACGCCCCTTCCTCCATCCCGAGAAAAAAACAGAGCCCGGTGCGGCGTGACTCACCTCCTCGCGTGCTCGGTGCTCCTGCCGGCTTCAGGCCCAGCCCAGACCAACCCAGCCCAAACCCAAACTCTGCTTTCCTGTTTCTCCCTTCATCAGGGAGGCCCCCTTCTCCCCTTCCTCTCTCGCAAGTAAACAGGAGAGACCAATGGCCTCCCGGATCACCAGGCTGCTCCACCATCAGCACCGCCGCCGCCTCGCCTCCGCCGCGGAGGCCTCCGCGCGCCACCCGCCGCCGCGCGCTCCCCTTGGCGGCGCCATCTCCAAGGTAACCCAATAGTGGAAGAAGACAACCCTAACCCCCCCGTAAACCCTATAACCTCTTGAAGGTGTTTGACGGAATGCCGACGCCGATCCCAACGCCATTGTGGTTGCTTCCTTGATTTCTTTGCTTTAACTGGGCTCTCCGCTATGGTGTGATGTCTGCTTAGGGGCGTCTCTTAAGCTGACCTAACGGATGTCCCATGCCAGATTCTACTTAAGTAGCTGGCATTAGCAATTGTTCCCTAGTGTCGTGCTCACTACATTGTATTGAACCCTATCTGTGTTGCCAATCTAGTGTGAGATTACTGTTGACGCCATCTGCTTGCTTAGAGCCTTCAGCAATGCACGTGTTGTTACTCTATCTAAAAACTTGAAAAAATCGTATCTTTTCTTTTATATCGCATTAACCCTGCGATGTTTCAACTTCCAAGTGTTTCTGAATTCTGATCTGTGAGTGCACAGATTGTTTAGGAGGTTATAGCATTTGTACATATTGTGGTAATTGTTTATGAAATATTATTTTTGGTTTCTGCTCCGGCAATGTGTACCTGAAAGTCTGATTTTTTTACCCTTTCCTCTGTTTTCAGCAGGATGTTGCAAAGGCTGAAGGTCAAAACTCATCTCCGATCTTGAAGCTCGCAATTTTTTTATCGTCATTATTTATGAAAACGTCAAATCTTTTATGTGTTATACTGTTATCCATATTTCTTATGATCTTCTGGCTGTTGTTGCATCTCTGAAACCACTCCTGTTTCTGGTGCTGAGTCACACCACATCTCCTACACTTTAGAAATTAGGACACTTAGTTTGCTTTAGTTGAACTGCAAATTAGCTGTTTAAATAAATTTATAATGCAAATCAAAATAAAGTGTTCATTGGTATCTCACTCACAATATTGTAAAAGAACCATCCTGTTGTCTTGTCTATTGTATGAATTAAATGTATCCAATGAGGTCTTATAACACTTGTATTGAATAGAACAAGAGAAGACAATCAGGAAAAGTCAAATATCTTAGCAGCATACTCCATAAGACCATAACTTATCTTGTTTCTCTCAGCATTACCTAGTATTGGTTCTAGGAGAACTGTTGTTACTTGTTACAGATATATACCATACTACTAATACAAACATGTAACGAAGCATACCTCTTCAGTAGCTTCCTTGGTCCACAGTTTTACTTTACATCTTATTGGACTTGAACCACGGCAGATGCACCTGAATGATCTAAATTCACTATGCAGTGGCTAATGTAGTAGCCACCCACAAATGTCATCTGCTACTCAGAATTTTGTTGTTTTTCTGTTAACATCTTTTAGGGATAATCTGGATAGAAACTGTGTGTTATGCTGTTGTATCTGCTGCTTATCATGAATTATGTCTCAAGTTCATTGAATGCTTTTCAATTCTTTTTCTTTTCTTTTTTTGAAACAAGGATACTTTTCAGTTCTATCATAAGAACTTTCCCACAAATATAATCTTCTACTCAGGATTTTGTTTGTTTTTTGTTAACATTTTTAGGTATGACCCAGGATAGAATTGCAATTTCTGCTACTCTATCTACTGTATGTCATAATTTGTCTTAATTTCATGAAATATTTTTCAATTTTACCAGAAGAATGATTGGAAATAGTTCCATATACTGGTTTAGTGAACCTTCCTTGTGAATGTACTACCATCGCAATGCTACAGCAAGGATGAGATACTCTGCCATACAATAAACCTTCTAGAATGAAATGGTTAAGATTGAAAAGGCAGAGTGTACTATTACTCAAAAGTCAAAAGGCATTGATAAAACTTGTGCTGTTGGCCTCCCTAGTGAGTATTGAACTAATGATATGCTGAATATCGCATATGATTGCTCTTATTGTACTGTCCTTCAGTTAAGTTGGATCAGTCCATGCAAATTGCTTTATGTTTTGGTTGATCAAATTGATCCTGTGGTCAATACTCAGAAGGTATAAAATAACTATTGACTTTTGTGCCTTTCTTGTTTGATTTGGATGACCAACAATGCTTTTTGCAATATTGTGCCTACTTTATCTATGGACTTTATTTAATGCTGATGGGGTTTTCTTTTGGCAAACCTTCCAGCTTCATCTTTAAAATATTCAAGGTGGTACATGATCAAGTCAAACCCTTCAAGTCCTCTGACAACACATTATGAGTGCCGCAAAGTATTTCCTTCTTTATTAAGGCCATCTGCATCTTACTCCACACAAGCTTCAGATCAAAACCCAAAAGAGGTACATGCTAGCTAGTTCTGTTTGTTGATGTAAATTATTTAATGTTTTGTTCTTGCATATTTTCCTGCTTGTTTTGATCCTTTCTTGGTATAATTTTAGGCAGTGTTGTCCATTTTTTGAACATGCTACTAGAATGGTTTAAGTGCAAGATAGGAAATTATTAATCATGTCACCTTGTGACCATCTGCAGTAGTGAGCACTTGTGCATACACGCATGAGCTTGACTAGTTTTGTTTTTCATTTCCATATGATCAAAATCTGTTGGACTCCGTGCATCAGGAAACTGCTGTGTCGTTATGGATGAATGTATATGCATTAGCCCCTATAATGTGGTTTTGAACAGAGAAAATGTCATTAGGAATTATACAAATGCTATCAGAATGGGGCGATATTGCTTATAGTGAAAAGGTTCTGTTTCATGGGTTCTATCAGTAGAGGTAATTGCTAGGTGCTCTAGTCATCTTGTGGGTACATAATCTCGATGTTCTCATATGGGATAACCCAATTATGCTCTGCATTTTACTTAGGCCAAATTCCTTGAGAAGTCATGACCGCATGACTTAGCGATTTAATAGGGCAAACCAAGTCTATTAAGAGTTTATTGAAAGTGTAGTCTTGTCTGTTGTCATCTTGTTATCCATTGACAACGTATTGCTGGAGAAGAGTTTAGTCTTGAGAATTGTAGTTCCCCTTGTTAAGTATATGCTATGTGTATTCTAGCCCAACATGTATCTTGGCCCAATAGGCCCAATATGAATACTGTTAGGGTTTGAGGTTATATATATATATATTCACAGATGGAATAAAGAAAGTTTGAGAGGCTTTATTTATTTGACATGGTATCAGAGCTCCGGTAGAGCCTGCGTCGCCGTCTTGAGCCCACTCCATCGCCAGCTTTTCCGGTTGCTTCCACCTCCTCTGCTGCGCTGCCACCTCGAGCCCACGCCATCACCGGCCTCTCCGTCTACTTCCGCCTCCTTTGCTACGCCGCCGCCTTCTCTGTTGCGCCGCCTTCGCCACCGCCTCTTGAAGTCTCCATGTCGGGTCGCCTATCTGCGCCGGGCCGTCTCCACAGCCGTCTCTCTGGCCGGGCTGTCTCTGCTGAGGCAGAGCTTGGCGGATCCTCTCCCATGGCCGAGTCATCCCGCTGGATCCTTGTCAGTTTTGGCTGCCTCCACCATTAGCTTCGGGTATCTTTGCCGAGCTCCACCCGGAACCGACCGTCATCTTTGCCGAGCACCTGGAACTGGCCGCCACTGCACTACTTTGGTATCCACTGCTGTCTCCACATAAGGTTCCTTCTTTTCCTCTTGATCATTTGTGGCGAGGCTTCTGTCTGCTGTAGTCGGGCGTGTAGCGGCGGTCTTAGGAATTTATGTCGCGACGGGTCTGCGCCACGGTGTGCTAGTGAAGAGAACCTACCATTCCTGTGTTGGGGCAACTGTTGTGGAGAAGGCTACTGCCTCTCCTTACCAATGCCTTGCCATCCTATTTTTTTATTTGCAGTGTTGCTTGCCACTGCTTAGATATTTCTTTTTTTACATCATGACCACTATTAATCCATTCCTTGGAGGTGGTGCTCTTTTAGCCTCAGATTTCAAGCTTAATGGTCAGAACTATCATGAGTGGGCATCGTCCATTTGTATGCTTCTCAGATCGGTCGGGCTTGCTTCATAGCTCACTGAAGAACCCCCTAATCTTCATGTGGTACATCCGTATGCTGCTCAAGCTTGGAGGATTGCTGACGATTGTGTGATGGGCATCCTATGCATGAGTGCTGAGATATCCATTCGAATGAGCTTCATTGATCTCTCATCAGCTCAGAAAATGTGGGAGTATCTTCAGCAGCGCTACTAGCAGAGTAGTGAGGCTCTTTGCTTTTCTCTTCACCAGAGCCTTCAGAATCTCCAACAGCAGCAAGACATGACTATAGAAGAATTTTACAGTGCTTTCATACGTCTTTCGAGTAGCTGGACTCTATGGTGCCCTCGGCGCACTCTGGATGCAGGGCTTGTGCTGCCAAGGAAAAGTATGATCAGCAGAATCTCATGTTTGATTTTGTGATGATTCTTCGTTCAGAGTTTGAGCTCATTCGGGCTCAGCTTCTTGGTCGTTCTACATTACCTACTATGGCTGAGGAGACTCATCTTCAGTCACTTGCTATCTCTATACCTCATACTGTTCTGGCAGCCCCTCACCATGGTCTCTTCTTTTAAAGAACTTGTTTGTTCTCATTGCAAGAGGCCTGGCCATAGCATTCAACGTTGCTTTAAGCTTCATCATGAGTTATTGGCTGAGTCAAGGGCCAAGCGTGGTTTATTTCGTCGTAGCACGGCTGCTAGTGCCTCTTCTACTGACACGGATGCTAGTGCTACTTCTGCTAGCTCTACAGGGCTCATTACTGCTGCGCCTCAACCTTAGTCAGGTGGATCTGTTGTATCCCTCTTTGCATCAGGTACTGCTTTTCCTTGGATATTGGATTCAGGGACCTCTTTTCATATGACTGTTGATAGCTCCTAGTTGGTATCATGTAGACCTGTTACAGATGGTACTCAGGTTCAAATAGCTAATTGCATTACCTGTTTTGTTACCCATCAAGGCACTATCCACTTCACAACTTGTTCTAGAAGTTTCTCTTGTGCCTCAACTCTCTATGAATCTGTTGTCTGTTGGTCAGCTCACTGATATTAATCTCTTTGTTGGTTTTGATGATTCTTCATGCTTTGTGAAGGATCGTCGGACCCAAGCTCTCGTTGGTACTGGCCATCGCCATAAAGATTCACGAGGACTCTACATTCTAGATCGACTAAGTCTCTCTCCATCTACATTGTCCATCGCTTTGCTGTCATCATCTGCTTTGGCGTTGGCTTCCGCTACTATTTTTCCCCAATGACATTATCGTTTAGGCCATCTATGTGGGTCACGTCTATCTACTTTAGTTCGTCAGGGTGTCCTAGGTCATGTTCCTATTGAAACTAGTTATGATTGTAAGGGTTGTAAACTTGGCAAATAGATACAACTCCTATATCTCTCTAGTGATTCTAGATCTAGGCATCCTTTTGATTTGGTCCATTCTGATATCTGGGGACTTGCTCCTTTTGTATCCAAAGGTGATCACAAGTACTATGTAATTTTTATTGACGATCATTCTTGTTATAACCAAGGTTGTCAAGGTGTCGCCTAGGCGACGCCTAGGCATCCAGGCGGCCCGGAGGGGATGCCATGCACGCTCGCCTCGCCTTGGGGGGGGAGCCGCGACTTGGGGGGGTTGGAGGCAGTGGGGGGAGGAGGGGGCGGGGAGGGGAAGCGGCCGGGGGAGGAGGTGGCAGGGAGGAGATAGCCAGGAGGGGAGGAGGTGGCGGGAAGGGGGGATGCACATGGGAGGCGAGGCGGCGGGGAGAGGACCGGAGGAGACGACCGGGATAGGCGAGGCGGCAGGGAGAGGACTGGAGGAGGCGGCCGGGAGAGGCGAGGCGGTGGGGGGGAGGGCCGGAGGAGGCGGCGGGTCGGCGACTCTGCGGGAGATGTTGCTCGGTCACAGACTTCACTCGCAGCTCGTTCGGTCGCAAACTTGGCGGGAACTAAATCCGGTCACCGACTTCGCTCGCTTCACTCGTAGACTTCGCTCGCTTCAGTTCTTCACTCGCTCGGTCGCAGACGTCGCTCGCTTTTGTTACGCGCGGCTCGCCTGGGCGTCGCCGTGGCGACGCCGTGGCGTCACCTAGGCGTCCAGGCGCCTCTCGCTCGCCGTGGACGCCGACTCCGCCATGACAACCATGGTTATAATTGGATCTATTTTATGAAGCATCGCTCCCAATTGTTGTCTATATATCAATCCTTTGCTAAGATGATTCACACATAGTTTTCTTCTACCATTTGTATTTTTTGTTCTGATTCTAGGGGAGAGTATTTGTCCACTGCTTTTCGTCATATTTTGTCTTCTGAAGGTACTCTTCCTCAGCTCTCCTGCCCTGGTGCTCATACTTAAAATGGTGTTGCTGAACGCAAGCATTTTCACATAATTGAGACTATTCGTACTCTTTTAATTGCATTCTTTGTTTGTTTCCATTCTTGGGTAGAGGCTGTCGCTACAACTATTTATCTCATCAATCTTCAGCCCTCCTCTCGCCTTCAGGGCAAATGCTTTGGAGAGGTCTTGTTTGGATCTCCTCCGAGTTACGATCATCTTCATGTCTTTGGTTGTACTTGCTATGTTTTACTTGCTCCTAGATAACGCACTAAGCTGTCGGCTTAGTCCGTAAAGTGTGTTCTTCTTGGATATAGCCTTGAGCATAAAGGCTATCGTTGCTTTGATTCCTCTGCACGTCGCATTCGCATATCTCGTGATGTTACCTTTGATGAGAATTGTCTCTTTTCCTACTCTCCTGTTGCTCAGACTCCATCCTCCACAGAGTCTATTTCTTTTCTATATCTTCCTCCTATTCCTTCTGTTGATTCAACTCCCCAATTATAGTCTTTTGTTGTGTCACCTCCCCCTCTAGCTACTCCTACCATACCTTCTGCCCCAGACATATCTCCTTTCTCGTTTACTACAGTCGTCGATCTAGAGTTTTTGTGGATTCTCACTCTTCCACTCCTATTCCCTCTAATATTCCGGCCAGTACCACTAATGCTCCTTCTGATGATCCACCGCCTGCACAAACATCTTGGTATGACCTTCGTGACCGTACTACTATTAGTGCTCCTGATCATTTTGGTTTTTCCACTACTTGTGCTGTATATGAGCCTAATACTTATCAAGAGGCGGCTAGTATTCCTGAGTGGCGGTTGGCCATGTCTGAGGAGCTTGTAACTTTGGAGCACACTTGCACTTGGGAACTTGTTCCATTACCTGCACAAGCTGTTCCTATCACATATAAGTGGGTATATAAGGTAAAGGCAAACAGATGGTTCAATGGAGCGCTACAAGGCTCGTTTTGTGGCTCGTGGTTTTCAATAGGCACATGGATGTGATTATGATGAGACTTTTGCGTCTGTGGCTTACATGACCACAGTTCGCACTCTAATTGCTGTGGCTGATGTTCGTTCATGGACTATCTCTCAAATGGATGTAAAAAATGCTTTTCTACATGGCGATTTACATGAAGAGGTTTATATGCAGCCACCACCAGGAGTTGAAGCTCCTATAGGACATGTTTGTCGCCTCCGAGGTGCTCTTTACAGTCTTGAGCAAGCACCTCGTTCCCAGTTTGAGCGGTTCAGCTCAGTAGTTCGTACTGCAGGTTTCTCTCCTAGTAATCATGATCCTGCCTTATTTGTTCATACATCTCAGCATGGCTGTACTCTACTTTTACTTTATGTGGATGACATGCTAATCACTGGAGATGATATAGAGTATGTTGCTTTTGTCAAGCAACATCTTGCTGAGCAGTTTATGATGTCTGACATGGGATGTCTTAGCTATTTCCTTGGGATTGAGGTCATTTGTACAGATGAAGGTTACTATTTCTCTCAGCGTCGATACATTCAGGATCTCATTGCTCGCTCAGGATTGACTGATACACGGGCTGCTGCTACTCTTATGGAACTTCATCTCCAACTTCATCCAACTGATGGCATATTGCTTGATAATTCTTCTCGCTATCGTCATATTGTTGCTAGTCTTGTTTATCTTATAGTTATAAGATCGAATATTGCTTATGTTGTTCATGTACTCAATCAGTTTGTTAGTTCTCCTACCTCAACTCACTATGGTCATCTGCTTCGTATTTTACGTTACTTGAGGGGGATTGCTTCTCGTCGCTTTTTCTATGTGTGGTTAAGTTAGCTTTAGCTTCATGCTTACTCTGACTCGACCTGGGCGAGTGATCCCATTGATCGCCGATCTATCATTGGTTACTGCATCTTTCTTGGGACATCTTTGATAACATGAAAGTCCAAGAAACAGACTGCAATGTCACGCTCTAATGCTGAGGCTGAGCTACGGGTTGCTACTACTACATCAGAGATCATTTGGCTTCGTTGGCTACTAGCTGATCTTGGTGTCCCATGTGATACTCCTACATCTATTCTTTGTGACAATACTAGTTCCATATATATTGCTAATGATCCAATGAAATATGAGTTGACTAAATATATTGGTTTAGATGCATCGTTTACACAGACTCACTGTCAGCAGTCGACCATTGCATTCAATATGTGCCTTCTCTGATCCACCTTGAGTTTGAGGAGGATGTTAAGTATATGCTATGTGTATTCTGGCGCAACATGTATCTTGGCCCAGTAGGCCCAATATGAATAGTGCTAGGGTTTGAGGTTGTATAATATATTCACATATGGAATAAACAAAGTTTGAGAGGCTTTATTTATCTGACACCCCTCAACAATGTTAATCACATAACACCTTGTTGTCAGTTTTTTAGATCCCTTGTTCATGTGTATCTTGTTTCAAACTAAAAATTCTTAGCAAGCTATTTTTATGGTTTTATTAGTTGATTTTTGTTTCCTATTTAGTGAATAATTTTTATTACGGTACAAGCCAATGCTGGATCATGCTTTTTTTAATTTTTTTATTGCTTATAGAAGACTGACCTCTTTATCCTCAGGAGAGAAAAGACGTGTCGACTGTTGAAGATCCCTTTGATGCCCCTACCTATAATATACCTGAGAAGCCAGTGACATTTGCTGAAGGGGCTTCTTACAGTCTTGTAATACTTGCGGGACTTGGAATTGCACTGTTGGCTGGATATGCTGTTTTCAAAGAGCTTATATTCGAACCAAAAGAGTAAGCCTTTTGCATTCACTTAATGCTATCTTTCTTCATATGTTGTGTTAATTGATATGCGCAGTCTTTCTTCATATCTACTATGCGCAGTCTTTCTTCATATCTCTCTGTGAATTGTACAAATGTACTATAGTTAATATTTTGTGTAATTTGGAAGCTATTTTTCTACTAATTTAAATACACATTTTTTAATATGGTTGCCTCTTGGTCTCTTTGACCCACATGTGTATGCTATTTGTTCCCTTGGTTCCAAGGATCAAGAGACCAGGTGGTTACCGGTCTCTTTCCGGTGTGGTATTTCTTTTTGTTTATACATATTTTTCCTCAAAGTATTGTGTTTCTTTAGTGTTCTATAAGCATTAACATCAAGGTTTCATCAACCGGCTGGTTACCACCATTTTTTTTACCCCTGTGGTTCCATGCCACTCCCCATCACCTGCTTGAACCACCAAATGCTAAAAACTTACAGAAAATCATGCGCTCTTCCATCAGTAAGCTACAAGGTTTTCCTATTATATCGCAGTATAGTGTCATAATCAGCTTTCTGGTTTGCATCTTCTGTCATACTTATTAACCTGGTTTGCTCCTATGCATGGCACTTGGGTTCTCCCTGAAGCTGACCAAGCAATAGAATTCGTGTACATTGTAACTTAGTTGTTGAGTTTTTGTTTAGCATGTTGTCAGTCGTTGCATGTCTGTTGATAATCCTGCCTGATTCACTGAATTTCTTTCGTACATCCAATGAGATGTTTTATCTGTTTGAACACCCCAATCTCTTTTCTACATCACATGGTGGTTCTTGTTGCTTTTTGGCTAAAGTTCGCAATATGGTTTATCGCATTATTTTTTTCTGGAAAATGCCTGTGTTATTACCATGCAATCTGAAAACGAGATTAGCTAATGTTGCACTGTTGTTACCATCCTACAGGTACAAGATTTTTGGGAAAGCTCTAGCAAGAGTTCAGAATGATAGTCAGGTTTGTGGGTGTTAGTGTTATTTCTATTTTTTCCTGTATATATTGTTGTAGCTTTCCTCTCGTAGTACACTACGTATTTTTCACATGTTTGGTCAGGTTACGGCGAAAATTGGGTACCCTATTACTGGATATGGTCATGAAACCAGAAACCGTGCAGCTCGGCAACGCATTCAAAATAAGGTTTGGACAGATGAGGATGGTGTTGAACATGTGGAGGTAGTATATATTCCTGTCTCTGTTGCTATGTCTGCTTAGATTATGCTGCTTTACTTGCACCTCAGGTTTAGTGTAGCCAAGTCAATAAAAAAGGACAAGTTCACTGTAGGGGCTGCAACAGTTAGTGGGACTTTTGCTCTATGACAGTTTATTAGCAGCATATGGCAATGAGCCAGTGACTTCCCTTAACCAAGAGCGAGCTTGTGAATGATTACATAGGGAGAGGAACTGAGATTAGAGCACACTGGCTTGTTTACTTAAAAGAATCTTGAGTCAGTGCCAACAGTAATACTTACAAGCAGTGTTCCCTAAACCGTTTTAGGGGTAAATTGGATGGTTCCAGTTTTCGTTCAGCCCAGAAAACCAAAACGGTCCAGTTTATTTGAGAATTTTGAATTTGAACTTTTTTTGAAGAGTTGAAGTTCGGAATTATACTAGAGGCAGATGTAAGCATTTTGGTGCAGAAGATGATTTGAATAGGGTCGATTAAGGGGTTGAATGATGCCTTTTGTAGTATATTATAGATTGTATGACAGTTTTATCTGTACATTTTTGTTAATTGAATTGGAATCCAATGGTAGGGAGAGTATGTGATGATGTGGCGCTCTCTTATGCCTCCTTTTGCACTCAGCTTTAATAGAGATTGAAGATATGCTTTCAGATGATGCTTTGCTAATTGGGAAAAGGGCATTTGATATGAGGTCATATAGTTCGCATAGTTGTGTCGCACACCTCTGAACTTGGCTGATCACTTGAAATTCACATACATCATTTCAGGTAGCCTTTTATATTCGAGGGCCGCATGGAGCTGGGAAGGTGTTTTCGGAGATGTTTAAAGATAACTCTGACAGGACATGGAAGTTCACATACCTTATTGTTGAGATTATGTCACCGCATCATGTACACCTAATGTTAGAATCTTACGTACCAGCATAAGGATGCAGGAGACAAAAGCAGTTAGCAGTGACAGTTGTTGTAAGGTCATGCCTCACTTTTTTATATCCTATGTGTACATCTCTCATATTTAATACCCATCCTTTGATGACAAAAGTTTTGACTTTTGATCTTCCCCAAAAGCACGAGGAAGATGGACTATCAGAGTTTCTGATCATTCCTGGTATCTTAGATATGGTGTATCATGAAAGGACCTTAATGTTACTTTGTTTTGCTGAAGTCCTTAACTCAATAAGGGAACTTTGTTCTTTGTACAGAGAGAATGTTCCCCCCTTCAGACACGTCACTACATTGCAGTGAAAAGTAATATGACTAGTGGTGTTCCAAAAAGAGCATCTTGCACACTTTGGAGAGATTCCAGGCAAGTGTCAACCTTTGCATGATCATGTCTGTTATTACTCTGCCCCAATGACCACAGGCCACTTCTGGGTCTTGATATCAGGCACATCGATCCCATTTTTTATAGGAACAATTCATACTTATACCACTTCAAATATTGATAACCACTGGAATATTACTCGAAAGATTTTTTCTTCAGAGAATATCACTTTAAATATGTTTTGGATTTATACAATACCATTTCTCCCCGTTTCCCTGTTTTTAATTCGTTTTCCACCGTTTGACCTGTGCAAAAAGACTGTTTTGCCCATGTGGGTGCACCTGGTTGCACATCCGGTCTGACCCAACCAGTTAGCCCGAAGCAATCCCCATTGTGTACCTCATCTCTCCCGCATTCTCCTCCCAATCACCATGGTGCTAACCAGAGATGGAGAGGACGATGGCACCCCAGTGAGCTGGTGGCGGTGCCCTGGTTTCCTGAGACGGCGGCGGCGCATCCCTAAGACGGTGGCATCGGCTGGTTCGCCGAGACCGAGGTGGTGGTGGCTTGGTTCTCCGAGGCGGTATGATGTGTTGGTTGTGTAATGAACAAGTGGGTTACCTTTTGATACTTACAGGGGTGGTCCCAACACAATTCAAAGGTATTCAGTTGAATACCTAAAATTTTTGAAAAAAATCCACTATATACAAGATATAATACATATGTATACTAGTAGTTAGGCCAAATTTATTCTGTTCATACCCAATCAATCTAAATTGATACCAGATCCTTTTAGCTTATTTCCCTCTCCCAGGCCTAAATTGGCGTCGGATACTGGCCCAGGCTCAAATTGGCGCCAAATACTAGCCCAGGCCCATTGTTGTGATTCATACGACATATGGTAGAAACTCTACGTCTCATTTAGTCTCTCGTCTCACTTAAGTCTCTCCTCTCCGGTTCTCTTCGTCTGACGGTGCAAGAGGCTTTTGGTCTTCTAGACTCTGGACTTCTGGAGGCAAGACTCAGGAGGTTGCGTAGGAGCGGCTGTCTTGCAAGTCGTCTTGCTGTTGTCACTCGCTGGCATGGTGCAGCCGCGCAGGTTCGTCCTCTTCAACCTGGCGACTTCCATGGCGGCATGGCCCCATATCCCTAATTTGGTAATCTCTCCATCTCCTTTTCTCCTGGCGATCTCTGATTTGAAGCAAAATTGTGTGTTTATATAAAGACATGAGCTGTATTTTGATTAAAGAAGTGAGGCTCTATAATAATTCTAAAGTTTTTGTATAGTAGTTGATTATATTATACTGACTGATGTATCAATTATTTAAAAACTATGCAAGTGTTGTCAAGTTTTCTTGTAGCTTGATGTGTTGGACACTTGGATGACTTGATCCCCTTTGGTGTATGGCTGTTCAATCCATATTTTGATTAGCAGTTTAGGTAACACTGCTTAAGTTATTTAGCTAGAAATCGTTCAACAAAGTATTTTCATGGTAAAAGCACTTTTGAACTTATGCTTGCTGAACACAAAAAATCTAACAAAAAGAATTGTCTTTTCGCTTGATTAAGTGTGAAATCACCGAGCATTATCCATAATCAAGAATACGGCTATTTGAATAGTTTTACACTTTGTAGAGATTGCACAACTGTACCCACATGATGTGATTTCTTCTATAATGCTCAACCTCAACTCTCCCAAGTTAATCATCCAAGTCCATCCCATACTAGACACGTGGTTTGCACAGTAAGATTTAGATCAATGGCGTACAAAATTAGGTCTTTAGACATTACCTAGGTGAGACATCTACATCTCTTGAAGTGAATTTACACTTCCCCTTTTATTGCACGATCACTCGTCCGAGTGAAAACCAATTTTGTATAACCAACACCAATATCATGGTATACAAATTTTATAACTGTGGCTACAACCAAGATTCAATATCTCATTAAATCAAACTAATTAATTGGTCATATGTAATGATGAATCCAACATAACTATAAGCACGGCTAAGCATATTAAACGTATAGCCTATGTGACAACTAGTATGGCATCACTAAATAATTTTCTATCCTATGGTAACAATGAAATCAGGGCATTTAAATTAACAAATGAAGGATTAATCAAGTTGGACAATAACTACCACGTACAAAAGTTTGTAATAAAATAACATACACGATAATTAAAATAAAATAATAAATAAATAGATTAAAAACTAGGTTCAACATGTTCAAAAGACATGACTTTTCTTGACCTTACTCAGTTATAAATTCTTGATCTTCTGGTTGTGCTTTCGCTCCTCTGAAGATGCGATCTAACGAGAGAGAAAATGAATAAGACATAAAATAAATTTAAATAAACTCCAAAAACTTTAAAACTAGAACCAAAAAGTAGAGATCGCTTTTAGATAAATTTAGAAAAGAGAACGGGGTCAATCGGAGCTAGGATGAAGGAGAACGAGCTCTTGAAAATTTAAATCTATAAGAAAATATTAAAAATTAAAAAATGTTACTGTGTTGTGGACTCGGTACGTGGAATAGTTGGTCTACAGTGAACTTGGCTTATGGAGCGATGAAACGATGCGACTCGGTGATGATATGGCGGTGGCGTGGCGATTAGGGTGACATGATCTTGGCGTGGTGACAGCGCTATTAGGGCTGACGTGGCATGCTAACGTGGCCTGCTCACGTAGCATATATGATGGTTTTGGTGCTGACATGGTCCTTACGTGGCATAACACGTGGTGACACATGGACACTAGGTCATACGTGGCTGCTGACTAGGTTTGCTATCTCAGCTCAGTTTACAGGTGCATGGCAATGTGTGGCTGACAGTTGGGACCCGGCTATCAGACTCTCAGTGCACAGCGGACTAAGTCCACGAAGAATACAAACCGTCGGTTGGGCATTGTGCAGGCTGACGTCAACGACGTGTGGACTGGGGCGGTGCTTCGACGTACAAAGCGTCGCGAGCGGCGGCAGCGAACGCATGGAGCGACGTGGCGGGGTTCGGTCAACGGCTGGACAGCGGCTGAATAGGGGACTCGGCGAGGTTGGCCGACGACCATTTACCAGCGGTGCGGACGACGATGAAGGTGTGCGGTGTAGACGGTGGCAACAACGCGAGGGCTCACTGGCGGTGACTGAGCGGCAAGGTTGGAGTCAAGGACGATAGCGGCGGCTCCGCACGAACTACGGCGGTGCATGGGCAACTTTGGTGGGAGCAGCGGGTGCGGAACAAGAGAAACGAGGGGGCGGCGACGCGCCTTTTATGCACGGACGCCGAGAGTCTACGAGCGGTATGGCTCAGAGTTTGAGACGGAGATAGTGAGCGACAGTGGAGTCCGGGACGGACGCGACGACGAAGTTGGGAAGGAGATGAATAGTAGATGACATTCCCGATTAGCAACATATGGCAGATGGAGGGATCGGACGGTTGAGATGAGATGGCACATATGCACAATGTTGGCTTGGGATGATGCCTGACACGTCTATAATGACTTAGATCTGACGGTTAAAGCATAGTTAGCTTGGATAGTTGACACGTGGTTAATGGGGATTCTGACGGCTTAGGGTTGGTAGGCTGAATGAACAGTGATGGGCTTAGCCCATTACTGTTTTAGGATTTTTGAGGTTTTCCTATTTTCAAAAATTTTAATAAAATTCAAAAAGCTCTAGAAAATAGCAAATGAATCTAAAAAATTCACAGAAAATTTCTTAAAACACAAGGAACCCAAATAAAATATTTTCAGCAAATGTTAATATTTAATTTATTCATATAAATCCTTTTACTTACTGAAAATTTATTTAAAGCTTGTATTAAACCTAGAAAATTTCAAATAGTGAATTTTCTATTAAAACTTCAGATAAACTTTGAAAATCAGGATGTTACAATGTAGTTGTGCCGCAACTGGAGCTATAGACCTATATTTTGGTTTCTTCAAAAGTCTAAACATACAGAATAGTTTCTTGAAATGAATTCTTTAAACTGTTTTTCGAGCTGAAAACTGTGTGCGCCGTTCATGTCGACATCTCCACTGTCCACAATATCTTGAAAAAAAGACAAAAACTACGTACCACAGTCTAGAAAAACATATACTAATTTTTTTTCAAGTACAACACATACACCTTACAAACAGTGGCGGAGAGAGGGGGCAGGGGGCCTGGCACCCCCCAACCATCTACTAATTCTTCATTAATTACATGTGTATTAATTAGTACCAATTTAGCCCAAATGTTGAGGACTGACATAAGCACGCAGCGAGCCAAGCAGCCAACGACGCTTCATATTTGGCAAAGCCTTTGGCTCTTTGACTGCAACCGACTCAACTTCCAAAAATCATCGCAGCGCCCTGCGCCCGCTCATTTCTTTTCTTTCGTGAGACCGCGAACTCGCCGCGACGAGAGATGAGTATTCATCCAACGAGATATCTTCTCGTGCACAAGATCTTTTGCCTGATGGGACTTAGCAACGAGAGATGAGTATTCATCCAAGTTAAGCGTGATAATTTGAGGAGAGCCTTGTTCTTCCTTCGATGTTTACTGCGAGCTCGCTCAGCTGACGTCTTCGCTCGCACGGAACAATCACCGCCTCGTGACCCTCGTCTGCTCGTCGCGCTCGCTTCTGTGATGAGGAAGGAATCTGCCAGCTGCCGTTGCTCGTGATGAGATTGTTTGGTAATTTATATTGAAAAGGAATTGACCGCAAAGATTAGTAATGATGATATTATTAAGGCATATGATCTTGCTGGTAGTTGTAGAGCTAAGTTTAAGTTAATAGAGATGTCATTTTCTTTGTATTGTAATTTATGAAACATATTACTCTGATATGTGACTATTGGATCGGTAAATCCGGTATGGTTTCATTGGTTCTACTCTATTTGTTGTCCATATTACCTCTTCCCTTATATCCAATTCCTAACTTCGCCCCTGCTTACAGATACCCTCTCCTACCACTCACTTGCATCCACTGCATACATGTATGTCCAATACGCGTGCACATACACATCATGTGTCCACCTCACCACATTTCATGTCGACGGAGCTAGGCTGCGTGGGCCTTTAAAGGCGAGGCACAGACTTCTGTTTGCGCTTGGGTTCATCGGAGTATCGTCCGTTTTCAGAATAGTAGTTGCCACTTGACAGCCCAGCCCAGGTGGTGTGCAGGGACACGGCAACCCAAACTAGTGCTTAATGGGACAAAGCCTATCTACCTATGCGGCCCAAACTGTCTTATTAAAGTGCTCAAAGATGACACGTGGAATACGACCTGGTGTGATTAGTTGGCTACTTGGCAAGACCGTCAAATTTGTAAAATAAGCTTATTCTAAATTTTTATTTCTTCGATACAAGGATCATAATAACTACTTCTAAAAAATATCATAGAAAACATTATTCGACTTAGCCATGCACAAATCTTCAGTTCAATGGTTCCATGCATACTCTTTGCCTTGGACGTTCACCTTCAGCTTTTTTTTCTATTCACTTTTTTGTTTTTATGTTTTTTTTGTGTTTTCTTTTTTCTCTGTATTTTTTTGTATTGATAGGTTAACATATTTTTTAATTAATTATTTCAAATAAACTAACTCAACTATAGTAAAAAATCAGTTAGCTACAGTAAAAAAATCATAAGCTATCGTTATTCTGAACGCTACCTTAAGTGACTGCTAAATTAAAATCTAGAACGTTAGGCCTGGAGGTTAATATTATATTTGCCTCTGAGACTCAAGTAATATATCGATCCAACTATTCCGATTATTCTATCCTCCTTTGGCTTGGACCGATCTGATACAAATCTATTGTTTCACGCCATCGGTATAATGTATATTAATTATAAATATTGTAATGTAATACTATGAATACGTACTACATCACACCAACTAAAGTTGCATTGTATATTTTACACTCGATCACACAAATCTATGTTTCTCGTAAAATAAGATGCCATAATCTTGTCGTGTATATCATATCATATCAGTCAAAATATGTCCCCCGCAAAAAATATTAGTTCAGTCAAATTATGTCTCCATAAAAATAATATATCTTATGACGTGCTAATAATATAAATATGGCCACAACGAAATGGAACCAATGCATGTGAATACTTTGGAAATCGTAATTAAGTAAGTGCTTCTACACTCTTCTCAAATATACATGATAAACTATTCTAAAAATATAGACTAATAAAAACACATATACAAGCTCTTCTACTTGGTTAAAACTTCAAAGTACGTAATATGGTAAAAGAAAATGACTACACATATATATTTTGTGGTTAAAATAAAATAACTATATATGGTTTGCTCCAAATACTATTTACATTAGTTTTTCCTCGGTTGTGACTTATTCTTATAAACAAAAGGGCACGAGACTCTTTGCTGAATTAATCGACTTTCATAGAGGCAAAGTGGCAGGTTTCTTTGAAACACACAAATTTCACATAAATGATATAGAAAACAATACAATTATTACCGGATTGCTATAAATTTCCTAGCTTCAAGCCTGCCTGAAATGGCATAGTTGTACAGGAAAATCCCTCTCTAAGAATTTTGCTTTGAGTTAACTCGTTTGTATTGGTCACATTTTTGTAGCTAAAGCACCTAGCATATTAGTGGCAGGATTAATTAGTATTCATCAGTTTAATTAGTCTCTCCTTTTTGAGACCACGGGAGTTTATTAGTGTTGAACAGTTGAAAATATGTGTGGGAACTGAACATGGTCTTCATTTAGGATAATCTAATGCCTTGCCACTTGCGCTAAAGCTGGTTGGCATGTACTGACCTTTCTTGTGCAAAGTTCAATTGTATATTTATTTCAAGGTGTTATCATCGATCTAAGCTTAAGAAAATAATAATATCGATCATCATATCCAACTGCCTCAATGATATATATATCTTGTAGTCAAAATCAATATGATCATGGTTATTTTCTGCCTCGATGATATCCAACTGCCTCAATGATATTTTTACCATGCATTTGAGCATCATTTTGTGATAGGAAAATTTGATACATCATGCAAGGTGGCGGTACGGTAGTTACCTCATATGATCATGGTTATTTTCTACTTAACAAAAGTTCATTTACTAATATTTTTCAGGTCGGACAATAAGTTGTTCAATAGTGGGCGCGAGGCCTTTTTCCACCGATGAGATTTCGACATAAAATTTGTAGAATTTTAGTTTAGAACATTAAAGTCATACTTTGCTCTCCACGTCTACCCTTTACGCTCATTTTCTTATTGCCTCCATCATGGAGGAGGTAAAATAGCCTTCGAAAAAGAAACGGCAGTATAATAGGCTCTTTTGCAAAAGCACGCCTGAAAGTTTGCACAATTTCAAATAATGCATGCCACTTGATTTTAGATAGGGCTGTAATTGTAAGAATAAACTTTAATTTTACAGAACTTTGCAACATTTATATATGATTCAACAAAACATCATTTCTTCTATTAAAAATACACAAACTAATCTTGCTCGGTATTCGAAATTTGCATGATGTATTTCTTCTCCTCTCTACCTTTCTCTTCTGTATTCTCTCGATGGATAGAGAAAAGTGATGTGTGTTTCTTTGCTGTGTTGTCACCAAATGTATATGACAGAGCACTCCATTTATCGCATACAAAATAGTGCCATGAACAGACACGTTTTCTGATGTTTGCAGCGAACAGCCGCGCTACCATTGTTCGCTGTGAACAGACGCCTGCGTCGCTGCTTGCGGATGCGACTTAAGTCAGGCTGTGACTAGCTAATCTAGATCATTCATTTTTGTATAGACGGTTTAGATTATTTTTAATTTTTTTTAAAAAAAAATTAGAAATAATCTGGACTGTCTATATAGAGATAGACGGCCCAGATCGGCTAAGTTATGGATGACTTACTGAAGGTAAGTCAGAGAATTCCGATCGTGCTGCCCTACCGTTGCGTGCAAAAAAAGTACTGCCGTTGGCTGTTAAGCATGTGCCGTGCACAACTTGTATTAGGAAAAACTAGCAGACAAAACAACTACTAGTTATCTCATGTATGCATGCACCATTCAATAAACACACATGTATACACTTTAAAATTTATTTAGCAAAGGGAGAGAAGAGGGATTAAAACTCTTGATTCTAATCTTCAAATTTAGTAACCATCATACTAAATCTTTTAATACTAGAATCAATCCAATAAATTACATAGGCCATAAAAGATTAAATTAATCTTATAGTAATGACAGCGGAGTTGTGATCCAAATTAATTTGTTTTGGTCGATAGGGTTGAGTACCAAATTTGGTTGTTACATGATTACATCAGCCAATTCCCAATTCTAATGTGTTTGTAAGTTATCAGTAATGTTTACATGCTTTTTTTTTTAGAATTTGTTCTCTTGTGGAATAAGGCCACATTTCAAACGTAAGAACATTTTATATTTTATTAAAATTAAACTATTTTTTATAAAATTCCTATGTTCTAGCTAATCATACAATATACAGCGAGCCATTAATTATCTCAAGCAAGCAACACACGCTAGCTACTGCATCTATCGAACTTATTGCTTACAGTTGCATCCAAATATTCGTCATTTCAGAATGTGTACAATCACATTTATACTTTTTTCCTACTTAATGCAAAGATACCCACTTCTTTTGCGTAATATTGTTTCTTTTACTTTAGTCACTCATTTTATAAACATTTAGACCAGTCACATTGATATGATGTTTGTAAATTTGTCATCAAAATGTATTTAGAAAAATTGTCATCAATGTGCTATGATATTACATGTCTAAAAAGGTTTTACCAACATGTTATTGTCAAATACATGTAGTAAATTTTGTGCAATATCTGAAATCTTACTGGCATGTTTTGGAAACCATGTGCTGACAGTTTGAGTTTGACAAGGCTCGCTTCGCTTTCAGAGAATCCATGCGGCCTAGGTAGATAAAAGTGGGTAGGATTCAAATACTACATAATACTCCGAACTCTATGTTAGCATATGGTTTATGGATTTTGCTGAATAGATAAAGAGGATAATTTTTTTATTGTCATTTTGAAACGATTAATTAATATTTAATTCGTTCGTATAAGTATCACGTTAGGATCAAAAGTCATCAACCTTAATTTAATTATAAACCATCGTAGCTAAAAAAACCCACACTTAATTTCTGATAGTGAATGGGACTTTGCCACAAAAACACCCTAAAAAACATAAACAAATTCTCCATCACACCGCATATTTCGAAATTAGCACCACCTAGATTAAAAAATTCTCCACTAGACAAAACAAAACAACGAAACAATTAAACAATAAACACCACCATTATATTTCCTCCTTAAAAAACACCACTAATTTAACCCAATCACCAAACCAAACAAACCAAAAGGTTTTAAAAATTCCACCCATTTGCCAAATGTTCCCCTTCGTTTAGATTAAACCAATTAAACCCTTTTTACTTTCTCTCTGTATTTCCCATCTCTTCCTCCCTCTCCTTCCCTCTCTCCTGTCTCTTCTGCTGTTCTTGAATTCCTCGCCGGAAACCAGCCGCCGGCTCGCCGGAGAACTGCACCGGCCACCGGTTGCTTCTGAGTCGGCACTCCCAAGTTTTGAACTTTGAATTCTGGTTTGGAAGTTCGAGTTCGAATTTCCTGCTGCTTCTTGATCGCACTGGTGGGAAGAAGTAGAGGAGTCTCTGATGGTCACGGCCCGACCAGTCGAGAGGTAGCGTTTAGCCTGGAGAGAACGATGGAGACCACGGCGGCTTCGCCAGCTGTGGCTGCGCCTGCGCCGGCGGCGCCGGAGACGGAGTCGACGCCGCCGGCTAGCTCTCAGCCTGCGCCGGCGGCTCCTGCTGCGGTAACGGCTGGGAGAGTTGATGGGAAGAAGAAGAGGGGGAGGCCGAGGAAGTACGGGCCGGACGGGAGCCTTCTGCAGCCGCTGAAGGCGACGCCGATCTCAGCGTCGGTCCCGGACGACGCGGACGGGGGCCATTACACGCCAGCAGCGGCCGTGGGCGCCGTCATGAAGCGCGGCAGGGGGCGCCCAGTGGGGTTCGTCAACCGCGCGCCGCCGGTGGCGGTGGCGTTGGCGGTGACGGCCGCGGCGCCAACCGCGGCGGTGGTCGTGTCATCACTGGCCGCCGCCCAGACGCAGCTCGGGCCGCTCGGTACGTCCGTCTCACGCCTCAGCTCGATCCCTTGCTCGTGAATTCTGAGATAACTTCGTGTAATTTTGATCTGAGATTGGAATTCCGGGGTGAAAGAAAGGTCGCATCTAGGGGTGTAAATGGTATATGTTAATCCCGATCAATCCGGTATCGAATTCGGTTGGTATCGAAAATGAAAAGGTAATTTAGCATCCGGTATCAAATCTAGTCCATACTGGCTAATTGTTACCGATATGGTAACGAAAACGGTAGAATTAAAATCCGATCGAATAACATCGCTAAATGGTAAATCGGATACTATCTGACCGAATATCCGAACAAGCAAGTTAGTACCCTAACTGGTTTAGCCCATCAACTGTCATTGGCATCAACCGGCCTAGATTTTATCAAAGTCATAATCTAACTCTAGAGTCCAGCTACTCTAACCAGTCGACATCAATGCTCTCCGTTTATGTTGAACTTGCGTATGGATTTATCGTTTATGTTGAACTTGTGTTGTATCGGCTATTATACTTAAGTAATCTAGATGAATTTATTACTAGTTGAAGGCTTAAAGTGATGGTGGTATAGTTCAGTGTATATTCCTTTATGTATATACATACTATCTGTCTATATTATCCATTTTCGATCCGAAACCGTTATATATCCGTCCCGATGACACCATATTAGAAACTCCGAATAATCTGAATTCTTATTTGTATCCGGTCTTACTGTATCCGACTTCGAATCTGAGAAAAAAAATGGGCTAGGATACGATATGAACAATATCCGTCTAAATCCGACCCGATTATACCCCTAGTTGCATCTTTTTTAAAGTTTAAATATAGGCACCATTCAATTTAGCTTCTGACTTCTGTTTTTTTTCTTCACTATCCATTAATTTGTCTTTTTCTGTTTGTTTTTTTTGCCTTTTCTTTTTTCCCGTATACCTTTGTATTGTCCGCGACAGACTAACATGTTTTATCTATTTTTAATTTTTTTTAAATTTAATTATACCAAATAAGTCAACTCAGTTACAGTAAAAAAAACATAAACCAATGCCATTCTAAACACCCCATAGTCTGTTTAGTTGGAGCTTCTTTGGATGGTGTCATGTGGTGATGTGCGTGGAAGAGAGACATGATTGTCTAGTTTAGGTGACTAGGTAGGTGAACTGAACGAGCCATCCAGGTCTGCTCATTTAGGTTCGAGCTTCTGACTTCAGATTATTTTTTACTATTTATATTTTATAATTTTTTTCTATTTTTTGAGCTTTTTTATTAGTTCTTTTTCTCATATTTATTTACATTATACATGATGGGTTAACATGTTTTTTCTATTTTTAGTTTTTAAAAAATTAATTACGCTAAATAAACAACCGTCAGTTATAGTATAATTTCAGCTAACTAAAGTACAATTTTAATCATAAACCATCAAATTTCAACTCAACCGAGCGGTCTCTCAAGCTGCTCTACTTGGAGTCACGAACCAGCACTGGATTAGTATAGGGGGTGTTCAGAATAGCGTTAGCTTATAGCTTTTTTTTTACTGTAGCTGACTTATTTTTTATTGTAACTGAGTTAGTTTATCTGGCATAATTAAATCTAAAAATAGAAAAAATATATTAACCCATCACAAACAATATAAAGGAATACAAAAAAACAAAAAAAAATCTAAAATAAAAAATAAACAGTAAAAAAGCTGCCGCCCACCACCGAACGCGTCGCTGAGCGGGGCCTGAGTTTGGTACTGCCTACAGGCGTTCTCAGGACGTGGCGCTCATTGGGTTTCCATGTGGTGTTTGTGGTTTGGAAGTGGTTTCCTTCAGGTTGCAACTTTCAACACTTGAGGAATTGGTACACAAGTCTTTAAATCTACACTATATCTCTCTTCCAAAAGGTTTAGTGTCTAGTATCTAGGAGAAACACTGGTGATACTGGAATGTGTCATGTCTGTTCAGAAACTCTGTTTTGACTGTTGAGTGCTCCAAAACTTCAAGTGGAAACTTTTGATGTCAATGTATGAGTTGTATGTTTGGTCTGTCAAATGTGATGAGATGTAGTGTGTGATTTGGAGGCCTGTCTCTGTTTACTTATGGTTGTACACATAACTAGTATAATCATTATTAGACTGCTGGGTTTGCAGATTAGTATACGCTATTAGGTTTGAATATAATTTTTTGTGGTGGTGTTTACTGCAAACTGCAAGGGCCATGGTTTGGATAACATGGTGCCATGGTGACCTTCATATTAATCTTCTATTGGAGAAAACTAGATGGTGGAGTTGCTTCGGTAGAATGGCGTGGGGTTGTGTGATATCTGCATTTTGAAAGTGGTTGCAGTGATGACAAGCTTGATACTGATAACTTTTACATGGGATAGTCAGATATTGTGCTAGGATATCTCCATAATTTTCTCTAGGAGGGTCAATGTGGGAAGGCAATAGAGATGGGCGCCGTCCATGTCTCATGAATCTGGACATCCAGAAAACACTACTTTGGATTCATTAGTTGAATAGAACTGTTGCTTCTATGATAACTTTTTTTTTTGAAAGTGGGCAGAAGGCTTGCCCTATTTAAATTTAGAAGAAAGCAAGTTTAATTACAAGAACCCCTTTTCGAGGGAAGGGGAAGTGCCGCGTAGCAGCCCCGAGCACAATAAAACTAACAATATTACAGGATTAAGGGTAATTCCGCCATGAGCTTGGCTCCTGCAAGGACCCACGCGTGGACCTCCTCTTTGATACGCATGAAAAGAGACTCCGAGGAAGACTTTGATGAGTGGAAAAGTCTTGCATTTTGCTCATTCCAAATTTTCCAAACCACTAGCATTAGGAGGGTCGCTAGGGCTTTACGCGGGGCTCCAGGCGTCCGAATGATCGACTCCCACTACTGCTGCACCGAGGATGTGGCCGGCCAACTTGTGGGTTCCAAAGCACTGCAAACAGTCCATCGTGAGGTGGCTGTCCAGATTCTTGCGGAGTAGCAGCACTTAGCTAGGAGGTGGATTGCCGTCTCTGTGTGACGTCTGCAGAATGGGCACCACTATTGATTTGGCCATTCCCATGTTGAGAGACGATCGGTTGTCCAGATCCTGTTTTGTATGATGAGACAGGTGAAGGTTTTGCATTTTTAAGGTGCCTAATTCTTCCAAATTAATCTATCCATGTTTTTTGCATCACGCCTAAGAACTGGGCCTTATATGGATGCAGCGGTGTAGGTTCTGTGTAGAATGAACTTCCAGAGTGTGGTGTCCTCATTTCCTTATTGAAGGTTAGCCATAGAGATGAGGCCCCAAAGGGTGGCGAGTTCTTGAATGTGTTGTTGTGATGCCATTTGGGAAGTGAAGGTCCTGAAGCCATGTGTTGTGCAAAAGACTGTCATGTAGAGTTCAGTTCTTTCTTCTAGAAGCTTTATAGATGGTCGGTGTAAGATCTTTAGGCCGGTTCCCCTGTGCCCAAGCCGAATTCCAAAAGGACGCCTTCTTCCCATTCCCAATGAGTAAGGTCGTCACTGCAGTAAAAAGTTCTCGTTCTTGTTCATCACATGGTGTCCTCATGCCTTGCCAAGATTTACTTTCGGTAGCCCATTCATACCACAGCCATCTGAGTCTCAAGGCCCAGGCGAAGCGATCCAGGTCTAGGATACCAAGATCCTCCAAGCTTGTGGGTCTACAAACTTTGTTCTGGTTAACTTTGCCTTTACTCCTCCTGATAACTTATAATTGATAAGGCTGTCAATTGTTACTTGTAAATTGTAATTTTACATTTTTGAGGCCTTAACAATAAAGTTTGGTTAAAGACAATGGTTTGCCTCCATGCTTTATTAAAAAACAACGCTTACAGAATATTCAAAGTGCATATTCTCCTGAAAATTGTCCCCCTCAATGCTGAGAACCTTTGTATTGATGGACAGGTGAATTGGTAGCATGTGCTTCTGGTGCAAACTTTACACCTCATATCCTAAACGTTGCTGCTGGTGAGGTAATATACATTGAACTCTGTTAGTGTTTCGGCTTGAAAAAAAATTCAGTCTTAATAGCTTTATCTACTGTATTTGCTTGAACATTAATACCCTTTGGTCTTTAATTTATCTTTGTGTACAATATAATTCAGATACTTTTTTGTCATGAATAGTTAGCACTTAATAACTTTATTTTGTTATATCAGGATGTTAATATGAAGGTCATATCTTTCTCCCAACAAGGTCCAAGGGCAATTTGCATTCTATCTGCCAATGGAGTGCTTTCGAATGTTACACTGCGTCAGCATGATTCTTTAGGTGGCACGGAGACTTACGAGGTTTGTTCATGTTTCACTCTTGAATTAATATTCCATTAGAATTGCCCCCATTTGTTTTTGCTCTGTCCACATTTCAGTTATGAGTTGAAGAATCCAACAGATTATATTTTATTATTACTTATACCGTAGTACTAGTGTATTTTACTCTTATTCTTGGATTTAAGATCATCAATTGTCCATTCCATTCTGCAGTACTAAAAGAACCTCCCAAACTAAAACCATCTTCTCCATAGCCTTATGCTGATAATGTAAATGTGGTCCTGCTAAATATATAAGAATGTTATTTGTCAACAATTTTGATCTGTGTGCTACAGAGAAAAATATGGTTGATCATATGATCGATGTGTACCATGTAGTAAACAGATCTATTGGCATATATTAGTTTTGTAGAGAACATGGCAATATATGATAGCAAGTTGAAGTTTTTTGTGCAAGTAATAGTAAAGCAAATTTGCTTGTAATCTAAACAGAGGCATTACACATGAGGTGTGTAATTGCTTTAGTATATTGTCCTTGCTCTAGTATGCTTTAATGGAATTTTTTTGGTAGTTCTTCTCTCCAGTCATCTGCGCTTACTGTTGCATAAAACAAGGTACTTCATAAAGACAACAAAACCAACTAGAGAGATCCCTGTGGAGCAATTCCATTCGCCGCGAGTTGGGTGCCGTAGTATGTAAAGACAGCAGTTTTCTTATCATCTGCGGTTTAAATTCAAAAGGTCAAGAACAACCTTACTGATAGCAATGATCGATTAATACTTTAATTTCATGGTAAAAACCGTGTTCTAGTCCAAAGGAAGGGGCATGTCGCTAATTCAACTTGAGTAAACAGCTAGGCTTTCAAATTTCTTACAACTGATTTGCGAAATTGCACACTGAATAGCAATTGTCAAAGCATGTTGTAGCTTTCGCCCTATTGAAAGCCTACTGGGAAGTTGGCCAGTTTTGAGGACTTTTCCCCAGAAGGATACGGGGATACTACTCAGCAGAAGTGCAAGTGTTGCTGCACCTCCAGAGCAGTTGCAAATTAAGAAAAAGGGAGCTGCAGATTGAAAAGCACACTACATGTAGTTAGATGGCCTGACTTGAGTACTTGGGCCAAGTCCTCATCAGGACCTTTCCATGGTTCAAAATTATTTTTATTTTCTCAATGATGAAAGGTAAATGCAAGGAAATTTGGTGGAAGCTAATAACAAGCCATTCTGATGAAGTTACACAGAAATTATGTGTATATTTTTGTACCTACATGTATGCATCTTAGGCAGTCTGGCCTACGTGGTTAGCAGCGGGAAAAAAATGCGCCTTTGATACGGCTATTATAATATATATAGACAGTGGTGAACTTCCAATCTATCATAACTTATCTACGTATTCTATTCGGACAAACTTATGAAACCACAATCTGTAATACAAGCCGTACATTTTATGCTCATTAACTACACAAATCCTTGTGAAATCTTCATTTCGATCGGTCTTATGTGCTTCCGCTCTTCGTCATGCGCGTTTCGATCTTTGATTAATGATGGATAAATTTGGCCAAACTTTGACCGAATTAGTGATGTTTCGGGGGCCAACGAAAGGAATGAAATTTGCTATTTCGGTGAAATTTCATCCGAAATTTTAAACCCTGGATATGTATGGCCATGCACATTTTTTGTATCAAAGAAATGGTTTCTCCAAAGTCCTAACTGATCGATGCGCTGTTACTTCAGGGCCGCTTTGAGCTGCTCTCCCTATCTGGATCATTCACGCCAACTGACAGCGGTGGAACGAGAAGCCGGTCTGGTGGAATGAGCGTCTCGTTAGCGGCCACCGATGGCCGTGTCTTTGGAGGTGGAGTCGCTGGCCTCCTCGTGGCTGCTAGCCCTGTTCAGGTGATCAACCATTAAGCTGCATGAATTATATATATAATGTGATATCACTAGTACAGTCTGATAAGTATATCTATGCTTGTCATTCTGTCAGGTTGTGCTGGGAAGCTTCCTTCCTAGCTACCAGTCGGACCAGAACGCGAAGAAGCCTGTGATAGAGATCACAACAGTGCCGCCGCCGCCGCCAACTGTTGGCTTCACGATCTCCAGTGGCGACGTCGAGGACTCGTACAGAGGCAGCCAGCCGCGCTCGGCAACGGCGAAGGCCAACTCGGCGTCGGCGTTCAGGGTGGAGAACTGGACCGCGCCTGCGCAACCGGCGCCCGAAGCGAGGAAGATGCCGACATCAGAGGCCAAAGTCCCCGTCCCGGGAGGATGAAGCACGTCGAGGGCTAGGCTCCAGCATGATCGCCTAGTTTGCTGGTCCAGAAGCTAGCTGCTGGCGTTCAGGGCTCTCGATCAGGTCCAGCTGAAATGTGCAGGAAATTCATCACCATCCTTTACAAATGATGCAATGCTAGCAGCAAAAATAATACACAATGCATTCGCCGTGGATTGATTTGTTGTTTGTCCATATGATCAGGCAGGGACTCTGGATCAGATTCTCTTGTAGTAGCTGTTTATGTTAGGCGTATATGCACGCATACCCCCTGGCTAGCTTGCAGGCCTTAATTGAGCCGCGGCTGTCCTGCACGGATCGATCTCTTTGGGCACTTGTTGTGTATGTGACATTTTCGAGCTTATAATGCCTATGGTTAAGTGTAGCTGATCCCTTAGTTATTACTGTATGCCCAGGTTCTTTTAAAAAATTACTGTATGCCCATTCTTACACAAAGATGGCTTGTTGCGCGTCCTATATTTATCACTCGATGCACGTAAGTGCTTACTAACAGTTGAACGCAGGAATTTCAGAGAAATTTTGTGAAATTTTTCACAGGAATCAATCGAATCCCCTTAAGAATCGAGAAAAATTCTCACGTACGTTCAGAAAAGTCCTAGACGTTGTGTCGTCGATCGACAAATTCACCGCCTTCCGCTCGAGCACGACAAATTCTTAATTTGACGCAGGCTATGGCAGAAACTTCGCTATGATCGATCGAGATATGCTCGACATGTTTTTCTCCCCTTTTTCAGCAATTGAAATGGCACGGTCTATCCAGTTTGTGCGAATGCGACACACTCCAGCTAGCTTCCTTTGATCCATTTCGAGGGTCTTCCTCGCTCGTCACGCAAGCGCTTGATCCAGGAATTTTCAAGGGTGAGGTGACATGCGTGCAACGTCTTTCGATTATGCTTGCGAGAATAACGCGACACTCCACATCATTTATCACTTGGTCCAGGGTTTTTCTACCGTCTCAGTTGTACTCTCTCTCTCTCTCTCTCTCTCTCTCTCTGATAGAGCACCTGCATGTCTTCTTGGGGTTTTCTAGCACGAGCTTCGTGCGTGATTGTGGACTAGTACGACTGTTTCTCGATCGAATCTGCTAGCCATATTTCTGCGTACGTGGTAGAAAATTTCCTGCCAAGCGAGAGCCACCTGCTTTGAAAAAACACACACTGCAGCAAACAACAAAACAATAAAAACACAAAAGACATAAATTTAACGAGGAATACACAAATTGAAAAGAAAATTTTTGTTTGGTACCATCGCAGAGATAAATACCATCGTGAAGATTCTGGAAATGCCGAAAATTCTGGAAAATACCTCTGTCGTGAGGATTCCATCCTCTGATTGCCGTTAGGGGCTAGAATGACCATATTGCCCTCCCAAAAATTTGGTGGATTGCGTCAAAGTTGCATGTGTTGTTCTTTTCTGCCTCTCTCACACTCACCCTCTCTCTGTCTGATGGCGCCCTTTCCTTTGCTCGCCCTACCCTACAAATACGAGCACTGTGACCGCATTGCACTCCTTCACTCACCCACAAACCCCCAACTCCTCCTATGCACTTGTCGCGCCGCGCGTGGTTGTCCTCCCTAGAGCTAGCCATCGCCCGTCGAACTGTCCCGCTGCTCCAGTGATCTTCTCATAATTTTGTTCGTGTCACTTTATGTTCTAACATCTTATCAACATTTTCCCTCAAACAATTTCTCTCTTCTCGTAGTTCATTGCCGGAATCGTGTCATCTTCCCTGACTCAGTTGAACCCGCCGCCAATGTCAAATTGGCTGCCCTCGATGAGCTTCTCCCAAGTTCGCTGCACCAAGAGCATGAGCACCGCCCTCATCTCCAATACCTTCTCGCCGTGTCAATTCCGCTAATGTGCCACCTTGGAACACCGCTGCGGTAGCCTTCTTCCCTAGCACTAGTCGTCGCTGCCCGCTATCTCTGGCCAAATCCAGCCACACCACTCACATCGAAAGACTTCATTCACTATGGCCATACTCATGCTCACGCCAGTTCCCAGCATCGCCATTAGAGCACCGCTGTCGTTCTCTGGTCGCATTGTGTCCACCGCCCGGATGCTGCTATTACCGCTGCTGAGCTCCCCTATCCAGGCCACCACCTATCGCCGTCCCGAGGCCGCGCCAACCTGTTTTGATTGTCTCCCTTGACCTTTGCCCTGCCATTCACTAGGGTCGCCGCCCACTCCTCTGTTTTCCTCTCTCTATTCTCTGTCTCTCAAATCTTTTGCCTCACTCATTACTTCTCTTGACTGAGTAGAAAAGGAAGATGCCGTAAGGGCAAAACAGTCGTTATGAATGCTTTTCTCACCAGAAAAGAGGTTAACTCGGCAAATGGACAAAAAAAATGTCACGCCAATGGTATTTTGCATATTTTTAGGCATCCGTAATGGTACTTTGCAGTTTCTCTCTTTTGCAATATTATTTCACAAGTTACAAGTTTTTGCGATGGTACTAAACAAATTTGCTTAATTGAAAAACACCATGGCCGCACAAAACAAATAAGAGTATATAGGAAGAGTTATCAGCTAGCAAGGGATATTACAAAGATAGCCAACCAATCTTGTGCGACTTTTTAAGCCCAGCCAAAAATAACCTATTTGTTTTCCAGCCCTAGAGATCGAGTCACTTGTCGTGATTAGGATGTACTCTATCTGTCTAAGTTTATAAAATGTATTTTTTTAGCACATAGATTAAGAAGATAGTAAAAATGGTTAGATTGTCCTTAATTATTATCTTTAAACACTATAGTCAATATATATATAGAGAGAATAATAAATAAAACCATATATTTATTAGGGATATAAAAATATCACACTAATTTTATATTAAAATATAAAATATGTTTTGTATTTATAGATAAGATCATATAGAAAATACATGACGGAGTGAGCAAGTGTACTACGTATTTTCCGATCGTTCCATGCATCTCAAGAATGCGGCGCCATGCGGTAATTACCACCTGAATTACATGCGCTACATGCATGCCACACGTCTGTACACTTGCCATGGATTGGACCTGGAAATTAATTACCTGGAGCAAGTGCTTGATTGAGAGCGGCTAGCTGGCTGTCTAGAGATAGAAAGAGTTAAACACGTACGATAGACGATGAGGTTTGTTCTTTTTTTTACTGTGACTGATGATTTTTAACTGTAGTTGATGATTTTTTGACTATTTACGATATAGATTATGAAAAGAGAGATACTCGTTTACAATTTTTGATGATACATATATTAGTTTTTTAACGTGTACTACAATTAACTTGTAGATCTCATCTTAAAAAATACTCCGTTTAAAAGTTGGTTACTGTAGCAAAAGCCAAAAGCGACTTTTAGAAACCGCAAAGAACAGGGCTAAATTTCTTGTGACTTCTCTCTCTAAATGAGATATACCAGTAAAAATTATATATAACTATTTTTTATGTATACTATTTCTTATAAACAATCAAAATTTAAAAATTATACACTAAAATTTAAAACCACATGTTAAAAGAACCCATCCATGTACCGATGCAAGCTTAGCTTGGGATCTACACGGAAAAATATAGAGACGAATAATCTAACTCCTCCCTCTTCTTGAATAGAAATAGTGAGTCTTCTTGGCCGACAGAGTGAGAGAAGAAAAGGAGTAAGATCGATCGGTGATGTTCGGAGAAGTTCCCTGCCTGATCTAGCGTACAGGAAATTTTAATTAATGCAGGTCCCAAGGTTGATTGTTGAAGCATGCAACAATTTTCTCGCCCAACTAAGACTATGACAATTTTCTCGCCCAACTAAGACTATGTAATTAAGTGCCTTAATTTGGTTCGTGGTTGGAGTAATTAACAGCGCACGTACGCACTCCATCAGCTCGTAGAAAAAAGAGAGCAAGAATTTAAGGCCCCGCTTGTTTTACCTTTTTTTTCAGCTTCAGTTTTTTTTTTACTATTCAGTAATTTATCTCTTTCTGAATTTTTTTAGATTTTTTAGGCTTTTTTGCATTTTTATTTTTTTTCCTGTGTTCCTTTGCATTGTCCGTGATAGGCTAACATATTTTTTTCTATTTTTACATTTTTTTTAAATTTAATTATACCCAAAAAACCAAATCAGATACAGTAAAAAAAGCCAACTACAGTAAAATTTCAACCAAAAATCAGAAATCATCGTTAAAACGATCACCCCCTAAGTACACTACTATCACAGCATCCTGGACTACTTAGCGTGCAGCACCTAGCAGTAGTAGACAAGAAGATATATATCATCGTCAATTAGCTAGCCAGTCTCCTCACTGGAAAAATTGCAAGTCTAGCGAAGCTGCGTGCTGCATCCATTGAGCAATTTTGGAAAACTTTCGCGTCTCCTGTACATGCAAGTTCCCAAAATTTGCTAGCTAGGTACGAAAAGAAGTGCTCGGGGATCGTGATCTATTCATCAGGATGTATAAGTCATTTTTTCTTGGGCGCCGGTCAATATTCAACAACTGAAGCATGTACACTGGCCTTCAAGCACATCTAACAGATCACATAATATTTAGCTCATGCTGGTAGCATGAAATCAGACACATAATAAGTAGCAAAACCGCAGGTGTTCGCATGCATGCATGTTGATTTCATTCCATTGTCCAAAATTACCCTCATGCACATGATATGTACGTACATAAACACATATATAGCCGTAACAGAGTTTGTGCGACTGTACAAGTGCCGAATAAGACTTTGGCGCAAACATACTGTTCCAGGTAACAATCTACGTACAAAATTCATATATGAAACTTGGAAATTAACATTGGTGTATTTGCATGTCCCACATGTCAATCTCATATCGAATACCCTTTTTTAATTTATGTTTCTTTACAACATTATTGAGCTAATTTTCCTATAAGATTCCCTTTGCAGACGGCAGCTGGTTGCTAAATGGCAATATATGCCGGCGCAAGAAATGACGATAGCTCGGAAACTCTAGATGTGCGGGCATGTGCACACGCACGAAATTTCCTACACTCGATCGAGATGCGGGTGAAGACGAGTAGAAGAATAAATAAACATAATCTATTCTTACCAGTGGCGGATCCAGGATTTTACCAAAGGGTATGCCGCACCAAAAGTTTCATATGCAATTCGGTGAAACCATTTGCCAATTCGGTAAATAATTGTAAAATTTGCACTGTGATTCGGTATATAAGCACTAAATAATATGATAAGTCTTAAAATCAAGGATTAAGTTGAAAACTTGCACAAATTACAATATAAATAGTTCAAACACCATACTTATAGTCTCAAAAGACTATAAAAGAGACTTACAATATTACTTGTCTGACTTTTTTGGCCTACGCTTTCTAAAAGACATGAAAGTCTCGATTATATCATCTTCATCCACTTCAAAGAAAATATCCCGCTCAATAAATGTGACTAGACAATCGTCCAAAAGACTATCACCCATCTTATTTCTTAACTTTGTTTTCACTAAAAACATTGCAGAAAATACCCTTTCAACACTTGCTGTTGCCACTGGTAGAAGCAAAACCAATTTGAGAAGCATGTATACCATATCATACACTTTATGCCTCTTTGTTTCAACAAGCTTAACCGAGAGATCAACAAGATTGTCTAGATCTTTGAAGCTATCAGCTTGTCATGTCATCAATATAATTACCAAGTTGCAATTCAAGTTTTAGCAAATAATTGCTCGAGAACTCTTTAGGGTAGAACTCAGCTAGTCTACGTACCTTATGTGCATCGAAAAAAGCAAATGAGTTGGAAGGATTAAAGGCCGACATACAAGAGAGCAACTCCATATTAACCTCATCAAACCGATTGTCAAGCTCTTGGCTAATTTGATCAATGACACCAATATATACTTCTCTTCTGAAGTGATCATCATTTGTTTGGTTTCGAGCACGAGCGTACCTTGCTGATTTTCCATAAGGCACATAATCTCCGTCCATAGCAGGAACTTCAACACCATATTTATCACAAAATGAAGTGACCCTCTCAAGGAACTTATCCCAACCATCAGACCTCAATTGTTGCATTCTGTTCTTTGCCACATTAACAAGTGAGATTGCATTAAGAATATCCTGCTCCCTTCTTTGCAAACACTCGGATAATTCATTTGTGTATCCAAGAATAACAAACATTAAGTGTGCAAAGAAAACAAACTCAAAGGTCTCAAATGCTCCAAGCACAAAATGTATTTTTGTCCAATCGGCCTTATGTGCAGTGTCATCACCAAGATCTATGAGTACATCATGAATTGTGGAATACATAATAATGATGTTGCATACAGTTTTGTAATGAGAACCCCACCGAGTCTCACCAGGCCTAGGCAAACCCATCTCTTGATTTAATCTACTCCCAGATTTAAGTTCACCACAATCAAGTGCTTTCTTGATATGCTCAAGCCTAGCATTTCGAAGCATGCCATGACGCTTACAAGAGACTCCAACAATATTCAACAGGAGAGATACTTGATCAAAAAAGTCACACAATCAAGATGTTGCCCTTAGCAACAAAGAACAAGAACTAGTTGGAGTTGATGTGCAAAACAATGGATATAATAAGCAAAAGGTGACTCTTACATTATCAATGTTTTCAGCCCTTTAATATCTCCTTTCATGTTGCTAGCCCCATCATAACCTTGACCACGGATTTGAGCCATAGTCAAGCCATGACTAACAAGTAAAGTTTCAATTGCATCCTTAAGTGATAAAGAGGTAGTATCATCTACATGAACAACTCCAATAAAGTGCTCACATGGCCTTCCCAATTTATCAACATAACGCAAGCAAAGAGCTAGTTGTTCTTTATGTGATATGTCACTAGACTCATCAGCTAAAATTGCATATGGCTCATCACCAAGTTCTTCAATTATTTTCTTTCTAGTTTCTATGGCACAACAGTGAATAATTTCCTTCTGTATCATTGGGCTAGTTAAGGTGCAATTACCTGGAGCATTGTTCAAAACATACTTGTTCACTTCTTCACTGTTTTCTGCAAGAAACTTTAAAAGTTCAAGAAAGTTCCCTCTGTTGCTAGACTCTTCATTTTCATCATGTCCACGGAATGCCAATCCTTGATGCAAAAGAAACTTGATACATCTAAGTGAATAAGTCAACCTTTTCTTGTAAATACGAAGATCCTCATCAGTCCACTTCTCAATGTGATAATCAATTGCTACCTTGGGATTCTTAAAACCAATGTATCTCTCTTGAGCTGCATTATGTGCCTTAGAACCCAGATGTTTGAGAAGTGCTTTCTCTCCTATATTCCAATTTCTCCAGCCACCAACAGTAAATTTATCTGATCCGGTACCCTTCTTAAACAAGTAGCATATAAAGCAAAACACAGAATCCTTTTTTATACTATATTCAAGCCACTCCTCATGTTTATGAAACCATACAAAATTGAATTGACGATCTCTATCTCCAATATTTCTTTTTGGAAAATCATGTGTATAAGGTTGGAATGGACCTTTAATAATATATGCTCTTCGAATTGCATCTTGATCATTAACAGAATAATTTTCAATGGGCTGTCTTTCACCTGGATCATGTGGAAGGCGATTGATGTCATAAACCGGCGACGGTGACGGTGACGGTGACGGGGGCGGGGGCATAGGATTCACAATTTCATCAATTACTCTCTCTTGCTCTTGAGTTTGCTTTTCTGCCACAGTTTCAACCGGAGATGGGAGATGATTTGAAGCAGCAGCCGCCGCCTTCTTGGCTGCATGTTTCTGAAAAAGAGATGCAATGTCTCCGCTTCTCTTCATAGCTGAACAATTCCAAAAAAACGGCAATAAATTAGCTAACCACTGAACTAGTGTACTACTAAATAAATTAATAAAGTACAAACTTTACATTAAAGTACAAACCTTATTTTAAAGTACTAGCACAGCTGCACAAACTTTATTAAAGTTCAGTCTTTAAAGTATTGGGCTCCTGGCTCCCTGGTCCCTTCAGCTGTTCGGCAGTAGCACAGCCTCCCCTGGGCACTAGCACAGTCAACTGGACAAAAATATGCTCCGGGCCTGCTGCAGCCTGCAAAGCACGCCTCCCCCGGGCCACGGCCGGCCGGCTCCCCTCCGGCTTCGCCTCCCCGGGCCCCGGCCCCCCTCCGGCTTCGCCTCCCCCGGGCCCCGGCCCCCCTCCGTCTTCGCCTCCCCCGGCCGGCCGGCCTCCCCTCCGCCGCCTCCCCAGCCCCTGCGGCCCTGCGGCTCCCCCGGGCCCCGGCCCCCTCCGGGCCTGCGATAGTGCGACTCCCGGCGAGCCCTCCTCCTCCGCCTCGGCGGCTCGGCGCCTCCCCCTCCGGGCTCCGGCCTCCGCGGCTGCCGGCTGCCCCTGCCCCTCCGCCTCCGCGAGTCCGCGCCGACGCCGCCGAGTCGCCTGGTGAGTTCCTCTACTGTTCCGACTTCCGAATTTCGATCTACTGTTTATTCCTCCGTTCGGCTGATTCGAGGGTTTGGAGGAGTTGCCGAGTTGGGCTGAGTTCGAGGATTCAAGGGAGTCGATGAGTTGGGCTGGGCTCCAGGGTATGCCGTGGCCCACCCGGCATACCCTGTAGCTCCGCCACTGATTCTTACATCAGTGTTTTTAATCTTTTTAAGTAGAGTTAGTGAATAAATAACTCACGCAACCGTGGTTACGGGAACCGAACTAAATTTCACTCCAAAAATAATTAAGGAGCCGCAACGTAGACTACGCGCGCAGTGGCTGTCAAAAATTTTTTTCCTCGACTCTCTTATATACCAGTTCGTCGCAAAGCTAGCCTTCTAACAGTCAAATTAATATAATCCGGACGGCTTCCGGTCGATCGATACGTTACTAATTAACTTGCCAGAATTTTCCTTGCAGGAAAAGTTCCAATTCGTCGCACCCTGGTGTTTGTAATACTAGTCGATCGCCATTGCAAAAAAAAAAAGAAGAACTCAGCTACCACGTGCTGACCAAGTAGAGAAAATTCTCAACGAGTAGGAAAAGAAGGAAACATCCTCCTGGCCGAAAGGCAGATGAACTCGGGGTGGCCCACTGGCAGGTGGGGCCCGAAAGTTCACGAACGTGGCTCCTCCCACTGCCGGCCAGCCTACCGGACGCCTCTCACGTACCGCGCGCGCGACCTCCCGCGAAGCTTCGGGTCTAGCTATTTGGTTGAGCCCAAGACATTAGACAGTCTTACCAAAATATAAGTACGACGAAAATTAAAATATAATAAAAAAATTTACTACGAAAGAGTTGTTTAGATTGTGGTCATACTAGTTACCAAAATTTTGGCAAGATCATTAGACCCCCATTTGATTTGAAACCAATTGTCGTACCAAAGTTTTGGCAACTTACTTAGCTAGCATTTGATTTGATTCCAATTTATTCGTCATGGCCACTACTGCTTCCTCGTTGGTTGTATCGATTAACAAATACTGCTGTAGTGAAATATGTTGATGTGAGGGCCTTGAACTTCAGCTTTAGGGGTGTTTAGAATGATATTGTCTTATAGTTTTTTTACTGTACCTGATTTATTTTTTACTGTAATTGAGTTGACTTATTTGGTATAATTAAATTTAAAAAAATAAAAATTTAAAAAATATATTAACCTATCACAGACAATGTAAATAAATAAAAAAATCTAAAATAAAATAAAATAATAATAAAAAGACGAAAAAAATGAATAGTAATAAAAAAGCCAAACGCCCACTATCACCATAACACTGAGCAGGGCCTTATACATGTCATCGCAGGAACATTTGTTACATGATATATATACATAATAGAAAGAGTCGTATGATAATTACAGAAGTACACATGGCTAGAATCAACATGTCATATATGTGAGAAAATCAATATGTAGGCAGTAGTCATCTGAACCTGAGGAACCTGGCCACTGCAATTGATAACAACACAAGCACCTGGCAGCACAAATCTACCAGGAAATAGCACCAACAGTGCTGCCATTAGGCATTAGGGTGTTCCTTGTAAGCATCAAACTATTATTATCCATTGTCCATGTCCATGTACAGGAAACGTTTAGCAAAAGAACAGCTAACATTTGGTTCGACAAGAGTACTGACATAGCACCAAAAGTGCATACATCTCGCCATGTACCTTACAGATTGTGGAGGAATTAGAACAAGGACAACCACAGCAAACCTCCCAACTAGTACTAGTTACATCAGCATCTTAATGCATTACATGTAGGATGACAGGCAAAATGATCTTAATCACCACTGCCAATGCATGAGTTGTAAACAAAAGGGTAGTCCATACTTGTGTGAACTACTGAACACCACCACCACCACCACCGCGACGGTCGAAGTAGTCAATAACACACTCTTCTAGCATTGCATCACTTGCATAGTCGAGGTAACTGCAGAAGACATCTTGATCTAGCTTTGACAGAAATGCCGCAATTTCAAGCTTGGCCTTAGATGTGATGGTGAGGGCATTAATCCGTGTCCAAAGATTTGCATAACGGTATGCTGGTGGGGCTGCCTCAGTGGGCACCAGAGGGGCTAAAATATATTCTTGATTTCGGTGAGTCAAGAAGGTCTAATAGAATATTTAAAAATAAAATATAAAACTTAGTTTAGACTTAGACCATGGATAATGTGGTAGTGCTTGCTAGTATACGTTATAGCGTGGTGGCTCAATATGAATACTAGGCACGACGGGAATATGGATAGAGTCTAAATCAATTAAGGATCGGTCTGTGAGCTACTACTACAAAACTCAATTGTACTACCATGAGATTTGTATATGACAGTCCTAACTGACTAATTAGTGGATCCCAATCTGAGTATCGCTATAAGCTGAATGTGAGCATTGCATAGGCCATGAGAAGTCTCACATGGCACAAAATAAGGCCCCAATCTAGTGAATTCCTTATTGGGATGAAACCTTAGTAGATGCTTGGCCAGGTTAAGGCTTAGCTTTGTAAAGATTTTGTTTTGGTTACTTAGTCGCACATCTAAGGAAGCGTGTAATGGCAGACGTAATGAGTTAATCATATCTTATGGGTAAAGTTATACAACATCTGGAGAGTGTATAAATTATTCTAGATAGCCGTGTCCATAGTCATGGACATACTGAGTAAAATTTTTTATGTATTAGATTTTGTTTTTCATAAAATAGTTTTAGCTAGAAAATGTGATATCTTTTTGGAGAAAGGTGGTCCGGGTGAGATATTTGTGGTTAAATTAGTGTTAGGTTGGTGCCGGCACTAACGTTATTATTTGAAATTACAGTCTTTACTTACAGTATTAAATTTAATAAATTTAATCTATTTATTGTATTTTATTAAATATTTTTTATGCTCAAATAACCATATAAACATTTCTTTGTTGGCTTTATCATTATATTGCATTTTTCGATATAACTTGCACAGTACAAGTTGTACTCACTCTTGCTATTTTCATCTCAGAGGATGATGACTTCAACTACGGTGAGGACCAGGTCGAGTAGGGCGTGTCTTACTGTCGTCTGCCTGTGGGCAGGCATGGGCTTCGCCTTTTTCAATGCTTCTATAGTTATTTCCTTTTGCTATTATTGCCAATGAGCATTGATGTAAATTTTGGTTATAAGACTGTACTCATTTATTTAATAAAGTTTGTTATTTGTGCTTAATATTTATCTCTGTTACCGATGTGTGCACTAATTGATCCTGGACTAGTGCGATTTACACAGAGAATTTGGAGTTATCACTCTGGGGTCTGACACAAAAGAGACTTGATTTGCTGACCTTTTTTTCCTAATCTGCTTCAGTTTAGAGGAGGAGAGGGGGCAGCTGGGAGACACTGGAGCCCCAACCAGACGACGGTTGCTGCGGCTTACAGCGCACGATTCATTTGACTGCACGTCGCTTAGTGGGGAACACCCGCGCCAAATAGAAGGGGAAAATGTGGATTCTCGGGAGGGGAAAGGTGCCTCAATGGGACGTGTAGGGTTGCATTGTGTTTTCCTAATGGGGAGCCAAATTTTTAGCAAATGTTTTTGCCACCCTCATTTCTTCAGGGCTTTGGCGAAAACCACATGGGACACGCCACAGCCAACCAATTTATGGTGCTAATCCAAACAATGGTTAAAAAGTATGGATATTACCAATCTTTTGGTATGGCTGTATTTGGCTTCCATCCAAACACACCCGAAGTCTTCGGTAGCGCTTAGTTCGACGTTGACTTATGGCTTTTTTTACTGTAACTGGCTTATTTTTTACTATAGCTGAGTTGACTTATTTGACATAATTAAATTTTAAAAAATACAAAAATAGAAAAAAAAATATGTTACCCTATCACAAACAATACAAAGGAATACGAAAAAAAATAAAAAATCAAAAAAACCTAGAAAAAAATCCAGAAAAATAAAATTACTAAATAGTAAAAAAAGCAAAAACTAAAAATAAAAATTGATTTTAAACTAAAATAAGCACCGTGTGCATGTTCCGGCGTGGGCTCTGCAGTGGCGGGTCAACTTTGGTCCCGCCATGAGAGTTTGCGCCATCGATGATCCACCACTATTCGAAACATGGGCGCAGGATTAGGCGCGTTAGGATGTTTCCGCGGGCAACGTGAGGTTGCCCACAGCATAACACCGCAGCTGTTAATTCTAGTTACCTTTTTTTTTTCTTGGTGCGAAAGAAAGGTTAAACGAAAACAGATCGGACTGAACAAAAAATCATTTATATTTTTAATTAGCTAAGAGTTATAATAATAATAATAATAATGCACTCATTTACATTTCGATTATAGCTCAAGCACGTGAAATCAAAGATTCGCATCTGTACATACTAGTACATCGGAGGATGTATTTATAATAGCAATATAACTTTATTCACGTGAAATTTCTATAAAAATCATGTGAAAGTCTTACGTTCCAGACTGGGTCTTATTATCATATACTCAACCAACGGAAGCTAAAGAAGCAGACTATAACTAATCTACCAAACTGTAACTAACAACAAGATTAATAACTAGAAGCGTTAACACTGCAGCTGTTAATTGTAGTTACGATTTTTTTCTTGCTGTGAAAGAAAGGCTAAACGAAAACAGAACGGACTAGATAGAAAAATCATTTATATTTTTACTTAGCTAAGAGTTATAATAATTATGCCCTACAGATAGACGTAAACACTTACATTTCAATTATAATTCAGGCACGTGAAATCGAACATTTGCATCTATACATACTAATTGGAGGATCGTAATGGTTTATCTATGATATGGCAATCCAACTTCCGTTCATGCAAAATTCTTGTGAAAATCTTGTATTCCAAACAAAGTCTTATTATACATTCACACTACAGAAGCTAAACAAGGAGACAATAACTAATCAATGAAACTGTAATTAACAGCAAGATTAAAATAATAGAAGACCGACAATAAGTATGATTTACAATAGAGATGACCATAGGCAAACTCATGCAAACACCTCCAAAAGAAAAATCCACACAAATAAAAGAAAAAGAAAAGAAAAGAAAAGGAAATCGTGTTGAGGCAAACACCGGAAGCTTCTGGGCTGACGCGAGGCACGGTACCGGCACCGCACGCAACATACCGAGGCTTCGCGAAAACTACCCGAGCGGTACCGCGCCGTTTCCTTCCTTCCCACGCGCCCGACACCCAAACCATGATGACACCCTATATATACACCCCGCTCGCCTCCGCATCCCTCTATCCGACGAGGCAAAGAGGAAGGAAAAAAATCAAATCAAAACCGCGGAAAAATCCAGTGACATACGCTTTGCGTGCGAGGCGAGACCGCTCCGATTCGATCCGGCTCACGCGAGATGGACGCCTACTACTCGACCTCGTCGCCGGCGTCGGCGTACGGCGCGGCGGCTGGCGACTGGGGCTACGACTCCCTCAAGAACTTCCACCAGATCTCCCCCGCCGTCCAGTCCCACCTCAAGCTCGTACGCCCCCTCTTCCCCCTCTCCTCTCTCTGATTTTTTTTTCGAATTTTTGGGCGGTTTTGGTTCGTAGAGTGGTTGACATTGGTAGTTTCTAGGGTTTGGAAGGGTGGAATGCGACAATGGATTCGGGTGTGCTTGTTAATCATACTTATAGGGTTTCGAATCTTACGGTTCATAGGTTTTTTGAGAGAAAAAACTCGGTGTAATGCGGTTTGTAATGGCTTTTTCGTTAGCGTTGATTTGTTGTTCTGTTCCAGCCTGGTTAATTTGCTCCCCCTGATTTGATGGTCTAGAGTATGCGTCCCCTGGCCGTGGAGGGGCTAGAAAATTTATGTTAGAGGTACATCATTGATGTTTAAATATAAAGCTATTAAGTGTTTATCATCTACACCGTTTGTTTAAATGACGTTTTGGAATTCATGTCATTAAATTTTTTTAAATTTAACTACTAATATATTTAAAATTATCCATTCTAAAGTTTAATTATTAATATGCTTAAAATCATCTAGATTGATTACATGAAAACTATATCATTAGAAGGTATTTGTATTGGTTTTTTCTAATAACTTTTGGTTGAAAATAAATAGTAGTAGCTGAAAAATGACTTTTAGAAGGAAGGAGCAAGATATACATGCGCGTGACGGTAGCGAGAGGAGTGAAGAAGCCGCTTCGAGAAGTTGGGTGTTCGTATTGACTTTTGACTTTTCTAAAGCTGAAACTAATAAGATAGAGCCTAGATTTATCATTAAAAATACTTTAATAATATTATAATTTTATTAGTATAATAATAAGATAAAGTTAGAAATAGTAACGGTCTAAGTCATATCTCGCAGACCATGAAAAATAAAAAACATCATTTAATAATAAAATGTTAGCATAAGGTAAACCATGTATTATTATAAATATTGTATTCACATGGTATTTTAATGTTACTATATAATTAATTAATTGGCTACTTTACATATTTAGTTGTGAAAATAACTTTATTTTATGGCATGATAACGATAACAACTATTAACATTGACAAATAAATTCCATAGATTTTTATTAGACCACCGTATAACCCGCATGACAGTTCGTATATCTTACCACTCCAAAGCACGTACGATTTTTAGTACATTTATATTTAGTATGACAGTATTGATGTGATTTATTAACGTCATATAAAACTTCGAAATTGATAAGTAAAATGTCTCATATAAGACACCTCATATTAGTTTTTAATCATTGCACCTAGAGTGATGATCGTGATGGCTTAAATAAATAGAGAATCGGACACTTAATTTTTTAGTTAGAGACACTTAATTTTTTAGTTAGAAACTAAAGAAATTCCTAATAGCTAAATAAAATAAAACACTGGAACCATGTTTTGGTGGCATGGTAAAGTTGTGGATGTACGACTCAAATCTATTAGGGTTCAAATTCGGACGCTTTAGTAGAAATTTTGTGAGATCGTGGATTTATCTCGCCCTGCGTCTTTTTAGGCGTGTGCTTAGTGGACGCACTCGTGTGTATGCATGTGTGGTGTGTGCGTGTGTGTGAATCTTCCTTGTAATCAAAATAACAAAATAAAACACTTTTGTACCATTTACATGGTGCTACATAGGCAGTGAAAAAATAGGTGTCAAGCCATCTACAAAATCTAAGCGGAGAGTATGGAATATAATTTGCATCGAATTCCCTAAAACATTATCTAATTGCAATAAAATCCAAATTTAATTGGAACATATAACAAGAAAGGGTGTATAAATAATTTGCAAAAAAATATGGTTGCAACGACGTAATTCTGTTTTTGACTTTTTCCCCCTGAAGTGATATTTAACTCTGACGGTGCCTGCAGGTTTACCTGACCCTATGCGTGGCCCTGGCCTCGTCGGCGGTGGGCGCTTACCTGCACGTCGCTTGGAACATCGGCGGGATACTGACCACGCTCGGGTGCGTGGGGAGCATCGCCTGGTTGTTCTCAGTGCCCGTCTATGAGGAGGTTCGTCTCGCCTTCTTCCGCTGACCTTGATAACTCGATCGCTCGCCCTGCACGAGAGTAGAAATTTACAAGTTTGGCTACCAAAAATGTCAATTACATGGTGCGCTGACTTTCTTCATGTGTTGCCCTGTGAACAGAGGAAGAGGTTTGGGCTGCTGATGGCTGCTGCCCTCCTGGAAGGGGCTTCGGTTGGACCTCTGATCAAGCTCACGGTAGACTTTGACCCAAGGTAACAATGAACTTACTATTATAGTTGTTTCAAAAATGGTCTTTTGCTATTCATTAATCAAATAGTTCGTGGTTCGATTAGAATTCACTTGGAGCAGTAAATAATAATAAATAGACAAACATGTTGGTGATGACGGTTGACATTATGTCAACCGTTGAGTGTGACATATGGTAGCTCGTGGGAAACTACAGTTGGACATCTGTCGACTACGTGTCTTCATCAGGGTTTAAACTTTTGGTGCCAAAAAATTTTCGGTGGCCAACGAATGGGGGTGAAATCCGAAATTTTGGAAATTTCGTCCGAAATTTCGGATGAAAATTTTAAATTTTTTGATGAAATTTAATCAAAATTTAGATGAAATTTAGACAAAATTGAAATAAGGATAAATTCAGCCAAAATTTGACCGAATTAGTGCTGCTTTGGGGGCCAACGAAAGGAATGAAATTTCGCTATTTCGGCGAAATTTCGTCCAAAATTTTAAACCCTAGTCTTCATCAATCATTGTCTGGTTCTTGGAAGCATTACATGGGTTATCTAGATCAGAGTTGCAAAATTCTGCTGCTGAATTGTATTATTTTCTCCTGTCAATCTTTTTTCCTTCTATAGCCTTGTAAGAACTGAAGTTACTTGCTGATCTGTAGCATTAAATTGTATTAGTTTGGGTGCATGCATCCTGCATGTATTATCAATAGTTAATTAATCTTAAATCTGTAGCAAATGTTTGTTTTAGATGCACTGTCCCTTGTTATTCCTTGACCATGCTTCCCCCTTAGTCAAAAGATGCCCAACATGTTATTTTGTATTTGTAAGAAGCAGAGTTGCTTCTTAATTGATGGGGACTTGTCATGGATGACAAGATACACAGAGATTAAGCATTTAATAAATTTTCAGATGATGCTGTTGATCCAAACCATTTAGGATTGCCCATTGATTTTTTTATCCTTACCACTTTGCTCTTGGGATACCTATACTGTTGTTAGTTCTAGTATGCTATCCTATGTTTTGGGCTTAGGCCCCTTCATTATGGGGGCTTCGGCCTTTTAGTTAATGAAAGTCGGGTACCTCTGATAGTATTTTTTCTGACGATAAACTGATGTTTTCCTATGTTGGACTGCCAAAATTTCTGATGTAATTGTTTGTAGGACCTCAATTTTAGTTTCGTTACTGCTCACCTTCACAGCCATGTTACTTCTGTTGGCTGACATTACTTGTCTGTTGCTCTGTCACCAGCATTCTCGTGACTGCATTTGTTGGAACTGCCATCGCGTTCGGGTGCTTCTCTTGCGCCGCCATCATCGCCAAGCGCAGGGAGTACCTCTACCTCGGCGGCTTGCTCTCTTCTGGCCTCTCGATCCTGCTTTGGCTGCAGTTCGCTCGGTCCTGCTTTGGCCACTCCACTAGCAGCTTCATGTTTGAGGTGAGATACATACCTGCAACCGTAGGTTCTTGTCATCCAAACAAACACATCTGTTATCTTTTTGGCTGAACGATGAAGTATTTGTGGTTTGCACTGCAGGTTTACTTTGGCCTATTGATCTTCCTGGGGTACATGGTGTATGACACGCAGGAGATCATCGAGAGGGCGCAATACGGCGACATGGACTACATCAAGCACGCGCTCATCCTCTTCACCGACTTCGTGGCCGTCCTTGTCCGGGTCCTCGTCATCATGGTGAGTATCGAGTCACCTTACTACGGCTCGTCCTCCACAGATTGCCATGTTTTGATATTTTGGTTTGATTTCATTCCCCTTTCGCTGACGATGAGCGCCCGCTTCTGTTTATCTTGCAGCTCAAGAACGCAGCTGACAAGTCGGAGGACAAGAAGAGGAGGAAGAGGTGGTGAATGTGTCCTCTGCACATAATAGTAGATAAGAGAAAATATCCTGTATGCTACTGAAAGGTAGCTCGACCCATGATTTGCTATTGAAAAAAGTTCGCTTTCTTGTATACCACCGAGTTTCTATCTTGTTTCCTTTCGTGCTACTTTCATGAGTTTATGTGGGTTCTTTTAGACTATCTTATGGTTTTTGAATTTTGACTGTTCGCGAGAAAGATTACGAAAGAGACGGTCACATACGATTTTAGCCAATATAATTGAAGTCAGTATAGTGTGTACTACAATTGATTAGTAGACACTGTCTTAAAAAATACATAATTTAAAAGCGTGTTATTGTAACAAAGTACAAAAATCAAAAAGCATAAGTCGAATCAAACCTAGCCTTTACTATTAATTGGGACGAGAAGAGACATTTTTGTCCTTCTTTCTTCTCCCCTTCTTCCACTCTCTTCCTCTTCTTCTTCCTGTGGGCACAACCATGATAAAACCAAAAACAAAGCACAGCACAACGATGGACAAAGTAGGATGTTGATGCTCCTCTTGTTATCCTCCTCTCTATCTCTTTCCACCTTCACCATCTCTCTCGCACTCCTCCCCAAATATTGTATAGAAAGCAGCAGCAATGGCCCTTCCTCTTCCACTTGATGCCATGGGGAGCAGCAGCGACGAAGGTGCCATGAGGAGCAGCAGCACAACCCCTCCTTTACCACTCGACGCCAAAGGGAGTAGGAGCGGCAGCGGCGGCGCCATCCCCATGGGAGTAGTGGCCTACTCATCCCAACCGAAGCCGGCATCGTGGAAGGCAAGACGTAGCTCGACTAGTGGCGACAACTGGCAAGGACCGCGGAGGGTCGGCCAGCTACGCGGTCCCTCCTCTTCTACCCGACGTCATGGGGAGCAATGGTGTCGCCGCCATAGGGAGCAGGAGCAACGATGGCAGCACCATGGGAGCATCAACCTGCTCGTCCCAACCGAAGTCGGCGTCATGGAAGGTGAGACACGGCTCTAACTAGTGGTGGCAGACAGCGGGGACAACGCATGAACGGCCAGCAGCGGGGGCGACGGAGGGCTAGCTAGTGGCGATGATGGAGCGACACTTCTCTAGTTCCTGCTAAAATAGGAGAGGTTGCCAAAGACTAGAGCTGGTGAGGAAGGCAGCCCGACAAGGGAAACTGGCAGGGGAGGGCAATCTGGCAATTAGAGCTGGAAAGGGAGAGGGTGGCTTGGTGACCTAAATTGGTGGGGGAGGGCAACTTGGTGGCCAGAGCTGAAGTAGAGGAGGGGAAGAGGGAGGGCGGTGGAAAGGCAGGAAAGGGAGAGAGAGGAGATGGAGTAGCTGTGGCCTAGGGTGGCCAATGATGGCATCATGTGTAGTAGGAAAGAGAAGATAAGGGAGGGAGGTGAGGGGTGGAGAAGATGGCAATATTGGTATTTTTATACAAATTTAACAAGTCTAAGATGGTCAACGGCAAGTCAAAGTAATATAGGTGATGAAAGTGGTACATAAGAAAATAAAATGAAAACTCAGTGGTACATAAAAAATCAAACTTTTCTAGTGGCTATTAGAGATGGGGACAATGACATATACGGAATTTTCTCTGGTAGATACTACTTCAGCTGCTACCGCAATTACTGTGTAGGAAGCTGCCACTGTAACTGGACGCTGTGGTGAAAAGGAAGTGCATTGAGTTTGTTAATTCGGTGTGAATCTGCTGGACTTCGCTGAAGCTTTGCAAATATGCTACATTTCGGCTCCCCTGTGTTCCTGTAACGGTTGCGTTGATCGAAACCTGACACTCTTCATTTGCGGCGAAGATTGTTGCACTACACAGTTTCGTCTCTTTTGTGATTGATCTCGTCCCTCAATTTTAACATTGCACTATTCATATGTGAAACCTTAACCTGGGTTTGAAGTTAAACAACACTGCCATAGTTGATGTTTCGTACATATGATTCTGCTGCCGTGATTCGTTGCGTTTTGTCGAGGTCAATCCGACTTGTGCGCTGTCCAGCCTGTCCTCTATTTGGGCTGGGCCTAGTACGGTAGTACTACGTCATGTTGACCGCAGGCTTACCTGACGGTGCGTTCCCGCATTTTGCTCATCTCCGTACAAGTTCTAATCGGGTTATGGATCTGTTCTTCGCGGTTTTTAAAAACTGTTTTTGGTTTTTGCTACAGTAATTAACTTTTAAACGGAGTATTTTTTAAGATGGGATCTACAAGTTAATTGTAGTACACGTTAAAAACCTAATATCTGTACTATCAAAAATCGCAAGCGAGTATATCTCTTTCCGCAATCTCTATCTCAAACAGCCAAAAAGCCATCAGCCGTAGCCAAAAAGAACAGGCCCTATATGTAGACACAGAAATCACCGTATTGCGAGAAATCGACAAATTGCTGTTTAATTAAGACACCATTTAATTTAGCTTTTGACTTTTGCTTTTTTACACTATTCATTAATTTTATCTTTTTTTAATTTTTATTTTTTTGGGTTTTTTACTTTTTCTTTTTTTCTATATTCCTTTGCATTGTCTGTGATGGATTAATATATTTTTTATTTTAAATTTTTTAAAATTTAATTATACCAAATAAATCAATTTAGCTATAATAAAAAATAAATCAGTTATAGTAAAAAAGTCATAAGTCAACGCTATTCTAAACACCCTTAAGTGAGATTCACATAGGTAAGAAAATAATTAAAAAAACCTGCAAATAGACGTGCTCAATCTATCGGCACAAAAACCCCTGTAATCTTACAAATTATTTTTCATATTCGGAGCATACCGAGACACCACATATGCACAAATTATCGTGTGGCAAAACTTGGTAAACCATAAGGTTGTGATCGTAGCCTCCTAGCATACTTTTTAGGGCGCATTTGTAGTAATATACATAAATTGGTGCCCAATATGCATCTTATACTATCGATAATTGGATTCTGCTTCACCTCGTTTAAGTATGTTATATAAATTTTGGGTTCAAGACAGGTTTAATTACACCGAAAAAACTAATAACGTGCAAAAAAGTTGTTATGGCAAACAAAAGAAAAAAATTTAAACTTCAAAACCTAAATAAGCACCACTTAGGTAAATCAAATATCACAATAACAATAGAGAAACACCTCTTGCCGCACAACCGCCCCGTTATCCACTTGCTCGGCAGTCGCCACACCAAACCAAAGCAGCTTATTGTGAGATCCTGAAATTTACGCCTCCGTGAGTATATAAAAGCACAAAGCGGAGAGAGAGCACATTCGCGGCCACTCGCACCAACCTTCGGTTTCCCGGGTGACCCCCCACCTTGCTGGCCACCTTCCCTCCGTCCCACGCAACAGCAATGGAGAGGAGGAAGCCCGCGCCCAAGGTGGTGTCCGTCCTGGCCGGCCTGCTCGAGCGCGCCGCCGCGCGCGGCGACGAAGAGGGGGGCGGGGGCTCGGCGGCGGCGTTCCACGGGCGGATGAAGCCGGCGATCAGCGTGCGGCGGTACGCGGAGAGGATATACCGGTACGCGGGGTGCAGCCCGGCGTGCTTCGTGGTGGCCTACGCGTACCTCGACCGTCTCGCGCGGCGCCGGGAGGAGGAGGCGGTGGCCGTGGCGGCTGGGGCGGTGGCCGTGGACTCGTACAGCGTGCACCGGCTGCTCATCACCAGCGTCATGGTCGCCGCCAAGTTCATGGACGACATGTGAGTGAGCCTGCTCCAATCCAACCTCCGTTGCATGTCAGTTTCGCGACCCAATCAAATATCATAATCTGCGCAGTGAATAATCCGGTAGTATTCGGCTGCTAATTTGCGAGTAACAAATCAAACTAGAGCAGAGTTGGCTGCCAATTTGTGTGGAAAAAAAAAGGAAACCAAAAGCACGGAAAGAATTAACACCTGGCACATGCCAAAGTTGACCAGCAAATTCTGCTATGTACTCCTCCGTGCCATGAATCGAAGCACTCCTACCACGCACGGCGAACCGTGCCATCTCTGCAGCTCATTTTGCACCAGCGAGTGATTTTGGATGGACAAAGTCCACATATACTAGCAAATATTATACCACCAGCATTAACATTCTGTAAACACATCATGCGCCATGTTACCAGCCGCAAACAGAGCAATCGATCGATGAAGCTGTTGATAGGTAGGAAGAAGGATCTGTGACCTGTCGGTGTGGAGCATAACAGAATAGAAAAATTAGAAACACACCAGTAGGCAGTAGCTGTTGTTCAGCGTCCTTGTGTGCCGGGAAAGGTAAGTCAAACGTGTACTCATCGTACTGACACGAGCAAGTCGTGGGATCTGACATGGCACCTCCGCCCCTCCCTCCACTAGCTAAGCTTACTCATTCCGCATTATCCAATGCGGATTGCACAGCCATATTAGCTGCCAATCGAGCTGGATCACAACCACCCTACCAACCTAATTATCCCCTTGAGCGGATTAGTATAATTAAATACTGAATTCGTAGCGCGGTAATAACTAACTGCTCTAACTAATTCATGCCGTGTCTGAGCTTAATTCAGGAACCAGTATCGCAATGCCACGGTACCTGCATTGCAAATATTGCGTCATATTTTCCTGCTCTGAACGAGAGCAGGCAGTAGGTGCCTGGTCTGGTCTGTTCTGTTCTGTTGGGTTGTCCAGCTCGATCGTCGCTAGGCTGTTCCTCTCCTACCTGAATTCGACTGCTCACCTAGCATGAAATGGATCCTCCCATCATCGATCACATCGCACAACGCCAAACACTAGTCTCTAATTAACAAGCACCTAACCACTAATCTTGTATTGTTCTGTCTGTGTGAACCTTCTTCTTTTTTTTGCTAGCCCCAACTAATCGATTGAGCCTTAAGTTTTCCTCTCACTAATTTGGCGCTAGCTTCGCCTGTATGTAATTATGTATGCATGTATACGATGCTGGTTGCGCAGACACTACAACAACGCCTACTTCGCGCGCGTGGGCGGCGTGGAGGTGGCCGAGATGAACGGCCTGGAGCTGGAGTTCCTCTTCGCCCTGCGCTTCCGCCTCAACGTCACGCCGGACACCTTCGCCTCCTACTGCGCCGCGCTCGAGGGTGAGATGATGACGGACGAGCCGGCTCCGCCGTCGTCCCTTATTGCCGGCGGTCGGTTCTCGCCGGAGGAGGAGAACCAGGATCAGACGCAGAAGGGCGCCACGGTCGCAAGCAGAGCCTTCACGGCTGCTCAGACAGCAGTGGAGATCACTCGATGACGAAAGACGGCTCGAAGGGCGAAATGGGCATTGCTCTCGGGGTTCTTTTATTTGTTCTTTTTTTTATAAAAGTTTTTTTTGGTGAGTTTTTTTTGTGGCAATTGCAAGCGGCTAATAGGTCGGTCGAGCCTGATTGTACAGTTTACGGTGGAGTTTGGCATCACGGTTCATCGATGATTAAGCAGCTACCAAGAACCAAAAGATTTGTGGCGTGGCTTGTTTGGTTGGCATACTGGGAGTCTCAGATCATGCATCCTAGCCCTGCACTAGAAAATCGTATAGATTTTTAGGTGACCGGCATTACCCTCTTCCATAAAGATAAGTTACCAGATGCGAATGATTTCCTAAGAAATTTCTAGGGACTACTTAACTTCAACACTTCAAAGACACCAAAGACATGTTTGTAACCTTGCATACTGTTATAGCATGACTATAACAGAGGTACAAGGTACCCTTCTTCATAGGTAGAGATAGAGTTAAAGAGAGAGCTAACGACACGAGAGAGAGCTTATCTATAAAATGAGTAGATTTGAATCTCTTATACTCACTTAGAGGTTTATATATATAAATAAGGTAAAATGAAAAATCTCTATTCTACCTCTTGACCATTACAAAAAGTGAAGATACATTGGTACATTCATTTATACTATTAGGTTTATTACATATTAAACTCATTCTAAAGTCTAGTTATGGAGGCTGGACCTCCTCCACAACACATACATTTCATTACTCGATGGGGGATAAGTTTCTTTTGTGATAACGTAGTTTTTTTGAGAGCCAATAACATGACAATATGATATGGATTGGGTATCATGTTCTCTATAGAATGTCATATATATTGTATAATCGTGAAGCGAGCGCCTGCTCGGTGCGGCATTTTTGGGAGGGGCATTGTTTACATGACACAATCCCAAGATACTGTTCATGTGAACAGTGTTATTTGAGCACATGTGCACGTGGGTGCATTCAATGATCAAAGCGTATGGCCGCGCTCCGAAGATTCTTCGGTCTCCGTCTCATCTTAAGCGTGTGTATTGGGCGCATCCACGTGGATGTGTTTGAGTGTATGTGTGTGTGTGCGTGCGTGTGTGGGTCGTTGTTGTACTCATGATCTCAAAAATATATATTGTATAATCCACAAATTTATAGGTGAATTATTTTAGGATGTTGTAGGATCGATTCACACCAAGATAAGCAATCAGAGGGGGATGAATGATTGCGTAAGCTAAAAATAAATTTTACGACTCCTCCTCAAATTATCTCTATTAATCAAAAATCTTGATGCAACACAAGCATGCAGTCTGACGTCAAAAACAATAAGCACTTACTTTAATTACCTTGTACTAATCTCTTTTTCTCTCTCCTATTGCAAAAAAAAACTCAATACCACATATCACGTGATGGAGTAATTGAATTAGAACTCTTACCTGGCTTTACACATCCAAAGTGACAGCCACTGTCCTTGACAAGATGTGAGAAAGAATATAAAAATAGCACTTGTATAAAATCAATGCAAGATTGAATTCTTTACTCCAAAAATGCCTGAGAAGAAAACTGCCGAGCACAGCTTCTGCTTTTCTTGTTGTTCTGCCTTAAGATTTCGCTCATTTCAGCTTTTTTTAGCTTCAGATTCTAGTTTCAGCTTTTTTTACTATTCAGTAATTCGTCTCTTTCTGAATTTTTTTAAATTTTTTGGGCTTTTTTATATTTTTCTTTTTTTCCCGTATTCCTTTGCATTATCTGTGATGGGCTAACATATTTTTTCTATTTTTACATTTTTTTAAATTTAATTATGCCCAAAAAACCAAATCAGCTACAGTAAAAAAAGTCAGTTACAGTGAAATTTCAGCCAAAAGTCAGAAGCCATCGCTAAAACGATCACCCCCTAAGTCTTCTGCCGCACCGGCTTTTCTTTTTCCCGAGATGGCACTAGCATACGCCTCGCCTGGCTTCTTTTCTTCCCAGCGCAAAGGACGCCTACGCGCCACCAAAACAGTCGCTGACTTTCTGATTTTCTACAATGAATCCACAATGCACTGCACCTTTCGGGACGGACAAAGACAAAGAAATTGTTTTCGATCTTCTTCCGCGCAAAGACGTATGCACAAGAAAACACAAGAACGCGCAGCCCCAAAATACTTCGCACAAGATCGCTGCCTACCAAAAGCAGGGCACAAGCCTCCCTCTACTTTAAACACACGCCAGGGCTCATGCACCGAGTAGAACCCACGTCGCAGCCTTTTGAAGATCACGATCAACACAACCGCCACCTATCCGGACTCGGCCGTAGGAACCCTTTATCCTCTCGGAACCAAAACCCACGCCGAGTCATCTACTCAAACTACATCACCTCTCTTTTACAGAAAATACATGCATGCATGCCGAACCATGCAACAACCGACTCCAACTCCAACACAGAAGACAAAAACCGTATTTGACTCGTATTCCTGGCCGTACACACACGTCCGCCCGCATTCGTAGCGAACTTAATCCTTCTGGAGACCACACGTTTGCGAGCACTAGCTAGTAGCCATCCACACTGCAGCCTCATCGCACAACATTCCACCGTGAACATCTCGCATGACATCCTGGACCGATAGAATCTCAGTTCCTCCTTGAACTTAGTCCCGAAACCTCAGTTCCACCTGAACCTAGTTTTAGTCCCGTCATCGACGACGTTCTGCCTCAAGCAACACCTGCACATAAATAAACACGCAACCACGTGCGAGCACAAGTCTACGACTTGACTCAAGTCAATCCACACGCACGCAACACACCATAAGTAATATTAAAACCAACGTTGTCAATTATTTATCACCTAAAATACCACATGGTCTAACAGATGTAGTTTATAGTTTTTGGCTTAAAACTTTGAATATAGCTGTTTGCAAGAGAGGTTATGAAGACGAAGATAGTCACATACAATTTTGACTGATATAGCTGAAGTCGGTATAATGTATACTATAATCGATTAGTAGATCTCATCTTAAAAAGACGTATATTTAAAAGCTAGTTACTATAGTAAAAAAAAGCCAAAGCTAAAACCGGGTCAAACCCAAGCCTGTATAGATGGCTTAGAGTACATTTGAGAGTGACATAGAAATGGTTGATATATTACAATTATCATAAAACAACAATTAGTGAAATATCATATATTAGTGTGACAAACATGTTCTGTTGGCGACTCTGTTCTAATGAGTTACTCCTTCAAACTGATTTATGGTATTACACAAGATTTGTTTTAGAGAACAAGAGAAGAAATTGAAACAACAACTAGACCCTCGTTTTGACGCACATTAGAAGATTTCAACACAAGTAGCTCATGAATTATCTTAGTACAGCCAACGAGCTAGTGCTTTGAGCGGTTTAGCTTGCATAGGCTACCCCATTGGCCAAATATTTTTAACTGAAGATGGATGTACCTATATATCAATCCATGAGCAATGAAAATATGAAACCTCCCCTGTTCTAAAATGCAATTATCATGAATAGACCGTGAAATGTAGAAAATACTGTGTATATTTTTGGGCATCTCTAATTTTACCACTTCAGTAGCATAGGAAAGAAGAGAGAATGTGAGGAAAAAGAATGTACTATCTTTTATATAAGAGATAATCTGAGCACACAAACTAACGTAAATGGTTATAAAGTGTGAAGGGAAATGTGATAAAAATAATATAAAATAACTAGAAAAATCAATTATAGAGATTAATTATTGAAGATGTTATTTCTAATGCCGTCTTTTAATTAAAGTAAAAATCTTAAAAATAAAGTGGGGTATTTTGGTAAAATTTCGCACACAAGGTGTAGTTTTGCGAAACGAAAACTCAAAGGTCTAGTTTTCCGATGGTTTTGCCAATATACGTGTAGTTTTGCCAATATACTCTAGTTATTATAATTGTCGATTACACTCGGCATCTGTAAGCGGATGGCTATTACAAATTTATAATATTATTATCTTATGCAGATGACCTGTTCAGCCATGAGCAAATCACATTTGCTTCAGAAAGTTACGAAACGTTGTCCCGAATGTATGGCACGTCGCCATTGTTGCAGGACATCCTACCCGGCAATGGAGACCCGCCACCGAGGATCAGTTACAGCAATCTTGATGCTGGCCCCAGGCTGCTAGTCTCTCGACATGACATTCCAGAAAGACGGGGCTACCGGGCACCGTACCGCGAGGGTCACCCGTCCAGTGACCTCTATGGACGCTCTACTTACCGCGGCTACAGAGGAGTCAGGTTCATTGCCGTGCCTAATAATCACCACCTAGATTGTGAATGCTCACTCGCTATATCTGACCGTGCTTGATGTGGGAGGATGAGATGGCTGTGGTTCACTCAAAAAGATGCTTACATGACAAAGGTAGCTTGTGTATTCAGGGTTTGTTTTTTTTAGCTGTGGTTGATGGTTTTTAGCTACGGCTGATGGTTTTTTGGCTGTTTGTGACAGAGATTGCGGAAAGAGAGATACTCGTTTGCAATTTTTGATGATACAGATATTAGTTTTTTAACGTGTATTACAATTAACTTGTAGACCTCATCTTAAAAAAATACTCCGTTTAAAAGTTAGTTACTGTAGCAAAAGCCAAAAACAGCTTTTAAAAACCGCAAAGAACAGGACCTCAGTCTCATCAAGGCAAAACAAATTCCTCTCTTGTGCTGAGACTGCTGTTAGTTTTCAGTGTGAGAACATAGCACTGACGCAAAGCTAATTTTAAGCACCAAATTTGGACCTGGCAGTTTCACGTCGGAAGGAGCTCTTGTCATAGGTCATAGATGCATACGTAACTGCACAAAATTGTTGCTGGAGGCTACCAGCCATCAGGAGTTGCTTCACTACAACCAAAAGTTGATGCACGATGTATGGAATGGCCCTCATGTAGTCTCATAACGGAGGGCAATGGGAGGTGCAATTCGCATAGTTATCCTCATCCTCTGGAGAGGGAAGGCAGAGGTTTGAGGTTCTGCCTTGAGACGATTTTCCAGCCGTTGGATCTACAATAAACAACACTGATCTACACCAGGACTCGAGAACATTAGTTAGAGGTGAAACCTATAAAGTTCAAACCAGAATACATAGTTAGGCCTTGTTTGGAGCATATATTTTTTTTGCGGAATGAATTGTTTCTGTGAAATTTCTACGATCGTAAGTTACCCCATCTTAAATGGCTTTAGTTTTTTTTTTTTTTGCTTTTGGCCTATTTAAATCAGAAACCACTTGAAACACATCGGCTTTTAATTTTAGCTTATTTTGGCTTTTTCGTCTTTCTTTTTTCGTCTTATTCTTTTGTATTGTCCGTGACGATCTAATGGTTTTTTATTTTAATTTTTTAATTAAATGGCTCACAAAAGGCTAACAACAATTATAGTGTAATTTTAGCTAAAAGTCAATAGCCAAAACCATAAGAAGATGCAACAAACGAAGTTTATACACAGAGGTGGATCCGGGATTTCGTCAAGCCTCGGGTTGAATTCTAATGGACAAAAACTTATGCTAAATATATCCATAGAAAGCATAAGAAAAAGGTATATCGTAAATGTATAATTATTATAAAATTTGAGTCATGTGCTTAACGATAGAAAGAACATCAAAAAATATAGCAAAGTGGAGAAATACTATTTGAGTATCTAAATAACGAAAATTTGATGCGTCCTAGACGCCTATGATTTCTTCATCAATATAGAACAATAATTAGAACCTGTAAAGGCAATATACAAAATAAATAAATAAAAGAATATATGCAAACAAAATATATGAAATTTTAAACCAACACATAAGCATTTCGTGACTAGTTAGACAATACAAGTGGCAAGTTTCAACTAACCATTGTGGTTACTTGCAACGATGAAACAATGCTTATTAACATAAAAGGTACCAACTTGCACTACTAGTATAAGATCTTGACGAAATGGGAACGAGATGGAGGAATCAAATTGCAGCAAAGCCTACCTCTCGTATAGCCTCCTATTCCCCTCCTCTTCTCCCTGTCACCACCTTCTTCTTCACCCCCAATGTCCATGACCTACTTACCCAGGCGACAAAAGATGAGGGGGCCAGGTGGGTATGGTGCTCAGCGTCTCCGGCGAGATCAAGAAGCTGGAGGGCAACCTGGAGAACCTCAAGGCCTTCCTCGCCGACGTCGAGAGGAAGCGTATCACTAATGTGAGTGTGTAGGAGTGGATGAGGAAGCTCAAGGACACCATGTACGATGCCATCGACATCCTGGAGATGTGTCAGCTCAAGGCCGAGGAGTGACGGGAGTCCATGCCCGGTAGCTCGAAGGATGGCATAAACCTTAAATAGAGTACACAACAGGAGGTAAATTAAGCAACGAGGATTAGGGAGAGTGGGGAATAAACCAAGTCAACTAACCCGTTGGGTATTAGGGAATGGGGATTGAAGCTTCTGCATGGGAGGGAGGTGGGCTAGGCGGCGGCCCTGGAGGTCAGGAGCTGGCGCTGGCGGGGGGCAGTGGCGTTGGCACTGATCGAGCCTAGAGGCAATGTCGGAGGAGTGGGGGCGTGGCCACGTGGGCGCGGAGCCGTGGATAGGGGTGCAAACGGTATGGGTTAATCCTAACCGATTCGGTACCGAATCCGATTGGTACTAAATATGGGAAGATAATTAAGCATCCGGTACCGAATCCGATCCGTACAGGATAATTGTTGCCGGATATGGTAACGAAAATGGTAGAGCTAAAATCCGATCGAATAGCATCGGTGAATGGTAAATTAGATACTATTCGACCGAATATCCGAATAAACAAGTTAGTATTCCAACTGGTCCAACCCATCAACTATTATTGACACCAACTAGTTTAGATTTTATCAAAGTCGTAACATAAATCTAGAGTCCAGTTACTCTAACCAGTCACCACCAATGATCCTGCTTATGTTGAACTTGCGTATGAATTTATTGGTTTTGAACTAATATATGGATTTATTAGTTTTCGAACTAATATATGAATTATCAGTCTTCAAACTTATGTATGAATTTATCGCTTATGTTGAATTTGTGTTGTATTGGCTATTATACTTAAGTAATTTAGATGAATTTATTGCTAATTGAAGGTTTGAAGTGATGATGGTATGGTTTAGTGTATATTCCTTTATGTATACATATACTATCCGTCTATATTATCTATTTCCGATCCGAAACCGTTATGTATCCGTCCCGATGACACTATATTCGAAACTTCGAATAATCCAAATTCGTATTTGTATCCGGCTTTACCGTATCCGACTTCGAATCTGAGAAAAAATATGGATTAGGATACAGTATGAGCAATATCCGTATGAATCCGACCCGATTGCACCCCTAGCCGGGGAGGGAGGTCAAAGGGCAACAGCGTTGTCGACCACACCGGAGTCACTGGAAGAGAGTGGACAATAGACGTCAAGCATGGGCGAAGCAAACTAGGGTTAGCGTGGGCGAAGCGAACTAGGGTTAGCTTGAATGCTTAAATGATTTGGGTTGGCCGACTGGGTCGGATTAATTAAATGATTTCCTATTGGGCTGGGCCACCGTCTGCCGCCTCGAGTTGGACTATTAAATGTTGAATCTTTTCAACTCATATATAAATATTTTACACTACTATTTTTTCTGGTCCTCGAGTTACAGTCTACTTTAGAGGTGGCTAGGTGGGTCGTGCCCACACGGCCGGATCATGCGACGCCATCAGAGGCGGCTACCGAGCACGACACGACGCATCGAGCTGTGCTTGGGCCGGGAGGCCGGCACGACACGACTCGTTTAGCTCACGGGCCGTGCCGGCACGACACGGCATGGATGCACGGCAACGGGCATAAGTGGGCCATGTAATTATCTTGATAAAGCTCATTATATCATTAATAATAATTATCTTGATGATTAACAATGTTTATAATTTTTTAATAATTTTTTTGTATTTTTTTACAATTTTCTATAATTTTTCCTCTATTTTCTACATTATTTTGGTATTTTTTGAATTTTCTCGGGCTAAACGGGCCGTGCGCACGGCACAGCCCGTTTAGTCTTAACCGTACCCGGGCCGGCATGGTACGACCATGGGCCGTGCTTGGGCCCGGTCCTCGACACGTCGGCTGACACGGCACAACCGTTTATTAGCTGTGCCTAAATGGGCCGTGCCATGCCGGCCCGGCACGGCCCATTGGACAACGCTAGTCTACTTACCCGCTCAACTGAGCGATAGGCGATGGCGTTGAGCAACCAAATGCACTGTAGTGCGCGTTCAAGGTACTGTAGCAATTTGTATTTATTCTTTTTTTTTGTTTTTTAGCATTTTTATGTTTTGTTTTTTCCCGTATTCTTTTGCATTGTTCGCTCTAAGTTAGCGTATCGATTTTATTTTTACATTTTTAAAATTTAATTATGTCCAATAAGCCAACTCAGCTACAGTAAAAATCAGCTAGTTACAATAAAAATTTAGCAAAAAATAAAAATCATTACTATTTCAAACGCCCCTTAGCCGAGGCCCAAATCCACCCTGTTTAGACACATTAGCTATTGTTTAGACCCGATTTTCCCAAATGATAGACCCGTTAACCCGATTACCGGCTGAGGCTTCCCACGTAAGCCACAGAGGGTGGGAGGCCACCCTCCCCCTATAAATAAACACCGCCGCACCTCCTTGTTTTCACTTCCCCTCCCCTCCCCTCAACACTCCCGTCTCCCTCTCCCTCACAGCAAGTTTCTGGAAGCTTCGGAGCGCAAGGTGAGGCGTCTCGTCTCCGATCTCGCCGGTTTCTTCCCCAAACTGCACTGACTCCATCTTCTTCTCGAATCTAAACCGCTCCGTCTGTTCCATTTCTTGTTGTTTTCCTGGCCCTTTTGGTGTTTTTGTGTGTGTGGGGGGTGTTGCGGGGTTGTTGTGAGTATGCGCATGGGACGGGAACTACTGGTAGAAGCTTCTAGAAGGTTGGTCTGGGTGCCCTCTCGAAGCAGGGCGGGCTCTAGAAGGCGCGATTTCGCGACCTAGCTTGTTCGAAGCGCATCCGAGCCTCTCTGTTCCAGGCAGTGGCGGCGATTTGTTGGGGCAACTTTTTGCGGGTTATTTTGAGCACATTTTGGCCGGTTATTTTGTTGTTTGTTTTTGTTACATTTTTGCGTTTCGTGCGCGTGGGCTGGTGCGGAGGCCGCCGATTTTGTGTGTTTGGTGAGAAGGATACTCTAGAAGCTTCGCTTCGCTTTCCGCCTTCGGGAAGCTTCTAGAGTGGTTTGGCATGATTTTGAAGGTTTGAGAAATGTTTCGGTTTCGGGGGTTTTCCGTGTCTTTTTTGCGGGTTTTCCGAGGTTTCATGCGGGGAAGAGGCCGGGATTCTAGAAGGTTCTAGATCGTCGTTGTCTTACTCTTGTTTGGGTCGTCTTCGTTTCTCTATTACTTTGGAGTAGCGTCGCGCTGGTTGTAACCAGAAACAGTGCAAAACTTACTTCAAAAAATTCCCCGTGAAACGGTCGCGACTCGAGGTACTTTCGAAGTTTTTGGGGTTTATTTGTGTTTTTTGGGTGTTGTTTCGATCATATTTTGCGAAAAAAAAATCTGGGTTATACCGTTGCTCCAGGAGGAAGCTAGAAATGGCCCGATTTGTTTCGATCAAATTGCATTCGCCCTTTCTCTCTCTCCTTTTTGGATTAGTGTATATGTTGGTGATTTATCGTGTAATTTTGTTCCTACTTTTGGATCGTGGCCGAGTGAGGTTTTAGGGAGGTGTAGCAAATTTGCATTAGTTTTTGTTTGTCCAATTTCTATTTTAGGTCTTCCTATCAAATGACTGACGAACGATTACATAGGTGGGATGAGACGGTTGGCTTGATTGTTTATAACTGTGCATCTCTTTTCCGAGTGAAATGTTTGGAATGTGTTCTAACTTTGGTCTAGTGAATAGTGACTAGTGACATCGAATTGTTCGCAGTTCATTTAAAGTGTGTTTAGCTACGGTTTTCACAAGGGCGATCAGGTCCAAATGTACCATCCTGTTCTGTTTCCCCTGTAGAGACTTACCGATCGTGATTCTGTTGATAATAAAGTAAATCGAGCTTGAATTTCTATTGCATTCACCCTCTGTTGTGTGGACATGCAGTTGAATTTTTACACTCGAACTTAAAAGGGACTTAATGTTTCTCACCGTGTCTTTTTCTATATACAAAATGATGCCTTTCTTATAAAGTTGCTTTACATTGTAAGGACATAGTAGTTTATTTATGTGTCTTAAGTTAGAAAAAAACTAGTGCATGTGGGTTGGTTAAAACAATTCATAAAAATATCACCAGTGCTGCACTGTACATTAGTTCTTTTTTTCCTTACATCTCTGATGCATGCTGTGGTGTCTTTATTTGTCACTAGAAACTTTCACCAAACAAGTACCCATTTCCGTTTCAAGTAGCAAGGGCTTTTCTATTTGAATGTAATAATGCATGTTATTTAGAGTTTATATTTCTAAATTTTGAAATAAGATAAATAATTAACTTCAAACTTGCTGTTCCATAGCTTTTAACTTTCGTTTGCCTTCTCTAATTATTTGTGGACTAGTGAACTAGAAAGATGGTACTTTGTGCTGAACCTCCTCCCCCAATAAAGCTCCCTGAGAGTAAGATCACAGAACTGGCAAATGATACTAAGTATGACTCCTCAAATCCGGAGCAAAGGACAAGAACGCACACCATTGAGCGGCACAGATCTTGTGAAGTGTGTCAGGTGACCTTATCTGAGGTAGAACTTAATGGTTTTCCACCTCGTCATCAGCCCCAAACCCTTGAGGTCATTAAAAGTGGTGGTACCCCAGGATCTATGTTCTCTCCTTGTGTAGAATCGACTACAGATACCAATGCATCACACAAGCACGCAATGGCAGATGCTGCTTGGGAAGCCCTAAAGCAATCAATAGTTTACTTCAGAGGCCAACCGATTGGAACTGTTGCTGCAATAGACAAGTCTCAGGCAGCACTCAACTATGATCAGGTTGCCTTTTCCTTTCCAGTTAAACCACTGATGTTTCCTTTTAGTTAAAAAGATTCCTTACTATTGTTATATCATGTTTATATACCCTTCTCAATTTTATTTTTTGGTGCATGCTAGTCTCAAAATTCTCAAATGGTGAATATTGATGCGTGTAATTATGTTGTCTTCCTGTAAAAAGCGTCTGTCATGTATGTCATGGATGAACTCATAAATGTCCTTGTACCTGGACATACAATATAATCAACAGTGATGAAGTTTTTGCTATATCCTGGAACAGGTTTTCATGAGGGATTTTGTTCCTAGTGCCTTGGCTTTCTTGATGAAAGGAGAACCATCAATTGTGAAGAATTTTCTGTTAGAAACTGCTCGCCTTCAATCAAGAGAGAAGATGGTTGATCTTTTTAAGCTTGGTCAGGGTGTGATGCCAGCAAGCTTCAAGGTGCACCATTGCAACCCTAAGCAGAAAACTGAAAGTCTGATCGCTGATTTTGGTGAAACTGCCATCGGAAGGGTTGCTCCTGTGGATTCTGGCTTATGGTGGATTATTCTTCTTCGTGCTTACACCAAATGGACAAGGGACAATTCTCTGGCTGAAAGTCCTCACTGCCAAAGGGCCATGCGCCTTATTCTCAAGTTGTGTCTCTCTGAAGGGTTTGATACGTCTCCAGCCTTGCTTTGTGCTGATGGCTGCTCCATGGTAGACCGTAGAATGGTAAGCCACTTAAGAGTCTCAGACCCTACTGATTAATTTTGTTTTGTTATGGTGGACAATATGTGTCTTATTGTTTGCTTACGTCCTGTTAGAAAGTTAGTCCCGATACATACGTTACAGTTCTGATACATACATTAAGCTCATTTAGGAATGCATTATTGGTGCTTGCGAGGTTATTCTCTGTGCACTTAAGGGCGAAACCTTTTGTTGGACGCTGTCTGAAGGATGAGACCAGGGACCTGAAATGCAAGAACATTTTGAATATTAAGAATGGGACAGTAATGCATTAGTTTTGGAAGACCAATGAGCAATGTGTAATTGTGAACACAGTGTACTTTGAGATAGGTGAATGCCATTAATCACAGTATTGAAGGGATAAAAAGTTATTAGTATTTGTCACATATATGACTCTTATTGAAGTTGGACCGGTAACAAAATTCACACCTTGCCCAGTGGTTATAGTGTTACCTTTGGATTACATATTAATCTTGTAGATCTTTAGGTAAAAAGTATATATCATGTGGATGCTCTTTGGGATGGCAAATTACCTAGATGTATATCTTGAGTAGTTGTGCATGCTTTTTCCCCCCTTGCTTAGAAAGTAAAATCTGTGCAGGGTATATATGGCTATCCAATTGAAATCCAGGCTCTCTTTTTCATGGCTATGAGATGCGCCTTAAGTTTGTTGAAAGATTCTAATGATGATTTTGTGTACCAAATAACAAAGAGAATCAAAGCTTTGAGCTTCCATCTGCACAGTTACTATTGGCTTGACTTCCAAAGACTCAATGATATATATCGCTACAAGACAGAAGAGTATTCACAGACAGCTTTGAACAAGTTTAATGTGATACCTGAATCAATCCCTGATTGGATATTTGACTTCATGCCTAGTCGTGGTGGGTACTTCATTGGCAATGTTAGTCCCGCGAGGATGGACTTCCGCTGGTTCTGCTTGGGCAACTTCATTGCAATTCTGTCGTCATTAGCAACCGGAGAACAAGCTGAAGCAATATTGGATCTTGTGGAGGAGCGCTGGCAAGAACTCATCGGAGAGATGCCCCTGAAGATCTGTTACCCTGCAATGGAAAACCAGGAATGGCATTTAGTCACTGGATGTGACCCAAAGAACATCAGATGGAGCTACCACAATGGAGGATCATGGCCAGGTAAGTCTGACACATGGTTTAGCACCTGATATGTTCAAAATTTTCATGCTAGCTTAGGAACTAGATAAGCTAGAAGCAATACTGATTTGTGTTAACCAGCTCTTCTGTTAAGGATTGATTTACCGATGATTCTTTTGCAAACCTGCATATGTCTTGATGAAGTTGCAAGCTTGAGAAAGTATCTCTTATAAAGCAAAAAATAATAGTAATGGTATTAGGATCTATACTCCGTATCTGTCTTGCAATATTGTATTTGATGTAGCATAGGAGCTGATTATGTTATTCCTTATGCACTTATCTTTGGAGAAAAGGGATACTGACAAGTGCCAGTATTTCCATAAAATTTGATGGCGATACCTCTCCTGTCGTGCCCATGAAAACACATGCACCTGTTTTGTACCTTTGTGGTTTACAGGTTTAAGTCTTAAGGAGGTACTTGCTTGGTAATTGGTATTTAATTTTCTGTTGAGCTATATACATGTATTTGCGAAGCATCTTTGTCCATAGTGTCTATATGGATGCAAGCTGATAGATGTCCTCAAATCAAAGAAAAAGATGAGATTGGCACTTACAGATGATCTTATAGTTTTAATCTGTAGATATGTTGTTGAGTTTGGGAAACGTCTGTTGAAAAAAGAACCTATAATTTGCTGACTCCATTGCCATTTATCACCACTCCTATCTTCATCAGTATTAGCTCCTTGGATTTGCGAAGAGGCATTATCAACCTATTATCTCTCGATCTGCAACCTTTATATATGGTCCGTGTATGTTTACCTTGTTTCCTTTCCGGTGCGCAGTGCTGCTCTGGCTTTTGGTGGCCGTGAGCGTGAAGCTGGGGCGTCCTCACATCGCGAGGCGCGCCGTGGAGCTGATGGAGAGGAGGCTGGCGAAGGACGACTTCCCCGAGTACTACGACGGCAGGGCGGGGCGGTACATCGGGAAGCAGGCGCGCAAGTTCCAGACGTGGTCCATCGCCGGGTACCTGGTGGCGAAGATGCTGCTCGATGACCCGTCCAATCTACGGGCCGTCTCGCTGGAGGACGACGGCCACATCCGGGAGCCGATCCTCAAGCGAAGCAACTCGTGCCCGTGAGACTTGCCGCCGGCCGTCGCGGCGCGGCACGCCTTTTTGCCTACGCAGAAACTACGAGTACAGGAGTGGTTCTACCGGTTTCGTTCTAATTCAAACAAAGAAGTCAGTGAATGAGAGGATATATACATGGCTAAGTACGCGATACGCGTGCGTATATACATACGTACGTACGTAGTGTGGTCTCGCTGTTATGTAGAAATGTTGGTAGCAGGATGAGGATGGGAGCAATATACTTGTTGACCGACCCGGTGCTCTGCATTCATGCACGCACGCACTCACCGGATGTAAGCTGGTGTAGATTTTGGCAGTTCAGGCTTTTGCATGCAGATGAACAACTTGGGTGGAAAGAGATTTTGCTTGGTCACTAATGGATTATGCTGAATGGTCATGATGATACTTTGTTTGCTGCTCATGTCCATAGGAAAATGGTTTGATGATAGTGATGGTGGTGTACCGTATACTCACTGAGCTTGTTCCTGTGATCTTTTTGGGTTTGAATTAATCGTTTCTTGGTGCTGTATCTTGCTGTGGCTGCTTGTTGGCATGTCTGTCACTAAGATAGCAAGTACTCTCCACTGGATGCAGACTGCAATCTGCATTACTGTTTCCTTTGTACAACTCTTTTTTTTTTGTCAAAGCTCTCTACATCCATCAATTTTTCCTGGACCCAGAGAAAAAGAAAAAATTGTTACTAGTAATTAGCCCACCACACCGCATCATCTCAGCCACGAGCCAATCGTAGCACACCTAGGACGAGACCCCATCCACACAGCCTGCCACGTCGGCAGCACCCCCTGCCACGTCGGCAAAAAGACAAGCACCCAGATCGAAGGACACGGGCGTATGGGCACGCTCCGAGCGGAGCCTCACACTATCCTCTCATCCCCCTACTCCGCTGTCTCCTTCCTTACCTACTCCGCAAGGGAAGGGATAGAGGAAGCTGCAAGCCTGCAACCCTCGCGCTCCCAAATAATGGCCATGGCGACCTCCACCTTCTACCCTCCCCACGCCTCGCAGCTCTCCCTCAAGCCGCAGGAGGGCGCCAAACCCTGCCTCCTCTCCTTCCAGCGCCTCCGCTCCGGCTACCGCCTCGCCCGCGCCGTCGCCGGGGAGGCGTCCGTGGAGGCGTTCGAGACGCCGAGCAAGCAGGAGGTGGCTCCGGCCCTACCGTTGACTCCCGCTGCGTCCAACGGGGCTGCTGCATCCGCCGCCGCCGCCGTCGTCAAGGCTGAGGCGCCGGCGGTGCCGAGGTTCCGGGACTCGAGGTGGGTGAACGGAACGTGGGACCTGAGCCGGTTCGAGAAAGGCGGCGCCGTCGACTGGGACGCCATCATAGACGCTGGTGAGATTATTAATTGTCCCTTCCCTTTTATGTCTCTGCTTACGCTGGGTAGTGAGTGGTAGTGCACAGTAACCAAGCATAGCATTTAATTCGGATGGGGAACTGCGGATTGCCACGCTGAAGTTGGGATTCCCTATCTGCCAGTGGGTATTTGCTTGAGGAATATTGAAACGCTCGTCTGGTATGTACTGGATGCGTATGAATGGAGCCCCCTTTCGACATTGGGAGTTAAATTCCACATGAGCTTTTTGGCCGAGTTGCTACCGTGCTTTATGAGCTAATGCTTAGGATGATGCAAGGAGGGATTTACAAGTTTGTGCTATAACGTGGACGTGTTTGCCATCTTGTTGGAGCTTATTGCTCATTAATCTCAGAGCTAGCAAACTCGATCTACTTAAACAAGGAACATGCATGCCAATAAAACGCTTGCAGTGCTCTCCCTTTACTACTGTTTTCTATGGCTGTACAATTGCAAGAATCAATGGTCAAAGATAAATCTGTATCCCCGAAAACTTTGCATGGTTTTTATGTTCTCATTTGCATTGTTAGATAGAATGGCTTGACTAGACAACGGTCTGTGATAAAGTAAAAAATGACGAGAATTGCTAGGTATATACTCCATTGTGCGGCTTGCAGTTGAAGATGTACGTATCAAAGCGCATGGGAAGGGATAGGGCCGTAGGGGTGGTGGGTAATATGAACTAGGGGATGTGGGTAGGGCAAGAAGATAGTATAGAGGCTAGTCTGAGATGTCGAAAGAGCTGGAGAGAATTTGGGAGGGGAGAGAGAAGAGAAATGTGTGAGCCCAACTAAATTTGAACTGATTTTAAATTTATATATTTTGAACTGATTTCAATTGATTTGTTTTTTGAACTGATTTTCATTTCTTTACATAACTTGTGATTATATTGCATGAATTGACCTGAACAGAGTTCATGCAGATGCCGGCACATGTTATTTATGCACAAGATTATGACATTTGTCGATGTGCTACAGTGGATGGAACAAACATTGGATTCCTTACAATCTATCGTGGCTGTCTGGCATTACTCCTTGGGAATGCTGCAATCATCTGATGCCATCTTTATTTGTTCGCAGAGGCCAAGAGAAGGAAATGGCTTGAAGATTATCCGGAGGCAACTAACACTGATGAGGCTGTTGTATTTGATACTTCAATTATACCGTGGTGGGCATGGATGAAACGGTTCCATCTTCCTGAAGCTGAGAAGCTAAATGGTTATTCTTGAATCATTTTCATTTAAACAATTGAATTCTGCGTTTTCAATCACTTTGAACTGTTGGTGCAAAGAGACCTGCATGGTATATACAAGAAGAATTGTGGATCCATATGTCCATTGCCTTTTCACTTCCCCTAATATTGTAAGAAATGTCTGTGCAGGCCGTGCTGCCATGGTTGGCTTCTTCATGGCTTACTTTGTTGATAGCTTGACCGGCGTGGGGCTCGTTGACCAAATGGGCAACTTTTTCTGCAAAACCCTGCTGTTTGTTGCCGTGGCTGGTGTGCTGCTGATCAGGAAAAACGAGGACATCGACTCGCTGAAGAAGCTCATTGACGAAACAACGTTCTACGACAAGCAATGGAAGGCAACCTGGCAAGAGGAATCCCCTGCTGAGCCGAAGAATTAGCTCAGAAATGGAATTTTGTGATAGTTGAAGGGGGCAATATGGACTTCATCCTTTTTATGTTGTATTTCTTCTTCCAGCCTTTTCTTTCCCCATTTAGTTAGGCTCGGTACCTTTCGACGAACTTATTATCTACGCCGTCTTGTAAAAAATATGAACTCATTTCCGTGCTTGAGGTAATGCTGCTGCGGGTTCTTTTGGTTGGATGATTTGTTGATGGGAATATGCTTGTAGTGTTGCAGACCTGCAGTCTTGTGGTGTATGCTTTCCACTTGCGGGAACGTTGTGCGCTAGAGATAATCTGCAATTCAGGTTTATAGTGTATTCCTGTAAGCAAAAAATCCGATGTTTTAAACAAAGAAATCCGAAATAAATGCTCAAGTTTTCCTATTTCCTCATCACACCGTATCATAAGTTATCTAACCCCATGATTGCATCAGCATGGCACTCTCCCGCCATGTTTTCAAGTTTCAACCGTTGCAATGGTGACAACAAAAAATTCTTGGAGCTTAAAGCAATACATTTACATATAGGCAGATAATAAAGCTATGCCTATAAAGCATGGTTGCATTTACATATGGGCTTGCTTGTTTCTTAGCAAGCAATAGGAGAAATCAGGGTGTTCTAGACTCTTATTGGGGAACAGTGTATAAGCGCAGACCAAAGAATAGGCAGCAGGAGAGTGCGACAGTTCCAGCAGCTGCCGACACGGCGTGAAAAGCTACAGTCCAGTAGGACTTCAGTTTCTGAGTAGGAATCAGTCAGGATAGCTAGCGATTGCTTAAGGAAATATCTGAGTTGTACTAGGAATAGGTAATAGATAGGATTGAGAAGCTATATAAAGGGTACCTCCTCTAATCTGATGGGCAAGAAAGAATAAAGCTTTTTCTTATAGTATTTAAGTATACCGAAAGTGATAAAGTGGTATAAAATATTCGTTTACGTCCGCTAATCCATGGCACTAATTACAGGTGGTTACAAAATGAGCGCATCGGTTACAAATGGTGGTAACTTCGTGTTATATAGGTGATAACTTTACGCACAGAGGCTAATAACTTTTCTTCTGAATGATGTTGACCGCACTGGTTATAAATGGTGGTAACTTCATGTTGTATAGACGATAACTTGATGCGTGGAAGCTAATAACTTTTCTCTCGAACGATGTTGATTGCACCGCTGCAGATGGTCGTAACTTCATGTTGTATAGATGGTAACTTAATGCATGGAGGCTAGTAACTTTTCTCCTGAATGATGTTGACCGCACCGGTTGTAGACGGTCGTAACTTTATGTTGTATAGATGATAACTTTATGCATGAAGGATAATGACTTCCTGTGTATCGGAAGATACCTTATCTGTGAAGGTTATTACTCCTGCTTTGTTTGGTTATTACAAATTGGGAAGGTTATTACAATCGGAAGATGCCCCATTAATCTTGTTACGTACGAATCATGGTGAAACTCCTGCTTTGTTTGGTGATAATTTTCACATTGTAATGGTAGTAAAGTTACTGCTGATTGAACTACACACGAACTGCACCTCCAGCTAAGTTGCGCGCGCGTTGCGACTTGCGCGTAGTGTGCGTGCATGCGCTGGATAGTGCATCTGTGTGTGTGTGTGTAAAGAAAAAAAATATGTTATACTCCTAGTTGTATTTAATCACATTCATGATATACCACCTAAACGAACTTGAAATACCCGTTTATCATTTTGGTTATACTCATGTACTTAATTATAAGATATTTCAATATGAATAATCAAGTGAAAAAATTGCAAAAGAGTTTATAGTTTTTAGCGTATTTTGTAAATACCTTCATATATGGATATAAAAAGGAGTATATCTAAAATATATATATACAACCTCTAAAAAATATACATACCATCTAGATGATCTTATATACTCGTATACTGTATGTATATACCCTTTGTTACACGAGATACGATGTAAAGAGTAACTGCTCCTAGGAGTAGAAAAGAACCGATAGCAGGGGGTCTGCCAGTTCAAAAAAAAAGTTATAGCACCACAAAGTTTTGCATCTCAAATATGTGAAGCACAGAGGTAGTTTATTTGCAAACACACCTCCGATTTCTTATTAGAAAAGGGTGTTCTCTCGCAACTCCTAAGTTTATTAATTAACTCCGTATGTTGTAATAGAATTGATTGGATGCATAAATAATCATGTCACGAAAGAGAGTTGTTTTGATCGGTTGAGAAATAGAAAATGATAAAAAGTCAAAAGAAATAAGACGATTAGAGGAGAACATACATATCACCCCTAAGTCTTCTTTTATGATAGTACGATACCTTGGTAAATCCATTCGACCTCCGTGCATTCCTCGTTTGATAGACTTATTAATCCTTGTAGAAAATTAATTTCCGGCTCCACCCGCCGAACATGCATGTACACACAAGCCAACTAGCCGTCCGTCGCCGTCGAGCCTTACCTGCAGCGCCCACATCGATCACACTGGTGTGATTTTTTTTTCTCCATGGCATCGTACGTGGGAAAGCGCGCGTCAAGGGTAGGCCAGGTCTCTGTCGATCGATGCCCCGCCCCCACCGGAAGCGACGACGGATTTCGATCTCCACGCGGAGTTGGACTCGCGTCGCCGTCCTGTGGATTCGACTGAAGACGATCGAGTGATTGAACCGAAGGGAAGGGAAGGCGCCCGACGGTGACGAGAAGAGAAGCCTGCGGCGATGCGAAGCTTCGTTCGCATGCGATATGGGTACGCAGGTTTCTTCTGGTCCAACAGGCAGAGGGGATCATTCAACGTGCGTACACACGCGCCGGCTGGACCCTGGCGCCGACGCATACGAAGATATTTATTAGTAGCTGGCATGTACGTACGTACGCAAAATAAATGATTTTTTATTTTGTTTATAAGCTAAAAAATAAAATAACTCTTTAACAAAAGTCCGATCTGTGATCCATTTGCACCATTGTGTTCGAAATTACAAACTTAACAAAATAAAGTTCTTGTTGAATATGTTTCGACGCTGTAAAATTACTACACATACAGGCGATAGTAACTTCATACATTAACGATAGTAACTTCATGAATTATAGATAATAACTTTATGTGCAGGTGATAACTTTTTCTATAATTAACAACTTTGCTAGTAACCATTCGTGTAGTGTGTTGGTGGGGTGATTGGTTAATTGGGTTGGTCAGGTCATACGCTTATTCTACATGTAGCTACTGAATAGTGTGTATACATATATGAAGCCTTTTTCGTACTCCCGGGAGTACGTACTCCTACTTTCAATATACGACTTAAACAAGCATATTATACTTATTTGTCACACTCGATATACTTAAATACTAATTTTGAAATACTCCGATGCGACTCGATTGAAAAAATTTATTAGAGTCCTTTAATTTTTGCTATATACTCTTTTCTATATATAAATGGGTATATATAAAAATTATGATATAAAAGATAGACTTTCATAAAAAAATTTTAATTCACTTTAGAGTATCTTATAATCATTATTAAAGTATGCTTAAAAGAAAAAAAGAGGTATATTAATATTATTTAAGCGGTATATAAGAAATGGGAGTGTGTAACATGTTATACCTTATCACTTGCTGCTACGTATATCCAATCTAGAACGTTTTAGCGTTTTCATGTCTAAGTCAAGTGCTCTAGCATGCTCTTCCAAACCACACTATGAAAAAGAGGTAATAAAACAAAGATTCCAGTATCTAGGGCATCTTTGATTCAAAGAAAATTCAAAAGAAAAAAAAATATAGGAATTCTATTAATATATTTTGCACTGTAGCTGCATTTGATTTAAAGGAATTGATAATTCAAATTCCTTAGATTTATGTAGCATTTCTATGGAAACACGGGAGTTTCAAAGGAATCAAGGCATCCACTCCAACCTGCTTTTGTAATCCTTTGTTTTCTAATCCCATGTTTTTTTAATCCTCTATATATATATATTCCTGTACTCTATCTATTCCTACGTTTTTTGAATGCAACGAATCAAATAGTCCCTCAGCCAACAGGCTGTTAATTTCTAGGCTACACGAATGAATAGGATAGTTGTGAGGATCCTTTCCAGGGAGGACACCAGCGGGAAGCATGGAAAAAGACGAGAAAGCAAGCTGTGTACTTGACCTCATTGTCTGTTGACTTGAACCGGTCATAACTAAGGTCGTCTATTGGAGGGCAAAATGTTCTTCGCCCCACCTCCCCACTGCTCTGGAGTAGGATCCGGCTGATCCTCCGGGGGGTGTCTGGGTGCGCTAACATCAACCCCACACGCACACTCGCATCTGCGGTCTGTGATCACACTGACTCTCGTCTCTAACTAGAAAATGTTTTGGGAAATTTGGTACGTATCACCCTGACAAGATGAACTTGATATGCACTACATTGTGGCAACAAATTAAATTTTCTCTAGTTGTTCGAATACTGTTTGATCGGTGAATCATTTCCAACGACATGTGACAATAGTTTAACGGATTTATAAGTAATGATAAGATAATAACATAACCATACACAAAAAAGTTTGGAAGGTAGAAAATGGGAATAATTCATGATATACCATATAAGTCATACGATCCAACTAGCCTTTCTGTTGCGGTGCGATTGAGTCCATTCATGCCCAACTGGTGCTAGCTCTATTAGCTTTTTGTGGATAGAGTATTGTAATGCAACCTAGATCTGAATTTGTACACGTAATTATTTTTTGTGATGAGGAACGCCATATTTTACATATATTTTTACGAAAAACAGGATAAATGTTAATTCATTTATTGAAAATGGCATATTTTCTATTTCAAAAAAGCAAAACTTTGGTTTGGTGAGTGCCACGGATCTCTTGTCGTATTCAAAAAGATAAATCTCTATCATACATTTAGTTTGATCCTTCAGCATGGTCTCCATAGATTTGAAGTGAGGTTAGTCGGTATCGTTCAGACCAATGCGGCTACAAGCAAACTACACACTGATGAAAGTGATCTAGTCTCAGAATTGGTCGCATTGGGGTCGAAATAGCTTGAGTGGTATTCCCTGTAATAATAAAAACATGGCATACATGGGCAAAACAATCCTTTCCCATAACTAAAAAGGGCAAAAAGATTTTAATTTACCAAAAAAGAGGAAAATGATATATGCAGAATCTAAACTTAGGAGTATATGATGAAAATCATTCTTTGGACTTCAAAGCAACAGGATAGGACAAGCTCGTCCTCCAAAGCAAACGTCTAAGGGCCTGTTTTTTTTTGCTGCGGCTGATGGCTTGTTGGCTGTTTGCGACAGAGATTGCGGAAAGAGAGATACTCGCTTGCGATTTTTGATGATATAGATATTAGTTTTTTAACATATACTACAATTAACTTGTAAACCCCATCTTTAAAAAATACTCTATTTAAAAGTTAGTTACTGTAGCAAAAGCCAAAAGTGATTTTTAGAAGCCACAAAGAACAGAGCCTAAGGGGGTGATCGGAATAACAATGGCTTTTGACTTTTGCTGAAAAAACACTGTAGTTGGCTGATTTTTTACTGTAGCTGAGTGGCATGTTAGACATAATTAAATTTTAAAAAATGTAAAAATAAAAACGGCTCGCTAGTCTAGTGCGGACAATGCAAAGGAATATAAGAAAAAAAACAGAACGTAAAAAAACCAAAAGACAAAAAAATGCTACAGTATTTTAATCGCTGCTATAGTGTTTTAATCGCTAAATAGTATTTTCATCTCTATTTTGATCGGAGCCTAAACCATCCGATTTTATCCAATCCACTAATGCATAGCGTGGTGTTGTCGTTCTCTTGCATTAATATCTAACCTCCTGCTGCTCAGGTTCATCCAATCAGAGCTCAACTTCTCTGGAGGTTTTTGCTTTGAGTTTTTATAGCGTAGCTGGGTGACTAGTCTATTCTCTATGCTGGGAGTAAGCATGACATTTCTATGGGTTCGGCTTCTTCTCTCATACTAATATGTCTCTTTGTTGCTGCGATTTAGTTCTTGATTCACAGGAGTGTTGGAATTGGAAATGGAGAAGACTGCGATTTAGTTCTTGATTCACAGGAGTGTTGGAATTGGAAATGGAGAAGACTATCAGAGCTACTGATTTGTTCACCTAGGTGCTCCGCTGTACAAATGCTTCTGTTTTATAAGATTTTATAAAGTTTCTTTTATAGCGAATTCATGAAATTGAACTCCAAATTTTATGAGGTTTCATAAAGTTTTAGGAGATTTCATAACTAAGTTTTATAAGATGTCGTGACTAAGTTTTATAATATTTTATTAAGTTTTAAGAGATTTCATACCTAAATTAATTATGTTTTATAAAATTTTATGTCTAATTTTTATAGTGTTTAATAGGATTTCATAAAGTTTTAGAATGTTTCATGCATAAGTTGACTAACTTTCATGCAACATGTTCGAAACTCTATAAAACTTTGTGAAACTCATAAAATTTATATGAAACCTGTCGATGTTTTAATATCGATCTTACGTATGATTTCTTGGATTCGGGAGAAAACGCTCAAGACTATTGTGTGATCATGTAGAGTAAAGACACGAGAATTTTATCCAGGTTTGGGCCTTCTCCTGAGAGAATAATAATCGGACGTCTTGTGCTATTGTTGCTGTGAATAGGTTTACAAGCGTGGACAGTGCGAGAAATTACACTGCTTATAGAATTGATTACTCTCTACCGGGATCTATCTCTTGTACTGACCTCCCCTTCTCTTCTCAAGATCTATCCCATATATTGCTCAGGAGGCGTCTTGACATTTCGGGAATTAACTGCTGAACAACGTTTATTGTCGGAGAGACGAGGGTGATAGTTCACCGTAGGACGGTTGTTGTCAGAGAAACATGTGTAAGATCGTGTGTGGTTATGTAGTATAAATACATGTTTTAACTGTCTTGTCAAACTATCCCACTGCAGGAGTCGGTTAGTTGTTAATTCAGACTGTCGCAAAGGACTCTCGGTCAAGTAGTCGCAGCAAGTCTTACGACTAAGTGGTCGTAACAAAAACTCAGAGTAGGTAGTCGTAACAGAATTTACGACTAGGTGGTCGCAGTATAACTTACGATTTACGACTAAGAGATCATAGCAGAATTTACGACTAAGTGATCGTAGTATAATTTACGATTAGGTAGTCATTTAAAGGGCTTACAGAGTAGTCGCAGTGGACCTATGACTACTCTGTAAAATTTTTCCTTTATCGTTAAGAGGTATATTCGAGAAATATGATAACATAATAACTAAAAAGATTATTGTATACTCGTCAAAACCCGATGAAACTTAAGAAACAGTATACCGTGCGCTATCCCTTCTTTTTTTTAGCGATATATCATGACACGATTGATAGTGAGTTGGAAAACAACTCAAATTAATTATCATGTTTCTTCCCTATACGGCAGTGGATGGAGAATTGACCAAGACAGCGCTGTCATGCAATCAAATGCAATATATATATACTAGTCTTTGTGTGTACTCTGGTTTCTTAGGAAACTAGTAAGTGGCTGCTGGTATGGAACCACTGGGAATGCTGGCCCAAGCCTAGGAATTAGACACAAGATTACACAAACAGAAAATTACAACCCGAGAAACAAGCAATCAAAGAAACCAACAAGTTTAACAAGAACATCTAAAAAACAAGATTAACAAGAAGAGGAGAGAGAGAGGGAGGGGTTGACAATTTGACCGCTTGATCAGTCGCACCCCGGTTGTCACTCTGGCCCTGATTTGACTTTTTTCGATTTTAACTTCTAGTTTCAGTTTTTTTTACTATTTATTACACTATTCACTAACTCAGCTACAGTATTTTTTCAGTTAGCTACAGTATTTTTTCAGCTAAAAACCATTGCTGTTCCGATCACCCTCTCTGCCTCCTTGGTTCCTTCCCCTTCCCCTTCCCCTTCCTCACCTTCCTCTCCACCTTCCTCCTCCCAACCAAGTCCCCTCCTCCTCCGCCTCCACCTCCGCGCTGCCTGCCTATATACGTCGCCCTCGCGCTCACGCGCACACGCAAACGACCCACCCATATGCTTAACTCCCAGCCTCAAACCCTGTCTCCGACGACCACCCATGGGGGCCTGCTTCTCCTCCCCTCCCACCGCCGACGCCGACCGTCCGCGCCGCCGCCCTCCCAACGAGAAGAGGGCTGCTCCGGACAGGGTCAAGGAGGGCGCGGTGGGCGTGGAGTTCGGCTACGAGAGGGACTTCCAGGGGAGGTACGAGGTGGGGAGGCTGCTCGGCCACGGCCAGTTCGGCTACACCTTCGCCGCCACCGACCGCCACTCCGGGGACAGCGTCGCCGTCAAGCGCATCGACAAGGCCAAGGTGGGGTTCTGGCTGCTCTTCTTCTTGGTAAAGCTGCGAACTTCAGGCTGTGGTTCGGGGAGGTCAGGTTCCGTCGAATGGATTGGTGACTTTTGGGTGGGTTTCAAAGCGTCGAGGAGGATTCAGAGTAATTCAGAGGAAAATGCGTGTTTCATTCGGGATGAAATTAGAAATTTGGGTGAATTTGATAGTTTTCGACTTTTCCATGTTTAGCACAAGTAAGTACAATTCTGGTTAATCAGCGATATTTTAGTTGTTTCGCGACTTTAGGTGTCACATTGTGTGGACGAAATTTCTCCTGAAAATACATTCTGGACGAGATTTGGTGATAGTTTGTGGCCCAGGGGGGGGGGGGGGGGTTCTTTCTTAGTTTCTTAGTTTGGCGCATGACTTGGGGGATTTCAGGAATGAGGAGTTGTTCGCCACGTTCATCCACTTCCTAAAATGGTGAAAGTAGTTGCCTTTGGAACCGTAAAGATGCTTTCTTTTGGCTATTTGTGCAAATGCTTTATCGTATTAGTTTCGGGGAAAATGGTTTTGATCTTTAGTTGGATCCATCCTTGACGCCTTTTGTTTTCTTTTGTTGTAAATCTTTTGGGGGAGTGTTGAGTCATTTCTGTGAAACACATTTCACATGAAGCTCCAGTTTTGCGCGTGATTCCTGTTGTTGGTGTCTCGAACTTCATTTGAAGTTTTGATTTTATTCTGTGGAGATTTCAATCTTTACAGATACCTCCTGTAGGTGTTCATTTAGGATAACCAAGATTTGCTTCTGATAAGCAGATAAGGTGAGGAAAGCCAACTATTGCCCGCTGGCAATGGACAACGTGTCCTTGGCTTCTTGCATACTATTGGTGCATGGCATTTTCTTCATTCCACTCAATTTGACCTTGGAATACATATACCGATCAACACGGTGTTGATTATTTTCACCAAATATTTTGGACCTTTGGTTGAAATGTCAACATTCCTTTATTAATTTTGCTGAAAATGTAGACACCTGGGGACAAATGTCAATTATTACGGAATCTGTGAGAACTTCTATAGTAAATTAGGGTCATATTTGCACTAGAAATGTTGTAGTTACGGACCAAATAGTAAACAATAAGGCTACTGAGGAGGCCTCGAAGGGGCTGCCTGAAGCGTGGGAAACATGTATAGGATGCTTGTCTAGAACATAGGTGTCCTTTCCCAAAACATTGAGTCCCCCCTCCTCAATCCTCATGGTGCACCGAGGCATATATTTATACCTATAAGGAGGTTAATTACATCAATAACCCTGTCAGGGTCTACATTTGCAGGGGTAAATACGTTATTTCCCTATCTTAGAGTTATACAAATACCCCTATCTGGGTCTATACAAGGAGTGGTGAATATGGTATTTTCCTAGCCTAAAACTCCTGTTGGACCCACCGTATGGCCTGCTAGCGCAAAGGGCTGACTAGACTAAGGTGGGGGCCACTTCCCCAACAGTAACCTCTCATGGTTAAAGAGCCTTGCTTTCTGTGGGCCGAGACCATGCCCGGTGTCCCTTGGCCCCCTTTGTCCCTTCGGTCCATTGAAATGCCATCTTTGAACTCCCGCCAAAATGGTGCCGACCGCGTCGGCGTGTGTGACCCTGAGAGTAGGTCACACGTGGCGATGGTTGGTTTCTCGTCTCGCTAGTCAAGGCGCACATCTCCTTGATTTTTGCGCCCACTGCTCGGACATTGAATGGCCCTATCTCGTCTATTTAAGCTTGTGGCCGACGCCGCTTCCGGCTGCTTGCTTTCCAATCTCTTTCTCGCCTCCCTCTCGTTGCTTGCAACTTGCTTTGGTCGCCGTTGCTTCTTCCCCACCGCTCTCCCTGTCGTTCCCCTTGTTGCCCTTGTGTGCTTGCTTCCTGGGATGGTGCATGCAAGTGACCGCCATGGCCGCAGCGTGATGTCGACCCCGTCAAGCAGCCAGGTTGGTGGGGACAACTGTGCAGAGGTGGCCGTCGGTAAGCGATGGAGGGCGTCAGGGAAGCCCGGCAGTGTGTTCGTGAACACGTTGGGCCCATTGATTGCTATGGAGGAGCTGGTGGAGTCCCTCGTGCGCGACGACATGATTGTGTCCCGTGAAGCCGTGCGCCTCCCTGGCGACGAGGAGGTTGAGCCATGGCCACGTGATGGCGAGAGGGTTGTGTTCAACGCGTACTTCAATGCAGGCCGAGCACTGCATTTCTGCCGCATGCTTCATCGGTGAGACGGTGACCTGCTGCGGCTATACGAACTGGAGTTCCAGCAGTTGACGCCGAACGCCATTGCACGCCTGGCTGTCTACTCTTGGGCAGCCCGATCAGAGGGCATCCAACCCTGCGCGGTGGTCTTCGCGTCTTTTCATGACGCACGCTGCCAACCAAAGCGCCTTGGGCTTGGTCAGTACTCCAACCTATGTAGTATTAGTTTGCAGCTCCACAGCACTACCTCGAGGGGTTCCCCTCAAACTCAACGTCGACAAAATGGGACTCCCATTGGATGGAGCAGTGGTTCTACCACCAAATCGAGCATGATAGTAGCCTTCGCTTCACCGGCCGCCTCATGGACTTTGTCTAGCCGCCCCTCGTGTTGCTCTACCAAGATGACGAGACATGGCTCCGGAGGCTCCTTGTGGTCGCCCATCGGCTGAATATGCACTATTGTGCCAAGGAATTCTACATGCTTCATCTATCCCCACTAGCTCGTCGATGGGAGATGCGGACAGGCCCTGCTCGGGTGGATGGTACCTATCCCTCGTTGACGATGCTAGTGAAGCCTACGAGTCCCGGTAATTTTCTATGCGCCCTCGTGACGCCATCGGTCTGCGTTGTCCTTGCTCCAACTAATCATGCGTGTTCACAGTGTTATCACTGGTGGAGGCGGAGTGTGCCTCGTGGGCCGTACATCCTTAAGGAGTACAACCTTCGAGTGTCGGTGATCTCAGGGGGTCCCTGCATTAACCGTGTGTACGATGCCCTAGGCATTGCCGTACCCAAGCGCCCTGTGCCTGCCTCGAGTGGTGGTCGCGGGCATGGTCTGGGCGGCCAGGATGGTGAAGGTGCCACCGACCGTGAAGATTTGGGCGAGGGGGGCTCGACCTTGGCTATCGCGGTCGTGCCTCTCTCTTCGGCTCCTCCCGGCCCCACGGAGTCGAAGACTTGCCGGATGAACCTGGCAACTGCGAGGCAGAGGGGGCGAGAGCGAGGAGGCTGAGGATGGTGATGACAACGACGACACAGATGGCACCGGAGCCGTAGGTGCTGTGGGAAGCGTGTATAGGATGCTTATCTAGAACATACGTGTCTTTTCCCAAAAAACTGAGTGCCCCCTCCTCACGGTGCCCTGAGGCATATTTATATCTGCGAGGAGGTTAATTACACCAATGACCCTGTCTGGGTCTACATTTATAGGGGTAAATACGACACTTCTCTATCTTAGAATTACACAAATACCCTTATCTGGGTCTATACAAGGAGGTGGATATGGTATTTTCCTAGCCTGCAGCTCCTGTTGGACCAATCGCATGGCCTGCTGGTGCAATGAGCCGACTGGGTCAAGGTTGGGGCCACTCCCCCAACAAGAAATATGGGTCATTTTTGTCTTTGGCAGAATCTATAACAAGAGACTATTATAAAAGAAGGAGTTGGTGGTTGGTACGGCCTTCCTCCTCTCTTCTCAGCCATCTGATTTGATTTAGACCATTCGTCTCTCTCCTCTTCTCTCTCTCAGGATACAATCGCCCACCTCCTCCACTTTTCCCATCTCCTCGTGTATTCTGGCCACCTTTCTCTCTCTATCGCTTGCTCTCTAATTTTTTGATGTGTGAAGTTGGCCAAGCAGTAAGTTCTGTCTTATTATTTTTATGACTCCGTTGCAACGCATGGGTCTCTAACTAGTAACAAGAGAAAGCTGACCTGGTGATGTCAAATCCATACTGACTATTGAGTGTTAACCTGTGTGAAAATTACACCTCTTATAGCCAGGTAAGGAAAGAAAATGGAGCACCAGCGCTGCTTTGTTGCTAACTATTCTAATGAGAACAGAATCACTGGACGCTGTTTGAATGCTATGTCCCATAATATTTGAACCTTTAGTGGAGAATTGGATATAACTGATTTGGCCATTTTCTGTGCTTGTGCACATCCTTGGGTATATGTCTAGGAATCTAGGCTTGCACGATGTGCACTCTTTGAGTTAATCTACTATTTCTATTGGTCAATGAGGACTATCCTGATGATGACCTTAAGGTTGCACACAAGATGACAATTTTAACATTGTTTTCTTACCATGGCTCACCACTTGGAGTTTGCAGGATGTGGAGAAAGTAATCAATTATGCTTGAATGAACTTGCATGATTATTGATTATCATCTTTTTATATTTCATTTAGATTAGTACACGACACACATAGATGTTTTTTTTTAAAAAAAAACATTACAATACAAATATCGGTTCATCAATGCAGGTAATTGGAGCCTTGGATGCATGCCTTGTATAGTCATCCCATTACATATGTCCACTCATCATCTTTAGAATATGTGATTTAAGACAATTAAAATTATGTTTTTTTTATAACAGATGGACCGGCCGGTTGCTGTGGAAGATGTAAAAAGAGAAGTCAAGATTCTTAAAGCACTTAAAGGCCATGAGAATATTGTTCACTTCTACAATGCACTTGAGGATGATTCATATGTGTATATTGTGATGGAGTAAGTAGTCCTATACTATGCTGCTAGCTTCTGCTATCACAGTCAATTAACCATGGAACAGATCAGTGAACCAAACACTTCTTTAGCAGAACTTGTTCTAATTAACTTTAGCCTGTACCAATTTGATGATCTGCAGATTTTACAATGGCCTTTTGCCGTACTCATTTTAACAAAAATCATGATACCTTGTTTCCAGTGTCCCAGACATGTATGTGCTGTTTCCTGTTTGCGATGTGCATGTCTTGTATTTAAAATTGTCTTCCTAAATACTAACCATTCTTTCCTGCTGTTCGGTCAGTTGCATTCTCTATCATTTTTTTACAATATACGAATGTATAAACTGTTCTTTCAGAATTACATTTTGAATGCATGGCTTCGTGGCACTTAATCATTTATGTTCAGAACTACATCATATCTCACAGTTTCCTTGCATTGTTATGTTCTATAAATATGCCAAATAGTCAACTAGATGTACTTATTGTTATGTTCTATAAATATGCCAAATTGTCAACTAGATGTACTTCTTTTAGTATATAGCTTGATCTATCTGTTATGAATAGCGCTTGTATTCATCATGAGGCCAATGGGTCAATATATATACATGTACAGATATAGCATATATACAAAAAAATCCCTTATACAACAGAGTAAATACACAGTTATATAAGATATATCTAATACCCCCCTTAAACTTATAGTGGATTAACAACATAAAGTTTGAAAAGGTAAAAGCTGTGCTGGGTTCTGGTTTGTGTTTTTGTGAAGAAGTCTGCCAACTGAAGCTCGGAAGGCACATACTGAAGAGCAACAATTTGATTCTACACCTTTGTCCACATGTAGGAAGCATCAACACCAATATGTTTTATAAGCTTATGCTTCACCGAATCTTTAGCAATGCTAATAGTACTTGTACTGTCAGACAAAAGAGGAGTCGGTGTAGAAACAGAAACACCAAAATCCTCAAGTAGCCACCGTAGCCAAGTAACCTCTGTTGTCAACAAAGCCATAGCTCGTAACTCAGTCTCAATACTTGAACGAGAAACCGTTGTCTACTTCTTAGTCTTCCAAGTAATGAGAGAACCACTAAGAAAAACATAATAAGCAGAGAGACCGGCGATCAGAGGGGTCACTAGCCTAGGTGGCATCAGAATATGCCTGGAGCTGTAAAGAGTTGGAGCGAGGGAAAAAGAGACGACAAGAGATAGTTCCACGAAAGTATCATAGAACACGAAGAAGATGACTATAATGGAGCTAAGTGGGGGCAAAAACAAACTAACTCAAGATATGCATAGGGTACGAAATATCAGGACGAGTGATACCAAGATAAACAAAGCTTCCAACAAGGTGACGATAGCGAGTAGGATCAGGACGAGACTCACCATCAGTGGGATGAAGATGAACATTAAGCTCCATAGGAGTCTTAGCTGTGCGCTGATCAGTAAGAGGCACGATCAAGAAGATCTTGGATATACTTTTCTTGGGACAAATAGAAGCCCTCAGGAGTAGAAATAAACCTCAATCCCAAGAAAATAGTGAAGTGGACCCAGATCAGACATGAGAAACTGCTCATGAAGACGCTCCTTGACAAAAGTGATGTACTGAGAATTATCTCCAGTAATGATCATATTATCAACATACAAAAGGAGAGCAGGATCATGAACACTTGCAGAGAAACCAGCTGCAGCGACAATAGAAGAGAAACGATCAAACCAAGTATGAGGAGCTTGCTTGAGGTTATAGGGAGATCGGCGAAGGCTACAAATCATATCTTCAGGAACAGAATACCCAAGGGCGGCTGCATGTAGACCTCCTTACGCAATTTGCCATTGAGAAGGGCATTTTTGACATTTAACTGAGAGATAAACCACGGTCGAACAGAGGCCACAGCAAGAGTGCGAACAGTGTCATGTGAGCAACATGAGCAAATGTCTCGTTATAGTCAGGACCATACTCTTGTTGAAAACCACACGCCACAAGACGAGCCTTGTAGTGCTCAAGAGAACCATCAGAGCGGGTCTTAACCTTATAGACCCACTTGCACGTGATAGGAGTGACATGCGCAGGAAGAGGAACAAGATCCCACGTGCTAGTACGCTCAAGGGCAGTAATCTCCTCTGCAATCGCATGCTGCCACCTCTAATGAATAACAACATCACGATAAGAAGTCGGTTCGGTAAGAGCAGCAGCAGCAGCAAAACCAAAACGCTCAGGAGGCTGAATAGGCTGGTGATTGTGAAGAGCATAGCGAGGAGAGGTTGAAGAGGATGGCCAATCAGAGGAAAAGGGCACATCAGAAGAGTCCTCAACCCGTGGATGACGAGTATAGTAGAGAGTATAAGAAGGAACAAGGCCAGGAGTAACCTCAGAAGAGGGTGCTGGTGGTGAAGAAGTTGTCGACTGAAAAGGAGGCATCAGAGAGACCAAAGGCTATGGTGGCGGAGTGACGACTAAGAGAGTGGAAGGAAAGGTCAAGAAAAAAAATGGCTCGACAAGAGATGCTGAAGTGGAGGAAGAAGGGCGAGGATAGAAAGGACGAGACTCATCAAAAATAACATCTGAGAAATCCGCATCCGTCGGCCAACAGGGTCCCAACAACGATATCTCTTGTGTTCAGCATTATAGCCCAGAAAAACGTATGCAATAGACCGAGCGGTCAGCTTGGTGCGCTCACGAGGTGCATGAAGAACATAGCATCCACTGATACGGGGTCGCCCGATCTTCTCGACGTAGTATGGATACTCGTGGGAGTCTTGATGAATCGCAATGATCCTTCAGTGCCAATGCAAGGGACGAACACTCTTTAATCCGCCAAAACACACTCGCGTCGATTTAATCGACCATCAAGCGAAGATCTACCATGCACCCAATTCCCAGCGGAAAGGCTGAACGATCTTGATTGAAGAACACTCCTAATTCTCTCACGGAATTTCAGCAGCAATGATAAACTTGAACAAACTTTAGTATATTGATTATTCTCAAAGGTGGTCTGAGCCCTTAGGCTGCCAATACATGGCTTATATAGGACCTTGGGATGTCCATAGAGTCCACAAACCTAGTACAACTCAACCCTATATGGTTTTAGATACGAACTCTCACAAAAAGGAAACTAGATTTTACAGCCGTCACATTGTTTCGACCATAACTTTTGATCCGTGATGAATTTGATGCTGGGACCAGATCCATTGCGTAGCCCTTGAAAATATCTTTCCAAGGAGTACAAGAACACTCAAATCGGACTCCGTTTGTGAAAGTTATGACCTTTTTAGTAAGTGCCTGTCAGGCTGTCCCGAACCGAATCCGAATTGAATTCTGAGTTGAATCTGAGTTTGAATCCAATTGGCCTTGTGGGAGGTACGAATTGGGCTTGAAAATCTTATCCAAAACTTGTAGTTTAAGTCTTCGGGCTTCTTCCTTTTGCTCTCCCGCAGCATGAGCTTTCTTTCTTCATGTCTTTGGCACCTAATGTGGTTATCCTCTTCCTTTTGCCTCTTCATTGCTTTGCCATTGACAAACCTAAGAATGCATCATTTGATAACATAAGGTAGTATTCCATTCTTATGAATAACAACATTATATTTAATTTGGAATGAGTTCACCTGGCAATGTTTCATGCGGCTCAATAATTCTTTCCAGTTGAATAATATATTTAACTGAAAAGTACAAGACACGTGCGTATCCGCATCATCCACCCACCCAAAGAGGCGAAGACTGGAATAATCAGTAGTCTTGCCACATATAAGCTCAACTGGAATCCCACCCTGAAGAGCAGAGAAGGGCTGAATGTTGACCAGAAAAGTGATAGTAAAAATAGCCTCATCCCAGAAATATGGTGTAATAATAGAAGCAAGCATAAGAGCACGAGCTGTCTCAGGAAGATGGTGATGCTTGCGTTCAGCCACACTATTCTGAGCATAAGCATCAGGACAAGAAAACTGAGAGAATGGACTCCTCAGCAAGAAAACCACGAAGAACTTTCGACAAGTACTCCCCAGCGGAATCAGCGCGAAAAACACGAATAGGAGTGTTAAACTGAGTACGAACCATGGTGGCAAAAGTCTTGTAGATAGATAAAATGTCACTACGAGAAGGCAATGTATATCCACGTATACCGAAAAAATCATCAATAAAAATGATATAATATCGATGACCTCCTTTCGAGACGAAAGGAACTGGTCCCCATACATTAGAATGAACAAGATCAAAAGTCCCTCAAAGGATAGGGGAGTTGAAACTGTTTGCCAAGCTTACAACCCTGACAAGTGAGAGAAGCATCACCAAAAACAGATTCTAAAAGACCACGACGAAGTAAAGAAGACATACGTGACCCACAAAGATATCCTAAACGATGATGCTACTGAGCAAAAGATGTGGCGGAGGCTGCAGCGGATGCGGAGGCAGAGGTGGCGGCGACTAGACTGACAGGGGCAGCGAAATGAAGACGAAGCCAGCCAAGCTCTTAGAGCCGTCGTGAGTCACGACGGCGAGGGCCACTACCAATCAGAGTCCCCGTGCGACGATCCTGAACACAACAAGAATCAGAATCAAGAATGACACAACAACTATGATCAGTGAGCTAGCCGATAGATATGAGCTGCATGGTTAGTTTGGGACATGAGAAATAGCAGGAATATGAAAACATGAATTTGAAAGGGTGTCTCATCCTGTGATAGAAAGAGAGTTACCATCTGCTGATTGAATAGTGATAGGAGCAACTAAAGAACTAATGGAAGTGAAGGTGGTGGAATTAGATGTCATATGAAAAGAAGCACCAGAATCAAGATTGAAGGTGATATACCTGAGGAAGAAGTAAAAGGTGGTCTCTCACTGGAAGACTGAGCAAGAGAACCAGCAGTACCGGGCGATGCAGAAGCAACCATGTGACCTAGCAATGTTAGACACTGCTGAGTGTTAGGCACCAGGACTCCACTGAGAGGAGGAACCTCCAGTGCCCCTCGGAGGACGAACACCGCGAAAATCTTTCTTGTAGCAAAACTACTCTACATGTCTATCTTTGTTGTCGAGGCCTTCAACAAAGTCACATGAGGATGACAAGCCAGCAATTGAGCACGAGTCTGCTCAAGCTTTGACTGGAGACGTGTCAAGAAGTCGTAGATGCGGCGAAGCTCTAGGTGGGACTACTGACGTTGATAGCACTGACAGATGCGACAAACATCTGGCTCCAAAGAGTCAATCTGACGCTATACCGTGGACAACTGAGCATAAAACTCGTTCACAGTGGCATCTCCTTGATATAACGACTGCTCCTGATGCCAACAATAAGGTACAAGGAATCACCAGATGGCTCGTACCGGGTGCGCAGATGCATCCACGTCGCCTATGCGGAAGCCAAACCAACAACATCACCAGTGAGGAGCACCTCTATACTGGCAACAAGAATAGCAGAAGCACGAGTATCCTCATCGATCTATGTCTTGTAAGCAGCATACTAAGTCTGAAAAGTCTTCTTGGTATCCTCAAAAGCCTCAGATGCCTTTGTACGAGCATCTTAAAAAGCATCCTTCGGGAGTACATGCTCAGCAGGTGGAGTGCAGCGAGACAGACAAGGCAATTCGCCAGTAAGAAACTCTCAAAGGTGTTGACTAAGCATGTGGAGGCGTATGTGCTGAAACAAATCCCAATAATTGAGATCATTGAAGATTACCAGGCAACGAGGAACACAAACGGTGCTTGCAAAAAAGATATTTTTTCTTCTCTTTTTTTTCTTAACCTAACCTTTTCTCGGTTGGTTGCTTTAAGTAGCCAACCGATACAAACTCCGACCGAGAGAGAGGTCGGGAGGTCAAGCCAGCCAACCGACCGAGAGAGAGGTCGGGAGAAGGCGACTCTGGCGGAGCCACTCACGCGGTCATGCCATTGAGACCCTTCTCTCTTCGCATCGGCTGATTCGGAGGCGGCGGCGGTGGGCGTTGAACTTGTTGGTAGCGTCGGCGGCGGCCGGCATCGATCTTATCGGCAGCGGCGTCGATCAGAAGAAGGCGGCTGACGTCGAACTCATCAACAGCCGTGTTGTTCGGAAGAAAGCCGAGTCGGGCAACTCGAAGGGGATGACCAGGCAGTGGCCGGTGCCGAGTAACGGTGTCTATCAGAAGGCGTCGCGAAAAGACGCCTGAAGAAGTAGCCCGAAGAGGCGTGGTGGCGGGAAGAGCCAGCCAAGAGAGCCTGACGGCGATGGTGCGCAACGAGGCCAAGAGAAGACAGTTGCGGTGGCTTAGATCTGCACAGATCTGGCATGGAAGCGACCAGATCTAGGCGGCGAAAGCACCGACGAAGGCAACCTAGCACCAACAGCGGCAAGCCCCAGATCCCCAGATCTGCCGATGGCAACCAAGAAGCTCGGCCTCTCCGGTGGCCAGTGGACACCAATTGTGTCAGACGGTGGCGTGGTGGCGGCGGTAGAAACCCGGATCTGATCGATCCGAACAACAAGATGTCGGTCGGGATGTGAAATCGCTGAGGTCTTGGGCTGAGCAGCAGCTGTGGAAGAAGTCCCAAGTAGTGACGATTACAAGCATGGTGAGGCGGCGGCTGAGGAAGAACAGCGGCTGCTAGGCGAAATCCTAGGTATGACGAAACTCTAGGTATGGCTCTGATACCATGTTATGAATAATTGTATTCATCATGAGATCAATGGGTCAATATATATACACGTACAGGTATGATATATATGCAGGAAACCCCTTAGATAACAGAGTAAATACATAGCTATATAAGATATATCTAACACTATCAGCACTCATGGATTGTTAGGAGCTTTTTTCTTCTCAAATTTATCTTAAAAGGGCACAGATAATCATATGATTTCAATATTCATTCCTATGCACCAGTAACAACTCTTGCTTCTCTACTATTTTTGCAGACTATGTGAGGGTGGTGAGCTATTGGATCGGATTTTGGCAAAGTAAGATAAGATTTATCCTCCATTTCTTGTTTCATGTATATTTTGCTCTCCCTGTGTCAAAGGTTGCTAGATTTTGTGCTGTCTTTTAGTACCAATAAATTTTAGCTTGATGTTTGCCACCAGCATTGTTTAGTTCTTGATTGCTAGTACAAGGACCATTACTTATTAGCATCTTCCTTCTGACAGAAAAAACAGCCGTTATAGTGAGAAAGATGCTGCAGTTGTAGTACGGCAGATGCTCAAAGTGGCGGCTGAGTGTCATTTGCATGGGCTAGTTCACCGAGATATGAAGCCTGAGGTAGAAATTAAACACTTTCAATGTCTTGGCACCTAGTATACATTTGGTGATATTTCACTACTTCTCAGGTCATGTAAGAATGTACCTATTTTCCTTCCCAGAACTTCCTTTTCAAATCAACTAAAGAGGACTCACCTCTGAAGGCAACAGATTTTGGTTTGTCAGACTTCATAAAGCCAGGTACCTGCTTCAAAGTCTTCTGCTTATGTGCATCTTTGTTATATGCTTCTAGTTTTTGCATCTGATTTGAATGGCACATACAAGTCACTAGTTGCTCTGGCTCATTCATTGTTTAAATGCATGATTGTAGGGAAGAAGTTCCATGATATGGTTGGCAGTGCCTATTATGTCGCACCAGAAGTATTAAAACGTCGGTCTGGCCCTGAGTCAGACGTTTGGAGCATAGGAGTTATAACTTACATTTTACTCTGTGGGAGGCGTCCCTTTTGGGATAAAACAGAGGATGGTATATTCAAGGAGGTAAGTGGATGACTGTTGCATACCTTCTGCTTCCATGTAAAATGTGCTTGGTGAGAGTGACCAGCTTCTGCCTAGTGTTGTCAGTGTGCTGACACAATGGAAGAGCAGTGTTACCTGCATTTTTTTACCGCATAACATAACTGTGTAACCTGTGTTACGGCCTGTTAACCATGTATCAATGTCAGGCGATATAGTGGTACTAATTCTAATATGCTAGGGCAGTTAATTATTTGGACAAGCTGTTCTTAAGCGATTTCTTTACTAACTTGATACAATGCTGTTTTTCAATTTTACAATGCCCACCATCTTTTCAGATATGTTAATGTGCAGTGTTGAACAATTTGTTTACAATACGCCCAAGATAAGAGCAAGTAGCAAAATGACCTGCACGTCTATTTAATATGAAAGCGCAATCTGGGGTGCCAATGGCCTCAGGTAATCAATGCATAGCCGGTGGCCCGGTGTTATGTGCACGTTAATGTGCACATGGTCACGACTGGCCGTATGGGCCCATGGGGCTGACGCAAAGGAGGCAAAGCCAGTTTGCTTGCAAGTTAGGATTAGTTAAGATAAGATCCTTAAGATTGGATCAATTGAATCATTTCCCTTTAATTAGATATGATCTGTTAGACCTTCTCTATTTAAGGGAAAAGATGTTGCATGAATAAGCAAGCAATGAAGGTGAATTAATCTAGTCTCTCTCCCAAGGTTCTTTTCCCTCATCTATAGTTTGCCTCTTATCTCAATCAAGCCAACGGCGCCCGGCGGTGTTTACCCCATAATGATCTAAGGATCGTTACACCCAGTGGTATAGCTACTGGGAAATTGGAATGCTTGAATTATCCATGGCTAAAGACATGGCAAATTGCCTTAGTTTCAGTCTTTCAGACAGCTGGCACCACCTGGGTGTAGAATGCTACCTCCTGGGTACATTTTTGCCCCCAATCAGACTATGTTATAATTTGTTTTGAATTATGTCTTGATATTCTGGGTATTTCACCAAAAGGAAAAACAATCTGCAGCATTTCTCATTGGTTTGCTAGAAATATCTTCTGACACCATATACCATGACATAGAACATTTCTACTTTATTAGTAAATTTAGATAAAGAACCATATGAAGAAGTTAAACATTCTACTTAACCTGTAAAAGGCATTGGGTAATATGGTTTCCCTCTTCAATCTGCCACGTACAATCATTTTTGTTGTTATGTTAAGTATCCTTTGGTATTTAAATCAGCATAGACATAGTGTTATGGTGTACTTGACCTTCTGATTTCTGTTGACTTCTTATGATCAGGTTCTAAGGAACAAGCCTGATTTTCGTAAGAGGCCTTGGCCAAGCATCAGTCCAAGTGCTAAAGATTTTGTTAAAAGGTTACTAGTGAAGAACCCAAGGGCGAGATTAACTGCTGCTCAAGCTCTCTGTAAGTTCCAAGATAGTGTCAGTAATTTACTAGACTAGTCATGATTCTCAGAGTTGCTATTTTACCTATGCCTTCTTTTCTACGTGAGAAAACACATATAGTGCGAGAAAAATGCACAAATAGAGTATGTCTGCAATCTGCATGCTTCAGGAACAATTGTAAATATGAAAAAGGGCGAGGACTCTTCTGTTTTGTAGCATAAAATTTTTGACATGATTAAAGTATGGATGTTTCAGAATCAGATATTGCATCCTAATTTCAGAAGTCACATAAAATAAAAAGATGCATGTGGGTTCATTACCCATTAGTTCTATTCTTCTATCTACTATTTTAATGAGCTAAGACACTGGGGGTTTGCTGTTGTACTTTTTCCCCTGGTCATTTAATACCAGAAAGATATAGGGTGTGAACCTCTAGTCCTATAGTATGAATCTCGTAGATTAAAAAAGAAGCGTTAATTTTTGTAACTGAAACCCTAAAGTTTACTCATTTAGCAGTACAGTGATATTTGGCATTGTTCTCTTCAGAATTAGATTATGAAGAAACTTGTGAATACTCATCATCTGTCATCTTTACTGATTCTGATTATGCCTTGTTGTGTTTAGCGCATCCATGGGTAAGAGAAGGAGGAGATGCATCTGAGATCCCAGTTGATATATCTGTGTTGTCCAACATGCGCCAGTTTGTCAAGTACAGCCGTTTTAAGCAATTTGCACTGAGGGTAATTATTATCGTGACAAAATCTTTTATACCATTTTCTAATTTTGTTCCTTACAATATTTCTTCGTTGCATGTTCAGGCTTTAGCAAGTACACTAAATGAGGAAGAACTAGCGGATCTCAAGGACCAGTTCGATGCAATTGATGTTGATAAAAGTGGATCAATTAGTATTGAGGAAATGCGACACGTAAGTTTTTACTAGAGTTTCTTAATGAAAATATCATGCTTTGGCACTGAATTTCTTTGTGGTGCTGATGATCTTTGTATGTTTCAATAGGCCCTTGCAAAGGATCTTCCTTGGAGATTGAAGGGTCCTCGTGTTCTCGAGATTATTCAGGCAGTAAGCTTCGGGCCTTCTTTTCGACCCCTTTCTCCCTTTTGTTTCGGAGCAAGTAGCTCACCTTCTATTAGAGGACTGAGCATCAACTGTGATATTATTTTATGGTAGATCGACAGCAACACCGATGGTCTTGTGGACTTCAAAGAGTTTGTTGCAGCAACTCTCCATATACATCAGATGGCTGAGCTTGACTCTGAAAGGTGGGGCATACGCTGCCAAGCTGCTTTCAGCAAATTCGATCTGGATGGTGATGGATACATCACGCCAGATGAGCTTAGAATGGTAAGTTTCTTTTCCTGTTTTGTGTTCATGTTGGCTTACCAATCCACACGTATTTACATGAACCTTTTTTACCATTTTTTTTTCATGAATAGCAAATTGGCTAATCTAGAAATCTAGATAAGATGCTGCAGTTGCATGTTGTGCTTTGGTTTCACTATATTGTTCCTAATATTCAATGAACGAAGTTATTTGTACACACAAAATTTATGATTTTTTCATCAAGAACAAAATCCCAGATTGTCACCTGGGTCAGTCCACTCCTTTCTCCACATTAATATGTATCATGGGTTCATTCCATTAGTTTTAGACCAGTTTGTTACGGTTGGCTATTTCAGCATTTAGATTTGAGACTACTATTGACGAATTGAACTTGTAGATGTTTTTCTGAGACAAACGCCTATACTAATATCAAGTATTGCACCATAGAAACCAAAACCAGAAGTATTCTTCTCATTGATGTTTTCTTTCGTGGTGCAGCACACTGGCTTAAGGGGCTCCATTGAGCCATTGCTGGAGGAGGCCGACATCGACAAAGACGGGAGAATAAGCTTGTCCGAATTCCGTAAGCTTCTGCGGACGGCGAGCATGAGCAACCTTCCCAGTCCAACCGGGGTTCCAAATCCTCAAGCTTTGTGACTTGTGGCGGAGCCATTAGCGAGGGGCACCTAGGGAGATACGTACAGTAGGCTTGTGATATTTTGTTTCTGTTTTTCTGTGGGTACCATGTGATGTGAGGGTTTCTGATTTTCAGCATCCAGGTTCTGTGTGCAGCATGGAGTTAAGTTTCAAGGTAAATATTTACAGAGGTGTTAAAGGCCCAAATGGTGCTGTAGACTCCCCGTTCTCTTTCGTGTACAGATTTCTGTATTGCGCCCAAATGATGCTGTAGTGGTGTCCAAATGGACGTATCTAATGGGCCGGCCCATCGCCTATTACTGTAGGCATGACCTATAGATTGGCACGGCACGATCTTTCATGGGTCAGCATGATACAAAGACGTAGGCCATTGTCTAGGCCATCACCTCGGCCCACTGTGCCAGCATAGTATGGCTCAATAGGCACGTGGCCTGTTTAGCACATGTAGCTTGTGGGCACAGCCCATTTGGCACGAAAGTCGATCGTTGTTGACTGTTGGGCACAGATGAGACATATTTGGCCTATTTAGCAAGACAACGGTCAATTTTTTTTGAAAAATATAACCGTTTTGAGGTTGTTTATGAGTTTAAAATACAAAAAAATTCTAAAATTTTTTCTATAAGTAGCCAACATATCTCCTTATCAACCCACACTTAAACCAGAATTCTCCTCTTCTCACTCTTATGAAAATTTTGAAGCTCTTTGTAGTAATTTGCGAAAATTTGGAATAATTTTGCAAAAAAATTGAAAATTCAAAATCTAGCGTGCATTCAAGTAAAGAGGTAATATTGTTTTTATTCCTCTTTATTGTGATACAAAATAGGTACTGGTTTAATTTTGTATTTGTACTTTGTAGTTTTCCACATTTCCAAATTTCTTTAAAGAACATTTTGACGAATTTGCTGTGAGTGAGTACGTAATTGATCCAGAAGATCTTGCATCGTTCGGGTTGACTCCACCTCCACCTCAAATGGTTAAGGCCGTCGCCACCGAGCAAACGTGGCAGTACCATCATCAGGCTCTACAATTGCCTCTGCGTTAGCAAGCATTGGAGCAAAGAGGTCCAATTCGAACACATTGGACATGTGGGAATATTTTGACAAGGTCATGAAGTAATTGCTGTGTAGAGATCAAGTAAGAGTTGTTGTTTATAAAATATGTCATGTCTCCAAAATTTACAGGTGGAACCGGACACTTATATAGGCATACCCAAAGATGCAAAGAAAAATAAGGTATCGCCATGAGGCAAACGTAGCTGATGTACAAGCCTCATGGTACAGTAAGTAACTTGGAATTGTAATCCCAAGGTAACTCAAGAATCTTTAGCCCCGTTTAATTTTTGTGCATACGATGCATTTCAAAAATACATTAGAACTGGTCATGATCCTAGATTTACTCATGTTTCTAGACAGACAACCACTAGAGATTTAGTTAAATATTACAATGATAGCCGTGAAAAAAAATTAAAAAACTCTTTGGAACTTGTACATTTTCGATAGCTTTAACCTTAGACATATGGAGTGGTCGTGTTAGGGAGGGTTATCTTAGTGTAGTTGCTTATTACATAAATGATAACTGGGTATTGAAAAAGAGAATCATAGTCTTTAAACTAATTGGCGTAGTACATACGAGTGAGAATATAGCAAAATATATTATCAAAGTTGTTGAAGATTTTGGTTTTGCAAATAAAATTTTTACAATTACCCTAGACAATGTTGTAACAAACTCTAGGGCAATGGTTATTATCACTCCCTTATTTGGTACGTACGATGAAACATTTTTGCTACATCAGCGATGCACCTACCGTATTATTAATCTTATAATTAAAACTGGTTTGAAGATATTAGATCCATATCTTCAAGCTTTCTGCGATGCTATTTCTTTTGTAAATAATTCTAACCAACGAACACAATAAACACGATTAAAACTGGTTTCCAATTTCTTTTGTAAATAATTCCATTTTTCTTGAATTTATATGAATTTAGAAATTTGTTTCGCCAAATTTGAAGCTAAGATAACTTATGTTTATTTAAAGTTCTCAGTTTGAATTAATTCAAAAATGAAAAAGGGAGAGATCTCTCTCTCTGATGGGTGGGCCTGCGGCAAACATTCGGCCTAGTCCGAACAGCTGATGAGAATCATTCAGACTAGTTCGAACGGTTGAAACGTTTGGACCGTCCGATCGTGTGACGAGGAGCGTTTGGATCGGCCAATCAGCTAAAGATGAATGTTCGAACAGTTCGAACGTCTGAAGTGAAACGTTCAGACCATCCGAATGATCACTTACGTTAATAGTGCACTCGTCCCCATTTACCAACAAAGAGGGGGCTCGCCGCCGGTGACAGAAGCGGTAGCTAGATGTGAGCATCTCCAAAATGGATTTATGATGTCCCCGCGCACCCATAGCTGAAGCCTCGTTGGCCAAATTGGCTAGGGCGGTGGCCGGCAGCTATGGTGTACCTTGCTTCAATCAAGGGGTAGGCAAGACCTCAGTGGGTACTAAGGATGCTCCAAGTCCAAGGAATTAGACTCTAACTCATCGAGGTGACAGGGAAGGTCATGGTCGGAGTTGGGGAGGATGGGCTTCTCTGGCAAGCTAGGGGTGATGCTAATGAAATTCATTGGAGGTGGAGGGGAAATGGAGCGGTGCGATGCGATGCTATCTATGCCATGGTCCGGTATTTATAGGCCATGTGGGAGCTTGGCAACATGGGGAGGCCCTAGTGATGGTCATGAGCTGTCTCATGGGTCACTTCTCACTGGTGTCAACGGAAAGATGGCCATAGGGGTGATGAAGAGATGGTGTGCAGGCGATGAGATGGGTGGTCAAGGTGCTGGCAGCAGAGGACGCGAAGCTCATCCCCCGGGTGGTCTGGCTTCACGCATGCGCCGGGCAGCTAACAAGGCTTAGCAACATGAGTCGTGTCGACTCTCCTCTCGGTTGGTCAAGGGGTGGCAGGGCCGTGGGATGGTTGTGCGGCGCAGGGTGTGGCGAGGGGACGGCTGACGTGTGGGGTGACGTGCAGTGCGACCGGGCTTTGGCGTGGCCGGCGCCATGGTTGTGGTGATGGCGACGTGCAAGCGGGGACGCGACGGAGGTAGGTGTGCATGCACTGTGGCTGGCGGAGGCGGCATGGTTTGGCAGGGCATGGCGTCGACGTGGGGCACGCCCTATGGCTAACCTCGCGGACGTTGGTGCAGTGGTCCGAGTGGCGTCTCGTTGTCCTTCGGCCGAGTAGTGGGTCAAAGTGGCGAGGAGTCAGATGTGACGGTGCATGGTGGTGACGCGAGAGACAGATTTGACAGCGAAGATGGCTGATGGCAGAGGCATGGGCGCAGGAGCACGCCGGCGTTCGGCGGTCACAAGGGGGAGGCGCGGCAAGGATTACGGGCTATCGTGGTAGGAGCCGATAGGGAAAAGCCCTACCATAGCAGAGCACCAGCAAAGGAGGGAGCTAGCCTGGCCAGGCTGAAAGGCTAGAAGAATTTTAGGGTTGGCCCACATGGTAGAGAAAGAAAGAAGGAAGAGGGAGAGAGAAAACAAAAGAAAATGATGGGCTTCAGCCAATTTTGAAACGCAGATTTTTAACTTGAAGTTCTAATTCATATTAGGATTACTGATTTCTAGTTTTGCATGACATTCGATCCAAACATTGAATGCTCAGTTCACTTATTTAGATGCGAGTTTTTAATATTCCTTTAGCCATTGCCTTTCTTTACCTAGTTAAATTAGATTTCAAACTTTTATTTTTTTTATTCATGTTTTAATCTCATATTTCGATCAATTGGGTTTCTAATTACTTTTGATAATGGATTTTATTTTCATTATCTAATACTTGAATCTTAGTTTGTGTGTAGATTCTCAAAGTTTTCATTTCTTGTAATAACACGACTATTGTTTTTACTTGAATATTATTTCTTGGTTGTTAATTTGCATAACATGAACACCTAGATATTCCAAATAAAGTTCCAGAAGAAATCCGAATGCCAACAAAATGCAAGAAAAAGTTTTAAATTCTTCGAGATTTCGAACATCCGAAATTTAGGACGTTACAAACAACCTCCACCAGCACCCACTACAGGTAAGAAGACAAACATGTGAGGCACTATCTTTTCCTCTAGGAGATCCTCTGAAAGATCAAGCTCTACATCGTGAAGTGGTGGGTATGGAGCAATCTATGTCAGGCCCCACGAGAAACTATCAATCTTTCTGGAAAGTGATCCTGTGCCTCGCCACACAGAGGACTTCAATATTTTGGACTGGTGGAGCGAGCCAAGGTAACATATCCGGTGCTATAGCACGGGATGTGTTAACAGTTCCTTTCTCGACAGTTTCTTTCGGGTCTGCTTTCAGTCTTTCTGGAAGAATATTGGAGAAGAGAAGAACAAAACTTGCGAGTAAGATGGTGGAAGTACTTTTCACAGTCAAAGGCTAGGAACAAGTTGATGTGCGAGCCCAAAAAATGTGTGATGGATATGGAGTTGGAACACGCGTTCAATAATCTGTATCTAAATGGCAGTGAAGACAATTAGGACACCAACGATTCTTAGAGCATCCATCTATATATTGTATTTTTATGCTTTTTCACCTACAATGCTGAGTTACATATTGTACTCTTTTTTCTTTGCTAAGGTTTTCTTCAGTTGAGTTTTTTTACTTTGCAAAGTTTTTAACGAGACATCTATTTTAACATCAATAAAAGCTTACATTTCTATAATTTATTGCATCTTTTTCTATAATTTTTATAATTTAATATGTCTTTTCGTATAATTTCTACAATTTATTGTGTATTTTTTGAATTCTACATATTTTTTAACTATTCAATTTTTTCAAAAATTTTCAAGCGAAACGAGCTAAATAGGCGTGTCGTGCCCCCGTGGCCCAACAGGCCAATTGTGCCTCATGTTGTGCCCCCTCGGGCCGTGTCTCAGCCGGTGTCTTGGCCCACGAGCCAGCATGGCATAGCTCATTCCACCTAACAGGCTAAATGGGTCATGCCTAACGGGTCCGTGTCGCCCATTTGAGCATATCTGTAGTCCTATATGTATGATTTGATTGTACGTATTGATCTCAATAAAGTTTTCTTGGAATGCAGGTCCTTCCATTGCATCATGTGAATGCTAGTCCTAAATTCCCAAGGAAGCTACTAGACTGCGCTATATGGTTGGAATGTATTGAACATTTCTAATGGTATAGTAGTTTCATTGAGTTTCGCGAGGTTTCATTTTAATAATATATGTTTCTAATTTCAGCGAATTTCATATTTCAAGTTTGCAGGATTTGGCAGGTTCTAACGACTTTAGAGTTTAGGTTTCAAAAGGCTTTAGTAAATTTTAAGTACAAGACTTAAGTTTCAACAAAGTTTTAATAAAATTTAAGTTTGTTAAATACCATGTTTCAACAGATTTTTAACTAGTTCTAAGTTAAAATACCATATTTCAGCAAGTTTTAACCAATTTCAAGTTTGAAAATGCCAAGTTTTAGTGAGTTTCAATAAAGCTCCATGGATGCTTCAAGTTTCAAATCAGAATCGATGCAAGTTTCAAAAGGTTCAAAACTTAGAGCGAGTTTCACAGAATCATAGAAACCGAAACATAAAAAATTCGAGGTGAGCTTCAGGGTTCGACAACTGAAACTTCCGAGTTCGGAAAAGTTTGATGCCAAGACACGTACGCATGAGCGGAGCAAGCCTACCTGTACCGGACGGCCTCACCGGCCACGCCCGTGGTCTCCTGCGAGCCCCATGTGGTCATGCCTGCTCGTCGTCCACGGACAATGCTCGTGGCCACCACGCTCACCTGCGGCCTCCCGAAGTCTGTCGCCCGCCGCGCGAGCCCGTTGCTTCTCGTCGTCCTCCATCGCAGCATGAGCCCACAGCTGTCCAGCAGCTGCCCGCCGCCGCGCTTGACTGCTCGCCTTGGCCGCACGGCAGAACACTCGCACCCGCTCGGTACTCGCTGCCCGTTGCAGCTCCCTGTCACACAGCGAGGTGGGCGACAGACCCCTCTCGACGGCGCGCTTGGGGTGGCGGATTAATCCGCCATGGTGAGACAGAGGAGATGGTACATTGGTAAGTCCAAGACAAATGAGCGGATAGAGGTGAGGGTATTATCTGAGGTCTTCGCTTTTTTTCATCGTTGATCCCATAAACTCACATGAGATAAATAGTGAATGGAAAAGACGTCAGCTAAGATTCTCCTCCACTGAATTTTCTTCCGTCATAGGGCCTGTTCTTTCCGGCTGCGGCTGATGGTTTTTGGCTGCGGCTGATGACTTTTTGGCTGTTTGCGACAGAGATTATGGAAAGAGAGATACTCGCTTGCAATTTTTGATGATACAAATATTAGTTTTTTAACGTGTACTATAATTAACTTGTAGACCTCATCTTAAAAAAATACTCCGTTTAAAGGTTAATTACTGTAGCAAAAGTTAAAAATGGCTTTTAGAAACCGTAAAAAACAGGGCCATAGGCTATCCCGTTAGATTGCAGACGAACGTATACGGTTTGGTAGTTTTTCTCAAGTCTTGACCATTAGCAAACTATATACTATATATATAATTTATGGTCCATAGATACATACAGATGTGCACAAAATTCTCATTCAATCAAGAACCACTCTTATGTCTGCATACGTGTAACACTCATTTTATAATTTTGTTCACCTGCTTACTTGCAGAAACACCGCACTTCCAAATGAAACTTTTGGCCGCTGCAAGAAAGCTCCATCCCAGGCGCGGTACAAGTCAGACATGGAATCAAATAAGGTCGGCACTCGAGAAAAATTCCACCACGGAATGATAGCATGACTAAAAATGGCAAACTGATCGAAACTACTTTCCTCAAGGTTTACACAGCAGCATCCTGTTATCTTACAAGAGCCTCGCATCTTCAAACCAATTTCCAGAAAGAGAACCATCTGACCACCACGTTCATATTTCAATGAAAGCATAAAGCACCAGAACATTGATACCTTACATAATTATAAACCAACCGAGACCCGACATAAAGACCAATTTCAGGTCCTGCATAACACACATCACAGAGCCTATCATCTCGGACAGATATGGTATATTACAGTTGAACTTAGATGAACGCAGAGATAGGAAAGTCTACTACAGCCTCAAATCTGAACATCATAAGAGCTCAGCATACATAGGTAATTAGTTGTCCTTGCGATAGAATGCACAGTTGCGATAGAATGCACAGTGAGATGTTGTTACTTCCCCCTGAAAAGCAAACAGGAAGAACAATAGATAAATGTGAGCACAAAAAAAAGAATTAAAAACTAAGATAGGAAGGTGGCAGGAAATTTAGTTTACTTTTCACTTACGTGTTCATCATTAGTGTAATGTTGTCTCCTTTCAAGAGGATCCGACCTGGGAACAATTGAGGAAGTAAATTATGGAGTATTCACCACAGCCTGAGAACAAACAATAATAATAAAAGAGTGCAACAATTCCTTACCCAGAGATTTCCTAGTGTTTTTCTTGATGTTGATCTCTTCAGCATCATCCAAGACCAAATTCATGTATTCATCAAAGCCCTAGAAAGCTTGCTTCAGTAAGTACAAAATGCTTGTTCAAAAGTCTACAATGCTTCTGGTCCACTTCATTCAATGAGGATACACCAACAATATATGAAAAGGCTACCTCAACATGCACTTGTAAAGTCACAGGCACAACATTTTCAGTTGTAAACAATAGTAGCTACTAGGTAATTACAGCTATTTCTCTCAATTGTTGCATGTGCTCCATCACATAAGATCTTTAGAATACATATGAAGGAGTAAGGAGTGTACAGAGTTTGACATACATCTAAACAGAAATTGTACTTGAAGCATAGAGCCAGTACAACAGCATCAAGCATTAGACGGGCAGAGACCTCCTCTTATGTAACTGTGTTGTCAAATTAGCGAAGTTTCACGCTGAAGGTTAGAGCTACTTTTGTTAATGTTAAACACATAGCAGCTCAACTAATAGCAATGTGAGGTGTCCATTGCATTAACACTCAATGGTGCTACTTTGGCTCCATCTGATGTGTGATAGTATTGTATTCGGGTAATCTCATATGGAAAATAAGCTTACATGCAAATGCACTAATACAATTGCTAGAACCATGCGCATGCCAGCTTCACATTTTTAACTCATGTGGCTATAATAGATGTGCCCAGCTTTGCTATCTCCAATACAGAACAACAATAATTTGGGACTCAACAAACATACTCTTCCTCTAAAAAAATATACTCTTAAAACAGTAAGAATCTTGCCCGGCACATTTCCAAGACTCCAAACAAGAAGTCAAGAAATAAGAGAACAGTTGCAAGACTGGAATTTCGTTAATGCGGACTTTAAAGGCTACTTCCGAAGCTTAGGTGCATATAACGAAACTCAGTGTATGAGCAGCGACTTCAGTCCTGTCTACAATACCATCTAACACCTCGAATTTCACCTCTAACAAGTAATAAACAAACACTTCCATCTAGGATATCATTACTATTATAAAAGAATGAGTTGGTGATCGTACGTCCCTTCTCCTCTAACCGTCCTATTCCTTCAACTTCTCATCGCTCTCCACTTTCCAAATGATCTGAGCAGCCCTCTTCTATAGCATGATTCTCTATACATTCAATGAATTTCGTTGCAACGCACGAGCAGGTGGCTAGTTATATAGAAATTGGGCTAAAGGTTCAACTCTGATCCAGGAACATAGTTCTCTCCTTTCATACCGTGGAATTCTTTCTAGTACCACTACCAGACAATGTTTTCAATGCATACAAGATCAAATTTCATCAAAGAAATGAATGAATAAATAAAAATTTATGGTGTTTTATTGAGTAAGGGCAATTAGGTAACTTACGATGATCCTGCCTTCAATCCGCAGGTCCTTCTGCTCGAAGAGCCAGATCTGGATGCGCGCTTTCTGCTCCAAGGAACACAAAAAGAAGAGAATAAGAAATCAAGAAAAGCACAAATAGGCAATAGCAAACAACACTGAGGTAGAAGAAAGAAATCGAAGGAGAGGGAACATACACTCTGGAGGAAGCGGAAGATGAGGTTGATGGGCTGGGTCATAATCCTCTGCACCTTGGTCGACGCCATGGCGGGCACGCTTCTCTTCCCCTCAACCTCGCGCTTCTGTTCTCGACGAGCTGATGGGTAAACCCTAGTTGGGAGGGATGCGGGGCTTTGCAGTCGGTGGGCTCGCTCTCGGGTGAGGTAGGGAAGAGGTCAAGAGGAGAGTCCCCGGACAATTTTGCAGTCTAGCCCCTCGCCTTTGCAAGCAATCACTTTTATTCGACCCTGAAACCCATCAATTTCAGGTTTTACATGTGGCATATCTTGTCCAGACGAAATCATCTGCATGTCTTCTTCAAGGTCTGTACAGAATTTTTCATGATCTGTAGTGGGTTTTGATTCATTCGCTGCTACCGAATAAGAATGCCTCAAGAGCGAAACATATCATAATCATAGCAATTCATAAGATTATGCCATTATTCAATATATTATTTAGATGGAAGGCAATACACAAATTTAGGTAACAACCACATATTCCTCTCTTCAAAATCAACATATCATTGTTTATATGGACGCACGGCTTAGAAAATATAGGAACATCTTTTCATTAAAAGAAATAATGTGCACTTATCATTGGAGGTACACTAGCATGTTGAACATGTTAGAGGAATAAAATTATTCCTCTACTAACAGGATTCGCTCTGCAGAAAACACCTATATACAGGTCCAAGAAATATAATTATACCTAGAAATGATTTGTTATACCTCTCGATTATACTCATAGACTAATTATCTTACTTAGCAGTATCCCTATCATTTAAACAGATCAAAGAGCCTATAAATACCATATATGTCTCTCATTTGTAGGGGAAACTCTTTTGAATTTTCATGAGTAATAAAGAAGTATATTCAAACTGATAAACTCTCGGGGTTTCCTTCCTGGAGGTAAACCCGTTGGCTCACCGATAGAAGTAGAGCGACTCTCTCAAACCCTGAATCTGTATAAATTCTCATACCATTTTTATTCTTATAGACGATGGTCCATCAGATAATCGATAACCACTTCCTCACTTATATTTGGGTTTTACATGTACAACAAAACTACTCCCCAAATGTATGAACTCGCAGAACGATCAAAATAAAAGGAGTGTGTGCAAACTGCAAGCTTGCAACAATCCTTCTTCTCTAGTAGTAAATCTGAAATACTTCAATTCGTCAGGAGTATATGCGTCTCAATTTCCACTAATGACTTCCTCCGTTTCATCTCAACCGTCAAACTCCACGATCGGACGGACGTTACCCTCTCCGCATCTCGACTCGGGATCCATTGCGACCAATCTCCGTGTAGCCGTCGTGGCGTCGTCCTCCAACCACCACATCGATTCACATCCCAATCCAAATCGGAAGCAAGAGGCGAACACCCACTCCTTCCATTTCTTCTTCAGATCACGAGCCAGAAATCGGACCGGATCTGAGTCCGCGGCTGCAGCGGCGATGATGCACAGCGGGTCTTCGTCGGCGTCGGACGCGGCGGCGGCGGCGGTGCTGGAGCTGCAGGAATCCGGGTGGGAGGAGCTGCGGCGGGAGGCGCGGAAGCTGGAGGGCGACCTCGACGTCAAGCTCTCCTCCTACGCACGCCTCGCCGCGCGGTCCTCCTCCGCCACGGCGCCCGCCGCCGCCTCGGCCTCCTCCCCCACCGACCGCTCCTCCTGGAAGTCCATGGAGTTTGAGATCCAGTCGCTGCTTGACAAGCTGCAGGACGTCAACGACTCCATGAGCCGCTGCGCCGCCCCCACCGCCCCCACCACCTCCGTCTCCCAGAAGCTCGCGCGTCACCGCGACATCCTACACGAGTTCACGCAGGTCCCGACACCCACCTACCTCTGCTGTTTTGATCGCTAAACTGAGGATTAATTAACTGACAAACTGATCGATCGATCGAGGCAGGAGTTTAGGAGGACGAGGGGGAACCTGAGCTCGATGAGAGAGCGCGCGGATCTCCTCAACTCTGTGCGGGACGACATCACTGAGTCCAAGGTTCGTGTCACAAACTCTCAAGTGTTGTAATGCGCTATTGTCTTTGAGCAGTCTGATCATTGGAATTCTCTTCAGGCTACCGGCGGCATGTCGCCGAGGGTGCATTTGCTCAGGGAGAGGGCTTCGATTCACGGCAGCATTAACCAGGTATCACTTGAGTTAGACAAGGGCTACACTGAACTTTTGTTTAAGCACATGTTAATTGCTTAGCATTGCCCTGGGAGAGTACATTTTTGACATGTGATGTTCATCATCAGCTATTGTTCATGTTGCACTATCTGATCTCAAGCACAAAACCATCATATATGCGAGTTTGATGTAATGCAAAACTTGGGGGAGTGTGTTCCTTATCTCTCACTGTTACAGCATGCCATGCAGCCATGTCATTAGTTCCAAAAACAACAATGGAAAGAATAGGACGTTGGGAACACTTACACAACTATGCTTTGTGCACTAGTTGGCAAAATGATGTACTTTGACAGATGATTCGAGTGGAAAAGAGAAGGAAATTCTATTAATTTCCTTGCAGGGCAAATCTGTTATTACTATTGATATTTGCATTTGTGAGAAACTCTAGCTCATCTATCACAAGGCATTAAGTTCCTGTTTTTACTCAATTCCAGATTGATGAGGTAATTGGCCAAGCTCAAAGCACAAGAGTAGCACTTTCCAATCAGAGGACCTTGTTTGGAGATGTCCAAGGAAAAGTCAAGCAGTTGGGTGAAAAATTCCCTATAATTAGAGGCCTTCTCGGTAATGTATCGATCCCCAATTTTCATGTTGCCACATTAGTTTTTTAACTAGCATCACGCTATTGTATTGTTTATTGCAACATCTACATCCTAAGTTCCTAACTATTCCGTTGATCAGGTTCTCTGTAGTCTTTGTGTTAGTACGCCATAAAAATTAAACATATTCTTGCTTGCAGGCGCCATCAAGAGGAAGAAATCGAAGGACACTATAATTCTTTCAGCAGTGATTGCCGCCTGCACCATCTTTTTGATTATTTACTGGCTTTCAAAATGATGGAGCGTTATCGAAAAAGCAAACCGTGAAGGCTTCCCCTCTTGGCACGGAATAGCTGACACCAGATGGCATGATAAAGACATATAGTGTGTTGATTCATTTGTTAGGCTGAGAAGAGGGAATGAGAGATGCCAGTTTATTTAGCTTTCATCGATTTGCCTTTGATATATACCTTGTATTCGGATATTTTCCCATCATGCATATGTAGAGCAATTTTGCTTCCTGAACTGCCTGTCTGACTACTGGTCGAGTAAATATGATAACATCAAGCTGATGCTCTTTCTGTGAGAAGAGGGCCATTCAAATACTTCATCCTTCGTGTGTTTATGTTTACTTGTAAATGAAAATTTTGATTTTTTTTTTCTGTTTTCGCCAATGCATTGAACAATTGAAATGGCGCCGTAACTCAATGCATTTCATGTGTTATCATCCTTGATTTGCAATACTCAAATGAATGGTGGGTTTTTTTAGGTTAAGATTTATGGCTGTGTGTTAAAGTTAATCTTATTTTAGTAGGCTTAGTTTAAAAGAGAGAGCGGTTGGTGCTCCGAAAAAATATATCATCGTATGCAAGAGATGAGCGGGAGTTAAAATTCTAACAAATGGTATCAGAGCTTGTTGATCTTGGTGATGCATGAAGAATATGAGCGAGAAGGCGAAGGCTCAGAGTGGGCTAATCTCTCTCCAGTACCCTCTCCTGACGACCGATAATTACCCGGTGTAGGCAATCAAGATGAAGGCGAACATGCGCGTCTAGAGAGTCTGGGGTGCAGTCGATCTGAAGGAGAAGGATAAGGAGCTGGAAGACAAGGTGGATCAAGAGGTTTTGGCTATCATCTACCAGCGGTGCGGACTGATGATACTTCACTCGTCGGAAGGAGACAAAGACGAGAGACGTGGGAGACGCTTCAGAAGATGCACGAGGGAGTTGATCGTGTGAAGGAGGTGCGGCTCCAGAATTTACGGAGCGAGTTCGAGAATCTCCAGATGGGAGACCCTGTCGGTGGACAAGTTCATTGGTAAGTTGACTTCACTATATAATCAGATGATTACTTTTGGCGATAAGATGGAGGAATCTGTGGTAGTGAAGAAGTACTTGCGTGTGCTACCAGAAAAGTACGTGGCTGTCGTCACCACGCTCATGTACTCCCCTGACATGGAGAAAAAAAAGATCAAGGAGATCACTGGCTATCTCAAAGCGCACGAGAAGCTACTGAAGGGGTTTCAGTCTCGTACTAAGCAGAGGTTTCAGTCTCATAACCAGCAGGCGTTGCTGATAAAGGGAGATATAAGGAGTGGTGGCTCATCAAGTAGTCGCGAGCGATGGCACGGCCGAGGTGGCCAGAGTGGTCGAGGCGGCAAAGGTGACCGTGGAGATAACCCTTGGCAAGACGGTGGTGACAGATCCCGTGATAAGTCACATATCAAGTGCTTTAAATGTGGCGAATACAGGCACTACGCGTCACAGCACATAAAGTGCTTCAACTGCAACGAGTATGGGCATTATGCTTCGAATTGCCAAAGCAAAAAAAAAAGAACGGAGAGACAAACCTCGCCCAAGATGAAGAAGAAGATGACGAATCAGTACTACTTCTCTCATCATATGTTGAAAAGGCACCGATCATGGTAATGCTAAACGAGGAGAACGTAGTTCCAAAACTACGCACAAAGGAAGGCAATCACGATCACTCAGATCAGTGATATTTGGATAATGGAGCAAGCAATCACATGACGGGAGATCGCTTCATGTTCTATAAGCTCGACGAGAAGGTTTGAGGTAAGGTCAAGTTTGGCGATGACTCCATGGTAGAGATAAGAGGTAAAGGGACGATGATGTTGCAATGCAAGAACGGAGATAAGAAGTTGTTGATAGGGATTTATTATATACCAAGTCTGTATAATAACATACTTAGTCTTGGAAAGATAATAGAAAAATGGTGCAGAGTGATGCTGCAGGATGAGCTCTTGCGTGTCTATACCAAGAACAATGATCTATTGATGAAGGTGAAAAGATCTCCAAACCGGTTGTATAAAATTTCTTTGAAAAGTTGTAAGCAGATTTGTCTAAAGAGCGGCTTGGAAGAGTCAGGAGATGGCGGAACCCAAGGACGAGACTCACTGAGCGTAGATGGGGGCAGCTAAACAGGGCATGTAGAAGACCAAGATGACGGGACCCAAGTGCGGCACATGCACGCTCAAGGGGTGCGCATGGAGAACAACTCAGACGCTCAAGGGATGCGCATGGAAAGCGGCTCAGGCGCACAAGGTAGCGGGCCTAAGGCAAGAGCAGGTGCGTGCGAAATTGAAGGTGGCACGCATACAGCTGTGGACAGGAGACTTCGTGCGGGTGGTAGACTCTCAGAAGAAAAAAATGTACAAGTTACAAGAGAAAGATTTGGAGTACAGGTTGGTGCATTTTTTTATGATTTTGGGGAGGCGTCAACAGTGGAGACAGGATGCACAAGCACAAAATTAGAGGCGGTTTAATCCCAGCTAAGATGTACGTGGGAAAGCGAGCAGACTTGGTCCAAGAGAGAAGAGCGGGAGGTTCAGATAATAGCGAAGCTTAGGTGGACAGGCAAGGGAGCATGAGTTCAGTCCAGGTGCGAGACACGGCAAGCGTCGGATTGTGCGAGGCTCATGATGGAGCATGCGCAGGCGGTAGGGCAGTGATGGCCCAGGAAGGAACGGTGCACAATAGTGCAAGTAAAAGGAAGAAGCAGAAGACCAAGAGAAGATCGGTGTGATCAAGACGGAGAAATAAGATTAAGAGGGTGATTGTTAAAGTTAATCTTATTTTAGTAGGTTTGGTTTATTTTTTGGAGAGTTTGTTTAGTATTTACAAAGTATATGTATGGGAGTAGAGAAAGGAAATAGGAATCTAAGTAGGATTAGGAGTCCGAGTGCTAGACTTGAAATTAGCTTTTATAAGACACAATAGTCATGTAATTGAGGTAAGTGAAAACGAGAGCAGAGGAAGAGAAATAAGAAGAAAAGAGGGAGCGATTGGTGCTTCGAAAAAGTATATCATCATGTGCAAGAGATGAGCGGGAGTTAAAATTACAACACTGTGGTTTTTAAATTCTGATCTATCCGTGAGAGACAGTATCAATTCATACATGAATAGAAGAGAAACAAAGCATAAAAGAGAGAAATACAACAAAAGTATCTCAGTAATAGAGAACACATCCCGAAAATATATAAATATGCTTCCAGTGAGTTGGAATCAATCATCTGCATATTAAAAATAACAAAATAAATGATACAATAACTAATTATCAATGATCATGAACATTCTATGTAAGCATGGCAATTATTCTCCATTGGCAAGCATATAGTAGAATCCCTACTCCTACATCAAAACACAGACATGGTTTCACTCTAAAACCAAGAAAAAGTTCAAGCAATCATAGTCTCTCATGATAGATAGGTAAAATACTAACTTGATAAGAAAGATACTAAAAAAATTACTTACTTTGCTATTACTCAAAAAACATTACTCACCGGCCGCTCGGCCTTTCCCTCTATTTCACTGCTCGGCTGCTCGATGTCAATGACAAAATATGACACATCAATTCTCATCCAAAAACATAAATTTTAATTTTAATTTTAATCTTTAACTATAAGAATTTAGGCTGCTCGATGTCAATAATTCTATATGAGATATGAAGAATAGTAGAATGCAGAAGGTTTACCCTCTGGGCTTTAGGACGTATGTCAGTGCGTCACACTCGATCTCGGCCAGTCGTCGACCAAATCTCTTATCCAACCGACAATTCCCCCACGAGGCCACGTCCGCAGTCCCCACTCCTCCCCCTCTCGATTCCAATCCAATCGGTCGCTCCCCAGGTCATGCCTCACGGCCGGTCCTCACAGCTCACACCTCGAGCGCAGCTGCCGCCGACGCCAAGGCAATAATGCAAAGAACCAAGACTCCACTCCTCGCCACCTCCCAACCTCGAGCCTCCTCTTCGCTGCGTCGAGCTTGGCAGACAGAAGCGATGGATCTGCTTCCCGGCCCGGTTGGAGCCCCGGATCTGCTCCGCCTCGGCAGCCGCCTGCTCAGATCTGCGCACCGTCGTCGGGATCTGCTCGGCTCTACTCTCCGTCGGGCGCCGCCAGCTGCCACCGTCGCCAGGTGCGTGTGCGCAGCCTCATCTCTCCCGTGTGTGCGTGCGATGTGCGTCTGTGCTGTGGACTACTGGACTGCAGTCTGATCTCCGCGCGTGGACCGCGTGGTGGCTGTGTGCCTGCGTCGTCTCTCATCTGGTAGTTCGCTTGACGCTTGCGGGCTGTGGTGGATGTCTAGACGAATATTCCAAGCCATCATCTCTGTTGGGCCGACCTCCAACGCTTAGGGGTGGGGTGTTTGGGGTGGGCCAGAGGGTGGGTTCAAGCCTGACGAAGCCCACCTGGTGGCTCCGCCCCTGTCGGTAAATATCTTATGATTTAGGCTGGAGCCTAGAGTACCATAGGTCTAGATTCACCTCTGATTCTCCATATTTTAACCTAACTTAATAACTGAACTTATGTGACTAGATCAAAATTCAGTAGGCCTCCATATTTTAGCATTTTAGTTTTGTGAATGAAATTCAGATTTTTAAGGTCGAGACAAATGCCTGAAGGGAAACGACTGATTTTTAACGAACCAACTCTGAAGCCCCACAAAAACGGAACAAACAGAACTCGTCCGGTCCGCTCGAGTCCCGTCGAGTTAATCTGTCTTCTCCACCTGCCGCTGCCCGAGTCAATCTCTCTTCTCCACTCTCCCCGCACCCATGGCGGCTGCAACGGCGGTGGCTGCGACGGCGGCGGAGGAGGAGGCCCGGCTGCTGCGGCTGGAGGAGCAGGCGGAGCACGGCGGCGGCGGGGCGTGGGAGTACCTCTGCCTCGCCCGCAAGCTCCGCGCGCGCCGCCCCGCCCCCGTCCTCCGCCTCGGCCTCTCCCTCCTCAACGACTCCTCCGCCCGCTCCCGCCTCGCCTCAGAACGTAACGCGCTCCCTGCCCTTTCCCCCCTCTCCCTTCCCCACTGATCCGCGCAATTCCGCTCGGTAGATAGATTGATAGATAGATCTCGTGGTCTCTTCCGGTTAGGTCTCTCTCGCCACCTCGTGGTCTCTTCCGGTTAGGTCTCTCTCGCCACTCCGATCTATGCGTGGATGCGGTGCGGTGGATTTGGATGGGCAGCTGCTCTGGAAACTCTCGCGTTAGATTTCAGTGCATCTCTGTGGGATGTGTTGAATTAGGCTTTTGTGTCTTACCTTTGCAGCTCCCGGTTGCTCGCTGTGCTCTTGGTTTCAATAGTAAACGTGAGATTATTTCTTTCGATGCAGAGTGGACGCTTTACGAGCAGGTGGCAGTGGCGGCCATGGATTGCCAGCGTCTTGACGTCGCAAAGGTAAGATTTTTCTGTCACTTAACGACATCCTTTTGTGATGTTTTGTGGTTCAGTTCTTGTTCTCTGATTGAGCGCAATTTTAAAATTTATTTTGACCACTGGAAAATTCAGACTTGGGGTAGCTATCATAATTTCTTGCTGAAGTGACTTCTTTTCATGGATTTGCAGGATTGTGTTGGAGTCCTCTCCAAGCAGTTTCCTGGCAGTGCACGGGTTGGTAAGTTCTTTTGGAACATAGACAGTCAGTTTGCAGCTTTAGTGAGATCACCATAATTTAACAACAAAACTAGATCTTAAACCTTGTATGCGAATGTACATATGAACATGTGGTGGAGGAAAGCTACATAATTTTAGAAGGGGTTTAATATTTTTCAAATGGAAAAAGAGTTTGTTCAAAGATATGACTAAACTCTGACATGAAACTTTAAAAGATATCATATATTCAGTTCCATAAATTTATGAAAGGTTACAATTTGGGTCAACAATAGTTTGCTCCGTCAACAGCCTAAGAAGTGATATTGAAGGTGGCACATGTGACATGTTTGCTAATTAAGGAATGATGGTTACCTAAATCCTGGTGTACACAAAAAGTGCTAAGGTCAAAACCCCTTATTTTCTATTTAAGCGCTCAAAGTATTGATTTCTGCTAAGTCATGTGGTGCTGGTTGTTATGGCCATCTTTCTGTATATGTTGAACACACCTTGCTCTAAAATGCAGGCCGGCTGGAAGCCCTGCTGTTTGAAGCAAAGGGTGAATGGGCTGAAGTTGAAAGAGCATATGCGCTTATCCTGGAAAACAATCCATTTGATCAGGTACAATAATTTGTGGTTTTGGCTTCTTCTGGAACTAGAGGCTAGAGAGTGTATGGTTCCTCCTTGTGGTTCTGATGATGATTCTGGTTTTCATGTTGTGAACTTGGTGCGCAAGAGGAATCTGTTTTCCTTGGTATCTAGAACCATTCAGATGCTAAGGGTGATAGTTTTGCAAACCTTAATTCATTTTACACTATATTGAATGTTTTCCATGTGTGTTTGGCAGATTGTCCACAAGAGAAAAATAGCTATTGCAAAAGCACAAGGCAACATGTCATTAGCTGTTGATTATCTCAAAAAATATTTGGAATTGTAAGTATATGCATCCACTTTGTGTTATGAACTAGATATTGTTATCTCAATTGTCGTTTTGGTGTAAAATAATAACTCTTTCCCTTGTTAGATTTATGGCTGATCACGATGCCTGGAGAGAACTTGCTGAAATATATGTTTCCTTACAAATGTGAGATATTCGATCTTGATTCATTCAACATAATCTGATCGATGTGATTATGTGATAATACTAAATTTTATGATTTATCAGGTATAAGCAAGCTGCCTTTTGTTATGAGGAGCTAATATTGTCTCAACCAATCATTCCACTTTATCATCTAGCCTATGCTGAGGTAAGTGAACCATCCCAAACACAACCTCTCCTCCCTCAAAAGAAAAGAAAAATAAAAAGAGTCTGTAACAATTTTAGTGAGATACGATAAGGGTGGAACATTGTTGCCAGTTTTATCTTACCAAAGAGTGGGAGTTTGTTTGGGGAAGGTTTTTTCTGTTTCTTTTACCAGTTTTGTGTGGTAGGTCCCAGGTAGGGGCATAAGCCCATATAGAGATTAGGACGGTAGTCTGTTGGGAGTTTGTTTGGGGGAGGGGTCTTTTCTGTGTTTAGTTTTTTATTTTTTTAATTATTCTAGTAGGAGGGGAGGGCAGGTGCACGATATTCTCTTACCATTTTTGTGTGGTAGGTGGGAGGCCGGGACTTGCCTGCACCCGAGTTGTGCTCCCTTCTATGCTCTATGCTCCGTGCCACACGGCAGATATTCATTGGCTTGATAATTGGCAATGGGTCCAAAGTATTTTGCACTAAATTAAGTGAAAACAAAACTGTACTGCAAAATTCCGTGATTATCTCTTCACACCTTCAAACCCCAAACACTAACCACTTATCCGTAGAAAAGGACGTGTACATTCTGGATGCGCCGGCAATGGATCAAACTAGCTTGGAAATGGTGAAGCGCATGGGGACATAAAATCTCACTAGCCATAGACGGCACTGGAGGCAGCACGCAGTAGATGTCACGATCTCACCAGACACACATCTGAACGTGAACAGCAGTGTTTTGAAGGATGGGAGAGCTAGGTCCATGTATTCACCAGCTTCCTGATTTTGTTTTCTTCTCGATGATGTTAATGAACAGGAAGTTCGGTGACCGGTGAGCAGCTGGACCTTATTTTCTTCTTTTCCTTCCTGGTGATGTACACAATGGAGAAATTGCATTTCTATCGTCCTGTTGGACCTCCTTGTGGTATCGTCAATTGAGGAAATGTAGAGATAGAGGTCACAACTGTTTCAGATGAGAGAACAGGAATTATGGACTGATGGCAATTCAAGTTTCCTTATTACGGATTGATGGCAATTCAAGTTTCCTTTCTTATTGATGTAAAATACGTGGGACCTACTGCTAGATATCAAACCAATCAGCAACTGCCACATGGCAGGGAGCAGGGAAGGGAGCATAGCTGGGGAGCAGGCATGCTTCGTCCAGGTGGGAGAGGGAGGCAAAGGAAACCACCAATTTCCTATTTATATATTTTAAGTATATGTTATTTGGCATGCTTATAGGTCACTATCAATGTTATTTGTTTGTTTAGTCTTTCTGATGGAACACAAGATCACCCCAGCGTTTCATTCATGCAAGTGATTAATTCAAGCCTCTGATTATGCTGGAAGCACAACTGATTTCATGCAATGCCTATGCGTAGTTTTGATGAATGCTTGTGTAATCCTTGCTGAGCATACATTTTTTAGGTTCTATACACTATGGGTGGTTTGGAAAACCTTCAGACAGCTAAAAAGTATTATGCATCAACAATCCAGTTGACTGGAGGCAAGAACACAAGAGCCCTCTTTGGTGTGTGTTTGGTAAGACAACACTTCTGCTCCACAACTTAAAGAATTACAGTTGCTTCTTTCTGTTAACCAAATACTAACTCTTATACATATCTACAACATCCGCAGTGTAGCGCCGCAATCAGTCAATTGACCAAAGGGAGGAATAAGGACGAAGAGAACTCAGAGCTGCACAGCTTGGCTGCAGAGGCACTATTGAAGGATTACAAGCAACGAGCACCGTCGAAGGAGCCACTTATTACTAGCATGTTGAAGAACATGAAACTCTCCTGATCCAGCCCTTCACTCGTGGGGGTTTTAGCTTGAGGTACATCTGCAGCTAGTTAGCGGCGCCACAATGGTCAGTTTGACAGATCAGTTGATAGCAGTATATTGGTTGTTTTGTGATGGCACCAACATTGTAAAACTTATGTAAGATTCTTCCATGGGTTGTAAAATACCTGTTTTGATTATTTAGAAATATGCATGGCGTCTTTGATTTGATGTTGTGCTATGGATCAATAAACCTTCTATTGTAATTTAAGGATAGACATTTTTGAATAAGACTTCAGAAAATTGTATCTGTGGGAAGTTTGTTAATAACTGTGGAGATTCCCATCATGCCTTCAAGTCACTTACTGTTTGTTTGCAATCATAAACCTTGGTATAGTGATTTGCATTGCAGCAACCACAGGACACTGATACGATCAATAATAATACTGAAATTCTGGGACCATAGCACCATATGCTGTCAACTCTGCCATCTCTGCAACTGCATGTAGCAATAATTTATGTTTTATCGAATACTATTTAGATAAGTATTTACGTAGATAATTTATGTTTTATCGTATTTCACTTAATGATTTTTCTGAACCCAATCATTATTGAAGAAGCAAGGTTTTGGGCAGGTTCTTTTGCACTGTGCCTTTTGGTTTAAAATTTTGAATTCTGTTTGTTCACAAAAAAGAGTACAGAGAGAGAGATATTTACGTGCGATTTTGGCCGATATATATAAAGTTAGGACAGTGTCTACTACAATCAATTTGTAGATATTACATTGAAAAGATACTTTGTTTAAAAGCTAAATATTATAGAAAATCAATCTATAAACCCAAAAGAAAGGAGCTATTTTGTTGAATTGAGCCCTATGGCCTAGAACTTATAGTACTCAATGTACTTGTAGCTCTGGCATAACGGTGGGCGGTCGTCGTGCCCATAGGGGAGATGAGAGCATTTGACGGCGGGCAGTAGAAGCTGGCAACGGCGGCCCACCGCCCAGTGCCATAGAGCATGTGAAGACCCAGGATGCCACCATCCTAGAGGAGGAAGGTGATGGTGTTGGGGTCCTTTGTGCATTGGCAAGCCGTATGTGAGTTCTAGCTGCAGACACGGCGGGCAGTAGTTGATGGCCGTGTGGTACATATGCCCGATCAATGCCTCGTTGATGTGCTCCCTGCCCAAGCACAGGCTCTCTGACACAGCCTCCAGCACCTGTAGAGCCAACACCTTCACCTACATAGTGTACTCACCAACCACTTGCCCAGTGCTGTTCAAACGGGCGACCCGACACGGTACAATGCGGCACAGGCCTGTTAGGCATAGCCCATTTAGCACGTTTAGCTTGTCAGCCTAAACAGGTCATATCGTGTTGGCCCGTGCGCTGACCTAGGCACGGCCCAGCGGGAAGCCGTGTCGTGCCAAGCCAGTACAAGCCCGTTCAACCCGATAGGCCAAGTAGGCACAACTAGCTAGTTTTGGTTTGAAAATTAAAAAATATAAGAAAATCCTCTGAAATATAAAAAAATACAAAATAAAATTATTTATGCTTATAAAATTAACTATATAAACTTTAGAAAATATATAATAAAATTATATAAATATTAAAAAAATGAATAGGCCTAACGGGCCGTGCCAAGCTAGATCGTGCCTGGGCCGGGCCCAACACTATTCGTGCTGCACCAGGCTAGCACCCTGGGCCAAGGCGGCAGTCCAAACACAGGTCGAAACTCCATGCCGGATCGGCCCGATATGATGGTCTAATGGGGCATACTATAGGCATGACCTATTTAGTCACCTCCACACTTGCCAGCAAAATTTACAGGTAAGGTAATTATTAGCAAAAAAACAATGTTTATAATATTAATTGGAGCATTTACAGGTACTAATTTGATATATTTTGTGCTACAAACATTTTTATGGATTAAGTGTAGCGTATTAGAAGATCAAAATTATATTACTATATAAACATGAGTATATGGTGCAAGAAGCATTGCGCGTGATGTGTGTATCCGAAGTTTGCAGTGGAGCGGATGGCAGTGGAGGTGGAGGTAGTCGCGCCAGCTTCTGACGCGCTCGGTGCGGATGTTGAAGCTCGTGGACAGCCTTGTCGTCCTCGTTGGCCGGGAGCGAGTCAATAGACGGCTACTCAGCTAAAGTATCCTCAAAAGAGTTTAAACATTGCTACCCTTTTGGTCGTTAGAATTGAATCGGACCACCAATAAAACTTATCTCTTCGGACGATCCAAACATTACCAATAACTTTTCGACCGTTCAATGTACTTTAGACGATCAGCAGAGCATGACTCTTCGGACTATCCGAACATCGCTACCCTTTCAGCCGTTAGATTTGGATCAGACCATCACTAAAGCGTGTCTTCAGACGGTCCAAACATCACCAATAACCTTTCGGCCGTTGGATGTACATCAAACGATCAGCAGAGCATGATTCTTTGAACTAGACGATCAGTTGAATAACTCTTGGCCGTTGGATCTGGATCGAACAACTGTCGGCTGATATCCCTTCATAGGCTACTAGGCCAAATCCTAGCAATACTACCCCGGGCTGGGCTGAGAATATCTAGGCTATACACTATATTTTTTTCACACCCCAGGCTTTAGTCTACCTTGCCAGGAGCCCAGTTCTGCCCCTGATGAGCACTATAGTCTATTTTGGACAAAGGTAGTATGTGTTACATACATGCCACTCAATCTTGCATGCTAATTAAGTAGTGGTTGGTACTTGATCAGCATATGTTACATATTTACACATTCGAAATTATAGTACATACTAGCTAAATGCCCATGCGATGCTATAGATTAAGAAATTATATTACTCTTAGCCTCTGGCACATCGAGCTATCGTCACCGATCTTATGAGCTTATAGTACACCATTGACTCCATTGGAGTGCACCTAAACCACACCTTGGCTCATGCCACGTCTCCTCCATCGTGCCTAGCCTACACCGTGTCAACTTCAAAACCACACCGGGTCTAGCTATGTTGTGCCATATGTACGAAGGACTCCGCCGTCACACTCGGTCAAGCTCCCCTATGGCCCACAAAATAAAACAATTGCCACAAAATTCACATGCTAAATAGCAAAAGATTTATGAATCAGTTAACCAATAACTGAAAATAATTTCTTTCTCATGTCAAGTCCATTTTCTTTTTCCTTGGGCCCAACCCAATTTTCTTCCGACCCAGTCCATTCTAGCCCACCCTTTCCTTTCCTTTTTTGTTTTTGTTATTCCTCTCTCTTTTCTTTCCTTCCTTTATCTCTCTTCTTGTTTTCCCTCCCTGCTTCCTCTGTTCGACCGAACTAGAGCAACAGCGCCATGGCGCCACTTGTGCCAAGTCAGGGATCCGAGCCTCCTTCCCCTTCTTTGCCTGCGTGAAGAACATCCCTAATGATGCATGCAATCAATTCCCATCCATTTCCTTTCCAAGTTATTGCCTTTTAATCCTTCAGTTCCCCGGTCATCCATTTCCAATTTGAATGCCAAAATTGTCAACCATGACGCCCATGAATCCACATCGATTTCCATCTCCACCAAGCCTTTAAATTGGGTTCCCGTGATTGTGTTGCCTCCCTTCACACCTTCCTCACACTTGCTAGAGCTTCCAAACACCGTCATCGCTGCGAGCCCATCGTTCCCAAAACCGACTGTCGCCCTAACTCATGTTCCGATCACTCTGATGAAGTTTCTTCAAAATCCGTTCATGTCATATCATGATCCCAAGTCTCATCAACTCTCATGTTAAATTAATTTTATTTTTGTGTAGGGAATTGATGTGAATAGAGCTTTCTTGAGATCGCCCAAAATCACCTCCCATGATCAATTTGTCGCTTCTAGTGAGACAAATTTCAATTTCTCACTCCTACACCATTGCCACCATCTCCCCTTAGTGTGCCATACATCAATTTGCCTAATGCATTGCTGAAAAGAGCCGTCACTGGTGTCACTCAATTAGCCATAGCGGGTGACTGTCCTCAGCCAATTCAAATCATTCCCTGGCTAAGCCAACTCCACCAACACATTCATTGGGCCGAGGCCATGCCATGCTCGTGCTTGCCATCGTCGTGCACCGCTAGAGCTTGGTCGTCACCATGCCACCGCGCCACCTGTCACTCTAGGCACCCCCGCCGGCACCACCACCGGCCTCTATTCGCCGCGACATTGCCTCCCATGACTTCCCCAAGGACCCCCTCGACCCATTTTGCTCTTCAGCCAAGCCACCCGTGCCTTTCCCTGCCAGCGTCGATGCCCACTAGAGCCGTTCTGTTCTTCCTGTGCATGCTCTGTTCTTCCCTTGGAAGCTGAGCGGAGCGTCATGATGCTAATAGATGCGAACGTGATGCAAGCGTAGCAACCATGATAGGGCTTTCCACTCGGTTTGTTTAGGTCCACATGTCGTCACATAGCTTTCTTGTGAGGAGGAAGAGAGAAGGGGTAGATGAATCATTACCACCAACTTCTTTTAAGTAGTTGAGATATGTGGCCTTGGATTGATCGGGTACATGCACTATCATCCATTTTAGATCAATGTAGTACATGTTATGTATATGGCACTTATGCATGCCATGTGCATGGTGCATATATAGGGGCATTCCAAAATAATGGCTTTGCAAATTGATAAGGCACTCATCTTGTGTTACCTTCTCACTGTGAAATTTTCTTTATAATCACTTAAAAATATTTTTAGAAATACTTTGACAATCAATGCTCATGTAATGCCCACTAGCTACTAGGCAACAATGAGTTGACATTAGTTTGTATATGGTATGCTCATGTAAAAAAGTAACACTACAATTTTGTGAAGCAACAAGAGCAAAAGAACCAACCCTAAAGACCATGAATGCTAGACGATTCAAATGTGCCAGTGTGCAACATTAATACAATAGAAGTGGCTTCAAAGAAAAATCTAAGAATATTTTGTTATTTGAATATGATAACTCTCCAAATTGTCATTAGCAATTGCATACAATAGATTTTGCAAACCATCCTTGAGCAGATTAAGAATTGTGTATACGATGGTGTTTCCAAATTCAGCCTAGCTTCTCTTTGTTCTTACAGATATGGTTCAGGAATTAGGTGCTACAAATCAGGTGTGTATGTGTACGACTGTGCTATTCTATGCCTGCACACACTGTGCACGTCAAAAGTTACTACCATGCATAAGTGGAGTTACTATCAGTTGTAATATTACACAACTGGCAGTAACTTCGCTCACACATGACAGTAACTTTCCAACACGTATTCTACATGTTGGAAATATGCCCTAGAGGTAATCATAGAGATGATGATATTTCGTTGTATCCATGATTTAATAAATGTTCCTTGAATATTACCTTTGTATTGATTAACAAGTATGTGACTTGTTTGTGAAACTCTTTACTTGTATGGTTATTCTAAAGTTGTCCCTAGTCGGAGTTCATGTAAGGACACACGTGAATGATGGATTAGCACATGTATCGGTTGATGACCATGTTTCACAGGTCATAGACATGGAGATGTCAAACCAATAATGTGGACACATGTTTAAGACATGGGGTTGGACCGACCCAACATGAGACATAGCTATTATACTTATGATTCTCTCTACACAATGTGTACGCCTTGCCCTCAGACCTGAGATTGTCGCATGTAATTGGGATGTGAATCGACCTACTTAGGGGCTATCAAACGCTACTCCGTGAATCGGGTAGTTATAAAGGTAGATTTCGGATTTGTCATGAAGCATGCTTGCAAGGCATGGTCGACGAGATGGGATTTGCCCCTCTACCGAGAGAGATATCTCGGCCCTCGAGTGATCGGATCCGAAATGCATGGCCATGCTACTTAAGGTTAAGAGTTAACCTAGTAAGGGATTTCAATCACGGATCGAGAAAGAGTGGTCAGCTTGGAGCTCGACCGAATATCGTGAGACAAAAGGATTGGCATGTACATAACGTTGTGATGGTTCGTCCGATATGATCTTTATGTGCGTTTAGGAGTTGGTACGTCTTGCTAGAGGCCGCTACCAACTATTGACCGAGTAGGTGTACTCGCGTCATGTCTAAACATACGTGAACCTATAGGGTCACACACTTGGGTCACACACTTAAGGGCTGAAGCCTAATTCGGATTGGATCCGAGTTGGACTGGGCATTGAGTCCGAATGGACCTCTATTCGTAAAAGCCCATTGTAAGGACGTCTATAAAAGGAGGGCAGGGGCGCACAGGGTGAGGGATGAGTTTTTCGTGACATCCTCAAACCCTGGCCGCCATCCCTCCCACGCCCTTGTCGCTCGCGCGGATCTAGTAATCCGGCGTGCGTCGCTTCCTCCCGTACGTGTGGATACCTTTGGCGGCGCTGCATCTGTAGCGTTTGGACGAACCGCAAACGAGGAAGTAGTACGACTACTCTGCCCCGACGTGCTGCATCATCTTCCGCACCTGCGCGTCTAGTGGTAAGACCGTGATCTATAACTGCAGTGATGTTGGTTTACGGGTAGAAAATTTTAATATGCGCTAGTGTAGCCTACCCGTAGTCCTTCACTACACCTGCACACAGAATAGTAATTCTATATATAGAGATAGGGGGAGAGAGAGATATTGCAGAGAGGTGTACCTTTCTAAGAAGATAGAGCTAGCTATTTATTGAGCTGGAAATCCAATAAGAAATTGCTTCACACAATTGCTTTTTAGTTTTCAAAAGCAACAAAAATTTGGCCAGGTGAATCGTAAGGCAAGCTTCTAAGAGGTTTTGAACAAACTTATGAAAACAAGTCAGCATCTGTGGCATCAAGTCATCAACATAAACAGTCACCCGAAAGAAACAATAGACATTTACCAGAAAGTATCATAGTATATGCAAATTGAATAAATGTCCAGAATATGATACATCATAATAACATATAAGTGTTCTTGGCCTATTGCAGCAAGTAATGAAAAGCAAGTTCCTTCTTAGAACATGACAATATTCAAACAAAAAAGACTGGTATCCAACTGAAGATTTTATATAGCAAGAAGCTGTTAATCCAATGATCCTGCAGAACTTAATGTACACACACAAAACAAAAGGCCAAAGCATCTCTAGATGTCTTACGATAGTGAAGACATTTTTTTCTTCATGTTAATAACTTGATGACATCAGAAAAGTAGAATGGGCTAGCAGACTTTACTAAAGGAAAATAGAAAACTAATATTTACATTTCACATTAGTTTATTGTTCTAGACGTCATGTTTATTCATTGACTGATCTTAAGGAGCATGTAAAGCTATCAAAAATCATACAAGCTTCTTGTGAAACAAACATCTAAAGCTCATTCTTCATATAAACAAAAGAATGCATGAAAAAATCATTTGAAATATTGCTAGTCAAGAATTTCTTGTCAATTCAACATTGTAAATGATAAATATATACTATCCAATTCCAATAGTAAAATAGATGAACAGCATGAAGCCATGAGCAATCAAACACAAATTTAAGCTAACTAGGGCATTGAACTGCGTAAGTGTGTAACAATAACAACATCCAACATAGGTTTATGCTTACCAGTGAGCTGACAGGTGACAACCGATGGAGGCGGCGACGTAGGGACGGAGCGGGCTGGGAGGGGGGTGGAGTAGGGAGTGAGCGGGCCAGGAGGAGACGACGTAGGGAGGGAGCAAGCCATGAGGGGGTGGCGTAGGGACTGAGCGGGCTGGGAGGAGACGACGTAGGGAGGGAGCAGGCCAGAAGGGGTGCAGCGCGGCATGGGAGGTAGCTAAGAGGGGGTGACATGGCGGGAGAGCTGGGCGGGAGCCGAGGCGGTGTGACGTGTGAAAGCATTTAGGCCTCTAAAAATGATTTTGGTAATTAATGACAATATGTGAATATGTGACTAATACATTTATTGAGTATCGCGTAGTTTAAGTCCAAAAATTGAGAATGTTAAAGGTAAGATGTATGCTAAAGGATAAAATAAGGATCAAGATGATTCAAAACAAAGGTGCAAATAGTATAGAATTCCTTTTAAAATTTTACCAGTCTTAGGAGAAAAATTGAAACACTGGATTGTAGCATAGTTTCTGTACTATTAAGAGAGATCATAGAAAGTAAGTTAATAGTATGCTATTATATAATTTTGATCAATTTAGGATCATGCATGCACTTAAAATTAAGTTTAAAAATCAACTGTGCTCTGTCAGAAAAATCGAAAGTACTGGAGTGCATTTTGCGGATTTACTGGAGTTTGAAAGTACCGACGTGTTAACTGCGGTACTACCAGAAATCGGTAGCACCGGCAACCTAAGCAGTACATTTTTTTCAGAGAGCACCCACTTTGACACTTAGACTTACCGATATCGGTAGTACCGAAAATTGAACGACGGAACTACCGTAGAGCGGTAGTACCGCACCCCAAACTAGAACTACCGGACTTCGGAAGCATCAGAAAAATTCAGCGTTACGTTTTTCCAGAGAGGGTCGATTTTTGGCACTAAGGCAAACAATAGTACCGCGTCAGAAATCGGAACTACCGATGATTGGAACTACCACATTTACTACAGTGATAGTACCACGCCGATTTTCAAACGACTAATTCTGACGTTCTGATATATCCGTTACTATGTGCTACAGTACATTACGGTAGTACCACAGTTTATACAGTGGTATTACTAATTTAACTGATTTTTCAAGATTATTTTATGCAACGGTTAGTTTTGGTTGGTGAGGGTATAAATACCCCCACCTACTCAAGAACAGTGTGTTGAGCTTGCATTGAACATTTTTGAGTCTTGAGCATTCATTCCACCTCATTCTCTCTGTGCATTCATTTCGAGGTGGTTGAGCCATATCAAGTGTATAATCATTTTAGATTGATCTTTGGTACTTTTGCCGTCAAGCGAAGCTACGATTCATTACTCTTGGTGCTTGTCGGCACCTAGACGGCTTAGCGGAAGATTGCGAAGTGATCTCTTCAAGAAGCTTGCGAAGAGGTCTGACGCCGATTTGTGAGTAATTTGGTGTCCATTATCTTCGGAGCGGAGAAAAAACAACCACTAGTGGATTTAAGGTGGAAGGCTTAATTCGTGAAGCCGATCCAATTTATTTGAGTTTACCTCAACGTAGACTAGGGGAAACCGACAAGTTTCCGATCATCACGGTAAAATATCGTGTGTCACTTTGATATTCTATTTGTCTCTCTTTGACTTATATATTCAATTTATTGTGCAAACTAATTGTATTAGAGCTATTTGTAGTTATTGTTCTTAAGATATCTTAGGGTTACTAGAATTATGTAGGTTTGAATTGTGCATCAAAATTGTTAAATTATCATTGTCTTGCAAAAACTTTATTACCTCCTATTCACCCCTTTTAGTCGGTCATTCTTGATCTTACAGCATGCGAGAGTGGGTGGCACAGTGCTTCTTTTGCGTGACACGAGGGCAAGGTGTGCGGTAGGGTTTGCGCGGTGCTTCTCTTTCTCAACTGACTGAACAGACATGAACAGAGCGAGGCTGATTGAACTTTTTTCGAGCGGACGAGGCGGCGATTGGGTTGAGTGGCGACCAGGCAAGGTGTGGTGATCTGGGTTAGACCAATGGATTGCTATCTCAACTGACTGAAATTATTTAGACTATATAATAAAAAAAAATTCACGCCCTACACTAAAGTCTACCTGGCATAATTCTGCCCCAGGCTGCGTCTACGAATCAAACAAAGGCCAGAGAAAATCTAACTTGTTTAAAAATCTAACTTGTTTAAGTCTGATTTATAAAGCCTGGCAATGTCTTAAAAGAAGAGAGCCTCGCGTTGACGAACAAGATGTTGCGTAGGTTTTTAGTAATAACGGAATTAACCGAACGCTACGTAGGCGCATGTATGCATGCATGCATGCATACCAACATCATGCATGCCATCTCTCTCTCAACTGAAAGTGCTCGGTCAGTAGAGGAAGAAACGGAGCCCGAACGCCGAGGCACGCACTAAGCACCGCACGTAGCCCGCGAAGCACTCCTGGCCTCACACCGTCTCTCCGCGCCTTCTCCTATATAAACCCGACGACACCACCACGTCCTTCACAAGCCCGGCCGCAACGCAAGCAGCTCATCGTCATCATCAAGCACACACCCATCGCACCAATCCCCGGCCCCCTCTAGATCGTCCTTGGCAAACCACTCCAGAAGCTAAGCTCGCAATGGCCCAGAGCAGGACCGCCGTGGTGGCGCTGTTCCTCGTCGCCCTCGTGGTGGCGGCCGTGTCGGTGCCGGCGGCGAGCGCCTACGGCTGCTACGACGACTGCTACCAGCGCTGCGCCAACGGCAAGGAGGACCCCGCCTGTACTATCATGTGCAACGAGGCCTGCGGCGTCGTCGACAAGGCCACCGCGGGGCACGGCGCCACCGTCCAGAAGGGCCTCGAGACCGCCGGAGTGCCCACGGCGTGAGCGGCGCCCCTTCCGTCCGTCCACCCATCGCTGGCCGGCTACCATGCATCCGTGATCACCCGATCCGTCGCTACGGATTCCTATTAATTTATTTATTAGTAGTTTCTATGCACGCAAGCGTTGTTCGTTCGTTTAATTGTTTCTGTTCGTGCCTTCCATTTGTAATTGTTGATTTTTCTTGGATTAATCAAATGCTCGCGTGCTGTTAATCAACCCTCGATTTCATTTTCCATGTACGGATGTACCTGTGTATCCTGTTCATCGTTGGTTAATGTTGGATATGTAGGTAATATTTTAATTCTAAATTTTATTAGAAGACTAATACAATAAATCAGTGATGCAAAACACATAATTAACAGTAGGCTACTCATTGTACTTCAGAAAATACACAAAGACAATACAATATCAAAGTCAATCGAACGCGCGAATAACTTACTGTTGAATTTGATGAAGAATAGGAAACAGTGTAGACTCAATGTAGTGTAAGCTTAATACAGTGCATGACGTAGATGAAGTAAAGCAAGAGTGGTTACGCAAATGTGTTGCCCAGAAACTTTATTACCGCCTTGTGTAGGTACTCTCTGCGGCAATAGCTCGGAGATAGCTGCTCTCCCTTCTTCCTGGTGCACGTCGAAAAGAAAGGTTGACGGGGTTCAGTCGCTCAACACTTAGTACAAACTCTCCAGAGAAGAAGAAGACAATGGAAGAAGAAGATGAAAGAGTTCAATATCTTTAGCCTGGACCACTCCAGACCTTTTTATTGATGTGCTGGTTATCCTCTAGTAACTGACGTCATTAAACTGAAATAATACTTTCAAGTAATTGGCTCCATTATTCGCTGATAACTACTAATATTCGAACCAGATAATGATAATTAAGAAGTTTTATGACCAGTCAAAGCCTTTCTCATACCATCCGCATCTATAATTTAAGAAGTGATATGTGGCATAGACTCTACCTTATAAATTGATCTTTCTTATCTTGCTTTAGTAATATGATACTAAACTATACACACTTTGGAATTAAGAAAATTTAAATCTTACTTTGTCTCTGAGAACACTAAAGTTTTTTTTTACTTTATGGATAGATGCATACTCATTAATTTTGATAAGGAAAACTATTTAATCAGTTTGATGTTTCGAGTAATTCATTGAATAGAAAAACTAACATGTAACTAAGGATTGACGCCCTGATTATCATGTAATTCTGTAGTCGCGATTCACACGCATGCAAATGTTGCATACAAATTATTTGAATCCAAAAAGAAGCGGATGACAAGAAATAAAATGAAATGTTGTCAAACAAGTGAAATTAATTGATGAAGAGAATATACTTTTCAAACCTAGCTACCTTTTCAGTATGTGGTTTATAATTTCTTTTGAATAAATAAATAATCATGTTTTTAAAATAATTTATCAGGAAAGTTTTTTAAAGTAACTTATAAATTTATTGGTTTGTTTACATAAACGTTTGTGCTAAACCTAAAAGCCATCAGTCATTAGGCATAGTCGACAAGAACCCATTCACAGTTTGTAGCTGTTTCTGCGTATGTAGTTGATCTAGTTTGTAGCTGTTTCTACGTATGTAGTTGTTCCTTAGATCTAACACTTCAGCATCAAGAGCTCAAAAAAAAAAAAAACACTTCAGCATCAACGTTACGAAAACACAAAGGAAATCCTTTTGCCTCGAGGAGGCTTTCACGGTGCATTGCTGATTTGTTGTTTCCTTGGCAGTTGGCATAGTCAAAGAAAGAACATAGATGAAGGCCGCGAAGAATCGGAAGTGCCCAAATTGTCCAGCCACCGGAATCTTAGCCGTCCATGATCCGATCCAACGACTTGCATTCCATGTAGTAGTATGTCAGCTCGAAGCTGGCGAAGCACGTGTGAAAGACGCATCTCCCGTGCACGACTGACACGAGTCCGACCCAAACACTCGACCCACGCCACGCCACGCCACGCCACGCCAACCGACCCAACCAACCCAAACTCCAAACGCCCCCGCAAAAATTCCACCCGACCCAGTGAACGGACCAAGCACGCAGCCACCACCCCCAATGCCACCCGCCGCCGCCGGCCGCCACTGCTGCCGGTGGCCACCTCCCCGCTGCTGACCACCGCCGCACGACCCTCCCGCCATGCCCCGCCTCCACGCCCCTCTCCCCTCTCGCTCCCTCCGCCTCCTGCTCCCCCGCCCCCTCTTCGCCATTCTGTCGAACACCTTCTCTGCGTCCACCGCCGCGCCTCCCGGCCCCCTCGCGCCGCCGCCGCTTTACCCGCTGCTATACCCACCCTCCGACGCCACCACATCCCTCTCCACCGCCGCGTCCGCCATCGCCGAGTCATTCCGCGACTGGTTCCTCGCGGCCCGCGGCGGCGGCTCGGCCGCCTCGCCGCTCGCCGCCCTCGACGCGATCTACGAGGCGCTCGCGGCCGAAGACGCGGCCGCCCTTGAGGAGCTCCCGCTGACGGAGGAGCTCGTCCTGGCAGTGCTCCGCCACCGCCCGCGGAGGCTCCCCGACGGCGATACGCTGCTGCTGCTCCGCCTCAGGTTCTTCGACTGGTCGGGGCGCCGCCCGCGCTACCGCCACACGCGGGCCGTGTACCATGCCGTCTTCCGCCTCCTCTCCCGCGCGCGCCGCGCTGCCGTGGTGCTCGACTGGCTCCGCCTCTTCTCCACCACCGCCGCGTCCGCCGCCCAACCGCGCTTCCACGACACGCTTGTCGTCGGCTACGCCGTCGCTGGCGATCCCCAGCGCGGGCTCAGCGTCCTCGGCCGCATGCGCTTCCGCGGCCTCGACCTCGACGCCGTCTCCTCCCGCATCCTCCTTAACTCCCTCGTCGATGCGTCACTCCACGACTTTGCCGACTCCTTCGCCCGCAACCTTGCTGCTAGTCCCGTCGCAACCTGCATCCGCATCAAGAGCCTCTGCCGCCGCTCCCGCCTCAGCGACGCTGTGGCGCTCCTTGATACCCTCCCTTTCGCCGACGCATCCAGTGGCCCTGCCGCTGGTTCCATTGTCACAGAGTTCTGCCGGCGTGGACGCTTTGATGAGGCAGCCCAGATTGTTGAGAAGTTCTCGTCCTGTGATGTGTACGGTAGGTGGATCCATGGCCTTACGGAGGCTGGGAGGCTCGACACTACGTTGCAGTTTCTTTCTGATAAGAAGGAAGCTGAGGGATATATCCCTGATGGTCAGCAGTATGACAAGCTCGTGTACCGCTTGCTTCGCAAAAACAGACTTGGTGAAGTGTATGACTTGTTTGTGGAAATGATGGAGGAGGGCATTGCTCCGGGCCGTTCAACCATGAATGCCACACTTTGCTTCTTTTGCAAGGCCGGGCTTGTGGAAGTCGCCACACATTTGTATAGGTCAAGAATGGAGCTTGGGATTAACCCTAACAAGGATGTCTATAATAATTTGATCAGGGCGCTGTGTCGGGGTGGGGACACAGAAGAGGCGTGTCTTGTGTTGGAGCAGGCTATGGCAGAAGGGTACTTTCCTGGGCGGCAGACATTTGCCATGTTTGCAAATGTTCTGTGTCAGGAGGGGAAGCTGGATAAGGTGCGGGAGCTGCTCGACAGGGCGCTCAAGCAGGAGGTGTGGCCAATGGACAGTGTCTTGGCCAAGTACCTTGTGGCTTTGTGCAAGAGCGGGAATGTGGAGGAGGCATGTAGAGTGCCTCAGGTAGCAAGCAGCAAGAACCCTGTGGGCTTATATCGTTATGAGTCAACTTACAAGAGCTTGATTCGAGCATTAATATTGATTAGGAGAGTGGATGTGCTGCCAAGGCTCATACTGGAAATGCAAGACATGGGGCATATCCCGACCCGAAGCCTCTATCAGTCGGTTGTTTGTGCTTTGTGTGAGGTGAGTAGGTATGCTGAAGTTCTTGATTTGCTGGACAACCAGTTAGAGCGGAATGAACTCCAACCCCGTGTGTGCTACAACTACTTCATCTCTGGGGCTGGACATGCTAAGAAGGCTGACATGGCCAGGGAGGTGTATAACCGAATGGAGTGTTCAGGGATTGAGCCATCAGTAGAAAGCAACATCCTTCTTCTCATGAGTTATTTGAGGAGTAAGCGTATTGGTGATGCACTAAACTTTTTTAACTGTATTCGTGAGAAGAAGGAACCTGGCACCAAGCTGTATAATGTATTCATATCTGGTCTATGTGAAGCGAGGAAGCCGGAGCAGGCAATAGTGTTTTGGAGGGAAGCTAGGGCTAATGGATTAATCCCAAGCATCAACTGCTATGAGCAGCTTGTACTCCTGTTGAGCTCTGTCAAAGATTATGACAGTGTTGTAAAGGTTATTGATGACTTCAGAGAAACAGGTCGCCCTGTTTCAGCTTTCTTGTGCAATGTGCTTCTGTTGCACACACTGAGAGGCAGTGATCTTCTGAAGGCTTGGACACGTTCAGGGGATAAGTCAGAGTCTGTGGAAGCAACAGCGAATGAGATCAAAGGTCAGGGAGCAGGACGATTCTTGATTGGCCAACTTATTGAGTTGTTTGCAGGTGGTATTAGAAACAGGAGTGACTTAGAGGTTCTAGAAGAGGGTTTAGAAAAGTTCTTTCCTGTCGATATTTATACTTATAACATGCTGATTCGAGGGTTGAGCATGGCAGGGAGGATGGATTCTGCATGCAATACGTTCGAAAGGCTGTGCAGAAAGGGGTATCAACCTAATCGATGGACTTTTGATATAATGATACATGGTTTCTGCAAGCATGGTGACAGAAATGAGGCTGAGAGGTGGATGGAGGCAATGTATCGAAATGGGTTCTATCCCACGTGGTACACTATGAGGTTATACAATGGATCCTTGCGAGCACATGATCAGAAAGTCATTCCTTTTGTATAAGTAATTATTACCTATCTGCCTCACATTTTGTCTGCTGGTCTGCCTTGATCCTATGACTTTGCTGAAACAGGTAATGTATAATTAAACCTTGCTATTTGATTCAACTTCTACTGCATTACGAGTTTTAGTTGTTTGAGATGTTCTCAGTGGGGTTCTTGCTATCTGTATTTTCTGCTGGTTGCCAGATAAATGAGATACTGGTTAATTCTTGGTATGTTTTCTTATAACGCAAGGGATAAATCCCTTGCACTTTATTTTAGACACATCACATTAGCCTACTGGAAGTTAATTTGTCAACATGACAATGTGTTGGATGACCATTTTCGTGGCAGTCACACATGGCTTTCATAGTTATGAAGAGACATACAGTTGCTTAATAAAAAGTGAATATGTATTTGTCTGTTCTATTTTCATTAGAAGTTATATCGTTTGTGTGAGTCATACTGCATTGATGGAAGACTATAGTGGTTGTAGTCGTTTTGGTTTATACAAATATCTAATGGGATCCCATATCTAATAGACCAAAGGTTTATGATAAATTGGCTTTTAATATTTTACAAGCCACAGTAATTCAGTTGAATAGCTGAATTTTTTACATATGTTTTCCTCTCAATTTGGGCATTGTGCAGGCATTCTTCTTGAAGATCAAACATACATGTGGAGGCTTATTCCTAAATTAATATTATTGTATCCTGAATCACATCTCACCTGGCACAATATAGCATCTAAGAAGCTTCTAGGAGATCAGTTTACATGTAACATGGGTTTTTCCTTTGCCCTTGATGCATTCTAGTTTTACACAATTTTCTGTCACATCATACCTTGTGCCCAAAATTTTGAGGTTTTTGGCCATTCAATCGTTTGGCATTGTTTATTTGGTGTAACAATAATTCGGTCCCCACTGTAATCAGTAGATTATATCAAGCGATGGTCACTCTTGATTCTTTATCATCTAGGAGTTAAGCACTAGAAATAGAATAAATGCAGTTTGTCCAAATTCTGAGTAAGATGTGCTTCAAGGATTCATTAGCCGTTCCAACTTTGAAGTTCGAACCGGTGAGTTCTTTCTTTTAACATGGCAAGTGTTAAGAAAATGCTTTGCTGTCTAGATAGTGATTCTGAACCTTATGGCGGTTAAATATTCCTCAGTACATGTTTCACTTTTGCGAAGTAGAAGATGTAGCAGTTGAGATGAGAATGGATAGACTAGATATGCTTCACGAATATATCTAATTTCTTTGTGAAGGTTAGCATTGCCTTTAAAAATGCTTTTCAGGGGCGCAGAGTAGAATTTCCTTCCTGTGGAATTTTCAACGTTTTTTTATGAATTACTGCAGCATTTCTGGGCACAACTCTAGTCTGTGGATACATCAGAATTAGAAGAACTAACTATTACAGAAGATTACACTAGTCATGCCTGTTTGAAAATGTTTTTTTTGACCAGATAATACCCTGTTATTGTTATTATTATTATTATTATTATTATTATTATTATTTAATGTGTGAGGGTAAAAGTTGAATATTGAACTACAAATACGGTATAGATTTTTCTATCTGATTTAACAATTTCTCTCATATTTGTATTCGTGTTCAAATTCATATAAAAATATGAATGTGAATCTGGTATGGAATTTTCCATCCGAATTGTTATTTTATCCAAATTATTCGTATTTGAATTTGATGAAGCAACATAAGCATTTTATTGTAGAATGTCTAAATAGATTAGAATGATTGTGACTGTATGAGTAAAATATCACTAATATCTTCATGTTGCATAAGCTATGAGGCTGGATTCGATCGAATTAAGTAGATATTTGATTTGAACTTGTATTCGATGAAATTCAATTTATATTCATATTTGAGCATGGTTTCACCATTATTTGATTTGTATTTGATCTCATTTCACCCCCTAGGTGTAACCAATTGGAAGCACACAATGCTGTTTTAAAGGAGACTAGGCTGAAATTTTTTTAGGGATTAACACTTGCTCTTTTTTAGAAAAAACCGCGCGTGCATGAGTAAGCTTTCCCGTACATACGCCCCCTAATTTCCATAATGAACTATCGGAAAATACTTGCAATCTTGCATGCATTCCATTTTCATCAACGCACTTTTGCGCGCACACAACACGTCCACCACAAACAGTTTCCATCTCCATGCAGCACCGCAACAACTACGTCTTCAATTTTTCTCTCCTGGCACCGAAAAGAAAAGCAAAAGGCATCAAGAAAGAAAGGTTCTTTTCGGTGGAAAGACATTCTAAGGTTGAAACCATAGCTAGCTAAGCATGTGGTGCTTCTAGCATATTAATATTTTAAGTCTTAGACTTGTCATTGGTATCCACCAATTTTAGAAATACATAAGCTAGTAAAATCTTACATACCTCTGATAAATTGTAAACATATGTAGTGTGTGCGTGGGTTAGGTAGTATGTGTAATGCGTTAAGTGTGTGTCTACCTTAGACGGTCTTAAAAAAAGTTGGTAAGGGCACTTGGCCCTGCTCAAAAGAGCGACGGGCGATGGCGATAGCCGTTTGGCCGGCGTCTAAATTACTGTAGCGAATTTATCTTTTTTTTTTATTTTTTGGTATTTTTGTGTTCTGTTTTTTTCTGTATTTCTTTGTATTATCTGTGATAGTTTAGCATGCTACTTTTCAGGGATGATGACGGAATGGACACTTATTTTCTTAGAAATACCTAAGATTATATTCTTATACCAAATACAAGCATTATTCAATGACAGACTTCTTGGAGAACATGTCAATCGAAGAACAATTTCGGCAATAAGGTTGCGACTGGCTCCCTATACGCGAACAGGTGCATTCCCCTCTTCCTAATGGAGCAAACAGTACTCTCCCCCTCAGCGATTCCACCCTGCCCCCTCCTCGGCGGCCATGGCGACTAGATTCAGGCCGCCTAGTCAGCCCACCTCCCTTTGTGCCGGCCTCTCGTCCCCCTGCCCGTCTGCAGCGGTTTCGCCGTCCCCTATTCGCAGATCAGTCGCCGTTGACACCCGGCCCCGTCCTAGAATCTCGGGAGCTTCAGCGTCCACGAGCTCTAGCGCTTGGGTACCGTGAACTGCGGCTAGCTCCTCCTCCATGCGAGTTCAGCTTCTGGTCGAGCTCCCCCCTCTGAGCACCCCCCGCACAGCAAGGTACTCTTAGTTCCCTTTCTCTTACTGTCGTACATATTGTGCAATCCTTTCACGGGTGAGCTCGTTTGAGATGCGTTGCCGCCGGTATTGTTGAGCTCTTGTGTGCATTTGTTTGTTGCCCTTGGATTTGCCGGCACCACCATGACTACGGATGGACAACGCATCCTTGAGCCGTGATGCTACCCGTGTTTACCTAAAAATCTGCGCTGAAGAGGTTGAGGCTATAACTGTCTGTATGCATGCTTGAGTAGGCAGGGGCAGACAAACCTTGTCTGCAAATTCGAAGAACACACCGGCCGTTCGTACGTGACCAAGCAAATGAAAGAGCCTGAAACGCGATTATGCCAAATGGAAGGTATTGAAGATGCATGCGACCGACCATGCCCTGAGGCCGGCTCCATCTCCGCCGACTCATGGTGGGAAGAGGCTATCGCGGTAAGTTGGTAGTGAGAAGTGCAATGTTCTTTCAATTAATTTGGGCCGCACAATGCCCTAATGATGGACTCATATTTTCGTCTGCCCATCTAGGGTAAGTTTGAGTTGTACAAGTTTAAGAATAGGCCCCTTCCCCACGAGGATCTGATGGAGCTCATCATTGGCAACGCCACCAGCACGAGTGAGTACACATTCGTGCTGGGTGTCGACACGTTGGACTCGGATGGCGACGACGACCTCCCCGTGAGCCCACTCTAGCATGCTGGCAATCCCGCTACCCCATTGTAGACCGCGGAAAGTGGTGGAACATCCGACTCCTCCCATGGCAAGAGGCCTCGGCCGGTACCGACCTTGCTGAGTGGCACCCACCAAGCAAAGCGCATTGATCGTAACACCGAACTCAAGCGTTTGGTGGATATATACGAGAGGACGCACACACCCACCAGCCGGATGTCTGGCGTGAGCGCCACATCCCCTATGCGCGACTCGGTGAGGGAACGGTTCATGAGACTCATAAAGCTGGTGAAGGACTCGGGGGTTGCTGAAGGAAGAGATGAGTACTACTATGCCTCACAACTGTTCATCGAGGTTGAGCTCCGCACCATCTTCCTCTCCATGGAAATGAGCAATGTCGACTTGCCTGGGTTAAGCGGGCATGGGAAAGGCTGAAGGACAAAGCCTGAGAGTTGTACTTCATTTTGGTTGTCACTTTGCGCATGCGCTTGGTGCAAGTTGTTATTTATGTCGGTCGAAGGACATCCCTGGAGAGTTCTATTGTTGTTGGTTACGATTTGTTACTTGTCCGTCACGGTTTATCAGTTTCGCCAAAACCTAATTTGTTGAGTTCATTAATCAGTGAGATGATTGTCTAATTTGTTCTGTGATCTCCTTTGTTTTGTGGACAATTGGGTCAGTTTGGTGTATTCAAAACCTCCCCACTCGCCGCCTGAATCGCTCAACGAGGCCAAGTCCAGATCCGAGTGAGGCACCGCTCTGGGAGGAAATGGAGTCTCCTCCCCTTTATCTCTTCGGCTGCAAGTTCGAATGGTCCGAACTTTGCCTCGCGCAAGTTCAGACGATCCGAACTTTGCCTCGCGCGAGTTCAGACGATCCGAACTTTCCATCGGACGATCCGAACCTTCCGGTGCGAGTTCGGACGGTCCAAACTTTTCATCAGACAGTCTGAACTCTCCCGCACCGCTCCCACATCGCGCATGTCCGTGAGGACTTCGTCCTTCTCTTTCTTTAGTCCCACTGACAGGTGAAACCCTCATTATACCTTTTATCAAATTAGAAAATTACCAATTTTGCCCTCAGGAGGTCTAACATGTTTTCCATTCCCTAGTCATCATTAGGAGTTAGTGGTGTCATGATCCTATTTTCCCGCATCTTTCAGGTTTGTGTAAGCTATTTATGATGATCGAGCACATTTGTTATGCACCGTATCTGAGCTTACAGCAGTAAAGTTCTTTTCATCGCATTCTTCTTATCTCTCCTGCTTTCCACATATCATCTTATCTCATCCCTCCACCTCAAGAGTGAACAAAAAATGCATTGTACAAGGAATGAAGCAATGCAACTACTAATATAGTAGACTAGTAGTAACGTCTTCAGTGTTCAATCCAACAAAATTCATGTTGCTCATGTCCGTGCAACACTAGTGACTAGACCCAGCTCCTTCAAGCTCCCCTAGTCCCAGCTCAAGGAGCTCAACCAAATTTATCCTCTAATCCCAGGCCAAAGATTTCCCCTTCCTGCCACTGTAGGATCTCCAGTTCAAGGAGCAGCTCAGAGAACTCGCAATACAGGCATTCTTCCACTTGTAATTGACTGTACAACAGTCTAAACAGAAACTGGTATGTTGAGAATTAGCAATACATACTTGGAATACTTTGGAATATTTGGGAGCTTGCATGAATGAATAGATATTTGCCATGAAAGTTCCTAGACTTAATCCTTAGTGGCAAAGTGAGGGACATGTAGACTTGATATTTTTAGAAGAGAACTCTAGAGTTGACATTTGCAATGTGTGTTCTTGGATGATTGCCACTTGGCACCAATTCAATGGATTTCTACAAGTATAAATAGGGGTGTTATGCCCCCTCCTTTATGTGTGCCATGAGTAAAATCGAACTACTATAAGCATCGTAGGCCGCCACCATGTCATAGTTGAGTAAGATGACATGAGTAGAAAAGAGATGTAGAGTTAGGGTAGCCACTAGAATAGTTTGTGAGTTGTTGTACCAAGTTTGTTAGTAGTGAATAAGAATTTAGCTATGCCCCTCTTGTGGAAGTGTTGATCTTCCACGATAAGCTGGGAACCGAGTACTTCTTAGTACTTAGTGATCCTAGGTCGTGATTCAATGTGAGTGGCTCGGCCGTCCAAAATCATAACAGTACTAGCTTTAATGTGAGCGGCTCAGCCACCCAGAAGTTAGACGAACTTAGTTTCAATATGAGCGGCTTGGCTGCCCAAAAGCTAATGATTAATAAAGCACTAAGTAGTACGAAACAAAAGGCTAACCAACTTAGTATAATTGGTGTAGTATGTATATAGGTCTCCTTGGTGTGGCCCGTGTGGGTACTAAGGCCCACCCACGATTTCACAACACGGTACAAGTATGACCTTGATTTCATGTTAAAGACTATTTCTTCTATCATGGTTCTCTTGTATTCTCTTACCAACCACTAGCTAAAAAACAATTAGAGTAGCTAAGTGCCTCCTAGCTAAATTAATGTTGGAACTAGAACTAGCTAGCACCACATGCTACACGCTTGCTTTTTTATTTTGATTATGTAGCTCTTAATTAGTTGCTTTCTTAGATGTAACTAGTACTACTTGCATGCGTTTAATCCATTAGCTCTTATTGTTAATTACTAGTATTATGTACGATGATGCCATCACTTGAAATTAGGATCAGCTCTCAGCATTGGTTGTGACCGGCTGGTATACGAGAGAATTAGACTTCATACCACTGAGTTCATCGATTTTTGCATGTGTTTAATTGGGCATCCATCTCTAGCAGTTCAAGGCAGTTTGATGCCGTTTCAGATTTGCCTACCAAGCAAAGCAAAGTACAACAAATGGTGATCAACCCCTCCCAAAAGGAACAAGAGCTCAATAGTATTGTGGATTAATCCACAATGCACATCTAGGTGGTTTCAGGGGTGCTGCACCAACTTAACAAATGTACATCATGATTAATCTAGCAAAATGTTATTACTTCCCTAGTGCATAATGTAACTCTACCGATGGAGCAAAAAACTGTAGAGTCAAAAAAAAGATCATGCTTATCTATTTCAGGTAAGGCTGGCAAAAAAAAAGGCCATTAAGGCTCGAATTAAAATTGCTTCAATTGCAATAGTTAATGGGTTCAAAATTAAAATAAATTTATTTCACCACTTGGCAAATTCCCGCAGCCAAAGCTAAAACGGAGTATCTTAGAGGCTCATGTTGGTTGCTTCGCTGCTTGGAAACTAATTCAACCACCAACGAATTGAGTGTCCTTGTCCCAAAACCTCCCAGCATGTCCGATCCTCAATAATGTTTGAGTTTTCGTGGAGCAAAACATACTCGTGGCCGCAATGAAAACATTGACTTCCATAAGTTTGAACAAGCATGCGGCGGAAGGGCTGGCCATGGCACCACGGCGGAGCACGGCTCTAGGGGCCAATTCCGAGCTAGGGCCTAGGGGAGCGTCTAAGGGCGGAGGGGAACTCACCCGAGGTAGGGGAGAAGCTCGGGGTGGCCGAGCAGACGAGACTTGCCCGGAAAGACACGACTTCCACGGTTCGATGCCGGCGAATCCGGGCAGGTGCCCCCGCTGCCGTAGGGCTCGCTCTACCCTGCAATCATGCAATTTGACCTTAAAGAAGAAGACGTAGGCAATTCGACCTTAAAGAAGAAGACGACGTAGGCAGGCAGAGCGGTGGGGAAGGGAAGCTTGGGGGTTCGACGATCGTGCTGTTCATCGGAGAAGGGTATGCAACAGCAGGAGATCAATCGATTGTTAGAGCTAGACTAGATGGAACACTTGAAACAGGGTTCAGGGGCGCCCCCAGTTGGACGCCATCCCTCTCAGCGACTTGCTTAGATCTTGTCTCACTACTGGGTGTGGTGTGGTTGCCTACTTTTGTGATTTGCTCATTTTCTTTTACTGTTGATAAAAAAAATCGGGTTCCCTTCCTTTCCTTGCATTACTAATTTCCATCGAGTGAATCCTAGCTTGTTCCAGCTCTAGCAGGAAAATAAGAGAATAGAGAGCCTCTGCCAACCGGTGCGATCGTTTTCCGCGCATTAAATTTTTTGTACAGTGCCCTTAGCAAAAGAAAAAGGATATCACTATGCCACGTATGTATGGGACGAATAAAAAAATCGTACACGTGGTCTATCCATTCATTTACTGTGCTCTTCACTGCTATTCCTCCATCCATTCACTGCGCTCTATTCCCTTCTGATCTCCTCCCCCACCATCACCTTCTGGTCTCCTCCCCTCAAACTCCCAACTCACAAAATCGCACATAGGTTCTATGCCATAGGAGTTCATCGGAGGGTGGAGCGCGGGGCGGTGGCTGCAGATCGCGGGGAAGCTCCTCGTCGCACGCGACCTTGTCGCTGCAAGAGCTTCACCGAGCACACGATGGAGGCATGGAGAGCATTGGCTTTACGGTCGCAACTGCCACCTAGGATCTAGCTACACAAGCTCTGCCGCTTTCTTCTTCCGACGCCGGATCCACGACGCACACGCCACCTTTCCACCGCTCGCCTCCACTGCACCCGAGGTCTTGCCATCGCCTGCCATGGAGGTAGGTGTTTTATTTTGTTGCAATATTTTTTTATTTCATATATGTAATATTTGATTTTATGTATATAATATTTTGATTTTATGTGTACAATATTAAGATCTTTATTAATTTTTTTATTGCATATATGATTAAGAAATATTATAATCGATTGTATGGAGCTAATGTCTAGATCAAATGTCCGAACGGTAGCACTGACAAGATAGCTAGCTCAACAAGAGTGAGCAATACAAGCCAAGCTAAGTAGAGCCAATTACCAAGTGAGCCCTGAACGCGCACACACTGATCAAGAAGCTAGTCAAGAAGTCAAGAGCTAGCTAGCATGTCGATGATCTCTAGCATGCTGGGCCGGAAGCAGAGCCAGAAGAACGGGTGCACCGGCGGCGGGGAGATCGAGCCGGTGGGCATCCACATACTGGAGCCGTTCATCGACGCCATCTCGCTGACGACGTTCACGACGGCGGCGGCGGCGGGCGCGCCGGCGCTACGCATGCCATTCTCGACGGCGAGCATGGACTGGAAGGAGACGCCGACGGCGCACGTGTTGATGGCGGACCTGCCGGGCGTGCGCATGGACGAGGTGAAGGTGGAGGTGGAGGAGGAGAAGGTGCTCAAGATCAGCGGGCCGTGGGCGCGCGCCGCCGAGGACAAGGGCGACAGGTGGCACCGCGTCGAGCGGAGCTCCGAGAGGTTCGTGCGCACCGTGCGCCTGCCGCCCAACGCCAACACCGACGGCGTCCAGGCCGCGCTCGAGAACGGCGTCCTCACCGTCACCATCCCCAAGGGCAACGACAGGAAGGAGTACGGGAGGATCATCCCAATCACCAACTGATTAATTACAAAAACTCGTAATTATGTATCAAATCAAGTACGTATATATGTATCAATGTATGTGTTGAGGTGTGGCATCTGTATAGCTCTATACCATGTTAACTAATCGCAGTAGAAACATACTATGTATGTGGTGAAGTATAGCATCTATGTGCGTGGATAGAAAGGAGGAAGAATCATATTGTAATTTGTTTTGGCTTTTTTTTTTAACTTTAGTTTTTAGCTTTAGTTTTTTTTCACTATTCAGTAATTCATATTTTTCTTATTTTTTAGATATTTTAGGCTTTTTTATTTTCTTTTTTTCGTATTCCTTTGCATTGTCCGTGATGGGTTAACATATTTTTTCTATTTTTATATTTTTTTTAAATTTAATTATGCCCAATAAACAAACTCAGCTACAGTAAAAAAGTCAGATACAGTGAAATTTCAGTCAGAAGATATCGCTATTCCGAACACCCTAATATGTGTGTGTGGATTTTATTTTCTTACCTTTTTTCACGTGATACATATATGGTGTAGAAGAACATTCATTGAGCCCCATTCGAAAATGAGTTGCATAAAGATTTTGGGTTGAAGAGATAGAAATAGTAGTGATCTGCAACACTACAAGGGTCGTGCCAGTTAAAAAAATAACGACGGTCTGTCACTTACGAGTGGCCGTACAACAAACTTGTCAATCTCATATCAGACGTTATTGCCGAATGGGCGCTCAACTCAGGTGATGATCGTTTTAGTGATGATTTTTGGTTTTTAGTTAAAATTTTACTGTAGTTGATTTTTATTACTGTAGTTGAGTTAGTAGATAGTGTAATGAATAGTGAAAAAAAAGCTGAAACTAGCAGCTGAAGCCGAAAAAAGTCGAAACGATCAGGGCCTCAGCTTCCCAACGCCACGTTCGGCGTTTTTTACACTGTGCAGCCATTGGTTTGCATTGTTTATATTTTGTCCTCTAGTGATTTTTTTATTTTTTTGGTATTTTTATGTTTTGATTTTTTTCTATATTCTTTTACATCGACCGCTCTAGATTAGCGAGCTATTTTTATTTTTATATTTTTTAAATTTAATTATATCTAATAAGCCAACTCAACTACAATAAAAAATCAGTCAGCTACAACAAAATTTCAGCAAAAATTAAAAGTCATCGCTATTCCAAACTACAACATACTCGGGCCATTTTGATTTAATAAGGTGTTGTTAAGTATCTAGCTTCTTGAAAGATGAGATCATTCGGACTAAAAATCATTCTTTCCAACTAGGGCTTCACGTAGATTACTTGCATCACATGCAACAATCAACTGATTCACAATTTCACACCCATCTCACGCGCTAGCAACAAAGCTTGAACCCAGGGTTCTTTTCGACCGGTACTTTTTCCACTGGTACTAATGATTTTTAATTTTAATATAAGTGTTTATATAAATGAATTAAATATCAATAAGTTATTTCAAAATAACTGTTCTAATAAACTGTTTTAAAAATATGATGAAAAAATTGCTCTATTTATTTATTTCGAAAAAATCTTAAGCTATATTTGGGGGAAAAAAACTTAAAGACCGAAGGTAAACGCCATCTTACTTTATTATCTATGTTTGCATCATAGACATTGATTTTTGATTAAATGGCTGCCAGGCACCCACGTGTAGCACCACCAATCCAACTTTAACCCAATCCCCGTAGATCCTGGCCCCCAATCAACCACTAATCTTCCATGAAAAGGCGCAGTAATCATCTAATCATGTCACCATGCACTTATATGCATGTCTACTTGATCAACAATTGCTATCCCTTTTGATAGTTTGATTATTATTTGTGCATCCATGGACCATAGCATCTCTTTCTCTTTCATCTCACCTACCCCAAAAATCGAATATCCAGTTCCATATCCCAATTCTTTATACATGCAAAAAAAGTAAAGCAAATACACTACAAGTAAAAATAAAATAGTTCTATAAAAATAAAAAAATCGAAGAGTTGCTCCTAGTTCTTTCACGCAGTAAAACCCAAAGCAAAATATGGCATACTAGCTATGTTTATTTAACTTAGACTGATAGTTTTTTGTCGTGGTTGATAATTTTTATCTATGTTTTTTGATAAAGTGGTTGACAACATAAATACTAATACAAATGATGATATGATTTTAGACTAAAAAATTATTTGAAGAAACCGAAAAAAAACAGCTTAAAAAACCACAATAGCCGAAACAAAAAACCACAGAAAAGCAAATATACGGCTAACGAATATCCACATCTTTCTTCATTGACATTTCTACCCCACAGCCGTCGGATCAACCGCTCCTCCTCCGCCTCTCGCCGTCCTCCAAGAAACTTCGCCGTCTATGGGTTTCTTCCGTCGGATTGCCGGCATCCTCGGCATCTCCAGGGACGACGCCGACCATCCCGACGCGGACGCCAGGGACTCCGCCGCCGGCGACGTTCCGCAGGATAAGGTGGCTGCGGCGGCGGCGGCCGCCGTTGCCGCCGGGCACGCGACGAGGCGCGGGTTCAGCGTCCAGGTGCCCGTCACCGTCGAGCGGTCCGGGCCCGGGCCGGTGGTGGTGCCCTGCTCCCATGGAGACGGCGGCGTCCAGGTAATCGGATTGCTTCCCCGTGTGCAATGACGTGCAGTGGTTGTAGTATCGCTGCTGCTTCTAGGTCTTGTATTCAGTACTTGGTGGGATCTTGGGAGATGGATCTTGGAATAGCCCTTCTTTTTTTATGTCTCTGCTATTTTGCTTGCTAAAATGTGTGATATTGGTGTAATGGTTCCCTGAATCTGGATGCGGAGTTCGAGCAACAGCTCAAATGCCGGGATGTTTACCCCCAAGGGCCTTGTTTCTTTCCAAGAATCACATACACTACAATTAGATGGTACTGCCATAATTGAATCTTGTCTTGGTTGTGCCAATTTATACTTCTGAGCTTCATTCATATGGGTTTGCTTGACCTGCTTGTACAAAGGTTAGGTTTTAAGGTGTCGGATTATCTTCTGCTCTGTCAAGTTCGGTGCGGTTGTAAGTTTTTAGCATTTGGTACTTCTTAGCTCCAGCTGTTGTTTGTTAGATGGTTTCGCCTTTTGTGGATGTAGGTTTCCTTGTTAACTCTCGCGAAGATATGATTTAGTCCAAAACCAAAAGATGTTTCCTTCTTAGTTATGAGTATCTTTGGTAATGGCTAGGTAGTTGGTTTAGGAAATTGATGCTTTTCATAAGTCTCGTGTTATGTCAAGGAAGATGCAGTAGATTAGGAAACAGTGCTTACACAATTCGCTAAGTCAGAGGCAGGGAGTTACCACCTTACATTGGCGAACTTTGTACCTAGGATTTATGGACAAAGGTAGCAAAGACCAATTTGTCTTGGATAAATTTGAGTAGGGATCTCGCCTAATATATGGTAGTAGGCCATAAGAAATGTGTGTCACCTTTGTTAGAACATATGATCTTCAGTTAGGGCTCTATAGTGTATTCAACAGATGATGTAAGGATTTAGCATCAAGTTTCTATCACTAAAAGGTAGGACATGGTGCTGAGGAGGTATATAGCCTCATCACTTCAAATTAAACAGAGGTCAAGAGGTCAAGAATTCAAGATACAAATAGTTCAGAACATAGGAGGGGGTCATGAGGGTATATCTTTGGCCTACAAATTCATTTGATTGATAAAGCTTATCTTGTTCTGTCTGATTCTCCAGTTGTCTGCATCTTGTCATTTAATTCTTGTTTTGATCTGGTAGGCCTGCTTTAGCACAATAATGTTCCTATGATCTGCTCTTCAAAATTCTAATAGCTTAGTTTTGAAATCTGACTTCTATTCTTTTGGGTACTATACTACTAGTGGTTCATTGAATTGGTTGTGGATTGAAACTGCCAGCTCTAGGTTCTATTTTGTTGGAAGGGTTTACTTGATGGTGGTTGTTGGTTTAAGGTGCTTTTTTGTGCATGTAGGTAAATTTGGCATAGGTATTTTTGCTCCACCAAGACCTTTGGCAATGGCAATGGCAATAGCCAGAGATAGACTAATTAAGTCGCTGCTTCCATTTTTGGTATTCAATGTTGCTCTTTGCTGAGAAGCACATGTAGAGTTTGCTGCAATTATGGTTTAATTGATTCAGAATATCTCTACTTTTGTCATCTATTTAATCTAATCAGTATCAGTATGCCTTGGTCCTACTTTCTGACTTGTTTCTTTTAAGGGTCATGATGTGAATTCTTTCGATCTGGCAAGATTATTTAGCCTAACATCATTGAATTTGGTTCTGGTATTTTATTTTATTTTGTTGTGATCACTGTCTAAGTTCTATGTTTATTAACTGATTAAATGCTTAACAATAGTTGTCTTCAATTTCTTGAGATGGTTGGTTAATTAATTATTTGGGAATTGACAGTATGAAGTGGGTTTTAGTGATTTTTGTTGTGTCAAGATAATCACAGGTACCTAACTTAGATATACAGTTATACTAGTTCAGACTCCAAAGTTGTCAATACCATTTTGGTACATTGACTGGGATTTTGTGAAGAAGTCCAGTTGGTTGCCAAAATGAAAGATGTTTTGTGGAACTAGACCATTTGGTTGGCATTATGGTACATTGTGTTTACTGCAAAGGCACCTTGGTTGATTTTGAGCAGTTGTCGGTGATGTTTTGCAAGGAATCCCAAGACAGAGGGTGCCACTTAGAAAGTTAGAATGCCTCCTAGAGATAGATTTTATTTTTAACTTTGGTTAAGGGAAAGAGAGTTTTCTTGTTGCAAATGTGAGAGGAATTCTTATCTTGTTTGTAAGTTATGTCATGGACTATGGTTTTGGATACTAGTTACTGTTAGCCATTCTTTTCTAAATGGTGCTGCCTGAATAGTGCAACTGGAGCCCTTTTGGAGTACCACAGTCCACATAAATACATAATGCACAAAAATCCACAAACCCATTACAGGCAGTGCCTAGACATTTTTCTGAAGTATGATGCATAGTAGAGTTCACAGATCTGGCTGCTATTTCTATTGCTGATATCTTCTACAAATATGAGTTCTGACATGCGTGCATCATATGTTAATGCAAAACTGTGAATAAGAGTTCAACTGAGAGAATCATTTACAATGTAAGTTTAACGGTGATATTAGATTTATTTAATCTGGGAGACTGGGAATCTGCCCAGGTCAGACCTTGGACCAAGGGCTACAGCATTTACAATATCCCTTATTCTGGGTGTTACATCAAGCGTTGTGGTATTGAATGTCAGGAAATTGAAGATAGTACTCAGGGATTACTGATCACCAAATGTCCAAATCTGTTATTCTTTGGAAGCTATAGATAACAATATATGATAGTCCTAACTGTAGTGTAGGAAATACAATTGCCATCTTTACCTTCCACGCATATATTTGGTACACAGTAGACCCTATGGTTGCCATTGTAGGACATCAAACTAGCGAAGTTGAGATTCTCATTCGTACCATGGTTGTGTTATTTTATCTGGTGTCCGTTCCTCCTTCCATTTTAGTTACAACTTTTTCTGTAGTGGAACAATATGGAATGCCATTCTTTTTATTGGATGTTTGTATTTTTTACCTAGCCAGAATGTCTCTTACCTATCAAGTATTTTTTATTGGATATTTGTGCATTCAACATTTTAAAATGTCTCTTTTACATTTTGAATAAAATGTGAAATCCCTTCAATGTTGCCAACCGACTGAAATTTTGCTGCTTCCATCCCTTCTATTTGAATATAAAATTATCTTGGACCTGTCTTTATTAAACCAGGGTTTTAGGTGGTACACAACGAGGCTAAGGATTGATGAAGATGGTGATGTTGCCGATGAGTTCTTGGATGAGGTTGTTCCAGAAAGCTTGATCAACAATGACGCGAACCCAGTTGGAAGGTTTCAGGTGAAGTACAATACGAGACCGACCGCTCTAGCGATGAGAAAGCAGACGGTCGCCGTTGACGGTGACATCCGTCATAGCTTGGAGTACCAAGGGCAACTGCGGTGGGTGTGAGTGTAATACTGTAATGTCAGCTTGAGTTCTAGCATCCTGTCGCCTCAGCGACTGTTGATCACTTCTAGTTGGCCAAAGGAGCAAAGGAGTTTGACCCACGCTCTCATTTTGGAGCCGCCTAGGAGTGGATTTGGAGCTCATGGCTGTTACACCATTCTTAATTCAGTGTGTTGGGATGTCTGGTCTCATGGTCCATATCCCTTGTACCACAAGTAGTAGTTGTACATTGCTGAACTGAATAGTGACAGAAGCAAGGCCCTATTTCAAACAGTTGTGGCTGTTAGCTAAACAGTATTGCAGTGTTTCTTAGCTTTTGCTGAGGTATTCAATTAAATAAATAAAGAAAAAGAGAAAAAAAACATAGTTATATCTCTACGGACAATGCAGGAAAAAGGGAAAAAAAACAACGTTAAAAAGCAGCTTTTGATTTTTAGAAGCCAAAAACTATTTAAATGGGGGTAAACAAGCTACTGCTAGAATTGTAGTAGGGGAAGTGCACTTGAAAATAGAGCTACTGAATCCTTATCGAGTAATTCATGCATTTCTTAATCCTTGATCGCGCTATTTGCAAACAGAACTGATGAGTTCTATGTGTTGTTCCTAATCATTTTATGAATTTGAAAAATCTCTTTCTTCAAAACACATGACATAAAATATAGGGTCTGTTTGGGTTGAGGTCCAAAATTGCACATGGCGGAATCGTATTATAAGTGCCACATACAGTAGTTTAAGTGCATTTTAACTCATCAAAATATCATTTATTCCAGATCAAAACTCGAAAAGTCTTTTGATAAACTTATTGCAAATCAAATAAATACTACAGCAGCCCCTTGCAATCTTTTCCAAGATACTATAACAAAAAGGATAACGCAGGAGTTCATTAAACTTCGGTCCATCCAAGATTAAACCAATGATTATTATTATTTTGGTACAATTAAAAGAGAGAGAGGAAAAAAAGGTACTTCCACTGTCCATATGACAAGCGAGAGGCTCTGGATCGTCTGACTTTATACAGCAAAGCTATAGTACTATAATACAGCATTGAACCATATGACAAGCGAGAGGCTCTCGATCGTCTAACTTTATAAAGCAAAGTTATAGTACTATAATATATTATTGAATCAAATTATAAAGATTATGATCATATTTATATTAATTTTTACTTAGAAAAAACAAAAACTAATACCACCAACCGGCTTCTTGATACGGCTTAACCGCTGTAGCCATGCACTTCCGCCTCCCACCTCGACGCTAACGATGATGCTTCCACCACAACACAATTCAAATATCTTGGTTTACAATGGGAGAGAGAGGGGTCAAAATACTTTTTGCTAGAGCTGAAGAAACATGCCATCACATGTATAGATCTCGTAACAAGTTCCATGCTGAAAAGCTTGACCGGTTTATCAAACAATTTTAGTTGAGTGTTATATAGCAAATCCCTTTGAAAATTTGCTCCCACAATTTAACCATTTATTATTTATAAAAACCGAAACATATAGTAAATCTATCTTTAATCTTGACACAGTCCCTTTAAATTAAATTAATTGAGAAGATATATGATCTCAAAAGAACGAACGAATGAAATGTTTTTAGGGGATGAATGAATTAATTAGTTGAGAATTAGAGTAAATTATGAAATATATGTAAATTTTTTTAAAATTTTCTATCAATTTTTTAGTTAAGATGCGCCATAAATACACCCCAGTTTAAATGCGTGCAATATATTGCCGTTTAGGGTATCCATCCATCCACCCATCACCAAGCCCAATTGCCCGAGCAGCTTCTGCCTCACAAGATATCCGCCAAGGACCACCACGCCCATCAATCGTCATCGGTGACTGGTGGGCCCCACACGGAAGCGGCCCAAGCGCTCTTGTGCCTTCTACGGTCCACCAAGAACCAGGTCCACAACAACACCGCATCGCTCCATCACTTCTTGCTCGATTCCTCCCTCCAAATCCACCGCCGCCTCCTCCGCTCACCCGCCGCGGCCGCGTAGCCTCGCCTCCTCAGCCGCCGTCGCCCCGCCTCCGCTGCATCTGCCAGCTTCTAAGGGAACTATAGGGTTGCTCTGCTCGACGGCGGTATCCTCACTGCGTCGCGTCGATCTCTCCGGCGAGCTGCTCCTCCACTCCAAGTCTGACCTCGATAAGACTGACTAATCTGAACCTCAATTGGATTGTTTCGTGTTTTACTTGCATTGTGTCTGCGCCTTTCTGATTTTTGTATCCTATATACTACCTTGCCTTGTGGAACTGTAATCGTGGTGGCAAATGCATTGTTGTGATTCTGTGTCCAACTCGACTAGAGGGTAGATAGGATTCGAGAATTTATCTAAACTTTTTTTTAGCGTGAATTCTTCTTGTGTGGTGCATAATGCATTTGGAGTCCTTGAAATTTAGTGGGAAATTCTTTATAATTTCTTGCTGTATCTTACTGCCCAATTGGACAGCAGGGGATCAAACGAGTGAGATTTTTTTTTCTTGCAAATTCTGAAACCCTTTACTTCTATTATGAATTTTTTCTTCCTTTGTTGCTCAAATGTTTGAGTTTCTTTTTGGTGCAGCAGGAGGTCTTTGAGCTATCCCAAGTTATGAATATTCGTGTTACAATGGAGTGATTGGAGGAGTTGGTTGCCCAGAAGCATTGTTGGTGAATCTGATGGGAAGCAATGATCCCAGCACACCGTCTAAGGCTTCGAAGGCATCAGAACAGGTGCTTGATCACACATCTTCATCTTTTGAAATGGGTTATCTTTTTGGTTCTTAATTTTGTTCTGATCATTTGCCTAACAGACAAAATGATCGAATTTTCCAGTGCTCCTTCCCCCCCTATGTTTATCTATGTAATTGGACGTGTGCCAATGACCTTAGGGATACTAACGGTGATGATTTTTAGAACGCTGCTAACTGTGTCGCAGCCAAATTAAGAAAACACATTGCATGAGTATGATATGGTATGAACTGGAATAGAAGTGCACATTCTGTTTTACTCAGATTATTTGGCTTGTTCAAGAAAATTGATGCCTTTTTATGCAATCTTGTTATTAACATTGAAGTGCATATATCTGTTCAAGCAGCATGTGAATGGCATGAGCTGCATTACTGCAAGGTATTCCGGCTACTTTTGTTCCAGTTACCTAGGCTAGTACCCTTCTGCTGACAGAAGGAAATATCAGATATCCTTTTGGATCAAAACACAAATGCCCTGTTTCTTTGTAATAAATATTCTCTTTTCTGTTAACCCCTTCTTTGGTTTCTTACTTTCCCATTCTCAGGAGCAACCTCCAGCCACTAACTCTGGCACTACAGCTTCAGTTTATCCTGAATGGCCCAGCTTTCAGGTTATTCTGTGAATTGTATTTTTTACTAATTAAGATGGACTTGTTGTTTTCTCTTACTGGATCGATCATTTTATTTAATGACTGTCATTGACTTTATCTCTCGTTTTTTAAAACCTTGGTAGACCTACTCAGCAATTCCACCGCATGGGTTCTTTCCCCCTTCTGTTGCTGCAAGTTCCCAGGCTCATCCATACATGTGGGGAGCTCAGGTGCCCTTTATAGCCTCTCTAATCTTGTTTACTGATATGTTATTCATTTTGACTACAGCTATGCACTAGTTTTGAATTGGGGCAGCTATGCAGCATACCTGAATGCCTTGTTAAATGTTCCTTTTTTTCCACGAGTACCTACTGCATACAGTCATATAGATGATTGAACATCAAAATCAGATATATATGCAATGACAAATCAAGAAAAAGGCTTTCAAAATGTACTCATGGCTTGATATTTCATAAATCAGCAGATTTAGTAACCTCACAGCATGCAGAGTCTGGTTCTATTGTTAAATCTGATACCGAAGTGCATTGCAAAACATTAAGCATTCTGCAAGAGGAAAAAGGGGTAAAAGTTAGGCAGCTGCTGCGATTTGCTTTTGTTCACTGTATTTTTATGTGCTATGCGGGCATGTGCTTTCCTATGCGAATCCAAAACACCGTGCCCTTAATTGCAGCCCATGGTGCCACCTTACGGGACGTCACCACCACCTTATGTGATGTATCCACCAGGAACAGTATATGCCCATCCCTCTACTCCTGTATGCACTTTTGTACCTGACAAGTGTAATCTACAATGTTCTCTTTGTACTCGCACCCCTTGTATCCAAGTTTACTGACATGTTTGTAAAAATAAATGACTTATTGACAGGGTGTGCATCCATTTAATCATTATCCTATGCCAACAAACGGAAATGTTGAAACTGCTGTAAGTAACCAACTCTTTTTTTCTTCTAGTCATCATCAGTTCACGCAATCCTGTAACATGTCTTTCAGGGAACTGCACCAGGTTCTTCAGAAATGAATGGTAAGTCTTGTCCAAGGTCGATATCAAGGTTATTTGGAGCTTGGGAATTAAGTTTAGGTTTCTGATTATAATTTCAGGGAAAAATGAGTCTGGAAGAACATCTGGTCCATCTGCCAACGGGATTATCTTCCACAGGTTTTTTGTTAGCTATGTGTGGTAAATTACGAATTTCTTTAGTTCCAACGCAACCTAATCACAGGGTAACTTTTACCTGCAGTGAGAGTGAAAGTGAGAGTGAGAGTGAAGGAAGTGATGCCGATTCTCAAAATGTGAGATTGCTATCTGTACATTTTGCATATCATATCACTTATTTTGTTGAATCTTTAGATAGTAAGATTAATTATCAACCTTGGAAGAGTTTATCACCCTTGTGTTTAATTTGATGTATAGTTTTTCCCTTATCATAATTTTAATTTATTGACTCCTGAGTATTTGTTTTGTGACAGCAAGATTCACATTCAAAGGAAAATGGTGTAAAGGAAGATGGTAGGCATTGAGGACTTATTTATAGTTTTATGATAGATACCAATAGACTTGCTCATTTCTTTGCATAAAATGGAGAATGCATTCGATCATGCAGGCAGTTCTCAAAATGGCATATCTCATTCAGCATCACAAGGAATGTTAAATCAAACCATGTCGATGGTTCCAATACAATCAGGCGCAGTGATTGGAGTTGCTGGTCCCGCAACAAACTTGAATATAGGAATGGACTACTGGGTTGCTGCTGGTTCTTCACCTGTTGCTGCAATTAATGGCAAAGCACTATCTGGTTCAGTTCGAGGAGGGCAATGGGTATAAGTCCTTGGGCACGTGTTTACTTGACCATATGAACAAAACTTATACTAAAATGTTACCTTTGAAGATTAAAATGTCCTGTTCTGTTGCTACAGTTTTCTTGCTCTGTAGAAGAGATTACTAATTTGCTATGTAATTGTGCTGATTGTGTAGTGCAGGATCATACATTTATATTACTACAGTCCACTGACCCGAACCTTTCGATGACCTTTTGTTTCATTTTCTAAATTCAGACAAAGTTTTCCTTAGGTTGTTTGAAGACAGCTCTTCGTTGTACACTGTGAAATTTAACAAGGTTTTTTTCTTGGAAACACACCCAGGGCAAATGCTAAATTGATAACTGCTAGGTTTCTTTAAATTGGATCATATGACAAGTCTACTAGCCAGTACAGCAAGGCTGGTATACTGCTGACCAAATTTGGAATGCCAGCAGAATAACTCACTGCTACATATTAGAGCACCATCAAGGAGTCAACTAACCAAAAGGAATTTTTTGCGAGCCATAATGAATGTTTAGATTTATGTATACAGGGAATGAGGATAGGCAAGATGTGGCCTTTTGAAAGTGCATTGCAAGGTTTTAGTCTATCCTATTTTGGTTGGTTGGTATATAAGACATTACTATGGATACTGAGCTTGATTTTTGTTCTGTTTAGTGATTTTGTGTATATATCAATCTAGGAAAAGTTAATAATTGTACCTTGCCAATATTCAGGATGAAAGGGAACTCAAGAAGCAGAAAAGAAAGCAGTCTAATCGGGAATCAGCACGTAGGTCTCGGCTGCGTAAGCAGGTATGATGTAAAATGCATGCTGGACTCATTATTCACTTCATAGCACCAGGAAAATTTTGTCGAAGCATGATGTTATTTGTTCCAGGTTGAGTGTGAAGAGCTTGCTCAACGTGCCGAAACTTTAAAGGCGGAAAACTCTTATCTTAGAGCTGAGCTTGAACGGATTAAAAAGGAGTATGAGGAACTACTCTCACATAATGCTTCCCTCAAGGTGGGTAAGGACATGTAGTTCATGACCATATTTTCTTCATATTATCTGTACCTATTCATTTTTTGTGAATTGAGATTCATGAACAAAGTCAACTATGCAGTTCATAATTGAAACTCTGCAGTATTGTTGGTTTACATTTCAACAATTTAACCTATTCTGCGTACTGTTATTGTGATTGTGCTTTCTTCAGATAGTGTTTTTTTTAAAATTGTTTTGCCTCAGATATTGTTGTTAGCCTCAATGGTGATTTGATATTTGCAGGAAAAGCTGGGGGAAACCAGTGATTCAATACCTGATATGAATGAACAGAATGATGCCAATGGCAGCTACCATAAGCAACCGGATTCTGATGCCCAGCCTGACAATGTGCCTTAAGAGTTGCTAAATGCAGCCTCTAATTGTTTAGCTCATAATTCCAATATGGCATTGCCATTTCTCACAGATGATTATATTAAGCATCTTCTGGGCCAGTTCAGACTCTGACATGGTAAATTGTTGATACCAAGCTGTCTCTTTCTTCTCTAGTCCAGTTACTTGCAGATTTTCCTGACAGACTCGTCTATTCTTGACTGGTTTACCTCTTTTTGTTGCATGAAAACACTGTAGTTAGAAATGAACCAAAACATTCGTTATGCAGCAGCTGCTTCCCCTTTAATCCAAATCTGAAGTTTTATCAGGTTTCCTTGCCCCAATGCTACCATCATACTGTTCTTTTCTTAATCGAAAAGAAAAGCATGTGCTATTGCCGTTTAGGGGATAATTCTACTTTGAATATCGCAATTGGGTTCCCTTTTTGTAACCAAACCAACTGAAATGGGATTAAAGAACCCACTGGCGGCGGTGGTTGTAGCCGAGATTGTAACTTTTGGACTCGTGGCTGACCATCCGGAGTCCTCTGCTAGAGTTGCCACACGGCTCCACCTCCACGGCGGTGAAGACGGCAAACGTCTCGTGGAGCTCAGTCATGTCGCATAACTCGTGTGGCTTCAAGAAGAACCTGGAGATGCAGAACCTGCCGGAGCCCAGGTGCACGAGGTACGGGAGCCACTCCTTGGGGGGCTTGGGGAGGTCCTCCCAGACGTTGCGCAGGATCGGCTCCCTCTGCGCGGAGGCGGCGCCGGCGAGGTCGGAGGCGCACAAGAAGATGTTACGACCGTTCTTCTCCCTGGAGAAGGAGGAGAGGGCAAACCAGAGCTTGTACTCGGGGACGTACTCGGCGAGGCCGCGAAACGGCAACTCCCAGTCGCCCTGCTTGGGCCAGGCTCCGCGCGCCATGTCGAAGGAGTAGGTGCCGGCACCCTCCATGGATACCCAGATGTGTGAGCCGCCAACCACCGTGTAGGCGAGGACGTCGGAGGGATGGCAGGGCGGTGGCGGGAGAGGGTGGCAGCTCCAATCCTCGAACCCGTCGCGGACGCGCCCGTAGACAAGAGCCCCGAAGCAGTGCTCCCAATCGCTGGTGAATATAGAGACCGTGCCGAGGACGTAGAGGCTGTCTCCGACGGCGACGGAGAAGGGCTGCCTGCCCTTGGGTTTGTTCAGGCTGGGCGCGGTGCGCATGGCGTGTGAGCCGGCGTCGTAGATGGCGGTGCGGCCTGTCTGGTCCGTGGTGGCCACCTTGTCGCGCGCGCGGCCGAGGAGCATGAACGCCATGCTGCCATTGAGGTGCTCTGACGAGGGAGGGTAGAAGCCCATGGAGGGGCGAGGCAGCTGAGCCCCTCCATGGGTGAATCTGTTTCCTCTACTCTCTGTTAGTAATGTGGGTGAATCTAGAGACTATTTAGTAAGTCGGTCAGATTTTTGTTAGTTTTAATTGTGTGTGCGTGGGAGAGCTGAAGGGTCAGTTTCACTGGCTTGAATGTTCTGTACTATTGCCTTTCCGAAAACTCTTAAGACGCTGCTCATTTTGATTTAAAACTAATTTTTGTTTTTAGTTTTTATTTTTTTTTACTATTCAGTAATTTTATCCTTTTCTATTTTTTAAGATTTTTTGAGCTTTTTTGCCTTTTTTCTTATATTTCTTTTGTATTGTCCGTGACGGGCTAACATATTTTTTCTATTTTTAATTTTTTAAATTTAATTATGTCAAATAAGCCAACTCAGCTACAGTAAAAAAATAAATCAGTTACAGTATAAAAAGTCATAAGCCATCGCTATTCCGAAAATAGAGCAGAAATCGAAAGGGTGTTGGGTGACTGAGCACCTCAAACGTCCGAGTTCTCATTGCTCTGTTCTATGTTGTTACTCTTTCCTACTCTGTTTCCTGTGTGTGTTACCTCTGTTTAGCCTCTATGATACAACAGTTGGTATCAGTGCGCTAGTTGTTGGAGGCGATGTCAGACGAGAGGACACCGGCAGGGTCACCATAGAAGACTCTGGCACTTTTCCACGATGGTGCGTTGTCATTTGGAAGAGCTCGAGGAACAAATGTGCCGATTCAATATTCGATGCTCACAGAGGCAAACTACAGTTTTGTGGGCCGTGAAGATGAAGATTCTCATGCGCTATCTAGGAGTGTGGGGAGCAATAGAAGGAGACACTGTGGTCGATGAAGAAAAGGATCAAGGCGCCCTTGCTGCCATCTCACAAGCAGTGCATGTAACTCGACGTTAGTGTGCAAATATCACCGTGTGTGGCTGGAAATATGCTCCACCAAAGAGCTGAATAAGGTACGCGATGAGGTGCGTCCTGATGATCTAGAGCCGTGCATCCTACTGGCACACACTGAAATTCTTCAGCTAAGTGCGTGGGACGCCACGAGTACCCTCCAGGATAGCCAGGCCGAACCGATCCGCCAGCCTCTCTTTCGAGTCCATAGGTGCAGGGGCTGGAACAAGTGTGTTACCCCAGAGAGAGAGATCGGTCAAGAATGAGACGTCCTACAGAGTGACCGCCATCTCACCCCACCGAAAGTGGAATGTGTGTGTCTTTGGCCTCCACCTGTCCACCAATGCCGCGAGCAGACTGCCGTCGAGAGTATACTAGCGTCCGATGGAGACTAGCCTCATAAAGGGCAATAAGCTCGTGGCCCACATGATTGGGACGTAGCGCTTGTCTAGCTCCTAATGACCCCTCCCTCCTCGCAGTTTGAAGGGCAAAGGGCCAGTTGCGTTACCCATCATCTATGAGTGGCACCGGTGGTTCTCATCGTAGAACTGTTTGAGAAGCTTAGGTAAACTATACCTTCTAACAAATAGGATAGACCAAATATTAGTGCGAAGATTGATAATGACAGTAAAATACTAGAAATTAGAATTTACAATGAAATAAATAGTATACAAAAATATACACTTAGGACTAAAATGAACACTACAAATGCGTACTAGTCCAAATAAATGGTGCATATGAACACAAGTGACACTTTTGGTGGTGTATGTCCTACACGAGTCCTCAATTTTCATATGAGCCAAAGAAAAGAAAACCAAAATGCGGGTTAAACAAAGCAAAAAAACGAAATGACCCACCTCCCAAACGGGTTTTCGAGCATCTACTAATTGTATTAATTTTTTAGCAACATTCATGGTGGATAAAATAGTCAAAACATTATGCAGTCAAGCATGTTGTCACAAGAAGCTGCACATAAAATTTCGTAATTTTTCGAGCTTATTTCCTTTATTTAAAAAATTGAACATTACCTGGTAATTGTATGAATTTTTTAGCAATATTCATAGTGAATAAAATTATCACAAAACTACACAGTCAAGTATATTGTGTTAAAAGGCTGCACATAAATTTTCGTAATTTTTTGAGCTCATTTGCTATATTTAAACATTCAAACAAGTAATATGCAAAAAAAAGGTATTAAGCTAGCTTAATTACCTGCCGTCCGATGCTGGTGCAGCAGGCAGCCTATCATCTGCTGACGGGGCGGCAAGCAGCCTGCCGTTTGCTGACAAGGTGGCAGGGGCTACGTATCAGCCGCTGACCCGGCCGTCCGGCCACCGTGTGGCAAAAATACCATTTTTGTCATTACGACGTGCATACCGCCATTTTTTTTTATAAATACGGGTGCAAATAATACCACATATGCCATTGTCTCCACTAGAAGCTCTTGGTGTCGAAAAGAGAATCCCCCATATTCCTATAGCCACCTAGATTTCGCCACTCCCATCCTTGTTTCCTGAGTCTTTAGGGGATGACTCTCACCTCTGTGCATTTGTACATGCCTTTGAATTAATGCATTTGAGTTCATGAGACTTCAGCTCGCTATCGATTCCACCATTGTTTTTTTAATTCATAGTTTGTGTTCCATATTTTGAGGGGCCTTGTGTTAACTTAAGATAGCTTAAAAAGAGTTTGAAATATCACTAGTTAAAGGGAAAATAGTTAAAATAGAATTATTTAATATTTCAAAGTATAGAAAGAAACAATGGTAGGAGATGCTATATATTATAATCGAGTTGCAACGGTCAACCAAACAAGAGAGAAAAAAAAAGATACTCACGTGCAATGATAAGATCACATTATACATGCTGATTATGCTAGTTCACTCGCTAGTAGCCCGGCATGGGGAAGTCAGATATCTCTACTATTTAAAAGAAGAAGTTGGTGGTAGTGGTTTACAAACATCTCTTGGTGGTTCATCTGCCATCCCATCACCTCTCACATTAGTTTTGCACCGACATGTGGGCCTGCCACTTCATGCATGTGTGCATGCCTTCCCTCCAAGTCCACAAAAAAAAATGGCTACTCTAACTAGCTAACCCTACTATCACTCCACATATCCACCTTCCCCGCAACTAATCCTGCACCACCTCCATCTCCACATCTCCTCCTCCCCACCTCCATCTGCTTCGCCTCCACCTCCTCCCCAAGCACCGGGTTCGTGTGGCGCCCCGTGGTGTTGCTCGCGGGAGAAGAGGAGATGGAGGGGAGGAGGCGGAGGGGCTCGCCCTCCCACATCCCTCATTCCCTTTCTTTTCTCATGACCTACGCACATGGCCAGCCCCTCCCCGTATTATGCGCTCGCCACTACCATCAGGTTGTCGGAGTCGAAGACACCAGAGAGGAATCAACTGGTGGTGTCTTCGTCATCCACCGAACATGGGGGAGAGCGAGTGTGGTCATCATCAATTGGAGATGGGGGGAGAAGCAAGAGAACCAAGAAAGTAGATCGATGGCGGCGATAGCTCAATGATGTTGGTGGTAAGTTCCTTCACTAACCTTCCTCTTTCTCTCTCTCCGCATGAGACCTTCCCTCGAATTCCTGATTTCTCCAATCTGTTAATGAGCACAATCACCTCCAAATAACAAATTGATTCTAGTACTTGTGGAGACCACCAACGCCTCCACATCTCCTGGCTCCTTGCATCCGTCGCTCCACCCTCCTCCATCGCTACCACCCTAGCTACTGTAGGATCGAGGAGGCCGACTAGAGTGGGGTGAATAGGCGATTTTAAATTTCTTTGGCTAAAATTAAGTTTATAATGTAGAAGCATAAATCAAATCAGTTTTGCAAAATTAAGGCCTAAATCAACTAGTTTCACCAAGTGCATCAACAACCAGAGTACATGTCAAAGGTTTACAATGCTACGGTGACAAGCAATCAATTTAATTTTATGAATGTAAAATGCTTAAATATAGATTGAGCATAAGAGAACAAACCATAATTCACACACGATATTTTATCGTGGTGTTCGAAGACTTGTTGATCTTCTCTAGTCCATATTGATGTAAAGCCCAAACGAATTGGACCGGCTCCATGAATTAAACCAAACACCTTAATCCACTAGTGGTAGCTCTTTTCTACTCCGGTTAGGTGAGCTCCAACTTTTACAACATGCTAGGCATTCTCACAATATTTTTTTAGATCACATGACAAGACGCCTCCAATGATATCTAGGAGTCGACATCCTTCAAGAGGAACAAGCCAAGCCCTATGCTTGACTCTCACCACGTGCAACAAATGTACAAGCTCAAGTGGATATAAAATCCACTTTTAGATGCAACACATGTAACTAGAAATCTCTCCTTTTGCTCACAAGGTGCAACACTTGCACAATGGAGAGAAGAAACTCAACTAGCTGAAGAGAGTGAAATAGAGTACCAAAAATTATCTCCCAACCGGCCAAGGGATTATTTATAGTCCCAACCAAAAAAACTAGTCGTTTGGGAGCAACCCCCAAAAAATTAGTATTTGTGGGAGTACCGCAGTTATGGGGGCCGGTACTACTGTTTTACATCATAATAGCTAGTAAAATAGTCGTTATTCAGTATTTACAGTACTATCGTAGTTATAAAGGCAGTACTACCATTTTGTAGTTATACCGTAGGTATAAGGGCAGCACTATCGTTTTCGGTTTTTCAACACAGATGACATTAAGAAATAAAAGGTCATAACTTTTGACTCTGATATCATAATTGAGTGATCTTAGACTCTATAAAAAATCTTATTTAGAGGATTATACAACCCACTTGTTTACATGATCTCAAATATATTAGAGCAATACAGAAATTATGAGAGATCCAAAGAGTCATTACCATGTTCTATGTTCAAAGAAATAGCAACAAACAATCTTAAACCATAACAAGGGATAATGCACGACCTTCAATAATTTGCAAACTTAGATCATACCAAAAGAAGTAAGTACATGGACTTCAATCATTTGTAAAATATATTTGCAAAGTATAGTTATATGTTATAAGAATTAGATGCATGCGGCTCAACTATTTGCAAATAATGACATCATAGCACTGAGAGCTAGAGTAAGCAGGATTGAGCTATTAACATATGATGAGACTCAAGCCACTAGACAATACCTCTCTTAATAGTATGGCAATCCTATACTAGCAATCAGTCTTCCAACTAAACACCAAGATCAGTAAAAGATTAAGAACATATTCTTAAACCTAGCTAATTATACCTTTACCTTGAGCATCCTTTTGAAGTTTGATGACGCACATCTTCACTTCAAGTCTGGGTCATTGTCTTGATATGCATCAACTCATAATGCATCCTTCAAGTGTCCTCTATGATGGGGTTTCTCTTAACTTGATGATCAACTCATGATTATCTCCTCCTTGGTATCTTGATCAACTTATGATCACCTCCTTTTCGAAATCTTGATGTGTATTAACACACAATGCATCCTCTTCTTGATAACTTTCAACTCATGAAGCCATCTAAAGTCTTCATCATTATTGGACCTAACTTATTCATCCAACTAATGAAAAATATTAGTCTCATAAATCAATTGTCATTAATTGCAAAAATTCACCATTAACGCATATTGCAAGGACTAGATTCTCATAATGGAAGGACTATATTCTTAATCTTTTCCTTTTTGGTAATTGATGATAATCTCAATAATTAATGGGATAATAAATTGAATATAAAATCATTTAAACTCAAAGTGCGATACTACCATCATCTAAGATCTGATACTACCGGGATGCGGTAGTTTCGCTTCATATTTACGGTATGACATGACTAGAGTTGAATAAAGCTTGGTTTCCTACAAATGGCTTAAGCATAGGCATTGTCATTGTAGAAACAACCTTCAAATATGTATTTTTGCAAATTATATTTGTATTTCAAGATTAAACACAAGTTAAGGAATATTTTAAAATTGCATATTGTGGAGAGCTGAAATTGGTTTGTTCCTTTTATCAACAAGAATTTTGGTGGTATTATTGACAATTGGATTTTCATATGAAACGGTGAGTTATTTTTTCACCAGGATTCAGGCTATTACAACATTTCCCAGGCATGTAAAAATGCTACCTTTCACCAGGCTTTAGGCTATTACAGCATTTCCCAGGCGTGTAAAAATGCTAGCTTGATTTGTGATTTTAAACTTGTATCGTGTGGGATCATGCTATGAACATATTAATTTGTAGCTAAATAAATTGGTAATTGGTATGATGGTGGTGTAAAGCTGTTGTATTTGATTGTAGCAATGGTGATCCAATTCTTTATTCTACAAATGTTAATGTTGATATTTTCAGTATACTTTTCTTTGTGTATTTGGTACCTTTCTCCCATACCTGTGATATATTATGTTTGGTTTAAGCATCGAAAGTGTAACATGCGGGATACATGCCATGTATCTGACGATGCTTAGTGTAATTCCATCAGCCTTGAGTGTATTTTTGTATGTAGATTGTTATGGCAATACAAAAATTCTCATCAATGCCTATGTTTTTGTGTTCTCTTTTATGGATGATGCGTGTCTTTTGCCTTCTCAATGCAATATATCTTCTATCACTTTTCAGTGTGGTATTATCTTTATTTTGTTGAGAAATACCTTATTTTCTTACAACCTCTCCTCAAGTGTGAATATGTGAGCTTTTGTTCAATGTTCTTTTTATTTATATTATAAGTTATTTACTCAATGTTCTGTTTTTTACTATCTAATATTTTTTGCTGCATGTGTATCCAATAAGTTATAGATTTTTAATTGCTTATCCTTTGTGATTGCTGCTACATTGGTCCTGAATTGCCATCAAGAATACATCCGTCCACTACACTTTATTACAAACACTTTATTTAACTACTAAGTTGTTATGTTAGCTTGTATTCATTAATAATTGCTCTTTCTGCTGTACTTACAGCTGTTTTAGGGTATTATTTGATTGTAATCATGGAGATATTTTGCGTTCTACACTTCTAACAATATGCCCTTGTTTTATATGTAGGCCTTATGCTATTGAAAAGCTTAGAGCTTTCTGACTTGGAAGCAACGAACTCTGTCATCTATCTGGTTTGTCTTGACTTCTAACATTAATTTTTTAGTTATCATTTTTTAGCTGAAAAAAAGTTGTATCTAATATGTGATGAAATACGATCAGAATTTTCTGCATTAACAGCTTTATGGAAAGTGTCTTTGACAAGTGACAACATGATTTATGCTAATAAATTGTATAATGTTCCTATGTGGAAAGTGTATCTGACAAGTGGCAAAACATGATTTATGTGAATATTAAAGTTTTATGTGCATCTTGTAATTGTTTTATTATGCATTTTCTTAATCAGCTTACTGTATTATATCAAAGTAGCACATCAATGGTTACTGAATAATAGATCCATGGACATAGAACTAAGTAAGAACGTAGCACCCATGGACAACTATATGTTGCCCTTTTGCGAGCAACTGCAAATCTATGATGTATTATGCATGGTTTAAGCATGGAAAGCATACCATGTGGGATATATGACATGTATTTAACAATGCTTAGTGCAATTCCATCAATTTGTATCCATTTATCTGTTCATTTCAGAAGAATATGCTCTAGCGCATGCGTTCCTTGATGCATGCCTAATCTATCAGCTATCTTGGTGTGTGGCTCCACACAGAGGGCAATCGTTTCATTGTGTTCATATGCCAACTCATCAGACAGGAACACACATCTTATCTCTCTCCTGAGATGTTTGTAAAGCGTTGGACGTGTATATGATAAACAACAGTTGACTTGGATTATGTATGTGCATACTTAAGGGTTTGCACATATGATTGTTTTGCTGATATTGATATTTATTGTACGGTTTAAGATCTCTTATATTTATATATCACCTTTTTTAATTCCGTTGTAACGTACGAACACAGTACTAATGAGTTACTAATTGCCCCCCCCCCCCTGACGGCAAATAAAGATCAAGTTGAAAGGATTTTAGGTGGACTTATGAACGGTGGATTAAAGATTTTATTTCAAAAAATAGTGGACCGGGGAGGGATCGGGTTAGTCGGCAAGCTCGATTACTTCCATAGCCGTTTTGTTTTTAGCTAAAAACATCGTGTTCGGTCTTGTCTATCCCTAAAGTTCAAGCTTAACTCGATATGATGCTCAAAACCGAGAGGAGTATTATGGGATCAAGTAGACGAAGACCTTACCTTTCAGAAAATCAAGTTAGTGTAATCGAGGGTTCGATTCAAAAAGCTACAATACTCTATGGTGAAAACCCATTTTCGATCAGTCATGCTGTCCTTTTCGCCCTTTCGTTTGACTTTTTTTCACTTGACTTTTTTATTGATAATTGTCTTTTCTGATTTTTAGATTTTTTGGGCTTTTTTGCATTTTTCTTTTTTTCCGTGTTCCTTTGCATTGTCCGTGATGAGCTAACATATTTTTTTTCTATTTTTACATTTTTTTTAAATTTAATTATGCCCAAAAAAACCAAATCAGCTACAGTAAAAAAAACCAGCTACAATGAAATTTCAGCCAGAAGCCATCGCTAAAACGAACGCCCCATAAGTAGTACCAATACAGTAGAAAGTAACTATGGATCTTGTACACAAGAGGGGCTTGATTGCTTGAATTACTCAGATTAAACTAGAGATGTCATGCCCCATGAAGGAACGTAATCTATCCGGTTCCAAAAACAAATTGTTTTAGATATCGATATGGTCATCAAAATATAACTTTAATCACTAATTACTATTATAATATATTTATAAAATCAAACAAAATTATAATATTGTGAAAGTACTTTTTGATATGAATCTACGTATATAATTTTTATATATCCAATCTAAATATTTAAAAAATATCGATAGCCAAAGTTTTCAAAGTTTAACTATACACATTCTAAAGGGCCGTTCGTATTAGCTTTTGGTTGAAAATGAATAGTAATGATTGAAAAATGTCTTTTAGAAGAAAGGGACGAGCAGTGCAAAAATTGAGGAAAAGATACATGCACGTGATGGGAGCGAGTGGAGCGAGGTGGGCGATACACCTGTGACTAGGGCTATAAAAAAAAAGCTCAAGCTCGGTTTGCTCTAGGTTCGATTCAAACTTGGCTCGAACTCTAAACGAATCGAGCTTGATCCCCAACTCGCGAGTTTCAACGAGTCAAGCTCGAATAACTCATTAGGGCTCGAGTTTAAATATTAATGCATGTTAATTCTTATAGAGCTTACTCAAGTCGAGCTCAAGCTTTATGTTGAATTATTTTTTACTGTTATCGAGTTTGCTTGAGCTAAACTCGAGCTCGGGGTTTTCTTATTGCTGAAGATTAATGCATGTTAAATTATTTTAACTGTTATCGAGTTTACTCGAGTTAAGTTCGAGTCTAGGTCACGCTCGAAATCAAACTCAGGTTCGCTTGAACTCGATTTGTTTATAGCTCTACTTGTGACCCCCTACTTTATTTTTAAATCGAGACATTTACAAGAGAAGCAAAGAAGTCGTTTTAAGAAGGGCGTTCGGAATAGCGATAACTTCTAGGTGAAATTTTACTGTAGCTGACTTATTTTTTACTGTAGCTGAGTTGGCTTATTAGGCATAATCAAATTTTTTAAAAAATATAAAAATAAAAAACGACACGCTAATCTATCATAGACAATGTAAAAGAATACAGAAAAAACAAAACACAAAAAAAACCCAAAGAAAAAAAAGAAAAATGCTACAATGCGCTAGAGTGATTCCAACGCCAAGGCTCGTCGCCATCGCATAGATAGAAGCCGATTCGAGCGGGACTAAGGCCCCGATCAACTTGGCTTCTCGTCGCTGGCGTTGGGCGATTAAAACAGCTACAGTACCTGCTACAGTAAAATTATTTTATTTTCGATTTTTTCCCTTTTTTTTTAAAATTTACTTACACTTTTTTTCGTTTTTTGTTTTCGGTTTTTTTTCATTTTTTTTACATTTAATTATACTCAATAAACCAACTCAGCTACAGTGTTTTTTCAGCCAGCTACAGTGTTTTTCAGCAAAAGTTAAAAGTTATCGCTATTTCGATCACCTCTTAAGAGTTTGTATTAATTTTTAATTTTTTTAATAGAAGTTGGACAAGTTGTTTTCCACCTAGCAAAGCAAAGTGTAGTATTCTCCGGTGTGCGTTGTCCTTTCAGGAGTAATTCCGTCTCTTCTTCCTCTTTGACACCAAACCAACCCAAGCACCCAACTCAACCCAGCCACCGTCTCTCTCCTGCGATCCATTCCGCCCCCGTGTTCTCGCGCTCATCGAAAAACCCGAGAAAAAGAGAAGGAAGTCGCTCGCAAGGAGCAACAGCTGTCGAAGAATCCACCCACTGAGAGAGAGAGAGAGAGAGAGAGAGAGAGGAAAGGAAGGAAGCGAGCAAGAAGCGGCGGAGGGATGGGGCAAGCTCTGCGCAGGCTCTTCGACGCCTTCTTCTCCACCAAGGAGATGAGGGTAATATGATCCTTTCCTTCTACTACCTTTTTCTTCTTTTGCGTCTCGGGGATAGGTGCTCATGTAGGTTCTTGGAACTTCTTGATGTGCTGTACTTTGGGTTGCTTGTTGAACCTTCGCTAATTCTTGCTTTGAATCCTACTGGGCCTGCTTAAATTGTCCCCCAAATATTGCCTAGGCTGGTTGGTAGTGTGCCAATCTGAACCTGTGAGTTTGGTGGGCTTATACGCTGTTTCATGGTGAGGGTGAACTGTCGATCCGAGTTCTTGGTTTTCTTTCTTGTGGATTATCGCGTGGCCTGGGATTTTTTTTCTCTAGGGTTTTCTTGTTGATTTGATATCTGGGACTCGAATTCTCAGCCGTGCACAAGTCCATTTGATTGAGTGCTTGGTAATTAGATCCTCCTTGCAGTGAGATAAGCAATTTGAGGTGAAATGGATCGGGATAGCACTCGAGCAGTTTACATTAGCAATGGATGGGTGTACTGACTCCCAACCCAGCTAATTTTGCGAAGGCCAAATTAGCATTAGCAAACTGAGTGGTCTAGTTAAATGTGGGTATTGCCGTAGTACTTCTTCTGATTTAAACCAGATCGCGAAATCAAAATGCTTTCCAACTATTCATCTACCTTCACTCAACAATTTGTGGCGGCTAGACTGAGCCATTTCATCAAGTCTTCTTCTTAACATCATCCTCCATCTGTTGCTTTTAATCATGTAAAGTTACATTATTTGATGATTTTCTTCTTCTTCTTTTCACTAATAGTGTGATTAACCTTTTGTAGGTTGTGATGCTTGGTTTGGATGCAGCTGGCAAGACAACAATCTTGTATAGGCTGCACATGGGAGAGGTTCTTTCAACAGTCCCTACTGTAGGTAGGAGACTCGTATAACATACCATCATTTCGTTATTTATTTATGTCCAATGTTGAATGATTGTAGCACGCCATGAAGATGCAGGATGTATTGAATTAGCTGACACTTAGCCTCATTATATGTGGCTTGCATATAAACTAAAAGACCAAATTTTTTTGGTTGCTGAAATCCATGATCTGATTTGCCTGGTGACTACAGAGTCAAAAAGCAGAAAAAACATGACCAATGATATCTGGTTGAAGTAGTAGGATATCAAAAAAACCTGATCTTGTTGGTATTGATTCAAAAACTTATTGCTTGTCTTTATCACAGTTTTTGATTCAGAAATGAGTTACTTCAAAAATATTGTTTTTCTTTCGGCACTGATTCAGAAATTGAGTGTGACATATATTTGCAAGAAAGATATGCAATACAATGAAAGCTGGCTACTCAAATGTATACAACCTTGCAGATTTCTATTTAATGAGAAACCTTGTCATGCTTTTGGACAAACTGAACTTGATACATTTGGTCACTGTATATGATTATTTGTTGTGATTACCAGACTTAATGTTATGATTTATGAACCTTGCCTTGACTATTTGGATGGTAAGGATGAAAAACCCCACATTGAGGCAGGTTCTTTCATTTATTAATACAAAAATTTGTGTCATATTGTCGAAATTGAGTTTCCTTGTTATTGGGGTGGTGAACATTTTCCTCTTCCAGATCATGTTACTTGAAACAACTTAACATAATCAAATTTGAGGAGGTAGCAGAAATTTGCGGCCTAACAGCTTTCTCCAGATTTTGGCAATAAATTGCACAATTTTGACATTTCCGTTGTTTACTGCAACCCTCATTTCTTCCATTCATTGATCTCACGTCTATCTTTGGTAATTTCATTTTTCCCCTGCAGGTTTTAATGTTGAGAAGGTTCAGTACAAGAATGTGGTATTTACTGTGTGGGATGTTGGCGGACAAGAAAAGCTCAGGCCATTATGGAAGATGTACCTCAGCAATTCTGATGCACTGGTAATAACTATTAGACACATATCAATATTTAGCATCTTATTTTCCCATCTTGGCCCTATTTTAGTACCTATAATACTTTGTCAAGTCTTCCTTTGTTATTTTTTTCACATGTGGTTCGTCTTCAATTGTGGTTGATATGAAAATATAGCCTATATTTTCTCAAACTGTAACACCTCCTGAAAAGCTCGCATGCTATTGATTGTTTTCCTAATGTCTATTAGCTGCTGGGTGAAGTTAGTAAATTGACATGCAGAACGTAAGTGAGAGCATTTAGTCTTCTGCCAAGGATAATTGTTTAGCTGATTCAATCAGGAGTTTCATGACAGTTCTAATTGTTCCATGGATCATATGCATATCTTTTGCTGCCTAGGTTAAGTATGTGTTTCTGCTTTCAATTTGTTGTAGATCTATGTTGTTGATTCTTTGGACAGAGAAAGGATTGTAGATGCCAGACAAGAATTCCAGGTAACATATTTTGTACTATCTCCATCATTATAGGACTTCCTGGCTCCTTCAACTACATTGGTTGAGAATGTGGGATCCTGCTAACTTGCATTCTTTTTCCCCTTTCAGACAATTATCAAGGACCCTTTGATGGCAAACAGCATAATCTTAGTATTTGCAAACAAACAGGACCTGGTAAGTTAAATTAATAATTTGAAGTGTTAATGCGTAATTGCCTTGCTGTTCATGACCTTATTTGCATGGGTCAGCTTACATGTCTGGTCTTCTCAAATTCCCGTCTGATTTAATAGTATGTTATCAAATAAGCAGCAGAGACACCCAGACTGATTATGTTTTCCTTCGTCACATAGAGAGGTGCAATGAGCCCAGCAGAGGTGAGCGAAGGGCTGGGCCTGCATGATCTCAGGAACAGAATATGGCACATACAAGGGACGTGCGCACTCCGTGGTGAGGGCCTTTACGATGGACTAGATTGGCTTGCATCCACCCTGAAGCAGTTGCAAGACACTGGCCATGCTACTTCAGTTGCTGGCCCTTCCATCTAATTGCACAACAAAAGGTTATACATAATTCTGAGCCCGCTTAAACTCCTTTTTCGCATCTTTATAAGATGAATCTTGTTCGTTATTACAATTGATCATGTCTAGACTATTATTGGCTTACCGTGACATGGTAAAGTAACCCACTGGGTAATTTAGTCTGTTACCACGCTTAGCGGTTAGCGCAGTAAACCCATCCGTCATCACAAATTGTTGTGTGGGGTTAGGAACGAAGTAATAGTTTTTTTATTCCTTTTTTAGCTTAATTCTGAAATGCATGTGCTGTTTGTGCAGTGACCTCAATGTCTCAACCATTTGACGCTCCTCGCCACGGTCATCCGCACGGTCATCCGTTTATCCCACAAGAATATGCTGCAGCGCATGTGTTTCCTTTTGTGCCTGATCTACCGGCTAACTTGGTGTGGCTGCTCACTTGGTGTGGCTGCTCGCAGAGGGCATTCATTTCTTCGTGTTCGTATGAGCCAACTCATCTAACATGAACTTGCAGCTTATGATTCTCTTAAGATGTTTGTAAAGCGATGGACATGTGTATGGTAAACAGCACTTGGCATGGATGATGGATCGTGTATGTTTATACTTGAGGGCTTGTGCACATTTGTTTTGCTGATTGCCTGTCAATAAAAATTTGTGCTTTGATTCTGATCATACCAAGTGCTTCTCTTTACATTGGATGTTTTTTTCCTCTCTTTATGGCTGAGTGATGCTAAGAAATAATTTTAATGAAAAAAAGAGTTACAGAAACATGAACTACTGATGCCGTTTGATTGCAAGTCGAGAGGGGGAAAATGAAAAATAAAAGGGCAACGACGCCTGAGAGATTTGAAATCTCGCGGGGAAACCCATGTTCTTATCAGGCACACGCCTTAACCACTCGGTCAAGGCATCGTTGGCATCTGAAGCAATGATAAGGTAATTCATATTTATTTCATCTTTTCTTTTTGTAAAGGACCCCACCCCCAACATCTCACAGCCTCTCTTTTAAACCGGGCCATATGTCATGGCAGTATCTACGTAAGGCCCACAGCCATCCTCGCGGCCCAAGTTTTTAGCTGACCTATGATCCCCCACCACACAACAAGCAAACGGCTTTTTCACCACCTTTTCAAGCCAGACGGTTTATGGGGACAGCATTTTAAAAACGGCTTATCAACATTCAATTCGTTTATATAAGTATTCAAACGAAGGCAAAAAAACTATCAACTGTAGACATAAGCCATCAGCTACAACCGAAGAGACCCCACCATATTTCTATCTTTGACTTCGAATTTCACCAGGCTTGCTGCACGCCGAAAAGCCCATGAGCTCAGCCAAGCCAGTCTCCACGGCCTCTTTCTGACGCTTGCCCGTATCAGCACTCCAGCAGGCCTGGCTAACATGGATAATATGACTACCAACTTGACAATGAAAGAATTAGCATCACATGTTTTGGACGATGTTCTGGAAAGGCTTCCCTTCCGTGGTTTCAAGACAGGCTAGCTGCCTACAGGCGTCCCGCCGGCCACCACCAGGCCAAGTCAAAAGTATTTGTACAGCAATGCACAACGGGTAGTCTCCCAGCACAACATGGACTTAGTGGGATCATGGGAACATCTGAAGAAGAAGCTGCCCTGCTGGCTCACTTCTCACTCCGCAGTACCCAGCAGGGAGAGGAAACATCATACACCAGGAGTTGCTTGTCATTGCTCCTTCCAGATGCGGCCCGTCACCCGCAGCTTGAGCTCCTGCCTGTTGCCGCCCGAGAAGAAGAGGGCCATGTTCCGGTGGATGATCAGGCCGTCAAAGCTGTCCCGCACCTTCTTGTGGCTGTCCCGGATGCTCCGGGGTATGCCCTGCCACGTCAGCTTCCGCCCGTTCCCGCCCACCTCCAGGCTATAGCAGAAGTTCCGAGCCTCGCTGTCTTGGCCCATGAACCGCAGGAATGCCATGTACACCGGTGCCATCCCGAGCAGGAACGCCTCAAAGTGGAGGCAAAAGTGCTGCCCAAAACACTTGAAGACCTGCAAGGCAACGAAAGGCAGAACACATCGCTAGACCTGACGCAGTCGGAAGCTGCTTAACATACAAACAACTAAGTTTGGAAGGTTTTAAATGAAGCAAATGACGAGGATATGATCACATTCAGAATGCAAAAATATAATAGCAACGCTTCTTATTAGGCAAATACTAGCCTAAAAAATACTGATTAATCAATGCACATACCACACGTTTTTTGGCGCTCCATTCTTTAGACAAAAGACAACAGATGTGTTCCAGATTGCATAATTGGATAACATTCAGATAGATATTACTTACGGTGAGCATCCATGTAGCATTTTCCACTTCATAAGGGTTGGACTTCACATAACGGTGGTTAAAGGTGCAGCCTTCATGCAAGTCCACCTTATGGTCATTTATGAGATGAGACACGAGCATCGGAACATCACCGATGATCAGGCATTCTGAACCTGCGTATGGACAGTTGTACGGCCTGCATCTGCAGAGGTCCTCATGCTTAAGTTTGTTTTGGTAAGGATGAATCTCGGTACAGCCCAAGCTTTGATATTTGCATGGAAGGTGGAGTGACTCTGCCACCTTCTCAAGAGCCAAGCATCTGATATTTCCCAGTTCCTGGCGGCAAGTAGGGCAATGATTCTCTACCCTATGCTTGCAGTTGGAGCAAATTGTGTGACCATTTGGGCACTGCAAGAAGAACAAAATTAATCAGTAGATTATTACCTCTCGCTTTTCTGTATTCACTTTTATATAAATCATAGCTGACAAAAGTTGTTCTAAATATCATGATCTAAAACCTCTAATATCTGTACTACTCAAGTAATGCAATAAGCTTGCAATTCTTTTGACTTCAATGAAAAAAATAAGGGTGGATGCATTAACAAAGCTGAGGAATTGAATAATCATAATAAAGTTAATCAAAACTCATATTTCAACACTTGCCGAGACCATGAAATGTGAAAAAAGGTAAAAATAAATACATAAAACATTACGTGCCTTCATAGAAAGCACACTAAGAAGAGTTCTCATGAAAGGGCAGAAAAAATGTGTGCTGTTGAGAGTTGAGACCATGCCAATGTCCAACGAGAAGACAGAAGCACGGGCACCAAATTGTGTGTGCATGGGCATAAACAATACGGACCATGGACCAAACCAAGGAACTGTTGTCAATGTCATGCATTCCTATTCTTCAACATGTGGAAGTTCTGGATTACTTTGAAGATCAGGAATCCAACATTGTAACAATGGCCAATACGATGAACACAAATGCAAAACAATCGAGTTAGCATGGCCAAATGTTAAAACTTGTCATTGATTAGAACTTACATTACATTAGCATATAAATGGACAGCCTAAATCTACTAGAACAAACAGAAGACAACAATCAAGGGTACTTTTATTCAGCGAAAGAACAAGTAGGCTTTAGCAACACAATAATTTGAATAACTACAAATCCAAGGACATATTAGTACCTTACATGTCCTAAGTTGGTGCAAATGCAACATTTATACCTTAGATATCAAAAGGCCATTTAAGTGAATTTGTCCAAAGTGTTGGGACTGGCACAACTTTGTACACAAACCCAACCTAAATATCCAACAGAGTCAAATGAAAATTGACAGAATTTCATTTGCATACAGGATGACGTGCAATAATGTCTATAGAAATTATCAAAGGATCTTCCGCTGAAGGATTAAAAAAGGGAAAGATTGGTTCTATACCATCCAAAGATGTCGACTTTAGGGAAATACCATTGAAACTTGTTGGTTCACTTTAATACCATCAAACTTCCACACAGTTAGTTTTTTTTACCATTCTGTGAGCATCTGTTAGCTCCTTTCCCATTTTTCACATATTCTTAGTTTTTTTACCATTCGTGAGCATCTGTTAGCTCCTTTTCCATTTTTCGCATATTCTACCAGACAAAGGAACACCAAATCCCGAAATTGCCCCTAGAAGAGGCCACACCAGACCAAACCCAACCAATGCCTGCTCAGCTGCTCACTCTCGCCGTGGCACAAAATTTGCTTGACTTCCTCAGCCGCTGGCACATACTGATTGATCACTACTAGTCTACTACACGCTGGAATCTTCTCTGTCACTGCCCTACTTCCGCTGACCATGTGGAGCAGTCGCCATGGATCTCCTCAACCAAGATCTTTAGGTGGTATTTTTCTAACGTCAACATCTTTGGATGATATAGAACCAATTTTCCCTTAAAAAGGTGTATAGATAAGCATCAGCATACAAACCTGAAGGATAGGCGGCCGCATTGAATTTGTACATACTGGACACTTGAGCAAATCATTCAAGCCAGTCAATGATGATAAACCAACACTGACAAGTAACGCAGCCCAGGAGGGCTTAGATGTAGAATCTCCGTCGAGCCTAATACTACCAAGTGCCTCAGAAAGCCCAGCATCTCCACAATCTGACTCAGGGACATCGGTCACAATGCTGCTTCCTGGGGCCATTGTAAAAGCCTTTTTCACATCGGGAAAGCACTAGAGAATATCAACACCCCCACCACTCCATCCCTCCCTGTGATCGGCTGCATCATTCAGTTCTAAATCCTTATTAGTTGAGACTACGGAAAACTGCAACAAGTTCTTACTTAAAGAAGATATCTAAACATGAAAAAATAAATATGTAGCACAGATTGACACCGATTTTTATTTTTCAGTTTAAAAAGGCTATATAAAACCTGCATGGTTCCTCAGTGGGAATTCAGGTAGAATTTGTTTGTTATCTGGCATACAATCAATGAATCAATTACTAGTTGTCAGTCTTGTCACTACCACCAACAGAATCCAACTTAATGAAAGTTACTGGTAATTAAACTCCATTCAGAAGTCAGAACTCAGAACAGAAGAAAAACTAAAGTCTGTCATAGAAAACCATCTATTTTGGTGGATCTCATCCATCAACTTTGATCGTTGTAGAACTTCAATGTGCTATTAAGAGTAGTTACTTCATCCGATCCACATTTGGATTAACAAAAAGCCCCAACAATTCAACATTCTAAAGAAACGACAACAATCGCTCCTTGGCTCCATGCTTCATTTGGTTTCACAACAAACTTATTTCTCCTTCAAGATTCACAGGCTTAAGTTAGTAAATGTTACTACCATCATAACAGAAATCAAGTTCACCTCACCCCAATTCAAACAACATTCTGCTCCTCACTGTTCTCCCATGACAACAATTGGCTAATTTGCCCAAACCGAGCAAAATTTAGCAACTTTTCTCTCTTCACAACAGGAAAAATGGAGATTTTTTTAACAGTATTTCTCCTTGAAGATTTGCATCGGCACTGCAGTGGAATCTTTAGAAATGTTCCTGGGGCAGGTGAAGCCCCAACATTTTTGAAAAATAAAACCACGCAGCAAACAGATCGGGGACTATAACTGAACGGAGAGAAAGAAAAGATCCCCCAGAAACAAAACGAACTCTTGGAACAACCATCCAATGAAGCAAGGATTCCTTACCAACAAAAGAAGAACTTAATCCACGTCGGGAGTCGGGAAGGATCTCCACTCCACGCCAGTCCAGTACCAGTAGAGGGGGAGGCCTCTCCTACGGGAGAAGAGTTCGGTGGAAGGAGCCAGGCCTGGTTTGCTGTGTCCCGTCGCCGGCAGAGAGGTCGCCGATAACGAGGCACAACAAATTGTGAGGAAGAAAAGAAGGCGGAATGAGACTGGGAAGGGACGAATTTGCGGGAGAAATTAGACAAGAAGAAGAAGAAGAAGAAGAAGAGGGAGAGGCGACGGTGGGGAAGAAGAACAGTGAAGACTGGGATATTCCAGAATTCTATTTTTCTTGATGAAGAATTCTAATTTCACACGTACTCCACTTTCTTCTGTATTGCGGATCGGATCGGGATGTATCTACACACACCATTACTTCCTTCGGTACGGTGGATCGGGTGGTAAATTGCATTATTGCAGTTAATAATCAAGTTGCTTGTACTTTTCAACAGACAAAAAAAAAGACCCTGCAGGTGCCGAACAAGTTGAAGAATCAAATCTCCTTCCTTTTTCTGAGAAAAAAGGAAAAGATACTGCGGCATTCACGCATTTCAATTGCTCCCAGCTACTTGATGTCCTGACTTGATGCCCATATATATTCGCGTAGGCAGAGATATGACCTTGGGGTCCAAATAAATACGAAGGCCATGCTGCTCCACAAGCTCCATTGTGTGTTACTACTACTGCGTAGTAGTACTACTGTAGTACGTGCTAACATAACATGCAGTGCTCTGCTCTGTTTTCATGCTGGCTCATGCGCATTTCAGTATCTTCTCGCTTGCTCTTCGATCGATTCGGGCTTGGAAGGCGTCGGGGATTTAGGATGCGCGTGGTCACGGGAGAGGGCTAGGTCGAGGGCACCAGACACTGCCTTTGCTAGCACCCTGCTTCCTGTACATGGTGCTAATAGCGGACAACAGCGCCAAGATCGATCAAACCAGCAGCTAACCAGGGGGCGGACCAAAGAGAAATCGAGTGGGGCCAGGCTCTCGCTTAATCTTGAATTTATGGTAGAGCAACCAACTGTTTTAGTATTTGGGCTTTTACTAGAGCAGCTCTAATGTCTGAATCTACTACGGTATTATCATGTGACACGAGCTAAGTGACTCTACTCAGTTTTGATGCTAAGCCTATCCCGTAGCTAGCGACATCGAAACTATTGTTGCGCCTCATCTTTTCGGTTTTACTAGAGTAGCTCTAATGTCTAAGTCTATTACGGTGTTATCATGTGACTCGGGCTAAGTGACTCTACTCAGTTTTTGTGCTAGGCCTATCTCTGTAGCTAGCGACATCGAAACTGTTGTTGCGCCTCATCTTTTCAGTTTTCAGAGGCTGTTTTTCGGTTTTTATACAGTAATTAGTTTTTAAATAGAGTGTCTTTTCAAGACGAGGCTTACAAGTTAATTATATTGTACACTATAACGACTTCATTTATTTCGGCAAAAATCGTACGCGAGTTTCTATTACTCTATGCTCTCTCACATAAATAATCCAAAAATCATAAACCACAACTAAAAGATATAAACCAAAGAAAAAAAGACATGTTTGCTTGCTCGGTACCCTTTTTGCTTCTTGTTTGGAACACGATGTCAGCTTGGTGTATCCCATTCTAAGACAGACATAGTACTATGCATGATACTAGATAACATATACAGTAGTACATGTTAAAGTATGATATAAATTTATAATATTTTAAAACTCTTGTTCGTTAGCATATATATATATATATATATATATATATATATATATATATATATATATATATATATATATATATATATATAGTTACATGGTTAAGGTATATTGAAGTTTTTGTGTTTGTAATCTCTAATCATATAGTGGATTTTATTTTCATATATCTGTTTTTTTTCTGCACAGATTTTTCATGTAAAATCTATATAGTTATATTTTAATTGTTTATTTTTATCATACGTTTTACAACAAATAGCATCTAAGCTTCCTGTTCGAAGGTGTAGCCGCGGCCTCCGGAGGAGACGACTCCCGCGCGGCCATCCCGCAGCATCCTACGTGTCGTCTGCAAAGCATTCGGTGTGTGTGATCGACTGGCTCGGCGCGTTCCGTTCCGTATCGTCGAATCCGAGGCTGCCATCGTCTCCGTTACCGAGCCGAATCGAAAGGCCGAGACCGAGCCAGAGCACTGCCCACGACGCTAATCAGAGAATGCACGCGAGCCAGAAAAGGCAACTAGCAGAAGTTGTCAGGTCGTATCAAGCTGAGATCCAGACGTTGATTCCAAAGAGGCAACCAAGTAAGGACTTCACTATTCCACGGAAATAAAGAAGAAGAGTCGAGCAGGGGCATAGCTGTGGCTTGTTGTTTTTCTTTATTCGGCTAAACTCGCTAGACGCACACGAACAAGCTACCAGGAATTTAAAGACCTCTGCTAAGCGTGCACAAGGAGGTGTACCAGAGATTTTGCTACAGCCGTAACTTTCGGCGGGAAAATTAAAAAAATTCACTTCCGTCGGTGCACATATGATGTACCAAGAAAGTTGCGCTACACTGCTACATACACCGTGAATTGTACCAGGAGTGATTTTGGTTTACCTTAACTTTGTCTAATAACTCAACTCCATACTAAACGTCGATCTGCGTTCTATCTCGACGATTGTTTCAGTGCTAACTTCACCAACATCATTGCCCATGCATGCCCAACACCATGCCTACATTATACTGCGCCATCTTCGTCGATGTTTTTTTGCCTTAGTCAATCGTCATATTTCATGAAGAAGCTATGTTGTCAACTTTGCATGTTTTTATAGAGACAGAGTTTATTGCAATTCAGATCGTTGTATCTATTATTGTTGGCATCTATGTGAGTAAATCATTGGTTATTTTATCTATGATCCATCTTCTTCAACGGGCTCTTGCAGCAAGATCTACACATACAGAGTCTAAGTTAGAGTTGCGATTCTAAATATAATGAGTTAATTTAGGTAATGCTTGATCGTTGATACTTCAAAAATACCATCTTAATTTTCTTATTCATTAGTGAAAATTATGCTCCAAAAATGAGTTTGAGATAAATGATTTAAAGTGCAAGCACTACCACACAACTAATCATCACAGACGATTTCTGAACCGTCTAAATTTATGCATCTGTAATAACAAGTGGTTATCACAAACGGCTCCCAAACTATCTGTGATAAGTTACAACACAGGCGATATTTCAAAAAAAAACGTCTATGATATATCAGATATCACAGACAATTCTTAAACATAGCCGTTTTGTGATATCTGACATATCACTAGAGGTGAAAACGGATCAGATAGTTTCCGACCGATTCGGATGAATACGGATACGGATTGTGTCGGATCGGATTTTTTTCGGATAATTCTCGGATCGGATACGGATACGGATACAGTAAGCCCAGTATCCGTCGAATACGGATACGGATACGGATAATCCGGATAAAACGAAACCGGATATCCGGATTTTCTAGAATCTCACCATTTTCTTATTTCTAAAATCCGAATAAAATCCAAAAGGCTCTAGAAAATACCAATTAAATCCCAAAAATTCACCAAAAATACCAGAAAAATCCTTAAGACCTGAGGAACACAAATAAAATATTTTTAACTCATGTTAAAGTTTAATTTAATCATATTAAATTATTTTAAATTTTAAAAATTTATGTTATGCTTGATTTAATTCCAGAAAATTTATTTTTAAAAACAGAGCTTTATAAACTCCATAAAATCAGGATGTTACAAACTATTTACGTATTTTTTGTTAATTTTGGATGTATAGTTGAAGGGGTTTTCATGTTCCGATAAATATTCGTAACCGTATTCGTTTCGATTCGTATTCGATCCGTATCTGTATTCGATATTATTCGTATTTGTATTCGTATTCGATTTATCCGTATTCGTATCCGTATCCGAAAAAAAATATGAAAACAAATATGGTAGAGGCATTATCCGTCCATATCCGATCCGTTTTCACCCCTACATATCACATATGACTAATACCAAAAACCTCTGTAATATATCATATATCACAGACGGTTCGTAAACATAGTCGTCTGTGATAGCTAGTTGAATAGCTAAATTATTTTCTATTTTTCAGCTAGCATTAGGAAATGCTAGTCATGCACCTTGAAAACAAGCAGGTTACATATATAGAACACATTAATTATTATACAGATCTCACAAATGAATTAAACAACTGAATGAAATACAATTGAATGAATTGTTTGATTAAGTACAATTGAATGAATTATAATTGAAACAAATGTTTGAACATCTAATCATCTAGATCGTCGAGGTTGAACTCTCCTTTTGGGTGAATGATCTCCGCCATCAAGAATTTGGAGAGCTTTCCTCGAACTTCAGCAATTTTGTCAAGATCGAATGCACTTGAGTTGATTTTAGGAGTCTAGTCCTGGCCTCTTGAGGGGTTATGTTAGGGAAGTTATATTACCTGTGGCTCATACTTTTAGTTGAAAATAAATAATTATATCTAAAAATGACTTTTAGAATGAAGGAATGAGCAGTAGGAAAAAAGAGAGATGTTTACGTATGACGGAAACAAGAGAAATGGGGTGTGTGTGATACGCCATTGATCCCTAACTTATCCTCATAGCGAGAGAAGTGGAGAAACCGTTTCGAGAAGCCAAATATTCATACTAATTTTTAGCTTCTCTAAGTAGAAGCTAAAAGCAAAAACTAATACGAACACCTGTTTACTTTTGACAAAATTCTTGTAAAACTATTGTTTTTTATTCGAAATAGGATTTTGACGGATGTTCCTTATTTATGTAACAACTTTCATTTGTACATTTTCATATCTAGGCCTAAAAATGAGAAAATTAGTCTATTTGGAAGGGCTTGGGTTGAGACATGACTCACAAGTTGAAATACCCCACGTTCTTTAATTAGCTATTAAGCGTGGTTAGTAGTACTCACGGAGGTTAATTAGTAAGTAATTAGAGGTGCTAAGACTTGTAGTTCGAAGATTGCAGTAGAACCCAATTCAATAGTAACCTTTACACACGGCAGCACAAAAGAGATAAATCTTGAATCATTTCATTCTTTATTAAAAGAATTACAATTACAAGAGGGGAGGTAATTACAGTCAAGGACCATCTCATACATCCACACATACATTAAACTTATTGCACACACGCTAATACACTATCACAAGGATACACAGTAGTACACGTTATGCATTTCATACATTAGGTTGCCGTCGAAACACACTCTTTTCATTAAGAGTAGTCAATAGTTTAGATACCAAAAGAGACCGAACAAAAGATCAAACATCCAAAAGCAAGTAGAAAAAGAAGAAAATTGCCGTCAGAGCCCTCGGGTTAATCTCGGACGGGGTATTCTGTTCATAGATATACATGACCGTCCGGGGGCCAGTCGGTACCTCTCACAACCATAGAGTTCATCATTCGGCAGAAACAAACATGTTTTACCTCGAAAACACTGTATCAAACCCAACACATGTCAAATAGCCCACAAAACCACTCCCTTAGATGGAACCTCCCCAGCCAGGGCCATCGGCCAGTAAAATTTTCCCCAGGCAGCGCTGCCCAAAAAGCACAACATCGGGTAGTAAAAACCAGAGCCGATGTAACCCTTCAGGCAAAGCAGTCCTAGAGCAAACCAGGACCCCAGTCACGATCCTTCCAGTAGAGAGCACCAACCCTTTTCTTCCTCCCCATTCCCATCCACAAACCACAAGCCCCACCACGTTCCAGCCCCACCGCCACCACCAAATCAATCCAGGCACCAGACAACCAAGAGCAAGCGAGGAGTTGGACAAGGAGGGGACCGCAAGCCGCAAAGGAGGCCACCGTTGGAACCAGTCCGCACTCGAGCAACCGGAAAGCGACCATCGAGCTTCAGCCACCATCCCAGCCGCATCCAGTCAACCTCTCACCACCAAGGTAGCCCTCAACACCCAACGATACTAGTACTTTCCCCATTAGCACTTTATACTCAACTAGGAGTCAACCACACAGCAAGCAGGTATCACACCACTTCACAAGCATTCGGCCAAACCACCATAGAACCATCGCAATATCTCATCCGATAGTAGTTAAGGGAAATGAGAGGAGGCCTTACTGTAGTTAAGGGTAGGCGGCGGCGCGTTATCCCTTCACTTGTGCTAAGAAAATCAAAACAAGCTTGCATCAGCAAATTAGCATCCGAAAGAATCAAGGGGGAAAGGTAGCCGGGTACAGGCGGGCCAGATCCAGGCTCTAGGCCCAGATCTGGAGGTTGGGGAGAGGCGGCGGTGAGGTGAGCAGGAGAGAGAGAGAGGGAGAGGGAGGAGGAGGAGAGCCAAGGCGGCACAGGCGTGAGAAGGGGGAGGGGCGGCGGAGAGAGAGCAGGGAGGGAGAGAGAGGAAGCGCAGGGGAGAGATGTGAGGGGAGGAGGCACAAGACTGAGTGGCGAAGAGTAGTGGCGACGCAGAGGAGAGAAAAGAGAGAGGACAACAGCGGCAAGAAAGGAGGAGGGGAGAGAGGAAGAGAGAGGAGATAGGGAGAGGACGACGACGCAATAAAGAAGTGAGGAGGGGGAGCAAACGCAGGAAGAAGGGAAAATGGGGGCCAGGCGCAAGAAAAGAAGTTTGGGCAGCCAGTGTAGAAAAGAAGAAGAAGAAAGATTAGAAAATGATAAGAGAAGTAAGAGGAGGAAAATCATTCATGCAACCGCGTTTAAAACTTGTAGCCATGTATAAATAATTGTATATTTTGTTAACGCTTCCGAGGTCTTAACTTAATTTTTTTATAGCCGATTTAGTAGTTAGAAGCTGTAATCTTTAGACTAGTATGAATTAATCTGGTCGTTAGCGGGATAATCTAGCTCAACGCTTTAGCAACCCGATAGCCAACCAAACCCAACCCTAGAAGACTCACATCGATGTTTTAGCATTCTATTATTCCTTACTATATCCTTTATCATCGCAATTAGTTAAACCATATTATTATTGCAAAAGGCATTTCGAACTTGTAAGGGAAAAAGTACCGGTAGCGCGGAGTTTCAGACCTTTTATCACCTCAGGCAAGCAGTCCATTGATCAATTTCTCGAGTATTTTCAATATCTTAGTATTTTGATACTATTTTAATATCACCTTGCATATCAATGAAAAGTCTTTAAATCGAGATTTTAGAGAAAGAAAGATCGGCGACTGATGGAGCAGTCGGTCGTATAGATTAATAAAAAGGTGGGCAGAGGTTGCCTTGGCAAGTATCAGAAGGGCGGGTTGGGGATCTCTGCATAGGATATAATATAAGTAACTACCAACTTCATCTGTATGAATAGACCGATTCAATCGTATTAACCAACATTTCATCCACGGATTGACAGAATTAGTAGTGCTATTAAGATTATTGTATTCTCCACATGGGTAATTATTTATTTAGGGGAAGAACCCAGAGCCGATAAGAACCCGGGAGTGGGGATCCATATGCAAGAACCCAGAACTGGTAAGTAGTCCATAAGTGGGGGATGCGGATCGTAAGAACCCGAGAGTGGGGTACGCGAAGGCGATATATTACGCAGTTGGGTGTTGGGTGATGGTCGAACCGCCCTAGCCAACGGCTATGTCACTTTTGGTAGACCTGGGTGAGGGTGTTGCGCCACCCTAGGTTGCTGATTGAGAATAGTTGGGTAGAGATATAATATATTGAGATAGTTACAAAAATTTTGTTTACTGATCTGGGCACCGCATATTAGGAAATGCGAAAATTCATGTGCCATTAGGATTAGAATGATGTTGGGTAAAGTGATACAAGCTTGCGCAATGATATCTAAATCATGAATTCATGCCTGTCTCCGGGAAAGGAGATTACGGGAACCCATGGAAGTTCTTAGCTGTTCATACAGATGTTCAGTAGCTTTCAAATTAATAAAAATTGAAAAAAAATTCACAACAAAAACCTTATTTTTTTATCTATAAGCATAAAAGTGGCATTGAACTTATCATTAAAGGATCAAAGAGAGACTAGACAGAAGCATGTGATGCATATTTGTTATATAAGCTTGTTGAGTACTCCGTACTCACCCTTGTTATTATTTCTTTTGTTAGAGGATAGCCAGTATACTGCTACTGAGGGGGATGAGGTCAGGCAGGAGGAGCCCTACTCCCCTAGAGAGAAAGATGGTTTTGAGGTGGAACCGTATGGGGGTTACACCTCATATGATGACACTGGGAGGACTAGGGTCATAGGGGCAATCCAGGCTCCACGCCTTCGGTATTTGCACTACTAGTGTTTTGTATCTTGGACACTCTTATCTTGTATAATTAGATTACTGTCAGACTTTTGTATTAGAATTGTAATAGCTTGACTAGGCATGCTGTATGGAACTTTAGCCCTGCGTGGCAATGTAAATGTATGGACTGTATTATCTCTAATTATTGTTCTGCTGCAATATTCTGATGGGCTTATCACTCGTTATAGCGGTGTTTTATCGGCTAAGACGAGTGATAATCCATTGACTAGCATAATTACCCCGTGGTAATTGTGGGTAATTGTGCGGATCATTTCACAAACTTACAATAAGCATTTTTTTGCGATGATAGATATAAAATAATCTGAAGAAGGAAATTTCACATCATTGGTGCAAATAGAACAACAAACCCTATTTGCAACGTACATGAAATACTTTCCCGAGATAAATAACAGATATAAGAAGATGGATTGCACAATTAATCCTTGTTTACATCAGTTATTTTTTTTGCACACTAGCTTAGCTTTGTTTCTAGCCAGTACAGGTGACAATAGGATATATTTCCTCAAAGCATAAGCTAGCGTGACACCAATCAAATGGTAGATCTGGCTAAAGAAAATATGAGTATCACATGATTGCTGGAGTACTTGGCAGCATAGCATTGTAGAGGATTGAACGGACGACGTGATTGTGCATGGAAATATTCTCCCTGCCAATTGTTCGCTCCAACACCGCATCAAACTCTGATTTTTTTCCCATCCTCAGTGACAAGAATTTGTTCAAACATGGGTAGTAGTGTGCAGCTCTCCCTTGCCTGCAGCTGTGCCCTTATCTCTTGGGTGTTGATGCGGCTAAGCTGCGGTTCTTTCTATAGTAGCTATGGAGTGGATTCTTTGAAAACTAGCTATTGTAGTGTAAATCGTAAGTTATAAGTTATAAATAAAAAAGAAGACACCCATGATGTTGCTATCGGTGCTGAGTTCTTGATCATTCCTGCTGTTGATTAACAAGAATAAAGAAAGAACTAGGTTAAACGAAGAATAAATAACATGAGTATTTACCTAATACAGTGAAGATTATGACAAAACGATATAACAATCAATATATTGCACATTACAAATCAAATAATTTTAAAGTAGAATTTTCAGTTTTGAAGAACCCTGAAGCTACCGGCTCACTACACATGACTTGCTTTGGCACACACTCGTCCATGCCCCCCTTTTTTTGGTTTTTTTGTGATCTAGGCTTCGATTTCTCCAAAATTTGAAATAAACAAGGTGGTTTTCTAAGTGATTTTTCGAAACTGTTTCTTCAAATGGCTTTCGAGCCTAAAATCGTTTATACCATCCGTGTTGGTGTCTTCATCATCTAAAAAATACAGTTAAAAATCACTAACCACAATATAAAAGAACAAGACAAATACCAATGACGCAATCAATTACCCAGTTGTTTGAGCACCAAATGCAATGTTGCTTTAAAGTCAAACGAGGAGCGCCAACTTTGCTTTCTATTGTTGGAAGTAAATTTGAAACTTTTTTTGCTTGACAAAGTAAGTGAACCAATTGCACAATTTCGTCTAGCACATGGCTCCACCCACATGCAAAGATTACTATACAGCCCACTGGTCAGTTGGTGCCACGTCAGCGTTTCAATATCTGACCCACTCACCAGCTTCGCTTCCTCACAAACTTGCTCAGCAGCGTCCGCACCAGCAGCTGCGGTGCCTCTCCTCGCTCGCGCTCGCAGATCGGCGCCAGCGCCAGCGGCGCGCGATGAGCATGAAGCATCCGCACGCGCAGCTGCGGGACGCGGAGCCGTCAACCTCGCCTCCCCCGCCGCCGCACCGACGCCTGCGCGGCTTCGCCTCCTCCGCGGCCGACCCCTCCGCCGCGGCGCCTCCCCCGCGGCGGCGCGGCGAGCGGGAGCGGGAGAAGGAGCGCACGAAGCTGCGGGAGCGGCACCGGCGCGCCATCACCAGCCGCATGCTGGCCGGGCTGCGGCAGCACGGCAACTTCCCTCTCCCCGCCCGCGCCGACATGAACGACGTCCTCGCCGCCCTCGCTCGCACCGCCGGGTGGACCGTCCACCCAGACGGCACCACCGTCCGCTCCTCATCTCAACCCCCTGCCCTTCCCCCTGCCCAATTGGTCCGTGAACCCTCTCAAATCCCTTCTTCTTGCTTCCTTTACTTAGATGCTTGCCATTTAGTTTTATTCGGCTTCTTACTTACTTAGATGCTTGTAGTTTCCGCATGTTAATTGTAGTGGTATATCACTTTCTTGCTTAGTAATCAAAGATGTGACGCCGAATGTGTAGTTTTGCAAGAAATCTTTAGCATTGCTTCACTAACGCATTCTTGTTGTTCTCATTTGCAGCAGGGAACTTTTCAGGTTACATCTGTGGAAGCCCCAACTCTGACTAATGCCCTTAACAGCTATGCCATCGGGACACCATTAGATTCTCAGACTTCTGCCCTACAAACAGATGATAGTCTGTCACCATCGTCGTTGGACACAGTTGTGGTGGCTGAGCAAAGCATTAAAAACGAGAACTATGGGAACTCGAGTTCTGTCAATTCTCTGAATTGTTTGGATAATGATCAGGTGAGCAAAGTTTTGCATTTGATTGGCTTAACTGATGCTTGCGATATGCCGACCTATGTAATCACCTAAAAGCTATTTTTTGCCAACTGAATAGGTGTATCCTATTGTGCAAAATACCCAGTCAAGTTCTTTTTTTAATGGTGCCCATGCATAGACCTAAATCATGGATGATATGGTACATGGTAGATGAAAAAGAACTCTACTTTCTCTGAAGTATTTTCATAGTTATAAAAGTTCACGATATAGCTTGAATGTAATTGGGAAAAGTGATGCTGATATATTGGCACTAAAACTTATTTTGACAAGAAACTGAACGTCCTCTTTCATTGTAACTGAAGTAATAGGTTTTAAACATCATTTACATGTGAGATGTGACCTATCACCAGAGAAACAATAGTGCACTTGACATAAAATGATAAAAATGAAATTTCACTTCCTCTTGCTATTAGAACCTCAGGGTCTAGCATCTTTATAATAACTTGGAGTCTATCGGTTCTTTTCATTTGTAAACTGTGAACTTAGTTGCCGTCAATAGAGGCCATAATGTTACAGTTCCAGCTTGCAATAGTGTTCGAGTTGCATCATACAACAGTACTTATATGGTTAGTATCCTGTCATTATTAGAGGCTAGACTAGATTAAACAAATTTTTTTTTGCAGAATTGCATTGTCAACTTCACAAATTCTTAATTCTGCAGCTAAGCTTTTCCTTGGAGCTTTCTGATTTAGCAGATTTTCTTGGGTGATAAGTGATAACCTTGTGTTTTCTTTGATTTGTTGAATTGTAATAGTTAATGAGAGCATCAGCAGTGCTGGCAGGTGATTACACCAGAACTCCATATATACCAGTTTATGCCTCTCTGCCTGTAAGTTCCCTGTGAACCCAACCACTTAAACTTGTTTCTTCTGATGTGTCATGCTGTCATGCTGTTTGTTGCTGAGGTGGCTTTGTAGTTTCTCTTTGAACTATGCAGATATATTGGATACAAATCTCATCAACTACATGCTTATGCAAATATGACACCCACTTAAATTCTGCTGTTCAACTCATGCCATACGATCCCATGTAATGGCAGTCACATATTGCCAATCAACCAAGGTTAACGTAATACCAGCTATCACAAGTTCATGTAGACCTATGAAGAGGCGATCAAAACCTTCTAATGCAGTAGTTAAGAATGAGGTTTGTATTGAGTTGTATGTACCAACCAATTCACCCATAAGCTTAAGCTGATGAGGAAAGATGGACAATTCACTTATACTTCAACACTCCTCACATGTAGACTCTCTCAGGCCTAAGACATGGAAATAGAAGTGGACTGCAATTATTTTTTTAATTGCACCAGCCAGGTATCAAACTTAAGACCTCTTGGCTCTGATATCATATTAAGTTTCATGTACCAGTCAGTTCACCCAAAAGCTTAAGTTAATGAGGAAAGGTGGGCAATTCACTTACACTTAAACAGTTTGGATAAAAAAAATACACGTCACCCTTCCTAGTTAGCGGTCTATCATGAAAGTTGCTGCTTTACGGAAAACGAGTTAACAGAAAATTTCTCTAATAGGATGTAACAGAAAATCCAAATATTGCATGCACACTAACTCACCATACACTGGAGGCCGATCCCCATCTCTCCGCAAATGAGCTGCCATCAGTCATCCTAGTTGCCTCCCACTGGTCACCGTCATTGCCTTCCCTTTGCTGTTCCTGCCCTGGACTCTCACCCTCTGGTTGTGCTAGGTCCCACCTTTCTGCGCAAGGGACCGCTCAAGAGTCATGGGATCCATGGGACGAGCCGTCGCCACGCTCTCCTCAGGTTGCTATAGCCCTCTATTCACCGTTATGTGCTGGTCGCCGAAAAGGACTTTGATTCCATATCCCTTTCTACTATTTAGCCCTAGATCATTCACGTTATAGGCACGTGCTCTGACTGGATGCCATGCCATTTCTCGCTTGCTAACTGGATGTCATGTCCTAGAGTAAAATAGGTAGATGGCCAAACAGGTCAAAAGTATATCATACCATATGTAGTCCATCCTTGACTCCTTGTGAGATTTGAGAAGGCTAGGGTTGCTTTCTCTGTCAGTCATATATTCTCAAAATTTTGGTATCTATGATCTATCTTCCACACCATAATAGAGCAGTGTTTCTGTTGCTGCAGATGGGCATTATCAATAGTCATTGCCAATTGGGTGACCCAGAGGCCGTACGCACTGAACTAAGGCATCTGAAATCTTTGAATGTTGATGGTGTTGTTGTTGATTGTTGGTGGGGGATTGTGGAAGCCTGGACTCCTCACAAGTACGAGTGGTCTGGCTACAGGGACCTTTTCGGTATCATTAAAGAGTTCAAGCTGAAAGTTCAGGTTAGGTTTCATGACTCGTGACATTTTTTTTAAGATTCTTTTACTCACACATCTGGCATTTATCATATTTATTTAATAATAATTTTGTGCATGATTACTATTAGGTGATTGAATTATAGTAAGTTACTAAGTTGTGAACTGTCATTTCTGTAATCCTTGCGGCAATAATATGTCTACATGAGAGGCATTAGACCATTCAGAAGCAAATTATCCAATTGCCAAAATATTAGATGATTGAATCTTATGAATAGTTTACCTGTCTAAATGTACTATTTATAATTAGCACTGAAGTTTACTTGGATATCTCAAAACTAAAGCATCAATTTAGACAAAGGGCATCCTGACATTGTTAAAGCTGAGTGGTTTCATCATGTATCATACTATCATTGGCAATCTATGTTCATTTTCCTACAGAAGGCAAAATTCTAAACATGCTATGGAATCAGAAGGGATTATAATTGTCCTGACATAACCATAATTTTGACCTTCCAAAGTGGAGGAAGTAACATGACTAAACCTTCTGAGTTTATTTGATGGATTTCAATTATGAGCATCATGTAACACTGCAAAATATTTAATCTCCTTAAAAAAGTTAGATAAGCCTTTTCTTCTCTTCTTGCTTTTATCACACTTTGACTTGTGTTGACTAAAAGGTGTTCTTCAACAAACTTCTTAAGGTTGTATTGTCATTTCATGGGTCTGGGGAGAGTGGATCAGGTGATGTGATAATCTGTCTCCCAAAGTGGGTCATGGAAATTGCACAAGATAACCAGGATATATTTTTCACTGATCGAGAAGGTAGGAGAAATACAGAATGTCTTTCCTGGGGAATTGACAAAGAGCGAGTCCTTCGAGGGAGAACTGGCATTGAGGTATTGGGTCATCCTTGGTAAATTTGCTTCTCTCTTCTTTAAACTTTACTTTAGCATCAGCGGTTGTTAAAAAAAGGAAGCTGCTATTCTCCTTTGATGAGCATTACTTTGGTTTATTTCTAGTGACATTTTTAATGCATTTAAATGTTTGTCCTTTTTTTCTGCAGTGGTAGTTATAGTATATCCTATAGATAGCAACAACCTGTTCCTGGTATTGAAAACATTAAACTTGTACAGTATCTTCTTTAATCTTGTTTCATGTCACTACACTCTAATTGAAGGAGAAACTAGTATAATGATATTTAATGAGATTATATGCAGGTCTATTTTGATTTCATGAGGAGCTTCCATATGGAATTCAGAAACCTGTCAGAAGAAGGTCTTATTTCTGCTATTGAAATTGGATTGGGTGCTTCTGGAGAGCTAAGATACCCTTCGTGTCCAGAAAGAATGGGCTGGAGATATCCTGGTATTGGTGAGTTTCAGGTGTTTACTAAAACCCAATGTCCAAGTTTAAACTATCAAGAATAGGGATAAATACATCAGTTTCTCTTTCTTTTTTTTCTTTCTGAACCCTTTTCATTCTATTAATTTAACATGAAAGAATATAAAATTGTACCATTTTACAATGTTTCCTTGTAGTATAAATAAGGTATTAAAGTTTCTTTCTATGTAGAACAGTGTTCACGAGTACTCTAGAAGTATATGTATACAAATTACAAAATACCAACAAAGCTTGTAGCATCACCATACAGAGCGTAGTATATGCCTGAGGTGTGGTGGCATACAAGTGAGTTTGAGTAGTGACATTAGGATAAAAAGTATACCTCCCAAGAAACCTCCTAGAACATGTCAGAAACTATATCCTAATGTTCAAAAATGGGTTTTGGGACAGATTTGATAACCTTGTAACAGTGTACTAGAAGTTGCTAAGTCGGGCATCCTTTGCTAGTTTGTATAAGATTGTTCCACATTATTCTAACAGTAAGATGTTGTATTTCTCAAAAAGGAAAAAATGTGGATCTTATGTGTTGTCAAGTTTTCTCAAACTAAGTGCTCGCATTAAGCGGCTCACACCCTTTGTTGCCTTCTCTTTGTCTATTATTATTTGCCATAACCAAATTCCTTTCAATTGGTGATGGCTAGTCTTGTTTGGTAGCTTGTTGTGCTGTTATTATGCAGCAGTAGGACAATATACATGTGCAGTTCTGCAGTAGACACCCTTTGAGAACCATATAATGTCATTTTGTCTGTTTTGTTATGAATATTGTATGTATTGATATGAGACCTAAAGGGTCATATATATATATATATATATATATATATATAAGAGTACAAGGGGATATGCTATATAGAGATAAGGCATATATGCAATAGAATACAAACTCTATATCCTAATACAACTCTATCTCTTTAACACCACCTTCAAATGCAAGGCGTATGCAAGAGCATTGCATTTGAAAATAGTTGTTACTAAAATAGTAAAAACAAAAATCCGAAATCCGAGTCTTCATATGTTGTCGTAGCGTGCAATTCTTGAAAAATACTGTCAAATCAAACCGAAGAGATGATAGAAGTATGACGGTGCGGATCGAAGCCCAAGACGGCGGCGGCGCAGTGCACAAGGTGCAGAAAAAGCGCGGCGGCCTTAGAAGCTCGGGGCGGCGGCTACAGAAGCAGCGGCATCATACGACTTCTATGATCTACACGTGGCTCAGAGAGAAGAGCGTGGCTGCTGTCATGCAAAATAAAATTCCTATGCTTTTTGATTGATAATAAATTTTGTAGACTCGCACGGCTTGGACGAACTGAAGGATAGAGATTATGGATTGGGGATGGATGCAACCGAACGGATGAAGTGGAGACGACAGCAGCTTGGGCAGCGGCGGCGACGAGATCGGGAAGGAGACGACGCCGCACATGGAGGGCAGTGAAGTGGAGGACGCTGCACACAGAGAGCAGCGAAGTGGAGACGACACCGGCTTGAGCATGGCGGCGGCTCGGGCGGCGGCGGATTAGGAGATTGGGAAGAAGACGACGCCGCACACGGAGGGCAGCGTTGAAAGCAACGGAACAACTAGATCAGAACCCTCTTCTTTTTTTTCTTCTCCCTCTTTTTTTTACTTTAAAAATCACACCCGATTGGTTCGGCCTCACTGAAGCGAAGCGCGAGAGGCACGGTCGCGGCGCTTGCGCGAAGCGCGAGAGGCATGGGCTCGCGCGAAAGGCATCGGCGAAGGCATCGCGGCAGGGGGGAGGCATCGCGGTCGTCGGTGTGGGGCGGCGGCGCGGAGGCGGCGGTGCCCATCGCGACTCGCTCGCGCCGCCGCCCAGACGCCAGCGGAAATGGGGCGACGGCGGCGCCGCGCGGCTCGGCCAGACGGCCTCGATGTGCTCCGGAGGGCTCGCTGTCGGCGGTGAAGTCGGTCGGTGCTGTGACCTCGGTGACACCAGAGTCGGCGGAAGCGACCACTGCGTCATCCGGAGCGGCGGAGATTACGCTGGAGGAGGCATCGGCGGCGACATCGGGGTCAGGCAACAGCCACGGCGAGGACCCCGACACGCACCTTCCCCCAGAAAGCGGCGCGGCGCAGGCGGTGGTGACCTCCAATGGCAGGTCCCAGGCGCCGGAGCACCGCAAGATGTTGAGGGAACGAGGTTCGACGAGGATGCAACCAGCGGCACGAAGCAGAGGGCGCTGTACAGATCCTTGAGGCACACCGACCGCAGCGACGAGACGGGCGGGCGGGATGTCCGGTGGCGACTGGCGAAGATGATGTGGCCCAACAAGGTGGCCGCCCCCGGGAGCAGAGATCGATCCTCTCGGGGGCAGCGGCAGCGGAAGTAGATTGATGTTAGGTTAGGGTTTTAATCTAAGCTCTGATACCATGTTATGAATATTGTATGTATTGATATGAGACCTAAAGGACCATATATATAGGAAAGCACAAGGGGATATGCCATATAGAGATAAGACATATATGGAATAGAATACAAACTCTATATCTTAATGCAACTCCATCTTGTTAACATATTTGACCTATAAAGATTCTACTACCTGAGCTATGACTTAAACTTACCTTTTTGAATTACTACACATATCCAAAAGTGTTATGCTACATCTGTGATGTTTAATGGTAGAGCGCATTCTACCTTTTTGAATTACTACACATATCCAAAAGTGTTATGCTACATCTGTGTTGTTTAATGATACAATGCATAGAATTTCTCATTGCCTACAAAATATACTGGCTGCATTTTTTTTTTTTGCTGATTTGCCTCGGTGACAGTGTTATGACAGGTATATGCAAAAGAACCTTCGACAATCAGCCTTGTCACGGGGGCATTTGTTTTGGGCCCGTGGACCTGATAATGCTGGCTATTATAATTCAAGACCACATGAAACTGGCTTTTTTTGTGATGGAGGTGATTATGACAGCTACTATGGACGTTTTTTCCTTAACTGGTATTCTGGAATCCTCATAGACCATGTGGATCAGGTGCTCTCACTTGCTACTCTTGCATTTGATGGAACAGAAATTGTTGTGAAGGTATGTACTGTTGGTCTGTAGAGTTATTGTTTGGACTTTGGAGCACCATATTCTTCTCTTGCTAATTTCTCAAGAAAACTTCCACATATACTCCATGTGATTTTTCTTGTCTGAGCTGTTTGTCAATGTCGTGGTGACAACAAACTTTGCACGAAATGGATATTCTTCTGGTTTACATGAGAAATGGTAAAGATGTTTAAAGTCAAACTTGGTTGATTGAGAATCATTACCTACTGCCTGGATCTCAGGAGTTTGTTTACAAGTTACAATTGCTATTGAATAATATATCACTCCATAGTCAGTAGTTTCTAATTGAGAATTGAGATCCTATCTTCTATGCAATCTTGAAAAGCTATTCAGAATGCTATTTATTATATTGACGAAACTGTTAATGAAACTAGTTCACACTTCACAGACTAAAGAGAAGCTGAACTTGTTACTCTTAAGCAAACCTGTGAAATCATATTAGCATGCATTAACCTGCTCCTTTGTCTGTTATTACTGTATAAACATTCAATATATAATGCACTGCCCTGATAAGTCCATGGCAGTTATCCCACACATTTTGCAACCTTTGGTTTCCTGTTTGGCTTTTCCGTGATGAGACTCCTCTTTCCTCAGATTCCCTCTATCTATTGGTGGTATAGAACTGCAAGCCATGCTGCAGAGCTTACAGCAGGATTCTACAACCCCACAAATCGAGATGGATACTCTCCAGTTTTCAGAATGCTCAAGAAGCATTCTGTAATTCTTAAGTTTGTTTGTTATGGACCAGAATTTATAGTTCAGGAGAATGATGAAGCATTTGCTGATCCAGAAGGTTTAACCTGGCAGGTGAGATGTTCTAAGAATTCTTTGCAGATATGTTTGCATGTTTTTATGTTTTTCCTTGGTTAATTTTGGTACACAAGAAAACCGTGCAGGTTATGAATGCAGCCTGGGATCAGGGACTATCTGTAAGTATAGAGAGTGCTCTTCCATGTCTTGATGGTGAGATGTACTCTCAGATCCTTGACACCGCGAAGCCGAGGAATGATCCCGATCGTCACCATGTCTCATTCTTTGCATACCGTCAGCTACCCCCATTCATTTTGCAGAGAGACGTTTGCTTTTCAGAGCTTGAGAACTTTGTCAAGTGTATGCACGGTTAGTACCACTTTTGTCACTTTCTCATAGTAGCATCATTTACCATATCTTCTTTTCAGTATATCATCATTCATATAGTTGGACGCAACCTGTTCAAAACTTCTAGCAGTGCTAGTTACGGCCGTTAAGCTGTACTATAGCGTTCGGTAAGGCAGTAAGTAAACCCTGGCCTTATACTGCCCCTTTTTTTGACTTAATACGGCGATCCCATTAAACCAAAGGTGCAGCTAAATCGCTGGCCACTAAGTCCAGTACAAAGTTAGGGGTCCCGAAGGTAAGCAACGGGGGATCACCCTGAACAAGAATTTTACCATGCATCGCTAACGCATGTGCCACCTTGTTACAATTTCTAGGACAGAAATTAACCTGATAACTAATAAAGTTCAGTGCTAGAAACTGCTTAATCTCCAAAAACAAGAAACCAATGACAGAAAGATTAAAGGCTTCTCCTTGTAATGCCATCTTCAGCATAAGAGAATCAGTCTCAATTGTTATATTTCCCATTCCAAGATCCATGGCTACTTATGTTGTAAATATTACGGTATAAGTATATATTTATATTTAGTTTTAATATATTTTATAATAACAAAAGTATGATATATCAGGTATTTAAATGACTTAACTAACATATAACCATATAACCATATGAGCTCGTTAAGTCATCAATAAAGAAACAAATGCTTCAAACATATATCATGCAAAACTCAAAAATCAGCATATACCATAGAAAATAACTGTACCTAAAAGCTGACAGTTTTAAATTGTATTGCATGTTGTTAATTGCTCTCAGAGGGTTAGTTACATAAGATTCAATCTTAGCTATCTCCGCCACAACAAATATCAATCTTGATTTTATATATATATATATATATATATATATATATATATATATATATATATATATATATATATATATATATATATATATATATATATATATATATAGAGAGAGAGAGAGAGAGAGAGAGAGGAAAAATATCTTTTACACTCGGGTGTAATTACACCCACCTCTAATGTACCACATAAACGAACTTGAAATACTCCTTTATCACTTTAGATGTACTCGTGTACTAATTATAAGATACTCCAATGTGAATCATATGAAAAAAATTACAAGAGAATTCATAGTTTTTAGCGTATTTTATAAATACCTTTATATACGCATAAAAAAGGAGTATGTTGAAAAAATAGACATACTACATCTGAAAAATTGTTCATACCACTTAGATAGTTTTAAATACTCGTATACTACATGTATATACCCTCCGTTACACGAAATACTCCATATATTATAAGATATGACATAGGGTGTAATTACCCTCGGGTGTAGAAAAGAGGTTATATATATATATATATATATATATATATATATATATATATATATATATATATATATATATATATATATATATATATATATATATATATATATATATATATATATATATATATAGTTGTAGATAAGATCTTGAGCACTAAATCAATACTTTGCGATTAAAGAAAACTATTTGATCAATATGCAATGATGCTGAACAATTTATATGAATGATATAATCAATTCTAACATTCAAATCACATGAGTATAATTGATCATAACAAGGTTCGGCCACAACTGAAATAGCATCAAACATAATATAGCAAATGCAATGATCAAAAAATGCATAATGATAACAAAGCTAGCTGAAAGCCCAAGATCACACACACACACACACACACACATATATATATATATATATAATCTTAGATATTTTGTTTCATCACATAGCAATGTCATTGGATCACCTTTGCAATTTCCAGATTATAAATCACAGCAATATATCAATAAACTGCAAAGACGAACTGTCGGTGTACTCACAGTAGCAATGATGTTCGAAGTCACCGTGATGAAACCAAAATTGACAAAGCACACACAAGCGCTGACCCAGAAAACCAATCACCTGGCTAGAGACCGAGCTAGTAGGTGCTGGTAGTCGGAGATACAATGCCATACTTAACCGTCGAGATTGAAGCCAAGGAACGGGGGATGCCACACAAGACACTCGGGAGTTCCGGCCGAAGAACCCCAAGTGCACAAGACTCAATTTCGCACCTCTACTCGGTAAGGATGATTAAGAGCTCTCATATCCACACCTCCCAAACCCTAATGCCAACTTTAAGGAGAAGTGGCACTGGGCCTCAAAGAAGGAGAAAATCCGAGCACACAGCCACCGGCGTTGTGGGAGAAGTCAGAGGAGCTTCTTCTACCGCTGGATCACAGATCCACCGAGAGAAGTGGGAGATCGAGGAGGAGACTTACAGATGCACATCAAAAAGAGGACATGAAGGACCCTTCCTTATAGGAAAGCGGAGAGGGAGACAGGCTGCGGCAACGGCCGGCAGTCGGGCTGTTGCGCCTTCAGTGTCGTCCCCCCCCCCGGGATCCAGTCGCCGAACGCGCCGCTCGGCCGAAAGACCCGGGTGGGGGAGTTGCGCACGGGAGAGGTGAACTGGATAAAAAAAGAAGACGAATAAATTGCTGTTAACGTTATTATTTTATATCATATGTGCTGTTACCCTGCAAAAGTTATCATTGCACTCTTCCAGAGAGGATTATGATTTCGTAACTATGTAAATGATTTTGTCTGCAGGAGAGGCTACCCAGAACGTTGATGGTTGAATTCGCTTTGGCAATGTACGCCCGGTCCAGTCATTTTGCAACTGGATGGAAGAATGGAACTTATTGCAAGATTGTACTCCACTGCCAATTGATTCCTGCATGTCGGCCACTTCTTGTCAGCTCAGCAGATGCCATTGAAACCATCTTTAGCTGGTGATAGGTACGGATTAGTTGTGATAGGTGGCTTGAACGGGAGAGAAGTTAGTTCATGCTAGTATAACTTGCAAAACAATACTGTCTTTCTTGTATACCCATCAGGAAGTGGAACCATGAAATCTACGAGTTCGAAATCAGAGAAGTTAGTTCATTCGACGTCTACAGGCCTACCTAATCCGAGACGGTAATCAACGGCTTCCGAGTTCTCGATGAGATTTAGATTTTGTTTAGCCGGAGCCAAGGTTTCGCCGAATTGAACTGAATAGCACCCGAATCATAACCTGGATTAAGATTTGTGCTGAATTTAGATTTCGTTGGGCCTGAAATTCTCGAGAGCATACTTTGCGCCGCAGAGATTGGAAGCTTATCGGCCCAGTTTTGCGGCCCAACAAAAGCCCATATGATACAGACCACGGGACCCAACGCGGCACATGTCATGTCTTTCGCTTCCCCCTCTCCTCCCGCTTCTCGACTCCAACCCCCAATGTCTCCTTCCTCTCTGAACCCTAACCTGACGACCTTCTTCTCTCCTTGCTGGCGACTCCTCCCCATTGGTGTCTGGCGGTTCGTGCCTGGAGGGAGGTGGGATGTTGGATACGACGATATGACCGTCTGCTACAGCGGTAGGTGCCCTCGTTTCCCCATCGTCGTTGTGCGGTGTAAATCAATGATGACTAGTTAGATGGGAGGTGAATAGGATGTAATAAAATTTTTGTAAGGTAATGATAATTTAATAATTTTGAAATATAATTTAAACATACACAATTCTAGTAAGTCTAAGACATCTTAAGAACAATAGCTACAAATGACTTAACACAATTAATTTGCACAATAAACTGAACATACAAGAGTTAAAGAGAGACAAAAAAATAATATCAATATGACACACGATGTTTTACCATGGTGATCGAAAACTTGCCGGTTTCTCTTAATCCACGTTGAGGAAAGCTCAAGTAATTTGGACCGACTTTACAAATTAAGCATCAACTCCTCAAATTATTAGTGGTTGTCCTTTCTTCACTCCGAAGATGGTAGACACCAAACCACTCATAAATAGACTTCGGGTCTCTTCATAAGTTTCTTGAAGAGATCACCTCGCAATCTTCCACCCAGCCGTCTAGGCGCTGGCAAACACCAAGATTAATGAATCGTAGCTTCGCTCGACGGCAATCAAGTGACAAGGATCAATCTAAAAGAAAAATGCACTTGATGTGGCTCAACCACCTTAAAAGAAATGCACAATAAGAATTTAAGGTGTGGAGTGAATGCTTAAGGCTCAAGGATATTTAATGCAAGCGTTTCTTTCTGTCCTTGAGTAGGTGGGGTATTTATACCCTTATCAACCAAAACTAACCGTTGCATAAAGCAATCCTGAAAAATCAGGGAAAACGGTAATTCCGCTATGTAAACTACGATACTACCGTAGTGCATTGTAGCATATAGTAACAGCTATATCAGAATGTCAGAACTAGCCGTTTGAAAGTCAGTGCAGATGGAATGCTCTCTCTCTCTCTCTCGTGTTTTGGGCCCCTCTCTTATGCACTGCTTCCAGCGCAGTCTTTGTAAAGCCATTGAGCTGGCTGCTAGGCCCAAAGCGCAAGGACTACTGCATCTTTTCTTTTAGCTCCACTCATTTTGACTTAAAGCCAGCTTCTGCTTCTGGCTTCTGCTTTTCGTTTACTATTCAGTAATTTCATCTTTTTTTTGTTTTTTTAGATTTTTTTTGCTTTTCTTTTTTTTTCTCGTATTCCTTTTGCATTGTCTGTGATGGGCTAACATATTTTTCTATTTTAGAATTTTTTAAATTTAATTATGCCAAATAAGCCAACTCAACTACAATAAAAAATAAGCTAGCTACAGTAAAAAAAGACATAAGCTAACGCCATTCCGAACACCCTTGGTTATTTTGCACTAGAGTACTAGAAGTTAGGGACTGTTTGGGTACACAGTATTTTCGATGGTGAGCAGTGTCGGTTGGCTCCATGACAGCAATGGTAGTCAAGGCCGAAGCTGGAGAAGATGGTGCGTCAGCAGCAGACGGTGTCGGGAGGTTTTCGGTGGTGTGGTAGTACCATCATAGCCAAGTGAGCTCACCGAAACAGCTGAAACTTCTTGAAACTCATCGGTTGAAACTTGTTGAAACTCATCAGTTGAAATTTGGTGAAACTTAAGTTCTAAAATCTGAAACTTATTGAAATTTTGGCTTGACATCTTCTAGAAACTTTTAGAAATGCATGAAACTCACTAACACTTGAAGCTTTTCAAATGTTCTCTTGAAACTTGTTGCTATACTATTGTAACGGTATACCGTTCTCTAGTCATCTCCATTCAAATATTGTAGTATACCAGTACGTTACCCGTACGTTGCAACGAATCTCAAACAAATAATGCCACAAGTGCTAAATTGTGTTAATATTTAGCCAAGTTATGTTAAGACCAAATGGTATACCATTAGAATTTGGAAACATGTAAGACTGCTCCCAACCTTTGTTTGTCAACCTGCCTTTATCGCTCTTCACTCTAGCCCTGTCAAAAGGGAGAAAAAAATTCACAACTCTTTAAATTAGATACTTCAAATCGCTAGAACTCTTTAGTACCAGTATGGCTAAAAATCCTACTTTCACGTGAAACATCCTCAAATTGGGAGCACATTCGTCAGGTATCATTGGCTATTTGGCTTCTCATTGGGAAGAAAGATTGAACCTGTTCCAGTTCTTCTTGATCTGAATTCCTTAATAGGAAAATTGGAATTAAGATGGCGATAGTTTCAGTAAACTCTTAATGAATAGGACAACCATCTGGTAAAAGTCACCTTAGTGATGTACCATACAATGAGAATAGTACTTAAGCCCATAAGATGGGTGTTGGCTTCACAGAAAATGGCGGAGATACTCTTAACTCCACCAGGAGCTAAAAAATTATTAATTTATTTCAATGTTTTGAAGACATATAACTTATTTACATTTCTTAGGATCGCAAATTAACTCAGATAGCTAAAATAACTTGCTTGTTCATACAAGAGTGGACCATACAAATTTGTAACATCAAATAGTGGGAAGAGCTATGTCAAGGTGTCCGTACATGAGATTAGTTATTATACAGTGACAATCTCTCCTTTTCCATACTAAGAATGTAGCTAGACATAAGGATAAAGGATGATTGTAGGAAAACAAAATTTGCATTTTCCTTTGGTAACACAATCATATCAGCAGCTAAATAGGAAAAGAAACTATAAAACATAACAATTAACAAGGCACATGATTCAAAGAATTGCAAGATGTGGCACTGAGAAAAAAGAGTCAAATCATGGACTTCATCCGAAGCACTTTTCTCTAACTTTACTAAAATCTCTTTTTCATGCTTTAAAATAGATACCTAGAATTATTTGAGGGATGCAATAAAATTCAACACACCTCCATTGAGAGCTTCGTTGAGTTCTCCTCTAAAGCTTTCATAGTATCTGAACTTTCACGGGGTCTTTTTTTCGTAATCAACTACTAAATGCATCAACTCTGCATTTCTGAGCGAAACAGAACTAGCTTCCTTCCTCTGTATTTACGAGTCGGGATGGAAAAAAAGCTCGTGGCTCGAAACCTGGCTCGGGTCGGTAGAGGGCGGCCCCACCCTCCCGGTCGTCGCAGCGGCCTCCATCTCGAGGGCGTCCTCGGAGAGCGAGGAGGAGGAGGCGAAGCTCTGGGGCGGGCGCTTCGAGGAGGGCGTCACCGATGCCGTGGAGTTGCTTCACCGAGTCCATCTCCTACGACTGGCAGCTCTACAAGTACAACATCATGGGCAGCAAGGCCCACGCCTCCCTGCCCACCGCCCAGGTACCATACACGGGCGCTCCGCAAACATCTCGCTGGTTTCGGATTTTTTTCGACTTCAATTTATAATTTTTATTTTTTTACTATTTAATATTTCATTTTTAAAAAAATTTTTAGATATTTTAAGCTTTTTTGTATTTTATTTTTTTTCGTGTTTCTTTGTATTGTCCCTAATGGGTTAACATGTTTTTTATTTTTATATTTTTTAAAAAATTAATTATGCTCAAAAAATCAAATCAACTACAGTAAAAAAAAGCAGCTACAGTGAAATTTCAACTAAAAGCCAGAAGCCATCGCTAAAACGAGTGCATCATCGGCTTGCTCCTGCTACAGATAAAAACGAATTAGATACGATCAGTTAGTTTTAAATATAAATTTATATTTTAAAATGAATATGAATTTGAACGTTCTCGAATACGAATCGAATGCTGTAATGAATACGAATTCGAATCGAATATATATTTAATTCGATCGAATACGAATATCTTCCTACAAATGTTGCAACTGACTAATTTTTCCGGTTATCAGTTTCAAATTCAAATTTTGACACTTGAAATTTGGTTGATTTTTTCTGTTTTTTGCCGCTACCGATCGATACGTATAGAAAACGGATCGAATAGTCTTGAATACGAATATTCTTGAATACGAATGTGAATATGAACACTCTCAAATACGGATACGGATATTGTCGAATATGAATACAAATATTTTTGAATACATATTTTACTTACTATATTTATGTTTTCCTAGATACGAATATCGGATAAAACGGATTATCCGTTACTGTTTCCTACCCCTTCTCCTGGCGGTAGTGTGATCGTCTACTTGTTCTTCGACCAATTAGTTGCCTGCTTTGGATGAGGCTACGGTGAAACTGTTTGGGGGTATAGTCTGGGGTTAATCCGTTGCTAATGTTATGCTCGCCATGTGTTTGATGAAATTGTTAGCTTGGTTGTTCTACTTGTTGTGTGACCGGGAGGTGTTCAAAATTGCTAGCTTGATTGGCAGGGGGCGGATCCAACGCAAAAGCTCACTGGTGTCACTCGTATTAAGTAGCTTGGTCACTTGCTATCAACACAAGGGATTTCTTTGGATATTACCGGTGAGCACTGGTGTCAACTGACTTAAACACTGCCCTATCATGCTCGGATCGCAAAGACACAAGCTCAGTGGTAAATGATGATAATAACTAATAAGTATTGATCAAATATTCCAAGTAAAACCAAAGAGAGTAGCACATAATCAACCTCGATAAGTAGGCCATCTAAAACCATATAAAATAAGAAGCAATTAGAAATGGAAGCATATGCAAACCTAACAGTGTATCTGATTCGGTGTGACGTGTCAATCCAGTACGTTCAAAGTTTCATGCACATGTTTAGTTATGAGGACCCAACCTCGACGCAGTTGGCCGGTAAATATGGCGAAACCATAGAAGGCCGCTTTCGTATAGAGCTTTTCATAATAATTTTCAGAAACAGTATATATTTGTATGTCACGAAAATTACAGGGACCAAATTATGCATCTAAACCAAAATGTCTAAAACATGTTCCAGGAAGCAACCATGTAGCATATGCTGTGACCACCCTCCCCTAAGAGTGCTTCCTAATCACCAATCTTGTCCAATGATAGAAAAAGGAAATAAAAATATTCTCAAGATTTTTAGCTACAACTATTATTTTTATACAGAAATCAATGTAGGAAAGCAGATAAAATCGTAAAAAACCAACTCAACTTAGTCAACTCTTCATCGAGAGTTTTGGTCCGCTCAGAGACTTGCTCATAAGCTTTCTTCGAGACCTCCTGGACACGATTAGATAGGATTTACAATGAGAGTATTTATCAAAACTATGGTATTCTATAGGCTTTATAACCTGCATTATTGAGAAAATTACCTATGATCCTTCAAGTCCTTTCTGCCATCATCTAGAGAATAAAAAGAAAACCATAACATAGCAGTAACATGTAATCAAACTGCCTTGGCACCACTACATCATCACAACATGCCACCCCACACAAATATGACAGACATTTAACCATACAGTCTGAACAGAAAAGATCACAAGAATAATAGAGTGAACCTTGCAAATTATTGGATATGAGTTCAACATTAGAGCAAGTCTTATGTTGTTCTTCACACAGCTTCCTATATATCGGCACCTTCTGTTGATGTCACATGCAATTTGCAATTGACCTTTGAAGAACAGGTGAATTTTAAATCAGAAGATTTAACATTACACATGCCATTGCTTATGCTCGTAGAAAGAACACCATGACCCACACTTCGAAGGATAGAACAACAACGAAGCTGTATATCTTGACATTCCTTTAAAAGAACAGCGATCTACAGATAATTAGAAGGTACACATACAGTTAGAAAAGAATGTTCAGCATTACAATAGAAAGGGCACGACGGAATGTCAACGATGACGGTGAAGAAACAAAAGAGGTGTGGGAGTCAGCACAGCATGTACAGCGGCTCGACGGAGGGGAACTCGACGCTAGAAGAATCTCGATGGTGGAGGATGTTTGAGTAGAGGAAGAAGCTGTCGACGAAGATGTCAGAGCAGAGCAGCAGTAGTTGGGCGAAAAGAAGAGATAGGAGACAGAGAATTAGAAAAGAAGGATAAGGATAGAGATAAATAGGGAAGCGAGCGTACCTTAGTGTAATCACCATTCAAACATGTCCCTACTTGCAACTGTTGAGATTGTAGTCAAGTTCGTTCCCAAAACTCGCAACTACTGAGCTTTAGGTGGTGTTCATTTTAGCGATGGTTTTAGTTTTTGCTAAAATTTTACTGTAGCTGGTTTATTTTTTACTGTAACTGAGTTAGCTTATGGGCATAATTAAATTTTAAAGAATGTAAAAATAAAAACAGCACGCTAGTTTAGAGCGGATAATACAAAGGAATACGAGAAAAAAAACAAAACACAAAAAAACCAAAAAAATTCACTACATGACAAATTTGCTATAGTACTCTCGTCGCTGCTACAGTACTTTTCAACGCTGAACAGTGTTTTTTAAGAGAAGTTGAGCGGCCCCTAAGGAATCCACCACAGCACGGACGCACATGCCAGGAGAGAGAAGGGATCTGTGAGAGGGGCTCGAGAATATGTGAGGATGACGTCAGCAGGAGGACAAGGAAAGGTGGCAAGGTCCGACGATGCGATGACGGCCGCCGTAGAGTGATCAGGGAGTCGTCTGTAGAAGTGGGGCGGCGTAGAAGGGATGGCGATGGGCGGTGGTGGTGGGAAGGAAGGGGCGGTGCGGGAAGGAGGCAGCGACCAAATCTAGGAGGCGAGGTGGTAGGTTGAGGCCGTGACTAGATTTAAGAGGCGAGGAGGTTGGCTGAGGTGGCGGGGTGGGGCGAGGGGATGGCACGGAGGAGGGTTAGCGGCGGGCGATGGTGTTGGTGTGAGTTAGGGTGGCGAATAGTCCCATCGCCCCTATCCCCGGATCTGATGAGCATGTGGCCGATGGTGGCGTGGTGGGAGTGGCTGAGGATGGCTAGGCGGTGGAGGCTTTGTGGTGGTCACGGTGGAGGGGGCGGCGGAAGACTGCAGTGGGGAGGCCCCGGAGAGAGCAACGTAAGAGGACAGCCGGATCCGATTGGATGGCGAGGGAGGATGCGAGGAGAGAGAGAGGAAGGAGCGGCGGTAGTGGAAGGTTAGGCTGGTGATGGAGGATGCGGGGATACAGAGAGGAGGAGTAGCGACATTGGTGTGGATGTGTGGGAGAAGAGAGAAGGAGCGGCGTGCCACTAGTGGCGAGCACAAGAAGAGGCCAGGTAAGCATGAGACGTGGGGAGAGATGTGGTGTCAGACGGTGGGGCGGGAGATGACGGGAGTGGAGCACATGGTATGGTCCCACTCGTTATCATGTTTCTATTTACTAGTCATGTGCTCGTGCGTTGCAACGGAAAAACTTTAGCAGTTAGATCGCGAGAGAGAGAGAGGGGGGGAGAGGAAAGGGACGGTTAAGATTTTATTGTTCAGATCAAATGGCTGAGAAGAGATATGGAAGAGGACTCATCAACCACCAACTCCTTCTTTTAAAGTAGTAAAGATATGAGGAGAGGTGAGATATTTTTATCAAATGATTTTTTTAATGGTAGAGAAAAATGCTGCAACAACCATGTAGATCCATTGTTGTCTCTTGAATATAGAATTTCGTGACGTGACTTGTACGTACGAGAGAGAACAGCCCGGCGCATACGTTCGTGTCACTTAGCGATCAAGATACTGTTACGATGCAGACAGTTCTAGATTTATACGCTAGTCCCTTTTTTTATCAGGAACGTGAATCAGGCCTGCGATTCAGAGACTTGTTTACTCACGCCTTGCAGGTCGAAACCGTTGAAACAATCTTGCTTAAAACCAGTGCTGGAACTTTTATTCGAAGAGAAAAACTAAATTGAACAATCTTGCTTAAATATAAAGAAATATGAAAAAAACAAACACACAAAAAAGAAGAAAAACAAAAAAGCTACAGTAAAAAAGCTGAAGGGGCCTGATTTTCAGCGGTTCCATCCGAGGTGGAGATTTTGTTTGAAGAAAACGGACGATTTCACTCTAGACTTCAACTAATTCAGGCGGAAAAAATAGCATAAATCGTTGCTTAGAGTTCTTCTCTGGAACTCGGTCCTTTCTTGCCAGGTAAAAAGCCTTAATCTGAAAGGAACCCGGTGTAGCGAAGAATCCTAGAGATTTCTGCCTAATCTGAAAGGAACGTGGTCTAGCGAGTCCTAGAGATTTCTGCCCGAAAAACAAGGGGGGGAAAGGATAAGAACGGCGAATCCAAGGCTCGAGTTAACGAGTGAAAGTGAGCATAAGTAAAAGCTAAGCTAATGCCTTCCTTTTCTTGGAATTACAAATATACAACGGAGAAACAACCGTTCTTAACCTACAATAGCAGCCAAGACAATCATTCGAGACATGAAAACTACAGTAACAGAGGTTTACCCAATCATTCTTAACCAGGAGATGGTGAGTACTGCTCGCCACAGTGACACCGTCCATCGCAGCGGAAGAACAGCACGATCTCTCACGATAATTTTCCCAGAGGGGGGGGGAGCCCATACTCGCAGGCGATTCCCCAATCACCAGAGAATTTACAGCATCGAAAGGGGGACCGTGCCTGGCAGCGGCAGCTTCAGACTTTTTCATGTGCTGGAGGCCTGGCTGGAACAACGCAAACGACACCGGCTAAATCAAACCGATCACAAGACCCCCCACCATGTTTCATCTTCGATGCGTACAAATCACCCAAGTACCGCGTTTTCGTCGCGTATTCCCCAGCTGATCTGTGATCTTGGACTGCTCCAGAATTCGACCGTAACCACAGATCGGCAGGCTGCGACTGCGAGATTCATATTCCTGCTGATCCACTGCTGAAGCTGTACCAAACATGTGCCCAGTACCACACGAAACACACACACACACACACACCATATGCTATTAACAGTTTAACACTTGATGATGGCTGGACAGAAGAAAAACTATGTGATGTGTCCCCAGTTCCCACAAAATCTTTATTACCACCATGTTAGATCATATAAGGATGAAGCAAAATGTTTTACCGTCGCCATGGTGGAACATAATAGGGTGAAACAAAATCTTTACCACCAACTACACCTTAGTACATCCGCACAATATAGGAATTCCATCATGCTCTGCTCATTCATTCAAGTCTATCCAGGTGCGTCAGATATTTATAATCCTTGACAGCTTTTCAGAACATGTTCTACTTGAGGCTGTCACGGCTTTTAGCGGAATATTCTAACCACTAAAAATTACACCTCACTGACCAGCTCCAGCTCAAAATGTAGGGAATCCACTTTTCCTAGAGCAAGTTCAAATGCCAGCCGTGGACGACCAGCTAGTGCCAATCGGCTACTTTGTCTCTTCTTTCTCTTTTCTGATAGAAAAAGAATCTTGATCCCTGAGCATAGATTCCTAGACACCTAATGACCATTTTTCTCTTCTTTTTTTGTGGAAAAAAAAAGAGGATCCTAATACCCACTTTGGCTATATGAGTCACAAGTATACTATGCGTCAAATCATAATAACGGTGAATACGATGCTTGGAAACTTTGCATATTGTACAACGAAACCATCACATATAATTTGCGTCAAATCATGGCAACGGTGAATGCAATTGTTTCGGGAACTTTGCATATTGTACAATGAAAAAAGTGGCTTGTGTGTGACAATGTTACATTTTTGCCAAAAAATAGTACAGTATGTTACCAAAGATAATTTAACATAAATAGCACTTCAGTATTAGTAATGATCCTGATCCGACTTGGAACCTCATGTGTTGCAGTAATAGGTTAAATTTTGAGCATGCTGCAGGTGCTAAGTAAAAGATGCACATGCATATAACAAAATTTCCAGGACTTGGGGTTCATCCAAAATGATTCCAGACAACAGTACCTCACGTAGGAAATCTGGCATACATGTAAAATCCTTCTGCAGCTAACAACAAAAAGTTGCTTAAACCCACTAGTAGTTTACGGGAAAAGGTAGATCTACCGAGCTACCTACAATACTAGACAAATCAATGGTCTTATAGTTCAACTAAAACTAGGCATTTGTTTGTTCATCAATGATTTGTAGTAGATTTACTATTTCAGGCAACGCAGCCAGCTTCCATCCAGGAAAAAAAACTCGCATCCCTAAATTCAGATGTACACATACTAACAAGAATGCAAAACCATAACAGAAACAAATCCAATGGTTGAAAGCTGTATACCATGATGCTTTGAAAATGTTCTCCGCAAAAAACACACTGATATATTTTTCAAGAGCAAAAACTGGCCGCTTCTCTATGCAGTAAATATAGTTTCATTGCCAAATCAACCCATGCGAAAAATTGTTGACAAGCCACAAACCTAAAGTGAATTTAGAGCAAGCCTTTAGTATAACCTAGCTAATTTGGTGCACCAGATGGTCATGAGATCTACAGTACACCATCAACACAATTTGTAAGCTCAGAAGTCAATAATTTTGCAAGTTAACATTAGTTGGTAATGAAACATCCAGGAAGCAATAGGAAAAGGTTACAATCTTTAACACCTTCCCACCCTAATTTCAAAAAGAAAAAAATAAACCACTCGTTACAGCTTTTTCCTATCACAGCTGGGATTGAGATTAGTTCCATGCCTCCTTTTTGGCTTAAACCTCAAAAAATTGGAGCCAACATCAAAGTTGGTTGTGGACTTTGATCTTTTTGCCCACCCCCAATTATCACCAGTCTATCAGGTTCCATTCTTGTGGAATATGGTCTCAAGCTTTTGAAAAAGAAAACCTAAAAGGCTAAAACCAGTATCCTGTTTGACCCTAGCTTATGTTTATTTTGGTGATAAACACATGCCTAAGTTAACCCAAAACAGACCTTACGGTGACCTCTCGCCCACATGACCTCTAACAATCAACCGGCTAAATTTTGACAAAAGAACAGAACCAGGCCGCACCTGATTGGTTTCAACATTTCTAGAATTAGCATGTCCTGAAGACCATTCAACAGATTACAGCAAATGCGCTAAATAAAACATACGAAGGAATTTAACATGCACCTGCAGTTCATAGATCCTGCCAAAATGAGTTCACCATAATTCATAGTTTCCTAGTACCTTACAGAGCTGATATGCCCCTACTAATAGATAGAAGTTTGATGACAGCTAGATCAATAATTTTTCAACAGTTCAAACAAACCTTAGAACGCATCCACACAAGACCTGCCTATGATCCAAAACCAGATGCGCATCATGGCAAACTAATGCTACCTATCCCGCAGCATCCCGCGTCCTCCCCTGATGCCATGCATCACAAAAGGCGAAAGTTTTGGGGAAAATTGCCTTATTAAGCCGAACTGTATCCTAACAGAAGGATAGATCTTGTTTGAGTAGAAACACAACATCCAACCCGTCAGAACAAATTAGCACCGGATCTAGATCTAAAATTCTAAACATACGCAGAGATCCACTAGCACCTATGAACCTACAGCAACATCGTAGCAAACGAAAAAAATCGAAGCAATTAGTTAATCACCAGCCCCAGCTCGATCCAGCGAGGCCAAGCAGCAGCAACAGACGATTAATTCAAGGCATAAATAGCAAGCGGTGGCATCCGTACACACGGCGGCGGCGGGGGCAGTCGCTGCGCCGGCTCCGATTCACTTGGTGCAAGGCGGGATCCGGCCCGGCGGCGCGGGTGGCGGGTCCCGATCTGCACCAAGCGAGCCCGAGGCGGCGGCGGCAGGGAGGAGCCGAGAGCAGAGCCACCTCGTACGCGTGCTCGGGATAGCAGATAGGGAGGGGGGAGGAGGAGGCGTGGCAGCCACGGCGACCGCTCGCTTGGGTGGTGGTGGTGGTGGTGTTGGGATGGGAGGAGGGGGGAGAGGAGGAGGGCATTTTATAGTTGGAGAGTGGGGATTCGAGACAGCATATTAGGGCGGGGAGGTGGGCCCGCGCCCGCAGGGAAAGCATGTGCCCCGAGAGCCAGAGAGAGGGAGCGGCTGAGCAGCCAGAGAGGGGGAGAGGAAAAGGAGGCGATTTTTCAACGGGGATGTTTTTTCCTAAATTATTATTTAAATTTGTGGTTATTGAATTAGATATCTAACGGTCGTGAATTCTTTTTCTTAAAAAAGGACTATCCGATTAGAGATCTAATAGTCACGAATTTAGATGATTGTTTAGAATAAAACATCAGAGTGATACCTATACACACCATTTTTATTTCTAAGGCTTTGGTAGTTTTACTCTCCATCTTTTCTGATTCCTTCCTCCTTTTATGGTAGGTGGAAAGGACTGGCCCTTGCATTATTATTTGGTTTTTGTTTAGTAGAAACGATGAGAAATAAGATTGGCTTTATCATTGGCGACGGCGATGTTGATGATTACATACATAAGTGTTCTTCGAGGTTCATCGTCCCCTCCAACCCTAAATCTGGACAACAAGGTCATCGGTGATGAGCAGTGTAGAGGGACCATACTAGCAGTGCATAAATGAGAAAAATCATCGACATTCTTTGTTTTTTTTTGTTTACTAGAAAGATGAAAATCGAGATTTGGCATTTACCTGTGTCGACAAGTAAAGTTAGCTATGATATGGAAGACAAGGGCGACGACAACGGTGTAGATGACTAGATGCATGAAGTGCTACTTGGGTTTCATCAATCTCTTCAACCTTAGATCTAGACAATTAGGTTGCATGTGTTAAGCAAGGAAGGAGTAATAGTAGCACCATGTTTGAGTCCCTTAACCCTAGGTCCAAGTAATAAGGAGACCAACGATGAGGGGTAGAAGGAGTGACGGTGGTAGCATTTGTCAAGGTGGGTGAAGATGGCGACATGGTTTGTTGATAGCACGAAGGGTATTGATGTTAGCAATTATAGGTTAGGGTTTTGTAGGCAAGGAAAGGGGTGGGCAGCGGTGGATTATTTGTTTATCTGGGGTAGGGGCTTGGGACTCGAAAGCCAATTTATAAGATTGTGTAGATGATGAGAACCATTGGATTGGATACATGGTTTTGCACATGTCGTCTTGTGGGTTAGGGTTTTGTATGTAGTGTAGGGGTAGGCGGCAACGAGCCATTTATTCTTGTGGGTAGGAGATTGAAGCTCAAAAAATATATTTAAGATGGGAGATGACAAAAACCATGGGATCCAATCCAATGGTTTTGCACCTTTCCTCAGGGGAAGGGTGGGCGACCATCAATGGAGTGGCGTTCGTTCTTCTTAGGAGATGGGGCCTAATCCAAGAGGGTCGGACCAATAGGTGAAGAAACGTGATACCTCCCTCTTGCTCCTTTCTTTATTTAAATTTTCGTTTCTTGTTCTGTTTGGACTCTAGCCCTTGATCTGGAATGGTGAATGTACATGCTTTATTCTCTTGACTAATTGTTTATTAAATTTGATTTAATTTGAAGGAGGAAATGATGTTTATGTTTTTATTCCAACTAGACTGCATATGATGGAAGCCAGCAGATGGAGAACAAGAAATGGACAACATCGTTGATTGGCCCTCGCTCTTTCGATTTTTTTCGACTTCTGCTTCTAACTTCTGCTTTTTTCACTATTTAGTATTTTGTATTTTTTGAATTTTTTTAGATATTTTAGGCTTGTTTGTATTTTCTTTTTTCCCGTGTTCCTTTGTATTTTTCTAATAGATTAACATGTTTTTTCTATTTTTATATTTTTTTTAAAATTAATTATACCTAAAAAGCTAAATTAGCTATAATACAAAAACTAATTACAATAAAATTTTAATTAAAAATCAGAAGCTATCGCTAAAACGAACGCCCCTAGGCGAGAGGATGCAAGCAAAGTTGAAACAACAATCAACAATAGTTCAGCAAAGGCAGAAGAGTTTGGTGGTTTTGGTGGGGTGAATTCATAGGTCGAACGAGGAAGAACATTCTAATGGCTGTACTACTGTTTAAAGACTATGACTAGCGCCTTACAAAGTAGCATTTTATTTTTCAAGGAGCTATATACTGTTTCCTGAAAAACAAAACAACCAGCTAGCGCCTAACTTCTAAAGTCTCTTTTGTTTGGCCTAACTTGAAAAGGATTTTTTGTACTACAAAGTAAGAAAATTGAAGACCAATAAGACTTATAGGCCTCTTCTTTTTAGCTTCTAAAAATTGTATTTCAGCTTTTCTATAGTAACTAATTTTTAAACGAAGTATCTTTTCAAGACAGGATTTACAAATTAATTGTAGTACATATTGTAGAGACTTCATTTATATTGGCTAAAATCGTACGTAAGTTTCTGTTACTTTATACTCTCACACACAAATAGCCCAAAAGTCATAAATCACAACCAAAAGCCATAAATTGAAGTCAAAAAAATATGCCCCTGTAAGCTGCACATGAGTCCTTTTTTTCCTCTATCTTTCTTTTTCATTTTGAGAGGCTCTATCTTTCCTCTCTATCTCCCTGCAACCATGCATGCCGAGTTTCACCGTGTTGGCCCATTTGGGCAGTTTTTAGTCGAAAACATCTCCAATTTACGATGGACTCGGTGCAAAATTCATTTGACAGCCAGAGCTCCTCTATTTCTAGGACAAGTTAGTAATAGAAACCTAAAATATTCTTCTCAACCAAAAAAAACCTAAAATATTCTAGAATTGGTCCATCAGTAGCACAGTAATCTGGATGCACAGAATTTTTTTTTTTGTGGAGAGAAATGTCTGGGAGAACAGTGAAGAGAATCTTGTTCACATGGGAGATACAGGAATTCCTTGTGGGCACCATCGCATTGGACCGAGAATAAAGATGAAAGTGTGTGGCTTACGCCTACTTGCCTTGCTTGCTTTCTGCCATTTGTGGACTCATCTGGCGCTCACATCACATGAATGGGGAAGAGAAAAGCATACGTAGCTTAAACTGAATGGTTGGGACACATGTAGCAAAACAATTAAAAGAAGCAAACCTTTTTTTTTTTGAAGAGCACACTTGTGACTTTGCGTGATTCGTGACAATATCTTGAAGGGTACTTCAGATATTTTTTCTAAATTATTATTCAGATTTATGGTCGTTAGATTAAAGATCCAACGGCTCTTAGATGTGTTCACCGGCAAGTTCTCCTTTTATCTGTCTCAAGGGGAGAAAAGGTATTCCTATTGCGTATAGCAACCAAAAAAAGTGATATCAAAAAGTGCTTTTTGACTAAAATATATATGAGGAATTTAGGTAATTGTTTGTTCTTTTTCATCAGACACGTGAAAAATAGTCATTTTATAATTTAGTGCAAAGAGTTGCCTTTATTCCAGCTATGCCACCCTACTTTTCCTCCTTTTTCTTCATTTTACTTGTGAAACACATCTGGAGACTTAAGGGTATTTGGTTTGAAGCTTAACTTTGCCTAACCTTGGGCATGCTACAGCTTTTTAGATGGGTGTTTGGTTTGCTGCCACAATTATAGCTTGCCACACTTTTTTAGCCCTATGAACAATATGTTATACTCAGTTTATAGCCAAATTTTACCACATTTATGGTACTGAATTTTGTTGCCACAAAAAGTATGACAAGCCACACTTACCTAAACTTAGTTATGACAAAGTTAGACACAACCAAAGAGGCCCTAGGGTACTCGCCTAAGACAAACGGTTCGTGTGCATGCAAACCAGGTTTGATTCAATTTACTAATGAGCATGCAGCTTCTGGTTTAAATAGCGATAGCTTATGGACACCTAAGTCCAAAGCTGTTTGAAACACACTGGTTTCTTAAAGTATCTTTTTTTTTTTTTTCTTTATATTATCTGTGAAGATATAACGATGGCTTTCTTTTTTCTATTTTTATTTATTTTCTTTTAATTGAATATCTTAAAAAACAGCCGCTCGCCACGAACAAAAGCCACGGCTGAAACAGGCCTAACCGCTTGGCGTGCGTATTGCTGGAGGGCCAATCCAAGGGTCCATATTCAGTTGGAAGCCTGGAAAGTAGTGTTTGGTGGAGCACCGGAAGTAGCAGGCTTGAAGCCCATTTCCATTTTTTTGCGGGCTCGGCCCATTTGCATACCGTGGCGATGAACTACAACAACTACTACTACTATCTTCCTCTCCTTTTCTAGAGAAAAGTGAATGCGTTTCCAATAGCTTGACTGCTTGAGAAGCACCCTGCTTTTCACTCTTAAGATTCCCCGGCCGAACACAAGCCGGCTCACTTAAACTACAAGAATGCACTTAGTCAAAAGTCAACGCGTTCTAGCCAACGATTCAAGGTGACAATAGCACATCAGCAAATGGCCAAGATGTCAACAGCCCGTGCGATCACTGCAGCACAATTTAGGTTAGATCGAGACGCATCATCTCGTGGCAGGAGGACATTACAAGCAGAAACCACAAACATACACACGACAATCTCACAGAACGCAGTACTCTCGCCACTCAAATTGGATCACAACTCGGGAGCCAGTGAGATTCATGGCGTCATAACCTTCAATCTGTACTGATTTCTTCTCAATGATGCTTCTACCATATGACCGAACCAAGCACGGACACGCATGGTGAACAAATTAGCAGTGAAGCTATATATTTCTTTGCGAGGATTAACGTTGATGTTGCAATTAAGGATTACAGCAAATACATTTCAGCTCAACTCTACAAATCTACTATTCTTCTACTGTTGTACTGCATGTGAGTGTGGCGGGCCGCAGGTCTCTGTGTTCGCTTTGTCAAAGAGTCATTGACAAAATGCGTTTAGGCCCTCCTAGTACCTGGAAACCATGTCGGCGCCCCTGCCGCGGTCTCCGGCGCCGGTGCGCGCGGCGGCGAGCTCCCGGGAGAGCTCCTCGACGTGGCCCTGGTACGCGCGCGCCAGCTCGACGGCCTCGGCCTCGGCCTCGCCGAGCTGCACGCACAGCCGCTCCTCGGCCTTCTCCGCCGTCTCCGCGCGCCGCCGCGCGGCCTCCAGCTCCGCCCGCATCGCCGCCACCTCCCGCTCCAGCTCGGCGTTCCTCCGCCGCAGCAGCTCCGCCTCGCCCACGGCCTCGGCCTCCGCCGCCGCGGCGCCCCTCCGCTTCCCGCCCGAGGCCGGCACTGCAATGCCGATGGAGATAGCCGGCGCCATCGAAGCACACACCAACAAATCAGCAACCTCGAGATGAGATGGAAAGATCGAATTCAAGTGTACCAGTAGCAGATTATTGCGTTGCTTGTTGGGTCATTGGGGCCGAGTATTTATATGCGGGTTCAGGGGCGGGGAGGTGTCCAGGTTCAGTGTATCTGGGCGTGAGGACGGGAGGCGGGATACATCAGCAGTGACCCCCATCTACTGCTTGTGACGTGTGAGGCGAGAAACATCGCGATGGTTTCGATCGAGCCATTGAAGGCATGAGGTCAGGTGCAAGCTGTGGACGAGATGAATTTGGGCTGGCTAGTTCGCTATCGAGTCGACTCGGCAACTCGCCGGTGCGGTGTTCAATTGGAAGAAGAAGAGTAACTAGCTGTCTGTTCGTATTGTATTTTGATTTTGATTTTAGTTTATAAATAGTAATAATTTGTAAAAAAGATATTTATATATATTTCTGATTGATGTAAATAAATTTATTATAGTATGTACTATAATCGACTATTATACTCTACTTTGAAAAAACCATAAGTCACTTGGAACATATCATATTTTTAATTTTGATTTTTTTCACCTTTTATTTTTTATTTTTTATTTTATTACTTTGTACTGTCTCAAAAGATATAACGTTTTTTCTAACTTTCTTTCTTTTTACTATTATTTATTTTTTTAATTTATAAAAAGTTAACTACTGCCACGGTGTCCTTGTAGTCATAAGCCAACCTTTTAAGTTGTTTGGACTTTGGAGCGGCACCTAAGACGCGTTAAAATCATGTTGGAGAACACACGGTAAGAAATGGTGTGCGTGGTCCAACAAAGTCATCAAAGGGATGCCGGGGTGGAACAGTTCTCATGGAAGGCGCCATCACGATGGTAGCTGTGGACAGAGAATTGCATGTTTGCCACTGGTTTTCGGGTTCGGTGGTTTATTTGTCGCTCCTACGAGGCTAAACGGGTTTGACCATGATCAAACGACCGTTTTCCCCTTTCCAAAAGAATAAAGGAAAAAAAAATTGCTTTCATGCCGTCGTTGCCGCCAGCTAGAAATCAACCGTCACCGCCGTCACTAACCAAAGATCCAACGGAGAGGAACAGAGAGGACATGATTAGGGAAGAAAAAGCTCGAGGGTATCTTGTGAAAGTTGGCTTCGACGATGGCATAAAAACCCTATCTCGCACCTTTGCAGGCTTGACAGGCCCTAAAAATATGGCTACAAGCTTGACAGGCTCTAAAGACAACTGAGTCTCTTTTTTTTTAATTTTTAAAAGTTATTTTTGATTTTTTATAGTAACTAACTTTTAAACAAAATATTTTTTAAAACTATATCTACAAATTAATTATAGTACATGCTACAGCGATTTCATTTATATCGATTAAAATCGTATATAAATTTCTATTACTCTGTACTCTCTCTTATAAATAATCTAAAATTTATAAATCATAATCGAAAGTCATAAGTTAAAGTTAAAAAGAATAAGTTCAGTTGTAGAGGAGGCAAATGAATCAAAAGAACAGGCCCAGACTGAAGCCCACGTCGAGTCTAGCCGAATTGGGCCCGGCTGAATTCCGCTCTCCTGCTCAAAAGTCTCCCAGGCGAACGGTGGTGGGAAGGAAGACGTGGACACTGCGAGTCTGCGATATCGCTACGGGTTCGCTTCGAAAGGCGCACGCCGCGCCACGGCGGGCCACTCGGGCACCGGCACCACCACCGATTGCACCATGCTCTCCCTCCTCCCGTCTCTGCGGCTGCGCGCCACCGCCACGGCAGCGCCACCCCGCCCGGCCGTCATTCTCCCAGTTGCGCCCGCGCGCCCCCGTTTTTCACCCCTTCCCTTCTTGTTCTTGTGCGCACCTTTCTTTCCTTCCTGTGTGTGTGAGCACTGATGGGCGGCGTGTCGTAGTGGCGCAGGGCCTGGGGAACAACACGGTGGACTACGCGCGGCTCACGGCGGCGCTGCGGGACGACCACGGCGTGCCGGCCGTCGTCGCGCGGGTGTCGCGCCCCGACTGGCTCCGCAACGCCGCCGGGCTCGTGGACCCCAACTACTGGCGGTGCACCCTCCGCCCGCGCCCCGTTCTTGATTGGTAACTCTCCGAGACATTTCGTCGAACACAATGTTTGTTTCTCTCTCTATGTACATAATTGTGCGCGTTGAGGCGTTTCACCGAACACCTTACTTGCAGGTACCTGAAAAGAGTGGAAGAAGCGGTGTCCGAGGCGAGGGAATTATGCTCTCCAGGTTTGTCTTCCAAGCCCAACAAGTGATGTTTTTACTATCTTTTTTTAAGAAAAGTTTTGGTATTTAGGGTGTGCCATTGAGCTCTTTGTACTTCCATTGCCATGAAAAGAAATTGATGTTCCCTCGCGAAAAAAAATGAGAAAGAAATTGATGTTCCGAATTTACCTTCCAGAGTTCGATAGTTACTGCCAGTCTGAAACTCATTTTGTTAGTCCTAGTTCCGGCCCTCTGATGGATATTAGACTGTGTTTTCTATTGTCCGCCCTGCTGTAGGCGCAATCATAATGCTGAACACTATGGAATAAATAGATCGATGTTCTAAAAGTAAGAAAATTCATCCTAACTCTGAACTGTCGCTATTTTCAGATGGGAGGATATCATTTATAGGTCATTCAGCTGGGGGATGGCTCGCGCGTGTGTACATGGAAGAGTTTGAGGCTTCAGACATAAGTTTACTGCTCACACTTGGCACTCCTCACTTGTACGGTTTCCTTTCTTGTCTGATCATCGTTTGACACTTGGATTAGTAGTCTGGTGGTGGACGCCCTTTTTCCTTTCTAATTCACACATCAAGTAACGTAAGCTTAATGGCTTGTTTTTTTTTAGTTTGGCTGTTCTTGTAAAGACTATATGGGATTCTTACCTGACAGATGTGAATGATGCAATTTGAGGAAGATAGTCTTAGCACTTCTTGTTAAACATTGGCCTTTTCTTTTTCTCCTACCATTCATACTCATGTTGTTACATTAATGCGGATATGCCTGTTACCGTCGCAATGCTCCATATACTTGTATTTGGATTATAATTTCCTATAAAAGATACCTCGGTGTAAAGATCTCCCAACTGTTTTTTTTTCCATGTGACCCGTACACAGAATGTATCGGTATACATGTATTCCTGCAAGTCTGCATGTCATCGCAAGCTTACTATTGTCACTTGATGACATGTCGAATATCACAAAAGGTTAAGAGTTAAAATGAACTCCAGAACATATTTTTCTTTCATTTGATTCCCTTTTGCCTTGTTTGTTTTCTAATTCCTAGGCCACCTCCAAAAGGTGTATCTGGGGTGATTGACCAAACTAGGGGACTACTGGACTATGTTGAGAAGAATTGTGCCCCAGCAGTTTACACACCAGAACTACGATATGTGTGCATTGCTGGAAGGTAACTTCCTTCAATCTAAGATTCCAGGTTCTGCTTAATTGACTCCACATCGGATCATTGAATAGAACTTTTTTGAGGTTTGTGCGTTACATTTTATCTGGACCATTGGAAAACTACTGAACCATTTCATTGTGGATGTATTGTGTTTTGCAACACAAAGGAGTGGGTATCAAATATAATGTTGTAGATATTGCTGTTGTCAAGCTTGAACTTAAATGGTGAAGCTTGTCATCATAGGTTGGCTAAAATTGTGAAAATTCTTCCTGAAGTTTAGTTTTATATTACACACATTTTTGTTTCTTATTTTGGTGCTGTGTGAGCAAATGAGCTAGGTTTTAAACCCCCAGCAAGACATCCCTGCCTGATGACCAAAACAACATTCATATATCATACCATCTCAGCTTGTCTTGACAGGTACATTCAGGGTGCTCCTCTAATTAGGAACTCCGCAGTTGCCTCGGATGAGATTCTCACAGTGGACACTCCTACTTCAGATGTGGTTGAAGCAGTTATGATCAGTACCAATGACAAATCTACCTCGTCAGGCCCCACCTTGAGAGCCCGCTTCATCGGGCAAGGCTACAAACAGGTGAAAAGCTTTCCTCATTTGATTTCTGAATAAGAGCATGCAAACAACACCCAAATTCTCTACTAGGTTTGCGGCCGTGCTGACGTGTGGGGAGACGGCGTCGTTCCTGAAATGTCGGCGCATCTAGAGGGCGCGCTGAATATAAGCTTCGACGGCGTGTACCACTCTCCTGTAGGTTCTGACGATGAACAGAGGCCCTGGTATGGCTCACCGGCAATCCTCGAGCAGTGGGTGCACCATCTCCTCGGTTGATGCACAGGAGCTACCAAGTCTGAAAGTTTTTGGACAAAAACATGTACTGGCATGCCGTCAGGCGAATGTTGAACCAACCAGTCCCCAAGGCAAACATTTTCTTCGGTCTGAATACTGGACGGTCATGTCTTGTTGTGTAGGCTGAAAGGTCACTCGTTGGCTCGTTGGCATATTAGCAACAAAATCCTGTACAGAGGATGTATGCTTGTTGATGTTTTTTGGGGTCAAATTATAATGTATCTCTGGAATTTGTTACGGTGACAGCAATGAATACGTATGGAATCGCACAGTAACTACATGCAGGAACTAAAACAAACAGCTTTTCGAAAGAGAATTACTGACGTGTAACACGAGGAGAACGAGAACCATCCATTCACATACTCAGACAGGCAGCTGGCGTGTTGCTCCAGTCAAGACATGAAATTGGACAACACAGCCACAGAACATAACAATGCAAACAACCATATAGGATAGAGAGAATATAACAATGCAAACAACCATATAGGGAGAGACCATTTAATCTGGATAGTGCCAACATGCTCAACATGTGACACATTCTGCAAATCGAGATGAGCTCTCAAGAAGGCAACGGCACGCATTTGACCATCACCTGCTTGATCACAAATTCACAATTCCCTGCAACCAGACCAGCATGAACATATATGACTAGGACGAGGTGCCTGGATCACAAAAGAAGCTTTCCCCCATAAGTCTGAGCAGAAAGCACCACTGTTGGCTCCACTTGACTGCTTTAGTTAGTTTTCAGGAAATGAGGGGACAGCAGCTTGGCGATCTCCATCATCCCGACCTTGTCCCGCCCGGCAAATATGCTTTTGAGCTTCTCATCACAGTTAATCTCCTTTTTGTTTGCCGGGTTCTGCAAATCATGATGGGAAAATTCTTATTACACAAAACAAACTGTTTGATGTAAATGTCTATGGCACATTAATCTAATCATCCAAAAGAATATGTAACACCAATATATTTGAGCCAAAGAGTACCATGGCAAACTAGTACAGCAGTTGAGAGAGCATATCTAATGCAATTTACACTGTTATGGTCAATACCGTTGCAAGTGCAGAGCAGACTCCTCATAAAAAACTCTAATACATAAAACTAGGTCACATGGGAATGTACAATCAGCTAATCGCATATGAGCACATTCAGTCACCAAACACACAGAAACATTGGGAATATTACAGAAGAACCTCATGAGGAGGGAAATTTAGGACCTAGCAACAGTGCTCAGCAATCATTCTGGATGTTGTACTCGAGAACACTGTCAAGTTAGAATTTTAGCATAACAAAGCTATACATTTCCAAAAGGAAACTAAAGGTGCAACTCAACAGCCTTAGCGTGTCAAGTAAAATGGTAGGAAAGCACTTTATTGGGTAAAATTTTATTTTTGCCTCTCGAAAAAACTCAGAAATGGGGAATGGAGTACACTTGGGAGGGTTTTTCCAAGCTCTAAACTATCAACTTGATTACGGCAATACAAATCAAAGTCTTATTTCATAAATAGAACCCAGGAGTTCACAGGGCTGCCAAAAACTATATCAAAAACCTCACGGGAAACTTCTATTTAGAAACACTGACCTGGTACTTTTTGGGGGGTCAAATTTCATATACCACTTAGATCCAAAGCCAATGGCACAAAACAGCAACAGATACCTCATGACTAGCTCATCTCAAACGGAACTCTAACCAAATCCACTAAAATAGGATTTCTTTCTCCTAAATCCTTAGCCAGCCAATACAGTCGCTAGCTCAGAAGAAGCTCCAACCAAACCCTACCAAAATGGGATTTCCTCCTTCCAAACCCCTAGTCCAACCAATACAACGCAACACACAGCTGGTACAAGCAAGATCACACAACTAGCAGCAAGAAGAACTAGAGAAGTGGCCATTACGCAGTGAACAGCGATAGACAATAGCAGCAGCTGGTGGTACTGATGTCATCACCTGGAGGCCGTTGGCCTTGATGTGGGCCCAGACGAGCTTGACGGCGTTGGCGCGGGAGATCTCGGCGGCGCCGCCGGCGAACCGGCGGAGGGCCTCCGAGACCGGCATCGGCCTCATGATCCCGCGGTTCTCCTTCGCCACCGCCGCATCCGCCTTGGTCACCTGCGCCGCCGCCGGCTTCTTGCCCCCCGCCGCGCCCGGGGACATGAGGACCCGGCACCCGCGGAAAAGCCTAGCCGCCGCCGTAGACATCGCCGTGGGAGTCGCTGGTGGGTCTCTCCGCGCTCGCTTCGAGGGGTAGTGGTGGGCGTGGGAGGGGAGCAAGGCGACGAGGGTTTTGGGGGGTTTAGGGTTAGGGACTTGGGAGCTTTCCCTTGTGTATTTGGATTTTGGAACTTGGGGCACCGAGCGCATTTGCATCTAGTACCTTGTGTTTCTTTCTTAATACATTCTTCGTTTTCTTTACTTGACATCTTAAAATAAGTACGGTCAAATTTTTTAAAATTTAATCATCAACGGATGTAAACTATATTAAAAACATATTTATAATATTATCTTAGTGTAAAATTATATTTAAAAAAAAGTCCAAAGAGACTAACCATGAATCGTTCCGGCCATTTGTTATGTTCAAGTCATGTTGCTCCAGGTGCCAACCATGAATCGTTCCGGCACGCCATACATTTTTGTTAAGAGCTTCTTCATGGCATGCATCAATGGCCGGGTGACGATTCGGGCGTTATCTTGAGATGCACTCATCCCTTCCGTTCGCGAAGGAGCCCTGCCTGCCCGGCCACATTGCATTGCGTGTGCAGTTGAGCTTGCTGCTCACATTATTTCTGCTGCAACAACTGCTACCCCCCTCACGATGCCGCCTCGTATTTGATTTTTCTTTTTAAACAAAATTTATTCAGTGGCATATAATCATTATCATCATTGCTTATGCACCTAAGAAACATGACACCAAACATGATACCAGGTTTGTTTTTCAAGCTTATGACTACTATTGAACCAACAAGATGATTTTTTGCCATCGTTTCGAAATGACTTATTAGAATGATCTTTTATAAACAGCTTATCGGCTTTCGACTCTTTCGTATAAACACTCATGTTAGGACTAAAAACCGTAAACTACAACCATAAGCCACAGAACAGACCCACCGTTGCTACTCAAGGTTGAGAAGTTGAAGCTTTTCAGTTCAGATGTGCTAGGCAAGAGCTGCTAAGTCTATAAAGGTTAATTAAAGACTAGAGGACCACAGGCTGCAATCATCATGCAATGCAGTCTATTAACTCTTAACAGGCCAAAGCATTAACTACAATGCTATCAACACTGCCACTCTGACATATATTTGTATACTGCATCATAATATCACTTTGTATACTGCTTCATAATATCACTGTCCATTTTGATATAAATAAGATTGTTCTTAGGACATGTTGATCTCAACACTACCACTCTTGGGGAACTGGCATACAGGGCAAACATCAGCATTCCTCTCACAGTCGGCACACAAGCAGAGGTGGCGGCACGGCATCACCAGCACGGCTGCCTCCTTCACTCTGCACCACCTGCAAGCCCCCAGCCCGCCGGCCATGCTCTTGCCTCTGAGGAGGCTCGATTGGAAGAAGCCTCCAGGCGCGGCGTTGATGTTCTGACTGGAAGCCGTGTTCTCCACTTCACTGTCACCAGAACCTTCCCTGGTGAGATTGGTGCTCTGCGCTACCACTTGCATGAGCTTGCTCTTCAGGCTGCTGGCGACAGACTGATTGTACAGCGCTGCCGACTGCCATGACTGGACTTCCATGGCCACCTGTCTGATCTGCTCGTTCAGTTCCTTACTCTTCCTGTTCATGGCCTCCACCTCGAGTTCTTTCTCCCTCAGCTTCTTTCCTACTCCTCGTTCAAGAGACGCCAGAAAAGAAACCATCTGCCTCTGCTTCACCTCTTTCATGTATTTACCAAGTTGTTCCACCTGTCGGGAAAAAAGAGACACGTCATAAATGTTAAACTTCATTGATTCCTGTAATTCCACTTGGTACACGATAATAAGGGGGAGCAGGTAGTAAGCCAGTTGGTTTGGGCTTGGTGACTTCAAACCTTCAAGGCTGAGCTAGTTTGAACACAGTTAGAACCAAGTGATGTACTACCCACTAGAGCCTAATATATCTTGATCACCCCACATACTACATTAGGGATCCAGCGGATTATCTTCCATATTCTTGCAATCACACTATACACTAAATAACAGATTTCAACAGTTCTGTATGAAGAACTTGACCAAAGGGGGAAACCACAACCTGAAACATGTCAATATATTTGGCAACCAGAATCTGGCAGTATGAAGGTTGATAGTTTCCGTGGTGACACTATAAATCTATAATGATGCCACCAACAACTACAGCATCATATTTGGATAACTCGATCATTCCAACACTATATTGCATGGCATAGAGTTTCCACAATTGAACTAAACAGAGTATTTTTTCCATAAACAAGCACTAACTAGGATATTTTGACATTGATGTCTTACCAAACACCACAACTCAGATTTGGTCAATGAATAAATTGACATGGACTATTTACCTGAATTCGAAAATGATAGTCAATCTCTTTGTTTTCTTTGTCCATTTTAGCCATAAGCTCATCAACAAATGACATCATGGTAGGCAACGAAGACATGCTTCCACTACCAGATGTGATTGAAGAATTCCGCTCATCATCCTCATAGGACAGTCTTAGCCCAGTTGATACAGCACTTGGATTACCAACACATGCCAACCGATCAGCATCCTCTAGATGAAAGTTGTTCAAGGACATCTGAAGCTTGAGTTGCTTTTCATCCCCTGTATCATTGTTTGCCTTTCTTGCTTGGTTTATGGCAGAAAGGTGGTTGTTTCCAGGGTAGTTATCATAACCACTGCCACTGGTACCAACTGCAGGAACTGCGTTGACAATTAAATGAACATAAATGAATTTATTTGAGCATAAGAATTAACAACAATGGGATGAAAATTTAGTGCTGTGGCAATAAGACAAAGGTTAGGTCACACTATTGAAATATGATATGGTAACAAGCAAGATCAAGAAACCTTGCAAATGAGCTATCATCATCCTTTTATCCTGGTGGCTCGTAGGATACAATGAAGCCTTGCTCATAAGGTATAAATCTTCCACTCTAACTAACCAAAAGGTTTGGTCACGAGATAATCCGAGTGGAAAGCAAATGTGTTGATACCATCAAAGAAAAAGAGGTGGTATTGGCAATAGCCATCGGCAGTTCCATAGCACATCCAGAAGCGCAGGATGCGACTAGCAAGATCAAAATGTAATGGTTCAATACATCTATGACACTACAGTCTCTTGTAAATTATAGCCGGGGCAATCAGCAGCTCAGCACGTACTAGCGAGTTGGGATGCACAATGCTAACCCAGTATTCACGCACGCCGAATCCACGAATCCGATTGCTAAACCAGGATTGCCTACGCTTACGAGATAGACTACTAAATACTGGTTAAATGAGGAAAGCTGGTTAACTCTACAACAAGATCACGCTAACAAGGCCACCGACCAAATGCAGGAAGGAATCGCCTTACCCGCGGTGCTCCCGAACAGCTGCAGCTGCAGCGGCGCGGCCTTGGCATCGAACAGGAACTGATTCTCCTTGGCGTTAGAGGGGCAGGGAGAGGAACCCCAGTTGGCACCCCCGAACATTTCCCCGTCCATTCGATTCCGCTCCTCTTCTGAAACACGCGCGCAAACAAAGGAAGGTTAAATAATCAGAGAGAAATGGAGAGATTAAAAACAGAAGCTGCAAGGATTAGAAAATTTCCCCGTACCGGGAGGTAGAAGAAGGCGCGGCGGATTGATTACCCCGAGACGACGACGACGCAATCCGATCAGGCACGAATCCGATCCCGACCCTAGCAAATGCAAACCTTATCAAGCCAACCGCGATCTGCGACTCCAAGAACCCAGACCAAAAAAATTGGGGGAAAAAAGGAACAGAAGGGGGATTCGGGTGTGGGGGGAGGAGACGGGGATGGAAACGGACCGAAACTTTCGGGGGGCGCCGCCGCCGCCCCCGCCGATGCCGGCGGATTGGATTGGATTGGGGATCCGAGAGAGACAGAGAGCGCTGCTGCGCTGGGAATTCCGCGATTTATTGGTGAAATTTAATTTATTTCGCGTTGGTTGATTTAAAAAGCGAAAGGAAAGGGAGTTGGAAGCGCAAGTAGAGAGAGAGAGCGCCTCCACTCCACCAGTCGACACGCCGACGAAGCCACCTGCTGCATGCTGCTAGTTGAGACGGGCCACACAGATCCGTAATTGTGGGATGGGCCCGTGCCTTTGAGCCCATTTTGCACGCTTATCTCAACCTGGTCCGTTTGGGCTCAAAGTCAGACCAATATAATGGATCAGTGCATCGACTGGTGGTTTCTTTCTTGGTGCTCCAGCATCATTTAACTTTACTGACCAGCGAGTCTGTGCACTGTACTTCAATTCTACATAACGCCAATCAAATGAGAGAGAGGGGGTTTTGGATGCATTACATATGTGAGGAAGTGATACAGGGTCATTCGATCTTCTTAACGTAAATTAAGATATCACATATTTTGTCTTGAATTGCAACTACCTTCATTACCAATACAAGAAGGAACGCTCTTTAATTCATGAGATCACACATGCTGAACTTCACGACCACCAAACGAAGCCCTATCGCGCTTCCAATTCTCAGCAGAAAGATTAAACGATCTTGATTAGCAAAGCTCTCTCAAATTTTTCCATGACAGATCAGACATCAAGAGAACAAGAACAGACTCAATTCAATCTATTATCTGAAAATATTCATGGTCCCCCAAAATAAAACGGTGTACACAAATATATATGGGCGCCTGGACTCTCTCCGCAAGGCGGGCCTGAGCCTGAGGCGTGGCCTAGTCGATTCGGCAAGTAAGCCGAAATCGATTCGATGACGGACTCTAACAACTCAATATATACCAAGTCATGGTTCGGACTACAGGACCTATTCCAAGGTGACTTGGATTGAGAATATTGGATTTCGTGTGACTGCATTTGGAATGTACTTTTTCCCACGCTGTGGCCGGGCTCTTCTTCCGCATGGACCTCTACTTGAGATTCACGTGCGAATAGCCATGCAATGCAGCGTAGTTATATGCTGAGTAGTTATATGTAGTGAATTACCGGTTTGGATAAATAGGACCTGGGAATGAATAGGTGGTAAGTTGTATGCTGAGTAGTTATGCAAGACGAGCAAATGCCTGAATTGTTTTGAGGAAGAGACCACTTTGAGTCATAGCTCCAGAACAAGAACATGTCATGAGTGGTTGCCCCTCGCTTTAATACTTGCATTGCAAGTGCGTTCAAGCTTCTGTATACTGGATGCACTTTATAGCCTTTGCTGGGTCCAATGGGATGGCCGATAGCCTGTCGCCTGCGCTAGCGCCTAGTACGTAGGGTTGGAAGCGAGTCGAGCTAAGAGCCGGCTCGAGCTAGGCTCGGCCGAGCTCGTTGGTGAGTGCGGCTCGGCTTGACTTAGCTCGGCTTGTTTGTGAAACAAGCTAGAATGACGGCTTCGATTCGGTTTGACTTGAAATTTGGTTCGAGCTGGCTCGGACGGCTCGTGAACCATCAGAACATATACTTAAAATACAGAAATACAAGCATAATGTTAACATCATACCGCATCCAAAGCAATACAAGCGTCAAGCCAGCGTAATGTTTGCTCAACACAGATTTTTTGTCACTGCAAATTGCTAACGCAACCTCATACAAGCCAGCGACTCAATACAACAGAGATATTTTTGTGACTGCAAAGTGCTAATGCCAGCGTCTCTCAGTAGCCCAAGTTGGACCTGGAAGGCTGGAACCTCATCTGCCAACAGCCAACCGCACACTTTTTGTCACTGCCAACAAGCACTGTCAACAAAACCTGAGAAAGGGATTGATGTTCAGAAATGCACATATTGTTTTAAGTATTGGTGCCCAAAAAAATGCGATTCAGCATAAAGGGAAAACAACAGAGTTCTGATAAGTTGGACATTGACTATGTTAAAACCAATTTTTGTGAACTAAAGGCTAATTGCCCTGTTGTATTAGAAAGCGTCATCTTACAGAGTCATGTTTACACCAAATGAGCAACAAAGTGAACAAGTTTACTTCACACGACTATTTACCTGACGGAAATGCCATGCTCCTTTCAAAGCTGGCATTAGGATGGCAACTCTGACAAAATTGGTACTGCTTGAAAAAATAACAGAAATCACTAAAAAGAGAAGGGATCCTACGAGTGCTCCATGAGGCCAACGGCGACAAACTTCTTTTCTCCACGCGCACGAGACTGAATGCTCGGCGGGGGGGGGGGGGGGGGGTCCATGTAGCTCCACCCGGGGGAGTGGGGGAGGGAGACGGCGCACGGGGAGCGGGGGCGCGGGGGATGGAGGCGGTAGCAGCACGGGGGGCCGGGAGGACAAATCGGCGATGGAGGTGGACGGCAGGAGTAGTGCGCGCGACGATGGGAGGACAGATAAGGGAGGAAGTGGGGACACAGTCACACAGCGGTTGGGGGAGCTGGGCGGGAGGAGGAGGCGGCAACGGCGGGGAAGCGGGAGGAGGCAAGCGGCAGGGGGTGGCCGGGAGGCGTGTGGGAGGACAGATCGGCGGTAGGGGGAGGCCAACGGCGGAGGGCACGCGAGCGGATAGATCGGCAACGGGGGGCTGACGGGAGGACAGATCGGCGGCAGGGGCTGGTGGGAGGACAGATCGGTGGCGGCGGCACGGGGGGCGGGGAGCGGGGAGGGAGGCGGCGGCGGCACAGGGGGCGAGGGACCGAGGAGAGAGGCGGCGGCGCGGGGTGGAGGGGCAACCGGCGGGCGGGGAATATGAGAGTGGAGAGCGAGCGATTGGAGAATGGAGACTGAGCTGAGATGAGAGCGATTGGACTATTGGAGAGCGGCTCGATCAGGCTCGCGAGTGGCTCAGGAGCAGCTCGGGCTCGGCTCGTTAGTGAGCCGAGCTACAGCACGGGCTTAGCTCGCTGAGGGAAGCTCCGAGCTCGAGCCGAGCCAAGTCGATCCGGTCACGAGCCCGGTAGCTCGTGAGCCTCAAGCTTTTTGCCTAATCCTAGTAGTACGGTTTAGGGATTTTAGATGATTTTTATCGGAAAACCCGAACTTAAAAAATAGAATTATGGATCCCGAATCGAATACAAAACAACAGTCAAATCGAATTAATGGTACGGTCTGACTTTTTCGATATGGTTTTTCGGTTCGGTTCCAGAATGCACAGCCCTAACATGCGTACGATGCGTTCCATGAACAGCACGTTACATGCATAGGATACCCTCGCAGGCAGAGCCAACCAGCGAGCAACCGACCAGTAGTCGGCCAGCCAGTACTCGATCGAGAGAGAACTATAGTTAAGCTGTAACGCATGGAATCAGGCCTGTTGTTCTTTTAGAGCGCGGCTTATGGCTTTTGATCGTGATTCGTTAGTCTAATGAATAGTGCTTAGCTGCTTGATAAAAGAAGCAGAGTTAAAAGTCAGCTAAAAAGCGCAAAAAAGGAGAAGCTTGTTGGAAGAAAACACTGTTCGTGCAGCCAGCACGCCATTGCCACTTGGACGGTGTTGTTGTGCGACCTCACAGAAACCATACGCGTGCATGGCACATTGGCATGGGTGGTGAGGTGAGTAGGGTGGCTAGCTTAGCTGCATGCCTGGCGCGTGTGTATGCAGGCGCGACTAGCTCACAAGAATGTCCTTGTTCCTCCTCTCCTTCCTCCTGCCCCTGCCGGCACTGGCTTGGTTGCTAGCCAACTCTTCACCCCTGGCCTGACAGCCCAAAACTCCAAATCAAACTACGCTACCTAGCTCTCCCGATCATGGATCGTTAGGAGTGACTCCCGGCCGGCCTTCTCCCGATCCACTGACGATTCGCCGCTCGACAGACCGATCGCGGATTCAGAGACATACGAGGTATCTCCGGCCGGCCGGCCGGCCGCCGGAGGTTGGTTTTGACTTTTGATATCAGTATGAAGTCTGAGATAACACCAGGTACGTACATACATACATGCAGCTAGCTCAGACTCAGTCATCTCCTGCCATCTTAATTTATTATTATGCTTTTGCTTCTGCAACATGTGCTGTTGTCATCGATTGATTCGTTCTTCCTCCTCATCTCTTCCTGCTTAAATTGTGAGGTTTCGGAAAATCTGTACGAGTTCGCGTGCCGGTGATCTCTGTTTGTTTCCTCGCTTGTTTCGTTGTGGCTTGTTGATGATTTGAACGAGGAATTATGCTGGGGTTTTGTTTATTCACCGTGTCTGCTGAACCATTCTACAACCAAAGGACATGCTTGAACAATCAGTTTAAGAGGCTTTGATCGAACGAGTTCAGAGAAGCCATCCAGACAAGATCAAGCCCATCAAAATCGAACCTCCCTTTTTTTTCTTGCCACGATCAAAATCCAACTTTTGGATACGTGACCGCTGAACAGCCTAACCTCTTCTATAAAAAAAGCAGCCTTAGCTCTCCAGAAAGGTCCCTAGTTAGGGCCGTGGCCAACAGAAAGGGCTCAAGTTATCTAGTCCAATTCTGCCGATAGAGTGCACATGAGTGTCGACTTGCAAATGGCCCGCACGCTACGGCCCACCAGGTACGCCGATCTATGCGGCCCACACCTTGACTTGGACCGGCCATAAGCAACATGGCTTAATTATAGAGTTCTTTTACAGGACATTAAAATAAATATAAACTGTGCAATCTTTATATCTAATAATTTAGATTAGTTATAATTTAGTTATATTACCATCTATAATACTACTATTATAATTTTCAAATGGGTAAAATTGTAAACTTAATGCCCTCACTCATGGTCTAGCTGTGTCACCTGCCACCGTCGACCTTGGCACCATCACAGCCGCCTTCAATGAGGGCACCCTACAGGGAGTGAACGGTCCACTTGAGTTAAAAACCAATACAAGCATCTAATTTTGCAAAGTGGTTTCTCCACTTTTCTCAATCCTGCCCGCTCCAGGGATAAGGCAAGATGTTACGGATGCATCACACACCCCATTCTTTAGCTCCCGTCATAGGCACGTATCTCTCCTTTACTTTTTTCACCGCTTGCCTACTCTTCTAGAAGTAACTACTATTTATTTTTAGCTAAAAATTAAAAACATAGCAAAAACCATCAGTAAACGTCAATTCGAACTCCCCCTGAAGCTGTTGAATTAACCACACAAACTTGGGTGTTCACTAGCTTGTTGGTGACTAGTCGAATCACCAAAAGCAGTGGTATTGTATGTACAACCTAAACAGAAAGCATCTATCTATCAACCTTTGGGGGAGGAAACTAATAAAGTTGCCTGCAACTGCATCTTTGTATTAGGGAAAGGAACTTTGAGAAAAGATCACTGCGGCCTGCGCGCGATCGATGCTGTATCGCTTCTGTGTGCGACATGTGCTGCAGCACCAGCAGAGCAAGAAAAGAATGGACATGCATTTGGTGGTGCTGACTGCTCTCGAGTCTGAGAAGAGAAGGAAGAGAGGAAAAAAACCCTGCATTTTCAGAGAGCAAAGCAGCAGCTTTCCAACAAGAAAGAACAGCCCGTATGTACAGAGAAGAAGAGCCCACAAGTCTTCTCTTTCGTTAGCTAATTTATCACAGCACATCTTTGGTCACCAGAAAGGACAAGTGCTTACGAGGAATGATGCACTTAACTGTCCGTCATTGAGTTGAGTAGAGGGGGCCCAGATGATACGCCGAATGATAATATCACGCATTAGCATATTAGACTACTAGTACAGTTCATCAGCCGTAGAGTCAGGATTGGGCTGTTCTTCTCTGGGTTTGTAATAAGTGAGAGGCAAGCCCTGCGTGAAATTGGGAAGAATGATTGATGCTCATGGCCCCATTGTTATGTGGAACTTTTCTTGTCGGCTTTCTGTCCCATGGAGTTTGACACTTTGACCTCGCAGGTGTGCTAGCTAGTAGCTAGCTCAAGAAACCGAGAGGAATTCACTGTGTGGGATTCAGTATTTGATCCCCTTTATAGTTCTGACCACTGCAACTGCAGTTTAGGCTATTTAGCTTGGAGATCAACTCGGCCTACTATTGGCAATTGAGTGCAATTTAGCTGGTTAGCCAGTAGCAGCATGTGGTAGCAAGAGCATTTACCAAAGTGCTAATCACAGAGACCTGCATAAGCATGCAATGAGTTTAGGCCTTTAGGGTCCCTGACCAGCTTTGCTGAAAGTTTTGGGACATACATACAGCAACTGCTTTTCTCTGTCATGGGAATAAAGTGTCGTATCGATCTGCCCTGATTACGAGAGATCATAATCTGAAATTGCTACGGAATATACGTACTGCTCCACTTGCCTACTACAATGCTAGTAGTACCTTCAAAATAAATTGAAATCCAGAGCTTGCAAAGCTTGTAGGAGAATCTCTGCACTTATGCTTAGATATTGTCCAGAGAATATCATGTCCTTGGTAGCAATAGTCAAAGGTTGTAGTAGTAGTACTAGTACCTCTCCCTGCGTTATCCATCTTGCGTGCATGGCCTTTGGGATTCGGCGTGTAAGTGCATCCTGCTACTGTGCATGCATAATGCATTCTCACTACAACGTCACACTGCACACATGACATGCCTGACAATCTCTCACATCTCACATGCCTGTCAATCTCTCACACATGACAGCCGGTCTAATCACCTAATATTTTTTATTTTATTTAAAATTTATGTAAATTTTTAATATAGCAAATGAGTTCAAACAGTTATAAATATTTACGTGCAGACTTCTAATACAACATAGTTAACCATGTAATTTTTTTGTAATTTTGTCCACTATAAATGTTGCTCAAAAATTTATACAATTTTGATATTTGTAGAAGCTATTACATATAGTAAATAAGCTCCAAACATTACAAAATTTTACATGAAACCTCCCAAAATAGCCATAGTAATTGTATAATTTTTTGAAAATTTTATATACACTGAATTTACCACGTTAATTGATGTTAATTTTATGTAATTGTAATTTTTTGGTTAACTTAACATGAATTAATGTGGCAAATTTAAAATATATAAAATTCCAAAAAAAATACAATTACTATGGATGTGTTAGAAAGCTTCGTGTAAAATTTCATGATTTTTAAAACTTGTTTGCTATATATAACAGTTCGTACAAATATCAAAATTGTACGAATTTTTAAATAATATATGAATAAAATTATATAAAAATTACACAATTGACCATGTTATATCGAAAGACTACATATAAAGTTTTGTAATTTTTAAAGCTTATTTACTATACTAAAAAATTTCTATAAATTTTAAATAAAATTAAACAAGCAAGTGATTAAACCGGCTAATTAGTCGGCCTAATCGTCTGCCGTCTCCTCATGGGGCGGCAGACGACCTGCCGTCCGATGGTGGGGCAGCAAGCGGCCTGTCGTCCGCCGTGGGACGGTAGGGTCACGCATCACCCCTCCATTGCTGCCGCTTGTTCACCGGATGACAAAAATAATAAAATATTATTTTTGCCATTACTATTTTCGTACGGCTATTTTTATAATTATAATTAAAAACAATATCAAATCTGCCGAAAATTCGTGATCCATCTGCTGCTCGCACGAAACACCCTCTCGTATACATTTTGTTTGATCCACTTAGGCCTTGATCATTTCGACTTTTTCTTGAATTTCTTCACTTTTTTCACTATCACTACACTATCCACTAACTCATTCTGATGTTTTTTCACCCATTCACTGTTTTTTTCAGCCAAAAGCTAAAAATCATCGCTATTCCGATCACCCCCTTAGCCAGAACACATACTCCTGCACCTCTCCCCAGTATAGCAGTGATCCTTCAAAAATCCTATGCCACACGGATGGTGAGAGTTCACAGTCACCGATGCCGTCGCAAGAGCAGACCCCATGGGCATCCGTCCGTCCAGCTTGGCATGCATGCAGGCCGAGACAGCACGAACCCCGCGAAGGCTGGCTGCATCCTCGCGACCATTTTCTGCCTCGTTCAGCGCAAGAAGCTGGGAGAAGAGGGTGAGGAGAAACGGCCAGGGAAAAGCGCACGCGCACGCCCTTCAGAAACCCGAGGCGTAGCGTCTGCGTGGTTGCTGCTGCTGTCGCGAATCCGTCTTCCTTTGATCCCCCATACGTTTGTCTCTATCGCGGAGAATCCCTAGGGAGGCATGAATGGACTCCACTGCATTTGGCATGCGTTGCGACTGCGGCACCCTGTGTATTGCGTCTTCTCCTTCCATCGGGAGAAGAGAAGGTTTGCAGGTACTGTAGTACTCCGCGCTCGTTTTAGCGATAACTTCTGTCTTTTGGTTGAAATTTTCACTATATCTGATTTTTTTACTGTACCTGATTTGATTTTTTATGTATAATTAATTTTAAAAAATTGTAAAAATATAAAAAACATGTTAACCCATTAGGGATAATACAAAGGAACACGGGAAAAAAAGAAAATACAAAAATCCTAAAATATCTAAAAAAATTCAGAAAAAATGAAATACTGAATAGTAAAAAGCAGAAATTAGAAACAAATCGAAAAAAAACCAAACGAGCGGGGCTAAGTCGTTTTTTCGAATTACCACGATCTCTAAGATGACGTTTTGATTATCAATTTTTATAAACATATGTTGTTTAAAAATGATTATACATTAAGAAAGTATATTCTATGATAAATCTAGTTATACCAATTTCATGCCGTGAATCTTAGTATGTCTTTAAATATTGATAATCAAACCTAAAACTATTAGACCGACGCAGATTCTAAAATAACTTACATTTTGGAATCAGAGCTAGTACAGTAGTAGCACATTTGCCGAGCTGCTGCTTCTCTCTCCTCCTTGGGCTTCCCTCTCATCTCATGGCCTGCCAGGCTGGCGCCTGTGTGATCTTTCGTGGATTTTTGCGTGCCGGCAAATCGCGCTCTCAAATCATGCGCCTTTTGCGTAAGAAGGCGTCGCGTCTCACGTCCTATATACTGTCTCATGCCCTGGTCTCACTGGTCACTGCCTCGTGTCTCTTCACTCTTTTGCCTAGGAGTAGTTTAAATTATCATATACTTTGACCCATAGTGATGACACTGTTATGCGACAGTGGTAAAAGCCCCGGTTTGGGACCGAGGGACTGTGTGATCGATCTAGAAAGATGCAATGCGTGCCGGGATAGTATATATCAAACTAGGAGTAGTACTGTGTGAACGTGACTTTCATACCTTAAAGCTACATGCTTGTACTTTGCTTTTAGATCCTTTTCTTATTAGTTTATAATTTTTCTAAATAAATAAAGAATACGGTTTCTTCGCCATTATTTTAAAATTACTTATCGAAAATAGTATTTTCAAAGTGAACATTTAGTTTATTCGCACAAACGTCGTACTAGACTAAAAAAACATCAGCAACAGCCATATATAAACTATTTGTCGTAGTTGAAAAGAACATGTCCTTAACCATCTTTTGTGGTTCTCCTAAAATGACTAGAATACCCTTCCCGACATATATAGGGCATGTTCTTTTCGGCTTCTAAAAGCGACTTTTGACTTTTGCTATAGTACCTAACTTTTAAACGGATTATGTTGGCTTGGATATTTGTTGGATAATATCGGATCAGAAACGAATACGGATCCAGATTATCCGAATATTTAGGGGCCGAATATTCGTAGCCTACATCCTCTATTTCAACCCAGCCTATTTACAAAATACTTTAGTAACCCATCATACATTAACATATACATTAATAATGGAGTTAGAGAAGAAATCTTAGTCTATATGAAGAATTCATAAATGTTCTTTATGAATGTTTAGATCAAATAGACTAGTTATGTTTTTTGTTCGTTTTATGCATACAATTTAAAGGGTTTTCATGTTTTAAGAAATATTTGTGATCATGTTCGATTCGATTCATATTCGTTCCGTATTTATATTCAATATTATTCATATTTGTATTCATATCTAGGATATCCGTATTCGTATTCGCATATCAAAAAAATATAAAAATAAATATAATAGAACTATTATTCATCTGTTTTCACCCTAGTGACAACTGCCTAGTTCAGTTTCTCGCAAATGCGAGATAATTTAAAGGATGAGCGCGTTTCACTCCACTTTGCAGCACTATACTACTATAGTACAACTAGTGTATAGCCAAAAGAGAGCACTTTTAAGGATCGAATAAAAGCAAACAACCCAAGTAGTGTAGTAAGATTCTTAACTACGACTAATTAGTAAGTTCCACACGCACTCGGTCTCACTAACTTAATTTAGGGATTCTTCCAGGTCACCCTCACCTCACCAGGTACTGATCTTATCCTAGAATAGAAGTACCTGAACTGAAGCACTTGTTCGACCTTCCTAGCTAGCTAGGTCGTCACCTAATTGTCTCTCATGTTGGTCATCAACCAGTACCAAACTAGTTTAAGAGTTATTGTTGGCTGGTGAAGCCCTGTTCATGCGTGTGCCGTGAAATCCATTCATAGAGCTAATGTGACAAGCATCGTCTTTTTCCTTGCCCACACGCGCACAGTAACACATGCATGCATGGGACCCTCGATTAGATAGACTGACAGACATATGGACGCAGCGATTTCTACTTGTTTGGAATGCTCTCGTGATGGCGATTATTCACGGTTCACGGGGCGACATGCAGGCCGGATGTTGGGTCGTAACAACTGGTAAGGTACGTAAACGTGCAAATTCATGCGGTATCAGGCATGGTCCATGCATGCAGACGTTTGGCGCCATCTATATATATATATATATATATATGCATCCATATATCTTCTTGTCGTACATGGTGGGATCGGACGATCCTTTATCAACAGTGTCTCTATGCATCACTCTTCTGAAACTATTTTGAAACTATTTTTGTTTTTCTATAATAACTAACTTTTAAATATAATTTCTTTTATACAGTAACTAGCTTTCTAAGTTATATAAATCTTGAAGCAAAAAAAGGAGTAAATAATAATCACCATGTATCCTTTATTCATGCTTTAATATTTATGTAACTTTTAAATAGTGATACATAGAGACACCTTCCACTGTTGAATCCATTATTTAGGCATTGTTCTTATTGGTTTTTTTTGCAGCTTGTGGCTTCAACTTCTTCGAAAATCAAAACAAACTGGCAGTTTCTCCAAGCACTTCTCGAATCTGCTCCAAATGACTTCCCAAACACAAAATCACATGCACCATCCGTGTCGACATCACAGTCTGCCGTTGTCTTGAAAAACAAAACCAAAAGCTATCAGCGGTTGCAGCCAAAAAATAAGGCTGGCTGGCGGGCTAAGGAGGCGCTCAATTCAGCTTATTAAGCATGGCTTATGGCTGAATTTGCACTGTAGTTAACTTATTTTATACTGTAGTTGATGGTGACTTATTTAACATAATTAAATTTAAAAATAGAAAAAAACAGGTTAGCCCGTTATGTATAATACAAATAAGTACGAAAAAAAGAACTAGCAAAAAAGCAAAAAAACTAGAAAAATAAAATTTAGAAATAATAAAAAAATAAATCAGAAGTTTAAATTGAAATAAGCAGAAGCTAAATTGTCAGGGGTGGACAATCCATCTATGGATAGATTGGTAGCCATCACGTTCACATGCACGCATGGTACCAGAGCTGTGTGCTGGGCTAGCTATTGGTAGCTAGGCCTAGGCGTGCAGCAGGCAGGGTGCCCAGATGAGATTGTTCCCTTCACCCGTGGATGATTGATACAAATAGGTAGGACCGGCGCTGTCCTCTGTGTGCAGTGTCTGATCGGGCGGCTCAGATTGCTTGCGTGGTCGATCGGGTGTTAACTTGGCAGGGACTCGTGAGCGATTACTGTGTCCGTCCTTTGTTTGCACCGTTGAGGATGTCTTTGGACATTTCAGTGTGTTTGTATGCTATCGTGAAGACAAAACCACATATATAGACGACGACTAGGCGCCAGAGGATGCATAAAACAGGTCATGTTTAGGTCAATCAAACAGTGCCCAGTGGCCCTAATTAGGCGGTTATGCCCCCTGGTATACATCAAGTTTATCACCAAAACTAACAGCAAAGATTACTTTAACGTATGCGAGCTAAAAAAAATGGACGGAGGGCTTAGCTTCCTCCAAAGCCGTCTTTAATTTGGAGAAGCTGGCTAAGAATAGAGGATCTGTTTTTACGATTTCTAAAAATCACTTTTAATTTTTGCTATAGTAACTAACTTTTAAACGGAGTATTTTTTTAAGATAAGGTTTATAAGTTAATTGTAGTATACGTTAAAAAACTAATATCTGTACTATTAAAAATCGCAAGCGAGTATCTCTCTTTCCGCAATCTCTGTCGTAAACAGCCAAAAAGCCATCAACCGCAGCCAAAAAGAACAGACCGATTTTCAACTTCTCAGTATATACGCCGTATATGCGTAGCTTAAGCTCTCAAATGCCTTAATTTAAGCCAAAGCTGAAGTCAGACCAAACAAACATAATATCTGTTCTGATGCCAGTGTGAATTTAGTGGGAGTTGTCCGTTGCAATGCTTACTAATTCTACCACGTTTCTAATTGCAACAAAATTTCCACTCGTAGTTCCACAATACAACCATAATACATAATCTCAATGTTGAAGATGTACTACTGACGTATAAAACATATTCCGTAACCAAATCATACTAGGATTCTACGGAATTGTTGGACGTTGTACATGTGAGGCACTTATGATGTATCATGTTGAGCACGAAAGCTTTCAGTTCTTGCCAATTATCTGTTTTGTCGGCTATCCTCAGTCCACTTAAAATCCGGACACAAGTCGTCGCACATCATCAGCACGTAGTGCACTCCATTTTCAAAGAAAATCCATTCTTATCTACTCGTGGATAAACCACGTGATGTACTTAGATACACATGTATATGTACATACTAGTATGATTTATAACTATTTTGGCTATGAGTTTGTCATTTACGGCTTGTTTGGAATAGAGGAAATTGATGGGAATTGTCTTGTTTTTTTAAAGTCATGCAAATTTAGTATCGCAAACAGGACCTTAGAGCATGTACAATAGATTGGCATCAACTATTTTATACATGATGCTACATCAGATTCATGTTGAGTTAGATGGAGAGGGGAGGAGAGAGAGAGAGGAGTTAGTCTATTGCTGAAAATACGATCTATTAGTAATATATGAACCGGTGCACTTAACAGCAACATACCCATTGTAGAAAGCTCGTCTGCTCACAACGTGATATGTGGGGCTGCCGGAGTAGACAACGGTTGTCTGTGGTTCCATTGCAAGTGTTGTACTCTAATGTTTTAGTAGATGACATGAAGGATTATATTGTTATATATGTATTGATATAGTACCATTTAAGATGTAGGGCCTGTTTGCTAATGGTTGCGGCTGATGGCTTTTAGCTGTGGCTGATGGCTTTTTGGCTGTTTGCGACAGAGATTGCGGAAAGAGAGATATTCTCTTGCGATTTTTTGATGGTACAGATATTAGTTTTTTAACGTGTACTATAATTAACTTGTAGATCCCATCTTAAAAAATACTCTGTTTAAAAGTTAATTACTGTAGCAAAAGTCAAAAGCGACTTTTAAAAGCCGCAAAGAACAGGGCGTAGTTGTCTCTTTCTCTCTCAATAAGAGTAGCACTAATATGAAGGCACATAAAAAACATAAGTAATATCTTTGTATTAATTATCATATTTTAAAATTATGTAAATCACTATTGAGAAAAATATATAATCACTTTTTTTAAGAGAGGATGGAAACTATTAGGGGGCATTCGGAATAGCTATGACTTCTGATTTTTGGTTGAAATTTCACTGTAGCTGATTTTTTATTGTATTTGATTTGGCCTTTTAGGTATAATTAAATTTTAAAAATAAAAAAATAGAGAAAATATGTTAACCCATCACGGACAATGCAAAGGAATACGAGAAAAAAAAGAAAAATGTAAAAAAGTTCAAAAAAATCTAAAAAAATTAGAAAAAAAATAAATTACTGAATAGTGAAAAAAAAGCTGAAACAAGCGGATATGCAAGTCATTGTAAGGCTTTTAAACCACGTGCTCACGGATCCATGGTAGAAAAAATCGATTAGCACGTTAGACGAAGTAATTATACATACAGAGACAGTTAACTACTGGAAAGGGGAAAAAAAGTCCACAACCACACCTACTAGTACATTTGATCCTGCAAAAGGGGATTGATAGAGCGGTCAAGATCGAGGGAGTGAAATTGGGGTATCCTGGCCGTACATACACGCGGGGGTCCAGATGGGCGAATGATGCGGCCCTCTACTTGGCACATAGTCCCATGCAGCGGCAGCACATCTCCGGCGTCTGCATGGTCTCGTTCTCGTGCTCCGATGTGATTTGTTAGGACAGAGGCCGCGAAACACTGTCCCTTGCTGCCTGCTAGCTCCCCCAACGAGAAAGAAAGAAAGAAAACATCAAGATGTCACTGTAGCGCGCTACTCGGCCTGCTGTGCTCCTTTGAGCTTCAACTTTAGGTTCTTAATTTTATCTCTTTTTTCTGATTTTTTTGTATTTTTAGTTTTTTCGTCTTTTCTTTTTTCTACTTATTCCTTTCTACTGTCCGTGATAAGATAACACATATTTTTATCTTTAAATTTTTAAATTTAATTACACCGAAAAAGCTCATAGTAGCTACAACCTCAAAAAAGCCTCAAACAATGCAAAAAGCTAAAAGCTCATAGCAAAAACTAGAATGAGCACCACAAGATCTATTAGTCTAATAAATAATAATCGCTGAAAGGAGTTGAGTCAAAGGATCCACTCAATTTAGCTTTTGCCGTGAGCTTTTTTTCACTATTCCGCATTATTCTATGCTTATTTTGACACTATAACTATTGTAAATTTTTCAGTGTAATTAAATTTTAAAAATAAAAAAGAAAAAGGTTATATTATTATGGACAATGTAAAGGAATAAGAAAAAAAAAAGATAAAAATACCTAAAAAGCTAAAAATGTAGAAAAAAACAAGAACGGAGCTCGTTGTGTGGCACCACTTTCTACTCCCAGCAATTCATTGATGGGCCGTGGATGAGGAGGAGATGAGAAGCTACTAATGCTCATTCCAATTCCATGGCATGCAGGCAAACTCTGCCAAATAAATGCATCTATTTAGGCTCCGTTTAATTTAGTTTTTGATTTTTAGCTTTTGATTTTTCATTTTTCATTAATTTTGTTTCTAATTTTTTTATTTTTTGGACTTTTTTGTATTTTTTTGTATTTCTTTGTATTATTTGTGATGGGTTAACATATTTTTTGTTTTTAATTTTTTAATTTAATTATACCAAATGAATCAACTAAACTATAATAAAAAATAAACCAATTATAGTAAAAAAAATTATAAGTCAACGTCATTCTGAATACTCTCCTACAGTGAAGTAGTAGATGCCCCCACAAGAACCGAAGCATTTTTTTTTGCATCAAATGATTCTGTTTTTGGTCCGGTCCAACTGGATCGCGCTCATCCCTGCTAGATTCGATGTTTATTTGAAGATTTGTTTTTTTTTGGAGCTGGTAGCGACTAGGGTAATTACATAGTGTAAAATTAGTACATAATCCGCTTTGTTTGGCTGACATTAGAACTAGCATTAGTTTGTTGTGTAGGCGGATATGAGCATATGTCCGTCTGCACCTACTATCTATACCACACAAATGCGCTTTGAGATTAGTGCAGGAAGCTTGCATTTTTATTTTTGGGGAATTTAGGCAATAGCTGGGTTTTCTCTACACCGATTACAAGAGGAACAAAAGTACATGCGGGGCCACTACCTCTCTCCCCTTCCCCTTCGATCTCTGGACTGATTTTTGAATCTTGGAAACATAGACATATAGTATAATACGAATATTTGGCTGTACGTAGCATTGTACAATACTGAAATCCCGTACAGGCCTTCCATATATATACATGCTGTACAGCGTATCCTACACCAAACTTCATTGTACTTGTACACCATATCTTACACAACCTCTTGTATGCATGTATTGTCAAAAATACAGGTGCTATTAGTCCTACACAGAAAAATGCACACACATATCGTACACTGCGTAGTACACATACACCTACAGTACAGATTCAAGCAGCATATTACTCAACATCAACAAAGAACACAAAACATGTTTGCACATTTAAATCGGGTGATCTCAAATTACAATTTGACTATGAGAATATGCATATGAGCCATCAAATATAATCACAAAACCTGTCAGGGGCAAAAAAAAAAAAGAAGAATAGGGATTAATTAGAACTCTCCGTAAGAAACAAAAGAACATGACAAAATGAAAATGCTGGCCATATAAGGTGGACCAGAGGAGTAGACGGCAATATACCAATGGAAATTGAGGGTACACCAGCAGGAATGCCGGTGTAGTCCACATGGTGTAAGATACATAAAATCGACCTAGGTAATTAGCATGTTAACATAAGCACAATCTAAAAACACGTCATGAAAAATTTGTTAACCCAATGATCAGACAACAACCACTTAGATGGAGAGCATTGACCAGATAATAGAAGCTACTGCCTTATTAGGGAAACTAAAAGCTTGCTAGGGAAAATGGCATCTACGATAAGACAACTCCATCTAGTTTGGAATAGAAATATCTGCTGCTAATCAAACCTAGGTAATCTGAACACATCTAAATAATCAAGAAGAACAACTAAAACAAGCACCTTGAAAGATTGCCGAAGATCACAATTAAAACGGTTATATAAGACTGCTTGTGATTTGCAATAGAAACATGAGACTTGTCATTCATGGAGTAGCCCCGTAGTGTTACTTGACTGCAAAAAAAAGAAGAAAAGGTTGTTGTTAGAAGAATCATCTTGTCACAATCAGCCAGTGCATTGATTGCTCCTCATCAGCATAGTAACTATTCTATGCTATAATTTTTAGGGATCATGTATATATGCAGTATATCGACACATACATCTTGAAATTCTGCTGGATTAAGAATAAGTACCAATGTGACAATGTGTGAGCTAACATGCAAGCGTCGGCTAACCATCACATTTTTATTTACAAAGACAAGGATAATACCAGTGCTAGAGCGTATAAATGTAAGGACAGAGCTTTTGAATGAGAATTGTTCAAACATGAAAAGAGAATTTACTGGAGGATTGTGAATGTCAATACTCTGATGAGCACAATTAAGATCAGCAGCAACATCTACCGGTTTGGAATTTTTCAGCTTGTACAAATCAAAACCGTATATATCAGTTTTGCATTGGAAAGCTATCTTGCAAGGATCACATTGTGAAATTGTTCTACGATATATGGTGTAGAACTGCAGATAAGAACCAAACTCTATGCAAATTTTTACAATGCCAGACTAATTTGTAAATGAAAGATTGATTACAATTCACACATATAGTAGATCAGTATAATTTGGATTTATAAAGATGGAGCACAACAAATTGCGGTCAAATTCCTTACCTATGGTTTAGAAAGCGAGTTGAGAGACACAGGTGTTATTGTCTCACACAATATGGATGCAACAATTAAGCACGTATTTCACTTTTTTAGAGCAAGAGCACGAGACTTCACTTGGATAGCATATATCTAGAATGATCTCAACATGCATATACCTAGAGTTTTACCTGGCTGCAAGCGAGAATCACATTGATTTGAATTATACTCTTGCAATGCACTGTATGCACTTTCAATAAATCACACCAAGAAGATCTACAAAAACAAAGAAGGCATTAGATGGGAAAAAATCTTTTTCCTTGCATTCATGCTATTACGTGTGATGAAGACAGTCGATAGCAATGACTGATAGTTGTCGTTTGAGAGGGATGTCCACTGCACAACAAATTGAGCATTGAAGTATGCGGACAAAGAACAAGCATACAGAAGCATACAAATTGAGCATCCTCGTCAGGCCACTGAATAATTAATGTTCAATATTTACCAAGTAGTAGTTCATAAGTTTCAGGGCAAAACAATATATACAGGAGGAGGAGGAGCTATCTCTCTCACCAGCAAGGGCAACCGAAATGCCGTAGCAGTGTGACGACGGCCATTCCCTGCACAAGCAAAGCACTCCCCCAATTCATTTATGTATTGCGTCAAATTCATACAAAATTCTCGTAGTGTCATCAAATAATTCCAGAGTTAAATGGGGTTTAGTGTTTCAATCTACAGAAGGAATATATTTTGCTCAAGCAAAGCAACAATTCGTCGCATCTTATTCGAAAACTTACGGTTGCAATTTGCATAGCTCAACCCCGAATATAAAGACAAAATTTCCTAGGTCACGTCTCCTCGCAATACACAAATCAAGCTAATTGGAGAAAATGATGAGATGCGACACACAGCGACATATCCACACATCAACACACAACACGTCACAGATCAAGCAATAGAGGTGGAGTTTGAGAAGGAAGGGATCTCACCATGGGCCTTGAGGATGCGAAGGATCTTGTCGCGGTCACACTCTTGACGAGGGGATGCCGTGGCTGGTCACGAGCACCACGCCGATCTGCGATGGCATCGACCCTTCTTCGCGACCTTCGTGATCATCTCTCCACCTACCAAGAACCGACATAGACATCGATCGACCACATAAAAATCACAGTGCAAAAGGAAAGGAAACGACAACCAAATCGAATCAACAAGCGAAGAGAATGCAAGGCTCTCATCTCGGAGGTGGCGGTCTTGACCTAGCTCTGGGAGTCCCGGGAGACGCGGAGGACGGGGCGTGGTGGATCCGCAGGGCGGGCGGATTCGCGGCGCCGATGGTCGCCAGGCGTGTCGTCACCGACGAGTGCAGCCGCTTAGTGGCCACGGGGAGACGGACGAGGCCGAGGCGGTGGTGGATGTGGCGGGGCGGCGCGGGAGGTGAGCGGCGCAGCGAGGGGAGGAGTGCGTGAGGCGCGCGCGCGAGGAGGAGGTCTCAATGCGGCGGCCGCCCTGCACTCGCCTCATCCTCGTCGAGCCACCACGCCTCGCCTCGCGCATCCGGCCGCGCGACGCGTCGCCTCGCTCCTCCTCCCGATTTGGGAGAGCAAGCGATCTGATGGTGGCCGGCGCTGGAGCGGGAAGGGAGGAGGAGGCGGCGCGCGGGGGGGGAGGAGGAGGCGGCGGCGGCGGGGTGGGGAGGAGGAGGAGGTGGTCGCGGCGGGGGGGGAGGAGGCGCCGGGCGGGGGGTGACAACGGGTCATATATATATGAAAATGGTTTTATACTTATCTATATACTCTGATGATAACGAAGACATCGATGCACCGGAGAAGAGAAAGAAAAGGAAAAGATTGAGGACAAAGGCTCCGCTCAGTTTCACCCGTCGCTCAACGCTAGCGACGGGCGACGGCTTTTTTTCTATTTCTATTTTTTTTCTGCTTTTATTTTTTCATATTTCTTTGTATTATCTGTGATGAATTAATATTTTTTTTTTTAAATTTAATTATACCAAATAAGACAACTCAGTTCAGGTAAAAAAATTAGTTAATTACAAGAAAAGTTATAACCCATCGCTATTCTGAATGTTACCAAAGACGACGGAGTGTACCGTATAGAAAGAGACATGTAGAGAGATAATATACATGTACCGTACACCGACGGGGACGACGTCCGTTGCACACCGGTTAGGAACATGATGATGGGACGGTGGTGTACACCGGCGAGGACGAGGACGGCCGGTCCATGCCGGTTATCTTTAGGTGCCTCTGTTTTTCCAGATTTTGCTTTGCCCTTTATTTATGGATAGTGATGGCTGACCTTCTGATATGTTCCTTTAGCTAGGTCCTTTCATAAATTAGTTAGGATTATGAAAAAAAGAGAAAACATGTTTCCTTAGGCCCTGGGATTCTTTGCGGTTGAATTGTTTGTTTTCCAAGGGTGGGTTGAGGTTCCACTGTCTTGGCTGTTAGTGTTGCAATTAATGTTGATTGTGCTTGCAGTAGTGCTTTATTGAGGGGGTGATTGGAATAGCGATGGCTTTTAGTTTTCTTTGAAAAAACATCAGAATGCTGAAAAACATCAGAATCGAGTTGATTTATTGAGTATAATTAAATGTAAAAAAATAAATAAAAAACCGAAAAAAGTGTAAGTAAATTTAAAAAAACGAAAAAAAATAAATTTTTACAGTACCTGCTACAGTAAAAAATCGTCCACCGCCGCGGTCGCAGAAGCCCAGTTGAGCGCCCCTGAGTGCACCCACAATAAGTTAATAACAAGCTACAGATTAATTTCTATCATAATTTCCACTGGAACTAACGATACATGCACACTGCAATATGTATAGGGCAAAATTAATGGAGATATGTTTCTGGTCTTGATACCTCCATCTTCAGTGGTCATCAACTCTTCGTACCCTTGACAATTCCCAGAATGCATGAAAATGAAAGCTTAGTATATTGATTTTTAAATAATCATCAAAGCAACCGCTAATAAGCTATATAACCAGCAATTAATTAATTGACTATTAACTATGAAGTCAATTGGTCTGAACAAGATTGGCACGACAAAGTACAAATAGTATGAACCTGTACCCGCTGTTCCTTTTCCTTTTCCACTAGCTTATTAGTTTATTCCATATGTTTTACACTGGGTGCGTTCTTTTCAGCTATAATTTATAGCTTTATGTTTTAGTGTGAGCGTTTGTGTGAATAAATCAAAAATTGATAAGCAGTTTCTAAAAAACCATTCCAATAAGTTACTTTGAAATAGCGGTAAAAAGCCATCTTGTTTGTATGTTTGAAACGGCGGTGGAAAAGCCATCCTATTTATTTATTAGAGAGAAACTATAAGTTATAAGTCATTAGTTGAGTTCTTTTGGACTTATGACTTATTTTTCTACAGTAACTAGCTTTCAAGCTGAGTGTTTTTAAGACGGGTCTACAACTCGATTGTAGTATACACTGTCTCGACTTCATCTATATCGGTCAAAATCGCACGTAAATATCTCTCTCCGTACTTTCTCACGCGCAAACAACCAAAATTCAAAAATTTAATCCAAAAATCATAAACCACAGTTCAAAAGAACCCACCCATTAAATCTATAACATTAGGATCCATCATAAAGCCATCAACTGTAGAGAATCTCCGCTCTTTAAGCCACACATGATGCATGCATGTCCTACAAGATTAGCTTGTGCCACTCGCCATAACCATCATGCATACGTTGCCTAGCTAATTGTACTATTTTAGTTCCTTCGTTACCCTAGCCATCTGTTAATCTGTTTGGTGATCCTGTCATACAGCCAATAAATAGCCAATTCTCAAAAGTCCATTGTATGGGTCACAGAGAATCATGCCGTAACGACCCACTTCCATTGCTATTCTTCCTGGGTGAGGTGCGCGATGCTACATCAGCGCCCAAAAGCGCAAGAGGACAAGCCATTCATTGGGCAATCGCGCTTCGTCGTGTTGCCAACTGCTCCCTCTCTCTCTCTCTCGCTCCAAGTCCCCGTCCAATCCTGAAACAACTGATCTCGCCAAAACACCATCATCAGGCCTAGCTGCTGCTAGTTTGTATCACGTAGAAACTTTGTCAAATGCTACTATCATGCATGCGTATGGGCTATGGCCCTGCTCCTCTGTCTATAGTTTGATTTATTCTCTAGAGTAGGCTATGCTGCCTGGGAAGAGATACCTCCTTGTGATGAGCTGATCTGCTTGGGTACTTTTGGTCCTACTACTTATAGCTTTTATTTTTTACTATTTTACTATAATAAGTAACTTTTTAACTATATATTTTTTAAGGTGAAGTCTATAAATTAATTGTGATGGATACTATATTGACTTTAACTATACCGATCAAAATCGTATATAACTATCTCTTTTTTCGTATACTCTCTCACGAACAGTCAGAATTTAGAAATCATAAGTTATAACTAAAAAACCGTACCATTAAGGCATCCACATCGTAAGGTATATGTAAATACCACTATCACTCAGGTGCTAAGTTTGTCTTTTCTTCTAGTACTTAGCATCTCTTCTCTCTGTAAGATGGGATCCAAAAGTAAATAAAATATCTTATCTTTTTCCCTCTCCATTTTACTGACATGTGGGGCTTTTATGTTCTTTCGGGGGCTTGGAACCGGAGCATGAGTGCATGACTACCAATTCCAGAAATCTTTGCCTTGCTAGTGGGTACCAACCATTCCACTGTGCTGGAACCGGTACTAGTCCTTGGTACCGATGAAAAAGCATATTCCAAGGTAGGTTTCAGAATGATAATAGTTTATAATTTTTTATTATAGTTAAATAATTTTATATTATAGGTGAGTTAATTTATTTAACATAATTAAATTTAAAAAGTAAAAATATATTAATCCATTATAAATAATACAAAGGAATACAAAAAAAGAAAGCACAAACAAATTAAAAATAAAAAACAAAAAAATAAATAGTAAAAAAAAGCTCAATGCTAATGCCAAACACGATGTGTGCATCGCTGAGTGGGGCCCAAATTTCGTGTAGTTTTGAGCATATTCCAAATCTTAGCCGGCAAGGTTGCCGGTTCTGCTAAATGTACAAGAAATCACCTTTTCCCCAAGATTCTTTGCAAAACGACTAAAAGCTAATATGTGTTCGATTAATTATCAGAAACCAACCGACTTCCAGAAAAACGATTTCTCTTCTGAGATGTAAGACCTCCGTTCCCGGAGCACGAAAGTGCAATTATCTAGGCCCTGTCCCATTTGGAACGTGGATTCTTTTTCTCCTGATTTCTACAGAAATTATATTGTTTCCTTAAAATTTCTATGAAATACCCGTGAAACTCATGGGGTCCATTTGGAGCTCAACATACTACTTCTCCCCCTAAGACTTGTATGCTTGCCAAGAAATAAATTCAAACAAATCAAATAAGGAGCGGGTCCACTTATTTCGGTTTGAGCTTCTCACTCCTGTTTATTTTCTATCATTTCTAAATTTTATTTTTTTTAGCTTTTTAACTTTTTTGGAGATTTTTTGTATTTTCTTTTTTCTCGTATTTGTTTGTATTATTTGTGATAGACTAATATGTTTTTTTTTTATTTTTAAATTAATTATATAAAATAAACCATTATCAGTTACAGTATAATTTTAGTTATAAATCAGTTTATTTTAGCCAAACCGAGGGGCCCCATAATTTCCTGAAGATGTTTGTATGTAAGAAATGTTTTTCAGCGAAGTAGTATTTTTTTTAATACCAAGTTTTCCAGTGAAGCATATAGAGCCACCCTTTTTCTCTGCATTTCTTTAGCTTCTCAAAATAGAATGTCGAGTCACCGCCAACACCATCCCAGTGTGAAGATTTGGAAAGTTACCCTCCCTGTTTGTGCGCTTAAAACTGAAAAAGAAGAAGAAACAACAACAAGCGACTGTTTCGGTCGGAGGTGGCTGTGGCACCGCCAGATTTTTGACGGCTTTAGACTGGGATTTGACGGGACCAAAAGCGACCTAGCTCCATTGGCGCTCCTCCTCCACGCGGAGCTGAGTCGCTGACCCCGGTCAATCCAGCAATGGGCAATGGCCAAGCCAGCACCTTTTACCCCTCCTCCAAACCACACGTCACTCTCTCACCTCTCGCTGCAAGCAACCAACCAAAGCAAGCAAGAGAGAAGAGAGGGAGAGAAGGATAGGGAGAGGGAGAAGGGAGATTCTACAGTGAATTAAAAAAACAACTGCGTGCGCGCGTGTCCCCGTTGGGAGGGGAGAGTGAACCAGGATGAGATAGAGATACGTGTGCAGAGAGAGAGAGAGAGAGAGAGAGAGATTTCCTTCCAAAGGAGGAAGAAGCAAAGCATCCCATTCCCCACCCCCACCTTGCCGCCTTGTCCTCGCCCTCCCTCGTGTTAGCTTTTAGCTTTAGTGTTCCCCCCCTTGTTGCGTGCAAGCATCTTCCCCTCGCCTCCCCTCCCCACATTCCTCATTGCCGCTGTAACAACACACAGACGGATAGGTGGACGGACAGACGCGCGCGTTTTGTTTGTTTCTTTCCTGGTTGCTTGCCTTGTCTGATGACAGAGTGAGTGAGTGAGTGAGAGAGGGAGGGAGAGGAGGGCAAAGGAAGGGAAGGCGCAGCTAGCGTGTGACGCGAAGCTTGGCATCTTTCTCACCGCTGTTTCTTCTTCCGCTCGCGTCTGCGCATTCCTTCCTTGCCACCCCTGCATGCGGCTCGTGTGCTCTGCTGGATTTTTTTCTGGGTTGGTTGCGACAACGCCTCCTGCATTGCCTCCTTTAGCCAGAAGAAAGAAACAGGGCACTGCTGTTTCGATCGAGTGTTTGCTCTGTGCATTGCATCGTCTGGTTGGGGTGCCAAGGACAGCAGGAGATTGTGTGTTTGCGGCAGTACATGCCCTCCGAGATCAGGCTAGTGTCTTTGGAGACTGACCGCCGGAGATGCGTTTCACGACAGGGGGCTCGTCGACGCGGTCGTGGGAGCCGACGGTGACGGCGGACACGTCCGACCTGCACTACTGGCTGCACTGGCGGGTGGCGCTGTGCGCGCTCTGGGTGTTCGGCTGCATGGCCGTCGCGGCCATCCTGATATGGCGGCACGAGGGCCCGGGTGCCGACCGCCGGCCTTGGGGCGCCGGCGCGGCGGGCAGCGGAGGCAGGGGGAAGGAGAGGCGCCCCGGGGTGCTCTACGACGACGAGGCGTGGCGGCCGTGCCTCCGGGACATCCACCCGGCGTGGCTGCTCGCCTACAGGCTCATCTCCTTCTTCGTCCTCCTCAGCCTGCTCATTGTCATCGTCATCTCTGATGGTGGCAACATCTTCTACTACTACACTCAGTAAGTCACTCGTCGCTAGTTCTTTTACTACTTCCTTTTACCTTTTTTGTTCTGAGAAAATGATTTTACTTACATGTTGTAGATGCAAAGTTGGATAGAAATTTCTTTTTAAAAAGAAATCATTTCATTGCCATTGATTAAATCTTTTTCATCTTTTATAGTAGTGCTTAAACCAGCAATGTATTTGTGGTCAGGAAGTTTGGCATTTGTTCTCTTTTCTTGTAATTTAGATTTCTCGTTGAATAAAGGGTGGTTTCCCGTGAAGCAACTGGTCTTGAACATGCCTGTTCCCTGAATAAAGAACAATGAAAATTCTCAAGCAATTTCCTTGCACTGATATTAATCTACTGTGCTGTGCACAATTGATGGCTAGCAGCAGTTTGTTACTTGGATTCGACAGCAAGCGGCGCACCTTACCTGTTTGGTTTTATTCTTAACCAATACAGAGGGCTTGTTTTTTTCAGCTTTTTAAAATGATTTTTAGCTTTTGCTACAGTACCTAACTTTCAAACGGAGTATTTTTTAAGATGGAGTCTACAAGTTAATTATAGTATACATTAAAAGCCTAACATCTGTACCATCTAAAATCGCAAGCGAATATCTCTCTCCGTAATCTCTGTCGTAAACAGCTAAAATTCAAAAATTTCAGCCAAAAGACAAAAACCGCAGCCAAAAAGAACAACCCAGATTTTTGTATTAGAACGTTTCAAAAACTATTTTACATGCGATGCATTACTTCGATTTAATAATTGGGAAGGACTTCGCAGTACATGTTTTCTGAAGCACATTTAAGAAACAATCTTTTGTGCAGTACAATATCATAACTAACCATTAGCAGTACATCATCATACTAGCAGTAGCAGCTATTGCAATTCTACTTGTATGGTCTTAGCTTCAAGCTTCTCAATGCTTGATTAATGGACAGTGTTGTGAGAATACCCACTCCAACTAGCAACTTGGGCTTATGACTTTCTGTTCCATCCAAGAAATCTGATGCAAAGCTAATTAAAGCTGCCTTTTGCTATTATGCTTCTTTGCAAATCTCTAGTGTGTGTGCGTTTTTTTTAAAAAAAGAATGCAGTGTAACTGGTTGGTAGCATCAAAGTTTGCTATATACAAAGATCTGATAGTTGTTGGTGTTTGTAACTATGTTCTCAGAAGTAACATTTGTCCCCAGCTTCTTCTAAGTGGTTGTTGAACTGTCTATCACGCAGGTGGACCTTCATTCTGGTGACGATTTACTTCGGGGTAGGCCCTTCCTCTTTCACCACCAAATTGTTTGTCTCTTCACTGAATTCCTCAAACCAATGATACATGTGTAGGACTTTTACATCAACACAATCCATATCTGAAGAAAAGATTGTTCTGTTCTGTGAATTGTTCAGCTTGGCACGGCGCTGTCCATCTACGGATGCAGCAGATTTACTGATGAGAATGTTGGCGCGGCGACTTCAGACGAAGAGCATGGATCTTATGCTGCTCGTGTGGCTGCTACTAAACCAAGTTTCGACGATGATGGCACCAGAGAGATTGCTGGATTTTGGGGGTACCTGCTCCAGATCATCTATCAGGTAAAGGGGCTTCCATACTACCATAAACTTTGAAATATTATCCACTTGAAGACTTTTCAGATTTCTTATTGAGCAGAGCCATCTGCACTGACATCTGCATATATGGGGGTCTCATTCTGCTTTTCAGATGCAATTATTAGTGCTGGGTATTTACGATCATGCACTAACAACTAAAATAAGCTTATAGTGTGCTCTAATGAATTGGATTCCGTTTCCAAAGATTAGATGTGCCCACATAGCATCTTTGTCTGGTCATATCTCAAGGGCTAGCTTGTACGTAGCCTCATACATGAGTCATCTTGTTGTTGGTCGAGTCAGATGTTCAATCTCATATTTCCTTGCGCTTGAAGGGCTGAATCACCTTGATCCTCTTTCTGAAGTGTAGGGCTGACTCTTTTAGTGGTGGCATCAATCATAAAGACAACCTGATTCCTTCGTGTTAGCTTTGCTAGGCCTAACTGTATCAAAATGGTGACTGAATATCTACCTAGGCCGGACTAGGACAGAGATAAGAAATAATAGATGATATTTCCTTGGATAATAACCTAGGAACTATAGCTCCGAGTAAGCTCCATTAGTATTGGGCTATTGTTTACACTTTTACAATCCAATTTTTAATGTATCTTATCTTAGGTTTCTTTTTTTTTTTTCAAAAAGAAAGGCAGGAATATCTTAGGATTCTTTGTGAATGTCCTTCTGAGAATTTTGCATATCTTTAGTTTTTCATCTGTCCCACAATTGTCCAAAAAAAGGAAGAGGCGACGCTCTTATTGGTTGACTGCTGAAGTTTTTTTCCCCTGATTTTATCTTTATGTAACATGAGCTGCCTTATTAGTATCATGGTACTGTACATGTTACAGAAATTGATCATCTAGCAACCAATGCAAGAATTTATGTTACCATTTGACTAATCTGGTATCATGACTTCTTCATCTCTGTTGACAGACAAATGCAGGCGCTGTGATGCTTACAGACTGTGTGTTTTGGTTCATTATTTTCCCATTCCTTACCATAAAAGATTACAATCTAAATTTTGTAAGTATGCATGTTTCAGGCCTTTCCCACCCGCCAGCTAAATGGTAACAGTTCACTAACTTGATTCTCTTTTGGCAGTTGTTGATAGGAATGCACTCAGTTAATGCTGTTTTCCTGCTTGGTGAAGCAGCCCTGAATAGCTTGGTAAGCGGATGAACGCTGAACCTGATCGCTCAAGCAAGTTCATCCATGCTTTTACAGTTTACTCACCACATTTCAATTTACATGATTTTACAGCCCTTCCCTTGGTTCCGAATCGCATACTTCTTCCTTTGGACTGCTCTTTACGTCATTTTTCAATGGGTTGTCCACGCATTAACTCCAACTTGGTAATTCTTCCAGCTTCCATTCCCTTCCTGGAGTAAGAGTAGTAGTGCTATCATTTTTGTCACAACTTATATGCTGTGTGAATCTTGGCAGGTGGCCGTACCCATTCCTCGAGCTGTCAGCTAATCTATCACCCTTGTGGTAATGCCATTTACCTGCCCACAAGAGCATCTTCTTCTACATTTCGCGTGAAGTTTATTAACTGAACTTACTGTGATCACAGACTGAACAAGTTTCATGTGAATGGTCTGCGCAGGTACTTCGCCGTCGCGTTCATGCAACTGCCGTGCTACGTGATCTTCAGGCTGGTGATCAGATTGAAACACCGCCTGCTCTCAAGGTGGTTCGGGGGTACAGTTTTAAGAGGCTAGCGCATAAACCAGGCCGTCTTCCTCCTCCACTGCGAACAGTTTCCACAGAAAGGCATTGGGAACAGAAAACAGAATAATGGCAGCGTGCTGGATCGAGCTCTTTGCGAGATTCTTATGCAGGTTCCTCTCCAAGAATAAAAGTGAGGAGGGGCACGTGCGTTTACACCGTATAGTTTCATGTAAATCGAAGCTCACAGGTTTAGTAAGAGTTTTTGCAGTAATGGAAACGAGAGAGAGAGAGAGAGAGATTATGTATAGCTTGACTGATTGGTCAAATGGAGATATTGGTTAACTTCTTTTGTAGAGCTGATTGGTCATTATATATGTGGCTAATGTAATCAATGCAAGTACGTGGGTTTGTGTAAATGTTGCACATACATAGAAGGGTCAGGATTATTTTACCGGCCGTTATGGGCCGATTATCGTCGGTTTTCGATTTTACCAGCCCACACCGGTTGAGCTACACGCCGCTAGCGCTCGCCCTTCGTGGGCGCTCTTTGTCGAGGTAGGCGAACAACGGCTCCGCCTCCCTGCCTTTGCGTGCGTAGCGTCTGTCTTGGCCCTTTGACCCTTTGCGCGCTTGTCAAGATAGGGGAATGGCGGCTCTGCCTCCCTACCTCCGCGTGCATAGCGCTCGTCTTGGCTCTTCGGGGACACTCTTTGTCGAGGTAGGGGAACGACGGCTCCACCTCCCTGCCTCCACGTGTGTAGTACCTATCTTGGCCCTTCGTGGGTGTTATCCTTCAAGGTAGGAGAACGGCGCGATGCCTCCTTGCCTCTATGTCTATTCTCCTTCACCACCCGCTTGGAAGGCATCGCATCGGCGGTGCAGTACGACTTCGCCGGTCACCTCGTAGGCATCGCCGAGGCAAGGTGGCACGACTTCGGCATGGGACTCCGTGTCGTCTTTGGGAGGCATCATCTCGGCGGGGCAACACGACTTCGTCGTCCGCCTCGTAGGTACCGTCTTGGTGACATGGCATGCCTTCGTCGAGTCTCCGTCGCCCGCCTTGTAGGCTTTGCCTTGGCAGGGTGGACTACACGCCACCTGTCACGGAGGCATCCCCTTGGCGGAGCGGCATGCGTGCCGCCTGTCCCAGAGGCATCGCCTCGGCGGAGCGGCCATGACTTTGATGCTCTACTTGTAGGCGTCACCTCGGAGGGGCGGCCCGCCCCCAACTCCATCTCCATGCTCTGTTGGGGGTCTCTACGATCACGTCATGATCACACAAAAATTCATTCCATAAGGTTTAGAGTGTTCAAACCCCTGGGGTTGGATCAGGGCAGCTTGCCTCTCGAGACCTTCGCGCTTGTTGGCGGAGAACGCGGGGGGGGGGGGGCTGGGGCAGTTGATCGCAGTAGCTTGCCCTCAGGACCTCCATGCTTGCTGTCAAGAAAATACTGTTGTGAGGGTGGTCCAACCTCCCATACGTAGGCCTTAGAATATGCCCAATAGTATAGATGAATGTACCGGTGTACCCTCACCTTGTATAATTATCAAAGAGTAGAATGAGAAATTCTCATTCTACCCCATTCATATATATAAACACCTAAGTGGGATATGAGAGGGCTAGATCCACTCATTCTAACTCACCAGCTCTTTAGCTAGTCTCTTCATATACTATTGGGTCAGGAGCCACAACAATATCATTATGTGGGACAATTATCATTTACAGATCAGCACATGTATTGATCGATGATCATGTTTCACGGATCATAGATATAATATATCAAATCAATAATGTAGACATATGCTAGAGAATATGATATTGGATTGACCCCACCATGAGACACTACGGGAATTGGTATATTCTTAAATGTCATCAGTTGGTCCATACATAGTATATGTAAGATCCTTAGACTGAGATCGTCATTATTTTTATATGTGCAATAATTTATTTAGGAGTTACCAAATATTACTCGTGATTGGGTGGTCATAAAAGTAGTTTTCATGTTTACTATGAAACATGCGGAGGAATATAAGCGATCAAGATGAAATTTACACATCCTATATAACAGAAGAAATATCTCTGAATCTCTCGATGTGGTTGGATTAAGAAAGTATATGGTCATTCCGAATATGGTTGAGGAGCTAATCATAACTAAGTAATCCACTACTGGCTGGAGTGAAGGATCGAGCTATTATAGGATGGCACACTTCTCACCTTAAGTTCGATCTGATATCATGAGGTAGAGGAATCTGTACAAAAGTACTATATAGATTCGTCCGATATGATCTTTATGTATATTTGGGGTAGTTATGTTCTACTAGAGATTGCTACCGACTTATGGACTAGAAAGGAGTTTTCATCCTATGGCTAAATATACATGAATCTACAGAGTCACATACTTAATAGGCTAGAACGACAATGGTTCAGATGATAGTCTCCGAGTGGGATACGATCTCTACTCGTATCGGATAAGGATCCGATTGGAGGCTATATAAGGAGAGGTGCGGGGGCTGAGGGAGGTATTCCAAAATACATCCATCGAAACCCTAGTTGTCATATCTCATAATCTCTGCCGTGCGCGCTGGTGCTAGCACACCGAAACACGGTGTTCTATCCCTAGACGTGTGGACCTCGGTAGAAGCACTGCTACAACTACGTGCTGATCGAGACGATCACGAGGAGGAGATGGTTGGCTGAAGGACGATCGACTGCTTGCACTACATCGATGTGTTTTTCGTTGAATCAGCTGTTTCAACTCTACTTCTGCTGCATTGTGTGTCTAGTGGTAACAATCTATGATCTCTTACTCGCATGATTTTCTGATTTACGTGATAAAAAATTTTAATTTGCGCTAGCGTAGCGTACTCGTATTCCAACATTCTGGATATGAAGATGAAGAACTGGGTAAGGAATATCATCACCTGAGTCATTGCCATTGCTCCGAGCCTTATTGTGTCCATTGTGAGTGGCTCTTTAGGCGCCGGCAAGCTAATCATCCTATGCTCGGTAGTACTCCTCAACCTTCTTATCAGTTTTACCTTCTTAATTAACACTAATCATTGCATTAGGAAATCACCTTGCACTATAAACACTGCTGTTTTTTTGTTCTGTCCTTAATGCAATGACGTGCGATCCTCTCGCGCGTTCTCAAAGAAAAAAAGTGCACTTCCCAAAGCACACAACCTCGCGAGCTAACTAACTAACTTTTTTTGACAGATGATTCTCGCTGTTTGAGCCGCCATTCGCTCTCATCCTCTCCTCAAGTTCCGCAATAAAGAAAGAAAAGTAGGCCCCTCAAGCGGTCGCATATGCCACACGACATCTCCATCCTCGGAACCATCCACCAAATCATCATTTCCGACCAAAGCACACACACAATCGCACATAATAGGATGGCACACTTCTCACCTTGAGTTCGATCCGGTATCATGAGGTCAATGTTCAAGTAGGCGCTAGGCGTTAGGCGGGCGGCAGCGAGGGCCTAGCGCCTAGGCGCGCTAGGCGGGGCCTAGCGCCTAGGCCGTCTAGGCGGGCCTAGGCGGCCGATTAGCGAGGGGAGACGAGGCCGGAGGCGGAGGAGGGGCGGAGGAGGCCGAGGCGAGGCGAGGGGAGGCGAGGCGAGGGAAGAAGTGCGGTACACAGGGTCCGGGATAATCCGACGAAGGGAGGCGAGCGGGAGAAGCTCGGCCGCTCGGCGACGACGACGCGAGGCGGAGGGATCCGGCGGTTCGAAGCGCCGCCCGTAACCAGCCAGAGGGCAGAGGCCAGGTCAAGCGAGCGAAGCGAGCGAGCGCCCGTAAATAGCCAAAGACTGCAGCGAGATCCAACTCCCGCCGACTCTCCGCGGCGTCCTGTCTCCGCAGATCTCCTCCAGCGGTCCGGTCCTCCCCGCCTCCTCCTCGGCCTCTCCTCGCCGCCTCCTCCGGTCCTCTCCCGCGCCGCCTCCCCCCGTCGCCTCCTCTCCCAGGTGCATCCCCTCCCGCGTCTCTCCCGCGCCTCCTCCCCACCCACCGCCGCCTCCCCGTCGCCTCCTCTCCCAGGTGCATCCCCTCCCGCGTCTCCTCCCCGCGCCTCCTCCCCCCCCACCGCCTCCTCCCCACGCAGGCTCCTCCCCTCCCGGTGGCCTCCTCCCCGCTTAGGCATCCTCGGCGACCGCCTAGCCGCCGCGCCGCCGCCGCGTCCGCCTGGTTTGACGCCACCTCGCGCCCGCCTTTGACCGCCTACGCCCGCCTGCGACCGCCCAGCCGCCTAGCCACATGACCACCCGCCGAGGGGCCAAGTCGCGGCGGCCGGCTGCCGCCCACCGCCTAGGCGCAGCCTTGGCGGCCACCAGACGCCTTTTTGATCCATGCATGAGGTAGAGGAATATGTACAAAAGTACTATATAGATTCGTTTGATATGATCTTTACGTATATTTGGGGTCGTTATGTCCTACTAGGGATTGCTACCGACTTATGGACTAGAAAGAAGTTTTCATTCTATGGCTAAATATACATGAATCTACAGAGTTACATACTTAATAGGCTAGAACGACAAGAGTTCAGATGATAGTCTCCGAGTGGGATACGATCTCTACTCGTATCGGATAAGGATCCGATTGGAGGCTATATAAGGAGAGGTGTGGGGGTTGAGGGAGATATTCCAAAATACATCCATTGAAACCCTAGCTGCTATATCTCATAATCCCTGCCGTGGGCGCTGGTGCTAGCACACCGACGCACGGTGTTCTATCTCTAGACGTGTGGATCTCGGTAGAAGCACTGCTACAACTGCGTGCTGATCGAGACGATCGTGAGGAGGAGATGGTTGGCCGAAGGACGATCTATTGCTTGCACTACATTGATGCGTTCTTCGTTGAATCAGCTATTTCAACTCTACTTCTGCTACATTGTGCGTCTAGTGGTAACAATCTATGATCTCTTACTCGTATGGTTTCTGATTTACGTGATAGATAATTTTAATTTGCGCTAGCGTAGCCTACCCGTATTCCAACATTCTACATTCTGGATATGAAGATGAAGAACTGGGTAAGGAATATCATCACCTGAGTCATTGCCATTGCTCTGAGCCTTATTGTGTCCATTGTGAGTGGCTCTTTAGGCGCCGGCAAGCTAATCATCCTATGCTCGGTAGTACTCCTCAACCTTCTTCTCAGTTTTACCTTCTTCATTAACACTAATCATTGCATTAGGAATTCACCTTGCACTATAAACACTGCTGTTCTTTTGTTCTGTCCTTAATGCAATGACGTACGATCCTCTCGCGCGTTCTCAAAGAAAAAAAATTGCACTTCCCAAAGCACACAACCTCGCGAGCTAACTAACTAACTTTTTTTTTTTTTGACGCAGATGATTCTGTCGTTTGAGCTGCCATTCGCTCTCATCCCTCTCCTCAAGTTCCGCAACAGCAGCAATAAAGTAGGCCCCCTCAAGCAGTCCGCATATGCCACACGACATCTCCATCCCTGGAACCATTCACCGAAATCATCATTTCCCTGACCAAAGCACACACACAACTGCACATAATAACCAGTTATTAACCGCATTGCTGGCTGGCTGTGATGATCAATTCGTGCAGACGGTGGTCATCGCCCTGGATCCTCAGCATCGCGCTCATCACCGTCAAACACCTAGCTACTTCCTAGTGTGGACCTACTTCCTCAGCTATGCCTCTTGTAGTACTTCTCTTGATAGAATTACTGATGCGAGCGGTAACATTTATAGACTGCATGGAGTAAACTTTATGTCATGAGGTATCTTTCTCTCACACACTAAAAAGTGAAGTAGCATAGAAGTGAAATTATGTAGTGCCGCATCAGCTACTATTTCTGAACCACTTTTGATGCGAGTTCTATTTGCCACCATTTTCATACAACGAGTTGTTTGTCTGGGAATGCGTGAGTCTGGGCTTGGGTTGCGCTCAGCACAGGTCAAGCAGCTCATGTGTTGGGCTGGGCTTACTCAAACGTGAGCCGGATCAGTATCGCTGGGCACGAGCTGGGAACCGAGCAAATCCTCATCCGGGCTAGAACTGGGCCTGCCACATTAACGAATTGGGCCTTAACATGGGGGCAGCTTAGGGCTTCAGATGGGCCGATCCAGACTTCTTTTGTACTAAAAATGGGGGAGAAGCCTTATTAGGCAGGTCCAATACGTTGCTGTTGAGGCCGTGACAGACCAAGGCCTATTTAGCCTAGGTGCACGTGAACCTGTAGCAATTTCTGCAAACCGAAATACACAAGAATTTGCCGAGAGCCATCCTTGTATGCTCAGAACAGATTTGCACAGGCCATACTCGTCGCTTGACTTCATTTTGGCTGACTATTGGTTGTCAGTGTTGTTCACGGTACAAACCATATGAAGAGGGCATGCTGGTTATAGTGGGAAACGGTAACGGATAATCCGTTTTATCTAATATTTGTATCTGAAAAAATACGAATGTGGTAAGCAAAATTCATATTTGAAAATATTTATATTCATATTCGATAATATTGGTATCCGTACTTGAGAATATTCATATTCAAAACATTCATATTCGTATTTGTATTCGAGACTATTCGATTCATATTCGATTTGTTTCCTATTTAGATGAGTAGCGTAGACAATGTAATCATGTAATTATATTACATAAATTTGTCAAAGTTTGTTACAGAAGTTGTAGGAGAATATTCATATTCGATTGAATTAAGTACATATTCAATTTGAATCCGTGTTCATTATAACATTCGATTCATATTCGAGAATACTCAAATTCATATTCATATTTATTTAAAAATATGGATTCATATTTATATTTAAGACTATTTGATTGTATCTGGTCGGTTTCCATCCCTAATGCAGATGCCATATTAAACTCCGAAGATCAATGATAGGAATAGGATAGGACGTATGCAGCATCTAGGTCCAACATGAAAATGATACGCTACTCTCCCAACAGTGGGCAGTCTCTCTTTAGCTCAGTGACATTTCAACAGGACCAAATAAAATGATGTCTAGTAAAAGCGAAACAACATGTATAACCACGGCCTGAATGCCTCGTAGTCATAAACCTGTTTCATGTATAACATTATATCATCCCTGATGAACTGTGGCTACAACAGCAGCGGCAGGCCGGTACATATTAAGCAATGCTAGACGTTCACATTGCCAGTCAAAAAACAAAATTCTCGATGCAGGAACGTAACAAGCAATGCCTTCGTACTTTGGTGTAGTTTTATTACAAAAAGCAAGAACAACATTCATAGATGCAGCTTACAGCACCAGTGGTCACTTGAAAAGAAAACCCAAGAAAAATTACGGATCAATGGCATTTTGGAATGCCATGGGGATTATCGTCGATCAGGCCTACAGGAAGTTTCTGATGTCCAGTTTCCTGACATCAGGCATCTCCTCATCTTTAAACTCCTCCCTGGTAGCAAAGCGTATCAGTTAGCTAGAAGAGGCACAAAAGTTGTGAACTTACTGGATATGTATATAAACTAAATATTAGCTAGAGCTAGGTCATAATAGCAGTTGATGATGAAACTTACCTCAAGAAGTTTCTATTAACTAGCTCTAGAGGTACCACTCATGCAAATAATGAACTAGTCGTCGAAAAGATATACCTCTTTAGTTGAGTCTCCATTGCTTCAATACAATCCTTCTTAAGTTCTGTCAGCTCACTTTTAGCAATTTGCAGTTCAAGCTCTTCCTCAATCTTCGGAAGATCCTCCTTCCGAATGCCAAGCCTATTTTAATTTTCAAAAGGCAAAAGAAAAACATGAAAAATACAAGCCAGCCCAACTAAGAACCATAAAATAAGATTGACTATGTCTAGGATGCACAGCAGGATGCATAATCAAGATTTCCCTGCAAATCAGCATCCCAACAATGGATGCAGATAGCCTACAGTACAAAACATGCTGCAGTTGGCCATGCCATCATCTGTGTTGTCTTGCAATATATTGGACAATCCTGATGCAAGTCAACCATAGGATTTATGCATTCCTTTTCTCGTGACAAATTTCAATCTCATCCAAAGTCTAGATTAAGAATTGTTAAAAGGAGTGCAATTCAGGTAACAGCATGCCCTGTGGTCAAGTGCCCAACTGCAAATGATCCAGATGCTTGAATAATCAGCAAAAGATGCATCTCTAGAGAACATTAGCGTGATATGCCCAGTACTTAGGGCCTGTTCTTTGCGGCTTCTAAAAGCCGCTTTTGGCTTTTGCTACAGTAATTAACTTTTAAATGGAGTATTTTTTTAATATGGGGTCTACAAGTTAATTGTAGTACACGTTAAAAAACTAATATCTGTACCATCAAAAATCGCAAGCGAGTATCTCTCTTTCCGCAATCTTTGTCGCAAACAGCCAAAAAGCTATCAGTCGCAGCCAAAAAGAACAGGCCCTTAACCAGCGCTATCTCAAAACTAAGGGCCTGTTTGTTTTAGCTTCTGGCAACTGCAGCTACTTCCAGAATCTGCAGCTCTCCCAAACAGTTCAGATTTTCATCCAGATTCTAAGTAGCCAAAAGCTACGAATCCGAAAATGAACTAGTAGCCGAAGCTAGGGTTATCCAAATTCTCCAGTTCTCGACTAGCTAGATACTCACCAGCGCTCGAATCTCAAAAATAAATGTGCCCTAAGTTAACACTACTAAGATGAAGACACATATCTTTACATACTTTTGGTTTATCTTCTCAAACTCTGCCAAGAGGAGACCCATATTCTTCTTGTCGCTCCTCAGGAGTGGCTTCTTAATGTCCTTCTCAACTTTCTCAAGAGCTTCCATCATCATAGCTTCAGCACCAAGATCATCAACAAGGCCACTTCTGCATCACAGAAAAGAAACATTTCCACAGGCAATTAGTGCCATAAATTTGTAATATGGGCAAAATTTGTGTCAACCGGATTAGAAGTGTCTTTTTGGTCAAGCAGCAACATTAAGCATTTTGGAAAGCATAGGGAAAAAAGACTATGCAAAAAAGGTAATGGATGTACTTTATTCTGATCTCCTGAAGGGTATTGAAGTAAGTCCGTGCATCAGGGATGCCCTTTGTAAAAGTCTCAATAGTATATTTAATTCTCTGAGAGTCAGAAAGAAGATCTGCCCTGCATTTAGACAATGGTAACATAATTAGGTGATCAGGTAAATAACGTCAAGATTAAATGAGCTTACACAAAACAAAAGCAAACACAGAATGTGGGTGCTTATTTGGGGTAGTAGATTTATGCTGGAATTCCTTTTGCAAATGTTATGTCCAAACAGTTCAATCCCACAAAAAATTCAGTATCAGCCAAAGCCACATTACATGTACAGGTAAAACCTCTTTAATTTCTGAGGGGATACAACTATACCATGAAGTACTTTTGCAAGCTAATAAATTCTATTCAGCAGTAAATAATCCTGAAACTGAAATATATTGTTTCCATACTGCTATTGAATACTACACTATACTGTTTGATGAATCAAAGGTTTAGAAACTTACGAACAACTGAACAATAGAACAAATCAAGTTTTGCATTAGAAACAATCACCACACCCAAAAACTTATGTAAAACAAAACACAAAAACAAAGACAAAATCAAAAGAAAGCAATAAACTACTGACCATGAATACATGTAAAAGCCTATAATTCATCTTACTTTTCTCTTACAGTCTTCATGGTTTGGGCATAATGAGCAACTGCTGCTGGGTCGTCTGGATCAATTGTTATCTTTTCCTTCTTAAGGATCCCAAGTGCCGTCTCAAATTTCTTCTTTACCTCAAAAAATATGCCCTTCAATAGGTCTTGGCAACATAAAAAAGAGGAAATTAGGACTATCAAAATTAAAACAAATTTCAGAAAGTGGCGCAACAAAAAAAACAGTATAACTAACAAAGAAAATGTTATCAGTTATCCAAGATAGACTTTAACCTAAGAAAATTTAATGATGCAGCTGCACAGTAAACATTACTTGTGATAGTGCAACAACCCAGGATACAGTACCAACAGGCAACAGCATTTTATTTCTGCAGCTCTATATAATCATCTCACATCAAAAAGGGTTCAAGCATGGTCAGTTATGATTTGTGACTTTTTTCAGAACGATAAAGATGTTAATTCTATACAAATAGAGCGGAAATTTAAGAGGCTTACCATCTCCGCTGACAGGAGGACGGTCAGCTGGAGCTGCACCACTGGCATACGAGCAGACTTGAGTGGCACCTCCATTTGCCAAAGCAGCTTGAGCAGAATACAGCTGCAGGATTGCAAGACTATTATTTAATTAACAGAGCAGCGTAAACACAGTGGAAAATATGATAGATGAAGCATCAAAAACAAAACATTGAGACATTAAATAGGTCCATATTGAAACTTCACTCTATACGTATGCCTTCATATAAAATAAACTAATAACTTCTTAAGTCTTATCCTTGGCAATCAAACCTATGCCAATATAAGTTGACTACCTTGTTCTCATGTCAATTCCAACAATAAGCCACTCCCCACATGTCAACGCAACACATACAGAGCTCAAAGCCAATAAGAACTAATAAGGCATATGCAGGATCATTAACATTTATGTTTTAAGGCAAAACATTTGGGTGTAGAGGTCTTCAAGCTTCAGAGATATCGAGAGCTAGCTTGTCAATTGGTACCAAACATGGTTTCATGTGAAACCAGATCTGGGAGAATGTCTAGTTACGGAATCGTATTGGGATTGAAAGGATCTGGAGCTGTTTGAAACAAATTTTCCTCTTGTTTGTCACCTCCAATCCAGCGGACAAGTTTTGGAATACTGTCCCTCCTAATTGCTCACTCCAATCAAAGCAACCGAAACGAAATGCATCGGACTCGAGCACTCAACGCCGAGCCAGACAAGTAGTGCACACACCGAACCAGACTGCACCGGATCGAATCTACCCAAAAACTAGGGTTTCCTGGGGCGCGACAACGGAGAGGGAGGCGAACGAACGAACCTGACGGGAGCGGGAGACGAGGCGAGCGGCCAACGCCATGGACGCGGTGGTGGTGCGGCGCTAGGACAGAAGCCTTCGCTTCCTCGATCTCTCTCCAAACTCCGTAACGCGAGAGAGCGAGAGAGACGGGGATGGGACTTTGTGAGGGCTTCCCCGCTGCTCTCCGCCGTCCGATCGGAACGGACCCCGCGCTCAAAGCTTGCTGGGAGCCGTGGGCCGCGGCTTCGTTGGATGCGAGGGCCCATCAATCCGGTGCACGGTGGGCCGAGTCCATCCACTTGGCTCCATACAGCCCGCCTCGGTTATTCCTCCCCTGTACTGGCCGTCGTCTTCCTCCTCGCCTCGGCGCCTTTGACCTTGGCTCACCATGAACTCTCTCCTTCCCAGGCCGCTTCCGAGCCCGAACCTGAGCCGTCGGGTCTCGTCGGCGCCGAGGTGGCTCGGCTCGGTGGTGTTGGTGGGCGGGCGGGTATGCCGGCGCGGGGTGGCGGCGGCGGCGGCGTCGTCGTCGTGGATGGAGGAGGCGGGGGTGGCGGTGCTGGAGGAGGGAGGGCGGCGGAACCCGGCGATGTCGGACTCGTACCGGCCGGCGGGGCTGACCCGGCCGAACGCCACGGTGCTGGAGGCGCAGGCGCGGGTGTGCACGGGGCCCGAGCAGACGCGCCCGCTCGGGAAGGAGCAGGCCATGCGCGTCCTCGACACCATCTTCCGCTCCGGTGAACCCTCCTCTCCTCGTCGGCCGTAGCCTCTCACGTTTATCGCTTCGGTTTGGTGATCGCTAGCTTCGATTCTGCGCTATAGACACCATAGTTGAGTGATTTTGACGATACAGATGCTGTACTTGTTAGGAGATTACTCGAGAAATGATGCTTGCTGCTTGAAAATGGGCTTATTTTGTTTAGAAAGGTCGCTTCTTTCGTTGGCATTTGTGCTGATTATTTGTGGGTGATTGGAATTTTATGCATAGTAGGATTCGAATTGTATGACATTTTTCTAGATTATACGTGCACCATAGCATGACACTACTATGAGTGACATGCTTACAGTAGGTCTGCTTTGAACTTTGTTTATTTTTCCTTGCCTTCCATAAAAAGCTTATGCTATATTTTCTTTGTAAACTCTTGTGTAGCAATGGGAGAACTCAAAGATGAGCCAGTGTCCAGTGCACAGCTGGGTGCATTCTTTGCTGGCATGACAATAAGAGCTAATTCTTTTCCAGAGGCCACCCAATGGAATGAGGATGAACGACATGCCATGAACATATTATGGCCACGCCTTGTCCAAGTTCTTCCTCCTGAGGTGAAGTTTATAGCAGACCCTGAGGGAACGATCATGGGAGCAAATGGTTTAACAGGACCTCGGTATGTTGGTCAAGGCACTGCAGAGATGAGACTTGTTGGTGCTTTGAGGGAAGTGCTTGCTGGTGGCCATTTAGGTTATGAGGAAGTTCAATGTGTACTAAAGGATGTTCTACCAGTTGGATTGAAGAGTGATAATTCAACAATGGTGAGTGAAGCACTGCTGGCAGCATTTTTGATTGGACAGCGAATGAATAGGGAAACTGATCGTGAGCTCAAAGCATATTGTCTAACCTTCGATGATGAACTAGGTAGCGCCAAGCGGGTTTCTCTTTCTTAATCTGGATACAAAAATCAATCATGTCATTAACACCACTTTTTATCAGGTCCTCCTCCAGTTGCTCATGTCGATTCCTTGACACACTATGGTGAGCCCTATGATGGAAATACACGCTTTTTTAGGAGTACACTATTTGTTGCAGCTGTTAGAGCCTGCTATGGTGAATCTTGCCTCCTCCATGGCGTTGAATGGATGCCACCCAAGGTCAGTACAAACTACAAAGCATATCCAGCAACTGTCATTGTACGTAAGAGTATTTTAGTTGTATTGATCTTGTGGTTTGGTGACTTTGACTTATCTGTCATTTAATTTTCGAAAACCCTCTGTATTAATTAATGATCAAGGTTTTCAGGGTGGCATAACAGAAGGGCAAATGCTTAAATTCATGGGTGCAAACACACACCTGTCTCCAACACAGGCCAAAACACTACTGGAGGTGTGTGTGCAGTTCTGGCTACTTTTCCTGCAACCCCTTTTTTGCACTGCTGACTGCATCTGATTACATCAACCGTGTGGTTGCTTTCAGGATGAGAATGCTGGTTTTGCATATTTGAATCTCCAGGAAGCTTGCCCACCGTTGTAAGTTTGGCCTTTCCTTGGTAACTTTGTGCTCGAATAACCTGAGGCATGGTTGACTTAATATTCCTGCAGATGTTGCTTTCAGGACAGAATCACTAACTTTGCATATTTGAAAAATGCAAGAAACATAGATACTTTTCAATTTTAAAATTATCTCTTTTGATTTGACTTCATGTTAAAATAAACTATTTCATCACAAAATAAATAAATAAATAATGCAGGTAAGAAAGACGTATTGCATGTAGAGGTGTTTTGTTTGATTATCTCTTTTGATTTGACTTCATGTTAAAATAAACTATTTCATCACAAAATAAATAAATAAATAATGCAGGTAAGAAAGACGTATTGCATGTAGAGGTGTTTTGTTTGACTCAGTATTCTTGCAGATATTCGATTATTGGACTCAGAGAGCATATTAAGAAACGACCACCCTTGGCTACCTCTGAGAAGGTTCAACAATTTGTGAGAGTGAGTAACTCTTATCATCCACCTGTGGTGTTTTATTGAAAGAACAGATAGCCTGAGAGCATTTCTATGATATAATTGTTCTACTGTTTGTACCATAATATATTTACATTTCAGCATCCTTTGTGCTTATTAATACCATGCACAGATATTGATCGCAATTCCGCCAGATCTTCAATAAACTATGAACTTAACAATTTAGTACAATCTACTGTATCTCTTTGATAGTACAATGCTTGGCAGTTTAGTAGGTTAGGTTTTCAAAGTGTTTCCTCAAGAGGATATTTTATACAAAACTGTTAAAGGATTGTCTTGGCTACAACAAGTCAAGATAATTGGGGTTATTTCTTGTAATAATCCAATTCCGTGTCAGTGAAGGTATTAGACATAACTAATCTGTATCACCATGTCATGTGTGGCATCACATACTGTCGTCGGCGCAGAGTCCAGGAAGCAGCCGCATCACCTGGAGATCAGTAGAGATAAGTTTCCATGAGACTTCATTAGGATAAATCTATGCTTCATTTAGTTATTTAGAAAGCAATCGCTTTTAGTTTGTTAAGCAATCCTTAAGATTGCCTTCCTTGTCTCCAACATCTCTATTTGTAGGAGATGTAGGTTTGCTTAAAATTCAAGAAGAAATAAAGAAGTCTCTTATCCCCACCTTCTCTGAGTCTCTCCCCTTCCCTGCGGCAGCCAAGCCGCAACAACTTGGTATCGATCATGCCAGGATCCGGTGAGGACTCCGGCGATGACACCGCCTCCTCCCTGGCGACGATCCTCCATACATTTGGTGCCATGCAGAACCAAATTGCTGAAGTCATGCAACAGACCACTAATCTCCAAGCGCAGGTGGCCAATTTGTGCAGGCAGGGCGTTGTCACCAATGCATGTCTCACGGCCCTGGAGAAGAAGCCTGTAGACGGCATCGCACTGCCAGCCGGCTTACTTCCTACTCCATTCTTCTTCCCCGGCTCCTCAGCACCCATCCATACCCCACCGCCAATTCCCACCATCGCTTCCCCCACATCAGCCATCCCACCCGCCCTCAGCAGCCTGACAACTGCCGCCCCCATCACTTTCGCCCCAGCCCAAACATCCAATTCCAATACATTGCCGACGGCCACATATATTCTATCCTTCTCCATGCCACCCGCACAACCACAGCCCACTCATTTGCATTCCACTAACTCCAGTGTTCCTTGCTTCCATAAACTAGAGTTCCCACATATGATGGTGACGACGATCCCCTGGCTTGGCTTAATCGCTGCAAACAATTCTTCTGTGGCCAACACACGGAGGAAGGAGACAAAGTATGGCTGGCATCATATCACTTGATGAACATCACTCAACAATGATACTATCAATTGGAACGCAATGAAGGCACATGGCCACAATTCAAGGAATTCTGCCATCTCCATTTTGGTCCTCCAATTCGTAGCAACCCATTGGGAGAATTGGCTTGCTTGTGGCAAGATAGCTCAGTCAAGGAGTTCCAAGACAAGTTCCTGGCCCTTCTTTGCTGAGTAGATGCACTCACGACTCGACAACAAGTCCAGCTCTTCACGTCCGGCCTTGGCGAGCTCATTTGCACGGACGTTGAATTGCAATACCCATACAATCTTAAAGTCTCCATGAGCCTGGCTCGGGCATATGAAAAGTGTGTGCAGGCTGCTGCAGGCCACAAGAAATAAAGAAGTCTCTTATCCCCACCTTCTTCTTTGAATCTCCCCCCTTCTCTTCGGCAGCCAAGCCGCAACACACCAACTACTTATGGGAGTGCCTGTTAATTTCTTATAAATTGGATGAGAAATGCCTTATTGGTATATGACCTTGTTCATGTGTGTTTCTGTTGTAAAATTCTGCAAATGCTGCTTAATTTAAATGCTACTAATTCATTGTTAAAAGGCTTATTGGTCTTTATTTTTGTCCCCAGGCGCAGGGAAGAGAGTCAATGGTTGCTGGATTTTATCACGAGGGCTACGAAGACCCATTGCTTATGCTTATGAGAAGGAGAACTGTTCATGCTGGATTAGTTGTAAAGGTAAGTTCATTTTTATCTCATGTGATATTGAGGGTTTGTACTTCATGTTACTGTTTAGTCTTTTTCTTTATCTAACCAAAACCTATGGTTTTATTTATGTGCATTTTCTTAAGAACTCATTTGTAGAAAACTTGGCCTTCTTGCATTAAAATCATTTTGAGTGTCATTCCTCATGGATAGGACCTTCTCCTGATTTTGGGAACCAATACAGTTTATTTCCCTTTGTTGTTTTTGTTGGAATGCAAATCTGATCATTAAATACTGTTCTCAAATTTATTGGTTGTTAGTTGTTACCCTGCTAAGACAAATTTATGGTGCACACTAGGGTGAGGAAGGTGCACTTTCTATGACAACCAAGGAAAAATCGGCTCATGCATCAAAAGGGCTTCCAGTGAACCATTGCTCAGGGTTCCGGACACCAAGCAGCATAAATTTCTCCAAGACTGACGGTACAAAAATGAATACCTTTTACTCTTTTGATTGATTCTAGGTACTCCCCATATTCACAGTGATCACTACGTGTATGTTGAGATAATGAGGCATTTGTTATACTTACCACTTATGTCGCCAGGAATTGTGCTACTGAAGTTAGGGATGTGTTAAATGTTCTCACATTTGAGATTTGTACGACACCATGACAGTCCATTCATATAAAAGAAGATGATTTTCTCATGGCATTGATAAGCACAAAGGACGCTACTATCTGGATAGCTTCTTGTGAATGTCCAAGAACTTGGTTATGAAATGATTTCAGTCTGAGCTTATCTTATTTATCTTTCAGGTATTTCTAGAGAGAGCTTCAGGGTCGTTGTAAATGCTCAGGAACTTGGTTTTGAATCTACTGAAACTCCAAGAACTGATAGATCAGTAAGTCTTTTTGCCCATGGCTGTGGTTGCTGCTATCTTCATTTCATATTTCTATACCCCATTCATTTCCAATCAAGGATGGCCATTATCCATTCAACTCTGTTAATGCTTTGTGTTTCTGTGTGTCACCAAGAATTGTTGGCAGGAGATGTATTTTCTTTTAGCATAGTTATTATTTTTTACTTACTATATCTCCAAACTGAATCAGGTCCTGAAAAACTTGGAGCTGGGTTTGGCGGCACTGGGTGGGGAGAAAGGGCCAGCCTACGACCGAATAATTCTTAATGCAGCTATGGTTGACCACTTGTTAGGCTGCAGCGGAGCTGAGGATATCAAATCTGCACTGGACCGGGCAAGGGAAGCCATTGACAGTGGTAAAGCTCTGAGAAGGCTCATGAATTACATAAAAATCTCACACAAAGTGACCTAGCTCGCCGTGACAAAGTGCTGACTGTACAATTTTGGTTTCTGAGTCACGGTCGAATATTCTCTTACATGAGTGCCTTCAAGTTGCTCGCTTCACATGGAGAACAGCCGCTACGCGTTTACTCCCTTGCAAGGCCTTGTCAATAAATTAATTGAAACAAACAATAGTTTGTTGAAAATTTTAGCGACGAGAAATACTTGACGAAAATCTTTTTTTAGTCTTGTCCTGAGAGAAGGTGATGTTGTGTGTAACACATGCAAATTCTATTCTTGAGATGTATGATCCACACTATATTGTGAGCAAGAATACCGAATACTTACATCAAGACTGAAGGGATGAATTATCTTGATTCTGTTCGTGAAACAAATGTGCATTCTTTTTGTAATGGTTACTCAGAAATCAGATGTTCGTTTGAAATGGCTTGATTATTTGTTTCAAATTTGCCCATACTAGAGCTGTCACTTTTGAGACGACATGTTAGACGCTACTACATTTCAATATCGCGCTTGGGATAGCATTTTGTATATAGTACTCGCCAATTAACAGCTCGACAACAGGACATCATTTGAATGGCACAGAACATAAGCAGCGATCCTATATTCTTATTCAAATGACACCCACTAATTGCAATTTAATTTTCTAAAGTTTCTCTTATATTGAGGCCCCATCATCATAAATTTTTTTTCCCGTTTTTTTTTAATTTACTTAAACTTTTTTTTTCGTTTTTTGTTTTTGGTTTTTTTATATTTTTTACATTTAATTATACTCAATAAACCAACTTAGTTCTGATGTTTTTTCAACTCTTTTTTTCAAGAAAACCAAAACCATCGCTATTCCGATCACCCCCTGAGCCACATCATCATAAATTGCTCTGGCCATTGGATTCAACTCCTGTGTCACAGATTTTCCCAAGTAAACCCTGGTCAATTCCCTTCTTTTTTTTTCCCACCTTCCGTTACTCCCATCGTTCATCCTTCCTCCTGTTTATGTAACCGGCGGCAATTCAACTCTTTTTTTTTCGAATCAAGAGTTTATAATTCATTAGTCATCACCAGGGGTGCAATCATGTACTAAACAAGTGAAAAAAGGGTGTCTGGTTAAGCCAAGTACACCATTGTCTACTAAAAGAGGCTATTTAACTCTTCGCCTTCCATATGTTTTCAGTTTCTTTGCTTGCTTCCTCACCAAAATCAACCATTTTATCCCTTATTTTCGCAGTTCTTATCATGCCATCTGTAATGCCTGGGAAGGGGGGGACTTGGGCTGGCTTCGGCCCAACTCAACCCAAGCCAATCCCCCCATAAAATAGAAGGAGCCAGGAGGGGGAGTTAGCCAAATCGTCATTGAGTGGGAGAGTAAATCCCTTCCCCATGCTCTTGCTAGCGCCAACCTCCATAAAATAGGAGCCGGGAGGGGACGCCAAATCGCCGCCTTCCCCATGCTCTTGCTAGCGCTGCCTCTTTCCACACCGCTGGTCGCGGCCGCTCCACACTACCGCGCCCGCCCTCGCCTTGCCGCCGCGCCCAGCGCTCATGCTCATGCGAGCGCTGGCCGTAAGGGAGGGAGGAGGAGAGTGAGAGGAGGCGGCCGACCAAGGGAGTGAGGAGAGCCAGCGGTGAACCGAAGGAAGTGGGGGAGGTGGCCAACTAGAGGAAAAAGGGGAAGAGGTGCCGGCGTGAGAGACATAGAAAGGGGAGAGCAGGGAGGAACTTGGTGGCGTGAGAAAAAGAGAGAGAGGAGAAGGGGAGGAACCGTCGGCCGGTGAAGAAAAGAGGAGGCCGGACGGGTGAAAAAGAGAAAGAAAAGGAAGAGAGGAAAGAAAGGAAGAAAAGAAGAAAAGAGAAAGAAAAGGAAAGAAGAGAAAGGGAAAGAAAGGAAGAGAGGAAAAAAAGGGAGAAGGGGGATCGCTTAATCCGGTGCTAGATTTGCCAGATCCGGTGTCAGATCTGCTAGATCCGTGCCAGATCTACCAGATCCGGTCCAGGGACGACAGATCGTGGCCTGATCCAGTCGTCGGGTTCGGGTAACGGCTTGAAAACCCTTTTCCAGTTATTTACAGATTCTCGTGCATAGTAGTACACCGATTAAACACTGGGACAACGGGGAAGTGTCCGGTGAGAGGAAGATCGGTTATACTGAGTTTATGAGCAAAAACAACGTTATTTGCTTGCATGTGTATATATTGCCTTAGCAATGAGTTGAAATGATTACTGCTTGTTCAGGTGTCGGTTCGAGCTCGGTGCCATTTGCGCATCATCCGTCAGGCTGACAGGCAAGTTCATGGTAGAACAGTACAATGTTGTTAATGATTGCTATTTATGTTTCCACGACATGATTTACAGTGTTTATAGGCTGAGATGCATGATTTACAGCGTTTACTGATGATGCGGATACGCATGTGTCTTGTACTTTTCAGTTAAATATATTATTCAACTGGAAAGAGCTATTGAGCCGCATCAAACATTGCCAGGTGAACTCATTCCAAACTAAATATAATATTGTTATTCATAAGAATAGAATACTACCTCATGCCATTAAATGGTGCATTCTTAGGTTTGTCGATGGCAAAGCAATGGAGACATAAAGGAAGAGGATAACAACATTAGGTGTCAAAGACATGAAGGAAGAAAGCCCATTCAGTGGGAGAGCAAAAAGGAGAAGCCCAAGGACTTAAACTACAAGTTTTGTATAAGATTTTCAAGCCCAATTCGTACCTCCCACAAGGCCAATTGGATTCAAACTCGGATTCAACTCAGAATTCAATTCGGATTCGGTTCGGGACAGCCTGACAGGCACTTACTAAAAAGGTCATAACTTTCACAAACGGAGTCCGATTTGGGTGTTCTTGTACTCCTTAGAAAGATATTTTCAAGGGCTACGCAATGGATCTAGTCCCAACATTAAATTCGTCACGGATCAAAAGTTATGACTGAAACAATGTGATGGCTGTAAAATCTAGTTTCCTTTTTGTGAGAGTTCGTATCTAAAACCATATAGGGTTGAGTTGTACTAGGTTTGTGGACTCTATGGACGTCCCAAGGTCCTATATAAGCCATGTATTGGCAGCCTGAGGGCTCAGACCACCTTTGAGAATAATCAATCTATTAAACTTTGTTCGAGTTTATCATTGCTGCTGAAATTCCGTGAGGGAATTAGTAGTGTTCTTCAATCAAGATCGTTCAACCTTTCCGCTGGGAATTGGGAGCACGATAGATCTTCGCTTGGTGGTCAGCGAAATCGGCGCGAGTGTGTTTTGGCGGATTAAAGAGTGTTCGTCCCTTGCATTGGCATTGGAGGATCATTGCGATTCAACAAGACTCCCGCGAGTATCCATCCTACGTCGAGAAGATCGGGCGACCCGTATCATCCGTATCGAGCGCGGTTTACTCGGTAGGATCTTATCCCTTTACTTTTAGATTGATTTATTTCTGTCCTATAGTCCATTAAACCGAAAATTACAACAAAAATCCAAACCCTAGTTTCGCATCTGTTATTTTCGTGTGTTTTATTAAGTTTTAATCCATTAGAAATTTTGTTTACGTGCTGATCTTAGTGTCCTTTTGCGTTGCTTAATCGTTGTTATTTTAAACTCTTGAAAATCCGCTAGTTGATCTTTCAATTAGCATCCAAAAAAAAGTAGATTCAATTTACTTTTTGAAACCTTATTCTTCCTGTCCACATAAGATCTTTGTGCATCTTGAAAGAATATCACATTCGAATATATCTGAGTTTCCTTTTTCTTGATTGATTTGGCCACAAGAATCTTAGTTGCATATATTCAGATCTTCACTTAAATCCTATGAACCTTGAGACTAGTCTTTGATAATTGCTTTAGGGCTGTTCTAGAATTATCTACACATTGCTGAACAACTTTGGACTTACGTAGAATCTACGAACAATTAAACATAGTTCGGTCTTGAGTATAAAAAAAAAGAGCCAAAAAAAAGAAGGCAGCCAATTGAAAAGAAAAAGAAAAAGAAGAGCCACGGCTTGAGCAAAAAAAAAAAAAGAAAGAAAGAAAAAGAAAGCAAGAAAATAAAGCATTGGCCGAATTTGGGTGAGTTAATCTTAGTCCATAAATTCAGCTTGTGTATTTAATTTCTTTGGACAATCTTGTGCCCTCAAATTCATATTATTGCAATTGGCTAGCGTCTCTCCTAGTACTTGGTGCAAAACGAGCTAATATTCTCGATTGTTTCGTTTAGCTCATTTCTTTTGTTTGCATTGAGTCACATTGATCATTGCGTGTGCGTTCTTATACTTCACTTATATCATTTAGATCGGCACATAGGCAATATTTTCTAGCTTGGATTATTACTTAATTCAACAACATCGTGAAATTCAGATTGTGTAGGATAAACACTTTCATACCAAGCTCCCCAAATATCCTTTGCCGTGCAATTGTGAGTCACTTTTAAATCCGCTTGATCATCACTTGCTATTGTAGTCACCACCAAGTGTAAGTTTCTTTTTGGCCTCAATTCACTTCGGAAAGGTAAGAACTTTACTTGGTGAGGAAAAACTGAGATAGAGTGAACTCCATATATCGAATATATGTTATAGTATTTGTGCGTTCTTTGTGCCACTAATCATGACAGGTGGAGACGATAATATGGAAGAGAAGCATACCCTGGTGGATCGTTTTCAATTCCACACTTTGAGAGGAACTTTGCGCAATGAGTTCACCACCACTTCTTCCACCTTGAAAGCGCAACTCAAGACCAAGATGAACAATTTCGCACAAGATATGCGCATTGAATTCAATCATCAAATGAAAGTGTTACGCACGAACATCGTGAATGATGTTATGCGGGCACTTCATCCACAACAAGTCGAAGATAGCTTTAATTCTTTCTATGGCACTGAAGATCCAGAGGAGTATCTTGAGTGGGAATGGCGAATGGAGAAAGTATTTAGATTTCAAAAGCTTCCAAAAGACCAAGAGGTGACGTGTGCCACTAGAGAATTTGAAGATTATGCTTATAGTTGGTGGCATCAACAATCTGGAAACGAATTCATTAAATCTTGGTCAGATTTGAAGGCACTCATGAGGAGAGAATTTGTACCACCCTCTTATGCATGTGGATTGCTTCGCTTTTGGAGAGTATCACACAAGGAAGTAATACTGAGGCAAGAATATTATTTTGAGCTACAAGATGCATTACGTCGAGCCGGTGTCATTAGTGAACTACAAAAGAAGACATACTTCAAAAGAGGATTGAATTCTAAGATTGCCGCTACACTTCAACATAAATATTTTGGTAGTGTGCAAGATCTTGTGAATTGTGCTATTCAAGAGGAGAAGAGACTTATGGAGAGACGTACACCACAGTTTTCTCCCACCCATACTTCAATTCTCCGCCTCTACTAGTGTGACACATGAGAAGATGACCGAGCATGGGACTTTCCTTCTGGTCAAGGAGATATATAGTATTCCAAAACTACATATAGCTCCTAAGATACACCACAACCTATGTGAGGATGAGCGCCACATAGCCAAATTGAGTGAGAGTGATAAAAGGACTGAGCTGTGTGATTCCACCATATGTGAAGTTGAGAGCATCCAAATTGAGAGTGTGAGAGAAACATCAAAAGAAAAGAGAGAAGTAGAAGATAGACAAAGTGAGGATGCATCTGAAACTAACACATTAATATCTACTTCTAGTGTTGTTTCTCACATTGTGCAGGTTGACATTAAAGATGAAGAATTGAACATTCAACAATCGGTACCTTTGAAACCAAATGAGGAGGAGATAACCACGGGAAGAGATAAAGTGCTTGCTGCCCCGTGGGTGCATCCTAATAATTTTAAACACCCAGCGCCTACATCATTTGAGGATGACCACAAAGGTAACACTATTGGTGCTGAATTTAATTGTGCAAAGGTAAGTAATTGTGAGAATTCATATAATCAACTGAAAATTCCATGTTCTGAAATTTCCCTGCTCAATTTACATAATGTGGAATTGATTACTCATAAGGAAGTTCTTACTAGAATATCTCCTAATGATTCTTTATGTTATATCATGTTTAATGATTCTAGAGAGCTATCTAGTGTGATTTATAAAGTTGCTGAAATTTCATGTTCCAAATCACTAGTTAGTACCTATGCCTACACATATAAGTTTAATTTGATTGGAGATTATGGTGTAGATGACAAATTTTATGTTCACAGAATTTGCATTACATGTGATAAGCTTGCTGAACTGAAATCGCATATTATGGATAAACAATCTTTTATGCCATGTTGTGATCACAATGAGATGAATTTCAACAATATCTCGTACTGTTTAGAAAGATTTCATAAGTCTACTTGTTTGATCTTTAATGTACAATCATGTAAAAATAATCAGAATAGCGCAGTTGAAGCATGGAAACCGCTCAAAATTTTCTTTCCTATGGATGAACACATAAATCTGGTTTTGCTCATTAATGATCTGTCTATGTCCTTAGAAAAGTCGAGGACGACTTTCTTTTATGGGAGGGAGAATGATGTGAAAAATAATATTGCAATACCTACGTCTTTTGGTCGATACTATATTCATCGGTTTGTGCAAAATAATGAGAATGCCACAACAATTGACTCTTACATATACCATGCATATGTGATGTTCTTTTCGTTTACTACACCTTTAGAAGTTAATGATGAGATAAGCCAAAGATGTATTGTTGACAAATATATATACCATGCATACACGTTGTATTCTTTGTTTAGTACAATTTCAGTTATCAAAAGCCGAGGACGGCTTTTCTTGAAGAAGGGAGGATGATGCGGATACGCATGTGTCTTGTACTTTTCGTTAAATATATTATTCAACCGGAAAGAGCTATTGAGCCGCATCAAACATTGCCAGGTGAACTCATTCCAAACTAAATATAATATTGTTATTCATAAGAATAGAATACTACCTCATGCCATTAAATGGTGCATTCTTAGGTTTGTCGATGGCAAAGCAATGGAGACGCAAAAGGAAGAGGATAACAACATTAGGTGTCAAAGACATGAAGGAAGAAAGCCCATTCAGTGGGAGAGCAAAAAGGAGAAGCCCAAGGACTTAAACTACAAGTTTTGTATAAGATTTTCAAGCCCAATTCGTACCTCCCACAAGGCCAATTGGATTCAAACTCGGATTCAACTCAGAATTCAATTCGGATTCGGTTCGGGACAGCCTGACAGGCACTTACTAAAAAGGTCATAACTTTCACAAACGGAGTCCGATTTGGGTGTTCTTGTACTCCTTAGAAAGATATTTTCAAGGGCTACGCAATGGATCTAGTCCCAACATTAAATTCATCACGGACCAAAAGTTATGACTGAAACAATGTGACGGCTGTAAAATCTAGTTTCCTTTTTGTGAGAGTTCGTATCTAAAACCATATAGGGTTGAGTTGTACTAGGTTTGTGGACTCTATGGATGTCCCAAGGTCCTATATAAGCCATGTATTGGCAGCCTGAGGGCTCAGACCACCTTTGAGAATAATCAATCTATTAAACTTTGTTCGAGTTTATCATTGCTGCTGAAATTCCGTGAGGGAATTAGTAGTGTTCTTCAATCAAGATCGTTCAACCTTTCCGCTGGGAATTGGGAGCACGATAGATCTTCGCTTGGTGGTCGGCGAAATCGGCACGAGTGTGTTTTGACGGATTAAAGAGTGTTCGTCCCTTGCATTGGCATTGGAGGATCATTGCGATTCAACAAGACTCCCGCGAGTATCCATCCTACGTCGAGAAGATCGGGCGACCCCGTATCAACTGAGGTACATGATTAACAGTTAGGTAAATATTAATGATTGCAATTTATAATTAAGTGCCAACAGTGAAAGCAAGTGTATGGTAAAACAATGAAGTGTGTTAAAGGATTGCTAATTGTGTCCATGCCATGATTTATAGCATTAAGAGATGAGATACATGATAACGTGCTAATCATGTTGAGGAGTACTGTTTATAAGTAAACAGCCTCACTCGAAAAGCATGCATCATGCAAAGTGCATAAGAGTCAGGTCGGTGAGAAAGTCTTATGACTAGTCCAGAGTGCTCTTGAGTAAGTTCTACAGAGGTAGGCACCTCCACGGGATGGAGGGAGAGGGTGATATCGACGGGTGTACCCTTCGCTATACCGGTATAAGCTTACAATTACAAATGCATTGCATATCATTGCATTGCATGAACAGAGAAACAGACAGTGATACAGTTATAGAGATTTGTTTTACAATTACAATTACAGTTACAGTTGCATTGCATTTTATTGCACTGCTTAAAGAGTGATACAGACAGTGATACAGTTATAGTGGTTTGACTTACAGCTTACAGTTTACAATAAATGAATTTTACACAGATTCAGTAGATTCGATTTACAGTTTACAATCTACAGTAGAGATGATCTACAATCTACAGTAGATGTGATTTACAGTCTACAGTAGAGATGATTTGCAGTTTACAGTAGATGTGATTTACAGTTTACATTAGATGTGATTTACAGCTTACAGTAGAGACGATTTACAGGTTACAGTGGATGTGATCTGTAGTTCACAGCCACAGAATGGATTTCTAGCTTATAGTAGTTTGGCTTAATAGTTCACTTTAGATGCGGTTTATAGTTTTAAATAGAATGGCTTACAGACCGCAATAAAGGTGGATTGCAGCTTACAACCGTAGAAATGGATTATGGTTTACAGATATGAATTGTAGTATTGCTTTATCGTGTGCTTGCTGAGTCTTTGGACTCACCCTTACTTTGTTGTTTTTTAGGGTGATCCAGAATGACGGCGTGCTTGGAATGGGAGTAGTTCCTTTTGCACTGCACATGTGAGATAACTGCTTGGTCATGTACTGAGCGTTATGATTAATTCTTTGATTAGAAGTTTATGCAAATTTTCTAGTTACAATATGTTTCAGGAGAACGAGTTCTCCTGTTAGTACACTCTCGTGCGTTAACTCTATTTATGGTGCGCCTATGTGAGACAATAACAGAGTGGTGGTAGCATCTTGGACTCTATGGAGGGTCGGGGTGTTACACCATCCCCATTCGTCATCAACCGTCCTCCATGCTATCCATCGTCATCGGTCGTCGGCAGCCAGTGCCATCGCTATTTCGCATTGGATTGCCTGCAAAGAGTATCCAGCTTATGTACAGTAGGAAAATTACTAAACGTTGTTTGACCATTTTGATGTACCCACTACTCTCAAAACATGTTTGGGAAGTTACATAGAATTGCGAGTATATTATATGGGTAGATGGCTAATCTAAAGTCCTTTGTACGTTGTCAGTAAAGATGCCAATTAGGTCTCAGTATTAGTAGTGATGTGCAACTCACATAAAAATAGCAAAACCATATATACAACTTGAAAGACTCACAAGAAAACCACAAATATGACTATTCAAATGTGGATTTGTATTCAGACAAATATTTTACTTTGCTAAATGTGAACACTCCATACAATCTAGAGTTTATAGATTCAGGGTGTGGTGAACAAATTAACCCTCATACACTCTAAATAAAGTTATGCTAAATAAAATACTGTTACTCAGTTTGCACCACCAGTTTTACTCTCTTTAGGCGCCGGTTCATTAAGACCAACTACGAGTCTACATGAAAGTTACAAATTTTCAAACATTAGTCCGTGCAACTTACGTGCACCAATAAAGTAAATGAGAAAACTGACCCAAACAAAAAAAAAGATATAATTAGTGCATGTGTAATTACCATTTGGTGGCACCCTAGACATTTTAGAAGCATCATTAATTCCATAAGCATCTTGAATATTACATGCACAACCATATAACCACTTGCTAGTCAAACGGTTATTTGTGTAAATAAACTTGTAATTAAATACTAAAGTCCATAAACATGTAGCCTCGTGCTGTTGTCTTTGGTGAGGTTGCTTGTTGCACAATGCTATTGCTAACACCTTCTTCTGCGTCCTCTACATGCCACATATACAATAACCTCATATTAAAAAGGATGTTTGCACAATATTGGTGGTACGTATGTTCATTCTTCCGTTCCGTCTCTTTCACGTAATAATTTGCGTGGCACCTAGAAAGCTCGATTTCTTTTGCTTCGACCCCCACCTCGCTCTGCCTTCTCTCCTATATGCCCGCCGCCTCCCTACCTCATCTGCCGCCGCTGCCTCACTCATATGCCCGCCGCCTATGCCTCTTCTCACATCTGCCCGCTTCCCCCTCCCCACCTCATCTGCCACCGCCTCCCCACCGCATCCCCCCGTCGTCTATCTGGTCGTTTCCTCAGCCCACCACATCCAGCAGCTTACCTTGCCGCCAGCCATCTCCTCTTCCTCTACTTCTCCACCTCAGCTGCCATCGGCCCAACCCTGCCAGGTCTGTCGTTGCCGCCAGTCGCCCTCATCGCTAATCATGACTTCTCGTGCTCCACCCTCAATCTTCCACCCCACCGCCAACTTCTTTCATGTAATACCTGGGCCGAAGTCCAACCCAACCCAGCCTATGCTACAACCCTATAAAAAGAGAGATAGGAGAGGAGAGAAGGCAAAACTTGTTTTTGCTTCTTCCCCTCTGTGCTATCGCCCTCATGCTCACCCGGATGGCGTTGCTCCACGCGAGCCCTCGCCATCGCCGTCTTCCAGCGTTGCCGCTCCTCTTTTCCCCGTGCGTGCGTGCACCACCGCCGCCGCTGTGAGGAAAGGTGAAGGGGAGCCGTCGATGAGAAGAAAGAAACAGGGGAGGAGAGGTAGAGGAGGGGAGGAGGTCGCCAGCCGGGTGAAGGAAAGGGGAGAGGCCAACAACGTGTGAGGAAGAGGAAGGAGAATAGGAAGAGGAGAGTGAGGCCGGCGGCGTGGAAAGAAAATAAGGGAAGAGAGAAACAGGCGCGAGAAAAAGAAAAGAAAAAAAAGAAGAGGGAAGAAAAATAAAGAAAGAGGAAAGAAAAGAGGAAAAAGAAGGGGAAGTTCGATCCAGTGCCTGATCTAACAGATCCGGCCAAGGCAGTGCCCTGATCCAGTCGTTAGAGGCTACGATAACGCCTCGACACCATTCTTTGCTTATGTATCATTTTGCGTAGAAGGTAAAATGTCGATTCCTGAGATTGGGTCATGAAGGGGCCGATTTGTTGATTAGCGAGTTAAATGCGTACGGTGATTAGAACACGACTTGTCGTTGGGATGTATGTGTAGATGTGTCGGTGCATGCGTGACCGACTAATTAATTAGTGAATGTTTAGCGCAGGGGATTATGCGGAGGCTAATTAGCAGATGCCTAATTAGTTTCTATGTTCTTCGAGGAGAGCGAATGGTTAGTATAGGTTAATTAGTGTGGACTAATTAACATAGGCTCTTGCTAGAGTTCTATAGAAGCTGGAATGCTAAGTTCGGTAGTATGACTTGGATATTATGCCTTTGGCATGGCTATAGTCCAGTATGGGATGGCACGGCATTCGGGCTGAGATCAGAGTTTTAAATGGCATAATATTTAAAGCATGGTAACCAGGAATATGTGAGTAGAACTATACAGATTACCGAACCTAGAATAATAGCTACATATATCTTGGGTTTGAAAGACACGGTCGTTCGAGCACCCGAACAGTGGAACGATATCTAGTGAAAAGTGTAGCACATGTTGGTTTGTGCGTAAGAATGCCGCCATTAGAATGTGTGCCTGTATTGCTATGATGTGTTGAGATGGATTGATATTTGTACAGGTGACGGTTCGGATTTGGTGCTGTCCACGCATCATCCACAGGAATAACCAGGCAAGTACATGGTAGAATAGTGGATTGGGGTGAATACCTGTCATTTTATGAAATGATATCTCTGCTTGTTTTTGATTGTACTGCAACGAAAGGTGAATATGATTGCTAATCATGTTGAGACAGTATTGCATTGTGTTGCATACTGGTGTTAAAGGTTTACTGTACGTAGACATGCCACGGTGGTGGGATAAAGACCTACCTCAGTAGGCACTCCACGGGAGTGGAGTTAGTGGAGAGTTGATTGTGATTGCTAAAATGATGTTGCATCATTTACAATTATCATAACATGAGTTGCATGAGCTAAGCCGATGAGGAAGTCATGTAACTATTCCGGTGAGGTCGGTGAGAAAGATACATGACTAATCCGGAGTACTCACCGTAAGACCTACTTCGGTAGGCGCTCTACGGAAGTGGAATTTGTGGCCTGCGTGAAAGAGAGCGGAGCACGAGTGGGCCATCGATGGGTGGACACTCAGCTTTACCGGTATGAGCTCGAGATTGCCTATGGACATAGCATTGCATTGTATGAAAGAAACTGGTGAAGGTGGAACATATGCAGAGCTTATGTGGTGGCTTTGCAGGATAAGTGATTTTACTGATAGTTACAAGGATTACGTCTTGCTAAGACAATGGAATTTGTTTTCTTGTCGTCATTATTTTATTATATACTTGCAGGGTCTTCGGAATCACTCTTACTTTGTTGTTTTTTTAGGCAAGGGGTGAATGCGACATGCACGGGTGGGAGTAGCACAGTTATCCCACGTATAGCAGTAACTCACATACCACTTACATATCTCATATTTAGTCTGGTATAGTACAAGTACATTTTGGTAATTAGCAAATTCATACATCTGCTATGTTTAATGTCAAGTGTCTGCTATTTGTCGTTGGGAGCTATTTGATTAGAGGAATTGTTGCATTAAGTCTAGCGGCAAAAGTCAGAACTGGCATCATCATCGAGTAGGTGGTAGCACTTTGGGCTCAGGGAAGGGTCGGGTGTTACATTCCACCCCTCCATCTCATTCCCCCTCCAAATCCACTCCACACTCAAATCAAAACTCCCGATCTAGATTCAGCGGCCACCCAACCATGGCCCGCCTCAGCGCTCTCCACCTCCTCCTCGCCCTCCTCGTGGTGGCGGCCTTCCTCGTCTCCCCACCCAATGCCCATGGCTTCTACCTCTCGAGGATCTACCCGCATAAGTACAACCCGGTGAACTTGATGTTCTTTGTTTGTTATACATGTTGGGAATTTTAGCTACTTGCTTGCTTTGCCGCTGTTGATTGACAAATTAGTTGCAAGAATCTTATTCATTTTTGTGTGATTTTGTGAAAAATTACGTGTTAGATATTTGAACGGTTAATGATTCTCTCATAAAAAAAATGATTCAACACATGCCTTGTTCTTGTACGAGCGCCAGAATGCGTTTTCCTCCTTCAATCAAGAATGTGCAATGGTAGCATTTGGTATTTTCAGCATAGCAAGACGCCACCTTGGACTTCATCTAAGAATTTTGTTGTAGGATGATTTTCAAATGCCTCTTTTTGGCTATTCTTTCATGAAAATTATTTGTTCATCCGAGACATGTTATCTTATGGTTGATACTATATCATTTCAATGTTAAACAATGGAAGGGTTCCATGAGTTTTGATCATTATTTTTTTATTAAATTCGCAAAACCGAGAGTACCTTCCAAAGAGTGGAAGTATTAAGATGATTAATGAGTCACTAAAGCTGGCGTATGGGGAGGATTCTAAGTTCATCAAAGATAAGAGGATTGCAACGGTGCAGGTGCTTTTAGGCATTGGCGCATGCCGACTCTTTGCTGATTTCCAGAAGTGCTTGTTGCGGGATTCATAGATCTACATTCCTACACCAACATGGTCCAAGTGAGTTGATATCCTGCTTTGATACCAATTGTTCTTTTGTTTACAATTTACTTCTCAAAATGTTGTAAGAAAAAGCAGAAGAGAAAAGGAGATGGAGTAGATTCCAGTGCAATTTGTTCAAGAAATAGTTCGTCTTACCTTATTTCAAGCTTTTATGCTAACCAGCCAAGATTCTCTAAGTAGATGTCGTCACTCTTCAGTATTATTTACACCTTTAGCTGCTAACCTTAATATGGGAAACTTCTCCAGTCATCACAATATTTGGAGGGACGCTCAAGTGCCACAAAGGACATTCACATATTATCATCCAGAGTCGAGAGGGCTTGATTTTGCAGGATTGATGGATGATATTGAGGTGATTAATTTCTTGAGTACTGTTACAAAGATGTATTGCTCTTCTTGAGTTTCTTGCATTGTTGCTCCTACATGTATCAAGGTTTTTTTATGTCTTATTTCATAGATTTTGTTTTCTAAATCATGTAGCTATAGACTTGGGTTTCTCATTGAGACTAGGTACATTTAGTTTAGTTTTCCTAGCATAATACCTAATCAATTAGATTTTGAAACCTGGAAAGAGTAAAGACTCACTATTTTCTTTTAGGTGCTTCTAATCTATTGACAGTTTGTCTGTAGCTACTTTTAATTTATGTTTTTCTCTGCCATCTGCAGAATGCTCCAAACGTTTTGTTTTTTTACTTCACACATGTGCTCATAATCCTATTAGAGTAGATCCTATAGAGGAACAATGGAGAGAGATATCCTATCAGTTCAAGGTAGCGGAAGTGACAATAACTGATAATGGTATTTCCTATATTGGGTTCCTGCCATCCACAAATACCATATTTTACTCTTGTGTTTCTATAGGTGAAGAACCATTTTCCATTCTTTAACATGGCATACCAAGGATTTGCCAGCAGTGATTTGGAGAGAAATGCTAAGGCAACCTGGATCTTCCTTGAGAATGGGAATCAAATTGGATTTACTCAGTCATACGCAAGGTAACATGGGACTTTATGGACAAAGAGTAGGGTATCTGAGGTATTCACATGACCAGTTTTAGTTATTCTTGAAACATATAGTCATGTAATGCGATCGATCAAGTAATATTGCCTAACCATCTTCATGCATGCTCTTGTAAAATAAAGTGTGGCTTTTCAGGGCATTAGTTGTTGGATTCTCAAGACACAAGGCATTTCAAAATAAAATTAAAAGTCTTTCACTCTAGAGTACTCCCCATTTCATTCTCTAGAGAAAAGTGTGGCATTGTGAATGGTCTAATTTGTCATTTCTATCATCTTGTGTTTACTTTGGCAGGGTACCTGTATACATGTCAAGGTGGTACCTTCTTCTATGTCATTATCATTGATAGTTGTGCCATACTTTATTTGTGCAAACTTTAAGGTAAGCCCAAATGAATTGGATTGGCTCTATGAATTAAACTAAACACATCAATTCCACTATGGTTGCTCTTCCTCTATTCTGGAGATAGTGAGCACTACACCATTCACAACACACTGGACCTTTTCATAAGTTTATTGAGAAGATCACCAGACCACAATGCCTCTACGCCGTCTAGAAGTTAGTAACTTCCAAGAGTAATAAGTTGAAGACACTCACTTGAATGAATCAGGTGCTAAAACTCAAAGGATATGAAATCCATCATCAAGCGCAACACATGTGCAAGAATATTCCTCTCCAAGCTCACTAAGTGTAACACATGAACAAAAGAGGTGAGGGGGCTTGCTCTTAGCTCAAGAATGAAGAATAAGGTGACATCATTCTTCCTCAATTGGCCATAAGGGGCTATTTATATGCCACACCAAGAAACTAGCCGTTGAAGCAAGAATTCATCAAAAAATAGCCTAAGATAGGTACTACCGTCAACTAATGGTTGGTACTACCGCTTCTCTGTAATGGCTAGAAAACTAGCCATTGCCATCACTGTCGGTTAGACCGCTCACAAAGGGTCGAACTGCCAATAGAGTTGAGATGTATATACTTTAATCAATTTGTAAAACACATTTGTAAATTATAGTATCATGCAAATAAATGTCAACACATGATTAACAATGAATTGCACAACATGTTTGCACACTTTAAAATCATACCATAAAGATTAAAGACATGGACTTGAATCATTTGCAAAATACATCCACAAACTTAAGTCACATGTTACAAAAATTATGCATGAGCCTCAACTATTTACAAAACATATTCGCAAACGATAGCATTATGCCAAAGAGAGCTAGAGCAAATTAAATGAGCATTAACACATGACACACTCAAGTTACTAGTTAAGACCCCTTTTAATAGTATGATAACCTACACTAGCAAAGTAGTCTTTTACCAAACACCCAGACAAGCAAAATGACTAAAAAAATACATTCTTAGTTTATGCTAGTTATACTTTTGTGTTGTGCAACATCTTAAAGCTTGATGATGAATATTCTCACTTTAAGTCCAGGTCCTTGACTTTAGCTATCAACTCATGATATCCTTCACTTGACTTGATGATGATCAATACATGAAACCATCTAAAGTCTTTATCATCATATGACATAACCTATTCATCCAAATTATGAAAAATATTAGTTCCATAATATAATTATATTAATTACTAAAATATATCAATAACTTATAATGATAGACCTAGATTTTTCAGAATTATACCAATGACATGAGCACAAGTATTTATACTAATCATAACAAAATAAAAGCATGAAGATGCCTACAAGAGGACACATCTATACTACCAGCCATAATTGTAGATCAAATTTCATTAGTAAGTGTATAAAATGGCATGTGGTAAAACATAACATGCTTATCCCAACCATAAGGCAATACATCATGGATTTACTATCGATCATAAAAATGTAATACGCAAAAGATTGGTAGATTTGGCTATTATAATTCCTTTATACCACTAATACACACTTTAGCAAACTAGTGGCCATACACTAGCATATTCACCCTAACCAAGAGAAAAGTAGCATATCTACATAAAGGTACAAGATCCGATAGATAATACTATGATAACCACAAGAAAAAAGCCTAATCTAGAGCATACCAAATGACATTAAGGGGGTTTAAATAATAACATAACAACCACGAGAACTACTCCAATCGAGTTCTAGAACTACCAAAATATGTCCACAATCACATACATACCACAATCAACAACCAATGCATGAAATAAACCATTTGATTTTCTAATTGATACGACCATCTATGAACCATACAAGACACAATCACAAGCTCTACATATCACACGAGATGGAAAAAGGGAAGCAACGTCAAATTAGGGATCTAAGAATACCACCTGAGGTGAGGGATGCACTAAAAGGGATGTGGAAAGAGGTGAGCGAGATCTACAACGAGAGACACAATAGGAAGAGAAACAAGTGGAATGAATGGAGTCGGCAACAAGGGGGAGGTAACACTAAGATGGGTATCCTTTTTATTTGAGCCCATGGGGGCATTTTGGAGAAGGGTAATATGCAATCCACATGGGTTTCCACACCTACTTTGGGTAGGTCCGTTAGAAATAAAAATGAAATTCATTTCCCGAAAGCTAGGCTTTGGGCTTCCTTTTGCATGCATGAGGAAAACAATCCTCATGCCTACCAACCCATGTAGGAAAACAATCAAGCGAGCCTTGCATCCTATAGGATAGGCCAAGGCCTAATGTAGGGAAAAATGTGTCATAATTAGTAAATATTATTACCAAAATTTTGATCTATTAATTTAATAGAAATTCTTCCTAGTTTGGTTACTTGGCCTCTAGAAACGTGTAATATATGATTTATAATAGTATGGCAATATCAACAACATTAAATTATTTATGAACCATACACTTTCCATTAAAAAAATGTTAGAAGCCCATTTAAAAGGAGTAGGGACTCCACTCTTGAAAAAGCGTGGATAACCTTTTCAAATAATTAGTGGAATATTTTGACATGTAAATTTATATTGAAAAAATAAGCAATGTCTCATGCTTGATCCTTCAGAAAAAGAAAATTTGTGCAAAACATTCTTATTCTTGTCACTTTCAAGTTCCAACTCCCTTGCAGATTAGCCCGAGACAAAGAGAGAGTTTCCCATGAAAACTTTTCTTGAAAGCATTGTTCATCCTTCGCTCCTTTCGGTGGAGGTCATGTCCGTAGAAAATGAATCATGGTGGAACACAGAAGCCACTTCTCACGCAAATCATATAGGCTATTTAGCCATGAGTTCCCCTCAAGGTGATAAGCACTCAACAATTCATTCCATTTCCTATCAAAGTATGCTACTGACCGTTCTTTGTACACACATCTCTTAAAGTCAAAAAGAAATTAAGGATGGTTAAAAATCACTTATTAAGATGTTTAACAACATTTTGATAAATGTGCCACAAGCAAAGACAATGTCTTGTACTTGGAAATGCAATGCTAATTGCTTTTGATATGGCGGCACATTGATATGTAAAGATTGTATCAGGTTTCTTGCCACACATTGCTGCTAGAAATGTGTTAAATAACCAAACAAATGATTCAACGGTTTCATCTTATAGCAATGCATCTCCAAAAAGAATTGTCTACTTATGATGGTCGGTTCCAAGGAGTGGAGCAAATGGTATTTCAAACTTATTCATCTAAAATGTGATGTCAAATGACACAATATCACCAAAGCAACCATAATCCACGATAGCTTGCCCATCTGCCCAAAAGAAAATAGCTATCCAGCCATCATCCTCATCTAATTTTATGGCATAAAAAAAGAAGGATCATTTTTCTGCTTATTCTTCAAGTATTCTAGTAGTGTTTGTGCATCATTGACTTCCAAATACTTCTTGCGCTCATGACCGACATGATTATTACAATCTACCCACATGAATGGTACATTCTTAACTCCTCCATACCAACATTTCAGTAGGTTTGATTCTGACTTCATGCATTTGCCTAATCATAAGTTTATTAGCCTCTACCAAACGACACTATGACCTTAGCATGTGTTTTTATCTAAACTTGCAAAATAATGATTGTGTTCAATTACAACTTTTTGCACCCTCCAAATGCCCTATTGACAAATACTAAATTGAACACAGCCATCACAAGATGACATAGTAGTAGGTTATTCCTTCATGGTGTCATGCGACAAATGTGTACCTTGTTCTCCTTCATTACTGCAAACTATATATTTTTGGTACACAGTCCCATCTTGTCTCGGCTTTGAGTAGCTCTTTTGAATACTAAACTCGGTCTTTCCAGTATAGAAATTATAAAAATTATACGCATCTTTCTCTAATTTGAAAATCATTCCAACTTTAGGAACAAATATAGATTCATCATTTCTATCCTCCACCTATAGTACAAAGGATATAAATTGGATTGGTCTAACTACCCTAAAGAAATTTTATAACACTATACATAGATTGTACAAGCATCAATTAGTATGCTACATTACCTCAAATGGGATACTAAAATGCTTGAAGCCGACAAATGTGGGCATTGTTGAAGGCTGTGCTACCATTGCTTCTGATATTTTCGAAGTTGGCAACCATATGCTCAGTTTCGCTCTCCTCACTCCAAACCAGGGGCATCGACAGCGACGGGGTTCTATGGAGGGGCCAGCGCCGATGCCAACTCCAAGATCGACATCTCTAGCTCTTGGCGGTAGGGCCAGAGAGGGACAAGTCAGAGAGGCCATCAATAACCTACTCTAGCTCCTACTCTTGATCGTGTTGGGGGTGTGGCTAGAAGACAAAGGGAAGCTACATCAGATTGGGATGGCGGGAACACAAGATGATCGATGCTCCATTAGGTTGGGGGTGTGATGGGAAGACCAGACGACGGAGCATACCGAGAAGATGACCGGGGCATCCTCTTGATCGGATTGGGGCATGGCCACAAGACAACACGAGGGACTCTAAATTGGGTTGGGGATGTAACAAGAACATAGGACGACAGAGTATGTCGAGAAGACGACGGGGACGTAGCAGGAAGATGTGAAGAGGGACCGCGGCAGGAACATGGGAGGAGGGGCGCGTGGCGTTGCTTGTAGATCTGTGCTTCCACATGTCAGCAATCGGCATAGAGCGCTACATCTGGTTCCGAGGCCGTTCCCATAGAATTTTCTTGCATTAGCCCAGCCGGGCGGGCGCCGCTGCAAGCATCGGCGGCTGATGAGTTCGATGATTGGTCTCCTTCGTGAGCCTGCAAGGCTGTGGCTCTACCACCACCATTTCTGCAGCCGCGGAGGAGATCGAGAGAGGAGGACGGGCAATGGGAGTTAACGAGGAGGTCACCCCGGGTGAAGAGTGATGCCACTCGCGTGTCCGTGTTGCCTCCACGGCGTGCCCACCACCTGCTCGACGCTCGTCCAACCCCGCTGCGCGCCCATGTCCGGCTCGCGTCCGCTCAGGAACCCACTGAGCGTGGTCACGGCGAGGCGGGGACGGATCATTGCACGTGCACGACGCAATGGCCGGGGGTCCTGCATGATGCACGACGGCTGTGCTATGGTGCTGACTCAAGTTGCTTCTTGCGGTGGCGATTTTCAGAGGGAGTGAGGGGCATGGTAGAGCATTACAAGGGAAAAGATTTAACACCATTGGGATGTCAGACACTCGGGGAATTTCACCATCACATTACAGCATATCAGGTTCTGTTTTTGGCCTCCACAGCCTTAATTTTGCTTTCCCATTGGAGATGTAGCTAAACAACATAAGTAGATGCTTCTTTTTCTGAGGAGTCCGGAGTCGTGCTTTCTTGTATTCGTTCTCCTTATTCTGATCGACTTGTGCCTAATTCTAGTTTTCTACCATGTTTTCCATTGGCTGATTGGCATTGCATGTTGCTTCCGATAGTTTCTTTAAAACAGATAAGCTCACACTGTTCAGAACCAGAGCAAAACACACAGTAACAGCACATGGTTTCATCAGGAAAGGCAAACTATGTTGCATGATGACCATAAAAAGGCACATACATATATATGAAGAAGAAACAAACAATCTTCCATGTCCATGTTGTCCTCAGTTCTACCTCAAATTTGAAGTTGAAGAAACAATTACAAATTTCATGGAAACTCGGATTTACACATTAGCTACATTTACAAGCGTCTTCAATATCACAACATTTCAATGCAATGGTCATAGACAAATCTTGAAGTTCACTATTCCCATTGCGGCATTCTACTCCTCAAATAAATAGCTTACATAAGTACAAGATTATACATGCTCTAAGGTGAATGCAGTTTCAGGATTTTGGTGATTCAGATTTTGTGTGCCCAGGCTTACCTATGATGGCTTTCTTTACTTTTGCTAGTTGGTGCTTTACCTTTGATCCAACACCAGACAAGATGTTATGTTTTTTATGTGATGCCTTCTGTCCTGCTCCTCGTTCTTCAATTTTCATTGTTGCTTCGTCAGTGAAATTCTTAGCTTCCTCTTCATCCTTTGTCTTCTCATCATAAATCTTCTCTTCTGCCATATTTAATTCATCTGCCTTTGGACTTTGTTTGTCATCTGTGCTGAATTCTGATTTTGTTATCTTCACAAAACTTTCTTCAACTTCAGGCGCTTCTTTGGGTGAAACCACATTGAGATCACGTTCCTGAACCTGCAAATCAACTTCTTGCTCTTCATTGGGTTTTATGTTCACTGTTTGCACATGGCTTTCAACTGTTTCATGTACATTCTCTTCTTTGATCACAGGCTCTTTTATGACCAAAAATTTCTGATAACCTTCATCAGTTTCTTTAGGAGATTTTTGAGCGGTATCAGTTTCCTGCTGCTCTGGCAAATTAGATTCTCCTGGCTTCTCTAGCAAGTTCTTCTCAATCACAATTTGGCTGTCAGCAGAGTCATCTTGCTTACCTTGGTTTATATGCAAATTTGGAGCCAAGTTTGGAGCATCTGACTGAAATTCAAGAGCTTTTTCATTGTTTGAGAAATTATAGCTTTCTTTCTCGTTCATGCATGTTGAGCCTTCAAAAATCTCCTTTTCATGAGCCAAATTTATATCAGTGCCACTAACTGGTTCAGTAATTTCAGGTGCCTTCTCATCAGATATTGCTTCAGAACATGTGCCTTTCTGCGAATCATCATGCAATTTTTCTATCCGTTCTTCAGGAGCTCCACCTGTGGTTGCATGCTGGTTCTCTTCTTTCTTATCTACTTCTTCACTTTCCAGTTGAACTTCAATAGTACTTTTGGCCTCAACATTGGAAGATTCAATGGACTCTTCTTGTTTTGTGCACACATGACTTTGAAGACCATCAGTGTTGTTAGGCAATTTTTCTGCAGTGCCCATATCTGGTTCTGTCAATGAGAATGTTTGCACAGCCACTGCATCAGAACTTCTATCTTCAGGTACAGAAACATGCAAAAGTTCTTTTCGTCCTTCCTCTAATGTATCTTCTTGAGAAGCCTTTGGGCTTGTTGAGTCGTCTATGTTGCTCTTCAAGCTTCCTTCAATTTGTGTTGTTGCTTCCACATCGTCCTGACAAATAGTATCAACTGCCTTTTCATCCAGCACAAAATCTCTAGTTTCTGCTTCTGTAACCAGGCCGGTTGCCTCAACTGGTGCCAATACAGTAGAAATTTTATCCTGGGCATTGTCTTGGTATACTGGTGTTTCTGAATCATGAGTGTTCCTATTGAGCTCTTCAACAGTATCCAATGACCTTTCAGTGTCCAGCTTGAAATCATGACTTTGTTCTTTGACTGTTTCATGTGTTTCTTCAGACCCTTCTACATTCTGTTTTTCTTGTTCGAAGATGAGTTTATCATCTACCTTATTTTCTGCAGGAAATGATGCAGGAAATGATGCTTTCTTCTTGTTGAGAAGTGACCAAACAGCTGTCATCCTTTGTGGTCTCTTCTTGCTTCTTTTCAGCCTCAGATTCTGAATTTCCGTTTGGATCATTGCTCTCTTTTCCCAATATCAGGTTCATCAGAAAATTTGAGACAGGCAAATCACTTTCTTCGGCTTCTTTCTGTGTGTCACCAATTGCTGGCTCATGCATGTCCTCTTCATCTTGTTCTTTAGTTATTTGATTATCTTCTTGCTTTTCTGGTTCAGCGGGGAGTGGCTTCTCTGACAACGACAACTCTCTTTCTGTCTCCTCTAAGCCTGATGCCTGTTCAGTTGTGTTTTCTTCTTGTGTAGGCTGTGCAGGAAGAGCAAGCTTACGATCTTCCATCTCCTCATTTATACTTTCTCCCTTTGATGCTGTAACTACAGATGAAATGTCAAGATTCCTTCTGGTGTCCTCAAAGTTCTTGAGGCTTTCATCAGATAGTGCTCCTTCAGCTCCGTTAGCCTAAATGATAAAAGTGAAAAATAGCTTAGAAGACTAAATATAAGTCTAAAATAATAATAGATAAGGAGTTCTGACTTCTGACCTTATTGCAGGTATCTTCATCGAATGTGTCCATTTTCTCAATCAAGTCAGTTTCAGCAATCTTGTCAAATGCATTTTCTTCTGGTTCAAGCTGCAGGACATTATCTGCATTAATTGCTCCCTGATACCGTCTGTTTTGATTTATATCTGTGGCAGTTCCACTTTCATGCTCAGGTAAGGGATCACTTGTTGACAAAATATCATCATTATTTGTTTCAGCATTTGGTGAATCAACTTGTTGTTGCATAGCTTCAGCTTCTACACCATTGTGCTCTGTTGTTGCCAAATTCTCATCTGAAACCTGAATGGCGGGAAAAAAAACTGGTTTAATATTTTTATAAAAAAAACTGGCTTAAATTTTTATTAAGAGCAGATTTAGCAAGAAAATTTGTTCACATGAACTGTGAAGCTTATAGGAGTAGAACTTGTTAAGAGTATCAGTAGTTCAGTACTGATCCTGTGATGAATGCTTAAGTCCTGCTCAACATCTTGCATTCCAAACAGAATAACATTGAGCAGGATTTAAGCATCCATCACAAGGTCAGTACTAATTCACCTTTGAAATAATTGTTTTAAAAGATTGAAAGGGATGCTTATTCTTTTCAAAGTATATGAAATCATGGGTAATATTCACTTCAATAAACCTTACATTCTCTTGCATTTCATCATTTGAAGGAGCTGGCTCAGACATTTCTTGAAGATCTTTCTCCACAGATGATGACAAACCAGGTTCAACCTGCAAGATGAGTAAAACATAGAAGTGTTTTTAGTATGAGCAATGAGAGGTTTTCACCAAATCGCCACTATTGTGTCTTCTGCTCTTTACAGTAAAGTTCAACATAGGTTTAGCCGTATGCTCTATTGTGAATCTCCGTGTAGGTTATTCTGATATATTTACTTCTTTCTTATATAGTTCTACTTAATAGTGAGCCCATGCAATGATTCAGTGTGCTTGCAGTAGCAGTTGGTAGTGCTTGCATTATTACCAAAAGAACGATGATAATGCTAAAAAAGAATGCTTGCTAATCAATGCTACATTACACTCATGGTAACATCAGGTACCTGGATAACTAAAGGTTCTTGCTTGTCAATTATTTCAACATTTTCCTGTACATTTCTAACCTGGAAAGTTAGCAGTTTGAACTTATTTCAACAATGCATTAATGGAAATTCTGAACTGACCTCTTCATTTCTAATTTCATCAGTTGTTTCATACTGTTCATCAGTAGAAACTTTTGCTACTACTGCATCCTTTTCTGTATTCTCCTGCTCATCTTTATTATAATTTTCTGCATCAGCATCTAAGGGGCCAGTGTTATTGGGTTTGTTTTCTTCTTCAGTCCCTTCTTTTCTTTCTGTAATGTTTTCAACCTTTGCATCAATAATTCCTGGGATGGATTCCTGGGGTACATGTAGGGTGTTTTCATTCTTGAACATTTCAGCCGTCTCTGTTCGTTCGGCCTGCAAAGTTTCATTGAATAGGAACTTACTTTCTATGTGTTTCTTATTAAAAGAAGTTTGGAAAAGTTACAACATGCAATGAGTCTTAGTGATCTTCACCTCAAAAACATCAGTGTCTTCTGTCCTGTTGGTGACAACTTCAATACTCTGGGGCTCCACTAGTGGCTCTGTGGTGAAATCAGCCCTCTTGTCATCATATTTCTGGTCACCTTCCTTCTGCTGTTGATCCAAGTTAACCTTTTGCACATCCTCATCTTGTTGACCAATGGCTAAAGCATCCATTGATCTCTCACAAACTTGTGTTTGAAGTACCAGATCATGATGTTGCTCGTTATCCTGATCATTGATTTGCTCACCACTTTTTATCGTATCATCTTTCTCTGCAACATCTTTTGCTGCCTGGGGATCATTTTCAAATGCAGCTTGCGGTACTTCTTCAGTGCCACTTTCTGTGAGAAGTTCTCCTTTGATATCTCTGTCTTGAACATGAGTTATGTTCTCTTCACGCTGGTCACTTGACATTTGGCTTGAGTCATGTTTAGTTACAGCTTTTGGATCTTCTATGATTTGATCGATATTGTGTGAAGTCTCTATTGTATCTTCACCAGAAATTTGGACAGCATCTACCTCAGTTATGTTCTCATCTTTCTGACTTGTAAAAACAGTTTTCTCACCCAAGTTTGATGCTTCATCCTGTATAAAATACACTAGTGAGTTGTCCTGCGACTATGCCCAAATTTAAAGGACTAGTGACATGTCTCAGACTGCTGGTACTGATTGCACAATCAAATGGAGTGCTCTTATGTACATGATTTTTGCTTCAAACTAGTTTGCAGTTGACAACTTTGATGTAGTGCTATCTTTCCTCGACATGGAAAGAAATGGGTATGCTTTTGTTGCTCAATTTACTTTACAGTTTACTTTGCAGCTTTTCAATTTTGATGAAGAGCCTGTGTGTTCTCAAACTTGAGGTATTAGTTCAACTAAACAGTTTGACATCACTAATTTAAAACTTGGTATTGTTTGATATAGGCCTTCATGTAAGACGATGATATTAGTTGTTACATATATGTTAAGTGTACATGTATCTGGCCCAATAGGCCCAATAGGATTAGGGTTTTATATATACATACTGCTGTTCACCTTGTATTAATTTAACATGTATCCTAAAGGAGGAAAATGCTAAACATGTCAGATAGATGAAAGAAATTATTGGTTAACATGCACATACCTTTTTTTCGGATGACTCCTGCATTTCATCTTTGATCTTTCCATGCACCAACATTACATTGTTGATTTCATCTCCAATGTTTTCTTCTTTTGACTCTACAGGAAGCTCTTCTGGTGCCGTTCCATTATCTGTTGAAGATACATCCTCCAAAACAACAATATCTGTTTGTCGACAGGGGATTTCTTCATCATTGATGGCTTCAGTGGCTTTCATTTCTTTCGTTGCTTCCAATTCATTCACCTGCTGAATATCATCAGTTGGCTCAGTCGTTGCTATATTACTTTCTGAAGGTGGCTCCTCTAAAGCAGCAGCTTGGCTTGTATGGGAGGCATCTTCAGCTTCGGTGGCATCAATATCCTTGATTTCTTCCACTGATTCTAGTTCATGCTCTTGTTTAACATCAGCAGGTGGGCCAATTTCATTTGTAACATTGTCTTCTGCAGTTGGTTCTTCAAGGGTGGCAAAGTTGCTTTGCCCTGTTTCTTCTGCCTTTACAAGTTGACTGCCCTTGCTGTCTTCAGCAAATTGTAACTGCTGTGCTGGTTGGACATAAAAATCTGGGTCGCTTCCCAGTTCACTGCTTTCTTGAGCTGCATTCTTGGAAGTGGTGACATTACTTTGGTCGGAGATTTCTTCAGTTTCCATAGCTTCAATGTCTTTGATTTCTATGGCTGATTTCTCCTCCTGCACTTGTTGATCATCAACTCTTGGCTCACTCTCTGTCGAATTATTTTCTGGCACTGGCTTCTCAAGGGTAGAAACTCCATGTTGCTGGTGATCTTCAGTTTCCACAGCTTCGATGCCTCTGGTTTCTTCAGTTGAATTCTGTTCTTGCACTTGTTGAGCACCAGAAGTTGGCTCACTTCTTGGTACAGCACTTTCTTGAGCTGACACTTCAGGAGTACAAAAGGTGCTGTGATCAGAAAATTCCTCAGTTTGGACATCTTCACTGTCCTTGATTTCTTGAGCTACGACATTCTGTACTTGTGTGTCACAAGTTGGCTCTGTTACTGTTGTCTTTTCTTCTATTGGAGTATGCTCGTCAGAAGTAGAAATAGTGCTTTGTTGGGGTTCTCCTTGATATTCTGTGGTGGCAGTGCACTTCATGTCTTCAACTGATTCTTGCTCCGGGACTTGTTGAATATCAGCATGTGGTGCACTTGCTGTTAAAATACCAGCTTCGGTGAGTTCCTTGAGGCTTGCAACGGTGCTAGCATGAGGAATTGCTTCAGTATCCATGGTTTCAGAGTCCTTCGTCTCTTCTGCTGGCAGGTCACTTGCTGTTATAGTATCTTCTACTTCAACAGGTTCAGTATTCTTGACCTCTTCTAATTCTGCATCCTGCCCTGGTGGTATATTAACAGTTGCCTCAGTTGCTAGTACATGTTCTTCAGGAGCTGCCTCGTCTGCAAGAGCAACGTTGCTTTTCACATCTTCAGTGAGCTCGCTGATGCTTGCAACAGTGCTCTCATGAGGGATTGCTTCAGTCTCCATGGCTTCAGTGTCCTTCACCTCTTCTGCTGGCAGGTCACTTGCTGTTATATTATCTTGTGTTTCAACGGGCTCATTGTTCTTGTTCTCTTCTAGTTCTAGCTCTTGCACTGGTGGTACATCAATAGTTGCCTCAGTTGCTAGTACATGTTCTTCTGGAGTGGTATCTTCAGCAAGAGCAACATTGCTTTTCACATCTTCAGTGTCCTTGATTACTTTTGCTGATTCTAAATTTTCTGCTTCAGTGTCAAAACTTGGTTCTGTTGTTGTTACATTATGTTCTGGTGTGGACTCCTCAGAAGTAGAAACAATGTGAGATGGGGAGATTCCTTGAGGTTCAATAGCTTCAATGTCACTGAATTGAACTGATTCTTGCTCCTGAAGTTGTCGAATACCAACATCTGGTCCGATTGTTGTGCTATCTTCAGTTGCCATTTCCTCTAGACTAGCAATGTTGCTTTCATGGAGTGTTGGTTCTGGTCTGGTGGGTTCAATGCCATTCATCTCGTCTGATGATTCTATCATCTGTGGCTCACTTGCTGTTAAGTTTTCTTTAACGACAGCAACATGTGTTTGATGAGAAGCTTCTTCTGTGCCAACATCTTCAGTGTTCCTGATTTCTTCTGATTCGAGCCCCTTTACTTGTACTTCATTGGTTGGCTCACTTGCTACTAAACTGTTTTCTTGAGCTGTCTCCCCAACAAAAGCTCCACTGCTTTGCTTGGATATTTCTTCAGCTTTCACATCATTATGTTCCTTTATTAGTTCTGGCTCTTCATTGTGTACTTCTTTGTTATCATAAGCTGGCTCTTTTGCTGTTACATTTTCTTCTGGAACAGGCTCCTCAGAAGTAGAAATAATGCTTTGCTGGGAGATACCTTGAAGTTCAGTGGCATCAGTGTCCATTTCTTCAACTGATTCTGGTTCCAGGATTTGTGGTTGACTTGCTGTTGTATTTTCTTCTGTTGCTTGCTCCTCTGATTGAGCAACATTAGTTTGGTGGGGGGTTGCTTGAACTTCAGTGGCTTCGATGTTGCTCACTTCTCCTGCTGATTCCATCACATGCAACTCACTTGCGGTTGGATTATCTTCTTGAGTTGGCTTCTGAAAGACAGCATCATCCATTTGATGGGATGTTTCACTCACTGCAACAAGTTCGGTGTTTATCATTTCTTCCGATTCCATCTCCTGCACTGGATGTATATCAGCATTTGCCTCACTTTCAAGTGCATCGTTTCCTTCAGCTGCCTCCACAGCAAAAGATTCATTGCTGTGGTCAGAAATTTCTTCAGTTTTAGCGTTTTTGTTGCCCTCAATTGATTCTGCTGATCCTATATTGTTTACTTCTTGAGAATCAGAAGTTGTTTCACTTGCTGATATATTATCTTCTGGGGTAGGCTCCTCAGAAATAGAAGCATTGCTTTCCTGGGGGGTTGCTCCAGTTTTAGTGGCTTTAATTTTCTTTGTTTCCACTACTGGCTCTGTTTTCTGCATCTCATTGACTGTTGTATTATCTTCTTGAGCTAGATCACTGAAGAAAGCAGCATGCCCTTGATCGGAAGCTTCTATTTCAACAGGCTCAGTGTTCTTGATTTCTTCTGGTTCAAGCACCAGTGTTTGCTGTTCAGCAATTGCCTCACTTGTTAGCACATTGTTCTCTTGATCTGCCTCGTCAACAGTTGTCGCATTAGAGGCTTCTGTAATATTCTCAGCTATGTTGTCCTTGATTTCGTCTGGTGATTCTACACTCTGTACTTCTTGAGTATCACAGGTTGGTCCTGCTGCTGTTTCATTATCTTCCACAGTGTCCTCCTCAGAAGTAGAAATAGTTTTTTCATGGCATATTCCTTGAGTCTCAGCATCTTCAGTGTCCTTAACTTCAACTGAATCTTGTTCCAGGACTTGCTGGATATCATCATTATGTGGATCACTTGCTGTTGAATTATCTTCTGTTAGTACCTTGGAAGTAGCAGCATGGCATTGGTGGGTGATTTCTTGAGTTTCAGTGGCTTCAATGTCCTCCGCCTCTTCTGCTAATTCTGTCACATGTGATTCACTTTCTGCTATACCATCTTCTTGAGCCAGGTTATTGTGGACAGCAGGATGCATTTGATTGGAAACTTCATCCATTTCGACAGTTCCAATGTTCTCAGTTTCTTCTTCTCCCAACCCCTGCACTGGTTGTATATCTACTGTTGGCTCACTTGGTAGTACCTTATCTTGAACTGCATCTTCAGCAAAAGCCACATTGCTTTCTGTGGAGGTTTCTTCAGCTTTGGCATCTTCAAGGCCCTTGATTTCTTCTGATTCCACATTCTGTACATGTTGGATATCAGAACTTGGTGCGGTGGTTGCTACATGATCTTCTGGAATTTCCTCCTCAAAAGCAGCACTACTTTGTTGCATTGTTTTCTCATTATCAACTACTTCAGCATCTATCATTTCTTCTACCGATCCTTGGTTCTGCACTTCTTGAATATTGACAGCTGGCTCCCTCATTGCAGCATGTTCTGGAGTTGTCTCCTCAGAAGCAGCCACACTGCTCTGGTGGGAAGTTTCTTCAGTTTTTTCATACACAGGGTCATTGGTTTCTTCAGGCAATTCTTGATTCAGCACATGAGCATCAATTGTTGAGTCATCAGCTTGCTCAGTTTTAGGCATCTCTTCCTGCACCTCGGTTTCCTTGCTTTTAGCTTTAGGTCTCTCTTCCTGCACCACGTCTGCATCCACAGCATCAGTTTGCTTACTGTGTTTATCTTCTTCGGCCACCTCATCTGTATGTTCTTCAATATCTTTATCTTCTGGAGAGCTCTCTTTATGGTCAAGATGAGCGACATCATCCGCTCTAGCTGGTTCAACTGTTTCGGTGTTTTCATCAATAGTGTCTGGAAGGGCATCAGAATCATCCACATTAGGATCCTCAGTTTCCTTGCTTTTAGGTGTCTCTTCCTGCACCACGTCTGCATCCACAGAATCATCTCGCTTACTGCATTGATCTTCTACTTCGGCAACCTCCTCTGTATGTTCTGCACTATCTTTATCTTCTGGAGAGCTCTCTTTATGGTCAAGATGAGCGACATCATCCGCATTAGCTAGTTCAACTGTTTCTGTGTTTCCATCAATAGTATCTGGAAGGGCATCAGAATCATCCACATTATGCTCCAAAGGAGTTTGGACTCCAACAGGCGCTTCAGCTACAACATCATCATCAAGAATATTTGGCATGCTTACAGGTTGTGTGTCCTCGGTTGCTTTTGCTGATTCCAGATTCTGGCCTTGCTGAGGATCAACTGTTTGCTCAACAGCGTTGTCAGTTTTCAGTGTGTCTTTGTGCACCATTTTGTCGTCCATTACACCACCTTCTAATTCTTCTTGACCCTGCTCCTTGTGCTCGTCATTCTCATGTTTCAGAAGGCTGGTACCTTTTGTTGTGCTCTCTCCCTCGCCTAAAGAATCAGTTACCTCTTCATCATTACTTTTGTTGCTTTGATCGGTGCTTGTTCCATCTGGTGAAACATCTACCTGCTCTTTATCTTTCTGATCATTTTCATGTGACTGCTCATTTGAAATCTTATCTTTGTCCAAATGGCCATTCAAAGAAGGTGTGGTACCATTTAGATTAAGTTCTGGAGGAATTTCGACTTCAGAGGGTGCTTCTACTAAAACTTGATCCTCTGGAATCTTCAACATTCCTTGAGTTGAATCCATGATTTTTGCCTCATCCTTGATCTCTTTATTTGATGAAAGCTTTCCGTCTAGGTGCCTTTGCAAATGGGCTGTTCCTAGATCCACAGCTTCCACTTGAACTTCCTGGAAGATGTACAGGTAAATCCCACATTCAAATCAAGAACACTGCATGCGGCACTGGATTGTCATATTTACATTAATATTGCTTATTCACAGGTTAGCATTGATAGTGACTACCAGTATATTTGAGGTTATTATATTTTCCATAGAAGATCTCATAAGATGTAAAGCAAAAATGGGGAACTGATGGCCTATACATCCTTAGATTCACTATTCCTTGACATTGTTCACTTTCTGTTATAATTTATTCAAAAGGACATCCAAATGGTAGTGCAGCACTACAAAACTACAAATATACTGCTCTGAAAGCAAGGATTTCCCCTTGGCCAACTATGTATTCCTAATGAATGGCACATGTAGGTTCGGTACATGTAAGAGTATCCTTGTCATGGTTCTAGTACCCTTAAGCAAGTGGTCAACAAAGAACAGGCTGACTTGTTAAATAATGCGGCAGCACCACATGCCAACCATGGTGGAAGACCTTACTGAAGGTTTAGTTTATGTTTTTAATCCATGACCTGGCATGTGAGCATCCTTACAGGACAACCTTGTGCTTTTGTAAGAGCCTTGATTAATTCTTACATAAGTATAAATTCTCAGGAATATATAATGCTTCTATTTAGTGTATTAGTGCTGCAATTATATGCTTTTGAATGCTTTAAGTAACCTTTTCTCACTTCATGCATTTGTCTTACATCAACACACTTGACGGTTCACACTCAGTGTAACCTTCATTTCTTGTAAGTGCTAACCTCCTCACCAATCGCCATCTAGACTGTAATCCTTATTGTTAACAAATTGCTTCCTCAAGATAGGTAGAAGACAATATCTAGTGTTTTCTTTCGACTACCGCTATTTTCTCTATTATCAAGTTCAGGAAAGAATTACCAAGTCGGGGAAAAAATATTACTGGCAGTAAAATCTTTTGTCAATAACCAAAAGGGCAGGCAGAGCAGAGCATATGACAGTCTGATACTTGTCATGAGTAAATAGCCTATGAAAGTCTGTTTATTATTTGTTTCCCTCACCAAGTTACTTGCTTGATCTGAAATAGGATCGTTCTAAACAAATACTAACCTATTTTGTGTGCGAACTTTTTTGTAATCAAATCAAGAAGACGATAGTATTTGAAAAGGTGGACACCTTAATTCAGTTTGTTATAAATTAAAGGGGTTGTTATAAATTAAAGGGGAACTTGATGACTCTTTGAGTTTGCATTCACTTTTTTGCATTAATTATGAGTTTATGACTTCATGCTTTGCTTTTGAATATTGTTTATTTACTAACACAAAAATGAATGCAGTGCCAGCTTACTACATGAAGAACCTTCCATAGATACTACGAGGGAGATTAACACTAGGAGATCATGGAACAAGAAGTAAGACACAATGATAATTTTCCTTGAAACTGGCCAAAGTCTACAAAACTGTTACAGATATGCTCCCCAGCATGTAGCTGACTTCTGCAACAGAAGCTCTCTACATAGCTTTACATCTACACAAAGTATGCATGCATGGAAACAGAAGCAAGCGCTGCAGAAGTTCAGAGACTAAGAGGAGCCACTGCTTACCTGCCCATCTGTTTCTTCTCGTGCTTCCTCTTCCGTCGCCATTGCTCCAGATTAGGATGGGAAGAAGAAAAGAAAGAGAAAGCAAGCAAGAAATAAAGAGAGGCTTCTTCCCGAAAAAGCCTTGTGGGCACTTGAAAAGCTGGTGGTCTTTGTACCGACCTTTTCTCTGTCAATATGTTTTCTATTGCTGAGCAGCTGTTAGGAAAGCAGTGACAGACTGACAGTGCTCTTGATAGGGAGTTGGTACTTAGCCATAATCTTGATTAAGTGGGAGAATTTATCCCTGAAATGGTAGATCAATGAACATGGAAGCTTAGCATTAGGTGCCAAAATGCCAACTGGTACACGAGGCACATGGTAATGGTGGCTGGACCAGTGTGTTTGCATTCTTGCATCGCTGGATCCACAGAACCTTTTCTGTGTGAAATTATTGAGCTGATAATTGATCAAGAGTACCGTTCTTGGATCCCTATCCTTCTTTTTTTTCCCTGAGTGAAGCTCAGAAGAAAAGATTTATTTTCAGTGTAAAAATACTATTACCTGCTTTTTCCGTTGCTTGGCTTTACATATAACATTACATGATTGTTCTTGAGAAGTCCCTTGAGGTGCAAATTATCTCCTACCAGTTAGGCAGGCATTCTATCTTTTGTCACATTCAGTTATCTGTGCAATGGCGAAACGTGTCGCGAAAGGTTGTGTCCAGCTTACGTCATAATGCACTTGGAATGCAAGTGAATCACGGATTCAACCGGTGTTTCTGCTGGCCGTCAAAAGTTTCTCTGAATCTAATCAAGTGAAAAGTTGAACAGGATGAAGTAACTTCACCTTTGTTACAACGGCGTGTGGTATTTCCAGTAAAACACTTACCAAGATATTATGTTAGTTACGTTCGAGTGTCATTTTTCTTTCTGCACCTTTCCTCTTGAATCCTAAATGAAGTGATTGAATTGCTGCGGTTTTGAGGAGTATAAGACCAGCAGTTCTTAACCCCAATCAACCTTTTTGTTTTTCAGCACATTGCTCCAGCATCAAGAATTATATGTGGAAGTCTAATTTCTGAAATTGATCACTGGGGACTAATTTCTGAAGACTGCAGAACCACAGGGGCAAAGAATGGAGTTGCGTGCTCCTGAATATTCAATCCAGTCAAGTGGCTGCTGATGACAGTGATCTGCAGCAAAAAGAATTCCACATGATCAACTGCTTTGGAGAAGGAAAATACCAAGTTGGCAAACCCAAAGTGCCATGCTGGATCCCTGTCACACAATCCAAATTCTTCTTTCAGAAAAAGGAATCCACCGCCCGGTCCGATCCGTCATCTATAAAGCTTCAAGGAAAATGAGAAGTTTTTATGAAAACCTGAGGCAGGTAAGGTAGTGTTAAGGGGCCGCTCAGAACGGCTTCCGCGTTCGACCGTGGGCTGTTTTTTCACTGTAGCGTGCACTGTGCGCGCTACAGTGAAATTTTTTTTTCGTTTTTTTTTTAAAATTTACTTATATTTTTATCGTTTTTTGTTTTCGGGTTTTTTTTATTTTTTTACAATTAATTATACCCAATAAACCAACTCAGCTACAGTGTTTTTTCAGCCAGCTACAGTGTTTTTTTAGCAAAAATCAAAAGCCATCGCTATTCCAATCACCCCCTAAGCTGATGCGCTGTTATCCTAACATATCGTGGCGCCGAAAGAGAGAAATCAATGGAGCCACAGGAGGATGAAATGGATGTTTGGAAATACTTATCACCAGAGTTTCCAGCCGCCCTGGTCCTGCCATCAAATCCGAGTCAGCATCGTACGTAGGTCCTGTCATTGGTTGGAATTTTTTCAGAAGTTGATGTTTTGTTTCCTGGGACTGTTTGCTTTTGCTCATTGGAATATGGCCATCGCTTGTGGTACAAGCTAAGCATAGGTCGAAGTGTAATTAACACCGCTCGATTAGCTAGTTTTCTCTTCACAGCATAATTTTTCGCACATCATCTGAAAAAGAAAAAAAAAGGAAAAGGTTGGAGCAGAAAAGAGAGGAGGCACTCCATTTATTTATTTATTTTTGCTTGGATGGATGAAAGGAACAGGAGAAGCGAATATTGGCTTGTGATTGGAAAAGAACACATCCAGCAGCAGCAATCTTGGCACCGGCCGTGCAAAGACCATCTTGTCATGTTATGCCTCCGAGGCCATGACCACCTAAAGATTTCTCAATTCATCTAATCATCTCGAGTATATATGATCCATCAATCCATCGAGCAATTTGAGCCTGGCAGGGAATATTTGATAACGATATATAGGACAAACAAAATATATTAAAGGCAGCATAAACTAGCCTACTTGCTCTCTCTCTCTCTCTAGACTCGAGAGAGAGAGAGAGAGAGAGCATCTTCTTCCATAGCAAATTCCGTTGTGGCTGGAAGAAGGACGATATTTTGTTTCTTTGATCAAGTGTGCCACGTCAGATGGATGCGAACACGCACAAAACGAGAGGCCTCTTGACACTGCCTGCTTCTACATGATTGGCCAAGCAAGGCAGCTGCAGCTCTGCGACCCTGTGTGTTTTTTCCCCAGAGATTGATTGACCAATGTCTGTACCGTATACGCATCCAACTCTATACGGTACAGTTCAGTAAGTTCACCAGCTACCTGATCGAGCTATGGCTACATGGATTGGTACTTGGCAGGTTGATGATGGCGATGCTAATGTTCGATTCCTCTTTGCCCTTGAGGAAGTCGATCGTAGAGAATAGTAAAGCATTCGACGCGCCTTGTCTATTTACAGCATAAACACTTGGTTAGCGTAGCTATCTGTTGACATAGAAAGGTTATGCGTGTAAAAATAATTCGAGGTGATCGATAGCGATCTGATTTTCTTTAAAAACATCAGAATCGGCTGATTTTTATCAGAATCGAGTGGCATGTTAGGCATAATTATATTTTAAAAATGTAAAAATAAAACGACTTGCTAGTCTAGCGTGCAAAGGAATATGAGAAAAACGAAAAAAAAAAATTTCACCACGTGACAAAAGTATTCCGTCATTTCTACTGGTGTTTTGACGTATATTGAACGGGGCCTGAATATCTGAATACGCGCAAGTAAACACAGGTGTAAGAAAAAAAAATTCAGAATATGTGCAAGTAAAACATGTACAGTAACATGTGGCTTGTGGGACTTCACTTGGCCTCTGGCCTTGAGCTAGATAATTGGATTCTATGTAAGTAGATCGGACATACATCATACATGCTAAGAATTGGACCCCAAACTGCACCTAGGATGGAGAAAAGGGAAAAAGGAAAGCTTTTTTTGATAAAAAAAAAGCTTATGCACTGCATGCTAGTGGAGTGGTCATGCGGACACATCAAGGAACAACCTTTTACCAGGACAAAATGGCAATCACAAAGCAGGGCAAAGGGAAGGGGTTGTTAAAGTTTCCTGAGTGAATCCAGCGAAGAAAATGCCTGGGCCCATCCCATCCATGCATCTAGCTAGTATGTGACTGACAAAAGCACTATCCATTTCAGAACATTATACATGCAAATATCCACAAATTAGAAGCTACAGTGAACAATCATTTGCTCACTAGTCACTACATTTCCATACAAATAAACAAAATTTGTTGAAATAATACTGATTTTTGGTTTTTGACAGGAATGAATGACAGATTAATTGATTGCCATATACGCGGGCAGGCAGTAGCAAGCAGACTTTTGTGAAGTGGTTTTAAAATTTTACCTGGGACCGATAACACCGATATAACCGATAGTTGGTCGAAATTTTCAAATTAAAATTTGAATTAAAATAGTCAGTTGAAAATATCGGTCGAAATTTTTTAAAACAAATTTAGACAAAATTTCTTCTATATTTAACAAAATTTCATCCAATGGAAGGGAGGCTCGCGGCGGCTTGTCAGGGCGCTCTCGTGGGTTGAGCTGTCCCTGCGCACGGCGAAGACGCCGTGGGGGGCCCTACGACCGCTGCAGTTACGTACCCAAGTTGTTTTTTTGTTTCTTGAGGCGCCGATTAAGAGATGGATTACAATCCGGGAGCTATGTTAATTCGTGTATCGCCAAACCCGAATGGTGGTGGGTGCGCCACAGCGAGGGGCAGACAGCGTCCATGTGCATCGATCGAGCTGAGCTGGCGCCCACGTCATCACCCACGGGGTCCAACAAATGAAGGTGTGCGTGCATGGTTGCTTTGCCTTGAAACATCAGCAAGGAATCGGAATTAAAGAAGAAACACTCGTATGATCGTGTTCTTGCCGCTAAACGGAATAAGATGCTGCCTGCAATAATGGATCGTCGATGTTGCCATTGAACTTTCCGTGACTCTGGCGAAGCCCGGCCTACGCCGTTTCCCTGTATTAGAGAGAGTTAGTAGAGAGAGTTAGGAGGTGGGAAGAGGCAAAAGCCAACTTGCTCTTCTTCCTACGCTCTCCTTGTCGTTGCTGCCTCCCCACGTGTGCCCCGCTGTTGCCCATCTTCCGGCACAGCCACTCATTGCCTCCCGGCGGCCACCTGTCCCTATCCCCGTTTCTCCCCCTACTGCTGCTGCTGCCTTTGCTTCCCCTCGCCGTGTGCCGCTGCCGCTGCTGCCATGTCCCTGCAGGTCACCGACGCCGCCACCCATCGGTTTCTGGCCGTACCTCTCTCTCCTGTTGCCGAATGTCACCCCAGCTCATGCACGCCGCCATCACCTAGCGCCGCTTCCCCCTCACTCGCGCCTCCCCTTCCCTACCCCTATGCTGCCGCCAACTGGGAGTGGAGGAGGGTCAGCCACCAAAGGGAAGCGAAGAGGGGGCCCGACCGGTGGGGAAGAAGAAGAAGAGTCGGCCGAGAGGAAGAAGAAGAAGAAAGAAAAGGGTAGGGAGCCAGCCGGTTGAGGAAAGAAGAAAGCAAGGGGCGGCTGGTTGAAGGAAAAAGAAGGCAAAAAAAGTGAAGAGAAGAAGAGGAAAAGAGAAAAAAAAAAAGGGAAGGGTCGATCCGGAGCCTGATCTACCCATTTCGGTTAAGGAAAGGAAGGTAGGGTCCCGATCCAAACCTTCGGGGCTAGGATAACGCCTTAATCCCTCCTTCCTCATGTTTATCAATTCAAGTAGATGTTAAAATACCAATTATTATGATTGATGCTTGCCGGGCTAGTTAGTGATTGCTTTGAGCAGGCAATTGTTAGCGTACGTGGTTAGTGAGGAGGTGAATAATTGGTATAGCCGTATAAATGCTTGGAAGATGCAATAGGTGCTGCAGCAGTCGATCTTGTTTATTCTTGGATGAAGGCAGGAACCAGAGAGGGAGAAAGGATTAAAAGAGTAGTAGTAGCAGTAGTTGCTGCTGCTGCTAGTAGTAGGTTGGGGCTGTCATTGCGTGGCCAAAAAGGTTAGATGGCATGTTGTTTGACCTAACAATGAGCAAAGAGGGGTTAAGCATGTGGAATTCGATCCACGGGTATAGATGATGAATCTTTAAATTCTGGTTGGTTTTGCGCGTAGTATCGAAGCCGTCCGTATGAATGTATGTATTGCTATAATGCATTGAGGCCGGGTAATGCTTGTTCAGGTGGCGATTCGAGTTTGGTGCCATACGTGCATTGTCCGTCAGGTTAACAAGTAAGTATATGATAGAACAGTGAATTGTGATGAAGGTTTGCTACTCGTGTTTACATGACATGATTTATAGTATTTATGAGATGATGTACATGGTTACATGCTAATCATACACTAATGAGTATGGCTTATGATTAAAGGCCAACATTAGAAGCATATGCATCATGCATTGCCCTCATACACAGAAGTACAGGGCCTACTTCGGTAGTAACTCAACGGGAGTGAAAGTTGAAACCCTGTTTGAAAGAGGAGGGTGAATGAGTGATCCATCGACGAATGGATACTCCGCTATAGCGATATAAGCTATAGTTACAAATGCATCACATTGCATTGCATGAAAGTGACAGAGAAAATGATATAGTTACAGAGATAATGATTTACAGTTACAGTCATGAATTTGATTCCACAGTTTACTGTCATGGGTTTGATTTATAGATCATAGTTAGGAAATTGTTTGAATTGCTAAATTGATATTATTGTTTTATCGTGTGCTTGTTGAGTCTTCAGACTCACCATTGCTTGTTGTTTTTTTAGGTCTTCCGGATTGACAACATACATGGAATTACACAAATCTATACAATTACACAATTACATGATACATCTATACACAATTACACACACTTGCAATTACACAATTACACACACTTGCAATTTAGAGGCTATTACATACATGAACTTTGCTACTCCCTCCTTTCCCTCTCAACCACCCCTCACAAAGGCTTTACCCTCACTTTCCCTAGCTCCATTGTATATATAACACCCTAGCTTTGACAAAAGAGAGAGGAGCAACAAAAAAAATAAAGCCTAAAGGCTCACTTATTTAATGAGCTACCCTTTCTTCTGTTGCCCTTTACATTATATTGCTCTTCCCTTAGTTTCTCAGCTGCATATGTTTAATTAGCTTTCTTACACCAGGCAAGGTTCATCCTAGCTAGAGATATATAGCTGTGGTTAACCAGCTAGCTGCATAATTGCATACATGGGGTACCAGGAGATGAAGCAGCTGCATCACCATGACAGCATGCGAGCGGAAGAAGGCCAAGACGGCGAGAAGACGGTCTGGCTCCTGGCCGGCGGGATCGCCCTGCCGATGCTGCTCAAGCACGTCAAGGTCGACCGGCGACGAGCCGACGAGGAGGAGGAGGATGAGAAAGAAGAAGAGGCGGTGACGACGCCAAGGGGGGAAGGGTGCAGGATACCAGCCGAGGCGGCGACGTGCCCGCCGGCGCCCAAGAAGCCAAGAACGGCGGTGTCGATCAGTGGCGGTCGCCGGTGCAACTGCGACGGCGAGCTGCCGGAGTTCTTCCGCGTACCGGCAGATTTTGAGGCCGCCTTCGTCAGCCGAGTTGCGAAGGCGAATTAACTAGCTACGACGACATAGATTGATGATTTGTGTATGTAATGCATTGATGATTTGTGTATGTAATGCATGCTTGAGTGTAAGTGATCCAACGCTAGCTGATGAAGAGTGCACGATGCATGGGTGAGTGAATTAATGCATGCTGTAAAAATTCTCTTGTAGCACGCACATGTTAGTAGTGTTGAGTCTTATGCATCATCCTTGGATTGATTTTTTTTTCTTCGAGTTATAATCAAGTGGCATTTGTTCTCTCTTAATTATTTGTTGAATGATTGGCTGCGGTTTTCTTTTGCTTTCCATGTTTCATTTGGAGGGAAGTGAATGACTTCTGTTCGATTGAGTTTGGTTTTTAAAGTTTCTAGGGTCATATATAGAACATCACTCACTTCACATTTTTTTCAGGATTTTTAGAACATCACCCATTTTGTCCACCTCTAACTGACTATGGCTCTAACCGCGCGCTGATCTTTTATTCTTATTTTCTTCTAACTGTGAATGAATACACGGCAGCTCTCCTGCCAGGTTTCAAAAAAGACAAGAAATTTTCGCAAGAAATTCACATAAATTAACACTGAGAAAAGGGTTCACACTGGATATTTCCCCTACATTGTATAATTATTGAGATAGTAATAACAGATAGGTTTTTGAAACTATTGGCATCAAGTTTATTTCAAGTTTCAACTACTACTGGTGGTAACAACTAACAGGCCCTTAAACAAGCGCGTCCTAGCCTTAACCTCGATCTGAACGAAACTAAACTTTGCCAAATGTTTTCAAACTTTATTTGAACAGTATGAAAATCATGGGAGATTCACAGATATCCTAATGTTTTTTTAATAAAAACAAGAATGCTGTGAAATAATAGCATTGCACAGACAGTCCATAATTCAACATCGCAAGCTCTAACGCGCCAAAATTTGAAAAACTGAGTTCTAAACAGAAATCTATTAAATCCCCGAAAACCTGTCACTTTTAGAGTTGATATAATCAGTAGGTTTGCTCTAAAGTGGTTCACTTTCTCGAGCTTCGAGAGGGAAAAAAATCCCAATTTAACTTTGGCAAGTTGTCAATGCCTTTGCATGTTTTACAAAAGGTTATATACTCCTTTGTACTTACAGAATTTAATAATTGAATAAGAGAATCAATGATGGTTCATGCTAGCTATTTCAAACAAAATGAGCATGGATTTTGAATAATTTATAATAAGTTCTTCTAGCAGATATGGCCATCCAATTTCAACCAGAAGGCCATCCAATTCCTATTTGAATAAATCAAGTAGATACAAACATATACTAGATTACCAACACTGAAGAAGAACAAAAAAAATGCAGGAGTCAACACATGCGTGCATGCTACCAACATCTTTCTTTTCACTAGCCTTAAAGATCAACACTATTTCTTATGTAGGCTAGCTTCACTAGGCATCCAATGCTGGTGTAATAGAATGTTCTAATCCTTTAAATACTAAAGTTGAGATACTGCTGCCTGCATGCACCACAGTTTGATGATCAACTAAGCAGATAACTTGTCCATGTAAAATTTGGATACTAGTGTAACGGCTCCCATTAGGCCATAGTGCTCTCCTTTCTCCCTTGGATCCCTCTATACCTGGGCCCCTACATTGCTCAAAGGCACCGCCCTTGCAAGCTCTTTCCGCTTGTGCTGGTTTGACCAGCTGCACAGTGAAAAGGCTATTTGCTAGCTTCTACACTACTTGTGTGTTTATATATGTTCGATCTTCTTTGTATGATGGATAAAAGAAAATGTTCATCCTGTGAAAAGACACTTCGCATATGGTCACTAATGAATTGCTCACTACATATCAATCGATCAAACCCTCAATTACTCTTATCGTCTTAAGTACAAGGATCAACACATACACTTATCGACTTAAGTACAATTTCAAGTACAAGGATCATATTACATGCTCTTAAGTACATTTACAAGAGCAACAAGACGAAAATAAAAGGGAACTAGATGATTCCTGAGCCCTCAATCCTGAGGAAAGTAGTACTCAATCAGCTTTTGAAGGTAAACACAGCTAGGAATTTTAATGCTAGGATCCATATATAGTACATATCTCCTCTTGCCAGGGAAAGCTAGGCTTGGTTGCACGATCCATTTGCATTATAGCTATTCCCTGGGTCGGGTAATATATGTGTCCAAATGATGAAAGCTCCAGTCAAGGGTACTGGAGATGATTAGAGAGACCAGCTCCACTTTATTATTTCTGCCATTACAGGCATACATGTATAATCTATTGGCCCATGCTGCCTTTTCTCTAACTAGACAACAACAAGAGTACTGTTTAGTGTATGCGTATATTGGTGTTACAAGACTCCAAAGTTTGTCGTGATTGATCTACTAAAATGGTGATCCAATTATTGGACTGGATGTGATAAATGAGAGGGACGGGGAGAGCTTGACGAGTGTTATGCCTAATTTTCTAGAGCACCAAGCTAAAAATGCCTGTTTTCTCGATCATTGCATATTAGTTAGTAAGATGCTGAATGGGAACGACAAAAACGAAAGCCAAGCATTGTTGAAATACATGCATGACTTGGCCAAATGTGATGGGTATTTAAAAAAATTAAAATTACGTTCAATCCCCGTTATATGTGTGCATTACAAAATGATACTGAGGCACTAGACGTATAGCTTGCTCTGCCACTACTTCACTAGTACTACAAGCTGTTGACTCTTTCTTTTGTATTTATGCATAAATTCATTTTGATCATTACACTTATCATATAATAATTCAACATACAAGTAACATGCCTTAACTAAGTTCACATGTAATCATACCTTTGCATCCAACATTATTAAGAGGGCCATTCATCTCCAAGCAATGCAACATCTAGTGTAGTCTTTTTTCTTTCCAGCTTTGTGATGTAATATGACAGGTCTCTACATCCGTAGGCTATGTTATTGTTTACCCCTTCATGCATGACCCTATTGTTCTTTATCATTTGTGTAACAACACTCATAAATCATGAGCCTTTTCCATGGTACTTTCATGCATTACTATAGAGAAGATTATATTGGACGCTCATCATAGACGATTCTACAAAATCTTTCAGTATTAAGCTACAATACAATTATCTCATACGGTTTTACTAGTATGACCGTCTATGTTACAACCGATGATAAGAACCGTCAGTGATACAACCAAATTGACGCTCCACTTCCAATCGACGAAGTCTAAGTAATGTATATAGCTGGAATGCTTCAAAGATAGACCTGTAGGATGCCTTAGTTAATTATGTATCGTTTTGTAGGAGCCCACTCCCTGCAGGCTCCAAGTGAGGCTAGTTGGGTCCATTCCTATTGAGGCTGGGTGGAGGATGACATTTCCATGCTAGAAAGGGATAGTGTTGCACGATGCCCAGCTGTATGGTACATGACACAGACAGCTTTCGACCTGTCTATAATGCAAATATCACATACGGTTTTAACTACAAACTGTTTATGATAGTTGATTATCACAGACGATTTTAACTATAAACTATCTGTGATATTGAACTATCACAGACGGTTTATAGTTGAAACTGTCTGTGGCACTTACATATCACAGACAATTTTCACTGAAAATCGTCTGTGATATTCTTTTCTTTTCCTAAATCTATTTCTGTTTATTGGCTAGCCTTAGGAATTGCTAGCCATACCCTCTGAAACAAGCAGATCAACACAGTATACATCCAATTCACATTCATTCATTTCAAAAATAAAAACATCAATTTCACAAATCAATTAATTAAATTAAATTAAATTATCTATTAATAAATACACACATGTACAATTAAGATCAATCTTATCTTAATCAAATTTATTTTACATTGCGGAATTTTTTATCTGATTTTATGACTTTAGATATCAAAAAGTACATACACTCTCCTCGAATTTGTATGAGTTTGGCCTGTTACAACGCAGTTGTAGCGATAGGCATAACTTGTCGATAGAAATATCAATGTCGTGCGTACATATATAACTTGATAAGTATAAAATAATTATTGCAAGATTGACAAACCTGAGGATCGTTGATCTTTGAGGAATCGAGGAGTAGTTACATATGGCGACAAACATAGAATCCACAGGTGTTACCCGGCGGCTGCCGGTGGTACTACAAAAATAGAATTTGTTAATTCAAGAGGCATTACTACAAAGTATTATATAGGATTAATGTGTACTAGCGAATGATCCTTGAGAAGATTCTACACTCAGCACTTCCTGCAAGATCATGACATGTCATTTCACTTCCTATGAAGTTATGGAGTAATTACAAGCTACGTAGTTCGATATCTTACTAAGTGGTGGGACACTTCCTCGTCTGCGAGGTTTCAGAAGGAGATGTCCTTCGACGACAGGGTAGATGACCTCACTCTAATCCAATTTCGAGTGTGCTCATCAGGCATCATGGCAAATAGCAGAGAGGTGTCCCGTAGGATTGCCTACTCATCCTCCTTCCTCCATTACGGGATTTTACCCACATACCCAGTTATACCGAGTCTGTGGGGGTGTGTGTGTTTTACCTAGAGGACCCTAGGCACTGCACTTGCACTCCTAAAATTTTCTATCGTCTTCACTGCCACAACTCTTTCCATTACGGTTCCAAGAATGGATACTTGTGAAAGGGCGTTAGATTCTTCTCCACGTATTGCTTGACAAGCAGACTCTTGAAGTTCTTCCAAACTTTGCACGTCGCTAGCAATGCATGTCGTTGCACGGAGTCATAGTGTTCTTCTAGGATCTCGAACGATGCAAAAAATTTTGTCAGCAGCTCACTTTTTTGAGCTTAGGCCATGGCCTTCCATGAATTAAATGTGATCTTAATTCGTTTTCGTGCAACTATTCCGACCATTCTTCGGAATGCGGACACGGCTCGGCGAGGATTGAGAGGGGTCCTAGATGCATCGACATCCGTGATGGTAAGTCGGCCCTCAAGTTTTTTCGATAATTCTCTTCCATGGCGTTTGAATTTTTTTAGAGGATGGTGCATCACACACATCCAGCGACGATGATGAAGAATGCGCAGATGACATCTGGCCTTCTCATATATGAAAATTAAGCATAATATAGCATATACATACATATATATATATATATATCAATATGAAAATGACATAAAAGTACATGTATTACGTTTCAAAGCAAATATACAATTCAAAACATGAACATATTGCAATATATTCAATAGAATAAGCATGTGAGCATATAAATTCTGCATAGTCCACAGATTAATGATTGTCGTGTGCTCTCAGTTTGAGGAGTTGCACAAGTTATTAAAAACTTGGCCTTCTACAACTCTTTGTCAATTTTCAGCAATCACAGTGACAACTCCTTACACTTCTACTAGTTTGATTATGCAAATATTACCTCATTTTAGTACAATGTCAATAGCATAAAAGACAACGAGTAGATCTCAGCCAAAATCAATCACTAATAACATATTTATGCTACTACGGAGATGACAAGTATATTCAACAATTGCATAAACAACATGTACATATATATATATTCGGCAAATGATCAATAATAGTATACTGGACAGAATAAAAACTGTACCAAAGCGATTGACAAAACTAGCAATTACACACAACAGAGGTAATCAACCGTATACGAAAAGATCACACTAGCAGATGAGTCTAAGTTGTCACTGTAATCTCAATTTAACAAAGATCCTCATCGAGCAACTAAAAGCACATAATCTATTATGCAAATGACCTCCTAGTGCTAGATTTTACCGTAAAATTTCAAAAATAATAACTAGCACAACTGACAAATGCAGAATATACAGTAAAAGAAGTAGAGAGCAATCTCACACAGCGACGGCACTTCAAGCCACCGTGACGGCAAAAATGGCTAGGGGAAGGCGACGTGAGATCGAGGTACTAGGGCTAGAGGAAGACGGCAAAATCGGTACTTGCAAGGCTCGAGGGAGGAGGAGGGCCACTGGAGTCGAGGGAGGAGGAGGACGCCGGGCGCTGGGGGGAGGGCCACCGAAGTCGGGGGAGGCGGCGTTGTTAAGTGAGGGTTGGTTGTAACATCCTGTTTTTCATAATCTTTTTGAAGCTTTCAGAATAAAATTCATTATTTAGATTTTTTTTCTAAAACTAATTACAGCTTGAAATAAATTTTTATAAATTAAAAGGATTTTATCTAATTAAAACAAACATTAACATAAGCTAAAAATATTTTATTTGGATTCCTTGTGCCTCAAGGGATTTTCTGGAATTTTCTGATAATTTTTTGGGTTTATTTGCTATTTTCTAGAGCTCCTTTTATTTTATTTGCATTTCTAAAAAAGAAAAAAAAATCCACAAACCCTGTTAACAGTACTGGGTCGGCCCACTACTGTTCACCAGGCCCACCTCCTCGCAGCCGCCCGATCGCACCGCTGCCGCCCGTCACCCATCTAGATCCTTCCCGAGCCACGCGTGAGCCATCAGGACACACCCGCACTGTGCATTGTTGCGTTCTCGCGTGATCGTCCGATTCTGCTGGCCAAGCCACGCGTCACGCATCCGTGCGCCCAGGCACTGTTCGTCGTCTCCGCATGGGACACCGCCGTCGTATCCGCTCCGCGTGCACCTCGGCGTCTGTGTCTTAGCCGAACTCCGCGCGCGCGCCGCCTCCAAGCCAATCTCCTCCGTCCCCGTGCATAAAACCGTGCACGCAGCCTCTGCCTTCCGCATCCTCGAGCCGCTGCCTTCGCGCACTCGTCCTCACCGCCGAGTTCACCGTTGGAATGCGAGTTCGAAGCGAGCGTTTGCGACTGACTCCATGACCCACCGCCATTGTTCGTCGCCGCCATCCAGAACACCCCGTCGCCCTCGCCGAAGTCCCGACGACATGCACCTTTGCCATGCCGTCGCGTTCGCCATCATGTTTGCCCTCAGTTCCCGCACCCGCGACGCCTCGTGCCATGCGCCGACACCTCGCGCAACGTGCCAGCCACAGGTCGCCCCGTGGACCGTCCGATGCAGCAATCCATATCGCTCATCTAGATCTAAACCGGGGACAAGATCAGTCCACGCGTTAGCCCTGCCACCGTTAGATCTCGTCGACAGCACCCCGCACTCCGCCGCTCGCGTCGCTTCGCCTTCTCGGTGGACCACATCCACCTTGCGTCGAGCCGCTGTCAGCTGGGACCCACTTGCCAGAGCTACTGTTCCGTGAGCCCGTGCACCCATCCACGTCCGAGTTAGCATCCAGCTCAGCCCTACCTGCCACGTGGTGCCACGTGTCAATGCCATATCAGCACTCGACCGTCCCAGCTGCCACGTCAGCATGCCATGTTAGGCAGTCACATCAGCCCTAGTGGCACATGTCAGCCACGTGTCATTCCAACTAGCTACCACGTCAGTCCTAGCCATCGTGTCAGCACCGTTTGGTCATGCACTGTTTCGTACGTCGAGTCCACCATGAACCTCTTTTCCCGTGCACCGAGTCCACAACATAGTAACTTTTTTGATTTTTCAGTATTTTTCAGCCATTTAATTTTTTCAAAAGCTTGTTGTTCTCCGTCCTAACTCCGATTAACCCCATTCTTTTTTCTAAATTTATCTAAAATCGAGCTCTATCTGTTGATATCTGTTGAATCAAGGAAATCAAAACTACCGCAGTACAGAGTGTGGTACTACCACACTTTACTATAGCACACAGTAACGGCTATGTCAGACGGTCAGAACAAGCCGTTTGAAATTGAGCGGTACTACCGCCGTTATAAGTGCGGTATTACCGCACTACGGTAGTTCCGTAAGTCAGTGCGGTACTAATGCACTGCGGTTGTTCCGCTGTGCTAAGTCCGGTACTTCCGATTGCTGGCAAGTTAAATTTTTCTGGGTGTACTCTCTGAAAAAAATATATCAAAAATCAGTAGTTTCGCAGTACCATACGGTACTACCGCACTACAGTAGTTCCACCATTGAAATTCCGGTACTACCGATTTCTAGTAATCTAAGTCCCCTCCGAGGGTGCTCTCTGGAAAAAATATACAACGCAAAATACGGTACTACCGAAGTCCGGTAATTTCGCTGTTTTTATGCCGGAACTACCGCACTCTGGTAGTTCCGCTGTTAGCTGCGATACTACCGATTTTACTAAGAGAGCACAGTGAATTTTTAAACTTATTTTCATATGTATGCATAATTCTAAATTGATCCAATATGCACCAAATTATACTATCAAGCTACTTTCAATGATCCCTCTTAATAATACGATATCTAACTTATAATCCGGTTTTCACCTTTTTTTCTAACACCGGTAAAATCAAAAGGATCCTATATTACGAGTACCTTTGTCTTGATCCTTCTCAGGTCCATTTTTCATGCAGCTTATTCTTGTCCATTGCACACATGGAAAATATTGTCTATACAATTCTTATCAAACACATTAGTGCCATATTCATAAATCGTCATTAATTACAAAAACCCAATTTTAGGGCCTAGATGCTTTCAAAGGAGCAGGAGCACCGCTAGAAGATCAAGAGTTTCTCACTCAATCAGGTCAAGGATGTCCTTTGATCATGTTAACATAGTTTTCAATCTATTATTTAATTACTTTATTTTAAATTATCTTACATCATTATTTTATTACAAACGCTTGTATTTGGTAGTTACCATCCCAATTGATTAATTCTTCTTTGAAACTATGAATACCATGATGTCATTGTCACCATAAGTTGAAAAATTATTTAATGACACTATACTAGATATCACATGGGTGATACAATTAATATGCTTAGCCATACTTGTAGTCTGATAAGTTCGTCATCATATGTGATCAATTAATTAATTTGACTTAATGATATATTGAATCATGGTTGGAGCCACAAAGAATCGTAGTTGAAGTCACAATTATAAAATTTGTGCTGTGATATTGATGTGTTATTAGTGTCCAGCACCAAACATTCCAGCACCTGCTCGATGCTGTCCAGCGAGCGCGAGTCGTGCAACATTATCATACCGACCACATAGGCCGCGGCGACATGGCCGTGCCCCATGGCACAGTGGAGGAGCCGGAGCCCGGTCGCCTTTCTTCTCCGATTGCAGAATTCCTCCTAGCAAAAGAGAGTGAGCAAAATCAAGATAACTTCTGTCTGTGCCATGCAGTTCTGATTAATTCCGTGTTTTCAGACGTTACCAGTCCAAGGATGTAGGACGCCTCGGAATTGCCGCTTGCCGCACACTGCCGGAGCACCGAGAGGAACCTCGCCTTGTCCCACCAGTGCAACCTCCACTCCTTGTGCACTGCCATGCACAGCCCCACCTTCCTCGCCGCCGTGGCGTCACGGAACACCTTACACCTGCACATGCAGGACAGGCATGTCACAGTTCCTGTATTTTGCATGCATGCGAGCACACAGAGGATCAGAAACAATTGACTTACGATCGCCTGAGTAGGTTGACGATATCGTTGAGGGGCGTCCTCGATCTCGTGGCGATGGTTGCAGTCACCTCCACAAGAATGTCAGAAGGGAGCCCGGCGACGTCCATGCCTGAAGAAAGCTCATTCTCCTCGTCCCTTGCCTTCTTAAGGCTGCTCCTATATATGTCCACATCACATGCACATGTAAGTATGTCTAATTGTAGGAAAGTTGAAAGGGGGGCAGGAAAAAAGGTTGTTTGTGGTCTATAGATGATCCTGGAATTTGAGACCAGGAACAAGCGGTGGGGCGGCAAACAATTATATCACGCCAGGACCAGAAGAAATAGTTGAGTTGTTTATTTGCTATGCACATCTAGCTAGCTCCCGCGTGGACTTCAAAGGTCTAAGTAAAGTCTCTTTTCATTTCATTGGCCCATAGCAGCAAATTAGATAACGTGCAAAAGAACAGGAACTCATCCCTAGTTGTCACAGAATAAGGAGGAACAAAGCATCCTTTTGTTTTCTCTGACAGATTGTCTTGATGGCACATGTCAGATTTAATTGCAGTAAACCAAAATGCATGCTAAAAAATATAACCCTTAAGTGTCTCTATTACTGTTTGCACATGCAGAGATTGTTAGCTGCAGTCATGTCAGAATAAAAATTGTGCATTATACATCAACAGCTCATGTACTAGATATCAAAGTCCAAGAAAGGAGCATATATACAGAACAAACTAAATTGGTAGCTCAAAATAGGTCAGTAATGCTCACCGAGTTCCCAATCTGGCACAACATCAACGGGGTATGCAGTTGTGTACAACATCCATTGTCAATCATTCCTTCAATTCAGCAGTAAATCTCTATACAACAACGAGCAAGAAATGGAACAATGGATTGTTCAGAAGCAATGAACTAAGGCTGTACAAATCAAACTGTTCTACATAAATTGTTGCAAGCACCCCCAATTCACATCAGAACAGTGATCTTTGATTTCTGATCAATAGCACTCAGGCCGAAACCGGTGAGGCTAATCTACATATAACCTAACATCCATTCATTGAAATCTGAAAGTTTGAAATAATTACACAAACCCCATCGAAAAGTGAAGTATCGAGGTTTTAATGACAAAAGGAACAGAGATTGATCTAATTTCAAAATTTACACTTCGGAGTAGTACATTGATGATCTGAATGCCAAACTTATAGATAGATTTTTCATTTTTAATATTTCCAAGAATGCATGAAACCGGCATGATAACAGTAACTTGAGAAATACAATTTTCCCTTGAGAAATGAGGCTGAGTTGGTAACAATAACTATGGCACTGTTAGTCTAAATGGTGAAGTCCAGATCATAAACCCCCAACAGTGTGAAAAAGTGTATGATTGAACACGTAATTAATTGCAAAACTTACCAGATATAGGATGAGATCCTCCCTAACAGCCTTTCTTGACACAATTGCTTTAACCATCAGCTCTGTACGAAAGGGTAGCAAAAAATGAAAGAACATTGCAGTTCTTAATAACGTGATAAGGTTACATAACCGACCTGCACAACAAAACAAAGAACGCCAGTTGATTATCCTATTCTTTGCAACAATCTTGTTAATATTGTTGTCATATACATAGTCATTCCTAGGTAATCTTAAAATGACCACACCCATGACGTCGGTGGATTGTTAGGACCATCTTGGTGCATCAATAATGTTCAAACATACCACCTTTGTCTAATAGAAATACCCTGGACACTTCAGGCGCACACATCAGTTGTCTAGAGTCTAGCCAATTGACCAGGGCCTGTATTTGTATACCTAATCAAAATTGTGCAATGTGCATATCATTATATCAGTGGATCTCCAAATGATTAGAGAACACAACACCCAATCATAGGATGATTACCAATGAAGGTCCCTCCGCCTAGATGGTAAAAAGAAATATCTTACACTAAACTACACTCACCACACCTATACTGAGATCTACTTAATATGATTAGCTAACCATATTGAAGCTTCCAATAACAGATATGCTTTCGAGCTGCATAGCTAGTCCCAAGCAAGTTCTCAAACTATACATGCATGTCAATTGTCTAGGGGTAAAGAGAGACATACTCAGCCAGTGTTCTCTAGTACATAAAAGTCATCGTTCTGCTGCTGTTCATGCTCATATATGTTGCCTCTTTGACCCCATCCTGTCCGCACTCTCTTGGTAATTTTCATAATTGTGCGAGCACTGTCATCTCTGTGCATCAACAATGAAGTAAGTTATTGCAGCTCAAGTCCAAGAAACGAAAAAAGAAAGTGAAGACACAATTTTCTTGCCAGAATAGTTTGCCTTTCTAAGTTAGTACATATGCTTTGATTACTTAATTAGTTTTAAAACACTGAATTATATTCTAAGCAATGCAGAAAACTTGCACCCAAATAAACAAAAGAAGGATATCACAAACACAGCAGAAGAAAGTCGATCATGGTAATACCTGTGCAAAAGAGCATGCCAATCATTTTCAGCATACTTGTCCCTCTCATGCTTTCGGCTTCTAGGGGTAAGCTCACCAGAAATAGCTGCAAGACCATCATCACGTTCTGCCATTTTCATCATTTTTTCTGATAGTGTATCAGCATCCTGCTTCTTTTCCCTTTCACTTAATGCATCTATTACTGGCATGAATGCTGCTGGATCAAATGAATACCCTTTAGCTATTAACAACTTGAGCAGGCTATGCGCATGATCCACTTCACCAACTTCGCAGAGCCCCAAAATTATCCGCTTATATGGGAAACTCTGGATAGAAATCCTCATTTCAAGTGCTGTTTCTAGAATCTTCTTGGCTTCGATCCATCTACCATAAGTAGATAGTTCAGTGCACATTAAGCTATAAAGCACTTCCTTCTGAGCACATGTACTTAATGCAGCATCAAATATCCTATGAGCTGCAGAGAAGTCTGTAATCATACAAAAAGCCTTAATCAACAATTCAAAAGAAGATACATTAGGAACAATTTCGTTCTGTAACATTTCATCTAAAAGAGGCATAGCCTTGTTCACCATTCCTCGTTCGCAAAAGGACTTTATCAAGCTATTGTAAGTCATGACATTAGGAGATATTGCCTTCTCCTTCATTTCAATCATCAATTTAAGGATTTCATCTGACTTGTGTTTTTCTCGAAATCCCCAAATCAACAAGTTGTACGTCCTTGTGCTTGGGTTGCAACCTTTCTTCTCCATGTCCCTCAGAACCTTAGTAGCCAAAGAAGTCTTTCCATGCTTGCAATACCTGTGAATAAAGGTATCATATATAACTGAATCAGGAGAAATATCTTTTCCTATCATCTCAAGCAATTTCTTCTTTGCATCATCAAACCTTCCTTCTTTGCACAACGTGCTAATCAGAGTAGAGTAAGTGATTCGGTCAGGAAGACATTTTTTGCTGCTGGAAGAATCACTTACTAAACTAAGGAACGAATTACCCAATCTGCCAAGAGCCAAGCTTCCTTCGTTCCACATACCATATACAATGTCCACAGCCATATCTAATTTACCATTTCTGCATAGTCCATCAATAATGATATTGCAGCTAGCAGTATCCAAGCTACATCCTTTCTCACTCATCCTCTCCAACAACTGTTCTGCCTCTGTAGTCCTACCAGCCTTCCACAAACTCTGCAGCAGAACATTGTAGGTAAACGAATTCAGGGCACACCCATTCTGTACCATCTCATCAAGAATCCTATTAGCTGCAGCAGCATTGCCCTTTGAGCAATACGCATGGAGCAAACTAGTATAAGTCACAACATCCGGTGTCATCAAGCCACTCCTCACGAAATCCTCCACTCTCCTCACATCAAACACCTTGCCCTCCTTGCACAATCCATCGACAATAATATTGTATGTATAGCTATTAGGCTGGACGCCCTCATGAGCCATCTCCCTCAGCAGTTCCTGTGCCTCTCCGACCCTCCCATTCCTCACCAAACCCAACAACCAGCGGTTGTAACTCTCGACCCTCCTCAGGAACCCACCACACCTCATAATATCCACCAGCACCCTCGCCTCGTCCACCATCCCGGCATCACAGAAGCCACTCAACATCACGTCAAAAGTCACCTGGTCAGGCCTCGGCAGGCCCCGTTCCCACTCCTGCATGTCCTTGAATATCCCGTACGCGTCCAGCACCCGCCCGGCCTTGCAGAGTGCGGAGATCCTCGCGTTGAACGTGACCACGTTTGGCGCGAGCCCCTGCGCCCGCATCCGCTCCACCAGCCTCTCGGCCTCCTCCACCCGGCCCTCCCGGCAGAACCCCGCGATCACCGTGTTGCAGACCACCAGGTTCAACCTCGGCATCCCATCGAGCACCCCAAGCGCGTCCACACTCCTCCCGGCGCGGCAGTACCCGCGCGCCACGATACCGAAGCTGAACTCGTTCCTGGCCGGCATTGCGTCGAACACCCTGCGGGCGAGGTCCATGCGGCCGGCGGCGCAGAGCCCCTGGAGCAGGATGTTGCGGGTGAAGACGTCCGGGGCGGCGCCGGAGAGGAGGAGATCTCAGAGAGACTCGACGAGGTCGAAGCGGGAAACCTGGAGCGCGGCGAGGAGGAGGCGGTTGTAGACGGGAGTGGGCAGCGGCGACGCGGAGGAAAGCGCGCGGAGGGAGCGGAAGGCGGAGAGCGAGAGGCCGAGCGGGAGGCGCGGGGAGGAGGAGACGAGCGCGAGGAGGTGTGGGGAGGGGTCGGGGAGGGTGAGGAGGTGGCGGAGGAGGCGCGGGAGGAGGGTGAGTGGAGGGTGGGAGGCGAGGAGGCGGGAGAGGAAGGAGGTGGAGTGGGGCGGCGGAGGGGAGGCGGCGGAGGAGAGGTGGAGGAAGAGGCGGAGCGCGACGGCGGGGGAGGCGGCGTTGCGGCGGAGGAGGGCGAGGAGGTGGATGGTGGAGGGGGAGGAGGACATGGGAGGGAGGGTGGCGACCGCGGGGGGACGGCGGAGAGGGGTTTAAACCTGACGGGGCTGGCTGTCCGGTGGGGTACACGGTCCCAGTCCACTGAAACTGACTTGTGGGACCAGACTCCTTTTTTTTTGCACTATTTTTTTTCCCACTTGGGTTGTAGCTTAGCTTGAAGACGCTCGTAAGCATACATCCACTCTAAATAAAATGCCTATTCCTTATCTCCATAGTTAATGGGTGTAAATCAAACTGTCAAGAATGCAGATATACTCTAGTTGTTTAACAATTATCACAGCTACAAGTCCTTAGAGAACCGCTCGATCGGAGAATCGACGGCGCAGATCAAAAACCGAGATTAGCAATGACCAGTTTTGAGTTTTCACTTCGAGATTAAGCAGCAGCACTGACTCGTGAGTACACATAAACTAGTCGAGTTATCATACGACAAGATTCTGAAATCATGGAAGAGAGAAGGGACAATTGCGTTATCAAATTTGTTATTTCACCCCTGTGAAATTGTAAGTTGGAACAACAGACAGCACAAGTGTGTCACGTTACATCAAGCAGCACAAACCACTGCTTTACTCAACAGGCGATGATTGCGAGGCTACCGATAAGAAACATAACCTAATGTAACGCTGAGGTAAAAATCGGGAAGAAAGCAAGAAACGAATTCTAAATGTGAGATCAGAAGCAAGGCACGTTCTCAGTTCTCATGGCCAGGTTGCACGTCGAGTAGATCGATGCGGCAGCAGCTTGCACTGCCCATTCGCTCTCAGAAATATCCGCGTTCTTCAGCTTCCTGAAGAGACAGATTAGCGGTTATTCAGTTAGACATGCACGAGTAAAGTGAAATAACTTCGGTTTGTCCATTTGAGTATTTTGTTGAACTTATTTCCATATATCGACACATGGCTTTGCGCATTAATCCAGAAAAGGGTAGATGTGATGATGAACTAACCATAATTCAGCCATTGGTCCTAGCAATGGAGCCTCACAAGTCATGTGTTTTAGGCCTTTATCACAATTCAATTGCATTTCTTGCACTTCCTTCAACCGATTCTCCTGCAACACGTATTTTGAATGATCAGGAATGGAACACAGGTTATCATAATGAACATACATGCTTCTGCTCAATAATGATGATGATGATGATGCATACATGCGCTAATTGATATGCGTCTATCTTTACTATTTAAAAAGAAGGAGTTGGTGGTTGCCGTCACGTCCACCCTCTCTCACTTCTTAACCATTCGATCTTTCTCCTCTCTTCTAAACACACGATCCGATTAAACCCTAAAATCCCAACATCACCCTCCGCCCCACGCTACCCTCGCTCTTCCTCCCGCCGCCCCACGCCCCCTCGCTCCCCCGCCTCGCCTCCTCCCCCTCCCGCCGCCGCTGCCGCCCGCCTCGCTCTCCCCGCCGCCTCGCTCTCCTCGCGCCCCGCCTCCCTCCCCACCACGCCCTCCTCCCCTCCTCTCCTGCCGCGCCGCCACACCTCCAGCCCCGGCGCCTCCTCCTCGTCCCTCGCACCGCCACCTCCTACCCCCATCCTCTCTCCTCTCCTCGCCGCATCCTCCCCTCCTTCCGCGGCTCAAGACTTCGTTCGATGGTGGCGCCGATAAGAAGCGCGGCGCGCGAGGTGAACGATGGATAGCCGAAAGACGAAGAAGGCGCGCAACTCCCGAGTACCCGAGCCAGAGGAGCCGGAGCGGTGCTCAAGACGATCGAGACCTTCCGCAGTGGTGTTCGCCGGAGGTGCGGCACTGGAGGACCGACTCGCCGACGCCGCCATGGCCGCGCTTCGTCCTCCAGTGGTGATCCCCACCCCACCCATGGCGGCGTGCGGGGATTGGGAGTGGGGGAGGCGCCCGGGTAGAGAGGAGGTGGAGGCGGCGCGGGCTAGGGAGGAGACGGCACCGGGAGGATGATGCGGCGCCGGGGGAGGTGGTGGCGAGAGAGAGGGGAGGAGGCGAGGCGGCGCGACGGCGGAGTCGCGATGGAGAAAGGCACACGAAGTTCGGTTGGGAGGCAGACGAGCGGAGGCGGGCGCACGGCGCGGGAGGCGATGGAGAGAGCGGCGCGGCGACGAGGCGATGGCGAGAGGCGAGTAGGGAGGCGCCCGGGGGTAGAGGAGGAGGCGCGGGAGGAGGATGCGGCGCGCGGGGGCGGAGGTGCGAGGCGAGGAGGAAGGAGGCGAGGCGCGCGCGGAGTCGCGATGAAGAAAGGCGCATTAGTTCGGTGGGGCGGCGAGGAGGTGAGGGGCGGCGCGGCGGGAGGCGATGGAGAGAGGCGGGCGTGGCGGCGGGAGGCGATGGAGAGAGGCGAAGAAGATGCAGGGAGAGGCGGAAGGCGCGATGCGGAGGATGGAGAGGCGGAAGCGAGGCGAAGAAGAGGCAGAGGAGGCGGAATGAACACAACGCACGGGGATGGGTGTGTAGAGACGGTTTTAGGTTAAAGGGTTTAGGTTAAAAGAGTTTTAGGTGTGACATTACAGTGCACTACTTTTTGAAACACCGAGTAATTCAAAACTCCGAGTAATGTTCCATAAATGCATTAAACCATCAAAATTTCGGTGGAATGGTGTATAAGATGGTTCAAGGCACTTTGAATGTCCAGTCCATGGATCATATTTTGTTATACAAAATAGTGAGTTTGAACATACATTTTGCTTACATTTCACAATATTCAAATGATAACTGCACCACTTAATATATACAACGTAAAGAGTTATAGTTGGATACTTAGATGTACCGGATTTTCCTTAAGTATGAACCAACGGCTTAAAAGGATAATGCCAGATTTTGTATTATGTATGCATTTAGAATGGGGTAATATAGATGTTGCTACCAGATTTTGTATTATGTATGCATATTTGATAGTATGCATCACTTTTATTTGGTTTTCCGTTGTAACGCACGGGCACCTTACTAGTAATATTAGTAAAATGAACTTGAGCTAAAATATCAAGATCATAATTTGTATGCTGACCAAAAACAATGAGAAGAGTCTACCAAAGGAGAACAAATCAAGATATCAAGAACACCAAATGAGAACAAATCAAGATTCAATATATAGTCCTTTCCTATGTCACAATATACTCTCGTGAAGAAACTCACCAGATGCCTCCCCTCCTCCTGAAGTGCTCTGTCCATCTGAACAAAAAGAGACCTCCATCGTGCCACATGTGCTTCTGAAACTGTTTTTCCAGTGGACCCAGCTTCAGAAGAATGTGCAATGGATGATTCGTACTCTTGACTAGACGAAAATTCTGTTGATATCAGGTAGGGCAGTTCAGTGTGAAGTGCATTTCTGACTCTCTTCCTGCTGCGCTTCAAAGCTTCAAGAATGAAGAAAGCAGTATTAAGTAGAATGCATGGCTAACAACTTCGAATTCTATTTTGAACTCTTAAGAATTATTACCAGCAAGGCGCCCTCTTATGTCCTGCTGCAGTAGCTCCAACCATTGAGAAGCAACACCGGCCGCTGATCATTGGAAAAGCAAGAAAACTGTCAGATATGAATATTTCTATAAATAGTAAGTAGCAGTGCTCATAGAATGTATATGATAAGTGAGCTAAGCAACAGAGCATACCCTTTAGTGATAATAAAGTCATGTAATCACGATTAGATGCAAGATCATCGGCTGTTGTACTGCAGGTCCTGTCTGAAGCCATAGTGACTGCTGATGAGAGTTGCAATTTCAGATTATCACCATCCTCTGGAAGGAATTTCAATGCGGTAGGCTGCCCTTGGTGAAACGCTGTATTATTACCTTTCATCATGAAATGGCACTTCATCAAACCAATCCCGTACTTCTGGTCCTGAATTCCCTCACTAACTTCTTTCCCTCTTTCACCTGTTTGACTAGTAAAAACAGGCTGGAGCTTCTCAGAGTGTACCATTGACTTTATTATGGAGTAAACTTGCTTGCTATTTCTCACATGGTTTATGATTCCAGGGTTTAGCCCAGATAATAGGCCACTAGGAGCAGCAACCTTCATGAACTTGTTAGTCTGTTCATTCTGGGTAAAAGTGCTCCTTTTGAATTCATCATCCCTTTTCCTTTTGGGGGGTCGACCGCGTGGCTTAGGTACCAATACATTTCCATGAGATGAAGAAAGGAACCCATTCTGCTCCATCTCTCTCTGCTTTCTGTGCAACTCACTTTCTCCTATAGCACCAGTAGTACTACCACATTCTGACGGATCACTAACTTTCGACTGCCCCAGCCTCTTGTAAGGAAAGAAGGGATTGAGCTCTGCTGCATCCAAAGAATCCACTATATTAAGATCCAATTCAAGGTGCACAGCATCAGGCTTAGGTTGCAAATCTGTCCTGATGTTTTCTTTGCCACATGCCAAAGTTTCACTATCATGCAAATTTTCCATCGATGCTGGATCAGAAGCACGGCCCAAGGTCAGGCAAGCAGCTTCTGACTGAAGAAATGCACTAGCCTGAGCCAATGAAGACACTCCATCGGTAACTTGAGGTGTATCCTCCTTGTTACATGGGTGTAAACATGCTTTTACTTGATCTGAAGATTCCAAAATCCCCACCCTCAGATCTACAGGATAGAAGCGATAAGCATTAGCGAGATAAAGGTACAAAGTAAAATCAAGGCGTTCACAAATGAAATAAGTACGTAGTTTCCATCAGCAAATTCAATTAGGAGAAACCATGACATGGACAGTGCACAACCACATTGCAATGATGTGAGTGGAGACTAAAAGTTCGAAGTTTGAACTAATTGAAGCTGGAGTAGAAATATACTAAACAGCGTTTGATGCTTCCATTTTATCCAGCTGCTGGAGAGTATGTGCCAAGATTGGGGGGGAAAGAAGCAGTGTTTTATGAGAGGTCACCGACATTGGCATAATACTTTATGACAAATAAAAGAGAGGGATGCAAACACTCCCATGGATTATCAACTTTTCATGGCACAAGAAATCAATTGCCAACAACAATGCTCTCCAGATTGCATCATTAGCACATTTTACACATCTAAGATAAGTATTCGTTGCTACTAAAGGTGTCTGTCAGATCGTTCCTCAACAGAAGCAAAAGGTGGTGAGGTACAAGCTTACAACTAAAGGAATAGCTAATAGGAAATTTCATGGACTCGCGCTCCTAGATCTGCTGCAAGTCTACTGTGACATTTCTATTTTTTGTTCTACCAGCAAATGCAGTACTGCTGATTAAGGATTCAAGAACAAGGACAACCCAAGAAAGAAGCCACAATTTTCATTCCATGCCGAGCTAGAAAGCATCGAACCAGCACAGATCGGGACCAAGGCGCAAGAAAAGCAAGAAAGGGCCAAGAACCCACCTCCCGATCCGGCCACCGGCCGCGACCCGCACGCCTCCGCAGCGCCTCCGCTCCTAGCGGCCCTCCCGCCCAATTCCTGCGAGAACGCAGGTCACGACGTCACCATCTCGCGCCCCAACCCCAAAGCAAACCAAGAACCATACGAGGACAACCCATCTCACCTTGGGCGGCGGCGACGCGCCCGATCCGGCGGGATCCATCCGAGAGCCGAAGACGAGGCGAGAACGAAGGCGGCGACGGCGCCCTGGAGGGAGGGATCTGGGTGGGAGGCTAGGGTTTGAGGCAGAGCGGAGGGGGGAGGGGAGAGGAGGGAGACGCGAAGCCTCGCGTGTTTTTTTGAAATATAGTTGGGAGGCTGCGTCGCTCGCGTGGTGTGGGGGTTTTATGGGGCGCGGCTTTTTTGAATTCGAGCGGAGGTCGGCGCGGTTGCGTTGGCGCATGCGGGGATGGATGGTTCTGTTGGGAAATCTCGATCTGAATCTAAGATTTAATCTATAAATAGAGAGTCTTAATTATTATAATATATATTTGAAAAAAGAAAGTAATAAAAAAGTAGTTCTCCTATCATCTCTTTGTGCTCAACCTATTATTTACATTATTCTATGTTTGATCCTCTCTTTTACCAACAAGGTATCGATTAGACTGGATTTGTTAACGGCGGTTCCCCAACACGTTATCAGCACGAATCGTTTTGGTAGATCGTAAGGTAATAATCGAAGCATTATATTTCACAAATTAAATTAACTATCCAGATCGCTACAATTCCATAAATTTTCTTTTCCAGATTATTTTCTACGGTGCAAATATGCTCTAGTCTACCATGAGTAGACTAGAAGTCACTGGCCAAGCCGATCAGTAGATTTTGCACAAAGAATAGATGATCATTGCACTGCAGTTTGAAAAGAAAAAATGGGGAGAACGCAACCGGCTCCACACGGCCGCGCCGCACCGCTGGCCCTATACGACCGCACCATGTGCCGCCACTTTGTGTCGTCCGCACATGGCAGCGCCGACAAGCCGTCGTGCCGCGCGCCGACCCCTGCATAGGCTGTCACCCGCTTGTGACGCTCCAAAGTGTCGCTGCCCGCATGCACCGCTTCCCGAGCGCCGCCGCCCAAGCCACGCATAGTCGCCCATTGCGCCGCTCGGTCCCCCCACCGCACCACCAACCGCTCTGGCTCCACCCTGCACGGCCGCTAGTCACACCGCTGGTCGCTCGCTCGCCCCTTCACGCCGCCGCCACGCCTCGACCGCTCGGCTCTACCCCACGGCCACCCCGCGCCGCCCGCCACGCCCGACTCCGCCCACTTGCCGCCACCGCGCCTCCGCCCGCTCGCCCCACCCCATGGCCGCCCCACGCCGCAGCCGCTCCGCCTCGCCCCACAACCGCCCCGCGCCACTCGACCGCGCCCACGGCCTCCTATTGCACCGCCACAAAGAGAAACAGGCGTACGGAAACCCTACCCCTCACATTTTGACCCCATTGCATGGCCCACAAAGGCCTGGCCCGAAGTGGGCCGAGAAATTAGGCCTGGTCCGGAAAAGAAAAGAAGAGGAAAACGGGGTCAAAGCCCAATTTTTTCTACGAAAAGGCCCTTGAAAAATCAAAAAAATACGTGAAAATTTTTCTCATAACTACAAATTACCAGATAAACCCTCAAAATTGCAGAATTTACTAAAAATACATATCGTGTCATAAAAAGACCTCAAAATTCAAATTTTGAGTTATTTTCCGCATTTGAAGCATGTTTAACACTATTATTATTATTTTTCTATAATTTCTTTATTTATTTATTGTTTTAATTAATTGTAATTAACAGTAAAATTATACAAAATACGCAAAAAAAAATTCTACAATATCACGAGAACCTTTTGTTTTATTATTTAATTTATTTCATACAAGTTTACCTATAGTAAATTTATATATTCCTTTTATGCACATGTAGATAACAGGCATCACGAACCAGGAGTTCGAGGAGTTGGCTCAGAATGGCCAAAATTACTTGATTTGGGTTTTCGATGTCGAGATCGTACTTGGAGACAAGAAGCTCCGCACTGCCATTGGAATTGATGCATCATATTGTGCCAAACTCACTCTTGAGAAAAATGATCAGCCACTTCACTTCCTCATACACCACCTCTGCTCCACACTTAAGAATGCATACATGGCAAAAAAAAAAAGGCGCACTAGCCTTTGTGGACAACATTGAAGAAACGGTTCAAAAAGCTAAAGTACATCATTCTTTCTTTAGCAGAGCAGGAATGGATTTGACTGAGATTTGCTGATTTCAAGATGGTTGGGGAGTATAACTCTACTCTTCACAGAATTTGTACCAATCTTCAACTTTGTGGCAGGCAGATCACAGATAAGTATAAGATTGAGAAGACTCTCTCCACCTTCCACCTTAGTGCAGTGCAATCTGGGCGCAACTATCGTTAAGACGACTACAAAGAGTATACTGAACTGATTGATATCATGTAGGTTGTAGAGGCTCAAGATGAAGTTCTCCATAAGAATTCTGTCGCACAACCACCTAGAAGCTCCACTGACCGTGAGGCCTACACTAGAATCTACAAGGTGTAGAAGCCTATAATGAAGAAAATAGAAAGGAAGGGCAAAGCAGCAGGCCAGAAAGGCAAGTCGAATGCTCCACAGGATAATAAGGCCAGCAAATCAAAGCGGGACGACACGCCCTATGGCCAACAAGATCAAATATGCTACAAGTAGGGCACTAGTCGTGGATCTGTAAAGAGCCATAACACGTCGTTGAGACCTTTCAGGCTAAAAAGAAGAAGGGTGGCAAATAACAGTATGAAACCCACTTTGCCTTTGTCGAGGGGGAGAATTCTGAGCAGCTGTCTACACCAATGGATGTAGACTGTACTCCTATAGACACAGCCCCTCTTGACATTGCAACTGCCGCCACCATAATTTCTTGGGAAGAACATCTCACCCTTGAGAAGATAGCAGATTGAGTCTTTGAGTTCTTATCAGATTCAGTTTAATGCACAAAATGCATATAGACTTTAAATGTGTAAAAAGGAATAAATTAGACTTACAATAATGATAATCAAATAATTTATTTTTTGTGATAGTTGTATGATATTAATTAATTTATTTTTTATTCAGTTAATAATAACATGATGTGTTCTAATATTTGAAGTATTTTTTATTTTATGTGTTAATTGTTTCCTACTATATATTAATAAAGTACTTTATATTAGAATACGTGTGACGCCCCATAGAGGAAGTATGCTTAGCTGACAGCGGTACAACTAATAACATCTTGAGAGAGATAAAATTATTTCAGTCAGTTAGCAAAAACGCTAGCAGCCTTACGAGAATCGCCGGCAGCGATGCTTGTATAATAGGCTCAAGAAGAGCCACAATTATACTCTCGATAAGCATAACTTTGGCCATTAAAGAGGTCTTATTGTACCCAGAATCGACTACAACTCTTCTAAGTTTCAAAAACATTCATGCTAATAGGTTGCACGTTGAGATTGAAGAAGAGTCTAGTAAGGAACACCTGCTCATTACAAAGCATGAACCAAGTGAAAAATGAGTATTTGAAAGACTTTCTTCATTTGAATCTAGGCTATACTACACTAATATTAAGTCACTTAGAACTTATACTATCCTGAAAACTATATTTAGAAGTTCTGAATTTTTAGTTTCTGAGATGATAGATTTGCCCACCTAGGTCTTAGTATAATGAGATATATAATTAATAATTCACAGGGATAAAATATCGATGTAAGAATTTTCTGAATCAGGAATATTTTTTGTGCCCCCGCATGTTCCACCGAAAAATTAATTACTAGACTTTGTACGATGAAAGTGAAGGATGAAGTCTCTGCATTCCCAGAACCCATCCAAGGAAATATTTGTGGTCCTATACAACTTCTGTCGGAGCCATTTAAATATCTGATGGTGCTCATCAATGCTTCCTCAAAATGGTCGTATTTATGTTTATTATCTACGAGTAACCATGCTTTCGTAAAGCTGATCTCACAGATGATTTAAATTAAAAATTATTCTCCTGATCATCATATGAAGTCCTTTAAAATGGACAGTTGATGATTATTGCATGTCAATAGAAATTAAAGTTGAGTATTCCATTCCACATGTCCAGACCCAAAATGGACTAGAAGAGGCATTAATTAAGAGGATTAAATATATTACCCGACCACTTTTGTAGAATTATAATTTACCAACTACATGTTGGGAATACGCAGTCCTACATACAACAATTCTCATCAACTTTAGACCATCTACATATAACATCCATTCACCTATACAACTAACGCAAGGGTCACCATTGAAAATTTCTCATCTCCACAGTTTTGGTTGCAAAGTTTATGTCCCTATACCTCCACCACAGTGTACTACAATGAGCCATTTCCGAAAGTCTGGAATATACGTTGGTTATGAGACAACATTCATAATCAGGTATTTGGAACCTATGTTAGGAGATTTGCATACCACTTCGTTTCGCTGATAGTATATTTGATGAGGATAGTTTCCCGACATTAGGGGGAGGAAATCAATCTCTTGATGAAAAATGTCGGGAAATTACAGCGCAAGCTACGGGAATCTATGTACATGACCCGCGCATTAGTGAAGCAAATAGAAAAGTCCAGAAAATCATTGATTTGCAAGTATTAGCAAATCAACTGTCTGACCACTTTATTGATTTAAAAAGCATGACCAAGTCGCATGTGCTTGTACATAAAGCACCAGAGATGGTTGGAATACAAAAGAGAATTAAAAGTATCCTAAATCTCATCCAAAGATCTTAGAATAGAAGGACAAGAACTCCAGCCTTTCGAATCCCAAGTAGCGGAGGACGCCTAGTGAAAACGAATAAGAGTGACTCAACACAACCAATCACCAAAGTTCTCTAGAACTAGCAGAAGAGCCAGTTGAAACCTAGCACCAGTATAGCACCTTCAGAAAAGGACATACCGGATCACATCATTCCCATAAAGAGAGAAACTAGTATGGTTGTATGTGTACACATTGGAGCTAAAAAAGTAAAGAGATTTGCCGCCACAATAGGAAAGAGCGGTGAACAAGTAGAAGCACCAGAAGAATCAATCTATGATGAAATAGTTATAAACTATGTGCATGTAACATCCCAAAATTTGCCGTCTTTAAAAATTAATTTCAAATTAATTATTTAAAATTTTGGGGAGTCAATTGGATTTTATCTAGATTATATTTGTGTATTGGAAGAAAATATCAGGATCCTGATTCCAATTTGAATTTCCCAATTCAAATTCCAATTCTAAAAAAATCAAATTTAAATATCCAAAAATCCAAATCATCAGAAAAATGCCCGTTTTAATTTTGCTAAATCCAATCTATTTTTCTTGGTACTTCTCTCTTTTTCAAAAAAATAAAAATAAAAAAGGGAATTCCCATAGGGTCACCCATCCAAGTCTACTCTAGACCAAAACTCACCTAATAGCCAAGTTCTAACCGAGCCCAACAACCAGGTGTCTTCCTATTTCTTTCTTTCTTTTACTTCACCTCTCCTCTCTTTATTTCGTCTTCCACTGGTCATCTTCTCCAACCAGCCTAACATCTAGACCAAGCAACAAGCAGCCAAGACGCCATGGCTTCCAAGCCAACTCTCCATACAAATCTTATATCCATGACGTGCTAAAATGAAAAATGCTCCAAATAATGCAAGCAATCAATTCATATCCATTTCTTAGCCATTTATTCATCCGTTTTTTAGTTTCTAGGCTTCAAAACTTGAAAACCGATATTGCTTTGATTTGCTCGTTTCAATTCATTTCCTCTCCCTCCAAGCTCTCAAATACAATCCTAGTGATCTACTCTAACCCCTAGACCCCTCTTGCAAACTTTCTAAAGCACAGAACACCGTTTCCATTGTGAGCCCATTGCCCTTGAAAATTGTCTATCATCCCAACTCGCGTTCCGAGCGCTCTGGTGATTATTTTTTGAAATTCTTTCATGTCACATTGTGTTCCAGCATCCAAGAAACTCATCCACCATTTTATTCTAATTTTTTGTGCAGCCAATCGATGAGAATTGAACTTTTCGCAGAATTAGCCATTTTCGACTTCCGCCATCGATTCGTCGTCCTCGGTGAGTGCTTTCCCAATTCCTTGTACTGAGAGCATCATGTCCATCCCCTCAACGCAACTCATAGCTCAGTTCGCCCAGTGGTTGGTCGAGGAGCTCCACCACCATGCCAGCCGTCCTCACCATCGCGAGCAATCCTTAGCCACTCTTGAGCCAAACCAACTTTGCCATCACATTCACCATGTCTCTGGCCACCTCATGCTCCCTCTATGTTCTCTGAAACACTGCCAATTTGTTGAAGCCCCGCGCAGCCCGTCAACGCCGTGCGCCCCGATCATCTCGTACCTATGTTTACCAAAACCATTTTATTATTTTAAATTTAAATGCATTGCTATGTTACATAAAATGATAATTTTTATCTTTAGGATAATAGTTAATCCAATTATTGTTATGCCCTTGTTTGATGTTGAATTCCATGTACCTTTGTCGCCCTAGGCTTTTCTTGTCTCAGTATAGAGATTATTATGCTATTTGTTAATTTTAGAACGGTAGTAATTGCTTAGAATAGCTGCTCAGTCATTATAACCCTTGGGATGGAAAATTTATTATAATATGCTTTTAATCATTTTGTTTAATAACTTAGTAGCAATTTGTATTGCTGCTATTTTTAAAATAAAATAAAATAGTGAAAATTGGTTTTAGACTTAGGCGGATGGTAACATTGGATTGGTGAGGCTTTAGCAAGAGAATTTGTATTGTGAATGTTCCGCCCCAGTTAATTAAGGACTGACTCTTGAGATTGTTCAAATTGAGCATTACTGTATAACCACAAGTCTAAATAGGTACGACCTAGCCGAATGTAACATCTTGTTTTTCTGGAGTTTTTTAAAAAATAAATCTTCTTGAATTAATTCAAGCTTCAAATGAATTTTCAGAAATTAAAATAATTTAATGTGATTAAAGTAAACATTAACATAAGTTGAAAATATTTTATTTGAGTTCCCCAAGTCTCAAGGATTTTTTTGGTATTTTTGATGAATTTTTGGGATTTAATTGCTATTTTCTAGAGCTTTTGGAGCTTTATTTGAATTTCTGGAAAAAGAAAAGAAAAAGAAAACCTCCCTGCCCCTTCCCAGCCGTCCGATCCCCTCCCGCACCACGCGTCGGCATCGCGTCGGCCCGGCCCCGCCCGCGCAGCTACTCCCGCCTTGCCCCGCTCTCCGCCGCCTGATGCACCTCCCCTCCACGTGGCGCCATCGTGATCGCCGCACCAGCGCCCCGCCCTAACCCTAGCGCCGCCTCCCTCACGATCGCCCGTGGCCGTTGGATCCGTCCCGCGTTGCGTGTCTTCGTCTCAGCCGTCCATGTAACCCAAACCGCGTCCGCATCGCATCCGTGCCATGTCCGATCAAGCTGTCTCGATTCGCGCGCACACCAACACCGCCACCCTCGCCCCGTCCCCGCACCCAACGCCGTCGCCGAAGCCTGTCCCCGTCGCCGCTACGTCCACGCCGGACGTGCCCACGCGCGTGCCTCGGTCCACGCGCCAAGCCGCACATCAGCCATCGACCGACTCCCGCCTCCGAATCTCCCGATCCGAGCCGCCCATCTAGATCTGAGCCAACGACCCGAATGCAGCCGCGCGTTCTCCCCGCACCGTCGGATCAAGCCGCTGCTGCCGCGTCTCCGCAAGCCACGTCAGCCCTAGACACGTCAGCTGCCTCGCCAGCCCTACTGTCACGTGGCATGCCACGTGTCCACCACGTCAGCCAAACCCGACCCCAGGTGCCACGTCAGCTTACCACGTGTCATCACCAGAGTGTGCCACATCACCACCCGTACACTATTCGGTAAACCCGGTCCACCGTGCACCACTCTTTCCCGTAGACCCGGTTCATAGCACAGTAAGTTTTCTGATTTTTCTGAATTTCCTTTAGGGTTGATTTTCTGAGAGTTCGTTCTCTTCCGTCCTAGCTCCGATTGACCCCGTTCTTTTTTCTAAATTCATCTAAAATCGAGCTCTAGCTTTTGGTTCTGGTTTCATAATTTTTGGGGTTACTTTGCTTATCATTTTATATGTTTTTCTTATTTCAATCGTTTTCTCTCTTGTTAGATTCCGATTCCGAAGGAACAGGAGCGACGCCCGAAGATCAAGAATATCTCGTTGAGCATAACCAAGGCAAGTCGTGTCCTTTGATCATATTGAACCCAGTTTGCAATCTAATATTTAATTATTTTATTTTAAATTACATTGCATTGCTACTTTATTACAAAACCTTATACTTGGTAATTATTGCCCCAATTAAATTCATCCATTCTTGATAATTTTGAATGACATGATACCATTGTCACCATAGGTTGAAAAACATACTAGTGATGCTATGTTATTTGTCACATGGGTTGTGCGATTAGATACTTAGCCTCGCTTAATTTATGATTGGGTGTATCATCACATGAGAATTATTAATTTGACTGAATGAGATATGGAACTGTGATTGGTGCCATGCTTATTAAAATTTGGGCCACGACATTGGTGTGTCACTGGTGTGGTTATACAAACTTGGTTTTGCACTCGGGCGAGTGATTGTGCAGTAAAGGGGAAGTGTAGGTTCGCTTCGGGGGATGTGGTAGCCTCGCCGGGTAGAATTAAGGACTTAACTTTGTGCGCATTGATCTGAACTTTATCGTGCAAACCATATGTCTAGTATGGAATAGACCTGGCTGACTAATTTGGGAGGTTTTAACTTAATCTTGCCAACGAGATGAACATGGTTGCTGATTTTCATATGGCGCAAGGGGGGTGTGATGCGAAACCCCAGCGGGTAGGATTAGGTTGAGATTGAACTTTGTGAAGGTCTTGTTGTGATTTTCTGATATCGAGGCTAATCACATCGTGTAGGTATAGTTGTGCAATCTCTGCAGAGTGTAAAACTATTCGAATAGCCACGTCTTTGGTCAAGGATAGTGCTCGATGATTTCACACGAGGGGTAGTATTTTCAGTTAAACTTGGTGGTTTATGTTGAAAGTGGACAGGTAGTTCACTGTTGGTTTAGCTTATGGATGGGATATCCATAAGTGGTTTATTTCTATTCCTTTGATTACTTATTCATTATTGTTTTATTTAAAGTGCGCCTTCAATCTATTTATTGTATATATCTTCAAATATTGTTTTATACAAATTAACCTTTCAGTCTTTCATTGATAAGTCTTACATACTATATTGCATTCATTTGTTACAAATGACTTGCTGAGTAGCAATGTTCCAGTCTCCACAGTCGCCCGTGTCTCCGACCTAGCCCACTAACATGCATAGCGTAACTCCAAGCGCATAGTTGCCTACATTCTAGCTCAGCTTCTTAATGAGCCGTCCTAGTCTGGCTCAAGTCGACTTGCCCTGTTTTCACTCCTAGGCTCTAGATCTATCCATGTGCGGAGATGATAGCCCAACTTTTACATTTGTTAACACTATTTAAGACATGATAATCATAATGTTCATTATGTAGTTTAAGCATGATATAGATAGTACTAGTATAACGTGTACACCATTGTATAGTATTATAAACAAATGGATTGTAATTGGCAAGTAAAATAAACTATTTTGACAACAAACACGAAAAAAATGCTTGGTTAATCAGAAAAATGACCGACTAATAGAAAAAAAGCCAATTAATCGTTCTAAAATCGCTAAATGCTTTCTGCATAACACACCGCCTACATTAATCCGCTACATTAATAGGCAAACTATTAGGTTGAGTAATAGGCCGATTAATCAGGATCAAAGGGGGATTATAACCAAAAACCAGGCCATAGTAGTACTTAGCAGTATTTCTTCAAGTTTTAGAGGTCGCTCGATTGAACTAAAATTTAGTGATTTATAGCTAAAATTATATTATAACTGACTAACTAACGATGACTTATTCGATATAATTAATTTAAAAAATCTAAAAATAAAAAATAAGTTAGTCTATCATGTATAATACAAATGAATACAAAAAAAAATGATAAGCAGTTAAAAATACTAAAAATAAAAATAAAAATTATAAATAATAAAAAATAAATCAGTAATTAAAAGCCTAAGGCTAAATAAAGGGGCCTTAGTCAAGCCTTCCGTCAATTTAGTGCAAGACTGACAGAGTCAATGCAGAGGAAGGAACAAGAAGAAACAAACAAATCAGCAACCTCATTTCTCACGGCCGCCCTCCCTCACCTCTCCACTCTTCGAGAAGACCGCCGCCGCCGCTTGCATCCGTACCTCGGGCCACTCTCCTTCCACCCCATATCGCCCTCACCTCACTCGGATCTCGTCGCCGCTTCGCTCGATCTCCCATTGGAGATCCGTTCTGCGTGGGTGCATGGGTAAGCAGCCTTAATCTGCGATATATGTAGGATTGCGATCTTTGTTTTGTAGAGCCCGACCGATCAGTGGGGGGCACCCGTCGTTTGCCGTATACTTAGGTGGTGGTTTGGTTCGAGAATCGGAATGGAGTTTTGGAATCGACTGTAGCGAGGGCTTGGATGAGGCGATACCGGATATACTCGGTTCAAGCAGAGATACTGTTGGAATTCGATTCCTACCCTTTTGGTTTGGTTGTTGCTGGGTCAGAGGAGAGTCGCATCAGTTGTCGGTTCCCATGTAGTCGTCACAGCAGCGGATTCGTAGTTGCCCATTGATCTTCTTTGTTGAATCCTCAAATATTTCAAAATTTGGTGCGCTGAATTGGTTGGAATTGGTAAGTTCCTGTAAACCACTTGGGACCATAGATGCTTTCGTAGTTAACTCTATGGCTGTCAATAGAACCAGCAACTCTAAGGGCGTCCAAGTGAGCACCCAACTGACACAAAATTCTCCCATTCCAACTTGAATGATTTCGTAATGAATCATGCCGAGTTCGCTTCAAAAATTTCCATAACGATAGCTAAAAAAGCACATGCTCCAATCAACCAATCTTATGTAGCTTACCACCCTTGTATACCTAATCTCCGACCAAACAGGATGTTACTACTAGTATCTGCACTTCAAATCATCATGATAAATTCTATGCACTTTCTCTAAATGGCTTGTTTTTTGCGTGGCATTATGTTAGTATATCCAGTACTTAACCTGTTAGCTGTTCTGCCCTCTCAGTTACGTGTTACTTATTGATAGGTCAAGGTCTTTTATTATCCTGCAGGACTTGCTTTTGTCAAATGATTGGCAAAATATTCGCTTGGTGTTGTCTGGATATGATTTGGGTATTCTTCATAATGCAGTTGGCTTCTCATGACACTCAGGCAGAAGAAGAGACACAGTTGATGTCCCATTCTGATAATGCAGAAGTGTCAGATTCACAGCCAATACTTTCGCAATCAAACACAGCAGGAAGCTCCACAGGGTATCTGGTCTCATTTGAAATCAAGCCAGTGAGTGTTGAGGACGACAATGAAAATATTGATGCTAATGAAGAAACCCATCTTGTCATTCAAGACCTTCCACAATGTCGGATTTGCCTTGATAACGAAGGTCCACACTATGATATGAAGTATATTTTTAGATAGTGTCTTAAGAGCTTTGAATACCTTGTTATATTTTACATTGAGTTTGTGGTTTGTTTTGTTGGACACCCACTGTAAGCAGGTGATGACTTGATTGCACCCTGCCAATGCAAGGGCACACAGAAATATGTTCATAGGTCCTGTCTTGATAACTGGCGATCAACAAAGGTATGGATTTGTGAGCATTTGTTCTTTATACAGCACATACTTGTAGACACTCAACCATCCTCAAATCCAACCAGAACAGCAGATATGCTCACACTTGTTAATCATTAGTCTAGTCTTGCCCTGACCCAGTTTGTTTGTTGCACATCACCCAGGAAGGTTTTGCGTTTTCACATTGCACCGAGTGTCGGTCTGCATTCTTACTTCGTGCGAATGTTCCTCCAGATCGTTGGTGGTTACGGTTGAAGTTTCAACTTCTGGTTGTTAGGGATCACACATTGATCTTTTTTATTGTACAACTGGTAAGATGTTCACATTTTTATAGTTTAGTGCAATGGGCTACTTTTCTTCAACGATCCAATAATAACATTTATCTGTGCCAGATTTTTGTGTCTCTTTTTCGAGATATGATGTTGTATTACAAACCTAATTACATTAGATTCATGTATATCTGTCTCATAATATTACTACATTAAAAACATGTTTATGATAGAAATATGTGCTTTGATTTGGGTATAGAAATGCTAAGCTAATGCCATCCTGAAGCATATTTACTGATAAGAGGTAAAGACTAAAGAGTACTTCTTTTATATTTCTGGGATGCAGTTGCTGTGGATGAATATGGCATTCTGCAATACTCAAAACTCAAAAATTATAACTGAAAGATTTTTTTTTTGTAGATTTCTGACTTCTGACAAAGTGCCATTCCTATGGGAGTAACTAATTTTCTCATTTCTTTGACAATATAAAACATTTTCTTGCTCCTAGTTCTGTTAAATTTGATTTTGGTCAAGATAGAAGTAAACATATCAGTAAATAAGGCACCATGCATCCTCCAAATCGATCGGTTCTATAAAGTACTGTGCACTGAGATATATCTTTTTTTTATCTTACCAACTTGGTTTTTTCTTTTTGTCTGATAGGTTGTTGCTTTATTGGGTATGCTGGTATACAGATTTTATGGAGATGAATTGCGAGAAATGTTTGGTTATGAAGAGCATCCATATGCTTTTTATGCAATGGCAAGTAAGTTCAATTTTATGGTGATATCTAATGTCTTTTTGTGCACGTTGCAGGTTATCTTTATTTATGATTCAGGAAATTTCCTGCATTGCTACTTATCTAAAAAACTGAGTGAGAACTAGATAACTTAGTTCCTTTATTGTATTGTATCTGTTCCTGTGTATTCAATTCTTTAATGCTGGCAACACAGTCTGTCATTTACTTCTCTAAAAGAAGCCACTTCATTCTTTGCATCATTCATTTTATTTTTATAGCTCATGTTAAAAAATATTGTGTGGAAATAATTGTACAGCACGATGTCTCTGTGTATTGCTTTATCTACTGTGAGGATATAGAGCATCATGGTGTAGTTTGTGATAGCAGTAAAGTAATAGCTTTGGGCCTTAGAGGTAAAAGATAACCTATAAGGCTATAACACATTTCGTATTGGGTGTTTCATGGTTATCTATGTGTGGTTTGGGCAACCACAGATCATATGGATTTGTTTTCATAGTTCAGATGATCTTGTAGAAGACTTCTCGAGTTGTAGACAAACATACTTGATGGAAAAGTTTACATGCCCAATGGGAGCTACAGAATAATCATATTTTTCACTTTACTCTATTAAAGGTATGTAAAACACAAAGCTGGCAGACTATATGAGAATGTAATGACACTTGTCTATCCTTTGTTGGCATTTAACTTAACATTGTGATTGTTGAAGTACTAACATGCATGCTGTATTCTTGTTTACTGCTATCTGTGTACAGGACATTTGAATATATTACCTGTGCTGCACATGAAGCACTTGTTGATAAAAAAAATTAATGTTTTCAACAATTACTCAAATTGCAGTATTGGCTATTGTTTTGGTTGGTTTGCTGTATGGATTCTTCATAGCTATAATATGTGGACAGAGGATCACTGAACGGCATTACCATGTTCTTGCAAAGCAAGAGTTAACCAAGGTTGGTGAAAGAAAGAAAAAATTGAATCAGCAAGTTGTATTGACTGATCTGTTCATTTCAAGAAGTGCATTTTCTGATTGATAAAATGGTTAGTTGTGCGGTCAAGTTATCAACATTCCAATGTGTCTATTCAGCATTAAGAAAAAAATGAACTGCAAATTAAGCACAGTGGATTCCAATTCCTTCTGCATCATTTTTTAGGTCTCTTCTCTTATCCTGGCACGATAAGTCAGCATTAGAGCATGATGTCCCCGTGTAATGAACAAAAGTTTGCTGCTTCTTGTCAGAGTTACATGTGCATAGCTTCTGAGCAATAGAACTTTTGAAACTGTAGCACATTTTCTTTCCCTTATGGTTTATTGGCATCTCATTTGCCCCATAAAACTTATATTAAACATTCTGCTCGCACTGTTTGATATTCCTCTTATGGCAGGAGTACATCGTAGAGGATCTTGAAGGAACTGATCAAGTGCCAGATCTTGATCCTAGCCATGTTACGGAGTTGAGGATACTGGGACTATATTGAGCATAAACTTCATATAGCATCAGGTAGGTAATTTAAGTTCTTGTTGCTTTACAACCTTTGCTTAGCTGTTATCGACTTATGGTGTATTCTCCACTGTCTAGAAAATCACTCTTTGCAGCTTATAAATGTATCAGAGCTTCCAAATAGCAATTAGTCAATTAAAATGTGGTCTCAAACTTCGGATTTTGCTTTAGGCCTATGCAATTGGTCACCTTCCACAGTTTAGTTTGATTACAGTCAGTTCATGATTGTTATGAATATTGTGTGTGTATCCAAGGGGCTCAGTGGGCAATATATATATAGGTACAAAAGCGATACAAGACTAAACCCTAGTACAATAGAAAATACCAATAATACCCTTAACACCTCAAATGCAAGGCGTTTGCAATAGCATTGCATTTGCAAAGGGTTGACACTAAAATAAGAAAAAAAATCTGAAGTTCGAGTTTTGGTAATATCGTCGTAGCGTGTAGCTCTTGGATAGAGAAAACTGTTAATCAAGTCGAAGAGGAATAGATAGAAGTATGACGACATAGATTAAAATCCAAGATGACGGCAGCGCAGTGCACAAGAAGCACAGAAGAAGCGCGGCAGCATTAGAAGCTTGGGACGACGGTATCATAACGACTTCTACGATCTACACGCGGCTCAGAGAGAAGAGTAGCGACTGCTACCATACAAAAGGAAATTCCTATATTTCTATGACTGACAATAAATTTGTATACTCGTATAGCTTGGACGAACTGAAAAATAAAAACTACGGACTTAAGATGGATATAACCGGAAGACTAAAAAGAAATGGACTCAAAGTAGCCAATTCTAGCAACAGCAACACCAACACCAAGTCACCAACACTTGATGATACACATATTTGGTGCCAATGAGGCAATGACACCTGGATTGAACCCCCATACGCCACCCCATCCTCCATTGAACAAAGCTCTTGAAAACCTCTTGAAAGCCCACTCCACTTTTTCCCTTCGTCTCTCTCCCTCTCCAGCGCTAGTTGAGGCTTAGGAGCCATGACAACCGAAGAGAGCCGAGCATGAAGACGATGAGACAGCCAGGAGACAACATCGATGATGAGACGGCGACAAAGACCAGAGGCAGGCGGCGCCGACGGCTGACGTTGAGGTGACCACGATGGGACCAGTGGCTGATGTTGAGGTGACCACGATGGGACCAGCGGCAGCTCCGGGCGAGAGGCGGCGTGGCCAGCAGCGACTGGCGGCGACCGGCCTGGTAGACGGAGTAGCAAGTTGGGAGGGACTTGGCGGCTCCCTGGGGCCACACGCAGCGCGATCCGACGGTGGCGGCGGTCGAAGGGGGAGGCCAGAGTAGAGTAGGCCAAGAGGAGGCAAAGTGCAGGCGGGCGGGAGGCGCGGCGGTCGGATCCAGGGCCACGCGGATGGAGGTGGCGTGGGCGGGGAGGTGCGACAACCGGAGAGAGTCGAAGTGGCCGGATTGGGCTCGGGACAGCCAGGAGACGACGTCGAGGTGACCAGATTTGGGCGTGGCTAGTGGCGGCGGGCTCGTTGATGAGGTCGGTTGCAACGAGGTCGGCTGACGGCGGTGATCGTGGAAGTGGCTGTAGAGGCGGATCCAGTGACGGTGCGTGTAGAGGCGGATCTAGCGACGGTGGCCGCCCCCGGGAGCGGAGATCGCTCCTCTCGGGGGCAACAGATGCTGAAGAGCAGAGGTTAGAAGGCAGCGGTGGCGACTACAGTAAATTCTAACCCTAACCTTTACTTTGATACTATGTTAAGTTTCATACACTAGTCAATTCATCTAAAAACTTAAGCTGATGAGGAAAGACGGGTAATTCACTTGTACATCAACAATGATGACACCTAAAAATGTTGCTTTCCTTCATAACTCATAAGCAACTACAGGGCTCCCATATATCTAAAGTACTCCGAGTCCTTTCCTTTGCATATCCATGACTACATTACTGTCTATATGAAAAGAGAGTGCATGGAAAAAACAGGGTCAGCATAATCTTTTTTTGTTTGTTCCCTTAGTGCTCATGGACCTATGTGCTTGTTGATGGTCTCGTGAATTAGGATTCGAGATTTTTTTGGGGGAACTATCCATTGGTCCGTGCAAGCAGTATGTGGGCTCAAATAACTGGGAAACACCACACTTATTTGGTTCCACTGGAGAACTATATCAATGGATCATTGAGGTGTTGCCGCTGAATGTGTGGTTAGTTGAATGCCACAAGTAGTTGTTCTTTCCTTGTGAAAAGATGAAGTAAACTTGTATGGAAGAAGCTCATTGTTGGGCTACCAAAGTTGACTTTACCTGGAAGTTTGGTGATATCGCATTAAGTATCATGTAATACTCTTGGTTTCCAAAAAGGAACCACATATTGAGGATCAACAGGTCGCAGGCAGGAAACAGCATGAAACTGTTGGTTCCAAGAATTAGAGACAAATGGAGAATATCAAAGCTGACATGTCATCTGCAAAAGGGGTCCATGTAGCCAACTTGTTCCAGATAGAGGATTCAGTGCGTTCACAACCTATGCTCAATGAGGCTTCTAATGCCCAGATTCACACGTACCTTGAAATCTTACAGGTTTCTTTATGTCTAGATAGAGCACCTGGTTAATTCAAGTCCCCGAAGAAATATTAAACAAATCTGCTTGACATGCAAACATACCATGGGTGTGAATGTTCTGAATGAGAAAGCTGCAGACAATATATATGTGCAATTGCATCTTCCTATTCAGATCCAGAACTATAATACCTATATAAAAATAACCAAATCAATATATTCTTGTTTGGACAAATCAACCTAATTTCTGATTCATATTTTCTATATAATTTTATATGTAATTTTTTTTCTCGAACACGCAGGAGAACTACGCATCATTATATTAAGGAGGGAAAAACTTACAGACCCAAAACGAAAAACCACACACACATCACACTTGCTCTAGGAAACTAGCCTATGGCACAAAAACAAGATCGACCTCGACCAGAGGGAGTCTAGACCAAAGCCTGTGGCGGGGTAATTAGGTATGAAATACCCTTTGCTCCAGCCAGATCTAAATCCTCATCTCCTCACTGACACAAGACAAGAGAGCTCTAACGTTTGGCGCAGCCCCATCAAAGACGCAGCGATTGCAGAGATTTCAAAGAGACCAAGCCCCCAAAATGATGATGGAGTTAAGGCCTTGTCGGACCTGACCATAAACTGCATTATGTGATCTGGACCACTAGTTTTCAAAGGAGAGCTCAGCCGGTTGAGGAGAAAGGTTGTGTAGTCTGACCTTTTGAAGCAAGTCAAACCAAAATTGGCGAGCAAACACACATGAGATCAAGAGGTGGTTAATGGTTTCCTCCTCTTGGTCACAAAGTAAGCAGCGGGGAGGGTGTTGCAACCCTCGGCGTGCCATACGATCCGCAGTCCAATATTTATCATGTGCAGCCAGCCACATAAAGAAACGACATTTGTTTGGGGTCCAAGTTTTCCAGATTCGCTCCCAAGGTGTAAACTCGATGTCTCCTTGAAAGAAACCTTTATATGCTGATTTTGCTGAATAATTTCCATTGGTAGTGAAGCGCCAAATGATTTTATCTTGTAAATCAGGTTGCAGCACCACTTGTGAGAGGAGGTCTTAGAGATCCATAAAGTCAGTAATGGCCCCCACCGTTGTCGCTCCTATCAAATCCGCGATCCAATTGTGACCCGTGAGTGCCTCTCTGACCGTGCGCTTGTTGGCAAGCCTCTTGGGAACCAATGCAAAAAGACAGGGTGCTAGGTCAGCGATCCTTTATATGCAATTTCACTTGGCTGAAGAAAGTAACAAAGGAAAGAAAGAGAGATTAAAAGTGAGAACTAACCAGATCATAAGAAAACGGAAAGAAGTTATAGGAGAGACCGAGGGAGAACCAATGTACCTAAATTCATAACTTCTCCCACTTGACTAGTGTTTTTAATCTCTCCTTCTTCCATTTTCCTTCTCCAAATAAATCTGTAATGCTTTGCCTTGTCGTTTTTTCTTCAGTGCTTTGCCGCAATTGTAGGCTGCAGAGCAGTCACCCTGTAGATACAGGGCCGTGTTGTTTGCCGGACCTCTTATATTCTCTCTTAAGTGATTAGGCAGAACCCCTTCCACTGTTCTTAAAAAAAGAACAACCAGTCAATTGCTATTGAAACAACTACTTTTCTGATTGCAAAGCCTTGAGGAGTAAGGAGTTTGATGATGAAATTAGGAGCTCGTCCACATTAGTTATTTTCCCTGAATCAAGCTTTCTATTCTCATTGTATACTACTTTAGAAACCAAGAATATATGCTCCATCTTTTGATATGCTTATAGAAATCGGCTTCTTGCAGGTATCTATCTGAAAGTAACGGAATATATAGGGAGATAGTACTGTTTTTCTTGTATTCGTGTCCACTAACAGAGCCTCTCTCTGTTAGCACCCAATCTCTTGCCAATTTTTTTGGTCTACTTCATTGTTTTAAAAAATTCCTGGTGCTCCATTAATCCTTAACTTTTTTTTTACTTTCTTTCCCTCTTCAATTTCAATATTGTCCCTATGCTATCCTCCAATTTTCTTGTTTCTGCTGATATTGTTATTTCAGAGACTATGGTACATGTGTATGTAAATTATGCAATACACCTTTCCCACCATTCACTAATCATCCTACAAGTGGGAGCGGGGGGAAGTGGAAAAATATTGAGGGAGGATTATTTTTAATTTTTTTTACTAAAAGTTATATGTACCATAGCCATCCCCCTTTTTTTATCAATTTTCCTCAGCTTTAATATGCTATGTTTATTTGCTTGAGCCAACTTGAAATTGAAATTGAAATTTTATTCAATAAACAAGTCATGATTCCAGCTTACTTCCTCTAATGGATGCAAGGAATAATTATTCTTGTTCATTTTTTAGTGCTGGTCCATAGTTTTGGATACAAATTGAAGATGAATTTTTACATGTATGTGGTTGCAGCATTTAATCACTTAATCCGTCGTTTGTGCGAAGTACGTTAATTGTGCAACTCACTCAATGCTGCACTGTTGTGGTGATGGCGGTTCATCCTCTGCCTCCCTTATTTGCTTTGTGAAGGCATAAGACTTTTTAGTACGATACATCCTCATACATGACCATGCTAAGCTATAATCCTAGAACTTCTGTAGTGTGGAGATCATTTGACAACTGTAAAAACATAGTTGTCACGGCGGAGTTGGTGACCACGGTGAGTGAGGGGCGCCTGAACGCCTAGGCGACGTCACGGCGACACCTAGGCGCTCTCCAAGCTCTGTAAGTCTGCATGCATGTTATTTCTCCCCCTCCCGTCAAGTCATACGCAGGTATGAAGCCGAACACTTCTCCTCCTCCCGTCAAGTCCCCATATTGAGAAAGGATACCGCCGCATGTTACCTCTTCAGTTTCACTTCCTCTCTCCCTCCTCCCACTTCCCCTCTCCCCGACGTCTCTTCCCCGCCACCTCGCCGCCTCCCCTCTCCCCGGCGCCTCCTCCCACCGCCGCCTCGCCTCCTCCCACTGCCACCTCATCCCCTCCCAAGTGCCTCCTCCCTCCGCCGCCTCCCATCGTCTCCTCCCCCGTAACAACCAGATCGGTGCTGGCGGTGGGAGTAGGCCGCAGATCGGCTCCGGCGGCGGGAGAAGGCCGCAGATCGGCGCCGGCAGCGGGAGTAAGCCGCAGATCGGCGCCGGCAGCGGGAGTAAGCCGCAGATCGGCGTCGGCGGCGGGAGATCTCCTGGGTGAACAGCCTCGGCGTCCCTCTCCGGCCGCCAGGACGACTTGGCGTCGCCTAGGCGACGCCGTGACAACCATGTGTAAAAATGTTCCTTTTGTGTATCTTCTCGGGGCTACTGCTGCTACTCTGCTTGCTTGTGTTTAAGAAAAAATGGCAAATACATGGACAAAGGTCTCTGCTCTTCATCCAACAAGACAATCTTAACACTATGACAACCAATAAATGTTTTACTAACCATTTGTAAAACTCTAATCATTAACGGAAGCCATCTTGACAGTGACCTCAAACTTCTGACATCAGGACTTTTATATGACGGTCATGTATGTTGCCAGTGGTAGACATCATGTACAAGTTTTCTTTATTCTACTCATTAATTTGTGAAGGAAATAATGCTTGCAATACTAAACGAAGCATGATTGCAACAACTCAGACATTGAACTAGGAGTACTCTTCATACAGTATACATGGCATCATATATTTGGTCCCTCCAGGGACCACAATTCAGGACCCTACAGATTCTTAATTTTCCTCTTCCTCCTCCTCCTCCTCCTCTTCTTCTTCTGTTTGATTTTTTTATCGAACAAAACTTGGTAATCTGAGTTATCAGTAGAAACACTATCTGACAAATGGGAACACTTCAAGTCGGGAATTCAAGAACAATTAGAATAGAAGAACACATCGAAAAGGTGTGCACTGCTGAGTCCCTCGTCACTTGCAGCTATTATCGATTATACACTGTCATGATCGGTGCAATAATTGTGTGTAGAAAGATATTTAGGTCCCGTTCAATTTGTTTTTTTTCTGATTATTTTTGTCTTCTGTCTTTTGGCTGAAATGACCTTATAGTGATATTTAGTTTTTATGAGGCATTCAATTAAATTAAAACGATGAAAAATAAAAAACACCGTTATATCTCTGCGGACTATGCAAAGAAAAAAAGCCGTGTTAAGAAATTCCAAAGGGCTTTTGGCTTCTGGAAACTAGAAACCAGAAGTCAAAAAGCTGTTTGGAAAGGGATTTAATGTTCTTGAGATACCGTATTGATGCATCTGAACCAACAATTCATGCTGAGCATACTGTTTCCCTGTTATCCAACACAAGGTGCTACTGCCTGGACAGCTGTGTAAGTTCTGCTTCACCACCTTCAACAACTGGGGATTTTTTCCCGTTGTTACTATTTATTTCATCAGTATTACACCAAATATTAACTTACAGAAAAACCGAAGTATTCAAGAGATTAAGTTTATTATTGTTTTCAAAATTTACCTTCCTATATATTTTTTTCAGATAAACATCGATGATGAAATGGGAAAAGCAATCTATTTGGAAATAGATTTGGATGGCTGATGTTGCACAAATGTCATTCACAGCCGCACCACGAGGCATGAAAAATTGGGCCTTTCTTCGGCGTATGTACATTTTTCAAAAGAAAAACACGGCGTTCATTTGAAGCCATCCGGTAGAATTCTTGTTTCATTTTTTGCTCCATATAGGATAGTTTGCTCTCAATCAAAGAATAAGATGAGTTGCCTCACATTCTGAACCGATGGAAGGTTACGACAGAATTGCTAGGATGTCATTCTGAACGGACTTTTTGTTAGATACGTTCCTATTTTTCCTTTCTTTAGGTTCGCAATAAGCTTGTAACAGTTAATACACAAATATGTTGTTTATTGTACATGTCTTGCAAAACTGTACCTGTCAAATTGGCAACACTTCATCCTTTTTTTCACATCAAACTGATGAATCAATTGATATACCCTGAAAATGTACAAAAAGTTTGTGCGCAATGAAGTAATTAGAGACTTTGGCAGCGCTCAGTTTAGCGTTAGCTTATGGTTTTTTTTATTATAGCTGTCTTTTTTTTACTGTAACTGAGTTGATTTATTTGGCATAATTAAATTTTAAAAAATAAAAATAAAAAAACATGTTAGTCCATCATGGACAATGTAAAGTAATACGGAAAAAAGGTAAAAAAGTCCAAAAAAATCTAAAAAAAACTTAGAAAAAGATGAAATTACTGAATAGTGAAAAAAGCAGAAACCAGAAGTAAAGCTGGCTTTAATCCAAAATGAGCATAGCCTTTGCTAGATTGCTTGACCTTGCTACCATCATAATTCGAGGGAGTTTTTATAGTACATTTTACTGGTAGTACAAGAGTGATAGTAGAAATTAAATCTAATCGTTGATTTATAAGGGCATTATTAGTCCTCTTCATTGCCGCCGCCCCCGCATTTAACCTATTCTTTGTGTCGTAGCTGTTGTTTCCATTTACTTTTACGCTATGTATTTCCTTTCCAATTTTACTCCTCTTAGAATTCTACTACCACCAGGCACAACTTCCTCACCACGCTCGTCTACGCCGTCTCTTGCACCACCGCGGTCAATGCGTGCTTCACCACCGACAACAACACCCACACCGCCTTGACGCTCGTCATGTCTCCACACCACCTTGACGCTTGTCATGTGTGATACTCTCAGGACCTATAGTAATAGAATTAAATCCTGACTAATATGATCTAATAGATCAAAAAAATAGATGTCTCATATTCATTCTGGTACAATAAAAGAGCTCTAATTCGACTTATACATGCTGCTCTAGTACTGAAGGATCTTTTTAATTGTTTCTTCCATTTCTAATTGTTCAATGGGTTTTTTTGCGACCATTTTTGCAATGGTTGCTAATACCTACGGATGTGCTGCTGAAATAGGGGCGCAGATGTAGGAGAGTACTCCTGCCTTGCTGCCTGTATTGTTATTAATGCAAGACACCTGAAGGTGGTGATCATTAACTAACAATCCGGTGGACCATCTCATGTGCAAAGACAAGATTCGACGTTTTTGATGTATGCATGAACTGAGTTTTAAAATTTTTAGTGGTAATCCTTATTTTTAGCCTTAGGATTAAACATTACCAAGTGAAACAGACCGACTAGTCAAAAGAAGGATGCGTGCAGAGGCATCTGTGAAGTGTGAATTATGGCATCGCTTGAACTTGGTCCTTTTGATGTCCTGTCACTCTTGCTTTTCTAAGTTTTGTGTTTTTCAAACTATTATTCAAAGAGAGCAATCATGGATCTTTGAACTGAAATACACAAAAAATTCTGCGTAATGACCCGGTGGACTCTTGCTTTCCGCAACACAGACGGCACCGATCCAACGATAGACTAGTTTCTCATGTTAGGCCAACTACACACAACTTTGCCTTAGAGTTGCTTAACTTTGCTCTTGACAAAGTAGATGTTTGCTAACTCAACGCTTGCCAAGCCATAAAAAAAAACTCTCTTCTCGTCTTGCACACCACTGGTAAGCAACTTTCTCAGCTTTGATCTCAGTATTAAGCTAACTACGAGAAGGGCTCTCTTATTTTTGGCTTATGGTTTTTTTGTTTATCTACAGTAACTAACTTTTAAACATCGTGTTTTTTTAAGATAGAGTCTACAAATTAATTGCACTAAATATAGTCGATTGTAGTACACACTATATCGACTTCATCTATATCGATCAAAATCGAATGTGAGTGTCTTTCTTCATACTCTCTCATGGGTTTAAAATTCAAAATTTTAAACTAAAAATCATAAGCTAGAGCTCAAAAGAAAAGATTCAAGTCTTTGTTGGAAGTTAAAGAGCCACTCACTAATGGGGAGTCTAAGGATGAGTGTAGCAAGAGCAAAGAAGTAAGCAACCATGTGTGCTTAGTTTGGCAAATAAACTCTCGTGTTTATTTTCCATAGTGTGCATGCATGTACCAGTGCTACTAGTTGCTGATTGCTACTGTGATGGTGATGCATGATGATGATCCTGGATGAAAGTTACAGGTGTGAGACTTGGTCAGTTGTTCTGTGGCAAAGAGTCCCAAAGGGACTCAAAACTCCTTGATTTGGTGGGGAATTATGACTAGATTTGGGTATTAATTAGTTCACTAATAAATGTGCATGAATGCAATGCTTTGGTAGCTCTGATGTTTTCCAATTGGATTTGTGCTGAATGGATTAGCTGTTGTTGGGTCCATGCTTTGCTAAACTGGCAATAGGATCCTCTAGGTGACATTTGTCTCTCTTCTAGTGATCCGATCACAAATTAAAGGTCAAGATTGATCGCCCTACAGCGATTCGCTATAATACCCGATCAACGACAAGTGTCGTTGTCCAATCCGGTTGCCGAGAGAAATAATTTCACGGTCCTATTTCAATGTAATCGTAGAGGATCCGAAGTCACTTCCATCTATAATATATCACCTAAATAAATTTAACATACTTCTTTATCACCTTAGATATACTCATATACTAATTCTAAGATACTCTAATACTAACCACATGAAAAAATTACAAGAGAATACATATTTTTTGGTATATTTTGCTAATATATTTATATTTGTACATAAAAGGAGATATTCAAAAAACTATACATACTACTTAAAAAATATACATACCACCTAGATAGTCCTATATATTTATATACTACACTTACATACTATACCATAGATGCTTGAATATAGTCTAGTTAGGTGACAAACAAACAAAAACCTGGTTGGCTCATGTATGAGGATCAAAAAGTTGCGCCAAGCCAAGTAGTGTTGATTTTTAGTTTTTGCTTATACATAGTAACATATTGTATAGTAGTTTGTAGGGAGATACATGTAATTTTGACCGATATGATAAGCTATTGTAGTATATACTATAATTATTTTATTTTAAAAAGATATTTTATTTAAAAGCTAAATACCGTAAAAAAATTATTTACTATAAAAACAACTTTTAGAAATGAACATGGCCACATCAAATCTTGACATATTTCTATGCCTATGACAGGTGCCGTGCAATCCTGATTGCGATACGGAATAGCAAATTTCGTGTCAGTCGCATTTCAGGATAGCTAACTGTGTTATATGTCATATCACATCTAGTACCCTTTTGAACAATACGCCAATTCAATCACGGCATTGTGTCTCTCAACAAGAGATCAAAAGTCGCTTTCAATCACTGCAGTTTAACAGTACATTTAGCTATCTCTTACAATCACTTGTGCTCCCATCTGCTTAATAATATGGCCAATTCAATCTGAGAGGTCGATCTGGAGAGCTGGTGTTCATACTCCTGATGGATCATAGTAAACAAGAACTTATCTAGCTAAGTACTTTGGGATTCCAAACTAAACTGAGCAAGACAAGGAATCCTTCACCACCTTGTAAGGTTTGTAAAAATGCAAAAGAATAAAGACATTACAAAAGCTTGGAGAAAGGAGCACATAGAGAATGGAAAAGTGCATTTACAATCTGACAGTGATGCAGGGGCGGTCCCAACACAATTCAAAAGTATTCAGTTGAATACCTAAAATTTTTGGTAAAAAATCTACTATATACAATGTATAATATATATGTATACTAGTAGTTAGGCCAAATTTAACATGTTCATACCTAGCTAGCTTAATTTGACACAAGATCCTATTAGCTCATTTCCCTCTCCCAGACATAAATTGGCACTGGATACTAGTCCAAGCCCAAATTGACGTCAAATACTGGCCCAAGCCCATTGTTGGGATTCATATGACACACTGTAGAAACTCTATGTCTGACTCAGTCTCTTATCTCAATCAAGTCTCTCCTCTCTGGCTCAGTGCAAGAGGCCTCTGGTTTTCTAGATTCTGGAGTTTTAGAGGTAGGACTCAGGAGGCTACGCAGGAGCAGCTGTCTCACAAGTCGTCTTGCCATTGTCGCTCGCCTGCGTGGTGCAGCCGCGCATGTTTGGCCTCTTTAACCAGATGACCTCCATGGCGGCACGGCCCCATATCTTTAATATGGTAATCCCTCCATCTCCTTCTCCTTCCCTGACGATCTCCGATTTGAAGCAAAATTGTATGTTCAAATAAAGACGTGAGTTATATTTTGCTTAAAAAAGTGAGGTATCTATAATGATTCTAAAGTTTTTGCATAGTATTTAATTATATTCTGATGATTGATGTATCAATTATTTAGAAACTATGTAAGTGTTGTCAAGTCTTTCTTGTAGCTTGATGTGTTAGACACTTAGATGATTTGATCCCCTTTGGTATCTGACTATTCGATCTATATTTTGTTTAGCAGTTTAGGTAACATTGCTTAAGTTATTTAGCTAGAAACCGTTCAACAAAATATCTTCATGATAAAAGCACTTTTGAACTTTTGTTTGCTGAACACAAGAATCTAACAAAGATAATTGTCTTTTCACTTGATTAAAGCATGTAGTTGTGATTGAATAACTCTATTGTAGAATTATTCATATTTGAACTTTGACTCAGGTTAGTAGTTCTAGGAAAACGACTCATCTTTGATTTTTAGCTATCATGGTTAAAACTATTAGCCTTTGAGTTCTATTTTTCACTCATTGCTGAAGTTGCTTTCAACTATTAGCCTTTGTCTGCATGACAGTTCAAGTCATGCTCATGTAGTAGTTGTAAAGGTTTGGTTCCCTATGTGAAATGGGCTATAATTCAATACTTGTTGCTTAGAAACTTTTGTTGCCATAATTTTTAATTTTTACTTAATTTATACTATTTGAGATGTTGTCTCTAGTATGAACAATTATACTTTAATTTTCGTTATTGTGGGTCTTTATATTTTTTATTGAACAATATTTTTATAATTTCGAATACCTATCCTAAAATATCTAGGTCCGCCACTGCAGTGATGCTTTAATCCTTTGGGAGTAAGGTAATAGTTGCTTTACCACATGCCACAGCACTACACTGTAAATGGAGCCTAATGCATTAAGTAGTGGTAGTCACATCCATAGATGCCTAGCCTAGAAGCTTCAAATTCTCAAAAGGTCGTGCAATTATGCTAAATTACAATAAAATTATACGTAACCATGTCCTCGGAACTCACCTTGAAATATCAATTTCTTTTTTGGAATACGCAGAGCAACTGCTGTTGGAAAACTTTTTAACTTTGCGCCCTTTAAAAGATTGCCAAAAAGGCTATTATATTTTATGATCTGAATCTGATTAGGTGAAATCACTTGAAGAATCCGATCCGATTTCGCTCAAAAGATATATTCCAATCAATATAACTGGTCGATAAGATGAATTGGTCGAAGGTTATGATTGGAATCATTTTTGAATTCCTGATGGACTTTGCACCGACTTGCACCATCATGGTATCCAAAGGTGTTTACACGATGGAGTTTGACGTGACTACTCGAGACGCTTCCGACTACAACTGTTCACCGTTATCTTTTGGGATTTTATTTTGTCTCAGAGCGGGGTGTTCCCATCTTTGAGCATGTTACTGTTCTAGTTTTCGAGTAGGTCTCTATTTCCATTGCCGACTAGGACTATGTTTCTTACTCATCGGGATTGTTATTTCTAAGGCTATTTATATCTTTTGTAAGTCTCATGATAGATAGCATGAATAACACAAATTATTTATACATGTAATATGCTAAGAGCGTTTGGTAACTTCTTCCCCATATAGTGATTTCCCCGATTATGCATCCGTGGTTTTTTTCCCACAAAGGTTTTTAATGTTGAATCTTTGTCTCATGCTCCTACTTATTCTTTATTATTTCATATCTTGCTGTCGGATTTCATAACAATTGGTATCAGAGCTTGATTCTTTGCCCGATCAATCTAGGGCATACTTGATATAGCATCAATGAAGTATGATCTTTCGCTATTGGATCGCAACATAACATTTTTCCCTCTAGCAAGTCAATATGTGAGCTATTATATTATAACTTGATTTAAATGATGCGTTATTGCAAATCGACAAGATGTCCGCTGTATGGTCTATTGAGGAGAAGCAAAGGAGAGATCATAAAGCTCTCTCAAATTTATCTTCATCTTTCTAATAATATCTTTTAGGAAGTTATGAAGGAAACCACCGCTGCTGCATTATGGCTAAAGTTAGAATAGATCTGCATGACTAAGGATCTAACCAGCAATATGCATTTGAAGTAGAAGCTTTTCTCACTTAAGTAGAAGGCGGATCAGTGCGAGATTATCTGATCGCATTTAAAGATATGATCACCAATCTTGTAGCCATGAAGGTCAAATATGATGATGAACATTTGGGTTTTATTCTACTTTGTTCGCTACCTGTTTTGTTCTTTACATTTAGAGACAATTCTCTATAGTTGAGATATTTTTTCTATGGTGGGGATTTATGAAGCTCTGTATGAAAAAGAAAACAAAATAAAAAGTATAGTTTTGAGCGACAGCTCGAGTTCGCATACAGAAAGTTTGTCCATTCGGGGCAGACCAGTCGAGAGGTCTCCGACTAGTAATACTAAAGGCAGAAACTTGAGTAGATATAAAGGTCATTTGAACTCGAATGCCAAGAAATCATGCTGCTACTGCAAGAAGGATGGACATGATACTCCAAGAGCTAGAAACTCCATAATAATGAGAAGAGGAATAATAGTTCCAAGAAAAATCAATAAAAGGATGAAGTTAAGGTACCATTGTCACAAAAGAAGGTACTAAAGGGATTTTTTATTTAGCTTGCATTTTCCACATGAGTCCAAACCGTGACTGGTTCATTACTTATGAGACTATTTCGAGTGGATCAATGTTAATGAAAGATAATACTTCTGTAAGATTGTTGGCATCGGTTTCATTTAGATTAAGATGTTTGATGGCACCATCAGAACCCTGTCGGAGGTTCGACACATTCTAAATTTGAAAAAGAACATTTATCTCGTTGAGTACTTTTGATGCCAAAGGGTATAAGTTTTCTGGTGGAGATTGATTCTGAAGATCTCCAAAGGCTCTGTTGTTGTGATGAAAAGTGATATGAAGGTAGAAAACCTCTATTGTCTACGAGGCACTACCCTAATCGGAAGGACTATTGTTGCCTCGATCAGGTTGTCTGATGTTAATCAAACAAGTCTATGGCATATGCGTCTTGGGCATATCAGTAAAGTCAACTTAAATAAGTTGTGCAAAAGAAGTCTACTCGATAGTCAAGGTGTCAACTAGTTAAAATTTGTGAACATTATATCTTTGGTAAATAGAAGAAAGTGAGTTTAAGCTCTACAAATCACTCTTCAAAATACATATTAGATTATGTTCACTATGATTTGTGAGGTAAGTCCCACATTCTATCCCTTGGAGGCGCAAATTATATGCTAACTATCATTGATGACTACTCTAGAAGAGTTTGGACATACTTCAACAAGCACAAATATAATATGTTCAATACATTGAAAGAATGGAAGATTATGATCAAGAAACAGACCGCCAAGCATGTTAAGAAACTCCAAACAAATAATGGCCTTGAATTATGTTAGGGAGAATTTGAAGTCTTATGCTGATTAGAAGACATTGTAAGATATTACACAGTATCGGGAGGTGCGTTGCATGATGCATACATTTGGTTTATCAAAGAGTTTTTGGACTAAAACCACTTTCACTACTTGTTATCTGATCAATCGATCATTGAACATTGCCATCGATAAGAAAACTCCGATCAATATATGGTCTAGTTCTCTTATAGCCTACTCGAGCAAAGGGATTTTTGGTTGTCATGCTTATGCTCATATTGATAAAGGTAAATTTGAGCTAAGAGCTATTAAGTGCATCTTCCTTGGCTATAAGTCTGAAATTAAATGATATAAGTTGTAAAATTCTAAGACTCGAAAGGTGGTCATGAGTAGAAGTGTTACTTTGACGAGTCTACTCCATTAAAAGGAATTACGATCAGTGATACTCCCATTAAGAAGCAACAAAAGACCAGAATGAAGGTGGAGCACGTTATTGATTCATGATTCTCAGCAGAGGCTGACAAGGAGAATACATAGGATATCTCTGTTTAAGCTTCGACCAGTAATCTTCTAACAAGAACTGGTTGGAACTAACAATATGTTGTAGCTAGTCGGGAAAAGAGTAAAATCCAGCTTTCGATGAGGTTAGTTGAAGAAGCCAACATTGTAGCTTATTGTTTGAATATGTCAGAAGATATTGAAGATACTGCTGAACCATTGATTTATTCAGAAGTAATTTATTATGATGAATCAGGCAAATGGATGAATGCCATGTATAAAGAGATGTAATTCTTTTAGAAGAATTCCACTTGTGAGTTGCTCGAGCTCCTGATCGAAAAGAAATCCATACGCTGCAAATGGATTTATAAGAAGAAGGAAGGCGCATCTTTGACCGATCAGATCAAGTATAAGGTACGGCTCGTTGCTAAAGGATGTAACCAAATTTTTGGTATTAAATTCACATATGTTTTCTCCCCAGTCGTGAAGCATAGTTCTATTCGGACCTTACTCAGTATTACAGCTATGCATGATTATGAGCTCAAGTAACTAGATGTTAAGACCGCATTCTTATACGGGGAGTTGAAAGAAGACATCGAGAGCAGCGGAAGGTTTTGTTATTCTGGGCAAGGAGAATTTTGCATGCAAATTAAACAAGTCTCTTTATGGGTTGAAGCAATCACTCAGACTATAGTACAAGAAATTTGATTCCTTTATGATCTCTCAAAGACTTCAAAAGATTGACTATGATAGTTGTATTTATTCGAAGTCCGTCAATGGTTCAGTTATCTACTTACTCCTATATATTGATGATATGTTGATCATGGCAAAAGATAAAACTGAAATATCAAAGTTAAAGACATAATTAAGCAGTGAATTTGAGATGAATGATCTCGGTGCAGCAAAGAATATTCTAGGTATGGGAATCTTCAGAGATCGTCGATTTGAAAAGTTATACCTGAGTCAGAGAGGATATATTAAAAATGTGTTTCATCATTTCAACGTGCACAATGCCAAGCCAACTAGCACTTCGTTAGCTACACACTTCAAACTCTTTTCAGCATCAAGTCTACAAACAATTGAAGAAATTGAATATATTTCAAGTGTTCCGTATGTAAGTACAATCAGATCACTTATGTATGTTATGGTCTGATTTCACCCTGATCTAACTCAAGCTTTGAGTGTTGTCAGCAGATATATGGCCAATCCAGAGAAAGACCACTGGAGAGTAGTTCAGTGGATCTTAAGATATTTAAGGGGCACTTCAATGCTTGTTTGTAGTTTGGATATCTGGATTCTAATTTTGCTGAAGATTTAGATAAGAGATCTCTTACCAGTTATATATTCAGTATTAGAGACTGTGTCATAAGCTAGAAAGCTTGTCTGCAAACTAATATTGCTCTTTTGACTACTAAAGATGAGTATATAGCCATTTTAGAAGGCTGTAAAAAGCTGTTTGGCTAAGAGATTTATACATTGAGCTTTGTGGAAGTACGTCCTGCACCAATATCCATTGTGATAGTCAAAGTGCTATTTGTCTTATAAAAAGACCAAATATTTTATAAGAGAATAAAACACATTGATATCATATACACTTTATCTGAGGAGTTAATTCTCAAGGTGATGCCAAAGTTTGCGAGATCAATGTTAATGATAATACAACTGATATGATAACAAAAATTAGTTCCTACCACTAAATTTGAATCCTACCTAGATTTGGTTAGTATTACTCGTTAGTCCTTTCGAACGTTTGATGCATAAGAAGTGTTTTACAAGTTATTCGAGAAGTTATTTAGTTCCCTTTTGCTATAGGAGAAATTCGGCTCAATGTGGAGATTGTTTATTTTGGGATCTGAATTTCATTGGGTTCAATCACTTGAAGAATTCGATCAGATTTTGCTCAAAAGATATATTCTGATTAATATGACTGTTCGGTAATGCGAACTGATCGAATGTTATGATTGGGGTCATTTTTGAGTTCCTGAAGGATTCTGCACTAACTTACGCCATCGTGGTGTCCAAACGTGTTTGTGCCGACTAGAGTTAGACATGGCTACTCGAGGCTTTTTCGACTACAACTCTTCAGCGTAATCTTCTGAGACTATATTTCGTCTCTGAGCTGGGTGTTCTTCCTGTCTTCGAGCAGGTTACTATTCCAGTTTTCGAGTAAGTCTCTATTTCCATTGCCCACTAGGATTTTATTTCTTCCTCGTCTGTAATTCTTATTCCTAAGACTATTTATATCTTCTGTTAGTATCATGATAGATAGCATGCACATCATAAGTTATCTACACATGTAATACACCAAAAACATTATGTAACTTCTTTCTTATATAGTGATTTTGCCGATTGTGCATCTATGGTTTTTTTCTGTAAGGGATTTTCATGTTAAATCTTTATCCTGTGCTCGTAATTATTCTTTATTGTTTCATACTTGGTTTTCATAACAAAGGCCATGTTTATATGCATAGCCATACAAGAATGTGAAAGTTCCTTTTTATCCAGGACTTGACCTTTGAACATTTTTTTGCATGCAATCAGTGACCACATTCTCATTGTCTGGTCTCCAAATGACTGTGAGGAGCAGCCAGTCTTCCAATTAAATTCCTATCCCAACCTTCACCTTCATTGAATGCACATTGCAAGCATGCTTATGGCAATGCAACAGCCTCCTTTTGACACTTCACTGCCCCCCTGAACATTAGAAACCCTAGCCTTCACACGGTGATCATGACATACTCTTTCATCTTGCATTGCAGCAATAATGCCGCCTTTTTGCCTTCCGTTTTCTCCACATAGCATGTCAAAACCATATACTAATGTGAAGAAAGGAGAGTAACAGCTAACAATGTTTATGAGTAGAGAGGTGTATGGCTGCTTTACAGAGCAGTATGTATCAAGATGAGGTACTTCTAGCAGCAAAAGAAAGAGGCAGCGTGCATGTGTGTGTACATTTTTTGGTTTTATCTTTTCCACTTGCAGAAAAGGTGTTCCAAAAACAACAATAAAGCAGGCCGACCACGCATATTTCCCTGTGGCCGATGGCTACCTGCAACATGCAGATCCAAGGGAAGCAGACAAATATAATCAGATTCTGCCAATTGTCTTTGCAATTCTTAGGTAGAATCAGATGGTCCAGATTTCGAATTTTTAACCTGTGCGCTTTATGCTCCTGAGGAAATTCTTCGAAATTCGTCGGAATTTCGCATATGGTGCAGCAGTTACGCATGGGGATTGATTGAGGATGCTGGTTTTGTAAAGCATGGTTCATATCAGGTTCAATAACCTGTTTCTGTTGCAATGCCTAATAAAATGCAACTAGGGATCCATTAGAATCCACCAATGTTGACCTATTACCAATGTAACTTCACACATAAATACTTGGAAAAAAGGCATTTATATATTGCATCTTGTGAACTTATCCAAGTGCTAAATCAAACTACTAGTTCTTCCAAAGTTCCAATGAACAATGACTGAATCTAATCTGGGGCTCCATGCACCTTGCGCTGTTCAAGTACTGATGGAGCAATGTAACTGAACATGAACACAGCAGCCTTTGTCCCCAAGCCCTCCATAGGAGTGCTAAGCATAAGGCGTCACCGGCCGGCCACATGGGCTTAGGAAACACTAGCAGGGTCAGTGCATGCAAAACCCATCTGCAGCTGCTTGTAACTAGTATTTAACTTTGCACAAGTATACAATACTGCCGATGTAATTAGAAAGAGGCAAAACCTTAGCCTTGGTTTTTGCAAGAAGGAATCAAAAGATTATTGTTTATTTTCCGCAAGCCATATCTCCGTGTGATAGATCATGTTTGCACTGCCCACCATGCTTGATAGGATCTGAATTACATCTCCACTATTAGGAAATTCTTATCTTTCATAAGAAATAGTCTTAGCTCGCATTTAGCACACTTTGAATAATACAATTCTGCTCTTTATTCTCTGGAGAATTGTTAAGGGCAGCCTTCATCTTTATGCTCTTTGTTCTAGTTCTTATTCGGTTAAATTGTCACTAATATTTTGAAAAGTGTTTATTCTGCATAACCTTTGCATCTTCAGATAAGATATTTCTAGGATTTTGCTCTTGTTTATGGTAAAGAACCATTCTGCATAAATTAATTCTTGGCTAACATATAAGCTACAAAACTGTCACTTCAACAAAAAAAACAGAAATTCTCTAGCCTCCTAGCCATTGATTGTAGCTTTTGCAGCAAAGCCTAGTCAAGTTCTAAAGAAAACATGTCTTATCTAACCACCAATCTAGGCTAGTGCTTCACTAGTACCATGTATAATGCATTAACCAGCCTTTGGACTCAAGTGACACTATGATCCAAATGCTACGATCAACGACACCAAGATCCTTTTGCTCTTTTCTTCTATATTCTGTAATACCAGAAAAAAGAGAGAATTAGGGCGGTGGGCTAGGCCCACATCACCCCCCTCATAAGGGCAAGCCAGGGGAGCCACCAGCCTTATTCTCTCCCTAGTCACACCTTCACCTACTGCTCGAGATGCTGCCAAAATTTAGCAGTGATGGTAGTGAGTTTAGAAAGATAGTAAATAATAGTAGCATTTCGAGCTCAAAGGCTGACCTAGAGTGTTACATATTCATCTTTACAAAGTATCAATAAGTACTCGATGTATATGGGCAGAACCAACTTGTAAGGTTAAGATATAATGGAGAAAATTCTCTCTCTCCACACATATAAAAATAAAAACTTCTTGGACACACCTAACTATGTTAAAGTACTATTAGCGAACTGAGCTTAGCTCGATTGGTGAAGCCAGACAGTGGGCTGCTCACCCGCTTGGACTCGAGTATGGGTAGGCGTATTTACCAGGGGGACACTGTTTATTTGAATAGTGTCCTTCTAACACTATTCATGTGAATAGTGTCTGCTGAGTACATACGCACGCGGATACGTTCTTTGGTCAAAGCGTGTGCCCGTGCTAAGACCATGAGGCTCTTGCCTCCGTTTTGTCTTAAGCGTGTGCATTGGATGTATCCACGTGGGTGTGTGAGTGCATGCGTACGTCCTTATTGTACTCGTAACTCAAAAAAAATATTAAAGAACTATTAAGTTATGCAGTGACTACTGCCATTGAGTACATGAGGAATCTTGAGAGATACCACCAAGAAAAAGCAAAATCCGTAGTTCCTTTTTTCTCCTCTGTAGAGACTTTTCCTAATATCTACAGACTCCTGAGTTTTCCTACCGCAAGCAACATCAAATTCTTTAAAATACAATGCACAAATATATATGTGCACACAGCATGTAACCAGATCAAGCAGAAAGATGGTTGGGTGGTTCACTTGACCAATGAAATGAAAACTTGGCACGTATATCATTTAAAAATGCACTACAAGTTTGCAATTCAAACCAATCATGCTCATGTACATCAGGATGGCTCCTCATGGCCAAGGAGAAGCAACCCTCTGTGCAGTCACATCTAGAACCGGCAAATCCTTCTCCTATCCACCGAAAACTCCGATGATCGCCGCCGATCATCCCGACTGGAGCAACGGCCGGAGATGAGATGGAGAATATTCGGTGTTGATATCTCTTTCCTCTGTGGAATTGTGGATGGAGAGGAAAGGTGGTGGCTGAGGTGAGGTGACCACACCTTCTTGGCCTTGGTTCCCTCCCTTTTGCTGCATGGATGGCTGCTGCAGTCGCCACTCCACTGTGTGAGAGCTGGCTCTGCTCCATCAATGTAGCTACCTCCCAGTCCCAGGCACGCAGATGCACCAGCCAGCCAGGTCCATTGCACCAATTGCATTTTCTGCAGTGGTCCATTCCATTCCATTCCACATGTATGTATGCATGCGTGTGTGCAGTGGCACAGTAACTACACAAGAACATGATGCATTATACTCCTAATTGTCAATTACAACCTGGAGTAGCCGGTGATCTATTACTCTAGTTATAGCCGCTGGAAGATGAGATTCATGTGTGTGACAGCAGAATCATCAGACTGCATGTGGTTTGGTCGGGTACCAAACCAAGATATCATGTGAGCCGGAGTCAGATGAATGAAAATGAATTGAGAAGAAATATCTGTGTTCTGTGAGCCTGTGAGAGCTACCCTACTGCTAGTGCTACTGCCATTGGTTTGCAGTGTACTACCAACAGTGTTGGTCCATGACAACTAGAAAGTAGGCTTCTGATACGATCAAATTCTCAAGAACCAACAAACACATACCAGATATTGTGATGGAAAGGAAGGGGGGAGAGAACAAAGGGAGTAATTTGGAGAATCTCTTTCTGTGTGCACATAACCATCAGTACCGTGCTCAACAAATTCTGAAAAAAAAATCCAAAAAGAAACAGAAGGGAGAGAGAAAAAATTGAGCCAATTATTCCATTCTATTCCAGTCATAAAATACTGGCTGTTATCACTCTGATTATTCCCACCACCTTGTGGAATATTAAGAGGAATTTTCCGCAGATAGACAGGATTTACTACTACTACACCATGTCCATTGGCAACAGAAAAATGCAGGAGCTGTAAAAATGTGAAGCAGTCAGACAGCACTCTAGTCTCAAGTGGTGGAGGAATATAACACATTAACACAGCACACCACAATTCAGAGACACAGAAAAAATATCTTGCTCCAATGCAGCAGAAAATAAGATAAATTAGTATCAACAATTAAATCAAGAGCAGAATTAACTTCAGGGCAGCCATTAGAGTAATTATATATATTGCACTTCCTTTGTTTAACACAGAAAGAGAAAGCTTACTGCTTCTTACATAGTGGAGTACATGATGATGCAGGCTAAACTTCACCATCACTTGATTGATATATCAATTACCAGACTAGACCCCAGAACTACTCATGATAATTAGGTCATTAACCCCAGCAACTAGCTTAGTTTGGTGCAGTTCTTAGTTGCGTATCCCCATTACAGTAAAATTTCATGGCTCAACAATTTTTTTACCACCACCTTTAATTTCCCTTCCCCCCTGAACACTAGTAAACCTGAAACACCAAAAGCATCAGGAAAAAAGATGATTTTTTTCGTGCTTTGCCATGGTATAGCTTCAGCTAGCAAGGCTGAAACATCTCAGGGGAGGAACTGAAGATGTCGTCGAAGGCAGCGCCGTCGAAGCCGAGGAGCGGGTCGGCGGCGGCACCGTTGTTGCTCATGCAGGAGAGGATGTCGTTGAGGGAGTGGAGGCGGGCGGCGAGCTCAGCGGCCTGGGTGCGGAGGACGGCGTTCTCGGCGTCGACGGCGAGGAGGCCCTGGGTGGTGAGGCCGAGCACGGTGACGACGTGGGCGTTCTCGCGGCGGAGGTGCGCGACCTGCGCGGTGAGGTCGTCGAGGTGCCGCTGCTTGCGCATGCGGGACCGTCGCGCCGACTCCCTGTTGGAGAGCATCCGCTTGGCCCGGCGCTGCTCCATGAGCGCGCGCAGCTCCTCCTCCGTGGACGAGCCCCCCGCCGCGGCCGCCGTCGCCGCCGAGAGCGAGCCCGTGCTCCCGCTGCCGCTGGAAGAAGCCATATATGTATATATCTCTTGGCCTCTTCAAGAACTGCTCCTCCTTGAAACCAAGAACAGTTGCTTCTTTCCTTCTTCTTTCTTAGCAGAAAACACAGAAATACAGGCTCTTTTTTCTTTGCCTTGATTTCTTCTTTCTTGTTCTTTGGAAACACTAAAGATTACTAGCTACAAGAAAGTAGGTAGCAGTAGTAGGGAAGTGCATGCAAATTGATGCAACAGCTACAGAAACTAGCTTAGGAAACGAAAGAGAGACGACGACGACGACGGAAATTATCGAGAGAGTAGAGTAGTAGTGGCTAGAGTAGTAGAGAGAGGAGAGGGGGAAGGAGATTCTGGTGGACCAGTGGTTTATGAGAAGACATAGAACCAGTAGAGGAAGACGACGGAGAATGACTGGACGAGGTGGGTGCGGCGCCGGAGTGTGGAGTTGATCATAAACCCCGAGAGGAGGATCTCACTGATCACAGGCGACATCAATGAGGAACTCCAAGACGAACGGAAGCATGTGCTTTCTTGGTTTCTTGATTCCTTCCGACGATCGAACCAACCAAGAAACCGACTGCCTCAAAGAAAGCAAAGCACGGCAATGGAAGGGCGAGCAGAGAGTGGCTTATAAAGAAGAGGGGTAGAGGAGCTTGGCGTTGGAGATGAGACGATGGGAGCAGCACCGGATTCGATCGGCGGGGTCGGTGGTGCCGTGGTGGTGGTCGGTGGCGAAAGCCTACCAAGCTAGAAGAATAGCGCTAGCTAGAGCTCTGCTCTCTCTCTCTCTCTCTCTCTCCTGCAGCACAAGATGCCGAGGAGGAGGGAGGGGGGGTGTTGGCTCCAACTACAGGGGGATTTATAGAGGCTGCAGCTGCGCTGGTAGTCTGGGAGGGATTAGAGGCAAGATGGGATTCTGTTTGTTCCTGGGGTTTTATTAACTAGAAGGAAAAGGGAAGAATGGGAATCTTTTTTTTGAATGGGAATGGGAAATGAATGGGAATGGGCAGTGGAAGAGCCGGGATTGTCCATGTATTTTGCAATGTAGTTATTTTTTAAAGAAGCTTTTTTGTGAAAATAGTCTTTTTTTTCTAGCTCCGAAGGGTCTTTTGTCATGCCTTCTTTAATTTTGACTTTTGAACATATATTTTTATAAAAATGATCCTCTCCTGATCTTGAAAGGCCTACATGTTGCGTCTTCCGAACTTGAGGAGAGATCTATTTTATAAAAATAGATGTTCAGAAGCTAAATTAAAAGATAGCTAAAATATCAAATACGCCAACAGTTCGGAAGAGCAGAGGAGTCACTGGATCACGTTCTCTCTCTCTCTCTCTCTCTCGAATCAATTGTTGCTGCTGCTGCACAGGAATACGTGCATTTGCAATCCTGGCTGCAGATGCTCTCGCTGAAATCAAATGCGCATTTGGCATTCTGGCTAGCTGCACTTGGGACTAGCACTAATAGATACCATCCAACTTAAATTCCAAACTTCAATCACCGAAGCAGACGAACAAGCCTTCTTTTAGTTTTTTGTGTTTTGATTTTTTAAAAGTTAAAATAAGGAGAGCAATTTTTAAAATAAAATTTTAAAATAGCTTACCGAGTTAAAAATCATATACATTGTCTATGTTAACATCTCTATCGTCTAGTATCATTTCAAAAATACAAATAAAAATTATCGATCACAGTTAGAAACCATCGGCCGCAAGCACAAATCAAACCTGTGGTTGCAACCTGCGATTGCTTACTCCTGCGTACTTGCCGCTTGATTTTGTGAATCGATTCGAATCTTCGTCGGGTCTGGGTAACAAGAACCAAAAGGAAGGGGAAAAATAAATCAGAGCTTAGCTCAACGGGTTCCCATGTAGCAGTAGCACTACACTAGCTCATTTCTTTTCGTTTTTTCACTACGGATCCTCGTGCGTGCGAACACCGTACAGACTGCTCGCACGTGCGATGAAGCAGGAGGACGCCATGAACCATGCGATGCCACGTCCACACCACCCGTTGATGCCACCAGGTGGCCGACCCGCCCAGCTAACAAGCATCGTAAATAATAATAATAATAATAATAATAATAATCCTGCAATCAATCTACAGCAATTGATGCGATTAAATACTTCACCCTGTCATGTTTGTGTATTTCATTGCAGTCCTGCAAAAGAAAAAAATAGTGGAGGGTGCTTGAGTATTTTGTTGCTAAATAGTATTCAAATTTTGAGCCCTAGAATAAAGATCCAACGGTTCAAATCACTTTACCTCATATCCTCCCATTCAAATACTATTTTGTTAAGGAGTACTCAATTTTTTAGACGTTAGGTGTACTAGTTTTACACAAATTAAACTATGTAATAATTGATGTGATAATTTGTAAAAAAAAAGGAACAAAACAAACTATAATGAACACAACAAACAAAAATTATACCAAAAAACCTACTTGTTCAAGTATGTTATGGCTCCCAACAACCTTAAACAAATTGATTACTCTTTTATCACAATTTTCACCCTGAAGAAAAAAAATCATAAAGCACAATGTGAATCACAAAGCAATATCCAATATACAAAAAATATTAAGTACTCGCAAACAAAAAACACTCAAGTACCATTTAGCAAATTCCAAAAAAGCATTGCCTCCTTTTTGATTATTTCATTTCAATAAACTAGAGGTTAATTGTTCATCCACGTAGAGTGACAGTGGTTGGGTTCTAAACACCGGTCAAAACTGACTGATTACCGTTGATGTCCATTTGATATTAGTCTTGCTGCCATTTATGTCCATATTTCTATGACATGAAATCTCTTTTTTTTTTAATTCAAAGCTAGTTATATATTTATGTGGTAGGGACAGACATTCTAATGCTCTAGCTAGACCTCCACACATTCCCATGGACAGCTTGACCTTACTAGCTATCAATCAATTGCATGCTTGTAATGTGTGACCAAGCTATGGTTGCCACAATCTCCATCCACATAACAATCTTTGTATTTTCCATACATTTTGCACCTCTGAATTTTTAGCATATCAATCCTTGTTGAAACCAGCGGCAAATCTAGCACCAGAGAACAATCACAGCAAGTGCAAAAACACACAATAGACACAAAGATTCGTTAATAAGGTTCGACAATGCTTACGTCCCTGGGAGCTGAATCGCGGCGGCTCCATCCGTATGAGGAGTTTTTTTCACGATTAGAGTTACAATAGATCGACGGTATATATTTACACCCCAACTACATGTTCAACTCAAACACCTAGTCCGTACCACGAGGGGCTTCGTCCCCCACACCCCCAGCCCACAATATTTTGCAACCCCATACAAACTGTGTCTCCTTCCCATATAGGGCTATGTCCGAAAAAGTGACACTCTGTTTTTTCGGACACACCATCTTCCTTTTCATATACGAGCCATACACAATAAATCTCTACTTGGCAAATGAACCACCCTGAAGAAAACACCATCTCTACCTTAATGAACACATCACTTTGAAGAATAAAAAGAAAACACCTTGATACTCCTCACACACCGTGAACTGGGGGTTACCTTCTTGCTCAGCAGCTTGTGACTCCCAACATATTGAGGCAACGCTCAAACTTGTTGGCAGTGATGGGCTTGGTCAACATATCCGTAGCATTATCATCAGTGTGCACCTTCATCAAATCAATCTCCCCAGAGTTAATCAACTCTCTATCCCTGTGATATCTTGCATGAAATCCTGCGATACCTTGCATGAATATGCTTCGTCTTGGCATGATACACCTGATTCTTTGCAAAATAAATTGCACTCTTACTATCATAATACACTAGAACTCCACTTTGCTTAATGTTCAGTTCCTTCACTAGTCCTACAATCCATAACACTTGCTTTTTAGCTTCAGCCACGGTGATGTACTTTGCTTCAGTCGTAGATAATGTAACAATAGACTAAATTGATGACTTCCAACAAATGGACCCTCCACCTAGAAACATATCCTGTAGTAGACCTCCTATTATCCAAATAACCAGCATAGTCAAAATCCACATATCCAATAACTAAAGGATTATCTTACTGTCAGCCAAAAATAATACCATGACTTGCTATCCCTCTCATGTATCTGAATAACCACTTGGCTGCCTTCCAATGTCGCTTCCCTGGTTTAGCCATAAACTTGCTGACTTGACTTACAACATGCGCCAAATCTTGCCTTGTCAAACCATTGCATACATTAAGGAGTTGACTACACTAGCATAAGGAACATTCACCATCTCTTCAATGTCCTTGTCTGATATAGGACAAACTTCATAAGAAAGTTTAAAGTGTTGTGCTAATGGAGTACTTACAGGTTTGGCCTTACTCATATCAAACCATTCCAAAACCTTCTCAACATACTCCCGCCGAGATAATCACAGTTTTCTTGAGCTTCTATCCCTATGTATTTCCATATCCAATATTTTCTTTGTTGCCCCTAAGTCTTTCATATCAAACTTAGCAGAGCCTTCAAGCCAATCACATCACTCATGTGCTTTGCAGCAATTAGTATGTCATCAACATATAGTAGCAGGAAAATAAATGAACCATCATTAAGCCGTTCAACATAAACACATCAGTCATACTCACATCATCTATAGCCAATCTTCAACATGTACGAGTCAAAATGTTCGTACCACTACCTTGGTGACTATTACAACCCATTCAATGACTTCTTTAACTTGCGGACCAGGAGCTGACTTTTCGATTCAGTGAACCATTCTAGCTACTCCATGTAGATTTGCTCATCAAGAGCACCATGCAAAAACACCGTTTTCATGTCCATTTGTTTCAAGTGCAAATCCCAACTAGTTACTAATGCAAGAAATGTCCTAATAGAAGTATGTCTCATAACCAGAGAGAATACCTCATCATAATCAAGCCCCTTTTTTGTGAATACCCTTTTACAACTAATTGGGCCTTGAATTTTTCCCTTGTTTTTCTGATACTGCTAACTTTCAATCCCACGAGAAGACATGTTAGCTGTCAAGTCTAATTCTTCAGTAACGACTCAATCTCTTCTGTTATTTCAATTATCCATCTATCTTTCTCCTCGCTTGTAATTACTTCTTGAAAATTAGTTGGATCATCAGTACTAACAACAAGAGTAAAGGAAACTTGGTCTTCATACCTGAACCTCTCTGGAGCTTTCACATTGGTGTGTATCTGTCTATCTCTTGCCAATTAAAAATTCTATAAATTATCTAAAGTGGAACTTCTTGTAGTGGAACTCCCATCCCAAGTCTTTGAACAATGTTCTAACTTCACCTGCACTGTATCTGAACCTGTAATATCCTGTTCCACCTCCTCTTTATTCTATTGTAACATTGATTTCTCATCAAAGACAACATCCCTACTCATCACCACCTTCTTTGATGATGGTGGCGTTTTGGCCTCCCCAACCATAAGTCCTTTCGAGTGTTGTCTCTAGCGCCAAGTTTTTTGGATGGAGATGGTGGTGTTCCGACCTCCCCAACCACAAGCACTCAACTCCTCAACTACAACACTCTTGAGCCTTATCTCGAGCGCCAAGTTTTTTTCATGGGAGACGGAGGCATTCCAGCCTCCCCAACCACAAGCGCTCATGAGACTTGTATTGAGCGCTAAGTTTTTTGGATGGAAAACGGTGAGGTTTTGGCCTCCCCCAACCACAAGCACTCTTGAGTCTTGTCTCAAGCGCTATGTTTTTTTGATGGCACCGTGTGCCATCATCCAGGCTCGTTGTCTTCCATGCGCACCATCCTAGCTTCGACCAACTCCTCTACTGCCACTACTATTTGGGCTTGACCCAATGGAGTCCACCCACGATGGTCTTGAGTACTGCCTCTGCTTCAACCCTGTCATGCATCGGGTGCGAGTCTAGGTTGGGGACAATAGACCTAGCCACGGTGTTGTTGCCTTCCCTATCCTCTAGGGCATCGAGTCCCAGACAAGGTTTGTGTTGTGCCAAAGACAAGGTTTGCATCACTCCCGAGAAGGTGGTTCACTGCGCCTGCTGCCTTGACCCTTCAAGCATGTCGACAAAGCTTTTCAAGCATCTTAAGAGTGATGGCTTGACGTTGACATGGTTCGATCGGTCTTGACGACTTTGCCTCAGCTAAACTTCACTGTGCCTCGGTCAAACACTCCTCACAAGGTCATGCCTCAGGCGAGTTGAGTATCCAACACTTTGATGCACACCTACTTGCACCATGGGCTACCCCTCCAGGAGTCGGCTAGTAGGCACTTCAGTGCATGGCTCCTTGCCTCACAGGAAACTCATTAGTTTCTAGTACTTTGTGCCCCAGTGCACTCCTCTAGTCATCTGGTTAGTTGGCCTAGCAAGGAGCAACACTCCTCAATGGCTTCACCCCAATATGATATGACTCGACATACATGACATTCCCTTGACCAACTTGACCTTAATCTATTGGCATCTCCTCAATTATGTGCATCCGTTGGATTGACCGCTTCACCTCAACAAGTCACCTCAGTGCGGTGTGATCAGCCTCGAGGCCAATCCCTCGACAAAACATAGCTCGCATTGGGCACTCCTTACTTTATAGGCCGCACCTCCATGAGCCCAGCATGTGGCACGCCTCTTAGCTTCTAGCATCATGCCTTGACAAGTCGAGCAGACTATGGCTTAGCGCATATCCCCTCACCTTGAGGGTCAAGCCTTATTAGGTTGGTCCCTGGTATGCATACCGATGACGAACATCTCGGTGTGTTGGCGTGCAATGGTTGATCACGTGTCGATATGTTGTCTAAGTCAGTGTCAGCAATCAAGCTCATGCATAGGGATGAGTAAGCCCCAGTTAGCCTCACACGCCTTAAAGCTTTTTCATGTCTCGATTTAGCAAAACATCTAGGCCCATGTCGACAAGTTCACACAACAACCCATTCACCTAAGAGCTCTGCACACCTTGGACTAACAAATTAGGCACACTCATTTCTACATGTTCAAATGAGTCAACCTTTGGCGCCTTGGGGTTTTGTCGTTCTTCAATGGCTAAGCCTCAGCCATACCTATGTGAGTCAAGCTTGGTACTTCTATGCATACATTCACCCCTCGAAGGCCATAAGTCAAGAATTTGCTTTATGAGGCACTTCTTTAAGCTAAGTCCTAGCTCTATGCCTCCGTGTAACTTTGGCATCTAGGCGGTAGATGCTTGACTCCATAGCTGTCCGTGATCCCGTATCCTTTTATGCGATGGTAAACTTCCTATCATATGAAATTCACATGAGGACTAAGGTATTTTAACATGTTATTGGAGTGCAAAGTAGGTTACCAGTGGAATCATTGCCCCGAGGTCATGCACTGACCCCTTTTATAGGTCGGTGCATCGGCCCAGATAGGCAGTTGACGATCACTCTATTGGCGAGAAGCTACTATGGTGGGAGGGTCCCCATGCTACAACAGGCTGATGATAACTTTGGCAAGGCAAGGTGCGCCAAAGTGTGCCATAACTTTGGCGTGACGTCACACATGGGGAATCTATCTTGGACGAGGTCCGTGCACCAACCCTGGATGAGTTCATGCCACCTTGGACAAGGTTTAAGGGCCAACCCAAGAAGAATTCCAAAGCCCAACATCGGACGGGGTCTGGAGGCCAACCTCAGATGGGGTCCGTAGGCCAACCTCCAACGGGTCCGAAAATAACCTCGAGCAAAGTCCGTGGGTCAGCCTTGGAGTTCCTCGGATGCAGTGGGATCCACTTGTCATTAGGGATGAAACTACCCTTAAGAGTAAGCTAGGCCCTAAGAGTAGACTTGTAATTTCACTCGCCTCTTCTCCCTCCCACTTATAAATAAGACCCCTTGTAAGTGGAGAGGTGGAGGTCATTTGTAACACTTGACACCTATATGCAATACACTTGTTGATCCATTCTCATTGAGTCTCTTCGCATCCTCGGCGTTCATCAAATCTGACCGGGGGTGCTTACAAATTTATTGTACGATCTCATATCAATGACACCTTTCCTGGCATCATGATGACACTCGGCTTCCCCGACAATTTTGGAACTTGATATTACCATCATATCCACCACTGGTAGCTTCCACTCTGGTTCTTCATCGTCTTGGTTTCTAACCACTTCGCTAGCCTTGGTCATCTTCTGGTGGCTTTGGACCTCAGATTTTTCTTAGCGTAGTCCAGATCTCTTGACCGCTTTGGATCTAAAGTCTCCTAGCTTAGTTTCGGTTCTGTCCGCCTCATAATGATGTAGCTCTGGAATCTTACAACCAACAACAATAAACAAACCATTATGTAGCACCGTACAATACACAAAATTATCAATTGACATAATTTGTCCATACAAATGCACCATGCAAAATGTATGCACCTAAACAACGACACCCATGTCGTGTCCACACTCAACCAACTCAGCTTAAATCAACTCATGCTCCAAATGTCCAAGGCCAATCTGACCGCCAATCATAGGTTGGTCAGACCGCTAGCACCTCGACCGATCAAACTACCAACTAAAGACCGATCTGACCACTGCCTTCCATAGCCGGTCGACCGCCAGCCTTAGGCCGGTCAGACCGCTCATAGCTTGTTTGACCATGGCCCTAATGCTGGTTAGACCATCGGCAATAGAATGCAACTGAAAAAATTGAAAACTCTTGAAAACCAAATTCAAACTCTACAAACTATTTGAACCAAAAGTCAATTACTTATAACAACCATGGGGTGACCTCACATGGTCTCAGAATCTTCCCTTTGATGAGTATATTTACAAACACCAAAAATGCAAGAAATTGAGTTTGTTTTTTAAATGAAAAGCAAGAAGTTACAAAAATCACATATGGTCCAATTGAAAGACAAAGAAGAACTCATGACCATGTTGGCAAAGTGTGGATGGGGCAAACATCAAAAAAGAACAAGTGTTCCACAAAAAGCTCAAAATCACACCTAAAACCTCATAAAAGCTCAATTTTGCTTATGGACCAACAAAAATAGCAATTGCTCACAATGATCGTTTTAATAGCAAGAAAAAAGAATCAACAATGCAAAAGAGAGCAAATGATATCCAATGAAGCTCCCCCTCACTCAGATATCTCATTTTTGTATTTTAGGTTTCAATTGAGCAAGTTTTACAACTATACCACTTATACTTGCAACGTATACTACTAATACCACAAAAATAAATGTTCTCCCCTTTTATGCAATTTTCACCCCTTAATGCATTTTCCTCAAACACTTTTCCCTTTTAGAAATATAGACATCAATGGCTAAAACTCTCTTTCAAAATATACATGGCACCACTTGGAGCAAAAGAAGCATAAGAGAGAGTATGTATGCACACATGAAGATGGAAAACCTAAAAAGCTTTGAAGATTATTGAAAGTGAGCTTCAAATAAAAAAGAATGTAATATCCTGCAATCAAACCCTCATAAGGACCTACTCATGAATATGAAAAAGGATGTAAGAAAAACAAAATTGGGGAGGAAAGAGGGGGAAGTTCGTTCAATCCCTTTGACCAAGTCGTGTGGGAGGTTAGGGACATTGGGCTAGGGGTAGGGGAAGAAAAATCCTAGACACCACCCCTGGAAGCCCTAGCTACTGCCCCTACCATGCCTTGCAACATCCTTGCTATGCCCTACTATGCATTGCCATGCCAACCCGACAGTTGCAATTGCATGTCGGTTAGGAGGAGAAGGAAAGGAGGAATAAGAGGGAGCTGGCAGGTGGCAAAGGAAGAAAAAGGAATGAGAAGAGTGGAACCAGCCGGGGAAGAAGAAGGAAGGGGAAAAGGGGAGCCAGCCAAGGAGAAGATGAAGAGGAAGGAGAGGGGGAAGGGGGGAAAGGGAAGTGAGAAGGAGGGAAGAGAAGGGTGCAGGTAATTCCACTCTAATCCATGTTTTCTTGTTCTCAAGCCATAATATATTGATTTTGGGGATGTGACGGTTTTGGTCATAGTAGATGGGAATTTTAGAAGACGCATTTTAGGGATTGTTGTTCGTTAAGATCACTATTCTTTTTTGTAATTAAGTTTTGGGGTAGTTATGTTGTGTTTCATGGCTTCCAATATTAAGAAAGTTGTAGATAATTATGTGAAGTTTCTATAGATTCCAAGATCAAGTAATTTGGTGTAAGCGGTTTAGGAGTTATGGTTTTGGGAAGTTTGCTATCTAGAATTGGTCGTTGCTAGACACAGTGATGGTATTCTATAGATTAGCCATGGGAGATGGCTGAATTCATTCTTTGGCATAACTAGAGAAAGGTAGAAAATTTCTTGTAGTTTTCAAAAGTGGTATGGTTCATTGTAGTTGTTGTTGTAGAATAAAATATATTAAATTACTAAGTCTGCTATCCAAAAATTTACAGAACTATCTTCGGGGTGGAAAACGGGGCTTAGATGAAATAATTAGGGTTTCTCACCAACTAAAAAGTCGAAGAAAATTTCATGTAGGTTCTATAGAACATATGGTTTAATGTATTGGTGTCAGGACCAGATTTTCAAATCCAAACCATCTGTGTATTACCGCGCTAGTCCTAGATCAAAACTAGTGCACACAGTCAAACAGTGATTATTACATAACCAAAGATGATTTATTACAATAATATAGCACTAGCATTAAAGTCACTTAGTACCAAAGAGGCTACAAAACCTCACTTAAAATACAAACTCAAAGCAGAAGCAAAAGAAAATAAACTCCGAAGAACGACTCATCAATTTGCCATAGGCAATTGACTAGAGAAACGCAATCTAAGCCTTAAAAAATCCTTTGTCGAATCTGCACGTGAATTATTCGTAGTCTCCTTTTGTATCTTCGTACTCCTATGAGATGATTTGTAGATTGCAAGATAAGTATATAGAGTACTCCGTAAGTCTTTGAAAAATGCAATTATATGCATGGCTTAACAAAGGAAGGATAGTATGATTCTTTTGCACAAAGCAATAATTTTAGTTCAATTACCATTATAAATTTCCAAAGCGTCAATTTGATAACATAATTGCAATAACTGGAATTAGATAATTTCTAGTGAAGGTTCTAGCCGCCAACACTAGTATTAAGGATCTAACCGCCAAGATTCAATGAATCTGGTTCTATCTACCTAATTGTCGCTAGCTGCCAGAGCACACCTGAGAGCTCTAACCACTCCCACACTTTCAAAAACTCGTTTAAAAACAAAACAATGAATCTACCATGTGAAATCGCACATTACCACCTTTGACTGTAAGCGTGGCTATTTGAATAGTTTTATACTCTGTATAAGTTGTACAAGTTTACTCACAAGACATGATTACTTCATATTACGACTAGATTAACACACTTCCTTTAGTGTGTGATAGACAAACCATGACAAGGCCTTTACAATACACTAGCATAACTAGAATCCACCCACTAAGGTTTCACCGTGAATGGATTCAATCTGCCCAAGTCAGAAACCCCTTCATGTGTCGTGTGGCAATGGTGCTATCTAGCATCCCACATCAGCCATATGGTAGAATCTAAGCTAAGATAATGCAAATTAATTAGCCAGGTTATACATATTTAGACTTATGGTTGTATAGTAGTGCTCAATTTGAACAATCACAAGTGTTAGTCCTTAATTAACTAGGGCGGCACATTCACGATACAAGTTCTCGTGTTCAATCTGCACCAACCCAAATTTACGATTCACCCAAGTCTAAATTATTTTTATCATTTTATTTTACTTTAAAAACAACAGCAATGCCTATTTCTACAAGGTCACTAGAATAAAATTATTAAAGCATATGATAATAATTTTTCACCCCTAGGGTTATAATGACCAGGTAGCTTATCTAAGCAGATCTACCATTTCTAGAATTATCAAATAGTATTATAATCTCAATACTAAAATCAGGGAATCCTAAGGTGACAAAAGTGCAGGGATTTCAACATCAAATGAGGGTATAGCAATGTCGGTATAACTAATGACCTTAAGAAAAGTTATCATTTTATGTGAAATACCAATACATATAAATTAAAACTGTAAATAACTTTGATAAAAACTTGGATCAACGTGGTCAAAGAAGACTTGTGTTCTGTGGTTGGGGTCTTTTCTTGTTGGTCGAGAACTTCTTCGACGATGTCGGGTCCTACATGTAAAATGAGAAACACAAATAAATAAATACAAATAAAATCACAAAAACATAAAATTTATACTATAAAGAAGATTAGGATTTTAGATGAATTTAGAAACTTGAATAACTAGATTCAGTGTTCGTACGAAGAAGAACAAGCAATCAAAAGATCAATTGAAAAACAAATGCTGAAAATTGCAAACAAATGACTATTTCATAGCATATTTTTTGCTGGATTTTTGGAATTATTAAGGTGTATGGCATGTGGGGCCCACTCAATCATTCGCTCAAAGCAAACTCAAGAAGAACTAATAGAGGCCAATACTTGGGAACATAGTAGAGGTTTTGGAAAAATTTGATTCTGCTCATGCACAAGCAATTTTCGGGAACAAGGGGCTACCATGGTAGTGTATCTCAAAGAGATAGAAACAAACTCAAATTTGTAGGATTTGGTTTTAAGCGACGAGGCAAATAGATCAATAAATCATGAAGGGACTGGAAGGAATAAATTCCTTACGTGAAGGCCAAGGTGGTGCGGTAACCAATTGTAGAGAGAACGAAAGAGGAGAGACAAAGGAAGGAAAAAAGGAAAAAAGAATGGAAAAGGTGGGCCAAGAAAAATAGGTTGGACCTAGAAAATAGAATGGATATTTTTTGAAGATTAAGATTTGTGTAGATTTGAATTTGAATTTTTAGGATTTGAATTTGAATTTGAATATTCGGATTGGAATTGAAATTTTGAGATTTACTTCTAGGATTACACATAAAATCTAGATACTATTAAATAATTAATTTGAAATTATTTTTTTTAAAGAAAGTAATTTTTGGGATGTTATATTTGGATCCTCGAATTAATAGTTATGATATTTCAAACATCGGGATAGTAGAGGGGAATGTCTAGTAGATGTGGGAAAAGTTGGATTGGCTGTCGAATTACATCGTTGCTATTTTATTTGTTGTTTGTACTATTATTGCATATGTTAAGATGACTTGTTTGCTATAGGCGAAGTTGGTATGGGTTTGTTGTCTTCCACACATTGCTCCTCTTTGTGTGCTTAAAGACAAGTACATGTTAGAATAGTAGAATGTTGCTTATTGTTATTTTAGATATCTTGCTTTACTTGCCATGATTATATTTATACCCATATGTATTGTTATATATGTTGTGGTTTGATGAAGTTGAAAGAATGATGATAATGGCTAATGAAAATGTAGTAAATGGGTATTGGTAATGTTGCATAGTTTGCATACATAACATGATAAAGCATATGAGCTAGGTCAGTGAGTAAGTACTATAACTAGTCTAGAGTATATGAGTCAGGTTGGTGAAAAACCTATATGACTAATCCAAAGCGATCTTGAAAAAGACCTATAGAGATAGGCACCTCCGCAATCTGTCCAAGATATTCTTTGGCGAGGTCATATCCATCACGTGATATATGACCTAATCCGAAAGATATAGACGTATGATCACGGCTGTTTGTTCCTTCAACTCATCTCAATCATCATCCTCCAACGCTATGCTTTACGGGATACAGCTCCTTTCTTTGCATATATGAGCCATATATAACAATTCTCTGTTTTTTCAGCACTTGCCATTTTTTTCTGGTTTCAGCCATTTTGCATAAGCTTGCGAGTTCAGTTTTGTAACCTTGCACGCCAGTAGAATCAAAAGGTTAGGCATGTACATGTACGGTAGTATGGACGGATAATTCCAGTCCTCAGACCGGGCAGGAGGAAGATGATAAGAACACTATTGAGTGGAGCGTTGCAGGCAAGAGAGAGATGTTACACATCTCAATTCTGGATCAGCTCATTTCACTCACTCCCCTGGAAAGGAAATTGAAGCTAGCTCAGAAAAGAAGAACAGGCAGCAGCCATGTACACAGATAGATTTTTTTTAATTCAGAAAAAAAAGAGTATACAGACAGAATCATGTAACTAGACCCTGTTGTATCTGTGATCCAGTTGTTCATGTATACATGGCCCTACAGCAATCATCAAGCAGGTAACTCCAGGACAACAGATTTCACAATCATGCTTCTCTTTGAATGGGACAGTATATTCACTACTTTTTTCACGAAAATGGGGTGTGAAATTGACCCCAAAAAAAAAGAGGAAAAGAAGTATTATGTACTAAGTTAAAGAGTAAGAAAGATTCCCATTGGATATAGATCAGAGATTCCGATAAGTCACTCATTCAAATTTCAGAGGCATAAAAGTGCATGATGAAAGCAACCAATATATACATGGCACAGTGGGACCTGAAAGGCTAGCAGTAGCCGGTTCTTGAAACATGTTGGATGGATCGATCGATGGAGTTGGTTGATGGTATGATCCTTGTTTTCTTGGCTTTCTCTGCGGCTTTTAATGTGTTAAAGGGGGGCAGAAAGATTTGGGCTCTCCCCATGCAGCGCTGTTCTCGCTTTTCCCAAGCCGTCGTCTGTATTGGCACTTGCAGTGACTCATCAGAATTCAGAGAATTCTCAGAGATGTTGTGCAGCCTCCATGCTGCCATGTTGGAGGTCGATAGCCACTCAAAAAGTGTGTAGCATCATTTTGTGTAGATAGCCGGCCCATACGTCGAAATTCAGAGCACTGTCGTAGACCGATTTCTCCGGAAAAAGGCTAGCTAGCTTGGACATCAACTTTGCAACGCCACGCATGTGTCTCATGATTTGTTTAGCCATATATGCCATGCCAAGTTCTGTAATTCACAAATCGTAGAAAGAGAAATATAAATAGAATTTACATGTGCGTTTTTCAATTATGCGGAGGACTCTATTGATCTTTCTTATTAATACGAAGACACGGAGCTCTCGCGGGGTTCTTGATATGCTTAGGGTTTGATTTTGACAAGAGGAGATCAAAATTAATAAAAAATATATATATGTACACGCCCTTAACAATGTGTTGAATGTAGTATATGATTGCGCAAGATCGATTGCAGTACTAGCTACCACTACTACAGAAACACTATTCGTAGACGCAACATCACAGATGGTTTTGTGAAACCGCCTGTGAAAGGCTAATATCATAAACAATTCTTGGCAAGAACCGTATGTGAAGTATCATAGACGGTTCTTTCTGAGAATTGTCTGTGATACTGGACATATCACAGATGGTTTTTAATAAAAAAAACCGTCTGTGGATTATCATATACGGTTTTTATTAAAAATTGTCTGTGATAATCCCGTATATATGCTGCTCAGATCTGCGTCTGTCTTCATGAGTTTGATCCAGATCTAGGCGCCCTGGCCTCCTCCTCCCTCCGAGCCCGGTGCCCTCCTCCTCCCCCGAGCCGTCGCCGACTTCCCCCAAGCTTGGCGCCCTCCTCCTCCCCCTGAGCGCCGCGCCCTCCTCCTCCCCCAAGCCGTCGAGCGTGGCGCCCTCCTCCTCCCCCGACTTCCCCGAGCGCAGCGCCCTCCTCCTCCCCCCGAGGTGAAGATAGAAGATTTGTAATGATGTGAAGGATATCTTTAATTCATGTTTTATATAGAATAAATATTGTTGTTCATATAGATGTTTCATGTTTCTGTAGATGCATGTTATTCATGTATATGCAAGTTTAATGTATATTTGTGATGATCTATTATTCATGTTTAATGTAAATATTTCTATTATTCATGTTTCATGTAAATGTTTCTATTATTCATGTTTCATTTAAATATTTTTGTTATTTCATATCATTTTCATATTGAAGACAACGATGCATGTTATTCATGTAGATGCATGTTCCATGGGAAGAGTTTACGGCGATGAAGATGACCGAAAATTTTAGAAGTGCAAGTGCGGCTCTTGAAAGAAGCGCTAAGTGTAGAATCTCATTGTAGGAACAAATCCATAATCAACGAACTTGTCAGACTGCATAAGCTAGCAATACTTGGATGGGCGATTGCTTGTTTATGATAGAAGAAAAGGCATGTTACCTTCTAAGTGCAAAAGCAATCGCTATCTTTTTATTGATCTATTACTCCGAATCGAGATCTTGCGAAAGGAACAGATCCATAATCAACGAACTTGTCAGGCTGCACAAGCAATATTTAGATGGACGATTGTTTGTTTATGATGGAAGAAAATGCATGTTACCTTCTAAGTGCAAAATCAATCGCTATCTTTTTATTGGTCTATCACTCCGAAATCGAGATTTCACGAAAGGAACAGATCCATAATCAACGAACTTGTCAGGCTACACAAACAATACTTGAATGGACGATTGCCTGTTTATGATAGAAGAAAATGCATGTTACCTTCTAAGTGCAAATGCAATCACTATCTTTTTATTAGTCTATCACTCCGAATCGAGGTCTTGCGAAAGAAACAGATCCATAATCAATGAACTTGTCAGGCTGCACAAGCTAGCAATGCTTGGATGAGCGATTATCTGTTTATGATAGAAGAAAATGCATGTTTGGATAAGATTAATCTTAATTGTACATGTGTATTTGTTAATGGATATTTTATTTTATTTCAATTAATTGATTTGCGAAATGGATGTTTTTGTTTCTAAAATGAATTAAGATGTGAATTGGATGTATATATGTATATACTGATCTGCTTGTTTTAGAGGGTATAGCTAGCATTTCCTGAGGCTAGCCAACCGTCTGTGATGTATTTTTTATTAAAAACCGTATGTGATATTTACAACACAGTCGGTTCGAAAGCCGTCTGTGTTGACTCTAGTATCATCACTGACCCATTAATTCGAGCGCTCATGCAACCATTTGTGATTATGTTTTCCAACCGTCTGTGATGACGTTTTCTGTAGTAGTGTACTTTTGTAGGACGACAAAAGTGTGAGACCATGTAGAGGTTATTTTATGATTATAATAAGTAATTAACTTTTAGTTTAGAGAGTTTATAGAGTTTGAATTTAATTTTTTGAGAGCTTATAATTTTTCAGCTACTTCTATTGCTGGCAAGTATGACCGGTATTGAGGCTATAGTCATACCGGCCAAGAGCGGTTTGATTGGCGTAGGGCTGGTGGTCAAACCGGCTAGGTGCAGTAGTACCAGAATTGAATAGTGGTCTAACCGGGGTGCGGTACCACTGGATTCTAGTTGGTAGTAGCTAGTTTCTAGTGAACTTGTTTTGGGGTGATGTTTATCAAATCCCTTTATCTTTTAATAGAAATAGAATTTGTTTTCTCGCAATCCAAACGGAACCTTAGTTCTTTGAAACTAGCTATCAAAACTCTCCATTCCATATACGACCCTCAATAATGACAGATTTCTTGAGCGCGCGGTTGATGATGGTGCTTGAGTTGAAGTCTGCAGTCCCCAGCTGCGCTGCGAGTTGGCATCGTGCATATCGATTCAACCTCGTCGTGCATATGGTGGGGTCGTGGTGCTGTCGGCGAGTTAATGGTGCGGGCGCCGCCATCTCTCGATCCTTCGATCCCGGTAACCACCGTACGTTCAAACGCTTCGGCCGCGCGCGGCAAGCTCGCTGGGGTCGACGGTGGGCCGGCGTGCATTGCATTGCGGCACGGCGGAGAGCTATGGTGGTCCATAGGGAAAATAATTGCCGTATGTCTAGTGAGATATTGTCACTATATGTGTCCGCGGTTAACAAATACCACCGTATATTTGCAGCGTGTGTCCATGTAGAAAGAGGTCATGAGTTCAAATACCATGTGTCGACAGCTAGGGACCATGTATGCAGCATGAGTTGAAAAGTGTGCATTGCTATCAGAACGGTTAAACAATTCTTTGGTGAGGGCGGATTGGTAAATTTCCTTGAGTTGAAACTTTCAGATTTAAAATTTTCAAATTTTCCTGGTTTTATTTTTTTTGTGTTAGAGAGGAAGGGAGGGGGTGTGGGGAAGGGAAGGGGAAGGAGGAAGAGGTTGGAGATGGAAGATGAATAGAGAGGATGACATGTGGTGTTCTAGAAGGGTATCCTAAAGTTTTTGAGCTAAAAAATAACCTCAAAGTAGACACCCTCTAAGGCTGCACTCCAAACAGCTGCAGCGACAGCGTTAGATGATAGCTTCTGGCTTCGTGCGCACTGCAGTAGGTTTGTCTCTTTCCCTTTTTTTTTTTGGTATTTTTATGTTTTGTTTTTTTTTTCTCGTATTTCTTTGCATTGTCCGTGATAGGTTAGCGTGCTGCTTTTATTTTTATATTTTTTTAATTTAATTATGTCTAATAAGACAACTCAACTACAGTAAAAAAATATCAGCCAGTTACAGTAAAATTTCAGCCAAAAGTTATCGCTATTCCAAACGTCCCTAATAGCCTCAAGAAATGACAGCAGCAAATTGAGGAGACTGATGTGAGATCTCGCTCCACATAGTTTCAATTTCTGATTTTTTACTTTCTGTTTATTTAAACAAAAAGCTATTTGGAATACACGGTTTCTAATTTCTACTTATTTTAACTTTTTTAATTTTTAATTTTTTTGCATGGTATATGGGTCTGTTCTTTTCAACTTCTCAAAACAACTTTTGGTTTTGCTACAGTATCTAACTTTTAAACGGAGTATTTTTTTAAGATAAAGTTTACAAGTTAATTATAATACACGTTAAAAACTTAACATATGTACCATCCAAAATCACAAGCGAATATCTCTCTCCGTAATCTCTGTCACAAATAATTAAAATTTAAAATTTTCAATTAAAAATTATAAACCGCAGCTAAAAAAATAAATCCTATATATTGTTACCTCCCTCCGCTAACTCGACGGATGATCCGAATTGTAGCCTAGCCTGTACGGTCTTTCGGCCAGGCCGGGCGGGTCAATGGTGTGCGATTTCTGACATGCGTGATAATGACCCGGATAATGCAACTCCGCAGCACGTTCTCCGTCCGGATACAACTCACCTTTTTCCTCCTCTTTTTCTTTCCCACAGGATAAAATGGATCCATGCATGGAGCATTGAGATTCATCTATCTGCTTGCTTGTGATGCCAAATAAACGAGGAGAGCTAGATTATGGAACCGCTCAATTTAGTTTCTGATTTATATTTTTTAACTATTTATTAATTTTATTTTTTCTGATTTTTTTATTTTAGAGTTTTTATTTTTTCCTATTTCTTTACATTATTTATGATGGGTTAACATATTTTTTTATTTTTAATTTCTTTTAAATATAATTATACTAAATAAGTTAACTTAACTATAGTAAAAAAATAAGTAACTATAATAAAAAAGGTTATAAGCTAATGCTATTCTTTTAACATCCCCTATGTTTGCGTACGCAAGGTATTCTTCGGATCCCCCGCCATAGAGGAGAATGGAAATTGTCTCTCCCCTTTCCCGACCCCCGCTCAAGATGGAGGCTTTTTCACTATTTAGCGATTAAAGTACTGTAGCAGCGACAAGATGCACTGTAGCACTTTCGTCTTTATTTGATTTTTTTTGTATTTTTGGTTTTTGTGTTTTGTTTTTTTCCCGTATTCATTTGCATCGTACACTCTAGATTAGCGTGCCGTTTTTATTTTATATTTTTTTAGATTTAATTATACCCAATAAATCAACTCATTTCTGATGTTTTTGACCAACTCTGATGTTTTTTCAAAAAAGCCAAAAGCCATCGCTATTCCGATCACCCCTAATAAATTCCTTGATCAAGGAATAAGAAATGAGGCTTAGGATACGTTTGGTTTTCAGGGCTATATGATTAACTAGGTCAGCTAATCCTAACATTTGGAGATCCTCTTTTTCACCGTAACCTAGTGTGATTTTTCAAATGAGGCCAAACATCCTCCATGTTATACTGTCGCCATCGGCAAAGCTAGAAAGAAAATAGAGATGGGTTTAAAGCATACTGATAGTGAGAAATATTAGTGAAGTTATACTCGAAAACATCGTAGTATACACATAAAAACGGGCCAAACAAAATAAAATCAAATCAAATAAAAAAGTATAAAATAGGTACTCGGAAGTATATTATGAATTTAGATGAATTTAAAATTTTGAACCACTTGATTCCAAGTTTGAATGGCAGAGAACGGGTCATTGGAAGGTTTATCGAAGAAGACAATATAGAATAAGATAAGGGAGACAATGTGCAGTGGTACTGTTTTTGTGAGTGATGCCTATTGATATTGCTGGACAACACAGTTTTTGGAACAAGTTTATCATGATTTTAATTTGGTTCTAGCAAACTAGAAAGAAATCGTACCGTGAAAAGCAGCGGTAACTTTTGCTCTCAAGCAACGAAAACGCTTAGAGCGGAGAGAAAGGCAAGAAGTAAGCAAACAGCAAGCAAAATGACAAGCATTACTAAAAGTGGGTTGTTGGTTATTACTAATAGCAGAAGACTTTTGATTTGCTTTGCTCAAGCAAAATGGCAAGCAGCAAGTAATGTGAGAGTAACAAATAAATGTGCAAAATTATTTCAACTTTGTTTGTTGGTTACCAGCGGGGGAGGTGAGGCTCAAGCCTCACTAAGGCCCCCCGCTGGCTACGCCCGATGTTGCTTCTCAAATGTAGAGGAGGTGTATCAAGCTGCCCAGAGCTAGGTGTGTACTGGAAGGCTAAGGTCGCTAGGAAGTTGAGGATCTAACTGGGAGATTTGGTTTCGGGACGTCTCACGGTTCATGTACGGTACTACAATAACGTGTTTTTAAATGTGTCTTTTTAAAATGTGTCTATAAAAATTGATTATAGTATATAATGTACCGACTTCAGCTGTACCGACTAAAATTATATGCAACCATCTTTCTTTGTAACCTCTCTCGCAAACAACTACAATTCAAAATCTAAAAACCATTAAGTCACAACCCAAAAAACCTAACCAAAAGCTTTGGGGGAGCTGTTGATGTATGGCGTTATCCTGATATGTTGAGAGTTGAGACCACAGGAGCAATGAGGTGACACCACTAGCTAGCAAGCTAAGCTAACCAATGTGCTTCTTTCTTAGTACCCAAGGCATTGCACAACAGGGAACCCTAGCTAGCTAGCTTAGCTGTGGCTGTATATGTGTTGGTGCTTCCAAGGGACATGGCAACTACATGTGCCTTCGAGCAGCACTTCATGCATACAAGGACCTACACCCAAACGAACCCTGCAAGTTGCTACTATGACCATATTACAATTGTGATGGCTTTTTACAAGACTCCCTGCTCTCGACCTCCTCGCGTGCATAGCCTCAAAGCTGAATAAACCGACCGGTTATCTACCTGTTACATATGATCATGGCCGGTCCATATATGTCGCCTTTCAAAATAGAAAGTTTTCGAAGTACAAGAACCGGAGAAAAGGCAGAAGAAAAATAAGGGCCGGGAGAAAAAGATCAACTCATCGTCTGGCTGGCTTCTGGCGAACAAGAGGCCAGGGGACCGGTTGAGATTTTTTTTTTCTTTCTCAAACCGGTTTTCCATGCCCTGTCGATCATGAGTGAGAATGTGCTGAGTTCCTTTCGATCCAGACCCCCACATCCGATCATCAACTTGGCCGTGGTTGTGGGGAGGAATACATTTGTGCATCGCAAGTTGCGAGAGATCGTACCATCGGCCACATGGCCGGAGGAGAATCTCCTCCTCTACTTCTCCCACCATATATTTCAATTTCGAGAGGGTAGAAAGGCGTGTGTGGTTGTGATAGCCTTTGGGAGTGAACTAGTGGCATGGCATGCGCGTTGCGTACCGCCATATCACGCGTGCGTGCGTGCGTGCGTGCTGTTCGTTAGTGGCCTGCCTGCTCCTAAAATATCCTGCCATCTAAGTGGTTTCTCACTTTTACCCCCTCCTCTTTTGATTTTTCTGGCTTGGAGGGAGGCCACGCATGTAGTTGTGCTTTTAGTAGTAGTACACCAAAGTTACTTGTAAACAGCACACCCACTAAGTTCAAGATTTGGTCATGTGTACTATATATGTGCAACTAAAATATATCGATATTAGTTGCGTACACAATTGAATAAAATGTGCAACATTAGTTATATAGAAACTTTATTTCTAGATACTGTGCCCCAGTACATTGTGAGCATATCATAGAGGTTCTTGGTGGTGTCTAGAGAGCACTCGAGTATTTTTGGGGTTAGGAGCACTTAGATTTTTTAGACGTTGGATCTCCATTCAACACTCTAGGTTCGTTTTTTAAAGGGGTATAAAGATCTCTTGAATAGAGATCCAACGTTTCAAAATCTGAGTACTTCTAATATCAAAAAAACACTAGTCCTTAGCACTTACCAAAGTTCTTTTAGCAAACACCACTGCATTGCTGGGATTCTTTTACGAGGTTGAAGTTTCAGGCTGAATAGAACAGTGTGATAGGACGGCTTAACTAGCTTCCAGCCTGTTACGTTCCATTGAGAAACCTACATATATCCATTGGTCGATAACCTTTCATAGCGCACAATTTTTTTCTCTATAAAGAAAAATTGAAGTGGTGCAAATAAAGCTTGACCACGACTACGAATATTAAACCCCTCTGTGATAGACCAAGAGCATAACCGGCTTTGATTTCGGCTTCTACTTGAAGAAGTCAAAAACCCGATTTAAATATATTGATTTTTAAAAGCGGTTTGTGTAAATCGTTTCCAAAAAACTTCTCCAAGCCGCTTCTAGGCTGGCTTCCACTGTGTTCTCCGTGCATCTTTTAAAGTTGTTTTTTATATTTTATTCCAAAGCCCACTTCTTCCGATAGTTACTATTTTATTTTAGCCAAAAGCTTCAACTAAAAACTATTAGTTCGAGCCAATTAAAACACCCCTATGACTAGGGTGTATGTCAAACCGTCGTGTATCTTAAGCTTGTTGGTCGCTTATTCTTTTATTTGGGGACATAAATGAGCCCTTCGTTTTCGGCATATCTGAACTTCCATGGCTTTGCACATCTTCAAATAGGCACTGTATATGCGTGTCATTCATAAAGCATAATTTGGATCATCACAGACTTGCATTTGTTTGAACCACTCATCCTATCTAGTGTGTGTAGGGGTGTTCCTTCCTTGCTTTCTCTAGGGCCAGTGTACAATTTTGTTAGACATTTGCTTTGTTAGGTTTCTGTCAGAGCCATATAAGGTATATGAAAAGAAACGTGAAAGGGAAAATAAAAATAAAAAAAATGCAAGGCTGTTTTCTTCCTCTCTTGATTTTGAGCTATCCAAACTTGTATGCACGTTTTGATCCCATGACATCTTCGTCCATATGCGTCGTAACTGCAGGCAACTCTCCCAGCCCTCCATTCGCAAAAAAAAACCGGCCAAATCTTTTTCCTGGTTGGTGAGGCTGTGGGGCAGTGATTGTTTCATTGTGACCAAACTCTTGTGGTCACATGGATGGCACTATGAGCAAGCAGGGAGCCATGCAATGCAATGCAGTAGTGGTGGTGAGTGGTCACACCAAACCGACGGCCTCAAATGTGGCCAGTGGTCTCATGATCTTTCGGCTATGGCTCCCATGTATGATTGCTTGTTTCAAGCTAGAAACAGAAACACATGTAGCTCCTTCTTCAATCGGTGCAGGTAATTTCTGTGCACCAGACGAGAGGACATGTTCAGAAAGGTCTGTTATGAAGCGGCAGTTTGGACCTGTTCTTTTTAGCTTCTTAAAACAGCTTTTAACTTTTGCTACAACACTTAACTTTCAAACGGAGTATTTTTTTTAAGATAAAGTCTACAAGTTAATTATAGCACACGTTAAAAGCCCAACATCTGTACCATCCAAAATCGCAAGCGAGTATCTCTCTCCGTAATCTCTGTCATAAACAGCTAAAATTCAAAAATTTCAGCCAAAAGTCATAAACCACAGCAAAAAAGAACATGCCTGTATCTCTCCTCTTATCTCTCTGGCTTCGATTTGAAATGTATCTTACACCTCCTTAGCAGAGCTCTTTTTGGAACCGAATCTAATGGCAGCAGAAGGCTTCCTGTGGTACGTCATTTGACAAGAATCTATCAAATAACGCACGTGAGCATCTTCCTTCGGTATTGTTTTCAGCAACTTATTAGCCGCCTTCCGTTCCCCGGATGCAAAAAGAACCTGATACATCCTGTAGACACAAACACCGGTGTTTGTAATGAATATCACATGAAAAGGAATTGGACAAGGAATTGAAGTATGTGCACTGATCATGATATCGAACTGCCCAAATGGGGCTTCCACATCTCCATGAGCAAAATCAAACCATGATTGTACAATGTACTGAAAAATGCTTTAAGAATTCCCAGCTTGTCTCAGGTAAGAATCAACCTCAAGGAAGTCAGAACGTTGTGTGGAAGGCCAGCAGATTCATATTCTGTCCAGATCTGCTGGGCACGTTGTGAATCCTTTGCCTTTACACAAGCGCTGAGAAGAAAATCAAGGCTTGTCCGAGAAACATTAAGTCCAAGCTCTTTGACAGCATGGAGAAGTTCCATTCCAACATCCAAATTTACTGGCTCCATATCCCATATTTGGCCAAAGACCTTCAAACCCGTTCATGCAAGTAGACAAAATTTACTGTCAAAACAAAAGAAAACCTGGAAAAGGTATAGCTCATGTGGAAATGTCTTTGGAACAACTAAACACCTTTAAGGGGAACAATTCAAAGGAGTTTGCACCACAAACAAATACAGTTAAGCAAATAGATAGATAATTAAAATCTAGGTATGGTTACTCATAATGTCACCCTAATTAAACTGAAATGACTTCTCTGAACTAACAGAACAATGAACAAGCGAGATCACATCAAACAGTCATGAAATATTCCCTAAAGATAATAACGTAACCATATAGTAAAAACTTTCACACCCAGCGTAAAACATAACCAAAGGGGATGCCTTCTCAACACATAGAACACAAAAGGATATGCAATGGAAAGAGTAAGTGAACAACATACATAGTTCAACACTAATAAACCAAATAACATGAAGATCTACCACCGAATACAATACCTAGTAAATGTGTAGTGAATTGGGCTAAAGATAGATGGGAAGGATGCAAAGTGAAGAACTATTGCATCTGCAAGCCATAACTTATGGATATCCCCTAGATCCCTTGTTATCATGCAATAACTCTTGAACAAACTAAAGATGTAGAGCACACTTCCAAAACAGGTCATGTATACGTACAAGACAAAACAGTCAAAACACTTTTGATCAAACAATGGGAAATCAGAAGGCCATCAGATGTCCCATTGTAAAAGAAAAAAAAGTCAAATAAATACCTGGTTGACTACCATATATGTACTCATTTTGTCTTTCTCCTTGAGCCGCTTAAGTAAATCAACAGCAGCACTGGCAAAAAAAAAGTAGCAAATAAAAAGTGAGTGGAAAGTTAAAGTAAACAGCATTAGAAATGCAACTGCTTAAATATCAATTAGCATACTCAGGGTGATTGTGTTGAACACAGTATAAAAGTACTCTGCTGCACCCATCAAACCAGCTGCTTGAGTCGCTCAGCTCCTTCAGAAGTTGATACAGTCTATCCAACTCACCTTTTGTTTTGATATGCTCCTGTAGAAGCAAATACGATACAATAAGCAATGGAGACAAGAACAAATTATTCTAAAAACATGCAGGCACAAATCGTTTCAATAGGAAAGATGTGCCACAGCTTTACTCACAATCAGGGCTATGGCAGCCTTTGGCTCAAGGCAGCATCCGGATTGCTTGATTTCGTCATACATGTTAAGTCCATCCGATACCCGCCCATTCAATGCAAGCGCTCCTACAAGAACGCTCTTAATTTCATTGAGGTGCTTAGGTGGTATGTCCTTATCCAGGAGAACCTAAGGAAACAAGAATGGTTTTTTAAGTATCGAATATAACAAAATACAAGGTAGGCCTCATTCTATGTTACAGAGATATTATGTGCTCATGCAACAAAAAAAAGTTCCTTAACATTTGCATTTTAGTAGCAACAACCGTTACCTGTCAAATTCAGAAAATATGCAGTACATCATGTGTGAGGGGAATTGGAACCTAAAGGTGCAAAAAATTCAAAGAAAACTCTGGTCAGCAAGCATCATTTACCTGTTTGGCCATGTCAAAGTTCCCAAGTCTTGAATATGCACTAATGAGTGCCATATATGTATGCTTGGTCATTTGAATTCCATCTTGCCGTAATTCATCATGATACTGTCAACAATTCAATAGCCAGCAGTTATCCCAGTAGAAACAATAAATACAAAGGTATTTACAACATGAATTTTACACAATTATTTCCTGTGGAAACTATGAAAGAAAATCATAGGTAATAGAGCAGGATGGGACATGCTGCATGATGAGATACCCAACAGAATTTACCAATGAAAATAGAAATTGATCAACTGGCGGTACATTTTTGTGACATCAGCAGGAAGGAATGGATCATTGAAGGAGGCGATAATTGGCAGTACACTCATGGAGCCGGTAGTATTTTAGTTAAACTAGTATTTTTCACTAGACATGTTTTCCAGAACCTAGACCTTTGCCTCCCTATTTGAACCACAATAAAAAAACAGTGGCAACAGCAAATAATCAGGTACGTTGCAAACCTTAGAAATTTTCTCTTCAGACTCACAGTTCGATATCAAATAGTAGAATGTTTCAGAATCTGGTTTCACTCCAGCAATCTGCATTTGCGCCATGACCATTTGTGCTCTGTTGTGGTTTTTCTGCACAGCAACATACCAAGCTTGTAGTTATGGAAAAGAAGCCGTGAAGGAGTAAACAAGTTTGAATTTCTATAAATTCTGTATTACAAAATGTCGTGTGTTAGCAGGATTCACAACTTTATGCATCATTATCATACTGAATATTGATATACCACAGATTGCTCTTAATTGTTGCAAACTGTTATACATTTGTACTTGTGAAGGGTTTGAGAAACTCTTAACCCAAGTATGTGTCATCTCTAGTCATAGGTGTTTATGCATTGTACCGACTAAGCATGAGGTAACATGGATGTCAGCTAAAGTTAAACAAGTATGCTGACAATAGTCGATAGGACGGCCACTGTATTTTCAGGAATTAGAATGGATATATTCACTGTCTGGTATGTGAGAAAAACAAACTGAAAGAACGACAACACTGAGAATTTACCTCCCTATAATATCCAGCCATTATAACATTATACAGGCTTATGCTGGATATCTCCCCAGATTCTTCTGCATCTGTGAGTATATTGTAAGCACCTTCAAACTGGAAAGAAAAAGGATCAATCAACAACAGTGTCATATGATGCCTAAAAATAGCAGGTGACCTGCATCATGACTTACATCTTTCATCTTTACGCATAAACTTATCAAGCTTCTGAATGATTCACTTTTCAATTTCAACTTGTGGCGGCGCATCAAATCATATATGGGGTGAACCTGAAAAATTAGCGCAAATATAGATGATAACACTGTTTCTGATGTGATATATCACTTGAGAACATGTAAAAGAATGGTTTAGAATAGATAAATTCTACCTGTTGGACTGCCAATAGTTCTTCATCTATCTTATGATAAGCGGCACAGTGTTCTCAACAATCAATTCTATCCTTTAACAGCTCGAACAAATGCGGCATAACAGTTTATTAAGATCACTGGTTAGTCATGTTACAACAATGGTAAGGGTGCTAGTAGTGTTTTAATAGGTGGGTGGGGTTGTGTTCATACTAGAAAAAATTGTGTTCTAATAGGTGCTTATGCTTGTTATTCCATGTATATGCAGTAATGTAAAACAGTGCAGGATGCTTTGAAATGATAAATTCTTGTAACCTATAAGACATATCCTGATGATTAATTAAAACACAAGGAACACAAGCCTGCATGCCACACCTACATATGGAGCCACTTACCATGTGAAGTTCATAGCCTTGCTCACAGGCCTGTATTATTGGATCAAATAATTCAATTGACACACTGGGATTGGATTTACATATGCACTCAGCTACATCAAGAGCTAAGCTGATCTGCATAAAATATTAAGCAAACAGCTCAGTTACAGGATTGCTTTGAGAAGTCCAGAATCATAAATGCAAACAATCAGCACTGAAACTAAATTAATTTTCCATACCTAAGCATATCATATGGGATATCAGTTTGAAGTGGGCTAAATTAATAGAAGTGCTAATGTACATTGATTTGTGCATGCATCCACTGATACTGCATGCAGACTTGTTTCCGAAAGTCAACAAAAGCAAAATTTAGAATTAGGGGGTATTTGGTTTAGTACCTGTGAGACCATGTGGAGGTCATTCTATTTGGTTTAATTGTGCTTTGTTGTCAAAATTTGAGTTTGATTTTGTGTTTTTTGCTCTTTGGTTTTTGCTGTCTGGTAGACAGCGGTCTGATCGCTGTGCAGAGACAGTCTGACCGGCCGAGGGAGGCGGTACGACTAGCTATGGGAGGTGGTCCGACCGAAGTTGTGGCTATACCAGCCCGTAGTTGACGAGTGACGACAGCTATTTTCCAAATAGGTGCTTGTTGCGTTGCGCGAAGTTTTTGAGAGCGGTGTGACCGGCCAAAGGTTGCAGTCCGAATGGAGTGGAGTCGGGCGATCTGACCGCCATGGATGCCGCGATCGGACCAGCCCCCTTTTACCGAGAGGAGTTAAGTCAGTTGTTGGCAGTATGACTAGCTGTTGGTTGGCGGTTAGATCGGCTTCTGGTTTTTAGTTGATTAAGTTGGTTTTCGGTAGAGTGAGACATGGCGGGAGTCCATGTATGTGGGAGTGTGAGTCATGGCGGTAGTCCATGTATGTGGAAGTGTGAGTCATGGAGATAGTCCATGTATGTGGGAGTGCGAGTCATGGCATGAGTCCATGCATATGTTGGTGTGCTAATGAGATTCTAGTCCATATCATTTGTGCTCAGAATGGTTGTTTGGTTTTTCATATGCAAGGCACTTGGTGATTGGTGAGATCAACGGCAAAACCGAGGCTAGGGACGAGCCCAAAGGCCATGGCATGTCACGTAAATCCCGGTGGAGCATCATCTCAAGCGAAAAAGCACGGGAGAAAGATAATGATCATAAGGAGGCAAACGTCGGGAGAAAGATAATGATCATGAGGAGGCAAACGTCTGCATGCACTGTGCCAATTGGATTTGTGTGTTTCAAGTGGTGACAATCCTCAGAGCGGCGTACGATCTTGTCGGCAAATAATTGGGCATTACGGACTATGTTGTAGTGTGGTGTGCCATAGGACTTGAGGCGTTTCAAGTGGTGACGGTCCTTTGAAGGAGGCATACTATCTTGGCAATAGGTTATTGGGCATCACATGATTTGTGTGGATTGCTTTGAGGAGAGGCACCATAAAGATTGGTGGGTGACAATTGAGGAAATTATCTAATACCATGTGGAAAGGCTGTTTGCGAAACCATGATGGTGATCTAAGTGGTTTAGGTCACGTCTATGGAAGTCGTGCTTTAAAAAGCGTGCAAGCGTGTATACATGTAAAACTTATTTGTATGTGGATTACCGGGTTTTTCCATTTGTAAATGGTTGTATCCACTAAAGATGTGTTAGGGTTTCGTGAGATGTGAGGAGCCTCCACTATAAAAACTTTTATATGTTTTGAGAGATAAGAGACTCTAGGAGAGAGGTGTTAGGGTTTCCTTGTTTTGGAGACTATGTGTGCGCGCTCTAGGCTTAAAGCTTTGTCCTCCATGAGGGAGTGGCTGTAAAACATCTCTCCAAGTAAAATGAACATCCAAACTTTGTCCAAGTGAATTGTAACATGGATTCGTCCTAGTACTTTTCATTTGCTTGATTTTCTTAGTTAGATTTCATCTACTCTTGATCTCTCTTGATGCTAAGGACGTGTAAGAGGTAGAGATATCTTTTGAAGATTAGATCCTATCCATCTAGATACTTTCTATAGAAAAATCTTATGATTGCCTGATTTTGATTAAGAAAGGGTTGGTGATTTTTGGGTTTTGATCTTGAGGGCATTTTAGCTTGAGTTCGTATTATGATCTAGCTTGCTATGACATGTAAAAATCCATCCAAGATCATCTAGATTATCAAGAACTTACGAGTAAGAGTAGATCGAGGCTTCCCTTTTTTGTCCGGTTTTAGTGCAACTTTCCTTATTTTAGATAAAGATTAGAACTTTGGCATTAATCTTCACGATCCATGATTGAAATAGGTTTCGACATCCTAGAGAGGACTTGTACCAAGTTTCATTGTGTTTGGATCAGTAATTTAAGAACTGGCTCTTGTCTTGGTTGTGAGCTGTGTTGATTTAAGCCTTTGCCTCGACAAGCGGTCAGACAGCAATGACCTGAGTGGTCCAACCGCCCTCTGGCCATCGGTCAAACCGATGTGACAGGTTTGTCTCGGGTGGTTTGTGTTCTTAAGCTCTTGGCTTTGGAGTAGTTTGTGTTTCTGCTGTATTGAGTTGATAATACCAAGGAGAAGATTTTGAGAAGTCATCCCCCACCCTGGGGACTTGCCATACTGATCCTGCAGTACCAAACATTGCCTAAGAAGAGTGTGGCACACACTTTAACCAAACAGCACATAATGAAAGTTTGGCACTACATACCGCAGTATGTCTCACTTGCCACATCCTTAGCCCAAAAATAAAAATGTGTGACTAACATGGGAACCTTTGCCACACCTTTTGTGGTGGTAAACCAAATGGTGGCCACACACTTCTCTTAGCTAAAGTACGGGAACAAACAAACAGTCCCCCGAGTCTCAGGCTCATTTGGTTCTAGGTTCACAAAACTTCTTCTAGTGTTTTATAGGAACTAGTTCATATACTAGCCCTTCAATAAAGACATCAAATAACTATCATTGACTCCCAAGTTACTTTTCACCAATAAGAGGCTCAGAATGCATCAACCAATATCCAATAACAGATCATTCAAAGCCTTCAAGGAATCGCACATTTCCATTGCATCCAAATTTAAATAAGCAAAATTTTCACCTCCTAGGTGGTGGTAGCAGAAGTTCTGACACACAAATTTAAATAAAAATTCACGGACAGACGGCTACTTAAAATAATAAATCAAATAGATGCATTAACCATGTCATGTATCTTCGAAACATAAAGATGGTTAAGTAATACCCATGCCAACAGCATGCAAAAAATACAAAAAAAAAAAAAACAAAGTGTGTATGCTTGGGGACAAAGACAGGAGTCAAATTATTTCCACCAGCACCTGAATCAAGCCAATTCATTCAGATAAAATTGTAACAGAGCTGTGAATGAATGTAGCCATTACCTTCGATGAATTGCAACAGAGAGAAATGATCTTGTTATATGTAGCAATAGAGGGTGCTACCTTAAACTTCTCATGCCATTTATTAAACGACGCTACAACATCTTCAACCTTCAAGAAAATCCATCATCAACAGGTATTCTGTGAATAAATTTTAGCTAAAAGGGCTTTGTTTAACATGATAGCCAACTGCATTTGTTCAAATATAAGAAGTTTCCTGCTTAGATTGAGAAAAATGAGGCAGCAAAAGATGTTTTTTTGCAAGGAAGTCATAATGTGATAACCATGAATATGAACATAATTAACGTAGTATATTGATAAATAAACATGTGCATTTGCCTAACTAATAATAACTTGTCTAACTAATAGATAATACTAAATACCTAATAGATAGATTTCTAAATAACAAACCATGCCTATAATTAATTATGTACAGAGTGGCACTAAATGAAGAGGGCACCGATTAAAGGAGAAATAGATCTAGAATAGCGATCAAGGAAACATGCACATGCGCTAAGTACTTCATCTTGAGTATTAGATCATAACATTACACCTAACAATCTAATAATAACTTGTCTAACTAATAGATAATACTAAATACCTAATTCTCAAACCATGCCTAATACGCATGCGCTAAGTACTTCTTGAGTATTAGATCATAACATTACACCTCAGAACGCCATGCTTAAAGCCCTTGGTGGCCACCTATTGATGAGAGGATATGATGACAGTGTCGCGTCACGTGGACGAGGATCAACAAAGCTCCTATGGACAACAGTCATGAAGTTGAGTAAGACCTTCTGCTCTTTGCTGTGGGCCTTCAACTTCTCTAAGGGAAATGGTGCGGCATCGGAAGCTATGGTGAGTAGCTCTGATACTAATTATTGTGAACTAATATAACAAAGGTGTATTCATTCGTCGGAGGGAGATCGGACGGCGACGATTTAAAATAGAACGACGCTAAATGAAGAGGGCACCAATTGAAGGAGAAATAGATTTAGAATAACTAGTCAAGAGAATGACCACAGCTAGACTTAGGACTTGTTTATTCATCTTTACTTGATTTATAATGGATACATGATATCCCTTTTATAGGGACGACCTGACTTGACTCCTAAGAAATAATCTATAAAGAAACTTATCTCTAACAACTCAATCCAATAATAACTTGTCTAACTAATAGATAATACCAAACACCTAATGGATAGATTCCTAAATAATAAACCATGCCTAATATGCGTGGCACTACAGTACGCACGTGCTACAGCACACACGCGCTACAATTCTTTCCTGCGTATTAGACCATAACATGAGTTTTACCAGTAGTCATCATAAAAGATTCCTCACCGCTATGTTTGGTATATTTGCAGCGTACTCAAAAATTAAGGATGAAATATTTCCATCAGCAGGTACTGAAACAGAAAATAAATCATGTTAGCAGGTAAGAGGAGAACGCACTGAGAAACCTGAAAGGGGAAAAGGAATAAGAAATGGCACTGTATTCTCCAATTGTCAAGAAAACAATGCAAAGATTTTCAGCTAATGTTACTTGTGTGTCCATCTTATTGTCATCAAAGGAATATGAATAGATTTGGCAAAATGTGCATACAGTTTATTACCTTTTGACCTCATCTCCTGAATAAGTTTTTCAGCATAGTTCTCCAGTTCTAACCTACCCAAAGACTTGAATATACTAGATATGTACATTGAGCCTGAAACTTTTGTTGGACCAAGTAACTTCAACAAGCTGATGAAATCCACCTTTCTGTCGCTTTCAGCAAAGGCCAGCATATAACTTTCTGTAAAACAGTGCATTGAATGAGGTACTGTTGGGGTAATGGTATGTCAGCTTAATAAATTGTGCAAGATGAAACAGCGCTTCCCTGGTACCATGAATGAGTGAAAAAGAAGGTTTTGATTATGATTTTGGGTGGCTACCTGCCATGCCATAGTGAACTTCCTCATGGCAGTCTTCAACAGAGTGACAGAGTTCTCGAATTTTTCCTTCATCTTGAGCTCTAATCCACAGCAACATCTCATAATAAGCTATTCTGGAGTAGGACTGTGGATTCGCATCCTTAAAGAATGTACTGAACATCTCAAATTCCTCCAACATCCCCACATCCACCAGATACAAGAGGAACGGGCCATAACTAGCTTCATTGATCTGAAGCCCCCTATCTCTCATCATCTCAAAAAGCCGATATGACCTATAAATATGTTCCACCGCTGAGTCAATATCCCTGCAAGTCCTCGCATTGTCCAAACAAACCCTAATCAACACATTGAACTCCTTGACCCCAGTCTCCCTCCCCAGTTTCCCAAAGAACTCAAGTGCAGACTCCGCACCAAGCTTGTTGGCACACATCCGCATCATCCTCTTGAAGCGCTGACTCTCCGTGTCCTTGAAGATATACCGCTTCTTCTTCTCCCTAGCCACCTCCCTCCGCCAGTGCGCCATCGGGTTGTTCGACGGTGGCGCCACAAACCACTCCTTGTCCAATATTTTGTTCCCGACAATATACCCGGCATCTCCGGACTCCTCCGGTGGCACATCCGTGGCCCTTGACTCTTCCGCATCATCAGGCCCTGAACATTAACGAATAGCTAACAACTACAATTACAGTTACAGTTGCAATTGAAAGATTGCACTTGGCTGTGGCAACAGTTCAAGAGATAGGATGAGATGAGAGTTTAAAGGTACCGTTCAAGATGGATAGGATCTCCTTGGTTAAATGACGGGAATGGCCCTCGCCCACCATATCTGGCCAAGAGAAGGGAGAAGAGTGAGAGGGAATCGAATGGGGTGAGAGGGAGAGATGGGGATGGGGAGGTGGAGTGAAGGAGGGAGGTGCTGGTTACCGTGGGCGTGGGCGTGGGCGTGGGGAAGGGAGGAGGGCAAGGTGGTCTTCTTGGAGGAGGAGGCCTTCTTGAGGCGGAGGAGGGCGGCGGGGGAGACGTCGGTGGCTGGGGTGACGGCGGCGCGGCGGCAGGAGGAGGGGCGCTTCCGGGTGGCGAGCTGGGGAGCGGCGGCGGCGGCCTGCTTGGTCATCTTCAGAAGGCGCTTCCACATTGGTGGAGAGGAGGGTCGGCGGTCGGAGCAGCCGCCGCCGCCGCCGATGGGTGGTGCGTCGTGCGCGGCGACGGCGGCGGCGATCGGGCACGACGCGTGTGTGAATCGACTGGGCCTTAGCGGTTCGGCGTTGCGGTTGGACCCAAACCCAATGGACTTAGCGCGAGGAGGCGCACTAGGGAGTAGGGACTAATGTGCAGAAACCCAGGACCGCAAACAAATTACGTGATCTGTGCAGGGACTACTTTGACAATAAACTAAACAATCTATGTTGTAGTGTACGATGGAGGTCTGATTAGAAGATTTCTGGACCGTGAACAAAATCTCGGACCACTTTGCAATGATTCTGGATCATGAAGAAAATCTGCGATCCAGTTAGGTACTTCTTTGCAATTTGCAAAGCCGCCGTGGCATTGCCGGCAACGGCAAGCGGCACCTTCGTCCTGTACGACATAGTAGATCATTTCATTTCATTTCATCCCATTCTATACTTCACGAAATTAAATAAATACACTCAAACAAAAAATAACAAATGAACTCGAAACAAACACAGCTCCCAAGCTCGAGCCGACAAGTGGTCAGCACACTGCACACACATTGCCAAAATTTTTCATTATATATACGCATCATTCATTTTTCTACAAAAAAAAAGTTGTTTCCTAGGATACATTAGAAGAACAAATGCCTTTCATGCGTACATATAAATCCAGGCTACAAAACTTTGCGCCGAAATTCTGCGCAGAATCAGCGATTTCCACCTCTATTTCTATGTACAGGGAAAATAGCCTCTAGCAGCATCGAAACGAGTCATCTTTGCAGTGCAAAATTTGTGCATTCGATGTGCACCAGTAAATTAATTTACACGCCATCCGTATCTTGGCATCTTTCATGATACTTCATCTTGTCTTTGTAACAAACAAATCAATGGATCTTTACAAAACAATTACATATAAGTTCTCTCTAGATTATGACCCCATTCCAAACAGTCTTCCAAAAGTTAAAAGCTGTGTTTCAACACGTTGACTTTTTAACATAACTTTTTTTCTTTATATTATCCGTAGAGATATAACAATATTTTCTACTTTTTTTCTTTATTTTCTTTTAATTGAATACTTTAGAAAAAGCTAATAGCCATTATAGTATTATTTCAACCAAAAGTTAAAAGCCACAGCATTTTAAAACAAAGACGTGTAGCTTCTATTTCTTCCAAGATGATGACTTAGTTTCGACAACGATCATACTTCAACCCTATTTTTATTAGTTCCTATTCTAGCTTCTACTTAGAAAAGTCAATACGAACATCTGACTTTTTGGAGTGGTTTCTCTACTCCTCTCTCTACCGTCTCGAAGCGGCTTCTCCACGCCACTTTTCTCACTCCCGTTACGTACATACATCTTTCACTCTTTTTTTTTTGCACCGCTCATCTACTCTTAAAAGTCACTACTATTTATTTTCAGTCAAAAATCATAAGACAGCCAAAAATCATCAGCAAAAACTAATACGAACACCCCTTCTAAGTTGCTTCCCAATCCAAGCACGTTTGTCAGATTTGTCAATAGGAGCTGGATGCTCTCCAAACTCTTGAATCCGTCTCTTCTGTGTGATCAAGTTCCTAATTCTCGTCACATTTAACATCTTTTGGTCCGCTGCATGTAAACATGATTGACCTTTAGAGCTGCCCGGGAAGATTGCTTCTCTAACCTTCCATCCATCATGGCAGTGCTACTCAGGCTATGCCATATGTGTTCGCCAGTGACTATCTTCATTCCTTGCTGAGCTGCCAGTGGAGTTGTGATTAGCCAAACTGTCCGCAGGCGTATATCTAGAAGCCTCTCAATCAAAGTTTCTCTTTGAAGAGTGTGTATACCTCGGAACAGGGTCCGGACTGCTTATTATCTGCTGTTTCTCCATCGGAGTTGGAGTTGGAGCAGGAGTTGGAGTGGGCTTGATAGAAGGACCCATGGAGCATGGGTTTCTTTTCATAAATAGCTCTGTCATTTGCTGGATAACAGCTGCAAGTATAATTAATCATCAGACATGATAGAAAATTGATGGGATGGGAAGGTATTTACCACTATGGATGGCGCAATGGATACCCAAAAAAAACCTCATGAGTTCATCATATTACAAGTGTACCTTGTAACTGCTTTGGAGCAACATCAAACTCATGCCACCATACTTTTCCCTTCTCAGAAGGAAGTCTGATGTTGTGAAACTTAGCAGCAAGGAAGAGGGATCCAGTAGCTATGTAGTGTGGTTTAAACTGTACAACCAAAGTAGTTCGAAGCCTGACATACAGGTGTAGAACTAGCTCGGAAATAACAAGATTGCAATTTTGAGGAAGAAACAAATAACAGGTAGCCCAAACCACAAATAGCTTACGTATCATTTAAGAGGTTTACAGCAACTTGTTTCGCTTCCTTCCGGGAGACCCCCAGATTATTGAGAGCGAGCTTTAGTGGCTCATATGGATGCTGTATATTGAAATCAAACCTAATGGTTGAAAGCAATAGTGTCTCCCCAACCAAAATTAGGGCCTTCTGCTTCTCAAGAACTTCCTGCTTTTAATTAGAGAAGTAATGGCACATAAAGCCCAGAAATATCACAAACAACAGGTTGTGTCAGGAGTAATAGTAGAAAAACGAAAACTTTCAAGTACATTGTGTTGGATTCTGCGAGCAGCATCAGGGTCTTTCTGATACATTGTTTCATATGCCACACCACCACCACGTTGTAAAGGGCAAGGCATGTCTTCAATCTTCGAAGCAAGAAATATGCAAACAGTTGCAACAGTCTGGAAGAACAAAGAGACAGAGTTGGTGAGTAACATTCAACTGTTAAAGAATGATAGAATGGTATAACTTGTGTTGCTGCATTTCAGGTCACTCAACTGTGTGCAAAATTTTTATGGGAGAAATGCCCATGGCAGAGAGAATAATAGCACCTAAATCTGATGAGAATTACTGGGAAAGAAAGCAAAAGGCATGAAACAAATTGCTAATACTTACTGATCAGAGTATTATTAGAAAGTGCTGCTTCAAGTTCGACAAAGTTGCCCCAAAAGAATCACCTCTGGTCTACGATTGCAATTTTAGGTGTCCACACCCATTACTTAAAAGAGTGATGCTAGCACACGGTATACTGGTAGTACAAATATGGTAGTAGAAATAAAATTCGACCGTTGATTTATAAGGGTATTTCATACTTTTATTTTCAACATGTTTTTTGGAGAGTATTTTGAACTATATCATATGAATATCTGTGTGTCAATCGTAGTTGCATTAATTAAGAAGTAGGAGGAGATCGATCCATCGATGCCATGGCTTTGAGCCAGAGCACGCAGTTCAGCATCGCCACCACGTCGTTCGGCGTGCTCTCCTTCCTCCTCGGCATCTTTGTCGAACTAGAGAAGGTGTGTTCGTTGCCACTATGTCGTTGTGATGTTTTCCTGAGCAACGCATGCTAACAACAGAATTCTTCTCCGCTGTTCCCCCTGTGCGTATGTGTAGCCACCACATGCGACGCCGATGGAGGGGAGGGACGTGGTCATCTGCCAGTTCTCACCGGATCTAACGGTGGCGCTGGTCGCCCTCTCGACGCTCGTCGCTACGTGCTACGCAGAGATCGGAGCCTTGTCCATCTTCTTCCCCTACAACGGTAAGTCCATCCCAAGGAAGGCCCTCCTCAACTAAACTCTGCTCTGCAACACTTGTTTTAGTTATAATTTTACCTCTTTATATATTCTACTGCTAGTAGTATGGGTGATAGTATAAATAAATTCTAACTAATTTAAACTATTGAATCGTAAATAATAGATGACTTGTATTTATTTTAAGGTACTATAAAAGAGCTTAAAAGGAGCTTGAGAATTGCAAAAGTTAGCATATGTATATGGCGGTGAGGAAGTGGTGCGATGACGGTGGCCAGGAGGAGGTGCGGGTGCACGATGGCGACGAGGATGATGGCGTTCACGGCCCATTTCTCCGGATCCCAGAAGAGGCCGTAAACAAGCCGAAGGCCGAAGCACTGTAGGCCACGTCACTTGGGCCTTTCCACGAAGTCAAAGAATCACGAGCCCCTCGAAGAAGCCTAGGTTGAGGTTGGTTCCCTTGTTCCCCATTTGTTTCTCCGGCTTAGGCGGCGTCTTCATGGCGTGCAACGGCGACTTGGGCGGCTCTGTGGTGGAGGAAGACGACGAAAGTGGCTGCTTGGAGCCTTTCTTCTTTGACGAGGCGGAGGCGGCGACGGCGGAGAGGCGGAGGCAGAGGGAGGAGGATAAGATCTACCTGGATGGGATCCGCGAGTAAGATCCCAAGCAGGGGCACGTCTGCTACACCCGATTCTTCTTCCTTGCCCCCACACTCGACCTCGACGAGGAGTGTAAGACCCTCCCTCCCCGCCAATTTGATCAAATATTGCCATCTATGTCTACAGCTAAATTTCATCTACTCAAATCGTTCTATTCTACAATAAGTTTGCAAATTGGCATTTGATTGTGCTTGCACCCATTAACCTTTTTTATTAATTAATCGGGATTAAGGTTATCACGTATATATTTCACTTGAATGTAATAGGAAAGTCCAGTAGTATTGAGTCCTATGAATCTGTAATAAGCTGTTTTTTGATTCAGTCTGGTAACTTGTTGACATGCTATGGTTAGGCAGGTGCTATGTGGTCTGTGTCTGTCAATCGTAGAGGGTTCTTCAGCTTCTACTACCCTTCAATTATGTAAGAACTCTAGGAGCGTTCGTTTTAGCGATGGCTTCTGGTTTTTATCTAAAATTTTACTGTAACTGGTTTTTTTTACTGTAGCTAATTTGGCTTTTTAGGCATAATTAAATTTAAAAAATATAAAAATCCCTCGCTCCCCCGCCGCCACCCGCCTCCTCCTCCCCCCCCGCGCCGCCCCTCCTCTCCCACCCCCACCCGCCGCCGCCCCGCCCTCCCCCACCCCGCCGCCCCGCCCCCTCGCTCTCCTCCTCCCATGCCGCGCGCCGCCTCCTCGGCACTCACATCTTGATTCTAGCCCCAATTCCCGATCACCGCCGCGCTCTTCTCCAAAGCTGCCGGCGGCCGCCTTTCTCCCCACCGCCGTCCCCTTCTTCCCACCACCGCGCCCTTCTCCCCACCTCCGTCGCCATTCTCCGATCCATCAGTAGCGCCTTCTTCTCGGCCGGTGACCGCCGCTCCTTCTCCACCGCTGTCCCCACCTTCCCACCGCTGCTGCCTCCCTTCTCTCCTCACCGCCGCGCTGCTTGTCCCGATCCGCCGAAACCCCGATTTTGCTAAATTGAGTAGATGGATTGAGCTGGAGGAGATGGCCTTACCGGAGATAGGGACGAGACCGTGCTGAGGCTAAAAGAACGGGCAAGGCCGATTGTTGATTGATTCTGGTTCTTGGAATATTCATTCTTGATCCACTTTTCCAAATGAGATATGGGAATCTTGTTAGATTGTTTGGACTGCATAGTTGTAGATGATGGCCTGATCCTGTAGTTCGATTGGTGATGTCCTATTTACTTGTATCTCTCCTAGATGCAAATAAGAAGATTTGCAGGGTAATGTGGAAGAATCATCGATACCGAATGGTCAGCCGCTTATGGCTCAAGGGTTATGCGCAGATGAGGACAGAATAATACTTGCTCCTCAAGAACATGAGTACTATTTCATTTTGTGATTAAGATGCTTTATCTTAGCAAGAGAGAACATCTCTCACAGAAAGCTAGCAAAGCCAATTCATGGAAGTACGAATATTTTGTCCTTTTAGCAAACAATTAGCTTGGGTGTTAACAAAGCGAACTTTGTCAAGTTTTAATTGTTTGTTGGATTGTGCTTCCCGGTCATTGCATATAATCTTATCCATGCATGTTGCACTTCGCATTTACATGAACGTTGTGATATAATGTTCTGTTTGACATTGGCATATATAATTTAGTTGAGGATGTATGAAAAGATAAAAATAGTGATCCTTTGTACCTAATGGTTTATGAAATAAGAGTATTTATGGGCCCATTAAATATATAGAACAATAACATAAAAATGACAATGTGTTTGTCCAGCTTTTCCTTCCCGAAAATTGTGTTACAAAAAAAGCCATTGCTTTTATTGTAGGAAATGGTTGTCGTTTTTAGAATAGTCACTTAAATTACTTGATATTTTAGAAGTTTAGGTTGGAACTTGTATGCACCACATTTTTAAATAGAAAAAATATGTTAGCCTATCACGGACAATGCAAAGGATTTGGACACGAGAAAAAGAAAAGTCAAAAAAAGTCTAAAAAATTTTATACCATGAGAAAAAGGCAATTTGAACACTTTACTTTTCTTTGAATAGTGAAAAAAATAAACTTCTATTCCTTCCAAAGAAAATATATAATCGCTAGAAATAAAGTTTTATTTTTCATAGCAACGCATGAAAAAGAAAAATATGTTAGCCTAACGGACAATGCAAAGGAACACGAGGTCTAATTTCCGTTCTTTATTGGAAAGTGGAGACTGTTCCCGTATTAAAAAAAAATTAAGTCTCTTTTAAGGCTCAAAAACCGGTGTGCTAGCTTGGATCACTCTAGCTGCGAACATGCATGAACAAAATTTTTGCCTTTACATACCTTATCGCATCCCAACACATCCTCTCTTTGATTGAGTAGTGTTGTTTCTCTCCTTTTTAATTTGTGACCTTAATACTGCTGTTTTGTTTTTTTCCCCACCGCAGCGCTTCTTGGTCCAATGCGATACACTGATAGAATCTACAAAAATGGCGAAAAGGATTACAATCTATGTCGCTCAGCAAATATCCTCTCTGTCAACATAGTCTGCTCGGATGTAGGCTTTCCGATTAATGTATATGGCACTGTGCTTGCTAGAGACAGCCTCGATCAGAAGTGTGTTTATCTCTTCCGCCGCCATAGGGAGAATTGCCAACTCATCAACTCAAAGGTACAACTTTGCTTTAAAGAATTATGCATTGTGTGGGTCACATTCAAATTGTACTCCCTTCTTGCATATATATATATATATATATATATATATATATATATATATATATATATATATATATATATATATATATATATATATATATAAAAAGCTAAAGCCCATACTTGCCTGTAATGTCGAATTTTGCATATAGCACAGTGACGACAGTTCGCAGGAGAACAATGTAGTAGGGCAGGCATTACATCATGGAAGCACAGTATGCATACTCCTTGGCGCTCAGATTGACATTCAGAAAGATGGAAGCTGAGTGAGACCATGGTGTTTCATGCATAATAAGATACCAATTTAAGAAGAAATTATGGGGGTGATCGGAATAGCGATGACTTTTGGTTGAAAAAACACTGTAGCTGAGTTAGTGGATAGTGTAGTGAATAGTGAAAAAAAAGTTGAAGTTAGAAGCTGAAACCGAAAAAAGCCGAAATGATCAGGGCCTATGTGAAGTGCACACTGCAAATCAGTAGCTACCTGACAATGTTTCTACTACGTTACAATACAGCAAGCATCTCATTTTGAATCCCGAATCGCTCCCATATATGCAAAAGAGATAGTAACCTATACACCAATTTCATGCTACAAGAATGATTTCACATCAGAGAAAGGGTAAAAGTACAAATCCAATTGTCCAAACAGGATACAACAGGACAAAAATTATGCGCTCTGAGCCTCCGGCAGAGTAGTCGTTGCCCCCGAAGACTCCAATCAAGACACAGACGGTTATGCAGTTGTAGCTTACACCTTACTGATGATCCCAATCCTTGAAATTGACTTGGAAGCACTTCTTTGCATCTTCTATCGCCTTTATTGAATGCTTACATTGATTTAATATTATTTTATTTGATAGTTTGGAAGCATTTTTATAACTGACAAAGTGAGCCAAGTCAAAACAAAATTTAATTTCATCCGAAATTAACTTATTCAATGTTTAACCAATTAGCTTTTAAACCAAACCAACGAACCCTACTATAAAGCATTTTTTCCACCTCTGGCAACATCGAATCTCACAATTTGCAAATATGGTCATGTCATGTGACACAGCACCCAGCTCGTTCTGAGGCATACCATAGACATACTGGCCATTTCGCAATGTTCAAAGGTCGTGCCTCAGCATAATAGGGAACTCAAGTGTCAGAATAATCCATATGAGTAGTTTGGACAATTTACAAGGGCACAGAGAAGGGCAGGTGATGGATCATGGAAGCACAAATCATGCAGCTCCCTAAAACTCACTCACGAATCAAAATAGACAGTATTTTGAACCCGAATATTCTTAAGACTGAAAAGAAAAGACGGCACAAATCAAGTCAAGACTCAAGGAGAATGTAACAGTGTGTAATGGAAGATGGCACCCTAAGGAGAGCTCAGAGAGTTGCTGTACGGCTGCGCTCAGAAGAGCGTCCGTGTTGCGTTGTATTGGTCGTGATGGGTAAACATGTTTTTTTATTTTAAATTTTTTAAAAAAATTAACTATCCTAAATAAGCTAACTCAACTATAGTAAAAAACTAACTGCAATAGAAAAAAAGACATGAGTCAACGTCATTCTGAACACCCCATACTCTGCTCAACGAAGGGCTTCTCAAGAGAGTTGTCAGAAGAAAGCAATGCTCATCACAGCTGCACCTATTCTCGCCAACATGAACAACAAACCTAAACCAAGAAGAAGATCACTAATGATCTTGTGTTACCCATTAGGTTGGACAAGACAGCAGAAATTTACCACACATGACATGCAGCATAAGGTCAGATAATTTCAGAGACGAATGCTAACAATGGATAGAACAGTAGCAACAAAGAATGCCAGACGGTCAGAGTGAGGAGCTCAGAGAGTTGCTAATCTGCTCAAGGAAGGGGAATTCCTTCTCATACAAGAGGTGTCAGAAATAAGCAAGTACTCATCACAGCACAAACACAGTATAAACACAGCAAAGAATCAAGACTAAATGGAAAGAACTCATCAAGTGGGTGCTCAGAGGGTTGCTGTACTCTGCTCAGCGAAGGGCTCCTCAATACAGAGGCACACTTCTCATACAAGAGGTGTCAGAAGGAAGAAATACTCGTCACCGCTGCCCATACTATCCTAGCATACTACTAGTTGTTGATAATGCATAAGCGTGTGCTCAGATATAGTTGCTACAATCTGCTCAGCGAAGTGCTTCCCATCCTGAGAACGAGAAGGCGCATCTCATACAAGAGGTGTCAGAAGTAAGCAAGAATTCATCACGGCACGGCACGGCACGATTCAAGAAAAAGCTCAAGGATCCTCCTGTAACTGCTAACGATACGTTCGATGCTAAGAAAGAAGCAAGTAAACAGCAGCGCGTCCGACAGAAAGCTACAACCTTTTACATGGCGCGCCGAGCGATTAGGCCGCCGCCGTCGGCCGGGCGAGCTCTCTCCCTCCCCCGTTTCCCACCCACCCGCTGCACCGACGACCACACGTGCGTTGCGGTGGAGGAGGAGGAAGGTGGCGAGAGGGCGGGGCAAATGGAGGCCGTAGAGACGAGGTGGAGATGGGGTGGTGGCGGCGGCTTAAAAAGCCTTAAACCCTAGCGAGGTGAAGAAGAACTGATGAATTGGGTTAAGTTGCGATTGGGCCGGGCGGGCCATTGATCTGATGGGCCTTGCAATAAGTCGGACTGCTTCTTGTCAGCCACGTAGCCGAAATGGTTGACCTGCATTTGCTGATGTTATCCTAGCTACTCCTACTCCATTTTCTCCTCTCACCAAAAAAAAAAAAAGATACTTCATTTTGTCAGCAACATCATCGGAGAATCGAGAGAAAGTCCAGTCCATCCTATTGTGAAGTTCAACTCCAAACTGGGTAAAACGCCGCATTCTAGAAGATCAAATACTGCTAATACTAGTAGTCATATACCACGAGAGACCTTTACACATTGACTGCTTCAGCCGTCATGTCCTCAAACATCTGTTTTTCTTTTCCACCTCTTTTGACATCGCATCCCTCAAAGCGCTCGGCGTTCCACACGCTAACAAGCACCTCCCTTTGCATGACGGAGATTAATTACATCACGGTAAAAACGTGCGTATCCTCCCTTTGCATGACGGAGATTAATTACATCACGGTAAAAACGTGCGTATACCAATCAATTTGTACCAGCACGAAGACCTGGCTAAACGGCCGTCGGACACGGCGATGACCCGGATAGGATACAATCCGATTAGATCTAGTATGACTGATGTGAATAAGTTATCATGATGTGTTATACTAGTTCACGTGTCTGCTCTTTGACCCTAGGCACTACATGAGAGAGATCAGGCCATGCCAAGTCGGCCTGGACACGCTTAAACCAATGTATTTTACTGTCAGGTACAAATAATTTTACTGTCAATCATAAGTAATTTTACTGCCAAGTCACCCATCTACGCTTAAAAGAGTGCAATAACCTTAATCCAAGTAAATTTACTGTCACCATAAATAATTTCACTGCACTACCATATAAGAGTTATTGTGCATGCCATGCCAGGCGGTCCATCGTGCTGAGGTGTCAACTCAAGCACGGTACACTCGATTGGGCTAGGCTGACATAGTTCATTTACTGTTCGTGTTGTGTTTGTGTCGGACCAACAGCCCATTTGGGCAGGTGTGCTATCTTGATTTTTTTAAAATAAAATATTTTTTATTCTAAATTACAGTATTATACCTGTATTTTTTTGTATTTTTGACCATTTGTTGCTCAGTTAGTCGTCTAACCGTTGGACGACACATGACCAAATCATCCAACCATTAGGCAACTAGTCCCTGTCGTCCAACTGTTGGGTGACAAGCCCCTAGTCACCCAACTGTTAGACAACTAGAGGGCTATACCCCCACACACGGCCGATAGAGTGCCATGCGCTCATTTCGGCCGAGAGGAAGGAGAGGAAGGGGAGAAAGAGAAAGAAAAGGAGAGGAGAGGAAAAAAAGGAAATGAGGAGTAGGGGGAGAAAAGAGGATAGGAGAAGAGGAAGAGGAGAGGAGGAAAGGAGAGAAGAGGAGCGGACACGCATCGACGATTGTGAGTCCTCTGCATTTCTTTATAGATTTATTTTTGAAATATGATAGGATAACAACTAAAATCATTAAATATGTACTTTTGAAACCAACATAAGTTATCAATTAAAATTATTATATGTATAGTTGTGTTTGATACATCGCATATTGTTAATAATTATAAATAGTGTAGCCATAGAACTAATGTCAATTTAGTTGTTAATAGTTGAACTTTCGAAACCATGGTAGGTTAGTAACTAAAATCATTATACGTATAGTTGTGTCAAATACGTCGCATATTGTTAATAGTTGTAAATAGTGCAGTTGTAGAACTAACGCTAATTTAGTTGTCAATAATTATAATGCCGTTATAGCTATACCTAACCCCAATCCTAACCTGTTAATCCCATACCCCTAACCATAACCCTAAACCTTGAAACTGTAAACCCTAATACCGAAATAGACTATGGTTATATACCTTGAGGAATATGTGGTTTATGAAAGCACTCGATGCCAAGACCTGCCCAAAATAAGCCACGCGTTTACACGTGTCTAAATTACGATACTCCAGTGAAGTTTCTGTAGGCCGGTAAGGTTGCGAAAATTCCTCTGCTCCAACGTACATCCGAACGAATCTGTCTAATCTGAAGCCACGCCCGTTTGACTCGGATCCACCGCGTCCTATTCCCAATCGAGTTTCTTTCACAAACTGAGCGGTACATTTATAATTGTTTCTAATAAAAATAACATTAATTTTAAAATAAATAAAAAGATAAATAACTTCTGTTTACTATTTATCATATTTTAAAAATTATACAAATTATTATTAAAAAATATAGAATCACCTCAAACTTTAGTCTCTGAGATTATTTAATTACAAGCAGCAGACAGATCAGCTCGCACACATGCCGCAGGATAAGACGCAGTCGCTCGTGATTGACAGGTTCAGAGTCAACGAAGCGCGCGATTTTTTTTTTCATATATACACGCGTGCACACCAATCAAACAATCACAACGAGCCATTTGACCAGAGTTAATCCGAAGAATTTGAGGAAGAACAAAAAAAAATGAATGAATCATCGAGATATTGATCTCAGCTAACACAACAGAAGAAATGGTATGATCAATGTCATATGTGATGGGCTAGTAGGGGTGGTGGTGCGATCGGCCGAGCGCGTGCACGTTGGCGAAGAACCCGACGATCCCCGGCCGGTACGGCAGGTACGACGCCTGCTGCTGCTGCTGCTTCCTGTAGCCGACGCCGGCCTTGCCGTAGAAGAGCTTGTGCGCGGTGGCCATGTCCATCTCCGTCACCGCCTTCTTCTTCTTGCTGCCCTGCTTCGGTCTCTGTTCCTGCGTCTGCGGCTTCTCGTACGACGCCGCCGTTGCTGTTGACTTGCTGGCTTGGGACATCTTGGACGGCGCCCCGGCGGCGGGCTGCAGGAAGACGAACTTCTCCTTGCCGTCGCTGTGGGAGCGGCCGCCGGCGCCGACGAGGTCGCGCAGGCGCCAGTGGCGCGCCTCCCCCGTGGAGGCGCTCTTGGGGAAGGCCGGTTCCCTCGCGGAGCGCGGCACCCAGGGGCAGTAGGTGTCCGGCGAGGGCGGCGCGGTGGATGCCGAGGCGGCGGGCGCCGCGGCCGCGAGCGCGTGACCGCCATCGAGGAGGAGGTGGCGGTCGAAGACGGGGTAGGCAGGGAGGATGCGTCCGTGGGCGAAGAGGTCGTCGGCGAGCGCGAGGTCGCCGCCTCCGGAGTGGAGGGCGGCGCGAAGGCGAACTCGAAGCTGATGCTGGCGTCGTCGTCGCCGCTGTCGGACGCGGCGTCTTGCCTGTGGTTCTGGTTGGTGGGTTGGTCCGGGTGGGCGTCGCTGAAGCTGAGGACGGAATCGAGGCGCGGCGGCTGCGCCATTGTTGTTGGTGGCGTTGGAGAGGGATGCTGAGGGGAGCCGCGTTTGTGTTTGCGCCTGTGTTCTGTGATGGGCGGGCGGGGTGGCGCTTATAAGGAATGAAAAGCGCGTGCGCGTGAGGGACGCGGACGCGGACGCGGGAGGAGGGAGTGGGGTGGGGAGCAGAGCGGGGGAGGCTTGTCTGGTTCGAATTCGCACGGGCGGACGCGGAGTGGATGGCTAAGGTTGCTTGCTTGCGAGGGAAGCACCCGACAAGCAAGAGAGGAAAAGAGCATTACTATTCCTTTCCTTGCTGCAAACGACAGCTGCGCTCGGGTCAGAACGTGATGACGCGGTCTCTCTGGTCTCGCCTCCAAAAGGAGAATGTTTAATCACATCTAAACCTGTTTACGACGGTACTTATAAAAATAGGTATATGCTTTGTGTATCTATAAAAATAACATTTTTATCATTTGGTAGCTAGACGTCGACTCCGAAGAGGCGACACATGCTCCCTGCCGTTCCGCCATCGGGGGCCGCCCCACCACCGGACAACAGATAGCATACCGTACGATGGTCAGACGGCAAAGGACCTACTACCCCATGAGCAGACTGTAGATAATTAAGTCGGCTTAATTACCTTTTTTAATTTTTTGTATAATATCTGTTTAAATTTTTAAATATAACAAATTAGCTCAAAAAATTACAAAATTTTATATGTAGTATCCCGTCACAACGTAGTTGACTGTGTAATTTTTTGACAAATTTATCCATTCTGAATATTACTCAAAATTAATACGATTTTGATATTTGTAGGAGTTGTTACATATAGCAAACGAGTTTCAAAAATTACAAAATTTTATGTAAAACTTCCTGACATAATCATAGTAATTGTGTATTTTTTTAGAAATTTTATGTATTCTGAACTTACCATATTAATTTAATCATAAAATTAGTGATGCTCAAGCATCTTTTGCAATGACTGGACTGTTTTTCGCACATATGTCGGTCCATTGCTGCTATCTTTTCTTTTTCGTTGTGTCCTTTGCATAATTATCACTCTGTCCGTGTCATCCCCATCGCGCGCTCTCTCATTCGCATTAATGTTGTTATGTCTGTGTCGTCCCCTCTCGTCCGCTTCCTCATCAGCACATTTGTTGGTGTTATCATGCCGTCCTCCCACGCTTACTCCATTGTCTACATATTTGTTAGTATTACCATGCCATCCCCCCTCGCCAGAAGTGTTGCGCATGAACAAGGACTTCTTAATTTGTGAGGTGAACGCACCGGGTTTCATTTTTGCTCGGCCATAAATACGAACCTCTCACAGTTTGTCATCGCTCATCTTAGTCGCTCATCACAAAAGTTCATTCTCACGGTCGTCGCTCAAAATTAAGAGTGCGTAACTCATTATTTTGATAAGCCGGTGCATAGCTCATTAAGGACGCGACAGTGATGATTACTTCTTCTGAAAGGCAGGTAATTTTTTTTGCATACTTTTGATATTATTCTCGTAGTTCTAGTTAATTAGTGTTATTTAGTTAGGGTTAAGCAATGAGTTAGTGCTAAGTAATTAAGTGCTAAGGATGATGATAATGAATTACTCATAATTTTTTCAGACGGCTAATCAAATTGTTGATAATTAATGAATTATTCATATTAAGATTTTCAAAAAATAGTATTAAAAAATTAAGACAGGTAATCAAGCCAGAGTGCCTATCGACGTGATGAAGGCCACCCCCCTAGTAGATGCTATGTATAGGTAATGTCATGTAACATCTTTTGTAATGAACTAGTTTATGCTCTATGCATTTATTGCATTGATTCTTTGGTTTAGTTCGTTTTTCTCCTATATGAGTAGAGACTAGATGTAATCCTTTTGGAGCTCATTTACTATACATAACAACTCCTATAAATATTATAATTGTACAAATTTTTGAGTTACATTCATAGTGGATAAAATTATAAAAAAACACAATGAAGTAAATTATTTCAAGAGGCTGCACATAGAATTTGATAATTGTTTAGCTCATTTGCTGTATTTAAAATTTTAAAAAAATAGTAAATAAAAATACTAATTCAGCATGTAATTAAGCCGGCTGGCAGCAGGGCGGCAAGCCCCTACCGTCTGGTGGCAGGGCGACAGGCAGGGAGCCATCCGGTGGCTGGGTGGCAAGGCCACGTGTCACATATATGGCGTTGTCGTCCGATGACCAGGAGGCAGAAGTATCATTTCTGCCATTTTTCGTCACAAACGGCCATTTTTTTAAATACAGGATGAAGCAGTGCTATATGTGCCAAAAAGTCCCAAAAAGGAGACACTACGTATTATTGTATTGCTAGCCAAGTGAATAGACGGAGGAAGCGGCCAAGCAGTCGGGAAGATAAAAAGGTAACTAATACTGGACAGACGTTTGAAGGCATCAAAAGGGCATTTTTTTAGTTTCGGCTTACGGCTACGGTTTATAATTTTTGACTATTTATGAGAGAGAGCACGGAGCTTCTAAAGTCAAGAAGCATCTTTACAATCTAAAAAAGAAGAGGCTAAAAAGCATATACGCTTCAATCACGACTCAACTTCACCTTCCTATCTTATCCATTCTCTTTCTTTTCTGTTTCCCCCCTCTCCATCTATCTCCACTACTCATCCTCCTCACCCGCGGGCTGATCATCATAACTAGTCGAAGTTCATGGCATGGGAACTACCAAGTGTAATATCCTGATTTTCAGTGTTATTTGAAGCATTTTAAAATAAAATTCACTATTTGGCTTTTTTGGATTTAATTCAAGCTTAAATTAAAATTTTAATAATTAAAAGGATTTAATATGAATAAAATAATATTAACATACGATAAAATATTTTATTTGGGTTCCTTGTGTCTCTAGAAATTTTTTAGATTTATTTGCTATTTTCTAGAGCTCAAAAAGATTTATTTGAATTTCTAAAAATAAGAAAAACTCTCAAAAATCCAAAAACAGTAACAAACCAAGCCCACCACTGTTCATCTCAGCCCGTTCATTCCCAGCCGCCTGATTCTTCCTTAGACACGGGTTAGCCATCTGACCATGCTTCACTCCGATCGTCGGATCTCGCCCTGTGACACGTGTCACACATCTGTTAGCTGGGGCACTGTTCATTGGTGTTGTCTGCCACGGTCGTCCGATCTTCTGTAGTGCCATGTGTCAGCCATCTGCAATGTTGAGCACTGTTTATCGTCGTCCTCCAAACGAACTCCATTGTTGCCTCAGTTTCCGCACTCGAGCCGGTCTCCTCCGCACTGTTTCTGACCTGGCCTCCGTGTCTTGTGTGACCCAGCCATCCTCGGTGTTCGTGCTATTTAAGCTGCATCACCCCTCCTGAGCATCGCACCCCCGAGCCACTCACCCAGCCTCGCCGTGCGCCACCGACGTTTGCACCGAGCTCGCCGATTGCGCTGCCGCCGTCCCCATTGCCAACCAAGTCCTATGGTCACCGTTGTCGTTGACTTCTCCACCGAGCGCTGCTCGCCGTCTGCCACCAACGAGTTCCAGCACCGCCTTGACTTGCCGCTATTCATCCTCTCTCTAGTCGCCGTTTGCCACACGGTTTCACCGCACTGAACCTCGAAACACGTCCACATCACCCACGCTCGCGTGCCCCTTCACTTCCCACAGCCAACCGCTGAGCGACGCGTGTCATCAACCTTTGAACCGTTCAAACATCTCCATGCCTGCAGACCGTCCAATCGTCGTTGGATCGTTCGATCGACGTCATCGTTCGGACATTCGAAACGTCTTCAGCCCTCCTCAGTCGTCTGATCATCAAACCGTCTGAACAATCCTCACTCTTGGCTGCCCGATCGCCTTCATCGTTCAGACCGTCTGATCGTTGCCAGCCCAAGCCGAGTCAGCTGTCCATGCCAGTTGCCACCACAGCCCTAATCCTACGTGGTCGCCATGTGTCAACCACGTTTGCTCCTGAGCCAACCCGAGTGCCATGTCAGCCGCCACGTTAGCCCTAGTGCACACGTGTCTTGCCACATCACCAACACGTAAGCCCTAAATGCTTAGACAGCAGCCATGCCAACCAACCTAGTCGTGTGCACACTATTCTGTGAGCAGAGTCCACCATAGACTAGTCTTTTTGTGCACCGAGTCCACAGTACAGTAGAATTTCTGAATTTTCAGTATTTTTCTTGAAATTATATTTTCCTAGAGCACATTCTTTTTCACACTAGCTCCAACTAACCACATTCTTTTTCCTAAATTCATATAAAATTGAGCTCTATCTTTTGGTTCTGATTTTAAAGTTTTTGGAGTTCATTTGAAATTTATTTAATTTTATTTTTGCGTCTTATTCGTTTTCTCTCTCATTAGATTGCGTCTTCGAAGGAGCGGAAACACAACCAGAAGATCAAGAATTCATAGCTGAGCAAGGTCAAGGCAAGTAATGTTATTTAATTATGTTGAACCTAGTTTTTAATATATTATTTATTTATTTTATTTTAAATTATCATACATTGCTAATTTATTACAAACCATTTTATTTGGTAGTTACTATCTCAATTAATTAATCACTCTTGATAATTTGAATGTTGTGATACCATTGTCACTTTAGGGTTCATTATCACATGTGGTTAATTAGTTAATTTAACTTAATGAGATATTGAATCGTGATTGGTACCACAGTTATAAAATTTGTATGCCATGATATTGGTGTGTTATTGGTGTTGGTTATACAAAATTAGTTTTCACTTGGGCGAGTGATTCTGCAGTAAAAGGGAAAGTGTGGTTAGCACTTTGAGATATATGGAAGTCTCGTCTGAGTAATGTATAAGGACTTAACTTTGTGCAATACTGATCTGAGTCTTACCGTGCAAACCATATGTCTAGTATAGGATAGATCTGGCTGATTAATTTATGATATTTCAATTCCAATTTTATCATTGAGTTGAACATGGTTGCTGATTTGTATAAGGCGTAAGAGAGAGCAATTATCGACTAGATGGTTAATCTACTCGACGGTGAAACCTTAGCGGGCAGAATTGGGTTGAGGTTGAACATTGTAAAGGCTTTATTGTGATTTTCTTTAACGTAAGGATGATCTCATCGTGTGAGTATAGGTGTGTAATCTCTGTAGAGTGTAAAATTATTCGAATAGCTATGTCCCTGATTATGGACAATACTCGGTGATTTCATACGAGGGGTAGTTATTTTATAAAATTGGGTTGGATAATTTTGGAAAGTAGATAAATAGTTCACTGGTGGTTTATTAAGTGGATGGTTAGTTTATTTATGGTCTATTTAATTTCTTTGGTTATGTATTTATTATTATTTTTTAAAGTTTGCTTTTAATATATTTTTTGTATTTACTTTAAATTATTATTTTCTACAAAATAATCTTTTAACTATTCATTGGTAAGCCTTACATGTTATATTTAATCTTTGTTACAAATAACTTGCTGAGTTGTAATATACTCACAGTTTATGCCTACTATTACTCAGTTGAAGAAGAGAAACCATATCAGTAGAAGATACATGAAGGAGGATGCTTTGATGACTTCGTAGATTAAGACTTCGCTTCTCAGTTGATTGTCTGTAGGCATGTTGAATGGCTACCATGCTTATTTCTGTTTTTTCCTGCTAGTTTCTTATGCCCTTCAAGCTATTAATTGTAAGTTTAACCATAAGGTCGTACTGCAATAATTATTAATATTTTAGTTTTTTTATTTATCATGCATATAGTCTATTTTGTTGCATTGTGTCAATGCTACAGCAAGAGGCATTGTAGCGATCGTTGCCTTCTATTTTTGTTTGATGTTGCACAATTGAGATAAATTTATTGCATGTATTATAGTAATTTGTTGTATATTTTCTCTAAACCATCTGATGTTTTATCGCATAAATATGTGATTTTGTTGCAAGTGTTCTCTCTATTTATTGCGTAAATATTCTTAAAATATTGTGATGGTTGTAACAATGTAAATTTCTTTTTAGAAAATGATACGACTCCTACCTCCAATACGAAAGACTTATGTCGGATGCCTCGCCTAGGCCGAACCACTGCCACAAAAATATCATCATTATTCTCTCCCATCGATAGTTCTATTCAACTGCCCTTGCCCCACTATGTCTCAACGGCGGCTAGGAGATGAGTGCTCTCACTCCCACCCCTGGCCCCCATCCCTCTCTCTTCTCGTAGCTTGCACTCAAGAAAAGCCAAAAACCATGGTTGGAGCTCACGTGGATGTGCCCTTTCTGTGGAGAGGTCAGAGTTCATTGGACCTGTCACTATCGCGGTCGGATCTCGCCAGATTTGGTGGGGCCGAGGGCAAAGAAGCTGAGGTGAGTAACGCTAGCCTCGCCCTACTAGATCTGAGTGCATTGTTGAATGGGGTGGCTCGTCCCCATCATACTCTATGCTCATCTCAAATGTTGATACTAAGTTAAGTTATTGCAGCAGCTATTTTTGAATGTTGCAGCGCAAGACATCAAATGTTGAAGATGTTTTGATGTTTTCTTTGTTGTTACAACAAGCTTTAATTTTTGTTGCAATAGGTTCTTGTATTTGTTGGCCCAATAGTTAAAATTTGTTGCATATTTTTGTTTGTTTATTTTGTATTTGTTGCAAGTTTAGAAACTAATTGTTGCGCTTCTAGGATTTCTTCATTACACTAGATCAAATTAGTTGTTTCATCCTCATCCATTTACCCACAAGTCTATACCTTCTAATCTCTATTCTTACATCCTAGCACTCCCCCTGGTCTGATAGATAATCATCGTTATATCCATGCTCCTCCTGCTCCCCCCTCACCTCTCTACATGTACTTCTCTTGTAAATTTGTTGCAACCGTTCCTCTTCCTCCATCCCTCCCGCTCCTTCTGTAAGTTAGGGCTCCAGTGAGCTGACAGTGGCTAGAAAATCACCCTCTCCCTTCCATGCCTCCTCCTTAAAAGCAGACTACGACCATCGGCGTCATAAACCCTAACACTGATATCCTAAGCTCCAACACCAACCGTTGGTCCAAAGTCACCGTTGCTCATGCTCGAGGGAGGCCATCCGCCGTGGTCTTCTCCTCCGGCAAGCTGAAGCTCCGGCGAGGCAATGGCAGCTAAAGATCGAGCAGAGATAAGCTTATTTGTTGTACCAAATCGAACAACCGAAATCAATTCAAGTTAGATCTAACAGTAGATGGAAACGTACATAGAAAGCTTTTCCACCATATATATGGGCGCCAGTCGCTCCAAATAAAATAAAAAAAGAGGAGGATCTTCTTACAATGTACCCCATTATCATGTTGCATGCACCACACCAGGTGCAATAGCTCGATCGGATTCTTCATGGCTGGTGATTGGTGAATCGATACTAGAAACGACTCGGACTTCGGGCCTGTTCTTTTTTGCTACGGTTTATGGTTTTTGGTTGAAATTTTTGAATTTTAGCTGTTTGCGACAGAGATTACGGAGAGAGATACTCGCTTGCGATTTTGGATGATACAGATGTTGGATTTTTAACGTGTACTATAATTAACTTGTAGATTCTATCTTAAAAAAAATATTTTATTTGAAAGTTAGGTACTGACGTACTGTAATAAAAACTAAAAATTGTTTTGAGAAGCTGAAAAGAACATACCCTTAATTTCGTCAACAGAGTAAAACAAACACCCTTCCTGTCGACAATCCAAACCAACGACAACCATATCTCCGATCGCCACCTGCCGCAGCTCGCCGGCCGACCTCTTCCTCCAGTCCTCCTCACTGGCCCATCTCTCACGTTTACCAGCAGCTGTGAGGAATCCTGAAACCGCACGCGGGCTTCTCCGTTCTCCATCGCGTCATTCGTCGCCCATAAAATCTCCACGCTAACCACAATTAACCTAGCTCACCGAGAGAGACGGGTCCATAGAATAAGATCTATATATGCACCGCATTCCAATAGCACGGAGGATACTGACATCTGACATGACTGTGTCATTAGTTACACACCATGGCACCACAATCAAACCTGTTGTTACTCTGTTACACCACCAATTAACTACCAAAGCTTACAGCACTAGACTCTCTGATGCTATCTTAACTACGCCATACTGGTTGGCGTTGTCCTCCTCAACTTTGTTAACAGCTCGCACTCATCGATCCATTCGCTGTATCTGCAACGAACATGCTCGATACAACCAGCATGTGCGTCACTTTGGGATGCAACAAGAGTGAATCTGTATGAGGTGATTTTCAAGACAATGTGCAAGCACATACATGTCGATGGGTTAGGTCAAAGCTGCAGAGAGAGAGAGAGAGAGAACAACCAAGTCAGCTACTTTAGCAAAGGTATAAATTCTTTGAAAGTACATATCAACTGGGTGTAAAAAGAGTAGGAATTTTCCGGAATTGTACTAACTAGTTAAGAGGCAATTACGTCATGTATAATACCTTCCTAATCTTGCAAAGTTTATTCTACGAACTGTAGTAGACATTTGAAGAAGAAGGGCAATTTAGTGAGCATAACAGCAATACCAGTATTCCAATGCAGCAGCAGGAGCACAAAGGCATGCAAAAAAAGCGATAAACTAAAGAACACCAAGACCATCCAAAAGGTTTTTTTCAGAACGCATCCAAAAGGGTTAAGTGCAGATGCTGAATGATTAAGACCCCATTCCCAATAGCATACGTAAAGCATATCATGACAGCTCAATTACCAGTTTATAGTTAAGACTCAACAGAAAAGGGGAGGTCCTAAATTACTATGAACCAACACGCATGGTCCAATAGCGTACCATTGGCTCTTGTGCTGAGACTCTCCAAGCAGATTCTGCATGAGGCCTCGCCGACTACAGTCTCGAAATCACTGGAACACAAAGAAACGAGTCATTTACATGGCAAAACTTGCCAGGTATCAAGACTCGAGATCGAAATATACACTCAACACTACTGCCATGGTTGTAGAACGGGCAGCAAAAGACGGTACCGGTCCCACTCTAAACGGCTTGAGTTTCTAGTCACCATTTGAAAAACGTCGACTTCTTGATTTCAGTTTTTTAGCTTTTTAGTCTTTTTATTTTATTTTTTATTTTTTCCTTATTCCTTTGCATTATTCTAAAAGATATAGCGATGTTTTCTATTTTTCTATTTTTCTTATTTTTGTTTTAGAAAAAGCTAACAACCACTACAGTATAATTACAGCAAAAAACCATAACTTTTAAACCGTTTGAAGCACTGCCACCGGTGTCAATCTTGTCCATTCTCTTATTGTGAGGCGGCTTGGCCCTGGACTTCCTCTTACCCATGATTCAATCTTCTTTGCCTTCCTTGGCTTTCTCGTGTTGTTCTATAACAAGAATGACCATTAAAATAGCAGGAGTACAGATTTTGTGCGTTAGAAAGCGGCAAAAGCAGGGATTTTACGGACTAAAGATTACACATTAATGAAATAGGCAGTAACAAACGTTGCCAACATAGAGCCTAGGTTGGAGTTCGGTGGAGCAAGGGGAGGGCAGAGAGACTGAGAGGGTTTGGAATTGCAATGGGATGGATAGCCGGGAGAAGAATATGCCTCTTCCATGGTTCTTGGAGTGTCATCCACGAGGTATACAATGAAATCATCACCAAAGGACTTTGCAATCCTCTGTCTCTTACTCTTTTGAGTAACCTCATTGTTATCCTCCTCGGGATTTTCCATAAGTGTTTCTTCAAATGTTCTATCGGCACAAAAGAATCAAGGAAATTATAGGTTCTTGACTAGATGAGCTAGGTACATCATATTTTATAGGAAATTCATTCTCAAAAAATGTGGCGTCTCTGGACTCTATAATTGTACCAACACGCATGTCAGGTACTCCAGTTTTTATAATTAAGAACCTATAACCCACGCTGTGCATAGCATAACCAAGAAATACACAATCTACGGTTTTGGTCCAAGTTTGCGCTTCTTGACAATTGTACGTTAACTTTGGCCAAACATCCCCAGTGCGCAAGTATGAGAGAGACAATTTCTTCTTTTCCCATTCCTCGAATGGTGTTACTTCTTTATTCTTTGTAGGAACTCTATTCAAGACATGACACGCGGTCAATATAGCCTCACCCACCATTCCTTAGAAAGTCCCGCGATGTCTAACATAGCGTTAACTAAATCGATTAGAGTGCGGTTCTTTCTTTCGGCAACCCGTTTGATTCGGAGAATAGGAGGCGTCCTCTCATGAATAATTCCATGTTCCTCAGAATAAAATAAACTCATTCAAAAATACTCTCCCCACGATCGGACCTTACCCGCTTGATTTTCTCTCAAGTTGGTTTTCTACCTCAGCTTTATAGATCTTAAAGTAATTTAACGCTTCATCTTTTGTTTTCAATAAGTACACATAGCAAAATCTAGTGCAATCATCTATAAGCGTCATGAAATATTTCTTCCCACCTTTAGTCAACACGCCATTCATCTCACACAAATCGAATGAATGAGTTCTAACGGTGCCAAATTCCTCGCCTCTTTATTTGCCTTGTGAGGCTTGCGAGGTTGTTTCGATTGAACACGCATGGCACTTAGAACCTTTGACCAAAGTGAATTTTGGGATTAAACTCATATTAGCTAAGCGCGTCATACACCCAAAATTAACATGACAAAGTCGTGAATGCCAAACATTAGATTCCTCCGCTCATAGCCTTTACCAACAAATGTTCCATACTTAGACTTTATTGGACTCAAATGCAAGCCTAAAACCATCTCTACACAATAGAGATCTGGCGAGATTCTTCTTTATGGAGGACATGCTGCACATTCTTGGTGCGGTCTTTCGAAGTAAACTTGGATCGACCGTACCAACACCATGAACAGTGCATGCGATCCGTTTTCCATCAACAAGGAGGAACCTCGGCGGACTGATAAGATGAAAACAAGGAAATATCGGCACACACATGAATATTAGCACCAGTGTCAACCCACCACTCGGTGATTGACAAGCGAAAGAAGCGTAGGTAAATAATTACCGTACCCGATGTTCCTCGGCATCACTAATAACCATGTTGGCGACTTCTTTTGCTTATCCTTGCGGTCGGACAATCCTTAGCCCAATGGCGAGAATCACCGCATACAAAGCAGCCGCCCTTTCCTTTGCTTTTCTTCTTAAAGTAGCCTTGGGCTTGCCAGACCCTATTTTGAATGGTTTTTGGTTTCTAGTTTTCGAAAGGCAGAAGAGTTCAGGGTTCGTTTTGAGTGTTGGTTTTTTAACATGATTTTTTCTCTCTCTTTTTGTATTGTCGGTACAAATATAACAATTTTTTTTATTATTTTTTTAATTAAATATTTTAGTCAAAAGTTAATCATCACTGTAGTATTACTTCAACTGAAAATCGAAAGCCATGAGCCGTAAACGAATTGAACAGGACCGGAGAGGGAGGCAAGCAAGGTGGACACTAGGCGACGCGACGCAACCGCACCAGTTTATACCAGGCGGCGTCTCTCGTGTTGTGCTTCACGAAACGCCCATATTGCTTTTGCTTCTGTTGGTCGGGCCGAAAAAGAGAAAAATGGACGCACCGGCCCATCGTGGATACACCCATGTCGGCCTTGCTTACCACCCAACTCAATGGCCCCTTCTCTTCAGCATGGAACCAGGGGCGGATTTGGGGTACACGTGGGTGCAACTACACCTCTAAATTTTTTAGAAGAAAACTAAATATATAAGAGGTATATTATGGATCTGTTCTTTTTTGCTATGGCTTTTGATTTTTGGTTGAAATTTTTGAATTTTAGCTGTTTGCAACAGAGATTACAGAGAGAGAGATATTCGCTTGCGATTTTAGATGGTACAGATGTTAGGCTTTTAACGTGTACTATCATTAACTTGTAGACTCCATCTTAAAAAATAATCTGTTTAAAAGTTAGGTACTGTAGTAAAAGCTAAAAGCCGTTTTGAGAAGCTGAAAAGAACAGGCCCTACATATATATATATAAGATTCCATTTGCACTTCTTCTCTGATTTCGACCTAAAAACATCTTCTTCATGGATCAGCCTATACCTCATTGACGCCAGTTGGCACGTTGCTATTGGCCTGACCCATTGGGAAAAAACCTAGATATTCATTCACAAATCAGTCAGTCAGTCGGGGCAATCCTAGCCACTTAGTGCCCTAGCCCCCAGCCACCAACCCCAGGTCACAGCGGCACACTGTGCAGGCGCGCACGCTTGGCTTGGGCTGCTCGGCAAGTTGGCGTCGCGGCGGGCTAGTGGTTGCTCCGGAGTCCGGCCGACAGCTGGAAGCAAGGTGAGTTTTTCCTCTTTTAAAAATTTTGACCATAATTTTGTATTTTATAAAATTTAATCAAATATCTAGTTCACAAAACTGTAATATGTTACATTTGAACTCTTGTACTGTATATTTTAAAATTTTAATTTTTTCAGTTTGGTACCTCTGTTACTTAAATTCTAGATCCACCGTTGCATGGAACCCCACGGCCTAGTCTTATCTTGTAGCAGCACCTCCTTCGCTCTGCCCATTCTTTTACCCTTGGTTCCAAGCGTATCCTCTCCCGTTGCAACTGCAACGGCAGAGGGCTACAGTGTTTGCGCCATCCATCCAATCCTATCCGTTGGATCAGAGAGCCCGCCGCCGTTTGCTACCCAACTTGTCGGCTTGCTCGGTTTTCTAATTTTCTATTGCAAGCGTATGCGTTCCATACCATTTCCCGTTAACTCCTTTTTGAGTCAACGATCGACAGATCATACTACATTTATACTACTTGTGCGAAGCAAATTGTTTCGGCTTTGTTCAAGCTACATGCAAAACTCCCAACCTAGAGCCTAATCACAGCATGGAAACTGCTAACGTGATGAAGTTGTAGGTGTACCATTGTACCTACTAGGGTTTAAATTCTTATGCTCTATTTACACACATGAGTACATCTCTGTAAGTACTCTACAAAGTTGTGGTTCATCTCCGGTCTCCGTCATTTAGGCATGTGTTCAAAAATATATTCACATATATGTATGTATGGGGTGCATATGTGCATCTTCCTTATAATAAAAAGCAATAAGTCTATTTTACCTCTCTAAATTCTTTAGTTAGTCTAAGTTTCAGTCCTCAAGCATAAAACCAGACATCTTGCTCCCCTCAAATATTAATACCATTTATTTTATCCTTAGGTCAATTGAAGGCGGTTTTGCTCTAAGTTAACGCTGACATGGTAGTGGTACCCACCAATCAACCTTCAGTGGGCCTCCAATTGCCACACCTGGGTCTCGCCGTATGCTTCTGGTCAAAACTTGCTTGCGCTGTGCTCTTCTTCGCACAAATAGCTATTTTTTGTCGCTATTTCAACTAACTTCCTACATCTCGAATCAGGGCGGTGCCAAAATTCAGTACGTATGTGCGATCAAATTCTTCTTGCTACTCAAGTTTCGACGACAATTTCTCCAATGGAAGAAGCATATTTGCAAGCTGACCAATGATCCCCTACATTTCACTATGCTTAGTACCTCCAAATTGTGATGTTTTCTGGCCATTATCACAAAGGGTTAACTCGATAAATTACATGCTAAGTACAAGGCGAGGTTGTTGCTAGCTTCAGTAAAGCATGACATGGATGGTGCGGCTATCATAGGTGGTAACCAAGACCTTCCTTTCCTGCTCCAGCCTCACCGCTCTCAGCAACTTGCCGGCCTTCAGCGACATCATCAATGAGCAGTCCCCTGCATCACCTCAAGAAGCTTCCCCACCACCTCCGACACGGCTGCTACTGTCTCCCACATCATCCACTCCTCGCTGCCCACACAGCGGGCTAGCCATAGCACCGCCATGACGGCCTCACGTCATCTCGTGTTCTCGACACTCGTAAGTATCCATCTCAAATTAATTTTATTTTTGTGTAGCCATTCGCCGAAATTTGAAATTCTTTCACATCGTCGGCCGCACCAATTCTTGTCATCGATTTGTCTCCCTCGATGAGTATTAGTTCGATTCCTTGTAATGGAGTGTTCCCCTAGACATTGCCTAGCCCGTGCTCACGCTAAATCATGGATAGCATGACCATAGCACCGCCGTCATCGTGTTCCTCCCCTGGCTAATGAAGCATCTAGGCCCCTAAAAATAATTTTGGTAATTAATGACAATAATACTTAAGGGACTAACGTATTTGCTAAGATGATTAAAAGGTTTAGTTCTGGATTTTGATGATATCATGAAAAAAACATGCAAGGGTGACTACAGGTTAACATGGCAAAGGATAAATGTATAAATAGCTTAAGGACATCTTTATAGTCTTTATTGGTCTTGACGTTTGGTGGATCAAGATCGGATTTTTAGGCTAGATGTCATACTATTAAGAGGAGTCATGACTAGTAGCTTGAAGATAATTTTGTGTCACATTGATCAACTCTGCTACATGCATGCATGCATTTGAAAATTCATTTGCTAACCCTCTCCTTTTTTTTGTTTGAAAATTGGTGTGACCACGGTAATACCGTTGCATCGGTACTACCGAGTTTTTCATGCTAGTACGTTATTTTCAAATAGGTTTCTTTTGTGCTTTAATTGTATCGGTACTATCGTTGTTCTTAACCAGTAGTACCGTAATAGTATGACCGCTTGGCTTGTCTGGTACCATCATATTGTGGTATGAACATATTTTAGTTAGCGGCAGCTAATTTCCAGATAGATATATTTTTGAGAGATTTTCTCTACTATGAAAATTAGCACTACCGCAATATCGATATGATCGAACCTTGTGAGTGCGGTGCTACCGATTTTTGGATTAGCAGCTAGTTTCTATGTATTTATTGATCCTTAAGTGGCCGTTGAACAGTGGGTGCGATAATACCAGTCACTACTTGGTGGTAGTACTGCTTCACCTGATTTTTAGGAATTTTGTTCTCAACAGTCATCCTGGTGGGTGGAGATTATAAATACCTCTCTACCAGTAGTAAGATAGTACTTTTGGAATCCCATTGAATACTCTTGAGCTCTTGCACCCCTCTCATCAACTCTAGTGTATTATTTTCTCTCTTTGAGATTGTTGAGAATATTCAAGTGTATTGTATTATCTAGTTGATCATTATGGCACTTAAAGACCTTCAAGTAAGTGTCATTGGCTTATTACTTTTGGTGGTTGTCGACACCTAGACAGCTTGGAGGAGTTGGTGCGATTATCTCTTCAAGAAGGTTTTGAAGAGATCTGGCGCGGTTATAAAGGTTGGAGTTTACCTTTTGGAGCGGGAAAGATCTATCATAATGGATTGAGGAAAGTCTCGAGCTTGCTCAAGGAGCCGGCTTGATTTGTTTAAGCTCTCTCAATGAGGATTAGGAAAAACCGACAAGCCTTTAAGACCACGGAAAAAATTATTGTGTCATTTGTGTGGTTTAACTCTCTTCCTCTTTACTTTTCGTATCTACATTTTTTAGTAATAAATTGCTTCCTTAGTTAGTTACAATTGTATGTTACATAGTCTTAACTTTATGGTGCCATAGCAAGACTTAGAGATTTTAGGCCTTATATTGTGCAAAATGATTATATTTGTTCATACTTGTATTAAAATCATGATTTAGCCAAAAAAATTAAAACCTCTTGTTCACCCCACTCTATTCGGTTATCCTTGATTCTACTGCTGATCGCCTCTCACCATGGCCTCGCTGCCACGGTACTTCTTTGCCCATGATATCACTTCCTCTCACCTTCCTTTGGACCCTACAACCCATTTTTGCAGTCAGTTGTGGTCTTTGCGCTGCCACGGTACTTCTCTGCCCATGATATCACTTCATCTCACCTTCCTTTGGACCCTACAACCTATTTTTGTAGTCAGTTGTGGTCTTTGCGCTGCCACTTGCCATCAGTAATGAAGCCCGTGTATAACTGTCGGCCTCCCCTGTTTTGCTTCTTCATGCATGGATCCCTCTCTTTGTCATCTCTCTCTCACTTAGCCCACTGGAAGCTAGTTGGGCGGGCCCACCGCCATATCAGCATTAACTTGAAGCAAAACCACTTTCAAATGATCTTAGGGGGATAAAATGAATAGTATTGATACTTAAATGGGTAAAATATTCAGTTTTGTGATTGAAGGTTACTTAAACCAAGTAAAAGTTTAAACGGTAAAGAAGACTTATTCCTAATTAAAGTTACTAATCACAACGTACCGCCTGCAAATTGAGTGGGAAGATAAACGAGAGGAGGTTGATTCGTTGGGCCCGGTGGTCGCGCCGCCGTGTAGGGCAAAACGACAAGCGCACGGGCAGAAAGAGCGGGAACCACGATGCGAACGGCAGAATTCGGTGGTCATCTCACCATGGGAGGAAGAAAACGGAAATTGGAATAATTTAATTTAATCGGGAGGAAGAAAACGGAAATTGGAATAATTTAATTTAATCGGGAGGAAGAAAACGGAAATTGGAATAATTTAATTTAATAAGGATAGAAAAAGACAAAAACGAACATTAATGACTACTAGTAGTAGAGAAGAGCAGGGGGACGAGAAGACGGCAGGAACCCTACCCGGCGGCCGGCGGCGCGACGATGTGGCGCCTCGGGGTGCGAGGAATTTTCCTGGCCCTCCCTTTTTGAGCCAGCCTCTTCCCCCCTTTCCTCTCTCTCTTCGTTCCTTGTTTCTTTCTCCTCGTCCTCCCCAAACTTGTCTCTCTCTCCCCAAACTCGTCTCTCTCTCTCGCGTTGTTTCCCTCCCCTCCGCAATAAAAGAGTTCGCTGCATTCTCCTACCTCCGCCTCGCTCCTTGGGAGGCCCAAAGGGCGTGCGCATCGTGTGTTAAATTTAACTCCTCTCTATCATCTCCTTGCCATTGGAGCCTGGAGCGTTTCTTGCGTACAGGTGAGACTTTGTTATTGTTCTCCTCTCTGCGGCTTTGTTTGTTGAATCCACTATTTGCTTGATGCCGTCTTTCTTTCTAAAGGTAGTTTTTTTCTCTCGCCGGGATATTCAGATCTTCTGGTCCTGGTTGTCGGCTGGAACGAGTTCTTTTTATTTTAAACTTGTCATCTACAATGTTTGATCTCGTCATCTGGTGGTGCCCGTTTACATGTATGGCTTGCAATTTTGGTTCATCGGAATTCTTCCTTTTCCCCCCCGTGGTTTAGGTGTTGCTTACTGAGAAACTCTCGTGGATTTCCTCCTCCTTGATTAGTCCCTGTGCTTTTGTTTCGTTTGTGCAGAGCCGAGGCTGCGATGGCGAACCTGATGAATGGCTTTGCAAGACTCCAATGCGCAGGGATGATGCATGTGGAGAAAGGACACATGCAAGCTTCTGGACTGCCTTATCTGTCTTTCTGCGCCCAGCTTGATATCTCGAGGTGGAGTTGGGGCTGTCATTTGTTCTTCATACTTGTTTCAAATGATCATCAACTTGTTTGTTATAATTCTATGGTCTGCCTTTATATAAGATTTGAAGTCATGTTTACCATGTTCGATCAAGTCGTTAGGCAGCAGGACATTTTGATTTTGTTGATTAAAGTTTTAATCTTCAACTAATGTTACTCCCCACCTTTCTTTCTCCATTAATTTTTGTCTAAATGAGTTTCTAAAAAAATCCAAAATTTCTAATGGGAAGAATATGATTCAGCTAAGAAATTGAGAAAACCTGTGAAAGTTTCTCATTTGGCTGCTGCTGTCAATTAACTATGAGTTACTTGTTGCAAATTGCAAGCTTTGATGGCAAATCCTGAAATGTCAGTGTTTCATTGTTTAAGCTGATGGCAGCATGCTTGTTATGCTTACAGATATTGTAGTATCCCTCGGTTCATGGGCGCGAAGGCTGTTGGTGCTTCCCAACAGCGTATAAGGCACAGGATCAGCTCCATCAGAGCTTCTACTCACTCATGCTTGCAAGATGATACCACGAAATATTTCGATTTTGCGGTTATTGGCAGTGGTGTTGCTGGCCTAAGGTATGCTCTAGAAGTCTCTAAGCATGGCTCTGTTGCTGTCATTACCAAAGCAGAGCCTCATGAGAGCAACACAAACTACGCGCAAGGTGGTGTTAGTGCTGTTCTATGCCCCTCAGATTCTGTAGAAAGTCATATGCAAGATACAATTGTTGCAGGGGCTTATCTGTGTGATGAAGAGACTGTCAGGGTAAGTTCAGCATCCATCATGAAGGCAATAGTTGCCTTTTATGTGCCACCATATGATCGATGCATTTCCCACTTCCCATGGATCCTTGCCTGTTATTAATTCATAATTCTTTATTAATAACCTCCCCGTTGTCTTTCAGGTAGTATGCACAGAAGGTCCAGAGCGTGTCAAGGAACTAATGGCCATGGGTGCTTCATTTGACCATGGCGAAGATGGTAGACTGCACCTCGCAAGGGAAGGTGGACATTCTCACAACAGAATCGTTCATTTTGCTGATATGACTGGAAGAGAGATCGAACGAGCACTGCTTCAAGCAGTTGATAATGATGATAACATATCTTTGTTCGGTCACCACTTTGCCATTGATTTATTGACCTGTCAGGTTGGTATTTGTTGTTCTTATGCCATTATTTGTTGATTGGCATTTTACCTCTCGTTTCATTGTCAAGCCTTCTGCGACTCTGCGTAACAGTAGTCTTGTTTATGCACTCATTGTTAACCTTTTTCTGGTGATCCTTTTATTAACCTGCACTCATGGCATCTATGTACATGCACGTGTTTTCCTTCTATTACTTTTGGAAGTCACCTGCTATTTATCTGTTATCCTTCAGAGAAATAAGATTTATGAATTATGAGAACTCAGGAGCCAATATTAGGGTTCCTAAAACCAGTACCGGATTAGACACTGGTTGTTAGCTGGTATGAGTACGTGGCAATACTTGGTCCTACAATTGTATAGAAGTTGCTAGCTGGTGACTAGCCTTGGACCGGGTGAAAAATACTGGTGATTGGTCATTTTCCGCTCAAGGCTGAATAGTCATTCCCCCTTTTTTCTCAGAGTGACTTCACAATCAAAAAAATTGTGGAATAAAGCAACAGAATTGTGGAATAAAGTAGTTTGGACAAGAAAAAAAGCTCCAGGGTCTAGTCATTAAACTGTTTGGTTTTCAGGAAACAGGCTAGGAAGGGATTAGGTAGCGGTGATAACTGTCCTGTTATTGTCGGCTTCCAAACGCTTGTTGATAGTGACCTCTTATATGCAACCTTTAAATGTTTTGCTTTGTAGTGCTAAGCTTGCAAGTTTCCCTTTTCTATTTGATGCATGTGCTACACTCAACTTTGACAAACTGGCACTAGTTTTTGCTCATCTTTTCACTTCCGATTTATTTAGTTTCAATCACATTCAACTTTCATGGCTTTTTACGTGAGTTATCCGGGGAGTACAGCCAAATAACAATTCACGCTCCATGAATGGAAATGTATGGGCTATGTAACATGCCCAATTTGCACCTCCTATTAGCAAACAGTTTCTCCACTGAAACCGCCGTGACTAAAATGAAGTCTTTTATTGCAGAACAATGGTGAAATATATTGTTATGGAGTGGATTCATTGGACACTGAAACTCAGAAGGTACATTGACTGGAATTCTTACATTTGCCCTAGTATCTGTCTCATTTCCTCGTCATATTTGTTATTTCCAAGCATTAGGCATCACTTGATCACTTTAAGTTAGATCACTTGGGTCTTATGTGATATGCAGGTAGTCCGTTTCATCTCAAAAGTAACATTGCTTGCATCTGGAGGAGCTGGCCATATATATCCCACAACAACCAATCCACCGGTATTTCAAGCACCCTTGTGATTATAGTGGATTTTTTTATTGCATCCCTCTTTTTCTCTCTGTGTAATATTACAACATACTTTTTCAATGACATATGGTAGATGAACAGATGATCATGATGCATCATATAATTGGTCTTTAATGGAAAACAAGTTGTTTATGTAATGCTCATTATCTTCCTAAGACTCCTTAAATCTCAATGTTTCAGGTGGCTACTGGGGATGGAATTGCAATGTCTCATCGTGCTCAGGCTGTAATATCCAATATGGAGTGAGTATTCCTTTGCTCTCAGATCTACTCATTCCTTGTTCTCAAAAGAAGATTAAAGATCTACTCATTCCTGCTTCCCTAATTAAAATTTACACATTAGTGTTGCATTAGTAGCAATAGCTCCCTTATCGATCTCCATTCCTTTAAAATTTTGTTTTCCTTATTCAGTTTTGCAACTTTTACTTGTATCTGGAGTTCATATGATAAAACATCCTTACTTTGCAATGACAGGTTTGTGCAGTTCCATCCAACCGCACTATCAGATGAAGGCCTCCCAATAAAGCCGACTAAAAGAAGAGAGAATGCATTTCTCGTAACAGAAGCAGTCAGAGGAGATGGAGGAATTCTCTATAATCAATCCATGGAGAGGTTTATGCCTTTGTATGATGACCGTGCAGAGTTGGCTCCGAGGGACGTGGTTGCGAGAAGCATAGATGATCAACTGAAGAAGCGTGGAGAGAAGTATGCCCTCCTGGATATCAGTCACAAACCAAGAGAAAAGGTTCTCGCTCACTTTCCCAACATTGCAGCTGAATGCCTGCGGCACGGTCTGGATATTACACAACAACCCATACCTGTTGTTCCTGCAGCTCATTACATGTGCGGTGGTGTTCGGGCTGGGTTGCAGGGGGAGACGAATGTGAAAGGCTTGTATGTTGCCGGTGAGGTTGCATGCACTGGATTGCATGGAGCTAATCGGCTTGCAAGCAACTCATTGCTTGAAGCGTTGGTATTTGCTCAGAGAGCAGTGCAGCCTTCAATAGATCACATGGTTGATGCAGGTGTTGACCCTTCTTTCGCAACGAAATGGGCTCGCCCTATGCTCTCTGTCTGCCTTAGGGACAGTATATTATCTGACATCATTGAGAGGACAAAGCAGACCAGGATGGAGCTGCAATCCATAATGTGGGAGCGTGTCGGTATAGTGCGGTCGACAAACCGGTTGAAGAATGCAGAATGGAAGATTGGTGATCTGGAGTCAGAATGGGAGGAATTCTTGTTCAGGAGGGGGTGGAAGCCTACAATGGTGGGGATTGAGGCCTGCGAAATGAGGAACCTCTTCTGCTGCGCAAAATTGGTCGTGAAGAGCGCGCTCGCAAGGCATGAGAGCCGCGGCTTGCATTTCACGGAGGACTTCCCTTACCTGGAGGAGAGTAAGAGGAAGCCCACGGTGATCTTCCCTACAACTATCCAAGAGCTGACTTGGAGTTCAAAGCCGTTGCAGAGGCAACTGCAGTGCAAATAGGTGGCACACCCATACAATGGAGTTGGGGCTGGAAGATTCATTAATTTTATTAAAATTAGGCTGAAGTAGCCTTATAATTCGACAGTATACTTACTCATCCAGTCAAGCTGGAGTTGAGGGATTCATCAATTACAATTAGGCTGAAGTAGCCTGATCTATTTTTACCATTCTTGTCGGTTTCAGCTGTTGTAACTTGTAAGGTGTTCTTGGAGCTGCATTCTGATCCTTCATGTGCAGTATAGGGCTGTAGATGATTGTACACATTTATTTGATCTGAAGGGCTAGACTCCCATGATACCATCCAATTAGATCCTATCAATCTTGCTTTAAAAAATATACATTCTCCTTTTGTTTCCTTGGATAGTTGTATCTGGCATGCCGTCTCAAAAGTTTTAAGCTCCTGGCCTCCTTTTGTTTCCTATTGACTACTGTACTCGACAATATTGAAGGTCCATGTAAACCGTAGTGTACACTCTTATATTTTGTCGTCGTATTGCAGATTTGCAGTTATAAATTACTTGTTAATAGTGTACACTCCTACTCGAGCAGGAGCAGTTGCTGATGACGACGATGATATCAAAAGGTGTGCCAGCACCTGCAATAATAATAATTACAATAAATAGTTCAGCATTGGTCACTCCTTGCTGAGATTGAACTACTGACAAGTTGTAACATGTTAGGAAAACAAGGTTATCTCAAGCAATGGGAAAAGATACAATGGAAAACTAATGAAACAAGCACATGAAAAATCTGGAAAGCTATTGTAGGAAACATGGATACAAAACAAACGGTGATGATGAAAATGGTTTAACGGTGACAAAGTGAATTTTGTTTTGGGGAGTATATTTATCTCATATTTCTATTCATATAGTTGGCAAAAGAAAAAAGACAAAGGGGGCAACTACAATGCATAGCTCAAATGGCATATTCCTCGTACTTCTCATATTCTTCCTTATTTTTTTAGGTACAATCGCCCATCTAAACCATATTCCTAACCATGGACAGAAATATATTTCTCCTGTTCAAGCACTGGACATGATTCGCACAAAACTAGGTATAGATATCTCACCTCAAATGTAAAATCACATGAGGGTAGTATGTCAATGTGTAACTTAAACTGGAATAATATGCAGAAGTATACCCTAATGGCTAATACAGTAACATCATAATGAAGGTCCTTCACACAGATACTCTGGTATTGTTACACTTGATGTAAGATAAGGAACCAAGAAGCACCCAGCTAATAATACCTCCATAGAAACTTTTTTCCCCAATACTAAAGATTAATGATCAATGACCAATTCTACTGTTTGGACTTCAGAACATGATGGTTTATAACAGAAAAGTGAAATTTTATCCCTTTCCCTTTAAGGCGGAAATAATCCGTCATTTGTCACTCATCAATAGTTCACTCAACACCTAAGTTGTGAAGAAAAAATATGACCGAAGCCCGGTTGTTCATCGTATATGAAGTACGAAGAGCACTATACGATACTGATGTTGCATACTACTGAACTCAAAAAAAAACATTGTGGTGTCCTCCTGAAATCTGGAATACAGACACTCTAGTACTCTACCCAACTTCCAATAAACAGCAATTGGTCACCATAAGGCTTCATTCAGATTTCAGAAGAAGTGTTTGGATCTGGGACACAATTTTCTAAGTATAGCACAATTTAGTACAATCTGAATGCATGCATTTGGATATGTTGACTATGGAAATGAAGCGTAAAGGAGCCCATCACTAATCACAAGAAAGAAATCTCCACAAGCTTAGAAAGCTTATACTTTGCTTCACCAAGATGACTTCATATCTTCTCTTGCTCCTTTCTAACATCACATCGCATGACTTGTGGTTGCACAATCCTAAACAAACCTATGAAAAGAAGCAAAGGGCTCTGAGATGCAATCCTGATCCATGATGAAGTCGAACTAATCGCCCTTGGGCCGGGGATCAAATGCTTGTTCCTCCTCATGAACTCCGCAAGCGCGAAGAACTGGAACACCGAGTACAAGAACCCTATCACGTTCACCGCCTCCGAATACCTACACCGCAACAGAACACAAGCGCGTAATGGAAATCACCAATCCAAGAACCCTAACCAAACAAAGCGAGATATTGTGAAGGAATTGCTTTAGAAAAGGGGGGATTTTTTTTTGGCTTACCGTAACTGGCTGTAGAGGTTGTAGGATTCGAAGGCCCAGCCCTTGCGGCTGTCGGCGGTGAGCACCGAGAGGGCCGCCAGGCAGAGCACCAACGCCGCGCCCCTGCACCACCAGCGCGGTGCGCTGCAGCGACGCCGCGCAGCGTTTGCGCGACAGGATGTTGGGCACGGCCCGGTGGTCTCGATCGACCGATCTAGCCGGCGCCAACGCTACCGTAGTCGGCGGCTACAGCTGTGGGCACGGCGAAGGCTAACGCTGCGACCGCGGCGGAGGGGATCGGTGGCCACCGCTCCACGAGTACCAGGACCGGCCATCGGCCGAGTCGGCGGTGCGGGTCGCCGCATGCGGGGGCATGTACTTGGCGGCGGCGGAGAGGAATGCGGGGTGGGGGCCTTCTCTGACCAGTCATCGGCCGCGTGCTTCTGCATCGGCGTGAGAGGTGGATCCGGCTTCGGGTGGCGCGGCGGCGACCAAGGGAGGGGGGTTGGATCTCTGTGTGGTGATGGCGATAGTATCGATGCCAACGGAGACCACTGCTTGGGCGGTAAGAACCCTAACGTTTTTGGTCCGGCGTTGTGGTCAGGTCCTCCGTTCGCAACACTTCCCTCTCTATCATTGATGCAGCTGTGGAAGGCCCCAAATACCAGTGTATCGGTGTATTGTTGCCATAGAGGCGAGGGCCTTCATAGACTGGCTTCCTTGCTCTCATCGTAGCTGCTTTAGTGGTCATACTTCTCTCTCGCTTGGAGGTCAACATCATCACCTTCTGGTGCCATTGCGCCCGAATGCCTTTTCTTTGGCTCGCAACTTCTATGCCACTCCCTACGAATGACGCTAACTATTGTGATTAAAGACTAAATAGTGAACAATGGGTTCTATAGGGAGGCTATAGAGGGGCTGTCCAAAGCCTAAGAAACCGTGAAGATAGAGTGTAGAAGGTGTATGCACAAATGTGTGGTCTATTACATAGTCGTTTCTCTAAAAATGAATCTCCCCCTTCATGGCGCCCTGAGGCACATATTTATAATCATAAGGATATTGCTTATATAAACGCTTCTGTTGAGGTCTACAATTGTGTGAACAAACATGTTCTTTTTCCCTGTAACAGCCCTTTTGGGCTAGCCACGTGATTACATACTTAATAGACTTCTTAGTGCAATGGGTCAATTGGGCTAAGTGGGGCCACTCCCCAATAAGTGTCATCTATCCGCTCGTGTTGGAAGCAGTTGTTGTCAGTGAGATGTTCTCCTAGCACAGTTGTCATACCGTTATTGTCAAAGATAGAGGGAGAGGACGTGCGGTTATGTCAATAGTGTAAGGGTGTATGTTTTCTTTATCTACCACATGTAAGACAGATACTGCAGACTTGACCTCGGTTAGAGGTGTAACACCCCGACCCCTTCTCTGAGCCCAAAGTGCTACCACATACTCTATGATGCTGCCAGTTCCGACTTTTGCCGCTAGACTTTCGCAACAATTCCTCTATTCAACAACACCCAACGACAAATGGCAGACACTTGACATTAAACGCAGCAGAAGTATGAATTTGCTACTTACCAAAAGGGACTTGTGCTATACCAGGCTAAATTTGATATCTGTAAGTGATAAGTGAGTTACTGCTGTACGTGGGATAACTGTGCTACTCCCACCCGTGCATGTCGCCTTCACTACTTGTGTAAAAAAACACAACAAAGTAAGGGTGAGTCTGAAGATCCTGTAAGCACATAATAAAATAGTGACGACAATAAACAAATTCAATTATCTAGGCAAGACACAATCCTTGTATCTATCAGTAAATCACTTATCTTGCACAACTGCAATATAAACTTCGCAACTGTTCTATAATCACTAGTTTCTTTCATGCAGTGTAACACAATGCAATGCAATGCTATGTCTACATGCAATCTTCGAGCTCATACCGGTAAAGCTGAGTGTCCACCCGTCGATGACCCACTCGTGCCCCACTCTCTTTCATGCGACCCACAAACTTCACTCTCGTGGAGCACGTACCGAAGTAGGTCTCACTGTAAGCACTCCGGATTAGTCATGTATTTTTCTCATCGACCTCACCGGAATAGTTACATGACTTCCTCTCCGGCTTAGCTTATACAACTCATATCATGATGATTGTAAATGATGCAACAACCTGTCAGTACTCACAATCACCTCTCCTCAGTGTCTATCGAAGTAGGTCTTTATCCCACCACCGCGAGATGTCTACGCACGGTAGACCCTTAATACCAGTGTGCAAAACGATGCAATGCTATCTCAACATAATTAGCAAGCATATCCGCCTCTCGTTGCAGTATAATCAACAATGAGCAGAGATATCATTTCATAAAATGATTTAAAACATGGATCACCAAAATCAAGTATCAGACATTCAGCACAATCCACTATTCTACCATGCACTTGCCTGGGTGCTCCCGTGGACGATGCGTGAAGGGCGTCAAATCCAAAACCTTTACGTGTAAACATCATCCGAACTCTAATCTCAGTATGACAAGTCACACAGGCATGCAAACGGTATCGGCTCTACGCGTATAGACAACCGATAACGTTCCTACATGCAACTTGATACCGACAACCTTCTTAATACCGGATGCCTTTCTAATACCTCGATACCCAAATGACCATAATTTAAGGCTTACGCCAACAATATTTGCGAGCAACTCTCATTTACACGCACTTAATCTTTTTATCCTCTTTTCTTTTCTTCCCCCCCCCTTTTTCTCTTTTCTCTTTTTCTTCTTTCTTTTTTTCCCTTCCATTCTAGCCCGTTGGCCTATGGCCCTTTCTTCCGCTCGGCCTCTTCCTTTCTTTTTTTTCTCTTCTTTTCTCTCGGTTGTGGCCTGGCTGATCGATGGGCCTCACAGCCCTTTTCCTTCACCCGGTGGATCCCTCATCTCTCTCCATCCTCCTCTCCTCCTTCTTACACTGCCGCCCCTCCTCATCCCTCTGTCTATGACCGCCGTTCCTCAGTGTCGTGCCACTCCAGGCTTCCCCCCTTGCGCCACGCCACTCCGGGCTTCCCGCAGCGTCGCGCCTCTGGCCGCTTGGCACCGCACGCCGCCCTGGCTCCTCCCCAGCCTTAGCAAGCTCGCCCCTGTTCCTGGTGCCTCCGGCCGTCTGCGATCGCTACCGCCGCCTCGCCCCTCCCGCCTCGACACCGCCGTGCGCCGCCGGTCTCCCGACTACTCCGGACGCCGCCGGCCTCCCGGCCCCTAACGTGGCTCTGGCCACCGGATCCGTGGCCCAAGGCCCGGATCTGGCGCCGCCTCGCTCGGTTCCTCTCCTCCTATTCCCTCTCTACTACTAATCCCTCTAGTTCCCGATTTGATTTGAGTTACTTTGGATTTGTAGATGCGAGGTGGTGCTGTTGCAGCTTGCTACGACGGGGCTCGAGGCTATTCCATGCGCCGGGGGAGCATGGAATGGCCGTCGGGTGCGAGTGGCAGCCGACACCACGGCAACTTCACCTCTCGGTATCCCCTTCCTCTTTGTACCTTCTTACTACTTATGCGCATGCTTGCAGTGAGAACTAAGAATGGGATGAGGCTACCTTCGGTCGGTCGCTTGCTGGTTTTGCTTTGGGATGATTTGGATGCGTGCTCCTGGTGATCGTCTTCCTGGTTGCTGATGTGCTGAACAATTTCAAGAGTGGTTGCCCCTGCCGTTGCTTCTTGCTGGCTCCCTGTTGACTGCCCTTGGGTTGGCCTGGAGATGGCCGGTGGGTTTGACTCTGAGATGGGAAGGAAAAGGAATGGAGACAGGGATTGGTCTTTGCTGGTGTCGTGACTTGGTTTTCTTCTCCCTTCTCGTTCCCTCTCTTTGACTGGCTCGGGGTTATATCCTGTGGCTGAGCTACCTGGGTGGCACTGGAGCTGCACTTTCTAGAGGCTGTTGTGGTGGCCGTTGCCGTGTGGGGGTTTTCCTTGCTAATGTTATGCAGACTCACCTTCGCCACCCCTCTACACTTGCTGTGCTTCTAGTGTCTTTTTCTTATATGTGTTGTGCTGCTAGCTGTTTGACACCTGTTGGATCTTGCTACAGTGTTTTGGGGAAAAAACAGGTTTGTTTATTACCGGATGATGACCCTAAGGTTGTGAGAGGTGCCGACTGGTCCTCGGACGGTCAGGTATCTCCGTGAACGGAATACCCTGCCCGAAATTAAATTCTAAGGCTCTGACGACAACTCTTTTCTCTCTTTAATTTGCCTCATTTTTTACTGTTCTTTTCTTACGGGTATTACAAGAGGTTTGGGCTCACATATCTAATCATAGACAGCCCTAATCAGGGGGACAATCGATGTCCAAGATGGTCTAACTATATTCCCCCTGATCAAGAGGTACATTTAGGGACCGGTTGACCAAGTTTTATTCTGACAGCTACCATGAACAAATAAGTCATTAAATAAGAATTGCTTAATCCTCGTCAAGGCTGATGTTTGTGTGCCTGTAGTTTTTAGCATCTGGCATGACCATGCTAGATCTCCTGTGCTAATTAATTGGTATTTTTGCTGCAGCTTCTTCGTTGAGTTAGTGAATGCATGATCACTTTGTGTTAGTCCTAGGGCTAGTATGTGACTGCCACCCGGTGGTCCATTTCGTGGATTTCTTTTTCTCCTGTCGTTGGTGCATTGCTCGATCGCTTTGCGTTTCCTTCTTCTTTCAGACTTCGGTTCATTGATCGGTCTCCTTTTCAACGGGTGCCTCACTATCCACTCTGCCTTCTCAACTTTCCTTGGCGTCCTAAATAGACTGGCTATGCAATTATTCCTTGAGCTTCGCTATGGTTGGTCTTTAGCAAAACTTCCATGAAAAACCTGTATGTGTTGTTCTCTCTACCAACTTTGAAAGAGGAGGTTCTAGCTATTGCTTATATCCCTCTGGCGCTTGGCAATTGCCGTCCATTGTTGTTCTGTTTTCCTAGATGTCGAATGGCTTTTGTGTCATATAACAGGAGATCATGATCAACTAGCTACTCCTAGTTAGGGGTGCTAATGGATTGAGTTCAAATAGGTTAAATGGATTGGGTCCTTGAATGAGTTGGTTTTGGTTGGGTGAAAATGAGTTGAAAGAATAAAAGGGTAGGAATGGGTTGTAAAATTTAATGTTGAACTTGGGTTGAGAATGGGTTCAACCTATGATGTTGCTATATAGCCCACCCGTAGGTTGCTTCCACCCATAGGGCCTATCTGGGCATCTAGATCCAATAATTTATACAAAGCAACATCTTTATACTCAAAATTATCTGTAGTAAATTTCTAAAAATTTCATGAAAATTTTATAGTATGAATGCAAATTATAAATTTTTAATACCGAACCTTTTACAAAAGTTTCCTATAAAATTTTCTTGATCCACCTATATGTCTGGTTTAACAATTTACACAAAGTAGCCGATCTATACCCTAAATTATCTATAGTAAATTTTAGGCAATTTTGTGAAACTTTTATAGTGTGAACGTATGTTAAAAATTTCAAATATTGAACATTTTTTAAAAAATATATAAAAGCATGTTGGTTCCACATATGTGTCTAGACCTAATAATTTGCATAAAGTAAAGTTTTTATATCCGAAATCATCTGTAGTAAATATTAGAAAATTTCGTGAAAATTTTATGGTGTAAACGCGAGTTATAAATTTTAAATACCGAATTTTTTCAAAAAGTTTCTATAAAAACCTGTTGATCCCACCTTTGTATTTAGGCCTAAAAATTTGTATAAAGTAGCGTCTCTATACCCAAAATCATCTGTAGTAAATTCTAAAAACTTTTGTGAAACTTTTATAGTGTGAACATGAGTTATAAATTTTAAATCCCGAACTTTTTAAAAAATTTTCTATAAAAGCCTGTTGATCCCACCTTTGTATCTAGGCTTAAAAATTTATACAAAGTAACTTCTCTAAACTCTAAATTATCTATAGTAAAATTTAGATAATTTTGTAAAACTTTTATAGCGTGAACACAAGTTAGACATTCCAAATATCGAACCTTTTCAAAAAAACATTCTATAAAAACACGTTGGTTACACCTATGTGCTTAGACTTAATAATTTACACAAAGTAGCATCTCTATACGCGAAATTATCTATAATAAATTTTAGAAAATTTTATGAAACTTTTATGATGTGAACATGAGTTATAAACTGTAAATACCAAACTTTTTTAAAAAATTTCTATAAAAGCCTATTGATCCCACCTTTGTATCTAGGCTTGAAAATTTATACAAAGTAGCGTCTCTAAACTCTAAATTATCTATAGTAAATTTTAGGTAATTTTATAAAACTTTTATAATATGAACACGAGTTAGAAATTCTAAATACCGAACCTTTTCAAAAAAATTCAATAAAAGCATGTTGGTTCCATCTATGTGCCTAGGCTTAATAATTTGCACAAAGTAGCGTCTCTATATCCAAAATTATCTATAATAAATTTCAAAAAAAGTCATAAAACTTTTATGGCATGAACGTGAATTATAAATTATAAATGCCGAACTTTTTCAAAATTTTTCTGTAAAAGCCTGTTAGTCCCTCCTTTGTGTCTGGGCTTAAAAAATTGCATAAAGTAGTGTCTCTACGCCTCAAATCATCTATAGTAAATTTCAGGTAATTTCGTGAAGCTTTTATGTTGTGAACGCGAATTAGAAATTCTAAATAACGAACTTTTTCAATAGTATTCTATAAATGCACTTGCATGTAGTAAATTAGTAAAGAGTGGGTTGGCAACGGATTTGAAATGGGTTGAAATGGGTTCTATCTCATTTCAACAATTTAGGTTGGGTGGTGGAAGGTGCTCTTTGGATTTGGTTAGGTGAGCTTTGAGCTTCTTTAAGTGAGGGTTGGGTTTTGACCCATTACAACCCCTACTCCCAGTACAATAATATTTCTCTTAGGCTGTTGGGCCGAGTCTTGTGCATGGCAAATGCAAGATTTATCCTCATCAAGTTCTGAGTCAAAGTGGCGCCGAGCGCTTGCTCGGTTGGTGGGCGTGGCAGTGGCCACCCCACCCGCCCACATGTGAGACCGAGCGTCGTATTTCTCAGGGTGGCACTGTTCATGTGACATGAACAATGCCCCTTCGGCATTGTTTATGTGAATAGTATCCCCAGAATACACGCGTGAATGCGCTCAGTGCTCAAAGCGCATGTCCGCACTCTCAGAGGTCTTGGGGCTCCGTTTCTAGCTCAAAGCGTGTGCATTAGACCCACCCATATGGGTGTATGTAGATATATGTGTGTGTGATATTAAGTGCGTGAGTGCATTCTTATTGTAGTCATGATCTCAAAAAAATTTCTGAGTCAAAGTGCAGCGCAGGCCACTATCTGCGACTGAAATTTACGCTTCCAAATCGTTACCCTTTCAGACTAGAAAATGGTAGCAAGGGAGAATGAATTGTACTATACTAGTATGCATTATTCATTCCCATAGTCCAAACTTCGAACTACATTATCGATGAGCAATTATCGAATAAGAAACCGGGGAAAGATAAAGAAGATTAATGATTACACCAAGATTTATGTATGTATAGTATGTACCTTGTATGTTGCAGCCTTTGACATACATGAGCAGATGAAAATGCAGTAGTTTTTTATTTTGAAATCAAAGGAAATGCAGTAGTTGATCTTCACCTAATGCCATTGATCAAGTAATCGGGGTGGTGTAGGGACCCTCGTCACCGGCCGCCGTCGCCGCAGTTATATGGTGTTATTGCAAATACGCTTGCTGTTTATACTCTGCCTCGTTCTGGACCGTGGATTTCTGATTGGATGGTTCACGTCGACTGGATCACGGATTTTCTGTGCGATCCAATTCGAGGGTGTTTTTTTATCGCAGGCTTCAGCTCTAGGGTCTGTTTTTCAAAAATGCATGTGCTACCTTCCCCTTCTCCATCCAAACCGTAAAACTATGATCGGACGGGTCAAGTCGACCAGATTTTGGATCACGCATTTTCTGCGCGATCGTGTTCGGGGGTGGTTTTAAACATAATGTGTTCAACGCAAGGGACCTTTCTACAAAATTCCTTCGCAGTTCTGACCGTTTCGCCTCCCGGCAAAGTCAGCAGGGCGGACGACGGCGAGTCGGCGGCCACCGTAGAGGGGACAGATGGTCGGCAGAGAGAGGCCGGAGTCAGAGTCCAGGACGTCGGGAATTGCATCGAAATCCGAACGGGTTTGGGTGGAGGACGGCGAGTACAACTGTACAACCGGAGAAGGGGAGGGAAGTTTGGGACCCGCCGCCGGCGCGCTCGGCGTGGCCATCCATGGCAAGCTCCGGCGTCTCCTCGTCGTCTACTTGCATCCAGCAATGACTGGCACGGCCGCATGGAGGCCGTATTTGCATAGAGAACGACGGATATCATCAAGAATCAGTGTTCCGTTCCAACCAAGTATTGGGATGTTGTCAAGAATCTAAAGCCATGAGCAATGCAGACACATAGTATCGCTAGGATGAATTGTTGCAAATAACGCACAGAATAATAGAGACAAGAGACACGAATTTTTACGTGGAAAACCCTTGCGGGAAAAAACCACGGGCGCTTGAAGGCAAATCACTATATTTTGGAGAGATTACAATGGAGAGACTCTCTAAGGGCTTATTCATCCTATGGACTACTGGGGTGCTTATATAGTATTGGGGATAGAGTCCCACATGGAAAGTAATTAAAATAAAAGTCCTACACGGACACGAATCCGAATTCGGATCACTTTCCAACAATCTCCACCTTGAGCCGAATTCGGATCACTTTTCAACAATAATCTCCACCTTGAGCCGAATTCCCTCCAGTAGTCGAAGAATATTATGAACTCCTCCAACAAAATCAACATGTACACCTTGAGCGCCGAAAGTCCAAAGGACTAGTGAGTAATACCAACTAAGTTTGAGCAAAGCTCAAACTTAGATGCTGAGCTGGCTTTGTCAACATATCACCGGATTATCATGAGTACTTATCTTGCAGGACTTTAATATCACCTTGAGTAATGACACCTCGAATGTAGTGATACCGATATCAATGTGCTTTGTTCTCTCATGGAACATTTGATCTTTTGTAAGGCAAATAGCACTTTGATGTCACAAAATATTGTAGTGCAAGATGTACTTCCACAAAGCTCGATAAACAAACCTCTCAACCAAATAGCTTCTTTGCAAGCTTCAGAGATAGCCATATACTCAACACGTAGTAGACAAGGCAACGGTAGCTTGTAAACTTGCTTTCCAACTTACGGCACACCATCCAACAGTGAACACATAACCAGTGAGAGACCTTCTTTTATCCAAGTCTCCAAGAAAATCAGAATCCACATAACCAACAAGTCCATCTTTAATCCTTCCAAGCTGTAAAGAAACATTAGATGTGCCCATGAGATATCTGAAAATCCATTGAACTGCTTTCCAATGCTCTTTTCGGGATTAGCCATGTATCTACTAACCACACTTAATGATTGAGATAAATCGGGCGAGAACATACCATGGCATACATAAGTGAACCAAGCGCACTCGCATATGGGACTTTAGACATGTACTCCACTTCATCATTAGATTTTGGACATGATCTTTGAAGAAAGTTTGAAATATGTTGCTAAGGGAGTACTCACGGGTTTAGCCTCATGCATGTTGAAACGACGAAGAACTTTATCAATGTACCCTTTTTGACTTAGATATAATTTACCAAGTTTTCTGTCTCTAATGATTTCCATACCAAGAATCTTCTTAGCTGCACCGAGATCCTTCATCTCAAACTCACTGCTTAATTGAACCTTCAACTTTGAAATTTCAACCTTATCTTTTGCAGCAATCAACATATCATCAACATATATGAGCAAATAAATAGCTGAACCATTAACAATCTTCAAATAAACACAGCTATCATAATTTGATCTTTTAAAATCCTAAGATATCATAAAGGAGTCAAATCTCTTATACCATTGTCTAGATGACTGTTTCAAACCATAAAGAGATTTCTTCAATTTGCAAGCAAAATTCTCCTTTCCGGGAACGACAAAACCTTCCGGTTGCTCCATATAAATGTCTTCTTCTAATTCCCCATGTAAAAATGCAGTTTTTACATCCATTTGTTCAAGCTCAAAATCATGCATAGCCACAATACTAAGCAAAGTGCGAATAGAACTATGCTTCACAACAGGGGAAAAGACATCTATGAAATCAATATCTAGAATTTGACTGTATCCTTTAGTAACTAACATTGCTTTATACCTAACCTCTTCGGTTGGTGAAACGCCTTCCTTTTTCTTGAAAATCCATTTGCAGCGAATAGGTTTCTTCTCAATTGGCAACTTGATCAGCTCCCAAGTACCATTCTTGTCAAGAGATTCCATCTCATCATGCATGGCAGCCATCCACCTTTCTGAATCACTAGAAGAGATAGCTTCAATAAGATGAAGGTTCTGCGATACCTTCAATTTCTTACGCCACATTTAGACAATAAGCCGCAAAGTTGGCTTCTTCAATAAATCTCTTAGGAGGTGAATGTTCCTCCTTTCTCTATTAGTTGCAATGGAATGTTGTGTTGGTGGCACAACAATAGCAACTTCTGGAGTATTTTCCTTGTTGATTTCTGGTGTAGAACCTGAATTAATAATATGCTCCACCGCACGCTTGATTGCTTCTCAACGGGAACATCAATAGATGGTTTATCATGCAACATAGCGGACTCATCAAAAGTAACATCTCTACTAATAACCACCTTTTTAGTTTCGTGATTCCACAACTTATATCCTTTCACACCAATTTTATAGCCAAGGAAAATGCACTTAATCGCTCTAGATTCTAATTTACCATTGTTGACACGAGCATAAGCGGATACGACCAAATATTTTCAAATTTGAATAATCTGTGGAGAGCGGACCATACCTCAATTGGAGTCTTCTTATCAATAGCCAAATTTGGTGACCGATTAATCAAATAACAAGCGATGGAAGCGGCTTTTCCAAAACTCTTTGATAACCCAGAGTTTGATAACATGCAACGTACCTTCTCCATGATGGTTCTGTTCATTCGTTCTGCAACACCGTTTTGTTGAGGAGTGCCTGGAACGGTGTAATGTCTCACAATACCTTCTGATTTGCATAAAACTTCAAATTCTCCTGAACAAAACTCCAAACCATTGTCAGTACGAAGCTTCTTAACATGCTTACCTGTTTGTCTCTCAATCATAGTCTTCCACTCCTTGAATGCGCTGAATACATCCGATTTCTGCTTATTGAAGTATGCCCAAACTTTTCTTGAATAATCATCAATAATTGTCAACATATAGCTTGCACCTCCAAGTGACGGAACGCGGAATTCTCCCCACAAATCAGAGTGAATATAATCCAATATGCCTTTTGTAGAGTGAGTCGCAGTGCTGAATTTCACCCTCTTTTGCTTGCCAAAGACACAATGTTCACAAAACTTCAACTTATCGATATTTTTACCATCAAGAAATCCTCTTTTGCACAATTCCGTCATCCTAGCTTGGCTCATATGCCCCAGACGCATATGCCAAATATTAGTAGCATCAGAATTAAATGATTTATTTGAAACAACAGCAACATTACCTGAAATAGTAGTGCCTTGCAGATGATATAAGTTGGCAGCCTTCATATCACCTTTCATCACAACAAGAGAACCTTTGGTAACCTTCAGAACTCCACCTCCACCGGAATACTTGTACCCTTTAGCATCAAGAGTACTCAATGAGATAAGATTTCTCTTTAAATCCGGAATATGACGAATATCTGACAAAGTCCTGATGGTGCCATCAAACATCTTGATCTGGATAGAACCAATGCCTGCAACCTTGCATGGTGTATTATCACCCATCAACACAGATCCACTTGGCGTAGCTTCATAGGTAACGAACCACTCACGGTTCGGGCTCATGTGGAAAGTGCGGTGAATCAAGAATCCATTCATCGTCGGTTTTGCAATTACTGCAAAGGCAACGAGAACATCTCCATCGAACCTTCTTTGGTGACAACGGTGGCTCTAGCTTCATCCTCTTGTTGATCTTTCTTGAAATTATTATTTCTCTTCTCCTTATTCTCGCAACTTCCAAAGACTCGGATATGTCATGTCCATCCTTCTTGCAATACTGCATGACTTCACATTCTGAATTTAGATCGCCTCTGAATTTGCTTTTATTCGCCTCTTGAATTGTCGTATGAACTCTTCTCATATTGCTGCCAGACAGATAAACCTTACGCATGCGTGCTTGAACTCCCACCGGAACCATAAGTTTCATCTTTTCTTTAGCATGCAGAGTTTCATAAACTTCACTGAGAGTAAGAGTAACTCGACTATATAGAATAGTATCTCTAAAAGTAGAGTATGAACTAGGCAGAGAGCATAACAAAATAAGATCCAAATCTTCTTCATTATATTTTACCTCCATAGACTCGAGGTCAGAAACAACTTCCTTGAAAGTTGTCAGGTGGTCCAACAATGAGGCTCCTCCGCCATCTTGTGTGAATAAAGCTTTTGCTTCAAATGCAACTTCTTGGTCGATCCTTGGTCATGCGGATCGCTCCGACTTCACCATAATGCGGCGGCGGATGTCTCCTTCATAACCTCTGTAGAATATTATTTGATAGATGAAGATGAATTTGGATAAGGCCTTACGATCTTTACGTTGCTTCTCATCGTGGACAGATGTTGCGGCATCTTGTCGATCCTAAAAGAGCATCATCCAAATCAAGTTGTGATAAAACACTTTGCATCTTGACTTGCCAAAGAAAATCTCGTGTCGCGATCCAACAGCGGAAAATCATATTTCATAGTAGCCATGTAGAATAATACCAGAAATTTTGTGAAGATAATAGCAAAAATATCAAGCAATAGCACTGAACCAAAATTTGCAAAAGATAATAACAAAACTATCAAAAGATAGCACTGGACTTCCCTTCGTTCCTTTCTTTTTGTCCTCGGTTTCCGTGCCAGAATTGCACCAAAAAATGACCAATGCCTATTCTTTTCTTTTGCTGTGTTGGAGGCAATATGGCATGTGGCTTCTTCACGTGAGGTTGGCTAGTGTTGGAAGCAAATTGTTGACTAGTGCTTGATTTGATTTAGGAAAAAAACCACAGAAGATCCCAGCTGGTTGAAAAAAATCTTCACGTGATGTTGTTGCTTTTGGTGATGCTTCCTTCTCTCTCCTAGTGCTTTTAATTTTGCATGGAGGCAATAGAGTCCTTCTTTTGTCTCTGACACAAAACAGCACAGGGAGAGATTTCTCTGTCAAGATGGATGGATAGTTTGCTTTTCACGTTACCTCTGCTCCCTTCGGCCTGAGCGATGGAAGATGGCAGTAGCTTGACCCGAGAAGACAATGCGCGCTGCTTCCGGCTTGTGCGTAGACCGAGGCGAGGAGGCTGAATAAGACTAGGCGCTGCTGCCTTTTCTGTCGCCCACCGATCGAGGCGAGAAGATGTGGTTGCTGTTGCGTGAGAATAGACGAAGACATGCCGAAGTATTTTATCTGCGTTGTGGAAGACCGACTCCAACTCCGAGGCGAAGAAAAATCAGGCTATCGCTCGGATTCGACGAGAATAGATCTGTTTTTTTTTCGTGCTCTAAAATTCCTGTGCTCTGATACCACTTGTTGCAAATAACGCACAGAATAATAGAGACAAGAGATACGAATTTTTACGTGGAAAACCCTTGCGGGAAAAAACCACGAGCGCTCGAAGGCAAATCACTATATTTTGGAGAGATTAAAATAGAGAGACTCTCTGAGGGCTTATTCATCCTATGGACTACTGGGGTGCTTATATAGTATTGGGGATAGAGTCCCACATGGAAAGTAAATAAAATAAAAGTCCTACACGGACACGAATTCGAATTCGAATCACTTTCCAACATGAATTATTCAAACACATAGATGATGACGGTGACTAATGTCAAGCTCAAGTTTTTTTTCCATGGAAACACCACTGGATCAATTCGAGCCTAAGGGTCAGTGCAACCGATAACTTGGCGTCCCGATCGACCCACCCAAAATGGGCACTGCATGCAGCAAATGGCAGATTGGTGGTTCGACACTTTCTGTTGCGATCGATCGATAGACTCCGACCATATAGGATTTTCCAAATGGTGGCTGCATGCTGCGCGCATGGCTCTATGCACTCCAAAGAAAAGATAGATATCCATACATACATCGATCGATCCAACCGATGTTTGTGCTGCGCTTCCTTCTTGCTAGCTATTCAGTTAGTGCAGGGTGACCCCTTCCGGAGCATCCCTGAGTCGTCGTTCATCAGAAAAGAACAAGCACATACTACATAATTAAACAATGATTGAATGGTCTCACTCTCAATTTATTTACGAATGCTCGCTATTAATTGATCAAAAGTCACAACGTATATACATACGTATAACACAGATCGATCGACAATGTAGTCTAGCTAGCTCATGTTACAGAAACAGTCTAAAGAAAAGCTCATGTTACAGAAACTATATACGGGAATTGAGCACTGAATAATCGAACGTAAGTTGACAACTTCCTGCATGCATGCATGCATCTATCCACGTAGAAGCTACCCTCCTCACTTGTCTCCCGCCTTCCCATGCATGCATGCAAAAAACTTCCGCGTCGAACGCACCAACGATCGAGTGAGCTGCTATACATCCATATATCCTCACAGAATCACTTAATTAAACCATAAGCTCTTCTTAAGTACTTCTTCTCGGCTTCCCGCTATCCGTCTCGCGACCGACCGCCATGGCTTCTCCTTCTCCATATGCTTCAGCAAGGGAGCTTGCCGTCGTCGTCCTTCTTCTTGTGCTGATCTGTACTGGGCCATGCGACGGCGCAAGGCTCATGCGCGAGGCCGAGGCACGGGGGTCGTCGCCGGAGCTCGGTGATCACCGTGGGAGCGCGGGGTCGTCGGCGAGCACGAACGGCGCCGGCGCCATGCATCGCCGGACGGCGAACGGCTTCCCAAGCTGCAACGGGACTCCCATCCCGCCGTCCGGCCCGTCGAAGAAGCATAATTAGCGTGCGTACGCTCGGATCGACGTACTCCGACGCCGACCAAGCGAGCGCGGCCAGAGCTCGCCCTGACGAAGCCGGCCGGCAGCGCGCGCGCTCTGGAGGAGCATTAATAAATTAATAATCTGGAATATATCTATCCTGTCTAATTTTCTGTGATAGCTTTGGTTCATTTGTAATGCTATATCCAGGCACTAGCTAGCTTAATGTTATTTCCAGTTTTAGTTCTGTATATTGGCATGATGCTTGTGGATCTTGCGTAAAATAAGTTGGCGCCACTGCATGCAGCGAGAAAATGGACATGCATGCATGGTGGCAATATTGAGTTATTTTTTTCCTACGATACAATGCATGGTTGCAATTAATTTACCTGCATGAATGCATGCATGGCTTTATCCACTCCAAATTAAGGTGTTTGTTGTGCAGAGCTTCAGTTATAGCAGGTTGACCTCTTCCTTGAGTACGTTCAGAAAGGATTAACTGCTCCCTCCTAGCAAGTTTTGCAGATATTTCTTTCTCTAATTTTGGGGGTGATCGGAATAGCGATGGCTTTTGGCTTTTGACTGGAAAAACACTGTAGCTGGCTGAAAAAACATTGTAACTGAGTTAGTGGATAGTGTAGTGAATAGTAAAAAAAAGCTGAAGCTAGAAGCTGAAGCCGAAACGATCAGGGCCAAATTGATTGGCCAGTTAATTCAACTAGATCTAATGTTGAGTTATGCTGGAAAACTTAGATCCAATGTGGTGTACGACTCCACCTATTAGGGCTCAAATCATGTTACCATCTTTATACACACGTAAGTACGTTTTAGTAGGAATTTTGTAATGTTGCGGAATTATTCTCGGTCTTTTTCATTCTAAACATATGTTAAGAAGACGTACTCACGTGTGTGTATACGCGCATGATGGTATGTACATGTGTGTGACATTCTTGTAATAGAAAAACAAAAACTCTCTATGTGGAAATTGAGCAATTGTCGGTTTTCTTTTTTTTTAAGAAATAGGGTAATCTTAACTTGTCTCCCGCCTCCCCATGTGGCCATGCACAAGAACCAGCGAGCACGATGTCCCAAGCTAGTTGCCGGATCAGGATTTTCTCAATCCAGAAATATCTGTGATTTATATTATACTATTATTTAGATCAGTAGATAGTACTCATAGATACATTACTGTATTTCAAAATTATATCTTGTAGAAGAATAAATAATGCAATAATAACTCGCATATGGACCGGTAAGACTGAAATTATTAAAATGCAGCAGCGAAAACGAAACTTTATACAGATAGAACCCTCAAGACACACCCATAGGTAACCAACTGGGGTTCACGAACTAGTTCTTAGCCTCATCACCTTACAGCTCGGTCCACTTCTTTAGATAACCGCAGAGCTTGACTCCTTCCTTCTTACTTGCTAAATAATGATAATTGATCAACAACGAGTACGAAAGTACTCAGCAAGTCACCACACGAATATAATAATAATAGACTCAAAGTAGTCAAATGGAGGCTTGGGGTTCTTTTATTTACTAAAGGCATCATTTTCAAAATTACAATTAATAGAAAATTTTCTGAGACTTACCAATTTTAACTAAACTAGATTTTTTAAAAAAAAATTGTTTGAGAGAATGCAGTAATAATACTAGTGCAATTGCATCCACCTATTATAGCACATGGTTACCTTCACCATATGATAGTTTAGGATTACATCCGTCCATTGTAATCACTGAGTTATGTTCACCCAGGGAAATCAATTCAGGTTACATCCGTCTATCAAGTTTTTATCCCACCTATAAATTTTTAGAAATAGATACTAACTCGAGTAAATTCTTATGCTCACCCATGACCGTAGGTATAGCTGTTCAAACAGTTTTCACTCTTGCAGAGATCGTACATTTTATCCATAAGAAATAATCAACTTGTTATATTTCACATATTTTCTTAAACATATGAATTAAGAAGATCATCACAAAGCATTTACAATGCATCTCAAGCTACAATTGCACCTTTGTCCAAATAGCATCGAAAAACTCTTGGTAGAAGCTCTTGCAGTGACGGATCCAGAATCAAAATTTAGGGGGGGCTAGTAGAACCTCATGTTTGGCCTTATCACTTCTTTTGATACCGTTCAACTCCAGCAAGCCTTTGCATTTAGCTATGTTTGATCTTTAGATTTATCTCGAAGAAGATTGAATCGCATAGCAGGAGTCCTCACTTTGGGTCAGTCAAATTTGAGAGGGGCTGAACTATTTATAGGTTTAAACTAAGGTAACACAAATTTAGTCTTTTACTCATATAAAATTTGAAATACACAGAAATTACACAATTAGATACAGACAAACAATGAAAAATAGAGAAATACAAAGTAGGTACCTCGATAATAGCAAGCGCATATCCAAAAATATATAATTATTCTACCTTGAGTGTGGATTTTACACGAATTAAGTTAATTTGAATCACGAGACAAATTTGAATCACGAGGTAAATGCATTGTACACGACTTCATACCTTAAAAATTACATTGATAAAAACTAAACTATCTATATACATCTATAATGAATTACAAATCTATAATAACTTAATTATAAAGACTAAACTATCTATGTACATTGCATTTAAAAATCTAAACTCTAAACTGTAAAATACTAAATTGATAACAAAGATACTAAAAAAGTAAATTACTTACTATGCTGTTACTCAAAAAAATACTCGCTCGGCCCTTCAGACCTTCGACCTATTTCACCGGCCGCCTCCCCCTATTTCTCTGCGACTCTGCCCGACTGCCCCTGCCTATTTCTCTCGCCCGACTGCCCCTGCCTATTTCTCTCCTCGCCTCCCCCTCCGCTCCCGCCTCCCGCCTCCTGGCTCTCCCCTCCGCTCCGGCGCTCGGCGCTCCGCCCTCCCCCCCTCCGCTCCCGGCTCCCTGCCTCCCCCCTCCGCTCCGGCGCTCGACGCTCCGTCCTCCCCCTCCGCTCCCCGCCTCCACTCTCCGCTCCCGGCTCCCTGCCTCCCCCTCCGCTCCGGCGCTCTGCTCCCCACCTCCGACCTCCCCCCTCCGCTCCCCGCCTCCCCTCTCCGCTCCCAGCTCCCTGCCTCCCCCTCCGCTCTGCTCCCCACCTCCCTCCCCCTCCAGGTCCTCCCTCCCCTCCGCCTCGGCACCTACCTCCCCTCGCTCCGACTCCCCCCACCTCCCCCTCCGCTCCCTCGCCGACATCGCCGCCAGGCGCCAAATCCGGCCCGGTCCGACTCCCCCTGCCCCGGATCCGACCCTTCTGCGGGCTCTACTGTTCGGCACGCTCCAGGTCACCCTCAGCCCCCCTTTTCTGTTGTTGTGTGAACTGAGATCCAAATATTGCTATTTGCTAGGTTTGTAACTTGTGAGTTGGCAGTTGTGTTTTGGTGGGCTTTGCTAGGCTTGGAACATAGACGCATTTGGGATCTCTGGGCCGTCAGCTTGGGAAGGGGGGGTTCTACCCAAGGGAGGTGAGGCTTGAGCCTCACTAAGCCCCCTTGGGCCTTGGCTTCACCCCTACCCACCGGTGATACTCCTCACCTATACAGGGGGCCAGGGGGAGCAATCGATGTAAGGGGGCACCAGCCCCATCTAACCTTCCGGTTGATCCGCCACTAAACTCTTGAAAAATGATGGTGTTCAGTAAGAACTTAAGATTATGTCACGTGGAAGTTCAACTAAAAAAGATAACAGAATCCTTAGGTACCCCGTACCACGATTACTCCCAGGAGAATATTTCGATACCAAATCGCATTCAAGCAGACTAGTGACACGAAAGCAAAGGAAATTGGGGGCAAGATTCCAGACTCTTCAGACGTACTAGAGAAGACGGCAAAAATAGGAGTTAGGCGTGTGTAGAACGGTAGATGTTCCATCCTTCCAGCACAAACTCCAAACCACGACAAAACATCAGAAATCAAAACGGCCATAACTTACAAGCATTGCTCGAATTCCGGGCGTAGAAAATGGATCACTGTTTAGTTCTTGGTACCTATACAATATTAGATCAGGGCAGACAGACACATAGCATCTGCTTGTCTGATAACTGGGAGAATTGATCCGTAGTGCGCTCTTGGAGAGCCTTCTTTCAATAGATACACAAAATTGGCAGCAGCCGATGTTGTTTGACTCAGCTGCGCCCGCTCTCTTACTGCTGGGATATGAATAATGGATGCAGCGTTCTATTTCTTCGCCGGGACCGTATGAAGCTTCTCAAAGATGGGGTGTCTCAGGATCTCTTTCGCAGAAGGCCGCCTCATTGGATCAGGATCCATCATGGACTGAAAATAAGCAGAATCAGAATGTTAAGTATGCACTAGCGTTGCCTGTTATAAAAGAGCAAATGTTTCTGAAACTTCAAGCTGAAGCAGTGACGCACTATGCATGAAGGATGCCAAGAGTTTATTAAGGTGACAAAAAATCAACAAAAGTATTATAAATCTGCAGATATTGTCATATATGATATTAAATGGTACTTCACGAAAAGGAACCTGCAAGTATGCTACAAAAGCAATTTCACAATCAACCAGCTAATATCTCTAATTCAGGCATAGCAACAAACTAACAAAAGGGTCCTGCAGCAATACTCTTCACCCAAACAGTCGACTGGATTCAATCAACTCTGCTAAAGATAAGGGATTCATTCAGCTGATGCTTTATATGATGGACACAAGTTAGAAAGCATCAGTGCGTTCCCTGTAGCTCATCCTTTTGAGAAGGGGGATCAACCTATTTACTCACGGAGAAACTGCCTCCCTAGATATTAATATTTTTAGCCTAGGATATGATATTTTGGACAAGAGTAGCATACTTCAAGCTTAATTGAGGAAAAGGAACATGCAACATGCTACGACTAGACTTGTTGATAACATACAAGAACAGAACAGAAAGACTTTAACAAAGATCCATGTTGTGGCTACGAGCCAAACAGTAAATAAGGGGACTAATATGATATATGTGAAATAAAAAATAATTGCCCCCTTATTCATCCTGAGGAGATTATATACATGGCCATAAGATCTCCTTTACAATGTTGTCTCTAACTGTGAATACTGAGTACTACTTTTAGAGTATACATATCTTTTACATATCTTATTGAGCCTCTTGGACTAGCAGACCGAATAGATGTAGGTGAGGATCTGCCCCACAACAGTCCAGCTTGTTGGAACAAAAAGGCAAAAGAAATGCACAGCGGAAACAAAATGAATTGTGCCCAACCTAAAAGCACTTCTTGTTGTTAACCTACCACATGCTAATAATAGCCATTCTTTTAGAGCAGATGCAACGGATGGCCATTGGTTTTAGAAAGAGGTTGCGCAAACAGCACAAAAAAATTGAGTGTCAGGATTCCTGGACACGCATGTAAACAGTCTAGACATAGAAAGGCAATATAGTGTATCAAGTAGCCTACTACTATCATATGCTATTACTGTTGTGTCAGTTGGAACTCAGAAATATATGTGCAACATGGAAGGAATTTGCTTATGTATCATAAACTGCAGCAGTATCACAGCAAACTTCAACCTTGTAGTTGCAAAAGTAAAAATCCAACATTATGATGTTTTGGGTAATCATGGATTTTATCAAGCATGAAGATTAGATTTAACATTAAAACACAGGAGTGTGCTCTCCATTTTGCTTTTAAAGAAGGGATGAAGATATGGGGTTTCTGTTCCAATGGGGGGAAAACTTAAGTAGAATGGTATTGATTGATGGTCATTCCGCATATAGACATAAAGGGCAAATCAAAGTAAACAGTTGGAAAGGAAAAGTCATATGGTGTTATACCTTAATTAAACTCTGGAACTGCATTGGGCATCCTGGAAGTAATGCAATTTTGCCCTCTCTGAGGCTTGTAAACTGAGGTCCAGATTCAGGAAGCTGGGTGCCTCTAATAAGCTCATAGATCGCTGCCCCAAGAGAAAAGATATCTACCTTGTCAAGATGCTCAAACTTATCGTTCAGCATTTCTGGAGGCATATAACGTGAATCTCCATCTTCAATTGCCAAACTTCGATCAATAAGTGTGGCACAACCAAAATCTCCAAGCTTATAAACACCATTTCTGGCATATATGTTATCTGGCTTCACATCAAGGTGTGCTATGCCACGTTCATGAATGAAGTCCAAACCTTTGCAGATCTTCAATTTCACAAAGTTTATTTTGGTATTAGTAGCTGAGATACACATGCAAGATATGGAAGAAATGATTTTGGTAATGCAAACCAGACATGATTAGAAATGTTAATGCTTTTATTTTTCAAGGAAAAAAGGAAACGTTGCAGACCAATGTCTGAGTGTCTGACATAACACAAGTTTACGCCATTTCTCAGTTGTATAAGAGTACTTTTCAAGTGGCACACCTCTCCAACTCTAAAACTTGTGCAAGTAAATCACATTTCGAGGCAGTACACCACACAAATAGAATATATCCCATAACCACGATAATTATGTTTCTGGTCATCGCTGTGAGAGGCACTAGGCTTGGTGTTTGTTCAATAAACTCAACCTGCGCATACTGTCAAACTAGGGGGGTCTAAGATCTGTCTGATTCACACTAGGGTAATGAAATGTGATTTTCTTCCAAATGCCATGGTGTTGCAAAAGCCCTTTAACTACTTCTTAGAAGGCCAGAATATGTGCCTTCACGACGAGAGAGGGTAACTTGGTATTCCATCAAGGATAAGTGGGTAAGAGAAGAGGATGGAGAAGGAGAATATTCTCCAAGAGTAATTCCAAGAGCATTTGACATATTTTCAAGAAACTAGTTTGGGTAAAATAGCAATGGTAAGCTTGCTATATTACACCAGCAAATTAGTTTTGCTTTGCATACTGGCCTAATGACCAAGAAGAAACAACATGGATTCGTAAATGACAGGCATAGCTAATTCAAACCTGACACAACAGTTCCAGGGCTTCCCCACACTTTAGCGGCTGGTTTCTATTCATAGATAGGCAGTGGTCGCACAGTTCCATCTGAATATAGAGTTGCTCATTCTCAAACCAAGAGGTGAAATACCCAACTATGTTCTCATGAGTACCTGGTAAGACATGTCATAGATGTTATAACCTTCTAAGGAAATATAGCTGAAAATGGAAAAACTAAAGTTAGTTTTGCAACCTAAGGCTGCCAAAGCTTGAACTTCCTTCACCGCTTGCCTCCTGCGATGAGAGATACAACATGAAACATTAGTTGATCATGGTCTAACTACTGAAGTAAGAGGGTTGCTATGAAGCTACCTGTCCATGTCATTATGCAATTGCCTGATGCTCCGTTTTACTGCATACAGGCAGCCATCTATCCTCTTCAGAACTTTGAACACAACACTAAAGTTGCCACAGCCAATTTGCTGAAAATTAAGCATGTTAGTGACCAAAACCTCCATGGAATGGAAAAATGCAACCTGAATTTGAGCACATAAGCAATATATATTCAGAGCATACCTCAATTTCATGGAAATCAGTACGGTAGCGTGAAAGACCGTCACCACCAATTGAAGGAGAAAACCCTGCACATAAAAGAATTTGTCAGTTAGCTATGTTTTGAGTACTGAGAGAAAGATATTGTTATCAATGTTTTGATTAAGTTGAGGCTGAAAAGACATGTAGTGATTACATGTTAGCCTTACATGTATGACTCCTAACAAACAGATACATGATAGTTTGAAGGGAATGGAAATGAACATGTTTTGATGACATAAAATGCATAACGATACCTGATGATTTGTATTGCCTCCCACAGAAAACATCATCATCTATTCGAGGATCCGTATTCAGGTATGGGTTCTTGATACATGGTGGAGGCATCACCCGGCAGCGCAGAGCTACTGCTGATTGAGAGACATAGCTACCTCTCTTTTGCAAACTAGGTTGTCTCAGCTGTGCATCCTCTGAATCATCTTGACTTAGATCACCCCACTGGACCGGAGTAATCTGCTGGTTGTCCGTAAAGTTCGTGGACCGGAGACCTTTGGGGGAACAATCTGTAAGGATTTGCATTCATTCGTTTATACATGAACACGGAAACGGAGCAAGCACATCAAACTTAGGAACCTATAAGGATTTCCAATCGATAGTTGGATCTTGTGGCAGAAATATGATAATGCATTCAGATCGATTGGGAATCAATTCGAGGGGGTCACACTCTCACCTCTCTTGTACCTCTTGCTCCGCGCATTCACAGACTTCTCCGGAGATTTGGGGCAATGGACATTTTCCTGCAGATAACCCCAAAAATCAGCAAAAATAATATATGGAGCTCTACTCCAATCGGTCAATAACCAAAAAAAGTCTCCTCTTTCCCACCTTATTGGCCTCGAAACCGCTCGCTAGCTGCGGTGCGTCCGGCGTGATGTAATCCGGGGTACTGCAAAATAGCGAAAAGAGGAATACGGTTAATCCGAGCGCATGCATACTCGAAGCACACCAAAACCCAGATCGGATCGAATCGGAACGTACCAGAAGAAATCCTGGCTAAGGATGCAGCAGTCCACGGTCTCGTCGGCGTCCATGGGCGAGGCCTGCGGCGGCGGCTGCAGGGCATGCGGAGGCGGGTCGCGGGACTCCACCAGGAGCTCCTCGAAGGGCGTGAGTGCGGAGCGGGGGCGGTCGGAGAGGAAGGGGAAGAGGGAGACGTGCTCGAGCTGGAGCGAGAGCTCCCCGGACGGCGAGCTCCCCTCCGCCTTCGCCGCGGCCGCCACTGCGGAGGCGCGGCGAGACTTGCCGGCGCGCGGCCGCGGGGTTTTCGTCTTCATCATCGGCGGCAAGCGAGCGAGCGCGAGGGAGAGATCTCTCCTCGAGCTAAGAATCGCTCCTCGGCTTTGTCGTTGTCGCCTTTTGGATTCGAATCGGCGGTGCCTGCCTCGCTTCGCTTTGCGGGTTGGGGTTTTTGGGGGTTCGCGGAGATGGGATGGGAGGGCTGAAAAGAAAATGATTAATTAAAAAATTGAAATGGGAGGGGATTGGCGGGAGAAAGAGGTGGGAAGGAAACAATTTTACTACTATTTCGCTCATGGATTCGGTGGGAATTCTGAATGTTGGTACGTGCTGTCGCGGCCGGCGAGCCATTTCTTTCTCGATTTGGGCGTCGGCCCGAATCTGGGTTGGCCCAGCGTGAAGCAGCTCACAGTTAAAGATTAGAAATCACTTTCGGCCTTTTAACATACGGTGCACTCAGTTCCTCTAAAATAAGTTGGTTTATGATTTATTTTATACTATAGCTAATTTATTTTTTACTGTAGCTGATGATACTTATTTGGCATAATAAAATCTAAAAAAATAAAAAAAGGGTTAGCCTATCAGGGATAATGCAAATGAATACGAAAAAAAGAAATGGTAAAAAACTAAAAGGTCAAAAAGCCAGAAAAACATAAAATTTAGGTATAGTGAACTAGAAACCAGAAACTGAAGCCGAAACTAGCTGGGCCTTATGCCCTGAGTTCGATTCAAACATTTAATTACGAAATCATTCACCTTACACCCCTCGACTATCAAAATCAAAGTAAATCACTTTCTTGCTGTAAACCACCACAATTTTAAATGACATGGCGTCCATGTATACATGTGACGTGGCTGTCGACGACAGCAAAATTATCAGTGAAATCTGGTGACATGGTTGTCCGACTTCCTTCTCCATGTGTACAAGTAACGTGATTGTCGATTGTGGCAAAATCCGGTGATGTAGTTGTTGAAGTGGCAAAATTATCGGTGAAACTTGTACACATAGACACCACGTCATTAAAAATCAGGATGATTTAGAACGAGGGGGTGATTTGCTCTAGTTTCGATAATCGAGGGGTGTAAAATAAACGGTTTCGTAGTTGAGGAAAAGTGGACATATCCCTTCTTTGAATAAGTTTTAAATATCTCCTTCTGAGAAACAACTTGAGATTTTCCCTAAGAGGCAGAGCTCAGCATCACAAGTTGTTTGGTCCAATGGAGAGTTCAGACCCTACATCCACAGGTTTTGAGTTTGGAATGGAACATCAGCAAGTGAACACAGTAGCCTTTAGTTCAATATTTTAAGATTTATTTGAAACATTGGAATTCTACATCAATTTTACAAGAATTTCATAAGAAACTATTCGCTTATTACGTTTCAAACATGCCTATCGACATGAGATTGCACCATGGGAGGACACAAAGCTTGTTCATATTGGCTTCTGATTTTGACTTAAAATAGTAATAGTTTATAGAGAGAGACACTTGTGTATGATTGTAGCCAATATAAATAAAGTCATTACAGTGTGTACTATAAATAATTAGATGTCATTTGAAAATTAGGTATTATAAAAAAACAACTTTTAAAAATCAATGCGAACAGAGCCTAATTTTCCACGGTAAAGGTGCTAATGCACATGCTGCAATAGATCCAATAGCCTTTGGATGAGAAGTGGAACGACAAGATTGGTTTATACTGTAGCATGTGATCAAGGCCGTTGATTTCTAATCGCACACATTGACATGGTCCCAACTGCATAGCATTTTTAGCTCTCTGCATTACCCTCTAGAACTGCATAGGGTCTGTGTCCGCCATTGGGTGGCCTGCCCAATTAGAGTGCCTCGCATTTGTTTGGCTAGAACTGCTCACACATACGATCCAATAGCAACATTTTTTTATTTTGGCCCTCTAGCACTTTTTGTGCACAAATGACCCCCTCCCTAGAGATGGTGAGGCAGGGTGACGACACGCCATGGTAGCAGGTATTGCCGAGCCAACGCAACTTGGCTAGTGCCTGCCGAGCCACCCCTGCTTGGTAGGTATGGTTGGATCGCGCGCTGTGCAAAAAAAATAGGGGTGAAAAACTCACTGACTTGATTAAAAATTGCTTCAATTATACTTGTTAATATGAAATTTGCTCTATCTTGACTCATTAACTCGCTTCTAAAAATATTTTTGAACTATACATAAAAGAATATAAATAATATAATATAAAAATAACTCCATCTTGTAAGTCTCATGAATGAACGAAGTCATTCAAATGCATGACCACATGTAGCCAGACATAGGACCTAGGATAAAAATATGGAACCATACGACACCCGCATGGCATGGTGGTCATCCAGCCGACGTGGATGTGGCTGGTTGTCATAGTAGTGGTAGGCGCAATTGCAGCTTGGGTTGGCACAGCAACAATATGGGTGGTACTTGCTGCCGAGATGCATGACCTCCTCGTTGTTCCTCTCCCTGATTCTCTGCCTACAGAGCTCGTCGTTGTTGACCCTCTCGGTTTGGAGCTCCTCGCGTAACTCTGCTATGCGGATGTGTAGTTTTTAGATGTAAATTTGGGAGGATATTGGATATGATTGATCCACCCACTCAATGAACTTGTAGCAAGATGAGGTTACTATATGTGTTCCATGTGTGCAAGTATACGTAGGTAACGAAACACTTACCATGAACAGAGAGCAGCGAAAGAATCAACGTCCTAGGTGCACGTAGTCATTAGAAATCCACATCATCGTGTCGAGGTTGTGCTTACATTGTGGCAAATGCTCGAGGTTGTGGAGGTAGTTGCAGAGGGGATTTCTAGGGGTGTGTGACTCCCTAGTTTCGAGTGGTAGATCAGGGCTTGGGAGTCGGGGTCCAGGAAACCATAGATGCTTGTGTCTTCAACGTAAGGGTCCTCGAAACCCAATCAATGCCCACTGTGCCCACCCACACCTTGTTCTTCCTAGCCTATCTTACATACTTCTGTTCACGTAGTATGCTTCTCTACAAGACATAATAGAATGTTTGAGTGTATGTATTATCAGGGTTTATGTGAAATTTGCATTAAAAGTTATGGAAAACAATGCACTAACATTGTAGGAAATGCCGATGTTATAGAGAATGAACAACAACACAAGGGTGTGGATTGATAAGTCTACAAGGTGCTCGACGAAGTGGGTCTATTTGAGTAGTTCCTCATGAAGTAGCCTGCTGTCTTACATAGCCTACACTTGTGTAGCTTCACCGCTAGCCACATTGACTATTATCCTTGTGAGTCCACTTCAGTGCATCATTCAACACCTACTTCACTTCCCCTGACTAAAGGTCCTTATAATGCATGTAGACCTCGTAGGTACAAGTGGTGGATGTTATAGTACTCTAGAATATACAGCGTGGAAGACTATCGACACGCATCACACATGCTGCACACATAGGGAGCAAGGCTCATGAAGGAGCATCGGCTTATTGCACGTGCAAGTTGTGACATCGTCGATGGTGCATGCATGCTTGTGATCGTCTTTTGCATGGCACAAGATGTACCTGTTCCTCAAACGAGTTTCGAAGTTTTCCTAATGCTTTCCATGGTTCGAGCAACATGCAAATGAGCCTTCTTCATTTTTTGCTCCACGTACGCCTGCATGACTTCTAAAACATGCCTCCCTTCATCCAGGTACTTTTTCGCATTCATGGCTCTATTAACGAAGTATTCGACGATGCGATTTCATGTCTTGTCCATGATTGTGATGATTGGGAGGGAGTGCACACTCTTCATCACATAGTTGTATATCTTGGACATGTTTGGTTGTCATAATCCTGTATCTCGCACCATCCGTGTTGTGAAGTAGGAACCATTTCTCCACATCCCAAGTGTGCAAGTTGATCCACTAAGTAAACTCGCCCGTTGATGCGAGAGCGGCTTGATCTGTGGTCAGTTCCCCTCCCTATGACTCCCTGACATGCCTGGCGGTCTTCTTACCAAGCTCACGTCATACTATGTTAAACTTGTGCTTTGGTTTTGCATACACAATTTCATGAACTCCTTCATCAATTCCTTGTTGTGGAAACATGTCTGAAGTTTGTCGCCAGATGCCTCATGCACTAGCGGGACCTCACATCGTTCCACTAGAAGGTGTTGAGCCCCTTGTTGCATGGTAGTCAATGTCGACAGTAGACCAGTGTTGCGGTCTGTGGTAAGACAAACGTTGAGCCGTTTGTTGGACTACTGCTTGCTTCACATTAGCCAAAAGCCACAGCCAACTATTGGAGTTCTCGTTCTCCATAATAGCATATGCCACTGGGAGTAGCTGGTCGTTTATGTCAGTGGCCACCGCCGTCAATACCGTGCCCTTGTATCGATAAGAGAGAAATGTGCCCTCCATTGTGAGCACCGGACGACAGTATTAAAACCTATTGATCGCCTGTCGAAATGTCTAGAACACCCAGTCAAGGATTTTGCTCGGGAATCTGATGTAGCATTTATGGCACAAAGTCATAGGACTCCTCAAATGTGCCATACATCCCATGTATGACTTTTGTCCTTGCTCATCACACTTTACCATAGCTCAGCAGGAAATCAACTAGGCTCATGGCATCGACCATCAAGAGTTTCAAATACTACGACGTTTGCAACTACGACATGACTTATCAAGTTGGCGACGAGTGATGAGATTACATTGCGGTGCCCATGCAACAGCTCTGCAAGCTCACAAGTATGGCCATTGACTACCATTGTCCAGAAGTGTGTTGCTCCGCCTCTGAATCTCTGCGCACAGACCCTCCAAGGACAAGTGCCATCCACACACTTCACCACGTATGTATCGGGTTTGACTTGTGCACCTGATATATGCGACTTATACGGATGGCATATCTTATAATAACTTGCTGCATTGCACCCTTGTTGGAGAAGTGTTGCCCTTCGATAAGAGTGTGTTTCATTGAATGACCATTCGGACCCACCTTCAGGCGACACACCCAGGGAGGCCAAGGCAATAAAATCCAATCTCGAGGAGACATACTCAACATCAGTGTACGCAATGCCGCCTGGTGCACCACCCCCACCTCCGCCTACACCAACCTTGTCTCTACTACTAGCTATATTGGCATCCTCCTCCACGCTAAAATGGCTCCCATCTGACAACCCTTTCAAATATTTATCGTAGTCAATACGCGCTACCCACCACCCCTCTACACCTTCTGTTGGCTGAAAGTTAGGAACCAACCCAAACAGTTGTCCATCATCCTGGGCGGCACCATGTTCTGCCGCACCGCCAGCACCAGTAGGTTCTACTTTGCCGCCGCCATCCCTAGCAACATGATGCTCCACATCACCACTCACGCCTCACCCCTGCTCGACGCCTCCACCCTCTCTATAAAATGCACATACACCATTGGCTTTCCATATATCACCGTAGCCAGATTGCTAGCGATCTCCATGTAATGTCGCTAGACAACATTGCCAACTATCTTCTTCAGCTCCTAAAAATGCTCCCTGAATCTCCAACCACTATGGTTGTTATCGCCTCGATGACAAGCTTCTTCCTGGAAACCTCCTTGGCAAATACACTCCGCATGCATCTCCTGAGCTCAGCGAAATCCATCTTCTTAAGCCCTAGAACCTTGATTACACACCTTTTATAATTTTGAAGGTTTGCCCTGTACGGCCCGTCCCACAACTCTCTTATGTAGAACACGGACAAGTGTTCTATATCCGACAGCAGGTATCTATCACCAATGCAGATGAAATACATTTATTTTAGATGATGCTATATACCAATGAACTCTAACTGCCTTTTTTTAAATAATAGTACGAAAATAACAACAATGGACAAACGATAACAGTGTAGAAATAATAATAGTGCACAAATAATAATACTATGTAAATAATAACAGTGTATAAATAATAATAGTGTACAAACAATAACATGGCAGAAGTAATAACAGCATACAAATGATATTAATGGATAAATAATAACATTGCACAAATAACAACAATGTACGAATGATAACAGCGTATAAATAATAATGGTGTACAAACAAAAATAGTGCACATAATATTCAAATATTAACAGTGCACATACAATAACAATGTACAACTGAGAACGTTTAGGTATTAGCAGATAATCATTAATATCAGGTCCAATCCATCACTAACATAGGTAATTACGAAAAAAGGTCCGCACAAACTACACACATATGTCATACACACATTGTGTATATGAGCACATTCTACACAATCTAACTATCATTAAAGGAGCAAAACCATCTCCAAAAACTAATTTGAAGTCTGCTCTCCTCAGCTGCTCGGCTTCGGATGAGCTAGCACAGAGGGATGAGAGGCTTTTTACACGCGCAAGGTGGCACTACCGACCAACAAACCCACGTGAGTGCATGGGGAGCAGCCACGTCCAACCGATAGTCATGGGAATTACTGTCGAGCACTTCGCATCGTGTCACATTACATCACGTTGCGCCCACTTGGTCGGCCACTGCCCACATGGTTGAGCAAGGTCGACAAGTGCCAGCCAAGCTACATTAGCTCGGTAGTGCCTGCTGCAACAGCGCGTCGTTGCCCTGTCGTGCGCTTTGTCTCCTTCCGAGCTAGGGCAGCGCGGCAGGCACCTGCCATGCCAAGCTCGAGGAGGGGATCGTTTTTGCCCAAAAAAAACTAAGGCTCAAATTGAAAAAAATTGTTGCTCCAGGGTTGTATATGTGAACATTTCGTTTGGCTTTGTGGGAAAACAGACAAGGTAGGAATTCAACGCAGACATGCTAGTCTGAACGGGGAATTGAAGCGGATGACCAATAATTACGCGTACCTGGGACCCACGTCTCAGGGACTCGGCACCGCTCGTCCACAGAAGAGAAAGGAAAACGGGCACGCCGCACCGCCGGATGGGAAGAATCCGTCCGCCCGCGTGTTGCGGCACTAACAGGCGGACACCGACGCCGCACCCAACTGCGCGTCGGTATTTTGTCAAACTAGGAGTCAGTATACATGTACGTACAAAAAAGAATACATCATAGGCATTTGTTTAAGCAGGCAACAACCAAGTTGTTAACACTCAGCAGTAATTTGGTAGACTACATACATAAATGCAACAACGTGCTTTGAAAATGAGAACGCCAGCTACGATCAGGTGCATCCGAATAGATGGGACGCGACGTTGGATCATATACCGTTCAGAGCTCTCACAACATATAGCGTGAGCAAATAGTTTTTTTTTGCAAGGTATTATTATAGAGAACTACTACTACATGTTGTACCGTCAGAATGCCATTCCGACGGCATAGCTCCACCTATTGTTGCCCCCTCCCCTCCTTATCTCCTCTCGAATCAGTGTTGTTGCTCCCCTCCCCCTCTTTTCTTTGGCGTCGAAGCAGATCTACATCCCTCCTCCACCTCCTCTGCCCCTCCACCACTAGCGACTGACGGTCATCTCGCTACGCCACCATCTCCCCCTCCCCCACAACTACTATCCCGCTCAACCTAATATTTAGTGTGCAGCTGTTGCCGTGCCTCCCTCCGTCACCGCCCACCGCTGGACCACCATCTCTCCAGCCTCCCTGTGTTGGAAATGTAGACAATATTTTAATTCCAACTGTTACTAGCAGACAAATATAATATACTAGTGATGCAAAGCGAACTACTAATAGTAGGCTGCTTATAATACTTCGGAATATATGCAAGAATAATGTAGTATCAAATTCGTACGAACACATGAATAACTTACTGTTGGGCTTGATGAAGAACAAGAAGAAGCGCAGGCGTGATGCAGTGTAGATTCGATGCAGTGCAGGATGTAGATGAAGTAGAGTAGTAGTGGTCGCGCAAATGCGTTGTCCAGAAACCTTATTTGCCGCCCCCGTGCATATCTTCACGGCAGCAATGGCTCTGAAATACCGCTCACCCTCCTTCCAGGTGCATGCCAGGAAGAAAGGTTGGCAAAGTTCGGACGGCACAGTACCACAACACAATATCACTAGAGAGGAGAAAACAGTAGGAGAAGGAAAATGAAAAGTTCAATCTATCAAATCTAGACGTCTCCAGGTCTTTTATAGACGTGCAAATTACTCTTTATTAACTGCCCTCATTGAACTGAAATAATTCACTGGTAACTGATAAAATTCAAAACCAAATAATAGTAATTAAGCGGTCTCATGACCAGTTAAAAGGAGAGAGATAATACAAGATTCAGCAAAAACAAGATGGACATAGTCTGCCAAGTGGCGCGCCACGTCATGGCGCGATCGTAAGTCCTCATGCCATCCATTTTCATAATTCAAGGAGTGGTATGGACTCCACCTTATAAATTGGTCTCCCCCACTTTGCTTTAGCAATATGGTACTAAACCTTACATGCTTTGGAATTAAGAAAAATGAGCCTCATTTATGGGCCCATTCTAACACCCTGTACATTCGGGGATCACTGCGAACCCATCATTGGTGGATCTGGAGTTAGATGTGAAGGAGAAGGGGACGGTAACGCTAAAGTTGAAGAAGGAGGTGGAGAGATGATATCGGAGTTGAAGAAGGAGAGTAACATCAGCGGTTGGAGGTGATCGAATCCAACAGCAAATTGGTATACTGGTAGAATGATATATTGTTTTTTTTAGTATTTCTCATTATTATAACGCAGTTTGCAAGATGGCATGTTACCGATGTGAATCCGTCGATGAGCATCAATGGATGCCTCGCAACTTCTCAGAGTGCTCAAAAGAATAAGATAACCTTTTATGCATCATGCATATATGGTGTGTTTGGCACGATAAAATGAAATGAAGAGAAATTTATATAGGCGGCAACCGTGTGTTAGCTGTGCTGACTAGTTAGTGGCAAGTGATTTACTGGTACAGTGCTCCATGCATGCAGTTGGATATTAATTCGCTTGCAAACACAAATATACAGTTTGTTTGATATGACAACGGTTTATAGTTTTAGGTTGAAATTTTTAAATTTTAGTTATTTGCTATAGAGATTATAGAGAAAGAGATACTCACTTGCGATTTTAAATTGTATATATGTTGAGTTTTTAACGTGTACTATAATTAACTTATAACTTTGTCTTAAAAAATACTCCGTTTAAAAGTTATATACTGTAGTAAAAGTCAAAAGCCGTTTTGAGAAGTCGAAAAGAACATGCCCACATATCCTGTTCATGTTAGCCGTTTCTAGTAGTTTTGGCTAAAAATAAATAGTGGTAGTTGAAATAAATGATTTTTAGAAAGAAGGATATACGATGGAAAAAATAAAATTAAAGAGAGACACATAAGAGTCGGTAAGCCGAACAGACCCACGGTCCGTTTGCTGCTCGCTCGTTTAATGGAGATTTTGTACATGTCGACGTTCCGTACTGGGCTACTGGTATCTACCAGTATATGTCTCCGTTCGTTATGCTCTTAATTCGATCTACTGAAATGTACGGCGTCAAGTTTAGTTTAGAAGCAACTGCTAGTATGCAGGATGCACAACGCCGAGTAAACTGAAAAGCGATGAACCACTAAAACACAAGGCCCAGACTATCGTGTCCACCTATTCCAAGTTTCGACCCCCTGCATGATACAGTAGATCGATCCCATCCGTACAAAGCAAGCTCGACGGGGTAAACCCGTAAAAGTGATGTTTCAACTAGTACAGTTTGACTTGGCCAAGAAAAAAAGGAAACAAAAAGGAAAAACTTACCACCATGTGAAAGTTCTTTTGATTTGCAAGCGTTATTGAAGTTTAAGTTAGGTTTCAAGTTTTTCAGTTTTTATAATTGCTGTTAGGTTTTAACCAATCTAACCAGCCTAGTAATTACAGTTTGATCAGTGGCTATGGAGCAGTCAAACCAACCATATAGCCTTTTGGAAAATGGGCACCAAACACTTGTATAAATGTGTTTGTGATGCCTTTGTCTACATGTCACTCAAATTGGAGTTCTAAGCTAAAACTAGATAAAGTTTAACCGAATTCCCAAATAGGGTGTTTGATGGTGCTCTTAAGTGGTCTAGCCGACCTATGGTCTGGTCTAGTCAACCTATGATCAACAGTCAGATCGCTAGTGATCTGACCGGCGTTGGGCTAGCTGACAGATTGGTCCTCTGTTACCAAGGTGAGGTTGAGAGGTGTTAGGTGGCCTGATTGGTTTGTGCCTGATTGGAGCTGAGTCCCATGCGGTAGTATAAGTCCAAGTGAGACTTCATGTGTCAAGCGTGAAGTATAGAGGAGACAATAATCACGATGAGGCAAGGTGGTCGTTAAGTGACAAGACCGATGCACATAGAGATAGTTTGGGGGAGTTTGAATATATGAAGACGTGATTGATAGTCGTTGGGCACTACTGATTGCATATCAAAACACGCGGAGATGTTTTGATAGATTGGATTGGTGTTTCAGGTCATCAGAGCCCTTTGAATGTGCTGTTTTGAAAAACATGTATGTGTGTGTAAAGCTCGATATGGTATTAGGTTAATGGGTTAGCCTATATAAGAGTGAATGAAACCCAACTAAAGGTGTTGATTAAGATTTTAATAGGGAGGGTGAGTGGAGAGAGTTAGGATTAGCTCTCTGGAAAAGGCTTTTGGGGAGAGTTAGGGTTAGGTTTTCTAGATGAGAACTTTGCGTGTATGCTCCTTGGAGAGAGGGCTCTGTCATCCAGTAGTGGAGTGGCTTTAAATATTCATCTAAATTTAGTTTAAGTGAGTTTTGCCATTGATTTTTTTCTTATGTTTTTGATTTATTTGGTTTTCTTTTTTGTATTTTCTATCTTCTTGATTTTGCTGGTTCTTAAGGATGTGTGGATGATGAAAAAACCTCCTAGAGGCTAGATCTCATCTATTTATGCGTCCCTATATTAAGTTATTGGTACTTGCCTAGTTTGTTATGATCTGTCTTGTTTTGTACAAATGTCAAAACTTTACTGAGTATCTTATCGATCCATTGATGGAATAGGGTGATAAGACCCTGAGAAAGCTACGTTTCAAATTTTAAATCCTTTCTGTTAATAGATTAGAAGTTGGATCTACTTGAGTTCTTGGTGGCGAGGCTGTTTTTTTGTTCAAGATTGGCGAGCGATAAGAGCACTGTGGCTCAAGCGGTCATACTGCATAGACTTGATCAGACTGCTGTGACCCGAGTGGTCTGATCGACCAGGAGTGGTCAGATCGGTATGGTGCCTGCGGTTAGACGGGCCAGTCGATGCTTATGCCCATTTGTTACTTTTTTTGTTTCCTTGGCTTATTGATTTCTATTTTGCTCTTGTTTTCTCGATGAAACTAATTTTATTAACTTTTCATAGCTAATAGAGTGAAGAAGCAAAAAAATATTTTGTAGAAGTTAAAAAAGAGACAAGCATCATTTAGTCCTCTCTTGCCTCTGCCATCGGCCTACACATGGCGTAATACAATAGAAGCAAGGCAAAAGCAGAGTGCATATGCAGACCATTGGATCGGGCATCTTCCATTAGCCAACAAGATAACAATATTACCATGTCCCCTCTACCGTCTTTATCCTTGTTGGGTTTTTTTTGCATCCCACGATCTAAGCAAATGCCATGGCATGATGTTAACCACCCTCAACAAATTTCTCCACGGCAACATCAGCACCATCCTACTCCCGTCACAAGAGGGATCAGGATCCTCTGATTTCCGATGATTTTGAGCCCTATCCAATCATAAAAGAAGAGTTGAGACTAGATACTTCATAGTTACTGCTACAGTGATTTACAGTCTCTCCTCACTATTTATCATCATGCACCGTTGTGCTCCTCCGACGTATTTACTAACTTTTAAATAATATATTTTAAATATATAATTATAAATTAATTATAGTGGATATTATATTACTTTAGTTATATCGATTAAAATTATATATAACTACTTCTTCCTTTATAGTTATAATTTAAAAATTATAAATTACTAAAAAAACCCATCACGTCAGCTGAGCCGGTGCCAGTCACAAGATAGGACGAGCCCAGAATCCGTCCAATCCAAACCGTCCCTAACAAAAAACGAAACAAGCAACATGAAAAGCAGCATGGGCCCACCGAGGAAACAATCAACGGCCAGCCACGGCTGGTACCGCCCGTTGCTTTGCTACCGCCTCCCATCCTCGTCGTTGGTCGCCTCCTCCTCGCCTTGCAGCTGTCCCCGAGCCGGTCAACCACGTCGTGCGGTGCGGCCCACCAGCTCGCCGCTCGCCTCGCGTACGGATGGATAGATGCTGCACCCAAATATTTAATGCCTTCCCTGTATTAAGCTCGCACATAATGGCATAACATAAGCGATCTTTTCGTTATTAAGGACTTGTTTAATTGGCAAGTAGAGCTTCAGATCCAGCTCGGCGTAAGCATATCTCTCTCTCGAGTCTTCCTCCTGCCAAACCAGCTTCCTTGCAAGGGAGGGGGAGAGAGGGAGAGAGAGATTGCAAGTGAAGAAAGAGAAGGAAGGAGGTTGCTGCTTTGAGGGGAGGCAAGAAGCAAGCAAGCAAGTTACTCCAGATCTAGGCTCAGGGGGAGGGTGGCTCGAATTGAGGGGAGGAGGCCGAGATGAAGCCGTCGCTGCGGAGCCGGCAGGAGCCGCGGCGGGTCAGCAATGGCGTCATCATCGCCGCCATGCTCCTCTCCCTCTGCGTCCTCAGCATCGTCAAGGCCAGATACTGCGCAACCCCCTTCGGTACGCCTCCTCCTCTTCTTGCCTCTGCCTTGCTCCGTTGCTCCTATCTTCTCTTCTTCTTGATCCGTGTGTTTAGTTAGTAGAGAGAGAGCTAGCTTGCTAATGTTGACCGCCGCCACCGCTGCCTGCGTGCAGCCAAGCCTGACGACCAGCTCCAAGAGCAGATGAACTCCAGCATTAGGATGGAGACCGACGAGCCCGCGTCCAAGGCGGCGGAAGGTGAGTGCCTTCTCCGGATCGGCCGAGCTCCCAAGATAGATTCGGTTGCCAATTTGGAGTGTGATTTGTGCTTAAAGAATGCTTTTTCCCCTTTCCCCTCTTAGTTTCAGAGGAAGAGGAGGACAGCATGGGTGGCGCGGCGCCTGCGGTTGTTAGCAACCCCGCCGCCGCCGGCGGCGACACCGGGAAGCCGACGTGTTTCATGACGAGCAAGCGGTCCGAGCGGTGCGAGGCGACGGGCGACATACGGGTGGACGGGAACGCGTCCACCATCTACATCAATCCGATGGACAAGGAGCGGAAGACCAAGCCGTATGCGCGGTACCACGACCCCGTCGCCATGGCCTACGTCCGCGAGTTCACCCTCAAGCCCTTCGGCTCCGGCGGCGCCGTGTCCCCGCCGGCGTGCACCAAGAATCACTCGGTGCCGGCCTTCCTCTTCTCCAACGGCGGCTTCTCCGGCAACCTGTACCACGACTACACCGACGTGCTCGTGCCGCTCTTCATCAGCACGCACCAGTTCAAGGGCGAGGTGCAGTTCCTGCTGAGCGGGCTCAAGTCGTGGTGGGTGAACAAGTTCATCCTCCTCTTCCGACAGCTCACCAAGTACGACATCCTCGACGTCGACAACGACAGGGAGGTGCACTGCTTCCCCCGCATCGTGGTCGGCTCCACCTTCCACAAGGACATGGGTGTGGACCCGTCCCGCTCTCCGGGCCACGTCTCGGTGGTCGACTTCAAGCGCACGCTGCGCCGCGCCTTCGGGCTGGAGCGCGCGGCGGCGTCCCGCGGAGGCGCCACGGGCCACGGCAAGCCCCGGCTGCTCATCATCTCCCGCAAGAACTCCCGTCGGTTCCTGAACGAGCGGGAGATGGTCCAGGCCGCCGCCGCCATGGGCTTCGACGTGCGCATCGCCGAGCCCGACCAGCACACCGACATGTCCACCTTCGCCACGCTGGTCAACTCGGCCGACGTCATGATCGGCGTCCACGGTGCTGGGCTCACCAACATGGTGTTCCTCCCCAGGGGCGCCGTGCTCATCCAGGTGGTGCCGTTCGGCGGCCTCGAGTGGCTGACCAGGGTGACCTTCAAGGACCCGGCCAAGGACATGGAGGTCGCCTACATGGACTACAATGTGCAGCTGGAGGAGAGCTCGCTGATCGACCAGTACCCGCGGAACCACCAGGTGCTCACCGATCCTTACGCCGTGCACAAGCAAGGCTGGGACGCGCTCAAGACGGCGTACCTCGACAAGCAGAACATCAGGATGGATCTCGGCAGGTTCAGGAGCACACTGCAGGAGGCGCTCACCCGGCTGCCGGCATGAGAGGAGAGATCGAGCCCAAGGTGGTGGTAGATAGATCCGTTGGTGTATCTATCTGTGCCTCCTTCTGCTTAACTTAAAAATTATAATTTCTTCTTTTTCTCTCTCTTGTTTTAGCAAGATTCATTTGATCCGTTGTTTCGGATAAAGGATGGGAATGATGAACAAAAACATGCTGTTACAGAGGTCAGCTGAGCCCAGCTCAGATGTTAATTTATACCCTTTGTGATTATCGGTTCAAGCAAATGTCAAGATATATAGTACCACTAGCGAGGATCAATTGTATGTATGTGGCCATTGATCTTATTCTTATCCACCTTTCTCTTCTCCATTGTGCGGTTGTGCCGATTCATCTGTGTCAGCATTCATCACCGAATTTTGATCACCCTTTGAGAATGAACAAATTTTGATCTTGCATTGTCTCATTCACAATTTCACATCGAGAGAGAGAGAGAGAGAGATCAGGATGAGAACAAATGCTCCACTGTTGAGAGATGATTTGCGCCATAGTTCGTGAGTAGTAGGACAGGAGCAAAATGGTTCTTGAATTCAACTAACCAAAAGCCCAGCATGCTTATATAGCCAATCGAATGGACCACCACCACGCCACAGCCACACGGACCACAGCTAGTACCAGACGAGACACTGAGACGAGATGCTGTGCATTGCATAAGCAAAACAGTGCTTGGTGATGGAAAGGAGAAGGACTGCAGCTTTGCGAGCTCTTTTTCCCGTGTCAGGCTGCGGTTTGGCAGGATGGATGCTGCGAAGTCATGGGGTGATTCGTGTGCTGATGTATCGGTTTTTGCCAAAGAAAGTTTGGCTGCTGAGCTCTGCCTCTGCCATGGTTCGTCAGTGCGTCCCTTTCGTCGAACTGCGACGCTGCTGCCGTGGTGTCTTGGTGTACAGCTTGAAAGTAATTAGAGGAGTTTATTTTTTTAGCTGTTTTGTCCTGGTGTGAAATGGGAAGTTGATTGGGAATTGACGGGATCATGGATGAGAGTTTTAACTTTTAAAGAGATCATAGGACAATTCGTAGACAACGCTATATATATCAGCCGTCTGGGATAATATTGTCCTGATCGGAACCTGCCAATTTCACATAAACCCTATAGAATCTGTACGCAGTAGCAGATCCAGTACCAAAATGGAGGGAGTGCTCATGGGACTAGTGTTCTTGTATCTCTGGACTTGATGGCTTACCGTTGGGTCTGCCCCTGCCTGCACGATGGTTTAGTGTGGGGTGCTAGCATATAGAGTACAGCTCGAAAGGAACAAGAGGAGATTTTTGGCCTTGTGTGTGATGGGATATTGGATTGACTGATTCACGAATGATTTAAGGTCACATGGCAGTTTACACTAAATCTAAACAGGTTGATGGGGACAAGACAACTAGAGCAGACCCGTTCTAGACGCGGCTTGTTGATGACACTAAGCTGGAATCTGAAGGTGTTGTAGTAGCTGATGGTATGGCCAGGTCAGGACAGGTAATGACCACGTCAAGCTAGTGTCTCGCGGCTTATGTACTGTCTGGCGTGATCTCTGGCCACCCTCAGTTGCTTGTAATAAGTAGTATCAGTCACCGGCATCACGGACTACGGCCGCAATGGAATCTTGCAATGGGTCTAACATGTGTTTGGTCTAATAAGTATAGGAAAATATATCAATATATCCTCACCTTTTATAGTTATTAAGAGGTAAGATGGAAATATCATATCCTACCTTACTCATATATATAAACCCCTAAAGAGGTGAGGAGAGGGCAGATCCATTCATTCACACCCTAGCTCTCTCGCTCTCTTATCGTTGGCTGTCTAGCTAGGCCTCCTTCAATGGAGATGGATACCATATACCCACTGTTGTAGCTATGCTACAACAGTTGGCGTTGTCTGTGGAGACCACGTAAGAAACTACGCAAGAAAGGTGTTAGAAAGAAGCGACAACTAAGCAAAGGAGAAGTGCGGTGGCCACAACCGTCGAGCCTAACACACGATGGCTAGTGGTTGAAGACCCGCCACCTCATGGCAACGACATCCTGTTGCCACGGGCAATGAGCGGTTGACTTCGATGTTGGTACGACCGTCATCAAAGCTGCCTGCACAGGCAAGGCCATCGACCACGACGCCCACGCAGGTATGACCATCAACCACAGCACCAGGAAGTCGGGTCCGCTTTGGTCTGCTGTAGGCTTAAAATCGCACAGTGCAGCTTTGAACGCTCAGCGTACTCTGCGAAGCATAAAGCACCGAGAACTTTGTCGTCCCAGGCAACTCTATGCAGTATAAAAAATAGTACGATGTAGTTTTGAGTGCCCGGCGTACTCTGCGAAGTATAAAGCGCTGGGAACTTTGCCATTCTGGGCAACTTTACGAGTATAAAAAATCGTATGGTGCATCTTTGAGTGCTCGGCGTACTCTACAAAGTATACTGCGTTGCGAACTTTGCCGTCCTGGGTAACTCTATGGAGTATAAAAAAATCACACGATACAGCTTTGAGCACTCAGTGTATTATGCAGAGTATAAAGCGTCGGAAATTTTGCCATCCCGGGCAACTCTACAGAGTATAAAAAATCGCATAGTGCAGCTTTGAGCGTCCGACACACTCTGCGGAGTATAAGGCACTGGGAACTTTGCCGTCCGACCGCCAGACGGTCGAGACTCCGTCTGACCACCTCGTGGTCGTAGACACTTCATCTGACCACCACACGGTCGTGACTTCATCCGACCGTCCGGTGGACAAAACTCCGTTCGACCACCTCGTGGTCGTAGACGGTTCGTTCGATCACCAGGCGGTCGAGACTTCGTCCGATCGCCTCGTGGTCATAGACGGTTTGTCCGACCACCTAGCGATCGAGACTCCGTCCGACCACTTCATGGTCGTAGACGGTTCGTCTGACCGCCTCGCGGTCGGGACTCCGTTTGACCACCTTGCAGTTGTGACTTTGTTCAACCGCTAGGCGATCGAGCTCCGTCTAACTACCTCGTGGTCGTGGACGGATCGTCCAACCATTAGGCGATCGAGACTTCGTCCAACTACCTCGCGATCGAGACTCGGTCCAACCACCTCGTGGTCGTAGATATTTCGTCCGACCGCCTCGCGGTCGAGACTACGTCTGACCACCTCGTGGTCGTAGAAGGTTCGTTCGACCACCTCGCGGTTGAGACTCTGTTCGACCACGTCATGATCGTAGACACTTCGTCCGACCACCTCACGGTCAAGACTCCGTCCGACCACTTCATGGTTGTAGACACTTGGTCCGACCACTTCATGGTTGTGACTTCGTCCGACCACCTCATAGTCATGACTTCGTTCGACCGCCAGGCCGCCAAGACTTCGTCTGACCACTTCATGGTTGAGACTTCGTTCAACCATCTCGTGATCGTAGACAATTCGTCTGACCGCTAGGCAGTCGAGACTCTGTCCGACCATCTCGCGGCCGAGACTCCGTTCAACCACCTCATGGTCGTAGACAGTTCGTTCGACCGCGAGGCAGTTGAGACTCCATCCGACCACCTCGTGGTCAGACTCCGACCACCTCGTGGTCGTTGATGGTTCGTCCGACCACCAGTTGGTCGAGACTCTGTCCGACCGTCACACGGTCGTGACTCCGTCCAACCTCCTCATGGTCGTAGACGATTCATCCGACCACCTTGCGGTCATAGACATTTCGCCCGACCGCCTCGTAGTCAAGACTTTGTTCGACCATCTCGTGGCTGTAGACACTTCATCCGACCACCTCATGGTCATAACTTCGTTCGACCGTCAGGCGGTCGAGACTCCGTCCGCTCACCTCATGGGCATAGGCAGTTCATCCGACCACCTCGTGGTCTTGACTTCGTCCGACCGCTAGGCAACCGAGACTTCGTCCGACCACCTCATGGTTACAACTCCGTCCAACCACCTCGTGGTTGTAGACGGTTCGTCCGATTGCCAGGCGGTCAAGACTCTGTCCGACCACCTCACGGTCGAGATTCCGTCTGACCACCTCATGGTCGTAGATGATTCGTCCGACCGCCAGGCGATCGAGACTCCGTCTGACCACCTCGTAGTCGTGACTCCGTCTGACCGCCGCGCGGTCGTGATTCCATTTGACCACCTCGTGGTTATAGATGGTTCATCGAACCACCTCGCGGTCGAGACTTTGTCCGACCACCTCGTTGTTGTAGACACTTCGTCCGACCACCTCGCGGTCGAGATTCTGTCCAACCACCTCGTGGTCGTAGATAGTTTGTCCTACCGCCTCACAGTTGAAACTTTGTTTGACCACTTCACGATCGTGACTTCGTCCTACCGCCATGCGATCGAGACTCCGTCTGACTACCTCGCGGTCGAGACTTCGCCCGATCGCTTGCGGTCATGAGTTCGTCCGACCTCCAGGTGGTCGAACTCTGTCCGACCACCTCGTGGTCGTAGACGGTTTGTGCAACTGTTAGGCGATCGAGACTCTGTCCGACCACCTTGTGGTCGAGACTTTGTTCGACCGCCTCGTGGTCGTGACTCTATCCGACCACCTCGTGGTCGAGACTCTGTCCATGTTGATTCCATCCGCGGAGCTCCTCGCCCAGTCCACCGGTCTTCGTATGGCTCCGTGGTAGCTTCGTTGGACCACCCGTTGTGGACCATCAACTCCACCGAACCTGCGTCGGGTTTTCGTCGATTTCTGCCGAAGTGTGCGTCGATTTCGACAACCTCTGTCGGACTCCGTGTCGACTCCACTGAGCTCTTCGCCCACTCCGATGGTCTCGCCAAGGCTCCACGTCGATTCCAATGTCCTTCGCCGGACTCCGCTGAGCTCCTCGCCCACTCTATTCGGCGTTTGCTCCATCACCTCTTGCATGGCACCGAGCTACCCTATGCCATGATGCCTTCGCCTCGTCGCCTGCCTAGGAGGCATTGCCTTGGTGGGGCGGTCTATGCACTGCCCATCCTGGAACCATGCCTCAACGGAGCGGCCGTAACTTTGGCGCCCTGCTCGTGGTCAACACTTTGGAGGGGTCGACCCACACCCAGCTCTGTCCCCGCGCTCTTTTAGGGGACTCCACAACCATACCATGATTAGACAAAGCACAACCCTGTCCAGGAGGTTTAGAGTGTCTAAACCCCCGTAGTGGGCCAGGCAGAGCCAATTGATCACGTCAGCTCGCCCATTGGGACCTCTGCGCTTGTTGTCAAGGGAGTGCGGGGGCCTAGGCCAACTAGGGCCTGTTGATCAAGTCAGCTCGCCCCATCGGGATCTGCGCGCTTGCTGTTGAGGGAGTACTGTTGTGGGGGTGGTCCAGCCCCTATAACAAGGCCTTGTAATAGGTCCAACATGTGATTGCCCCAATAAGTGTAGAAAAATATACCCATGTACCATCACTTTTTGTAATTATCAAGAGGTAAGATGGGAATATTCTATCCTACCCTATTTATATATATATATAAACCCCTGAAGAGGAAGAGGAGAGGGTAGATCCACTTATTCACACGGTAGCTCTCCCGCTCTCTTACCTTGGCTCTTTAGCCAGGCCTCCTTTCATGAAGATAGATAACTTATATCCACTGTTATAGCTATGCTGCAACAGAATCCTTTGCCATTCATGGTGCGCACGCGTGACTAGCCCGTGAATTGGATCGGTCACAGTGATGCATGCCATACGGCCTTGGCTCGAGGAACTGTTTGAAACGCAAGAATTCCATGGAAAACAGAATAATTCTGGTAGGTCTATGCTGTTTCTTGGCCTCTACCGTAGTACTGAATTTTCTCGGCGCGTCCGAGTACGACGGTAACTGCGGGATGATGGTGTATGCCACAAGCGACGACTCATCGTAAAGCAAGCAAGAAAAGGAAGAAGGCTCACATGCTTTCTCGGGGACAGAAAAAGGGAAGAGATTAGCTCCATCCGCGCGCATGTTCCACCTACCTCGCCGTCTCCGTCTATTCCGAGTGCACGCGCGCGTCAGATTAATTTCTGGCCCTCGTCGTCCATACCCGAAGGCTCGATCGACCGTGCCGGCGATGCGCCACGCCATTGCCACCCTCCGTGCTTTTTGTCGGCTCGGATCGGCCGCCATGGCTATTGCTGACCCCCACTTATCGAATCCAATCGTGCATGGCCTGATCGATGGATGGCCCAGCCGTCTCTAGCTACGACGGTCGATAGGATATATAGATACCTAAAGCTCTGAAGCAAACTGTGTAGCGGTGGTGATGCAAGTGCTTGCCTCTATCGGACTTAAGTTTTTAGCTTCTTAATTTTATTTTTTTCTAGTTTTTTTAGTTTTTCTTTTTTCCGTATTTCTTTATATTATTCGTGATGATATAATTTTTTTAAAAATTAATTACACTGAAAAAATTACAAGCAGCTACAATGAGCTTGAGCTGGAATGAGCACCCCAGCTTCTCTGATAATCTTTTCCTACAGCTACAAGAGCTTACTGACAATCAGGTAGACAGATTGAGAATTAATTCTCACATTGCCTTCAACAGGGTTCTTTTCGGCTACTGACAATCAGGTAGACTGATTGAGAATTAATTCTCACGCTGTCTTTATCATGGTTCTTTTCAGCTGCACCTTATGTTTTTGATTCTAGTACGAACACTTCTATAAACGAATAGAATACCAATAAGATGATAAACCATCTCAAAAAGGTTATCTTAATAAACCGCTTCAAAATGACGGAAGACAAATCCCGTTTGTTTATTTGAGAAAAACCATAAGTTATAAAGTGAAAAGAACTAGGCCGATGAACTCACAGACTTGGTTTAAGAAAAAGAACTCACAGACAACCAAGAGGCCCCTAAATATTCATAGAAATGGTGATCACACCTGGTTAACCCAATCCCCTTCTTGGCTCTTCGTTCCCACGCAAAAAAGACACTAATTAAAGGCATATATGCAAAAAGCAAAATCCAAATTAAATACTCATTCTAGTTCACAAAACATGTCATTTGTATATCGACACGGTCCTCAAAAACAACTATGACAACTAATTTCTATTTTTAATATATTTATAAAACTCAACAAAACTATAATATTATGAAATTACTTTTCAAGATGAATCTACGTATATGATTTTCATATATCCAATCTAAATGTTTAAAAAGATATCAATAACTAAAATTTTAAAAGTTAAACTGTATGTATGGTAAAACAACATTTTTTTGAACAGGAGAGAGTAGCTTGCAGGGGAGTTCTAGTTTAGTTTTACAAGCTTCACACACATAAAAAAAAAGTTCATGTTCTAAAAAGGAGACACACGAGTTGCTCTTTTAGTTTTTAAAGCTTCACAAAAAAAGTTTGTCCTTTTAGAATTCGTTTGAGGCACATATGAAAAAGCATTAAAGTAAACTACAACATGGAAGCTGAGCAAAGGCAAGCCAGCCAGGGAGGAACCCAACAAAGTGCAGCCAGGGTAGCTGAACTGGTTTCCATAACAAAGGATTGGACTCCGGGACAACAAACCAGGGAACAAACCAGCCCACGTCTGCTGTCGAGTTCTGCGTGTTCTCGAGTCGAAACGAAAATAAATATAATATAATACAATACAATACAATATAATATAATATAATGTAATGTAGCCGTCGTGCCAACGTGATGATTTTTTTTATTAAGATTCCATCAATCAATATAACAATCAGTTCGTGGCCAGATCAGATGACGGTGAGATGACAGGGCCCATGCAACCGACAAACCTCATACGCATACCAGCATATGCTCGGCTCCATCGAATCAGTTATGGTTAGTGCAAATTAATGGCGTTGCATGGACCACGCTTTCCATCTGTCTTTGAGCTTCGAGGAGCAATGGAACTCACGCATCTTGCAGGTTAACCACACTAGACAAAAACTTAGTAGTATCACCTTCATCTTTTCACCGTCTGAAACAGATGGCTATCGAGAAATACTTCCATCACCTTCATTTTTTCACCGTCTGGAACAGATGGCTCTCGAGAAATACTTTGCTTTTACACGGAGCTCACATGTCTCATACCCGAGAAATACTTTGCTTTTACAAGATTTAGTTCAATGCAGACACCCCACCGTCTACTACTCAGCATGTGTATATATACCCGCGAAAGAAGAAGAAGCAAACAACCAAAATAAGCAGAAATGGAAACCCTGTGCCAGCACGTAAAGAACAACATCCAGATTAGTACTAACTAGTTTAGTATACTGTGCTATTCTTTTGAGCACAGGGCGGCCACTTTTGCAAGTTGTGTACTCGACAAGCACAATCTTGCAAAGCCAAAACCGACAAAAGCACAGATCTGAAGCTGCAAAGAAACCAGTGATTGATAGCGCCATCAACCAACGCGAAGACTGCTTTTATTATTCTGTAGAATCCGTTCTAGTATTTGTTCTTAGTAAAACTGATGCTCCGGGCACGCCGTTTGCAGGAATAGCATCACGATTACAATAACCGAAACATGGTATTTGTCGGATACTGAGCTCAACGCAGAAACGTACAGCTGCTACGTTAGGAAATTTCCAGCAAAGCATTGCATCACTTCACAAAAGCTCTGCACTGAAAAGCATCAGACAGGCTTACCACAGATCTCCATTAATCGTGTAATCAATAATGATCTGCAGCAGTTTTCAGTATGCCGCACCATGGAGCATCTCTGTTACCAAATTAGGACCTTAGGGGAGTACACCTCACTTCAAAACTCACCTATCTGCAATATCTGCGGCTCCCATTCGCAAAAAAGAACTCATTCAGCAACTTATTTTGTTTATTAATCCTACACCTTATTAAGAGAACCTCCTCACACGGGACTAAGCTCCATATTTTGGAGCTTTCCAGAGCTTAAATGCCACCTCATGTAGAAAGCGCTCAGCAAGCATAGCAAGGTTTCCGCCGCGCTGTTGATTACATTAGAAAATGAAGTTAGTTATATCCCTAAAAAAACAGAATAAAGAGCACAATTGGAATGACTTGTATGGGGTAAGAAATAATAGCCACTTGCTAAGTTTAAACTTCAAAAACATACTGAACAGAACATGAGTGGGAAGCATAGGATCTACATTATGATCTACATTATGACCACAGATGGGGAAGCAAGGAAAATGTTGCTGATGGTGACGCAGCAATCAAGTATGGCCCTGCCAGCTATAGCTCAGTATTTCTGTGTGAACTACTTACAAGAATAAAAATGACTGCATTTTACTATTGAGAGCATACTCATACTGGTCAGTAGCACCCTTCTTGGATGTCTTATAAGGATGATATATTTCACCATGCGGTAATTTAGCAATATGTCCCTTCACTAGTTCACTAGAAGCTATGACCTTTTTCTAATCAGACAGCCAGTGGTAACTGAGTATAATTACATAGTATGACACAAATTGTCTACTACCCAAGGAATCAATGCCAATACTACATGCCTAATTTTAATTTAGCAACATTATTTTCTAAAAGAAGGTCCCTTCATCTTTCTAATGCTGGAACCAGTACCAAGATAAAAAAAAAGAGAACTTCAGTGCTTACATTGAATTGTAAACAACTGGGAAAACAATGTAATAAGCAGGATCATGAGAAAAAGAATGCAAATGTAGTATTTGATAAAAAGTTTCACTGTTTCAGGTAAATATTATAACAAAAGGATTGTGCAAACCTTTATAAATTCCTCAAAAGAGAACCCTTTGGCCAAATCAGAACGTGTTACTCCTTCCTGCCACTGTGCCAGTAGCATTGGATGATGATTCCTGCAGAACATGCATGACTATGTAAGTCTGGGTGTGCCATTATAGAAGTTTCTGTAGATGCACTTTTAATGACTACATCACATGAGGGTTGAGCATTGATTGATATTAAATCAACTTATCTAGACTGATTTACCATCTATTGGAAAATGCTTTAGTATCGTTATGCATTAGATTGGGTTTCTCAAATATTTTGAATAAAACATTTTCTAACTAGACTCCATAAAACCAAAAGGCGATTGCTAGCTTTCATACATCAAGTAAAATATGAGATGGCTCTGGTTAGGATGTAAGCCATTGACAGTCATTTTGTACAGGGAAAGATCAACTGTAAGATGATCTAGTTACACTTGGAAGGCCATGATATGATTTACTTTACATACACCGCATACAAAATCTAATGGAGCTCTTTGTTGGACTCTATGAAGACATTTTGGTAATTTCTCAACTAGAGAAAAGAATATTGGAGTGGGGCCCACCTGTTGGTGGGATGTCTTCATTAGATCAGGTTGGAGACCGAGCTGGCTTGTTTAGTGGATCTAGGCGCTAGGGTTGGTGATGGCTTCGGAGCAAATGGCGGCGCTGGAGGTGTTGGTGGCCCGCCCGTAGCTTTGGCACTGGCCGTTGGTAGCCATCGCGTTGCTTCTTCCGCCTCCTTCTTAAGGAGGCTGAGCTCTCCCTTGGCAACCCCTGGAGAAATTTGCAGCGAGTTGCTCCTCCAAAATCCCCTTCTTGAAGCTGCTGCTCCGCCGTGTTGATCTGTGGCCTATTGGTGGTGAGTTCCTCGGTGTTTGACTGTTTGGTGCTGTGGCAAAGTGCATCTGGCAGGTGCATTTGTGTGTTCTTGTGCGGCATCCCCTGTACCTCGGCTTCGTTGGTTTTGGAGTGTCCCGAACAGCGAAGAAGGCATTGTATCTCCGTTGACCACATCCTCACACCACGGCACAACGGGGCGATTGGTTTTTTGGGTCAGAGCCTCTAGGCATGCCTTGCTTGGTTCATCTCGGTAGTTTTGATTGTCATCGGCTCTGTGAGTATTTCGGTTTACAACTTTTATATTACTTGCATTGTGAGCTGTACTAGTTAATTGCCTTCTATGAATTATCCTAGTACCGAGAGACTTTGCAAGTATTGTTTGTGGGCTTGGCTTAATGCACAATGAAGATACATATCTAATTCTGAGATTGATCTGATTAAACTAGTTAGAATTGAGCTCTATTAGTGATGCTTAGTGCTATTGGAAGACCCCAGGGCGGAGCGGAGGTTCCGGAGCGGGTATCGGTGGGCAACGCTCGCGGCGGGCTGTAGCTTCTAGGCGCGCGTGAGGACGCCGTGGGAGAACAAGCTGCAGGACGCGCGGAAGAAGACTCCGGGTAAGCCCTGCAACTTGGGTTGCCTTGCTTCCCCTTCTATTCATGTCTGGGAGGGTATTTATCCTCCTCTTACAAAGCCAAACCGAATCCTACTCTGGTACTAATCAAGAAAGGAAATCCTAATCAAGGTAGATTTATGGCCTAGGGCCCCTAATGACCGGCTTGCTTTCCTGCGCGCGTGGCTCGCACGTGTATGTGATGCCGGCCATAACATCTTCTCCGCTCCGCAAACAAATCGCCTCGCCTCGAGCCGAACGCTGGGTAGGTCTCCCAAATCGCGGCAATGCCGCCCCAGTGGCGCTGCCGCGGACATCCCACGCCATCGCACCAAGACGCATCGCACACCGCGGGCGGCCGGGCGCGCGTAACGCGCCCCGGCGGGAAGTAGCTCGCCGCAGCGTTGGTGGCACCGAGGTGGCGCTGATGGAGGGTCGCCGTGAAAGGGCTTAAGTAGCCCCACATGGAAGACATCATGGAGCCCGCGCCATCCGGTTGGAGACGGTAGGACACCGCCCGATCCGCCTAGACTTGGAACGCCCTCGCGAGCGCGTCCGAGCTTGCCTTTGGGCCGTGCCCAATGTTTGTGCCGTGCTCGCCGAGCAGCGCGAGCCACACTGGGCCGCCCACCGCAAACTCTAAATCGCGCGTGATCGCCGTAGTAGCGCTGGGCGATCGCGCTGGAGGAGGCGTCGCGAACACCGCGAAGAAAGTCATCACGGCTGCATGCAGAGGGCGCCCACCGTGTCGCCCGGCACCCGGCCGTATGGCGTTAGCCGCGAGTGGGTCGACTGAGACCACCTGAATGGAGCGGCGCGCAGCTGCGGGCGTGGAACGGCATTGTAACAATATTCCGCCCACTCGCAGCCCGGGCCGACCCATGCGCGAGGCCGCCACCCGTGACACGCCAGAAGTACATGGCGATGACCTTGTTGACGACTCTCGACCGCCGTCGGTTCGAGGTGAAAAGCCGTGCTCATACGGTTTGATGCCCGCCATCTTGAAGAGGTCGCGCCACATGTGGCCGGTGAAGACCGGTCGCGATCACGACGAGCAGAGGTCGAAACCGCGAGGCGACGATCTCATCGGGAAGGCCCCGCGACGGCGCGCGCGAGTACGGGTGGCCGAGCGATCGGCGAGCGATTGGAGAAGCGGTCGACGACGGCGAGGATGACGACTTCCGCGCACCTTTGGCGCACCGATGAAGTCCATCGAGATGTCACCACACTTGGGATGGTACGTCGAGGGGCCGCAAGAGGCCACCTACCGCAGGTCTCTCGCTTTGTTGCGCCGCAAGCGAGGCAGAGCGCACGTGAGTCCCGCATAAGCGCCCGTCGCGGAATGTAGAAATCGCCTCGCCACGAGTGTCTTCGATGCCTTCGTGGTCCGGCCGCACGGGCCAAAGAGAGCACCGTGGCGTAAGTCGTGGCCGTGGTGCGGGTACGGCGATGCGCGAGCCGAGAGCAGAGCCCGCCGGCCGCGGCGCCATGGCTCCTAATGGCGCTGCCTCGAGCCGCCGGCGAGCCGCGTGCTTCCTCATCGATGGTCGCCGCATGGCTCTGATCTCGCCAAGAGGTGGCGAGGGCTCCGAGATTGCATGGAGCGCGGCTGAGTCCGAGTCGCGCGCGAGTAGGCGCTCGCCATTGAGGCGCCGCCAGTATTCCATCGCGAAATCGGGTTTAACAGCCTTGCTAATCCATCGTGCCGCGGATTGTCGAGAGGCGCCGATCCAGTAGAAACTTGAGGCTGAAATGGTCGGGCGCGGATGAGGAAACGGCCCCATAGGTACGGGGCGCCAGCGTTTAACGGCTCGTGACGAGGCCTATGAGCTCCGCCGATGCCGCTAGTTTGAGATGCGGGCGCGAAACGGCATCAAAGAACGCGAGGGCTCTCGTTGCTCAGCGAGGACGACGCCAAAGCCGCTACCCGAGGCGCCGCAATGACGATGAATACCGTCAAAGACAGCATCCGCAGGACCGTCCCGTTGTCGTGGGTGTGCTTCAACGCTCGAATGCCGCCGCTGCTTCGTCCGACGACTGTAAAAGCATCCTTGCGCAGAGCTTTGTCGCCGCCGACAGCCAGTTCCGATGAACTTCCAGAGTAACCAGCCGAGGCCCAGAATCCGCGCAAACCCCGGTCGAAGTGGTACCGCCAGAGGCGACGCGCGCCACCTTATCGCCGCCCATGGCGACACCGCTTCGGCGAGATGACGCGCCGAGGTATGCGATCAAGATGCCCCGAAGAACATTTGGAGCGCTGAGGTGCAAGGAGCGGCGCGAGCGATCGAAGATGAGGCGACATGTCGCAGATGCTCGACCACGACGAATCAGAGATGAGTATGTCGCCGAAGAACACGAGCACGAACCGACGGAGCGGCGGCCGAGGACGCCGCTCATAAGGGCTCGAACGTAGCCGGCGGCGCTGATGTGCCGGGCGGCATCACAAGGAACTCGGCGGCCGCGCGGGCGCGGTGCCGCCTTCGATGTCGGCCGTGCATGCGCACTGATGGTAGCCGGAGCGAGGTCTAGCTTGGCGGCATCGCGCCATGGAGCTCGCCGAGGAGTTCGCCAACCACCGTATTGAAACTTGTCTTTGGAGGTTTTGTCGCTCAAAGCACGGTGAGTCGGCGCGTAATCGCCAGAATTGTCCGCTTTCTGACCAAGAGTACCGGCTGCGAGAACGGCGAGGCGCTTCACGATGATGCCTTGCTCCATCATGGCGCACATCGGCGCCCACCGCCTCTCGAGCCGAGGTAGCGTAGGGCGAACGGCCATCGCGCGGTGACCGGCAGAGGCGGATGCGTGGTCGAGGGTCGCGCCGCGGAAGGCCCTGGTTCCTCGAAACCTCGTTGTATTGGTGCAGGAGGTGATCCAAGAGGAAGGCGGTGGCGCCGCTGATGGCGCCAAGGCGGGCGCGGGATGTCATCGCGGGAGCCAAGGCCCTTCCAAAACACCCGCTTGTCACCCTCCAAAACGCTATGCAGAGGTCCTCGAAATCCCAAAGGATGGGTCCTGGGTTCGAGAAAGTCAACACCGAGGACGAGGTCAAAACCGCCGTGTTGATGCCGAAGAAACACGGAGAAGTCCTCGCCCAATACTCATGGCGACGTGGCGCCACGCCGCAGCAGGGACCGGCCGCCATTGGCCACCGCCACGCGCATTTTGGCGCCGTCCGCTGTCTCAGTGTAGTTGGCGCAGTGGCCTGTGTTGATGAAATTGTGGGGAGCCGAGTCCAAGAACGCCCGGCCGGTGGCGCGTGGATATCGACGCGGAGGTGCATGGTGTCCTCCGTGCGCGAATGCCGCGATCGCACGGCGGGATGAGGTCGCCATCCGCCGCCGAGATCGCCAGTGGCGATATCATTTGATCTTTAGCATATTGATCACTTACTGTCAGTAGGGCTATTTCACATCAGTTATATTATCTCTAGTATCTTCAGTATTCTGCAGCCTATGATAGTCTGCAGCCTGTTATCAGTTCACTTAAGTTTACATGTTGTCCTTGAGATTCTGTGATCATTTTCTTTATGAATTGATCAAAGTTCCTTAATCTGCCGAGTATTATTTTATGAGATAATTCCTTTTGGTGTGTTCTGTCAACTGACAGTGATCTATTTATTTTATGGATGCAAAATCTTGTGATAGTCTAGGAAAGCATAATTTAGAGCTCACATTCTAATTCAGGCTGTCACATCAATTCTAAGAAGAGTATAGACAATTGTATTGAGAAGGCCAAGATTAATTCTTGAGCAACTTTGCCCCTGAGAGCAATAATTTCAATTAAAACTGAGCTTTATGCTGTTTTAGTTGTTCCCCTGTTCATGAAACTGTTTTATATGCTCATCTTAGCAGTTATCTTGTTTCATGCTTTAAGTATATGCTTTTCCATAAATGACATGAAAAATTCACATGACTGCATGTTAATTTTGTCATTTATTTGTTGCTAACTCGTATGGCTTAAACGAACTGAAAAGTAGAGGCTACGGACCTAGGATAGACACAACGAAAGACTTAAAACTAAACTAGCAGATTTGACAACTCTTGCACCAACTGGTTGACCGCGATGCACTGGACTCAAGATTGCACAACACGGGTTCGTGGGCTTGAGCCTGAGCTCAAAGCCGAGACGGCCGAACCAGGCCCGATTTGCCATGTGATAATGGACGGTGTTTGAGACCGTGAGAATGCTCATGTGTGACGAGGCTCCCATGAGTGCAGAGGCACAAAGAGAGCGTGGCGGCTCACGAGCTCGGGGCCTCCGCGATCTGTTAGGCCAGGTCCCCTCCGCCTCCCCGCTCCATGTCGCCGGCGTCCTCCGTGGCGGCGCTCCTCCTCCTTCCCCTCCTCGCCACTGCCGGCGAGGGAGTCTGCCCGAGGCTGCCCGCTGGGGCAGCCATCCTGCGCTAGTCGTTGGACTCTTGCCCGGCGGCGGACTCGCCGGGCTCCGAGGCCACCACGTGGGCGTCGTGAAGAGGAGGCAGTTGAAGCCACATCTGCTGCTGGCACAGCTTGGCCTCGACAAAGAGCAGCTCGGTGGAGGGCGCGGAGAGGAGACCTCTCGGCTCCGGTGGTCGGATCCAGAACCAAGCAGCCAGATTCGGAGGGTAGCGGGCGCTGGGGAGGTCGCCAGTCTGGACCATGCGGCAGAAACCGAAGGGCGGCGGCATGGTGGCCTCGGTAGCACGAAGCGAGGGTAGCAACGATGCTACTTGAAGAAGGCGGAGATGGCAGCGGTCGTGGAGCAAGCTGTAGAGGCGGATCCGGCGACGGAGAAAAGGCAGGGAGCCGGATCGGTGTGGATCTGACCTGGGAGGGTCCGATGCGGGGTCGGCGGCGGCTTTGGGTGATGGCGTTGGATGCCTCCCCCTCTGGAAAAGTCCCCTGCCTTTGTGCAGCGGCCTCAGGCGATGCACTCGAAGTAGGCGGCCGTAGACGGACATGCGAGACCGGTGGCGGCTAGATCTGAGAACGGTCGGAGAGGTGGCCGCCCCTGAGGAGCGGAGATCGATCCTCCCGGAGGCAGCGGCAGCGGAAGATGTGCGAAGGCTAGGGTTTGAATCTTCGCTCTGATACCATGTTATGAATATTGTGTGTATATTGAAGAGACCCAATGGATAATATATATAGGAAACACAAGAGAATATTATAGAGGAATATGCCATATACAGATAAGAAAATCTAGGCATATAAGGAAACAACTGAAACAATCCTAATATATCTCTAATACCCTTAACAGGGTATATGCTTTATTTATAGCAATTATTGCTGGAATTAAATCTGAATATTTGCTTGTACCGCATATTTTACAACACTCTTCTCTGTATAATAAAGATAGGGTATGATATAAGAAACAAACCACACTATACTTCAAAACATCAGCTTTCAAGTTCATTTGCTAGTGGAGAACAGTATCTACCTGACATCATCCAATGTGTTTCCTGCTTTCATAGTATAGCTCTGGCGTGGGCGAAGTAAGTTCAAGTCAGAATCTGTGTCGCTTGAAGAGTTTGAGGTGAAAGAGCACTCGCTCTTATTTTCAGCAGCAGATCCATAGCTCAAGATCACAGATACATGAATACGGCTGGCGATAGATGAACTGACTGGCGCAGCTTCCATGACTGCAGCCACTAATTTATCAAGCCGATTGAGATCCGCCTTCATTCCTAATTTCCCCAGCTTGCTGCTTGAGTTCTCCATCGCAACATGAACAAACACTAGATCAAATTCAGAAGCATCCTGGACATTCCCCTCTGAAAATCCCAGCAGACCAAACGCTCGGCTGATTATTCCAATGTCCCTAGAAACAACGGACATTCCGGATTGTGCGATGAAATCTTCAGTTTGGAAAACATGGAAACCAAGATTCGCTGCAAAGGAACTAACACGGGGGCAATTGGTGACCATAGCAGCTCTCAGCCCCATAAACCTGAAATTTCAGTACCATCGCAGCTAGTTAGTCCTCACAACGAACTCTGTAACATTAATGAAAGCAGAAATCACACACATCCAACCTCTCAGATAGCTTGGGAACTATTAGCTCCAGTGGATCCACTCGGGCAGTATCTTGACCAGTTTCCGCGTTCTAGTGTGTAACAAATATAAGCAACTTTATATACTTAGCATTCTTGCACAATTACTTCGTCTTGATGCAAACCGCAAAGTAAGATATCACCTTTGCAGGGTAGAGATCATCGTACACGTCGAGCAGCTGCGCTAGCTCAAGAACCGTGCCGCTATTCTTTTCTTCTCCACCTAGATTGAGTAAAGCCGAAAAATTTTCAATTAGAGGGGAAAGAACCGAGCAGCGAGTAGCAACACAGAGAGGGGAGAGGTGTGCTGGATCAGTACCGTTGGTGGGAGGGGAGCGGAGGGAGAGGAAGCCGCAGGAGGCGAGCGACGCGAAGGCGTCGAGGTGGTTCCCTCCGCCGCCAGCGGCCGGAGGGAGCAGCGTGGCGTGGCCGGCGGCGTAGAGCACCAGCGCGCGGCTCGGCTTGTCCGCCATCGCTGCGCTGCACACACTTCCCTTCCCTTTCCTCTCCTCTTCCTCCGCCTGCTTTATTCCGTGGGCTCCACACGTCAGCCTCGCCCGGCCTTCTCGCCGCGCTTCATGGGCCTCGTTATCCTTATCTGGGCCTAGGTAACTAGGCTCCAGACACATGGGCTGTTAGGCTCATCTTCTGTGGGCCTAAATAAGTCCGAGTTGTAACTTCCTCAGCGCCGCGGTATACAGGACAAAGGTTAAAAAAGTCAAGAGTGAAAGTAAGGAACAAAAACCCTAACCCTAGGCTTGCCTCCAAGCTTCGACGTTCCGTCTCGGCATAAACCCCAGTCGTCGTTGGCTCGGACGCCTTCGTTCTCCCTTCCGCTCTCGCTTGGAGCTGTGCTAAGCTTCGCCGCGCGCTCCAATGGCGGGCAAGAAGAGGCCGCCGCCCGCTGTCGCCGAGCCCGACGCTGCCGCCTCCGACTCCTCGCTGGACGAGGCCGCCGCCAAGCCGGCCCCACCCGCGGAGGCGCCGGCGAAGAAGAAGAAGCTGGCCATGGAGCGGAGGAAGCAGCGGAAGGAGCTCGACAAGGACCGCCACCGCCAGTCAGCGGAATCCGACGCCGCCGCCAAGACGCAGCCGCAAGCGCCGCCCGCGGCCGCGGTGGAGGCTGCGGTGGCAGTGCCTCCCCCGCTCGCTCCGGTGGCGGCGGGGCCGGGGCTGCACATGAACGTGTTCAGGGACCTTGGATCGCCGGAGGCGTCGGTGAGGCAGGCCGCGGCGGAGGCGCTTGTGGCGGAGCTCCGGGACGTGCAGAGGGCGTACGAGAAGGGTGCGCGGAAGGGGAAGAAGGAAGCGGGCGATGGTGACGGGCCCTCGCAGATGGAGGCTGAGAAGAATGATGGCCTGGAGAACTGCGCGCCGTCCGTGCGGTATGCCATTCGGCGGCTCATTCGCGGCATCTCTTCTTCTAGAGAGGTCAGACTCTAGGACGAACTTATGTTCTATGTCTGCCCGGTTACACTTTAAAACTAATTCATTTTCTTGGGACCTTATCTGCAGTTTGCAAGGCAAGGATTTGCATTGGGTCTTGTAGTCGTGCTTGAATCAATTCAAGCAATCAGCGTTGAAGCAGTTATGAAATTGATACCTGATTTGTTAGAATATTCATCTGCGATGAAGGGGCCGGTAACTTGCAAAATCCTTATCATTATGATTAGCTGCAGTTTCTTCTGTCTGCCTTTGATGTCAACCTTTTTTTTGTTCATTTTTGTTGTAAGAAGCTAAGGACAATCTTTTGGGCCGTCTGTTTGGATTTGGATCACTTGCTAGGTCTGGACGGGTTTCAGGACAGTGGACACGTGACAAATGTTCTCCCGTTGTCAAGGATTTTGTGAGCGAGATTGTAAAGCTTGGTAGCAAGAAACGATATCTAACTGAGCCTGCAGTTGCAGTGATTCTCGATTTGGTCAGGAAGGTACATGCCTTAAGCACATACTGAACTGTTTTATAACATGAGATGCTTTTTTTGGTCGTATAAACAGCTATATTGTGCATATAATGGAAGACTTACACAAGTTAGTCGAAGCGCAGTGCTGGTGGTCCATGCTAATTTGGTGTTGAGCATCTAAAACATACTTTTCCCACTTCAATCTGAATAATGTTTCAAAAAATAAAATAACCCATCTATTGAATTTTCTAGGCAATTAACTCACATAAAAATTAAATCAATATATGAAAACAGTCCACATAGAGAAGTTGTTTTAATATGAAATTGATGTTAGCCTGGTTCAATAATTCTAAATCGTTGATTGGATCATCGTCCAAGCTTGCAATTGGCTCAGTTGCACAACAAATCTGTGACTGGAGCCTTTACGCGTGTTTGCAGGGTTTATTGAAGCACATGGTTCCCAAGACAAGCTAAAAATAGATAAAGTTGACTTTACAGCGAGTTGGACTAAGTGTTGAAGCCAAAATAAAGTATGAACTTGCTAACTAATTAAGTTACCATAAAAAATGAGCTCAGGCAATCAAGTATTTTTCTTGCAGTTGTTGTGCTGTTCTCAGACCGCGAGAGAAGTCTGCTAGTGCTCTCCCAGTTGCTCGTTTTATAGTGCTCTCCCAGTTGCTCGTTTTATGTCGTCAGTCACAGTGCGACTGGGACCTGGGTTATTTTTGCAGTATTTTTTATCTGGGTTGATTTTATAAATTTATTTTTATGTGTATTATTTGCAAAAAGGATCTCAATTACTGAGTTCTGCAAGAAAAAATTGATGGTTGGTTGAAGTAGGAAATATGTATAATTGGTATTAACCATTATTGGCAGTTTATGTGTTTGGAAATCTGGTTTTGTTGGGTAGCAGCATGAATAGATGTTTCACTGCTGTACTTTGCTTCAGATTTAATTTTCTATGAGTAGCATCTTTCATTAATATAACTATATCCTACTATCCTTATTACAAGGTGTCATTAACTTGGCCTTTTGCCTTTGGTTATTGTGTGTTTCTGACTGGCTATTATCCCTGCTGGATCAGCATATCAGTGGCCGATGTAGAAATTAATACGTAAAATGAGCAAAAGCAAAGGGGGCTTAAAAAAGCTGTTGGGTCAGTTGACCCCACAGCCACCATTTAAATCTGCCACTGCAGCGTATTGCCATATGCAACCTTTGGTTATGGCAATTGCGGCTCCATTTGGTATTTATTATATAGAAATCGCACCTTATATGTTTCATTTATCAAAAGGAAAAATATAATTTAGGAACTATATATGTTCACTAGCATGTTCCTAATCTTTGTCCATTTGTGAACGGTACCAATATTTGACCACTTGGTTGATTCAACATTTGCTGAACTTTTCTATGTGTTCCAGCTGCCAGATGAAGCTATCTTATCTGAGGTTCTTGAAGCTCCTGGTGTACAAGATTGGTTCAACAGAGGTGCTGACATTGGAGATTCAGATGCACTCTTTCTGGCTTTGAAGTTGCAAGAAAGAACTAATGTCCAGAAGGAGATATTTGGGAAGCTTCTGCCATATCCATTCAGCCCTGACAATTTTTTTGAAGAAGAGCATCTTCTATCCATTGCTGCTTGTTTCAAGGTAATTTTTTTTGACTAATTTAAAGGTTTAGGAGGAACTTTGTAAAATCAAACATGTTGCTATTATCCAAAGTAACCAAGGTGTATTTAGTAACTTGCATTTCTTATGTTTGTGAAATTTCCCTATGTGGTGTGTCATATGTTGGCTGATCCTTTAAATGGTCTGTTGTAATATATGCAGGAATCTACGTTTTGTCTTCCACGTATTCATAGTCTATGGCTTGTGATCACGGACATGCTCATTCGTGAGGCAGCTTCTCAGAATGATAATAACAGCACTTCTAGCAAAAAGCACAAAAAGAATAAGAAAGGCAGCTCCTCTGAGGATGCGAAAAAGAATCTATGTAGTTTCTGCGAGGTTATAATTGAAGGATCATTGCTGCTTTCATCTCATGATAGGAAGCATTTGGCATTTAATATTCTTCTTAACCTCCTTCCAAGACTGCCGCCATCATCCATTCAAGTAGTTCTGTCCAGCAAAGTTGTTCATGGTTTGATGGATATTCTATCAAATGAATCATCGTGGTTGCACAATGCCAGCCAGCATTTTCTGAAAGAGTTGCTAAATTTAGTAAGTGATGACAATGATCGACGTGTTGCTGTCATTATTAACTTGCAGAAGTATAGTTGTGGTAGATTTGACTGCGTGACAAAAACAAAAACTGTTAAAGAGTTGGTGGCCAAGTTTCGCAGTGGTCAAGATTGTTTATGTCTTGTGCAAAATTTGATGGCGCTCTTTGTGGATGAAGGGTCTGTTACAGATGAACCATCTGATCAAAGTCAGACAACTGATGAAAATTCAGAAGTTGGCTCAATTGAAGATAAAGACCTTTTTGGCCAAGGAAATGCTGACCTTCTGAAGAGTTGGGTGGTGAATACAATTCCTTGTGTCTTGAAAAATTTAAAGCTCACATCTAAAGGAAGTTCACTTACAGATTCTGAAATGGTTCAGTGTATTGAAGAAAAGTTTCAAGTGCAGACTGAGATATTGAAATTCCTTGCAGTCCAAGGTCTGTTCTTAGCTTCTTTAGGAACTGAGGTGACATCATTTGAGTTACAAGAGAAGTTCAAATGGCCAAAGACAGCTATATCGACATCACTTCGTAATGAATGCATCGAACAACTTCAACTATTACTAGAAGATGCACAAAAGGATGAGGCTTTACATGTTGTTAGTGAGGTTAAGTCTAATGACTTAGGCTTCTGCTTCATGCGTTTCATTAACACCGTATGCAACATTCCCTCAGTTTCCCTGTTCCGGACCTTGAGCAGCAATGATGACAATGCATTCAAGAAATTGCTGGCTATAGAATCTATGCTTTTCAATGAGGTTTGTAATCGCTTGCTATTGAACTTAGCTTATTCGTAGAATATGTTCTAGATTGTGTGAATTTTTTGGTTGGCCTACAAGAATGACCATAGTTTATATGTTATTTCTTTTGAGGGTGTACAAATGTCCTATTTGGTTTTGCATACACATCGGTATGTACTTGAAATACGACATTTGCTATTTTCAAGATTTGTATTGCACTATCCCTGTGTCTGATATGGAAACTGTCATAGGCTGTGTATTTTTTGGTTTCAAATTGGTGGCTTTAGTGGAACCTAGGATGTATACAGTGCTGTAAGTGTTTGGAAGCGAGATGGGCAGGGAGCTTTTGAGCCAGAGGTTCACTATAATTAAGATGGAAAAATCTGACTATTTGCAGATATAGGACTTTTCCTGCCACATGATTAATCAGAGCACAAAAAAAAGCATGTGCATTGAAGCTCCTACCATATTTGATTAGCTGTGGTACTCCACATGTAACATCACAGTTGATATACAAAGGGTTTCTCTAACAGTATAATGTCCAAATATGAAATGGCCTTTTTTGATGCAGTGTGAACCATTTGTGCAAATGAATAAATTTTTTTGGCAGATATTTTTTTAACTAATGGAGGGAACCATTAAAATACCATCCACGGCAGACTTACGGTATAATAGGTTGCACCAACCGCGCCCACCTGAATGCAATGCCCGCATGCACACGCACATAACCCTCCCTCAGACCTCATCTCCATCAGCTGTAGCCAAAAACACCCCCACCCATATTGGTAGGTACTAGGTACTTCCAGGGCTGCTGCCGCCTGGGGGCAGTGGTGGGGTGGCCATAGGATTTACTGATCCAACAGCTGCAGCTTGTCCTATTAGAAGAGTAAATGGAATCCCAATCTTTCTATCTACTCATTCATATATTTTAAGAAAAAAATACTGCCCTGCTAAACAACAAAGGGTAAAAACAACTGGAGACTTACAGATATTTTTTTCTTGCAGTTATTATGTTAATATTTTGCTGGCAAACTTGTGTAAGGCTTAAATGCTCTATCTACAGATAGACGTTTAGTCTTCAGTGCTAGTTTCTGCATTCCTTTGCCCTTTTTTTGCATGTTTTCTCTTGTCATCGGAATCAGGGGATACAAATGTAGAGGGAATCTACAAAACATGTCTTATGTGGAACAGTATTTAAGTAATGCCATTCAACACTATTAAGTTATGCTCACATCTCAGCACTTCAGAGCATTAACTGAGTGAATCATTTCAAATAACATTGACAATTTTGTACCATTAAAAATTGCTTCTTTTCTTCTTTTGTTATGCATATACTTTTCTTGTTGCTTATGTGAGAGCAGTAAAAAAATATGGATGCAGGGGTTTAGTTTGAATTAATATTGTAGATTCTCATGGATGTTTCATATATTTCCTTTTGAGGTTGCTATCTAATTTCTGTGTGAATAGGAAAGAAAAATTGGCCCTGGATTGGATTCAACTAAAATGCATGTGATGCGTTATCTCCTTATTCAGTTGCTGCTACAAGTTCTTCTCTATCCAGACGAGTTTTGGGAGGCTGCAATTGATGTGACTATATGTTGCAAGAAATCCTTTCCTGCCATTGCTGACAATTCCGGTGGACAGGAATCTAATGAGGGCGGTTCACAGGAGTCTAATGAGGATGGGTCAGAGGAGTCTAATGAGGACGGGTCGCTAGAGTTTATGGATGTACTTGTGCAGACTTTTCTCTCTGTTTTGCCTCATGTATCTGGTCCTGTGTGTTTCACCATTGAACAGGCAAGTATACATACCTCTAGCAATTGGAAGTTTTCCATATTCGAGAAATCTATGTTGATGATACTAAGAAATAAGTTTCATGCAAAAGTTTTAAATGATTTGTGCAAGCTTCTCTTCTATTTTTCTGCCCCATATATTCTTATTGTCCATCGGAAATACCCATTTTTCTATATTTGTACTAGTGGAAATGGGAACACAGAAAAATCAGTTTGTGTACTCAGATGTGCTGGCCTCACTTCTTTTTGTTTGTGTCATTTACTGTTATAGTTCTTGGCATATATTTGTTGGGGGGCATATCCTGTGGAAATACACTAAATGTTGCAAATGCCATGAAAATCGGTTTAGAAGTTTTAAAAATTCTACTCCCTCCATCTCGCAATAGAAGTCCAAAGTCCACTGTACGCACAGACCAAGGGGACATTAAATTTAAGAAAAGGTTAATATTATTGGACCATGCATATCCCTATTAAATGGCATACAACTACTCACTCATTTTTCAACATTAAAATAGAGGTATATAGTGAAAATATTGTAATAACTACACTTTTGGTCACCGCGATGGACTTATATTATGGAACGACGTTTTCCAAAAATGAGGACTTATCATGGTTATCAAGTCGTTGACTAGTCGACAAGTCGGTGGCGCAGGAACGACTGGAGGCTTGGAGCAGTCGACTCGACTTGCGCCGCCACCGTCGCCACCTAATCTGCCACCGCTGCTGCCGGATCTGCCACCGACGCTGCTGGATCTGCCACCGCCGCCACTAGATCTGCCGTCACCGCTGCCGCCACCAGATCTGCCGTCGCCGCCGTCGCCACCACCAGATCTGCCGTCGCCGTCGCCGCCACCACCAGATCTGCCGTCGCCGCCGCCGACTCTACGCGTCTCGCCGTCGGATCCATCGCTCTGTCGGCCCGATCTCCGCTGCACGCCAAAGACCGAGATGGGAAAGGAGAAAGGAGCGAGGCAGCGATGGCGCGGTCGGAGAAGAGGCGCGGTGTGAAGCGGTGGTCGGAGGAAGAGGCGAAGAGGCGGCGGTCGGAGAAGAGGCGGCGAGGCAAGGCAAGGTCGGAGGAAGAGAGAGAGAGGAGAGAGGGCGAGAGAGTTGGAGAAGAGAGGCGCACTGGAGGCGAGGCGAGGCAAATGGGGTGGGGTGTTATGAGGATTCGACATTTTGCAATCTAGCCCTCTTAGTTTTTGAAATTGCAATAAAATCCTTCTCTGTATATACATATTCATATAAATAGTCCAAACAGTACCTGTCGACTAGTCAACGACTAGTCGACAAGTCGATCACTAGGAGGGTAGTGTCGACTTAATAACCTTGGGACTTATATTGCGGGACGGAGTAAAAAAATTACCAGAGTTAGGGTAGGTGATGCTATACATCTCCACAAAATTTCAGTAGCAAACTCTACCAGAGTTAGGGTAGGTGATGCTATACATCTCCACAAAATTTCAATAGCAAACTCTATCTCATTTGATAGACATGAAAAAGAAAAATACGTAGTGAATAGTGATTATGCACTATTCACTAAGTATGCCTTTTTTGTATCTTGCACATGCAATTTAGTTTGATCTTGAAATTTTGCATGGCTATATAATAGATCTATCCTCTGGTAATTTTTTTGAGATTTTTTTTGAAAATTCTAGATCAATTTTCACGGCATTTTTATGGGGGCATATACTGTGAAAATGCCACAAATGCCATGGAAATCGGTCTAGAAGTTAAAAAAAACCATAGAGGGGGTAGATCTTGTTTTTTTTTGTTTGGGGCGGGGTCTTATTAACATTTAACTTGATTGCACTAACTCTGTATTTTCTTTGAAACAATAGGTTTTCCGTGCGTTCTGTGATGAGATTACAGAGACTGGGCTCCGTGACATGTTGAGAGTTGTGAAGATAGATTTGAAAGGTTCTCGTCATCAAATAGGTAGTGATGGTGATGAAGAAGACGCTTGTGTTGATATCGAAGATGATGATGAAACTGTAATGGAAGACGCAGATGTTGGGGACATTGATGATGTTGAAGATGATTTGGATGGGAATATGGAAGATGATTCAGCTGATGAAGTAGATGATGATCAAGATGATTTGAAAGAAACAGTTGACCATGAGGCAAAAGATGGAGATGATGCAGAAGCTGCCAAAGATGGGGATGATTCAGATGATTCAGATGGTATGGATGATGATGCTATGTTCCGCATTGATCCTTACATTGCAAGGATTTTCAAGGAGCGCAACCTTCCCGGTAGTGAAACTAAGCAATCTCAACTTATGCGATTCAAACTTCGCGTGCTTACATTACTTGAGATATATCTTCAGAGGAATCCAGGTATTTTCCGAACATGACCTGTTTTCGTTGGCTATATGTTGTACAGCAGGCAAAATGGTACTTGTAAAACATTCATGGTGTGTTTGCCATTCTGTGGATTTTAAAAAGCACCTCTATTTTGTTTGTTACGCTTTCAAACAGGACAGTCAAAGGTTAGTTATATCGTGTTGACATTTTCTTTGACTTTCGTGTGCTAGTTAGATTCTGTGTGCTATTTGAAGGACTAGATTAGGAACTAGATTCGGAAATAACCCAACTATCTTGCAATTTATGTTAATTTAGCCTGTAGAACGTGGACATCCAATGAAAAACAGTATCAACAGTTCTCGTCTTCTTTTTCTTTCTGTTGTTTTCAACCAAATGCTGTCTTTGTGATCTACTTACATTATGCAGCTTTTGTTGTTTGTTTTCTTGTAACCTTCTATGCCCCAACTCTACAGGAAAAAGTCTGGTGCTGGATGTGTATTCTTTCTTAATGAAAGCTTTTGTCAAATCGCATAGTGCTGATGGCAGTGAGCAATTCAAGCAACGCATAGGTGGTATATTGCAGAAAAGGATATTCAAAGCAAAGGAGTATCCAAAAGGCAATGACGTTGAACTTACTAGTCTTGAAAGTTTGTTGGAGAAGGCTCTAACGTTGGCATCACGGTCACGATTCAACACAGTTGCTTCTGTAGCCCAAAATGCTACATTTTGGATTCTGAAGATCATCAATTCGAAGAGGTGTTCCAAACAGGAATTTGCAAGTGTGGTTGATAAGTTCCATTATGTCTTGATCGACTACTTTGACAACAAGAAGTCACGGTTGAAGCTTGGTTTTGTGAAGGAGGTTGTCCGGAGGAATCCTTGGATAGGACAACAGCTTTTCGGCTTTGTTTTACAGAAGATTGGGAGCACGAAAGCTGAATATCGAAGAATTCAAACATTAGAGTTGGTGGACTGCATATTGAAATCTTGGGTTGGTGATGTTTCAAGTGCATCGAAGGTGTTGAAGAAGCATTTGGTTCCATTGTGTGAGTTGATACAAGAAGTTCTTACAAGGATTCCAGAAAACAAGTCGCGCCGTCAGGAAGTGCGGAGATTTTGCAACCGAGTTTTGCAAACAGTGACGAAGCTTAATCTCAAAGAACAATTTCAGAAAACATTAAAGCCTGAGGCGTACTCCCTTTGTCAGGCACAGCTGGGGGCTGCATTTGTTCCCTTCCAAAAGTGATACATGTGAATCCAGTTCTGAAGAGGCAAACTTCACTAGAAATATTTTGAGCTGAGCTAAATTTACTTGTAATTTCAGCTCCATGCGAGTATATTCGATTAAATCAAACCATGTTTTTTTGCTGAGACTTTCCGAAACAAAAAAAAGTCACTCTTAGCAATATGTATCCGTAGCATCATGTACAACACTCATGTGAATGGCTGCCCAGCGTTTCAAAACACCATAAGAAAAGATTATTTTCAGATAATCTACTGCTTGTTTGATCTTGCGCTTACAGATACTGCTAGCACCATTCATCCATTCATTTATTAATTAGTTTTGACGGTTGGAAATGCTTTTATTTTCCTGCCCACGGGATGGGGAGAAGCAAACTCAATAATTTCTGCTAGTGGGCCCACTTGACAGATAAACACTACCACGGGACCTACCATTGACTTATAGTTTTTAGTTACTCGATGCCCGCTGTACACCTCACTATAAAAATAGCGCAACTTTCAGAGCTGCATCTCTCACAGCGTCAGCTTCGACATGAAGGCAACATAGCTCTTGGTCACAACGCTTTGACTGTTGTTGGAGGTGGCTGCCTGTATTTTTCGTTACTACGAGAGGAGAGAGAAACAATTTCTTCTAGCAAGGTGCACTTGACAATCAAACATTACAGAGAGCAGCAATTACAATTTACATAAAGTCAAATAACAATATTAAAACTCTTAGTACATAATAGCCACCAAATGATCATATCAAAAACTAAATAATTACAACACAATTGTAATCAATCGATATAGAAGTATTTAATGTTCGATTTAATTTACTCTAATAAATATACAACTTTAGCTCATCTCATACATTAGTTAGCAGAAAAATAATTAAGGGTAATATAGCCATTTTCACTATGGCTAAACCAAACCCCAAAGTTTTGGCAAAAGTGGCCTAAGCGAGATTCCTTACGAAATTGTAAGTAATTATGAGAAAAACAATTTGTATAGACTAGAGTGAGAAATAAAATTTAATTGCGCAACAAGTAAATTTGTTCAACAAACAACAGAAAAATTATAATCCTTATATAGAATTACAAGAGAAATTTTTACCACTAGAGCTCTTAGGAACCATATCAAAACTAAACAATTACAACACAATTGGGAAGAGAGAGCTCATCTCATACATTAGTGGGGATGCGGTAAGTAATTATGAGAATACTGCATATATTAGCGTAAGTGGAGTGTTGGAGAAGGGTTAGGCCGCCCCAACCAACATCTACTTCGAGATTGGTGGGCGCTGTCGGGTAAGGGTGGGGGACCAGCCCGGGCCACCATTTGAGAGTAGTTGAGTGGAGATATAATATACTGAGATAGCAATAAAGTTTTGTGCTCTAATTTGGCCATCACATATAAGGACATGGGAAAATCCACTCACTATAAGGATCAGAGTGATTACAAGTAAATTGGTACAAATCTATGCAGTGCTATATAAATCATGAATTCATACTCTGTCTGGATTGGAGGCTACGAAACCGTAGATGTTTTTATCCACTATACGGTGTTCAATATATTTTTAAATTAATAATCCAAAATTCATTCACAATATAAAAACCTTTATTTTCTATAAGCCATGAAAATAAGAGAAGAACGAGAGAGAGAGAGAGAGAGAGAGAGAGAGAATGAGAAAAGAGGATGAGATGAGAATGAGAAAGAGAAATAAAAAGGAAAGAGAGAAAATGAGGATGAGAATTGGAATGAATGTTTCATGCAACTTAGTAGCATATAGTGCATTTTGTTAAATAAGCTTGTTGAGTATGTCAGTACTCACTCTTGCTATTATTCTTGTTTGTTTAGATGATCGCCAGTGTGTGTCTTCACTTGGGATGGAGGAGGCCTTTCCAGAGGAACTCTATCAGGAAGAGAACGGAGATGTTCATGAGAACGAACAGTATGAGGTGGATACCTCATATGGTTCTCGGAGCGATTATGGAGTTAATGGCACCCCATGCTCGACCTCCGGGGTGCTTGTACAACTAATTGGTTGTCCTTTTTATCCAGTAATTTATGTATAAATAGATGTCAAACTAGTGTGTGTTCTTTGGTATTGTATTAGTCGAGCCTTAGTGGCTTTGTACCAATCTTTAGCACTGTGTGGCTATGTTTGTGTAATAATAGCAGATATTGTCTCTAATTTTTGTTATATTGCAATATTCTGATAGATTTATTATTTGTTAGAACGATGTTCAATCGATTAAAATGAATAATAATAATCTGTTAGCGATGTTCAATCGATTAAAATGAATAATAATCTATTAATTAGAGTTATTACCTACGGTAAAAAATTGGGTGTCACAATACACCCTGTAACTTGGGATGGAGGGAGTACTTTCAATTTTGGTTGTTGCAAAGGGGAGGGAAGAGAGAGAGACCCTCAACTATTCAGAAGCGGCTTTGGTTTTGTTGCAACTTTTAAATGGAGTATTTTTTAAGATGGGGTCTACAAGTTAATTGTAGTAGTTAAAAAACTAATATTTGTATCATCAAAATCTATATCTCTCTTTCTAGTCGCAGCCAAAAAGCCATCAACCGCAGTCATAAACCATCAGCCGCAGCCGCAAAGAACAGACCCTATATCTCCTAGTCCTAGCGAGCCCTCTGGACGGGCAGGCCCCGTTCAGTCGTTCACTTTTCAACTCCTCGCGCGGTAGACAGTAGGGCCGTCGAATGTAGATTGCATGTGGGAGCACCACACCACCTTGCTCCGTCACGTGACTCAAAGCTGGATCTTGCCACGAGGCCTATGGGTGGCGCCCGATGCCTGCTCTAACGCTCAAGAGTGCTCTGCTCTGCTCTCTCTCTCTCTTTCTCTCAACTTCGGTCGCTGGTCGCTGAAAATTTAACTAAGGTGATGATCTTTTAGCGATGATTTTTAGTTTTTAGCTGAAATTTCACTGTAACTGGTTGTTTTTTTACTATAACTAAGTTAGTGGATAGTGTAGTGAATAGTGAAAAAAAGCTGAACCTAGAAGCTGAAACAGAAAAAAGCCGAAACGATCAGGGCCTAAGGGGGTGAAGATTTACTGTAGCAGGTACTGCTTTGTCTCAACTTCGGTCGCTGGTCGCTGAAGATTTGACTAAATGCTTTTAATTTTCATTACTGTAGGGGAGGGAAGAGAGAAACTCCCAATCATGGGCCTGTTCTTTTTGGCTGCAGCTGATGGCTTTTGGCTGCGGTTAATGGCTTTTTGGCTGTTTGCGACAGAGATTGCGGAAAGAGAGATACTCGCTTGCGATTTTTGATGGTACATATATTAGTTTTTTAACAGTACTACAATTAACTTGTAAACCCTATTTAAAAAAATACTCCGTTTAAAAGTTAGTTACTGTAGCAAAAGTCAAAAGCGGCTTTTAGAAGCCGCAAAGAATAAGCCCCATTTCTTCTAGCGGGCCCACTTGACAGGTAACAGGGCCGTAAACTATGTACATGAGCACCACCTTGCTCCATTGTATGACTCCGAGTTGGAGCCTGCCACAAGGCGTAACGGTGACGCCTGATGCTCGCTCCAACGCTAAGGCATCATTTAAAATGGTTTGAAGCTAATTTCTATTTTTTCACTATTTAGTAATTTTATTTTTTCTATTTTTTACCTTTTTTTCGTATTCTTTTGTATTGTCTGTGATGGGTTAACATATTTTTTTATTTTTTAAATTTAATTATGCTAAATAAGTCAACTCAATTACAGTAAAAAATAAGTCAACTATAGAAAAAACATAAGTCAACACCAAACTGAACGCTATCTAAATGTTTTCTCTCTCGTACCTTGACTTCGGCACGATGATAACATGACTCTGATCACTTATACACTTTAATAGTTGTTTAATATGCACTTATTTTCTATTAATGGAGAAAAACGCATGCAATTAACTATTTATTAAATTCTGCCAAAAAAAAGAATACACACCCCTGTTTTTCCTAAAAAGAATTGCAGTGCTATTCGCAGAAAAAGCTCGCCATTAATAGCAGAGACCACCTTAAGCAGAAGGAAGAAAGAAAACCAACCAACACGTTTTGGGAGCAGAGATCATCGCAGCCGTTCATCCTCGAACGGTATCGATCTCCAGCCGTCGAGAGGGCACCACGACCGTTTTCCGCCGCCCCGCCCGGGCCCACCACCCCCCTCCTCCCGTTCACGCCGTTTCTTCCTTTCTTTCCCCTCTTTATTAGCAGCTCCCCTCCCCTCTCCCTCTCCTCCTCCCCGACGAAGCAAAGCAAGCCATCCGCGACGACGCGCGCCGGCGACGACTACGCGACCTAGGGTTTAACGCCTCCTGCCTGTCCGTCGTGCAGAGGTACTTCCGCCTCTCGCTTCGTCCCCCCTCCTCCTGGTGCGCTCCGTCCGATTCGTGGTTCGTTCGCGATACCGGCGAGGTCAATCTCGCTTCGTATGGTCGTTGGTTCTTGGTTGATTCTAGGTGGTCTGTTTGATTTCTTGTTCTTTTCGGTGTTATGATCTTTGGGTGGAGGCCGTGGTTCTGGATTTTTTGGTACGAATCCGATGGGTAGATCATGGAATCGCCCGTTTGTGCTAGAGTTTTCCGGTGAAGCGGGGATCAAGAACTCAAGATTTGTTCTTGGGGGCCTATGCTTCATGCCTGAAGGTTCTGGCTGTTTTTCTGGTCTCGTCATGTGTAATGTATTGTTGCTTAGTTGATCAAGATGTGACCTCGCCTGGACGCTCGGTAGCCGGTAGCTTAGTCATTGGCCAACTTTCTCAGCCTTGCTCAAATGAAGTTGTGTGATAGGTTGAGATGGCATCACGAAGTAGATTCCTCGTTTTTTTTTCAAGTTGCATTTGATATCCACAAGCCGAATTGTAGCTCCATCTTTATGCTGGAGTCTGGGTGTGAAATAAATGGTAGCACTTGTTCCTTGTACACAGTATACTAATGAGAAAATCTTTGTTACTGGTGTCAGCTACGATTTCCTATCATGCTAGTCCTGCCCTGTTTTTATTAGCTTTTCCTGTACTTAACTGTTGGTCATTTTTTATGTACCTGAGAAATGTAAATTGCAGTGTTATGGAGAACTTATTTGTGGAGTCATTTTTTCAAAGCGCTAATTACACTGAATGATGTTGGCTACAGTTTATTTTACACTGCCCATACTCCATAGCCAGAATTGTTTATGCATGGCATCGTATCCCTAAGTATGCTTTTGTGGAAGGAAGTAATCTCTGATCTAGCAGTATGAGGTCATCTTAGATTGATGCAATACTTTACCTAAGACTTGATACATTTAGTACACTTGGGATATAGTATTGTGGCAAACCTTTGTATGATGATGTGTAACTTTATGAGGGCTTGGGTATGTGAAAATTCAACAACTATTTTGATAGAAGAATATGGAGATGGATTTCATCTGGTTTTCTCTTATTAGTTCATACCTTTTTTTGCAACGCCTATCTGATTAAATAATCCTCATATCTTGGATGTATTACTGAAAAATTTATGTTCTCGACCAAAATTGATAGACATGAAAATGCAGTTTAGGATCTGATGAGTCATGACAGCTCATACAAATTTGTACTGAGATTTCCTTGCATATTTGACAGGTCTGCCAACTCACAAACAGTGGAAATGTCTTTTCGGTTGAATCCATATGCCACTCCTTTTGTGCCTGCCTCCAAGTCTTTGTTTGAAGAAAGCTTAACTGAAAGGAAGGACTCTCAGAAGCAAGTATGTGAAACTGAGAAGAATGAGACTGCTGACAAGTCTTCTGGGTATGAGCTCCCAGACTCCCTTTGTTTGGATGACTATGCTGAGAGCCTAGCAAAGCTCAACATTTCTGCTGAGTCTTCCTCAAAAGGAGAAACTGCTGGCAGCACATTTGATCCATCACAGCATGAAGAAAATGATCTGGATAATCATCTTGCTGTGGTGGAATCCCTCTCGCAGATGTTCCCAGATGTGTCTGCTGACTTCATTGCTGAAGCACTGAAGGCCCATGAATTTGATACTGTTCTCACTATCGATATGCTTGTTGATTTGGTACGTGAATTTCTCCTTTTGTGTGTTGCATAGATTATTTCTCTTTTAATTCCTAGTTTATGTGTGCACACCTTATAAATGAAATGCCACAAAATAAAGACTAATGCATGGCAATTGCCATCCCAAGACAACGATAGTTGAAATCATCTCTGAAGATTTTTCTTGTTGAACCTTCCATTTCAGAGTGAAGGTGATGATTATGGTCATTCTGCTGAAGTGTCAGGAAAGCAGCAGCATCATCACTCGTCATCCACCTTGGCAGAATGATAACTGTTCAGCTACATCTGATTCAAGTTGATCTTCACAATCAAGAACTAGATGTAGTAGAGTACAACTTCTCGCTGCTGTAAGGAATTCAGTCCAAAGTGTTCGTTTAGGGGCAAAAGCAACAAAGACTGTTTTGTGTTTCTGATTCCGGGTGGAACAGCTATTTTCAGTGTTTTGAGTCTGCTTCGTTTGATGTTTTCACCTACACCAGTTTATCATAAGTTGTACAGCTCTTTTGGTGTAGCTGATTCTCTCCGTAGTTTAGCATTCAGAAATCAGCAATCTTGTGCTGCATACTGTGCTTGTACTATGTACCTATCCATTGCTGGTACATGCTGGTTTTACTGGATTTTATGTGGGGAGATTAATCATTCCTATTGTTCTGTTATGATGCATCATGCATGCATGGCTTGAACAGATATGCAGGAGTGCAAAGGTATCCCGTTCCAGATATTGAATGGAGAGTTGGAGACCATGGGGTTGGTTATGAAGCTTTTGTGCTTGTTTTAGCGTGAGTTTGAATGTTGAGGTAGATTCCCTTTTAAGTACGCAGGTGCTGCTTTGATAATCTATATCTGAACCCATTTGAGGCCTAGAGGCAATGCCTTTGCGTTTTCTTTATATGCCATGAATATATGAGCTACTGCACCACGCTGTACCGTGCGAATCGATTCGAATGGTATAGCATCCCTCCCGCCTCTCTTCTCAGCGCCGAGGTCTCCGCCGCTTCCCTACCTTTCATCTCTCTTCTTCCCGCCTCCCTATGATAAATGTTGTTTGCTTGTCTCAAAATTGTGAGACACATCTTTAATGGTAAATATTGAATAAGGGAAATAATTGGAATAATAGAATCAATGATATTTAAACTTTAAATAATGAGATTTAAAATAAAGTCTTGCCTAATTATTAATCCAATCATCATCTTAGGATTTAAATTTGCCAATAATGATTGAGAATAATTATTAATGCAAGAGGCGACTTTATCCAAAAAAAAAACCCCCCATTAACTCAGAACCCATCCTCCCTATGAATCTCAAGCATTAATCTGTATCAACAAATTCATTAATGAGTCAACTAGTCAACTTTGTGCATGATATCAAGTGATTAAAGGACCAACTCTATACCTTAATTGAATTATTGAATTAATGGTTCAATTATCTTGCAGTTGCAGATCTCAAATAATATTGCATCTCTAATTATCCAATTAATTCAACTAACTAACATATCATGCAAAACTTTGTCCTAAAGTCTCTAAATTTCCATCAGTCAGCAATAATTGTAACACCCTGACCTAACAACAACCTACGATGTCATCTACAATCACTACCTCTACCAATTTTAACCTATAAGCAGGTATTACTCACATTTAGATATCAAGAACAACATTCCGCATGAATTTTTAACCTATAAGCAGGTATTACTCACATTTAGATATCAAGAACAACATTCCGCATGAACCTAAGTATAAATTTTAGCAACATGAATAGTCTTAAATTTAACTTATTATGAACCAAACATTTACCAGAAACGGCATATGGGATTGAAGCAAATAACAAATTATCTAGCAACAATACTGTCTATAAGGAGCTAAGAGAATCCAAAATTTAACCAATTATTACAGTGAATAAATCTAAAGTGTCCATGACCAAAGGTGATATATTGCAAAGTGAAGTGAAGAGCTATAAAGTGCAAATATCCATGTGCTACTCCCTCCCATGCATGTTAAGAGAATCCAAAATTTAACCAATTATTACAGTGAATAAATCTAAAGTGTTCATGACCAAAGGTGATATATTGCAAAGTGAAGTGAAGAGCTATAAAGTGCAAATATCCATGTGCTACTCCCTCCCATGTATGTCACCTTCAACGATCACCTAAACACAACAAATAAGCAAGGGTGAGTCCATGACTCAGCGAGTACAAAGCAGAATAATAAACAAGGTAAGCGTTATTTTAACATGTCCTATTAGTTCACCATTGTCTCATAATCACATGCTCATTATCATGAAGTTCCATACATTTGTAATACTGAAGATTCAAACTCTCCTTCTACATATACCGGTATAGCAAACTCTCATCTTGCATATACCGGTATAGTTAGGTGTTCACTCGTCGATGACACACCTCTGTCCTGTCCTTTTTCATACAGGATCGTCCTGTCCTTTTTCATACAGGGTCTCAAGTCAACACTTTATCATATGCCTGGCCCTGTCCTTTCTCATACAAGATTGTCCTGTTCTTTTTCATATAGGGTCTCAGCCCAACACTATGTATCATGACTGCTCAAAATGCAATGCAATGTTTATCTCTTTTCATTAATTAATCAATAACGTTAATCAATTACCATATTCATCAATGTAACCATAAACTTAAGAGCAATGTGAGAACAAGTATTATGATACGAAGCATCAAGGCAAGTAATTGCATAAACAAACAACAAGCTCAAAACACTTGAATACTATTCTACCATTCACTTGCCTTTTTCTTAAATGCGCCGATTGGAAGGATTTGAATGTGACAACACATCCGACGCTACTCTTCCTACAATAAATATCTATTCTCAGAACATGCCACAGCAGTACAAGACATCAAGAAATCAGTAACACTCCTGCACGCTTCCCAATTCCCCTTTCTTCTCCTTTTACCCGACAATCTCCCTTGCTATCCCCGTATTCAAAATTTCATAACTCTCAATTCCTACATCGTAAAATAGTAAACCATACCAGTTCTGGAACCTACACAAAAATTTCTACATTTTCTTAGTTAGTCGAATCTTCAGCTTAAACCATATATATCCCTGTTTTTTTCACCCGCAAGACAGTTATGTCATCTTCTGGACAGCAGATTTACTAATTCTATAACTTTTAATCCACAAGTGCAAATATATTAAACAATGACATTTTAAAAGCCTATAATAAATTTCTATCATTTTTTAGTTATTCCTAAAATTTAATTCTTGCATTAAGTTTGTCAAATTAACATTTTCCCACGACTGTATCCAGCAGCAACTTGGTACTGGATAGCAGCACCCCAAAATTCATATCTTTTAAGCTACACATCTAAAAATTGTGTTATTAAATTCTCTAAAAATCTTAAGAAATTATCTACAACATTCATGTTGACCAAATTTCCAAATTAGTTTGTTTACTATTTTTAATATAAATGTTAACATGTATTATCCAAAACACGACAGCCTTACCGGACAACAGGACTATAGAATTCATAACTCACAATGTATTCATCCGATTGACATGAACAAAAATTCTACAGAAAGATAACGAGATTATCTACAACTTTATAATAGATAGGTTTCTCAAATTATGACCACGCAGACCTCAAAATAATCATACAAATTATCGCAGACCAAACCGATCTACTATCATGACTTTCTCGTGATGAACGTGCATAACACCCCTATCTAATCTAGAATCTGCCCTCAAAACAACAAAGAGAAATCAAATTGCTAATACCACCAAGTACTCACTGTCCACCTTGATTGAACATGTACACCCCATGAGGCAACGAATAAGGTATCACTAAATAAGTTCCCACCCTACGGTTATAATGGTAACATGATATTCAAGTTACCAAGGGAGGGATTACTCAATTGGGACAGCAATTATTTGTAATAAATAGCAATGCATGATAATTCAAAATAAAATAAATAATAGATTAAAAACTAGGTTTAATATGATCAAAGGATATGAGTTACCTTGGCCTTGCTCAGTTATGAATTCTTGATCTTCTGGTTGTGCTTCCGCTCTTTCGAAGGCGTGATCTAACGAGAGAGAAAATAATTGAGATATAAGAATAAAATCAAATAAAATTCAAATGAACTTCAAAAACTTTAAAACTAGAATCAAAAGATATAGCTCGATTTTAGATGAATTTAGAAAAAATAACATGGTCAATCGGAGCTAGGACGGGGAAGAACAGGCTCTTAGAAAATACAATCTAAAGAAAATACTGAAAATTCAAAAATTCTACTGTGCTGTGGACTCAGCTCATGGGAAGACTGGTCTACAGTGAACTCAGCTCACGGAATAGCAACTGGGTGTGCTGACATGGCATGGCACATGGCATGCTTACTTGGCACCAAGATGGCTCGAAAGCTGACGTGGCGAGACACATGGTGACACGTGGACTCTCAGGTTGGCGTAGCTACTGACTAGGCTTGGCTAATCAGATCGAGCAAACTACGATGAATCCAGGCCATAGGGGATCGATCAGACGGTCTAGACAAGTACAAATGTTCGGACGGTCTGAACGGCAACATCAATCGGATGGCTAGATTTTGATCGAATGGCTGAGAAGGGCTAAAGACGTTCAGACTGCCCGAATGATGACGTTGATTGGATGGTCCAACAACGATCGAACAGTGGAAGACAATCAGACTAGCGGACTGGCCGAATGGGTGATGACGATCTGACGGTCCAAGGACAATCGGACAGTCCAAAAAGGCGAAGACGTTCAGACTAGTCCGAAGTGGTAATGAAGATAGAACAGTCCAACGATGATCGGAGGGTCTAGAAAGGTGAGAACGTTCGGACGATCCGAACAGTGATAAAACACGACGCTTAAGGATTGGCAGCTGATAGCAAAGCAACAGCGGATCTTCGATGCACGAGGGGTCATGGGTGCACAACAGGCGAGGCGGTGGTGCACGGGACTGAGGAGTGGTGGAGTGATCGAGACGACGGCCGTGCACGGTGAGGTGGAAAGACGGAGCAGACCGGACGTCGAGAACTCACTGGCAGTGGTCAGGCTCGGTGAATGCTGGCGGACGACGGACGTGCTTTGGCGGTGAACGAAGGGGACGGACAACGATAGGGAACTCACCGGCGAGGGCTGACAGCGACGACCAGACTCAGCGAACGGCGGCAGTGGCAAACTCTGATGAGGATGGCGGCGCACGAGTGACGCGGAGCGGATGTCAAAGAAGTGTGGTTGAGTTCGGCAGCGGGGTGCAAATAGCGAGGGCACGACCACTTTGATAGCACGAACGTTGAGGAGTAAGTAGGCGAGACAGGATGCGGCGGCTAGTACACGGAAGCCGAGACTGGAGCGAAGACGGTGAAGAGTTCACGAAGAAGATGATGAATAGTGCCTTCATGCGTCGATGATCGACACGTGGCAGGGTAGTAAGATCGGACAGCGATGGCAGAAAGCAACGACGAACACTGTTCGGACCTCCGATAGTCGACATGTGTCTCAACCACGATCGGACCGGGCGAACGATATGACCAATCGAACAGCTCGGAAGCGTGCGATGGATGGCTGACGTGTGGTAGCAGTGCGTTCGGACTGGTTCGAACAGCGTTGGGATTTTTTGGGGATTTTCTTCTTTCAGAAATTGGAAGAAAATAAAATGAGCTCTAGAAAATAGCAAATAAATCTAGAAAAATCCACAAAAATTTTAGAAAACTCCTTGTGACACAAAGAACCTAAATAAAATATTTTTAGTAAATGTTAATATTTATTTTATTCATATTAAATCCTTTAATTTATAAAAAAATTAATTTAAGCTTTAATTAATTTCAGAAAAATCTAAATGGAGAATTTTATTTTAAAAGCTTTAAAATGGCTCTGAAAATCAGGATGTTACACTTATCCACCCACTGCAAAGCTAATTTAATGTCTTCTTTGTCTTATTTCAATAAAGGCCTTCATTGCATGCATGCAATTTTGGTTTTTCGGCATCTGAGCATCCAAACAAGACCCTCCATGAAGCCAAAACATCTTGTCCCATTTATAGATTTCCTTACCCACTTGTGATGATGAAATGCAATTAGCCAAGCTGTCCTTGACATGTTCCATTTCTATAAGACACCACACCTGTCTTGCATACTTACAATGGTAAAGAAATATGCCCATTGTATTCATCAAAATGTAAACACATTGGGCATCTAGTATCAATATCCATTTTACTTCTCCTTAAATTCATGTGAATTGTCTAGATTTTATGCAAAAACCTCTAGAAGAACATTTTGAAAAAAATTATCTAAAGTTAGATATTTGTAGGGATATTTCTAGAGTTGAGATATTTTATAGTTGTAGGGATAGGATGTTGCCACTTGGCACACATATAATGGTTTTGTACAACTATAAATAGGGGGTACCTTCCACTCCTATGCCATGAGCATCCATGAGATACCAAAGTCACCCATGAGTATGAGAGGGTGTTAGGGATGACATAAGCCTTTCAGCATCGCCTTTTAGCATCTTCAGTCACTTTGTATGGGTGTTTGGGATTAACTATGAGGAGATGATAATCGCTAGCTAGATTTGTATCCAGAACTTTGATGGCGGCAAGATATTATTGCAAATGATCTTTAGCATTTTTAAATATCTTCTCATCAGTTTCAGTTAACCTGAACAAGTAGAGAAGATACAGTCAACTTTACTTCGACATGTCACAAAACTTTTATTTAAAACAATATACTTTATTATTTCAAACAAAAACAATATATTTCAACATGTTATTGTCCTTGAATACAAATGACTAGAAAAAAGCATGAATCTAGCAAGTAGCATTTCAAATGAATCTATCAACCAATATGTCTATAGAATTAACTGATAGGTAATCCCTCTGGAACAATTTACTTGTCGTTTTAGCAAGTAAGAGTTAAATGTCCAAATAATGAGCAGCAGATATATTTAGCAATGTTATACATGAGAGGAAATGTCCAAATATTCTTCTAGAGGTTTTTGCATAAAATCCTTGCAATTTGCATGAGCACATTTGCATCAAGCATGGGCGTGCTAAAATTCCTTGAAGAAGAAATTCTTCCATCGTTAGAATCTATTATTCACCAAAATTTATTGGATGCTAACAACTACCTGGTAGATCTTTTCACTTTAGTGTATAGAACTGAATGATAGGTCAACTCCTAGAACACAATGAACACCTCCTGGAATCCATGAAGAGTTTGACCTATCCAAGGAATTACCTACTTGTGAACTATCCTTCTCTTCTACCAATATCAACCAGTGCAATTGCAGTTTTGAAGTTGTACTTCTTCCCGAGGGAAGATTTGTTGAAAATAGATTCTTTACATGCATCATCTATTCTGAAAGAAGTAGCGCAATCATATATGATCCTTGGTGATGATTAGGTTGATATGGTAAAACGTGATGGAATGATCAAGCACCGGTACAATTTCCATAGCAGGTGGCTCTATACCAGGAGTGTAGAAGGACTAATGGACATTCATCATCACCCTACTTGTCACGATATGCAACACAAAAGCACGAGTCCTAACGGAGACTACACCTTCAAGGCTATGCAAAATCTACTACATTATCTCTTTCCGCTCTTTATGTCCAAAGCACTGTTTGCGGTTTGGAAGCATAGGCTTCTGAAGCCATTGATAATGCATGAAATATTTACCACAAAACAATTGTCTTACACTCGAGAGAAGTATTCCTGTTTGTATTGATAGCTTAGATGTGTCGACAATCTTATATCTTTATATTTGTCTGGTTTGTGTAACTTTTTGTTAGCATGGTGGAGAGAAGATGTTGAAGAAGATTTGATTCATCTGAACAAAGTAGAGGAACTGGGAATCTGACAAATTGTAGTTCCTCAATAGGCTAGTGGTAGTCTGAGGATTGTTCTGATGTTAGTATTCCTTTTGTTTTGAGATTTTTCACTAGTGGTTGTTGGTTTCCATGTGTAAATACCTACAAATTGCCCAGAACATATGTACTTCATGTTTGATTCTGAATATGTTTCAGAGACATTCTTGTTCATTTTTGTGGTCTATTTTAGGAAGATGCTGCATGTAATAGCTGTAACCCGATTATGTATGTATGAAGAGTCTTGATAGTGCCCAGATTATATACTTTGAGTTTAACTCTGAATGTATCCTTCAGAGACATATATGTTCATTTTGTGTTTCGTTTTGTTGAGATGTTGGACCGTGGCTTATCAATCCCCCCCTCACAAAGCTAATTTATGGTCTCCTTTGTTTTATTTCAACAAAAGTCTTCGTTGCAAGCATGTAATTCTGGTTCTTTGGCATCTAAGCGTCCAAACAAGACCCTCCATGAAGCCCAAACAACTTATCCAACCTTCAGATTTTCTTAGCCACTTATGATGGTGAAATGCAATTAGACAAGCCATCTCTAATGTGTTCCATATCTATAAGACGCCACACACCTATCTTACATACTTACAATGGTAAAGAAATATGGCCATTGTATTCGTCAAAACGTAAACACATTGGGCATATAGTATCAATATCCATTCCCCTTCTCCTTAAATTCATGTGAACTGCTAGACTTTTATGCAAAAACCTCCAGAAAAACATTTTGATTTTGTTTGGACACTCAAGTTTCCCAAACATGATTCCTAAATTCCCCTCGTAGTCGGATAAAGAACAGTAGGGTTTCAGGTGCCTCTATCGCTCCCACAGCTAGAGAAGTAGGGTTCGGGCTCGCGAAGCTCATGTTGCCGACTACACCATAGCCTTCTACACCCTAGCATACTACTACAGCTCCACCATTTGGCCCATCTTCATCTTAGCGTGCGTCCAGATCATGATCATTGACGCTAGGATAAAGGTGGATGTCGAGGTGCTCGTCGTTGTTCCGATTTGGGACGTTGCTCACAACTCCTTGGTGATATTCACCATCATCCTTCTCCAACTAGGCCGAAGCGCCGAGCGGCATCCAAAATATGGCCACATTGCCGAGCGGCACCCAAACTATGACAAAAATGCCGAGCAGTACTACACCTTCCAGGTGAGGCTTTGCTATACAAATATTAGCTGTTAGATGATTCCTAATATGTTGCTCTATATACTGAATCTATTGCATTGCAAATGTTGTTTGAATGGCATCAATTGTTATTATCTACTTTAAGATGATTGTGAATATGTTACTCTCCTGCGTAACATTCCTAAAGGTTTGGTATTTGAACATTGAACTTTTACTTGCCAAAATGGCAAGTAAATTATACTAGTAGGATTACCTATTAGTTAGTTCTATAGGCATATTGGTTGCTAGATTCATTTGAAATGCTTCTTGCTAGATTCAAGTTTTTTCTTGTCATTTGTATTCAAGGACAGTCTGATGTTGAAGTATATTATTTGTGTTTGAAACCACGAAATATATTATTTTAAATAGAAGCTTCGCAACATATTGAAGTAAGGCTGAGTGTATCTTCTCTACTGGTTTAGGTTAACTAAAATTGATGAGAAGATATTTGACAATGCTGAAGATTATTTGTGACAATATCCTTTCTTCAACAAAGTTCTGAATGCAAATCTAGCAAGAGATTATCATCTCCTCATAGTTGATCCCAAACACTTGTACAAGGTGACTGAAGATGCTAAAAGGCTTATCAAGTCAATGTTTGACAAGCTAGATAGAGTACACCTCAGTGGTCAATACTTGGCCTCCCCGATACACATGGAGAGCATATTTTCATCAAGCGTTGTCGTGCTGAAATTCCTTGAAGAAGAAATTTATCCATCATCAGAAGATGGTATTCTCCAAAATTTCTTCGATGATAATAGCTATCTGGTTGATCTTTTCACCTTAGTGTATGGAAGTGACATCATAATTTAACTCCTAGAAAATATTGAACATCTCCTGGAATCCATGAAGTGTCTGACTTATCATTGGAATAGCCTACTTGTGAACCGTTCTTCTCGTCTACGGTATCAACGAGAGCTATTGTTGTGTTGAAGTTATACTTCTTCCTACGGGAAGTTTGCCAAAAATAGATTCTTTACTTACATCATATATTCTGGAAGAAGTCACGCGGCCGTATATGGCACTAGTTGATTGAGTTGATATGGTAAAATATGATGGAATGATCAAGCACCAATAAAATTTCCATAGTAGGTGGCTTTATACCAGGAGTGCAAAAGGACTAATGCAGATTCATCGTCACCCCACTTATCACGATATGCAAAACAAAAGCACGAGTTCCAAAGGAGACTACACCTTTGAGGTTGTGCAAAATCTATTATACTATGTCTTTCCGCTCTTTATGCCCAAAGCTCTATTTGTGGTTTGGAAGCACGAGCTTCTGAAGTAGTTTGTGAAAGCATAAAATATTTACCACAAAACTATTATCTTATTCCTGGGAGAAGTATTCTTGCCCGTATTGATAGCTTGGATGTAGTCGACAATCTTAGATCTGGATATTTGTTTGATTTGTGTAACTTTTTGTCAGCATGGTGGAGAGAAGATGTCGAGGAAGCTTTGATCCATCTGACAAAAGTAGAGGAACTGAGAATATGACAAATTGTTGATCCTCAATAGGCTAGTGGTAGTATGAGAATTTTTCTATTGTTAGTGCTCTTTTTATTTTGAGATTTTTGAATCTTTCAGCCACTCTCAGTACTCCCTAATGTCAAGTTGATCCTTGTTTTCCTTGCTAGCTACCCTAGTGTGATTTCTTTGATTCCAAATGTCATTGTGATCATTTTTGTGATATTTTCAAATGATATTATCTCAAGTGGTAGCATTTTGATCATCTTGATCTCGGCATTTGCTTCATCTAATTCATTTCAAGTGGTATCAAATTCTTTCATTGTCGAGCAAGTCTCTTTGACCAAACTCTCTTGTATGTTTGGTATCACCTATGTTGATTGATTTCAAATGGTGATTCTTGAAGACTTCTCAAGTAATATCAAGTGACTTACAAGTGATCTACAAGTGGTACCCCCATTATCCATGTGATATCTTCATTTGGTACTCACAAGCGGATTTCAATCTTTTAAGGGAAGATCAAGTGTCCAAAATCAATATTTTCTTACAAGTGGCATCAAGTTTTTACAAGTGGTATCAATTACCATCACAAATAGTATTAATTATCTCTACAAGTGGTATATGTGTCAACTTGGAAGCTTCTTACAAGTGATATCTTTTACTCATGGCAATATATATGTATGGATATTTAGGTCTTCATGGAAAAGACAAAGGGACAATACCACAAGAAAATAAAAAGGCACCTTTAATAGGCAAAAGAGGTTTTGGGGATGACAAAGGGGGAGAAAAAGTTACATTGCATATTAGAGCCTGCATAAGATTTACAGGGGAGAAATCTACAAATTGTAAAGTATTGCAAATATGGCAAAGGAGGAGATGATAAAAAGAAATGAGGAAATCTTTGTGTGTCAAAAGAAAAAAGATGGCAAAGAAGAGAACCTTTGTGTAAGGAAGGGTTTTTTCTTAGTGAAAACTTACTAAATACTTTGGGCTTACTTAGAAAGGGATAAAGTATTAATATTGAAAAAACTATTTTACCTATGTGCCCAAAATGATTTATAGATCTTGTGAATGCATGTTTTACGTTCTCATGTACTTGGTTGTCATTTATTCAATTGTTATATTCCTTGGATCCAAAATTTAAGGTAGACTCCACTTCAAGTCAACTTGGATGTGTGCATATGATTCCAACTCATATATATGTATGCACATATTTATGGGGAGTTCACTCTATTTTGTGATTTCATTCATAATGATCCTTATCCTTATATATTGAGGATCATTACCTTGAAATACATCCCTTGAGTATATAAAGATTGTATAGTTCATAAATACTCATGTTGCTTTAATTTCAATTATTTGCAATTGTATTGAATTGGTTTGTCATCGATTACCAAAAATAGAGATATTGAAGAATCTAGACCCTCCATTATGTGTTAATGGGGTGTTTTGGTAATTAGTAACAAACAGATTTGTGTGTTGCCGTCAATTACGAAAAAGGAAGATATTGAAGAATCTAGCCTTGCCATTATGTGTTAATGGTGAGTTTTAGAAATTGATAACAATCATTTATGGAACTAACATTTTTCTTAAGTTTATAAAATAAGTTAGGTTTTATGATGAAGGAAGACTTGGGATGGCTTCATGTGTTGAAAATCATTAAGTCAAGATTCGTTATGAATGATGACATCATGTGTTGATAGGCATCAAGTCAATATCCCAAAAAGAAGATGATCATGAGTTAATCATCAAGTCAAGAGAAGGCCATCATATGTTGAAGTGAAGATATTTGTTATCAAGCTTCAAGAGTATGCGTAAGGCAAAGATATATCTAGTTAGGCTAAAAATGTATTCATAAGGCAAAGAGTATGCGGTCGCCTGTCTCCGGCTGCCACCCACCCACGCCCAGCGCCCTCGAGCCGATCGGACGCCCGCGCCAGCCTCGTCGAGAGCCCAGATCCGAATCGGATCGGATCAGATCTGGTGTTATCTTTTATAGGTAATCAAAGAAAAAAACTGGTGTTCCGTCCAGATCTGACGTTCCGTGCAGCTCCGATCCTCGACCATATCGGCATCAGGCTAGGTGTACCCGGTGAGTTGCACATGGAGGATCCCACTACTGCTGTTGTATCTTTTCCTTTTTTTTTCCCGATCACTGATCGGGGTTGAGTTGCCCACCGCCCGTCGACTTCACACGTATCTACTCCGACATCGGCGTCGACTACACCAGCCTCTACCTCTTCGACTGTGCGGCCAGGCTGGGCACGTGATGCTGAGGGGATGCCTTCCCGCATCGCGTCTCGGTCATCCCGTCCGCACGTCTTCATCGCCGATTCGTCATCGCCACCACAGATCGGGACACCTCCGCCGACTTCTTCCATCGTTATCCCGCCTCGCGTGTACTCGGTCTGATCAGCCGATTGTGCGCGATCCACCCGGCTCCCGTGACGTCCGTCGTTGAGTACTACGCGCATCTTCTCCAAGCAACAGGGCTGCTGCTGTGTCGCCCCCTCGGGCCGTAGCACCGCCGCCTGTGTGTCCCCTCGCCATTGCATCTACATTGCCGTCCCCTGTGTATCGATGACTGTGCTGTGCAACCTCTTGTGCGCCATCTGTCTGCACCTGGTCTTCGTCATGCTGATCAGGCCTTCATCATCGACATTGAGCGCTACCGCCGCCGCCGTACCTTGTGTCAGGACTGCTTTCCTTCGAGCCAGAGCGTCTGCCCGGACTGCTTGCCTTCGGATAGGAGCGTCCGCTCCCGCACTGTTTCTTCTTCGTCTAGCACAACCACGCCTGGTTGGGGCCCTCTCCCTTGTACGTCCGGTACTAGCAACACCGGTGCGTGCTTTTGTCCCCGATGCGTTGCCGGGTTTGGCAAACCAGCTGCGCCGCTCGCTCTGCTTGCATCGCATCGACTTCAAATCGACCCTCCGTTCTGTCGTGCGCGCTCCGATTGCATCGTCGTTTTTTGTCTACATCCTCGATGGCCTTGACTGCGTCGACCTCGGCATCGCCCCCTTCCACGACGACTGCCTCGACGCATCTCCGTCATCACCATGGCGCCTCTTTTGCGCCCGCGGCTTCATGTGCGACCGCCTCGACATCGGTAGCCCGACCACGACTACGTCGACCACGGCCATCTCCAACACGGCATCCTCGACCACGATTACTCCTCTCTCGCGCTCAGCCAACTCGACATTGGCACAAAGGGCTACCGCCTTGCTTGAGCTACTCGTTGGTTCCTGTTCCAGTCACAGCGTACGCGACACATCGACGGTTATGACTGCGGGGGGATGTCAGCTCTTCGGATTCTTCTTTAGTCTCACCGTCTGCGACGCTCCCGTTGTGACTACGGGGAGATGTTAGAGTACAATATATTTGGTAGGATAGAGTCCATTGGGATTACAATCCCTTGTACCATCTTACCCCCCAAGTCTTGTACCTCTATATATACCACCCGAGAGGCTCAATGCAATACATCCAATTCCACCCGATTCTATCTTTCTTCATTTTCGTATGATTCTGCAACTTGGTGTGAAGCCTTCTTGGTTTGAATGCAGTAATACCGACAAATTAGCTAGTAACAACTTTAAGGCAGCACCAGCAACTTTTGGAGATCTTCGTAGTTACATGATTGAGACAACACTTCATCCTATTGGTGATTCCGTAGTGGCTGAATTGCTGTTTAAAGTGTTGGAACCATACAGAAAGGATGGTATGTCAGCAACATCTCTTTTTTCGCAGATGATTTAGCATAAATGACAGAGACATTTCCTTTTTCTTTTCTTGAGAAGGTTGCATTCTTGATGACGGAAGAGCCAGAGCATATTCAGCTATAGTGAATAAGGGAACTTATGCAAGGTTTGCATTTGCTGCTGCGGTATTCGGTGATTTCCAAGAAGCACTTTTCTGGTTACAGTTGCCCCAAGCTCTCTGCCATTTCCTAGATAAATCAACAAGTATATCAAGTGAGAAGGGCTCAGAATCAAGTGTACATCCTGATTCTGAACAAGCCTCCGCATTGAATAGGATAGCTTCAAGAGACAGGATTTCCCTTTATGCCGATGATGTGGCCATCTTTCTTAGGCCGAGCCCTATGGAGTTGGAGGTCGCTATGAACATTCTTAGTCTCTTTGGTGAAGATTCTGGACTTAAAACCAATATGCAAAAGAGTAACATCTTTCCCATCCAATGCTCTGAGACAGAGATTGCCATAGTGCGTGGGTGTCTCCCATGTGAAGTGATAAACTTTCCTTGTAAGTATCTTGGGGTGCCCCTCTCCCTGCGACAGCTTACAAGGACTGAAGTTCAACCTATTATCGATTGGATTGCTGAGTGTCTACCGCGGTGGAAAGCAGAGTTGTTAATGAGGGCGGGTAGAAGAACACTGGTACAATTTGTGCTAACCTCTATGGTGATATACTTGGCTTTGGCAGTTGACCTTCCTCCGTGGGCTATCAAAGAAATAGACAAAATCCGTAGAAGATTTCTGTGGAGAGGCAGAAAAGACATTGGGGGGGTCATTGTCTTGTGTCATGGGGCAAAACCTGCCAACCTATTAAACTCGGTGGCCTTGGCATCACTGATCTCCAGCGAATGGGGTGGGCCCTTAGAATGAGATGTCTTTAGCTTCAGAAGGTTGAACCTAACAAACATTGGTCCTCCTCCTCGATCCAGGTTCACCATTGCGATCGATCCTTCTTCTCTATAGCAACAAGCACAGCGGTCGGTAATGGTTGCCGCACCCTTTTCTGGATGGACAGATGGTTTCATGGGCAAAGGATTGCTGATCTAGCACCCCGCCTTTTGGCATTGGTTCCCACGAGATGTGCCAGCAAGCGTACAGTAAGGGAGGCAATCACGGATCACAAGTGGATTGCAGATTTGCTAGGAGCGATATCGGTTGGGGTTATCGCTGATTTTCTGGATCTTTGGGACCTTCTATCACAAGTAGTGCTGAAACTTGATTCAGAAGACAAACACATATGGCGCTTCACTGTCAATGGAAACTACTCGACAAAATCAGCTTACGAAGGCTTCTTTCAGGGGGGAATTGTGTTCAGCCCCTGGGAGCGAATCTGGAGAACATGGGCCCCAAATAAATATCGATTCTTTATGTGGTTGGTGGCACATGATAAGTGCTGGACTGCTAATCGTCTGGCACACTAAGGACTCTAGCATCCCTCCCGCTGCTTACTTTGTGATCAGGAGGACGGAACCATTAACCACCTCTTGGTCTCATGTGTGGTTGTCCGACAGTTTTGGTTCGAACTGCTACATAAGGTGGGACTACAACATCTCTCCCCTCAGCCGGATGAACCCTCCTTAGAAGATTAGTGGTCCAGAACACATATTGCAGTGGATGGCCAGGTTCGGCACGGCCTCAACTCCATCATCATTTTAGGAGGCTGGTCTCTTTGGAATCTCCGCAATCGTTGTGTCTTCGATGGGACTGCACCGGATGTTATGACTCTTTTCTCTTCTGTTAGTGAGAAGATGAGGATTTGGGGACTGGCCGGGGCAAAGGGTATTGCATACCTAACTACTCTGTCACAGTCTTTGGCCTCTTTGGTCTAGATCTTGTCTCTCGTAGAGGTCGAGCTTGCTTTTGTACCGTAGGCGAAAGTTTCTTCTTCCTAGTGTAAGTGTGTGTGTGTGTGTGTTTTTGGGGCTGTGAGTCTGTAAAAGTTCTCTCCTTCTTAATATAAAGATACGCAGTTCTCCCGCGTGTTCGAGAAAAAAAGATCTGCAGCCGGAAACATGGCAAAAGATGTTGCGGTATTATTTGAATCTGGTGTGCTGTTATTTTCAGCCTCCATAGATATGCCTACTTTTGAATTAGTGGTTTATCCGTTGTGCAGAATTATGGGCAATTAAGTTCAATGGCATTTAAGCAAGAGCAACTGTGCTTCAATGCGAATGAAAGGATACCTTGGCATGACAAGCTTGATGGTGAAGATGTTTTGCAAAAGCGTGTCCATGAGTAAGAACCAAAATATGTCAACTTGTATTTATGAAACTAAACACATATCTGGCTAATTGTTTGTACAATGTGTTTTCCACAATCTGTCAATTCAGGCTTGTCTCTCTTGGAAACTTGGAAGCTGCGGTGTGATTATTACTTTCAACGCCTCCTGAAGGATCAAATTTTTACCCAAATGCATTGAGAGCAGTTGTATTGTCATCTGCAGTGTCACGATCTTTACATGAACTTGCAGTCAAGGTGAACAGCCATAAGATAAAAAAAATTCTTCACTATGGAACACGGCTTGTTTAAAGAGATGACACCAGGGTTCGAAAAACCGTCGGTTACCAAAAATACCGATCAGTATTAGGATAAAAAACCGGCTGGGATTACTCAAATATAAATTTAGATTTATAGCTGCATAATGCACTTTCTAAGTTGGTTTAGGCATTTGTTGTGCTAGATTACCTATTGTATAAAGTAAATACGCATCAATTATTTTCTCCCATGTTTTCTCTCCCTAGTTTTCCTAGCGGTTTTATCGGTTTTTGACTAGTTACCGGAACGGTTACCGGTTTCAAACCGCCCAAATTCAAATTTTGAATCACAAAATTCATCCGGGTTTTTCCCAGGATTTCCGGTAACCGGCCGGTCACCGTTACTGGCCGCCGGCCAGGATTAGCCCCCGGTTTTGGGTTTTGGAACCTTGGATGACACAAAATGCGACAGCATACCAAAACTAGTAAATTATAGGGGGGAGAACACGTGAAAGGTCGATGACAAAACAACATTATGCGTAGTTATTTAATTTTGTCCAAAAATAATTGTCGCTTTTGTATGCATGGCAGTCAAACTGTTTGAATTTTGAGCATCAATGTATTTTAAATTATCTATGTTGACCATGACCATGAGAAAATAACATGATTATTTATTACCAAAATTACTTTGGTGGTGCTACTATTTATAAAATTTTAATAAAATATTAAAATAGAAATAAACAGTCAAAGTTGTATATTGAAGATCATATCAAGTCATGGTTGTCACGACGTCGCCTAGGCCTCATGGCGGTCCAGGGGGACGCCATGGAGGTTCGTCTTGACTTGGCCAATTAGGTGAGCGCCTAGGATGGCCATCCTAAGCTCCCTTGTTCTCTCCTCCCCCACTCCCACCTCATGGCCGCGCCTCGTCTTCCTCGGCTTCGGTCGGCAGGAACGGCTAGATCCGGTTGGATTGTGGCCAGGGGTGGTTGGATTTGGTGGGGAGATGGGCGGCAACGATGGGTTGCGATGGCGGCGTGCATGAAGACGGGTGGATTCGGCAGCGTAGGAGATGGGGCGGGAGGTGGCGGCGCAGAGAAGCCGCACTGGGGACAGGAGGCAGCTGGGAGGGGAGGCGGCATCGGGTGGGCGGTTGGGGATGGGAGAAGGCACCAGGAAGGGAGGGAGGAGAGGAGGTGGTTGTACCATGGAAGGGAAGCAGCGCCGCGGGGGTGAGGCATGGCACACCGACAGTTAGGGACGGGAGAACATCGATGGGAAGGGAGGGAGGGAGAGAGAGGAGGTGAGCTTAGGACAGGAGTTGGGAGTGAGTTAGAGATAGAGAGGGGGGCCCGAGAGAAGGAGGCGAGCTTGGACTCAGGAGTCGAGAGTTAAGAGATAGAGGGGCGCGATTGTAAAGGAAAGACTTTTGGAGGGCGTAGAAGATATTTTGCATCGGTGGGCTGGAGAGGAGATCGGACACTACTTTGATGCTTCTCGCCTGGAGGACGCCATGGCATCCTGGTGCCTCTTCGGCGCAATGGTCGCCAACTACGCCATGACAACCATGCATCAAGTCAAAAAAAACATTATTTTTTTTGGACTAGGGGGGTAGATTATAATTGCAACAAGGACATCAATTTAGATTAAATATATTTTTCAACATTGAAAGTTATAAAATGGGAAGGGGTTAAAACTCAGAAGAGATAGTGGAATACATACTTTGTTTCTCAACTGTAGGATGCAAAGATTGCAGTATTCCATAACAATTTGTTCGACATAAAGTGAACTTAACTAATAATGTTTTATCATCTATGTGCCACAATGTACATTGTGTGCCTTTCTACTTGATCTTTTGCTCATATTGTAGAAACCTGGTGCACACCCTAATAGTGTCAGTTGATCCATCTTAGCTTCTAGTCCTTAATATTCTTTGTGATGTTATGTCCGTTTAGGATTTCTTTGTACAAAGTAAGCTAGAAGACGCGAGCTTTCGAGCCTATTTGATATAGCTGCGGCTTTTGATTTTTTGCTGAAATTTTTGAATTTTAGCTATTTATGATAGAGATTATGGAGAGAAAGATACTCATCTGCGATTTTGGATGGTATAGATGTTGGACTTTAACGTGTACTATAATTAACTTGTAAATCCTGTCTTAAAAAAATACTCTGTTTGAAAGTTAGATACTATAGCAAAAGTCAAAAGCCGCTTTTAGAAGCCGAAAAGAACATGCCCTTCATATTTAGTTGAAAATATCAAACTTTGTCCCCATTTTACGCTAAAAATTTTTCTTGGTAAAAACTCTATGGGCTATGGTTCTTTGTTCACTTCGATTCCCTTCCAAGAATGTGGATGATGAGGACCTGATCGCGGTCAGCGAGGTCTTCGGGCAGTACCAGCAGAAACTGGTTCATCTTTGCATGGATACGGAACCAGCTGTTGATTGAGCCTCAGACGCCATGCCGTTTGTGTGACTGAAATGGGAGGTCCTTTTCTGGATTGGCAGCATCCAAAGACTGAAATAGACTATTATTGTAATTGTCAAGATGCTTTGGCCTGTCCATTTTGCATCAAGCCTTTCAACAGGATGTGAGTTGCTTGCAAGTTCCGATGGTGAATAGAGTCGCGTATTGGATGGAGAAACTGATAACAGGAGAAAGGAATAGGCATGCGATGTTGTATTGTAGATGTCGACCGCTGGCACTGGCATTGTTTTTTTTTTTTGGTAAGAAATATGTAAATTTGTGTGTGTCTAGTTGAGTGCGCAATTGTGCGATGACCTTTCCTCAAGACTGCAAAACTGGCGGAGGCGCCGCGCATCTGTATCGGTTTTGCCAAAGATAATTATACTTTGTTTCTTGATTGCTCAATCCATGTAGAAGATGCTTCAGGCCTTGAGCCGTCGCCGTCAACCGGTGGATCAATCGTGCCTTGCTACTTTGGAGACACTGCTTCGAGGGCTACAGCCTACAGGCTAATTCATGTCCCTGACGTCTTCCAAGCCTCCACGATTATTCGTCATTTTTACGCAGGAGCCCTGTCAGCTGGAGCAGGACGATCCATTGCGCTGGAGGTGTCACGGGCGGTTCATCCTACGATGATAGTAATGCATCCAATCAGCAGTTGATATCAAACTACGTAATCATCCTATGATACTTGTAATCAACAGTTAAGATTGTCCTATAATACATGTAATCAACAGTTGAGATCAAACGCTTCGCAGGCTGTAGCTGAATTACAAACACCATTTTTTTTTATTCTGCCGTCGATTCATTTCTTCCAAACAAGTCCTTAACAAAGCTTTTTTTTCCATTGTAGTACATAGAAGCAATTCTCGTTCCGTCCGCATTAATTTATCAGTCCATTCGATCAATGAAAAAAAGTATAAGGGAATACTAGCACCCGGACGTACGACTGGGGATTTCCCATCGTACGCTTTAGTGTAACATTGGTAAACTACTTGTGTAATAATTGTAATCACCGTATGCAATAAAATGCATAATAACATTAGGTAAAATAAAAATATATATTCTCGTAAAATACATAATACCATAAATATATATCTTTACAAAGTGCTAAAACAAGATCAAAATACCTAAACAAAAAAATAGAATCTTATAACACTGTAACATTTAAAAATACCTAATGCAACAAAAAAGAACACTAAAACAAAAAGATCTATGCGATCAAAACTGCACTCTTACTAAAACAATAGAAAAGACTTATTGCAATAAAGAAAAAAATACTCGCTGCGACACCTGAGAATAACTACTACAACAATAGAAATTAAAGATTTGCTGCAATAACTAAGACCAGTTACAACAACAAAATCAGAGGGATGTATAAGAAGCCCCTAAGATTTGGGGGGAAACTCACCGATGCTGGTAGAGTTGAAATTAGTGACGAAATGGAACTCCCATGTGAAGAGTAGATGGGTGGTGGCCATCGACGGTGAAATCATCAGCAGCGATGACAATGATTTAATGGTAGTATGACGCAATTGATGCTTGAAAGAGAGAGAGAGATTGATAGGGAGAAGTGTGGTGTAGATGCGCGTGCCCCCACCGGCGAGCTCTAGACGTCTATGAGTTTTGGGTAGCTGTGAACTTGAGGAGGAGCTAGGGGAAGGAGAAGATGGGTGTGAATTATGTATGAGCTTGTATCATGAAGAGGAGTCAACCATTCGTTTGCTTTAGATAAGCATGTACGGAATGTAGTCTGAGCTGTAGTCCATATGAGCAATCGTTTGCATCAAGATATGTGTGTGAATCTGTAGTTGGAGCATACAATGTTTTTCATGGAGTCAGATATCCTACGCGTATCAATTCCGATGATAATAATAATAATAATAATAATAATAATAATAATAATACCAGTAGTACCCTCCTCATATTTGAGAGTTTGAGATTTAGTCAGTCATCGATACATGGGGTGGGATGAGTCACCATGTGGGTCGGAGTAAATCGAATTTCGATCAAAGGAGGTATATGATGAATAATTTCTTTTATGAAAAGTGGAAGGTGGTCCCACCCGAAGAGATGAGCTAGCAACCTGCGAGACGGAGAAGGCCACTACGCCACCACTTACCCCTCTTTAAATCGGATAACGCATCGATAAACCCAACGGATTAACAATAACAACAAGGCAAGCCAGCCGCCTCGCCTAGCTAATCTTTGGGCTCCCTTCCCTTTTGGCTTGCTTTGCTTGTGCGTGCTGCGGCGTCCGCTTGCTTCGCTTGTGCCGTCGCCTTCCTTCCTTCTCTCCTCGCGATCCGATCATACTCGCATCGCATACACAAACCTCCCCTCCTCTCCTCACTCATTTCTCCTCCAAATTAAGGTAAGAGAAGGAAGTCCGAACTTTGTTCGATCCGTGTTGTTCCTCGTGATCGTCGATCCCCCCACCGAACCAACTGGATCAAATGATTCGTTTCTGGTTCCTTATTGTGTTATTAAAATCGCTTCGAATGATCCGGACGTGTGATTGATTAATCGTTGTTTCCAACTTTTTTTTTTTTTGTTTGGGTTGGCGTCGCAGGTAGGGGAGATTAGGGCAGAAGAGGAGATGAGAGAAGCGTCGGGCATGTCCGGGGGAGAGGACGTCCGTAAGGTCTCGCGCCAGGACATACAGCTCGTGAGCACCCCTGGCTACGACCTTTTTTTTCTCTTGGCAAAATTTCATTTTCGAGTAATTTCATCGACATGTCATATATGCAAGCGCTGTTTATTTTTCCTTTCTTTTTATTTTTTAAAATGATTTCCGGGTTATGCGTCATCGTGCAGAGGCAAGGCTGAATAGAACTGCTTGTCGTTATAGCTATGATTTTTATTTATTTATGTGTATTTGATTGCATTTTACCCTTGAGAATTAAATGGAATGACGTAGGCTGATGAATGTCTGTATTGCTGCTGCATGCAGTATGCCCTGATTTAGGCTTTATGTACTAGGCTAGTTTATTCTTTGGGGGATCTCGGGCAATCCCACACTGGTTTTTTTTTTTTTTGGCTATTAGATGGTTTAGCAGAGCTGGGCGCGAGGGGGTGATCAAGAAGAGGAGGGGCATGAGGTGGGGTTGTGGGGGGATTTGGGACTAGGGAGAAGTGAGGGGAAAGAGGCAAAGGGCGATGAAGGGGAAAGAGGCGGGCGTGGGGAACAGAGGTGTGACAAATTTGTGGATGACCCTAGGGTTTGCTGTCCGAAATAGTATATATAAAGGAAAGAAAGACGTGGCCCCTGTTGTAGGCAACTGAACTGAAATGCAAAATAGGAAATCTCTTGTTCCCTATAATTGGCCCCTTTCTGCGTGTTCATGTTCCTTTTATGAAGGCCCAATCCTCAGTAGGCTGCATGCGAGTTCTTCAATATTTATAGGTAGCGCTATCGGCGGTGTTCCGTTTCCCTGTAACGGCATACACTTTTAACTAAGAAATAAACTATTCAAACAACTAACACTTTGCAGTGACTACACAATCTGCGTTGGATGCCCTTTAGCATATTGCGTTTATGCCCTCATTTAGTTTCCAACATTGTTACATAGATATATCTACTTCTACATGGTTTCTTATATGTCTGTGACTCTGTTTATCACGTTGTGCACACAATCAATTGTCTTTACTGTATATGGTATGTGTTTGTTTGATACAACACGAAGTTATGGTTGGAATTTCTGTTCCTCTGCATAATATTCTGTGCTAGTTCTTTTCTGCATGCTTGAAAGATGCTGCATATTTACATGAAGCAACAGGTCCTCACACAAAAACTTCTTTACAGGTCCAGAATCTCATCGAACGTTGTCTTCAGCTTTATATGAACCAGAAAGAAGTCGTTGAAACTCTGTCTTTCCATGCAAAAATAGAACCTAGTTTTACCGAGCTTGGTAATACTCTTGTACACAGAAAGTTCCCTTCCTGCTTATTTTGCACTTTGGCTTATTTCACAAGTTGATCTGAGGTTTCATAACTGGCAATGCAGCACAATTATAATCTTGGGCTCTGCCATTGCAAATTCACATTGCATACATGATACATGGTACCTACAATTGGAAGCATAATCATTTATTTTATTTGTGTTATATGTATATATTGTGCAATCCTAACTTGATTGCTATGATGGTTTCAGTTGGCATTGGACTGAGAATAAGTATTACTTTCTAACTGAATGAAAACATCACTTGTTATCTATGTTGTTGATGAAATCTCAGTATGCTTGTCTTCATGATTTATACCATTTCCATTTGATAAACTAGGGCAACTTGAACAAATGTGCATGATCTGTTGAGACAAAACAAACATAATATGAAGCTCTCTCTCTCTCATGAAATTTTTCACTAAGCTTTGGATTCATATGAGCCAATGGTTTTGATTTCAATGCTATTTCATTAACATGATGAATAATCCCAATGATTAGCATATGAGATAAATATTTGTCTTTCTTACAGACTTTTTGGGGAACACGAACGCCATCCAATCATTTTATAGTTCATAAATAATGGTTTCTCCATTTGGTGTTTTTATTGGTAACACACATGATTTGTCTCTCTTTTCTCATTTTTCTTTTCTCCAGTCTGGCAGAAACTCGAGGAAGAGAATCGTGAGTTTTTCAGGGCATACTATGTGAGGCTGATGCTTAAGAATCAAATAATGGTCTTCAACAAACTTCTTGAGGATCAGTATCGACTTATGAGTAAAGAACATCCTGCTGGAGTACCTTCTATGCCTCCTACTGCTCCTAGTGGCTCTAACTCAGGCACATGTAAGCCTCTTGTTTCAGCAGCTGCCTATACAGCTATGCTAATTGGCATAAGTTCACCAAATCATCTATCCTAAATTATTTTATGATTAAGATTAACTGATACTAGAACTTGTTTATCCTATTTTTTATGGGAAATATAGCCTTTTTATCTTTATTTGAAATTAGAGTGTTTTCTGTTTCTTTGTATCAGTGAAATAGTCTGAAGAATTCATTGCTTGAGCCAGCAAATGGTATTCCTTGAGTTAACCAAGGCTGTGGTTCCTTTAGATGACTTGCAATGTTGGCACTTCCTAAGCCTTGCCACTTTCGGAGGAAATCATTTTAAGTTGCATATAGACCACACTTGTATTTTCCTAGTTACCCCAGTGCTTTTAAATTTTTTCTGTTGGCAGTTCCGTTAGCCTTTTTGTAATATTCTACCACTATTCAGGCAATGCAATTCCATTTGTATGCACAGAGTTATCTCAACTCCAAGCTTAATTTGAAGTAGATTTTTTTATGCCTTCAAAGTGGCACTGATTATACCTCGAGAACCATATTTGGTTTTTGCAAGTCCTGAATCCTGATAACTTATTAGCAAGCTTGTAATTGTTGTCATGTCCATATCCTATTTTCTGTACTAACATAGTATATTATTGCCTGTCTCAGTGAACCAAAATGCATGCTTTTTAGCAGACACTACTCCTAGCACTGCAATGCCGGATAGCTTGCTACGTAATGGAAGTTCTAGTGGTATAGTAAATGGTGCTCCATCCAGTGACCAATTTATCTATGCTGGTAAAGTTGTCCATGGTATTCCTGGTGGCATGGATGTTTCATCTAGCCTGCTAGCAGCACATAATTCAACTGTTGGGCGTTTTAATGGAGACAATGGAACAACAATAAAGACAGAGTCTAGCTACTCGAGCACCTCAAATTTTGCATTTTGCAATGAGAACGCTTTCCTAGAGCCTTGCCAGTCAATGGGGGATGCCCCCGGTGGATCCTTTAGCAGTTCTGAGTTGAATGGACAACCACTAAGTGATCCAATTTTGGACATGGATTTATCATCATATGGATTCTTGAGCCAGATTCCTCGGAATGTCAGTTTTTCAGATTTAACAGAGGATTTCAGCCAGAGTGCAGGTATTTTTGTGTGATATTGCTGATTTATATTTTCCCAGTGTTTCCTTTCTTCAGTACTGCTGTTTCATCCTGTTCTGTAACGTACACATACAATATCTTTTATCTTGTGTTGTCTGCAGAAATATTGGAGAATTATGGCAGATCCCCTTTCATCCCTTCTGAGGCAAATAACTTCTCTGAGTCCACTGCTGGAGAACATAAAGGTCATCCCCCTTCCTTCCATCTTCATCCTTTGCATGCTCACCCACCCCACCCCCCACACAAAATAAGGCAAGCGAAACAAGAAAATACCAACTTACACATACAGCACTAATGCCTTGGTGCCTTGATGCAATTCTCCACCTAGCTAATGGTTCTCGTGCTATTGTCAGAAATAGGAAGTAGACGGCTAGATACCATATCTGAGGGTGTTACTTATGAAGATTTTGGAAGTGATTAATCAGCTTCTGATGGTACTGCATAAGGTAATTTCATGAGCAAACTTAGATATATCCAATTATTAGGTAAATTCACAAATTGGTACCTTATTTTTTTTAATTTCTTTTCCTGGTCTTGGCTTGGATTTGAATATGTGATTGGGTGGGGTTGTGGCGGAATTGGTAAACTTATAAGCTATAACTGAAATATTGCCCCACCTGACATGTATGATCTGAAACCTTTTCATCCTGGTGGAGTTAGGTCTCTCAGCCCAATTGCCCTTTGTTGACTTTACCTGTTGATTATCCTAAGCATCAACAGAAGCAAGGTTGAAGTTATTGCATTAAGAAACAGTCCATGCAGACACTAGAGAGCGAGTGTAAGGTGTTTGTTGTACATTCTACAAGCACCCTGAGACTTTTTAGCCATCACAAGCTGCTTATGCTTCATACAAAGCTCAAGAATAAGATTCTAGCTGAATATGAGTCCACTACTCCATCATTAGGCACTCAACTAGGTATCTCAAAATGCACACTACTGTTACATGGGCTTGATAGTTGGTAGTACTTCTGATCAAAAGAAAAATCAATTCTAGATTTAGATTTTATAGTGATTCTGAGAATTAAAACTACAAAAGCTACGTAAATGAGATTACCAGGATCAAGAGTAAATGAAGTGCTCTTAACTTGCTGATAGAGAAAATTTATCACATGCATTTACCTTTATATTGCCACAGTACAATAACTTAAGATGGTACAAGGAAACTATTCCTTAATTCACCTAAGGGTACCTTCAACTTGTGGAGGACATGGTGGTGGTGTGTGGCAAGGGGATGGGGATTTGGCTAAAGCCTCTCTCTCTCTCTCTCTCTCTATCTCTCTGTCTCTCTCGTAGCTGAATCGCAAGGTTGTCATCTATATTGTTTTTTTACTTGAGCAAGATCTGTATTGTTCTAATTTGTTTCGTCGCTCATTCGGTATGTGCAGGTTGAGCATTGATGCACCATTTGTACATATTATTTTGGGCAGGCAAATATCTATATTCATGGTTATGGAACACGGCTAATTTTATGGGAACTGTTGCTTTGTCGGTCTTAGGTCTTGTTCTGTTGTAGACTACCAGATTGGATGACTAGTGTCAGGATCTTAACCTAATAATTTGTCACATTGAAAGATGCAAGAAATGTATGTTCATGTATCCTTGCTGATGATATTGTAGAAGTGATCTGTATTTGTTTCGGTTGCTTGAGTTAGCAGTAGGCCAGTAGCTTTGGTCGGAAGCTCTACATGAAAGCTAAGTTAGCATTAGCTGCGAGAATCTTACATGAATATTGTTCTTAACTCTTTCCGGTTGCACTTGTTGTGGTTGGCCATGTCATGTTCCACTTCCGCTGCTTGTTCAGACTCCAGATAGTGAACTCTTGGTGGAGTTGATAAGATTCTTGTATGATTAACTATCAGATCAGTGAGCTCTTGGTGGAGTTTATGATAATTGAGATATGGTATACATTATCATTACATTACAGGTTCTTTTCTGTTTCGGGCTATTTTCCTCCTCTTATCTACTCCTTGCAATATCTACTTGCAAATTTGTCATCCAAGCATAGGATGCAATCAACTAGACAGCAGGATGGAACACATCAAAAATCTTCTTGGGGATGTTCTTGCCAACAATCTTGGCAGGGCTTCCCGGCACGGCTCCCTTGATCATCAGAACCCGGAGATCCTTGTCAAACTTACAGTCTTGAGCTTCCGGATCTTGGCCTTGGTTCCTCCCGGGCATCTTCCTCCCCTTGTACACCCGCCCTGGTGTCGTCCCTGCGCCGATCGAACCAAGTGCTCTGTGGCTCCTGGAACAGCGCGTCATCAGCCCACGCTTGAAGTTGTGCCTCTTGATCCCACCTGTGCAGTATCGAGAAGCTCGATGGTGTTAAGGATAGAATAGATTAGGGCTTTTATTTGTTTCCTAATATGCTGTTTCCTATTATGCTGTGTTGTATTCCTTTTGTACATCCCCTTGTACCTCTATATATATTGCCTCTTGGGCCTCATGAATAGATGCACACAATATTCATCTAACATGGTATCAGAGCGTACCTAGGGTTTCCTGTTGGTCCGCAGCGCCGCCGCCGCCGTCGACTCGTCGCCGCCGTCGACTCCCCTGCCGTCGTCGGCCCGCGGGCTCCTGCGCTGCCGCGCGCCGTCGACTCCCCTGCCGCCGTCGGCCCCGACTCCCCGCGCTATCACCTTCCGCGGCGCTGCGCCGAGGCCGTCGGCGACCACTCGCGCGCCGGCGCCGGCCGGCCGCTCCGCCCGCCCGCCCCGCCATCTTCCTCGCGCGCCGCCGCCGCTCTCCGCCATCTTCCGCTGGTGCGCGCGCGCGCCTCCGAACTCGCCGGCGCCGATCGCCGTCGCCCGGCCGCCGCCGCGCCGACCGCGCCGTGGTCCTCCGCGACTCATCTCTGGCTGGCCGATTGTTTTGGCGGTCGGTAGCTTCTAAAGGAAGCAAGAAAGGATAGCTTCCAAAGAAGCTAAAAACGTCGCTCTAACCGCGCGCGTCGGCGCCGCTGTTAGACCGTTCCCTTGATCGCCGCCGCCCGGCGCCGCCTACCAATGGGCACCGTTTCCCTCCTCATTGCCGGTGATCTTTGATGGTGTTAATTACACCGACTTCGTGTCTCACATGCGCATCCACATGCGTGGTCTTCGTCTCTGGGCGTCCTCTCGCGATGTCACCGCCCGCTTTGTCCTATTCCTCCGACGGAGCCTACGCTGTTGCATTGCCTTGACGGTAGATAAGGTCGCTCACGAGGCCGCTTCGCCTTCTTGATGATGAAGTCGCCTCTGTTTACCGGAGGCTCGGATTCCTACAAAGATCATCGACCGCCTACACTCGGTGAGTACGATGGCGGCGCTCGAGCCGCTTCTTTGTCTTCATCGCCGATGTCCAACCTCGCTTACGAGGTTGTGGGACTCTCTCCGGCTTTCGGATGTGGACTCATCTTCGTCGGCGCTCGAGCCCTCCGGTGATGCCACAGCACTGCCCGTGGTCCGCCAGAGCACTCTCTTCAACAGGTGATGCTCCGTTGGCGCTTTCTACGCTCGAGCTCGCTATTTGGCGTCGATTGGACACTCTCGCGCCTCTTGTTTGTCGTTCCTGCCCATCTTTGCTGGTATGCGTCTTGACACAGGTTTCAGCGGTCTCGAGTTACTTACTCGCCTTCGTCTGAGTTCGAGCAAGGCGTGCGCGGCTTCTGCACGCCACCCTCATGTCACTCTCTTGGAGGCTCTTACGAGATACGCGCAGAGGAGACTCGCTGAGTGGTCTTTGGTGCGATGCCACTCCCCTCTGTGCTCACCGCCCGTCCACTGCTACCGCCGCCTCCTCCGTAGCCGCCACGGTGGTGGTGGCCGTCATCCGTCTGGAGGTGGCCGTCCTCACTGTTCCTACTGCGACAAGGCCGGCCACATTGAGTCCCAGTGCTATAAGAAGAAGCGGCATCTTTCACGCCGTTCTTCTATTGGCATCGGTGCTTCTACGACGGCGTCTGCATCGACTTCTTGGCGACTTCTTTCACCGAGCGGAGAGATAGCCGGACTTCACCGCTTGCTTGCCGCCTGTTCTCCTCGGCGAGTTCTGCGCAGTTACGCTCACGACTCTTGAGCTGCACTCGAAACCACTCTCTACGATCGGTACCTCCCGTGGATTCTTGATTCTGGAGCATCTTTTCACATGACTCCTGATGCTTCTACTCTGTCTTCTATTACACCTCTTGATTCTCCTGTCAGTGTTCTTACTGCTGATGGTACATCTCTTTCTGTCTCTGGTCGAGGTTTTCTTAGCGACTCATCCTTTCATATTCCTTCTGTTGCTCATGTTCCTCGCCTTACCATGCAGCTTCTTTCTGCTGGGCAGATTACTGACCTTGGTTATCGGGTCATTCTCGACTCTGACTCTTGTTGTGTTCAGGACAACCACACGGGAGCTCTGGTTGGTTCTGGCCCTCGGCGCCGTGATTCACAGCGTCTCTGGGAGCTTGGTGGCTTCACCTTCCTTTATTGCCACCACTTTGCACCATCGGCGCCGGTCTCTCCGCTACGCCACTTCGTCTCATCGCTCCTTCCAGCGGTGGCATCACCGTCTTGGTCATCTGTGTGGATCTACTTTGTCATCCTTAGTTAAATCGTGGTCTTACGGGTCCGCATCTCGGAGACGTATCTTTAGATTGTCAGGGCTGTAAGTTAGGTAAACAAATTCAGCTTCCCTATCCTCATAGTGAGTCTGTGTCCCAGCGTCCTTTTGATCTTGTCCATTCAGATGTTTGGGGTCCGGCTCCTTCGTTTGAAAGGGTCATCGATATTATATCATATTTATAGATGATTTCTCTCGCCACACTTGGATATATTTCATGTCTTCGTAGTGAGGTCTTGTCTATCTATAAACAATTTGCCACTATGATTCACACACGCTTCTCCACTCCTATCCGTGTCTTTCGTGGCTTGATCTCTGGGCGAGTACCTCTCTCGTTACTGCGCGCTTCCTTCTGGCGAGGGCACTCGCCGTTCTCTTGTCACGGTGCCCATGCTCGAGAATGGTGTCGCTGGCGCAAGCATCGTCACCTCTTTGAGGCGGCTCGTGCTCGATGATCGCGCCTCTATTCCACCTCACTTTTGGGCCGAGGTCGTTTCCATCGCCACCTATCTCGTCAACATTCAGCCCTCTTCGCTCTTGAGTGCGATCCTGTTGGCGTCTCTGTGGTCTTCTTCACGACTACTCTACTCTTCATCTGTTTGTTGCGTTTGCTCGTTCTCCTCGCCCCTCGAGAACGCACCAAGCCGATCCTTTCGATCTGTTGAGTGTGTTTTTACGGGATCGATGCGAACACAAGGGCTATTGGTGCTGGGATCCTGTTGGTCGTCGGATGCGGGTTTCTCGGGATGTGACTTTCGATGAGTCTCGTCCATTCTATCCACGTCCTGCCTCTCCTTCGACTCCCTCTGCGGAGTCTCTGTCTTTCTTGACCTTTCTAGATACACCTATATCTGTTTTGCCCTCGTCCACTTGTCCCACTGAGTCTCCACATATTCCCCCTGTGGCCTCTCCGCCGTTGTCGCCGCCTGCGTCGTCTCCTCCGACTCCCCAGGCTCCTCTCACTACAGTACCTCCCCTTCTCTTTTACACTCGTCGACCTCGTATTGAGGCTCTTCCAGCTGAGTCATCTTCTCCTGATGATCCACCTTCTTCTGATGCTCCATCGTCCCCTGATGGGTCATCTTCTCACTACGCTCTCCGCGATCGCCGGTCGAGTCGGCCTCCCGCCGCTTGCCTTTCTTTGGCGCAGCTACTCGTGAGCTTGTCTCCTACAGGGATCTTTGTTACTCACCCCAGTGGCGACTTGCCATGGCCGAGGAGATTGCTGCCCTCGAGCGTACTGGTACTTGGGATCTTGTTCCTTTGCCATCTCATTCTCGTCCCATCACGTGTAAGTGGGTCTATAAAATTAAGACTCGCTCTGATGGCTCTCTTGAGCGCTACAAGGCGCGTCTTGTTGCTCGTGGCTTCCAGCGAGAGCATGGCGTTGACTCTGCCGAGACTTTTGCTCCTGTGGCCCACATGACCACCGTTCGCACTCTTACGCCGGTGGCGTCTGCATTGCCATCGGTCAGTGCATTTCTCGACTTGATGTCAAGAATGCCTTTCTTAATGGTGAGTTGCGTGAGGAGGTCTACATGCATCCGCCACCGGGTATTCTGTTCTCGAGGGCATGGTGCATGCCGCCGTCGCTCTCTCTATGGCCTTAAGCAAGCCCCTCGTGCTTGGTTTGAGCGCTTCTCCTCTGTGGTCACTTGCTCCGGCTTTTCACTAGTGATCATGATCCTGCGCTCTTTGTCCACACTTCGCCTCGTGGTCGGACTCTTCTTCTTACGTATGTTGATGATATGATCATTACGGGAGATGATTACGAGTACATTGCCTTTGTCAAGGCTCGTCTTAGTGAGCAATTCCTTATGTCGGATCTTGGTCCTCTCAGTTATTTTCTTGGGATTGAGGTTACTTCCACTCCAGATGGTTTCTTTATGTCCCAAGAGAAATATATTCAGGATCTTCTTGATCGCGCCTCTCTCACTGATCAGCGTACTGTTGAGACTCCCATGGAGCTCAATGTCCACCTCCGACCCTCGGATGGCGAGCCTCTTTACGATCCGGCTACGCTATCGTCACCTTGTTGGGAGTCTTGTTTATCTTGCTGTTACTCGTCCGGATATCACTTATCCTGTTCATATTCTGAGTCAGTTTGTTTCAGCTCCCACTCAGGTCCACTACAGCCACCTTCTTCGAGTTCTGCGATACCTTCGTGGGACTATCTCTCGCCGTCTCTTCTTTCCACGTTCCGATTCGTTCTGATTTGCACCTATTTGGATGCTACTTGGGCGGCGATCCCTCGATCGCGGTCTCTCTCTCGCCTCTTGTGTTTTTCTTGGTGGTTCTCTTATTGCACGGAAGACGAAGAAACAGATCGCAGTGTCCCGTTCAAGTGCAGAGGCCGAGTTGCGAGCTATGGCTCTCTTGACAAGCAGAGATTACTTGGCTACGGTGGTTACTTGAGGATTTTGGTGTTTGTCACTACAGGCTCCTCTCTTGTCGAGACAATGACAGTGCTATCGGTATTGCTCGTGATCCCGTGAAGCATGAGCTCACCAAGCATATTGGTGTTGATGCTTCTTTCATGAGGTCTTGTGTGCAAGATCGGTGATTACTCTTGAGTATGTGCCTTGAGCTTGGATAGCGGATTTCTTCACGAAGGCCTAGACTCGAGCAGCCGACTTTACCTCTCCAAACTCGGTGTTGTTGATCCACCATGAGTTTGAGGGGGTGTTAAGGATAGAATAGATTAGGGCTTTTATTTGTTTCCTAATATCTCATTTCCTATTATCTTGTGTTGTATTCCTTTGTACATCCCCTTGTACCTCTATATATATTGCCCCTTGGGCCTCATGAATAGATGCACACAATATTCATCTAACAGATGGCACTAGTAATGCCGATCGATGTTGTTAGCCGTCAGAAAACGAATGATGAGCATGCTATGATCTATCAATGTTCTTAGTTAGCGCTCAGTTTAGCGTTGATTTGTGTCTTTTTTATTGTAGCTGACTTATTTTTTACTGTAACTGAGCTGATTTATTTAGCATAATTAAATTTAAAAATATAAAAATAGAAAAGAACATGTTAGCCCATCACGGATAATGCAAAGAAATACAGGAAAAAGAAAAGGTCTAAAAATCTAAAAAACTAGAAAAAACGAAATTACTAAATAGTAAAAAAATAAAAATTAGAAGCTGAAATGACTTTAAACCATTTTGAGCGGTGCCTTAACCCTCAAGAGAATGGATCAAGAAATTTCTACAAGCTATGCCAATGTTTGCAATAAGTTGTGAGCTACCAGACATGATACAATGCATGCCAATGTTATTTTAGGCTCGCCAATGTTGTTAAATCATCCGAAAAACGAATCATGGACATGATACTGCACTGCAAGTTCTTGATACGCTACTTACAAGAATGGCATTCGCATTGGCAATGGCATTGTGAAGCCTTGTGACACTAATAAAGAGCAAGCCGTACTGTTCTTGCCAAGAACAAGTTGGCAAGCAAATGGCAATATGAGATTGTGAAGTTTCAGGCTTGTCTTCATGTTTGCCTCCCAATGTTGTTAAATTCAGGCACGAAATGATTCTTGCCATTGCAAAAAATTAAGGACACTCGAATCTACTTTTTTTCTCGAACACGCAGGAGAACTGCGCATCTTTATATTAAGAATGAGAGAAAAGCTTTACAAACTCACCCTTTTACAAACTCACCCCCCAAAACACACGCACACGCTTACTCACCTATGTTACAGAAAACAGGGTCGACCTCTACCAGAGATATGATCTAAACCAAGGCACTGTGGGTGGCGATTAGGTATGAAATACCCTTTGCTCGGCCGGTCCCCATATCCTCAATTCTTGATGAATGATGACAACAGAGCCCTAACATCCGTGCGGTCCATCAAAGACACAACGATTGCGGAGATTCCAAAGAGACCATGCCCCTAGAATGATGATGGAGTTGAGGCCTTGCCGCACCTGGCCATCCACTGTATTGTCTGTTCGGTACCACCAATCTTCGAAGGAGGGCTCACCCGGCTGAGGTGAGAGATTCTGAAGCTGCACCTTTTGTAGCAGTTCGAACCAAAATTGTCGGGCAACCACACAAGATACCAGGAGGTGGTTAATGGTTTCCTCCTCCTGATCGCAAAGCAAGCAGTGGGAATGGTGGTGTAATCCTCGGCGTGCGAGCGATCCATGATCCAACACTTATCATGTGCAGCCAACCACATAAAGAAGCGACATTTATTTGGGGCCCAAGTTTTCCAGATTCGCTCCCAGGGGCTGAACACAATGCCCCCCTGAAAGTAGCCTTCGTAAGCTGATTTTGCCGAGTATCTTCCATTGGCAGTGAAGCGTCATATGTGTTTATCTTCTGTAGCAGGTTGTAGCACCACCTGTGATAGGAGGTCCCAAAGATCCATAAATTCAGCGATTACCCCAACTGACATTGCTCTAACACTCGAATCTACTGACCTTGGAACCCCTTGCCGACGGAGTTGCCGGAGACGTCGACGAGGTCGCCCTCCTTGAAGATTAGTACAAAACGCCGCTTGTGTAATTCGATTGGGAGGAATTTATGTGGATGCGAATAGGGGTCTGCGGCTCGCTCCCCCTTATCCTACCGCCTGCTGAGAAGGCGCCTTTTCGAAATACGCCTTATTTACAGAGAGGCGGAGAGTGTTACGCGTGGTATGGGGACCAAACACTTACACAATTATCGAATTTTTTAAAAAATAATTAATTTTTTATTTTAATTACAATAACATACCTACTTTTTTGTAGTAATAACCATTTATCGCTCCACGGTTAGATAGGTGACTTGGACTAGCCGCCCATCTATTGGGCGACTATCGGGCGACTAGGACTAGTCGTCCAAGGGCGACTTGGTCACGTGTTGCCCAATGGTTGGGCAACTAGCACAAGTCATCCAACCGCTAGACGACTTGAGGTCTATATGTGCATTCGGTGCATTCGAGAGAAGAGGAAGAGGAGCAGCATTCGGTCGAAGAAAGAGAAGGAGGAGGGAGCGCGAGAGAAGAGAAGGAAGAGGGAGAGAGAGAGAGAGGAGAAGAGATGAAAGGGGAGGAGAGGGAGGGGAAGAGAGGTCCGCACATCGACGACGGTGAGTCCTCTGTATTTTTTTGTAGATTTACTTTTGAAATATAGTAAGATACCAACTAAAATCATTAAATATGTAGTTGTGTCGGGTCTTCTTTATAGATTTAGTTTTGAAGCTAAGGTAGGTTAGCAACTAAAATTATCATATTTGCAGTTGTGTTTGATATGTCACATATTGTTAATAGTTATAAATAGTGTAGTCGTAGAACCAACGTCAATTTAGTTGTTAATAGTTGTACTTTCAAAACCATGGTAGGTTAATAACTAAAATCATTATACTGTAATTGTGTCGGGTACGTCGCATATTGTTAATAATTATAAATAGTGCAGTTGTAGAACTAACACTGATTTAGTTGTTAATAGTTATAGTGTCGTTATGGGTATACCTAACTCTAACCTCTTAACTCTATACTCTAACCCTAAATCTTGAAACTGTAAAATCTAAAACCCTAATACCAAAATGTGCCTATGGCTATATATGTTGAGGAATATACAATTTATGTAAGAATGCAACTAAATTATTAGAATTTTTGGAGTTATGCTATAAATAATTAAACCACTAATTATGTCATAATTGCTAATTTTAAATTGATTTGCAGGTATGGTTCGCGACCTTGGTGGTCCAAACTGGCCTGCTGGACCGACGTGTCAATGCGCAACACCGTGCAAGCTATCGTATCACACATCCTAAGAGTTGAGACGAGGTGACCCAGTTGGGGGTGGTCCACACACGGACACCCCAAGGAGCTTAGAGACTAGACCCACAATGGAAAGACATGTTTGTCTGCAAATTGTGGCACTTCTTTTTATGATATTTTCGTTATGTACTTACTTCTTTGTGCTTTGCAGGCTGAGCTATGCGGCCTTCTACCTCTCACACGGATGGTGGAGGCCACCGATGAGGATGGCGCTGTGGTCAAGGACGATGGGGAGGTTTAGGCTGGCCCGGAGCGGTCATGACGGTTCCAGTTCGACCGGTCATTGCTGACAACTCTGGTGGACCAGTGGTAGCTCAAGATGAATACCTTTCACCTCCTATTCGGGGAGATGGACCTCACTCTACAGGACGTCGTGATGCTGCTCGCCTGCCTATTGCGGGAGACTGCCTCCCCGCCGGATGCACCTACCAACAAAGGCATGTCATACAACAGCTAATTGAGGGGGTTCTTCCAACCAAGGCCACGGCAGCGTACTATGTCTTCCCGGCGCGATAGAGGCATGGCCTACCCATGTGGTGGCTTTCACAGTTTCAGGTACGTATATTATCCATTCTCCCTGTTTAACGATGCATTATCATTGCCATATGACAGGCTTACTAATTTTTCGTCTGTGCACGGATACTAACACCCTACACTGAGGAAGGCCACGTATGGCTGTACGGGTGAGCACTAACAGGGGATAGGATGTGGCAACAACGGAGGAGGTGATACGGGTGGTGTAGCGGACGGCGAATAGTGGGTCTTCCTTGTGCTTTATGTACTTGTATTAGTTGTGTACTTATTTTATCTAAAGTTCTCTGTGTATGAATTCTCTATTGCATCGTAATATCATTTACCTTCCTATTTATAAATCATTGCTACCTCAATCGTCCTCACAAAATTCTTTAGAAATTTATTGGACTACAATAACATATGACGATCACAAAATGTTAATGTGAGTCTAACAAATTCCATACCTTTCAAAATATATAAAAATTGCAAATGGACTAACCGATATTGTTTGCCTTTTTATTTAAAAAAACAACGTACAACCAAGATTTGTTAAATTTATTACTTACAAAAATTATCATTTATTCTTCCACAATTATTTTCATTAGATTAATAAAATAATAAATATTATTATTTTAAATCGCTTAGCCGTTAGGCAACTTGAGCTAGTCGCTTTACGGTTGGGTAACTAGCCCAAGTTGTCCAACCATAGAGCGATCGATGGTTATTAGTGCAAAAAAAACACAAGTATATTACTGTAATTTAGAATAAAAATAGATTATTTAAAAAAATCCACAATCATCCTTGAGGCACACGAATCGAGAAGTTATTGTACGTTGTAATAGAGTACCAAAAGAGAATGAATATATATATCATCAAATATGATCCAAAAATTAAACAGTGAGCATCAATGTTATCTTACATAGTCAATTGCCTGTGCGTTGTAATGAAAATTTAAAATTCAAGCCAATGTGCACTCATCCTACGAAGCAAACAAACATTTTTTTATTCTTGAATTTAACCAGACCGGCCCAGCATATGACAACGTTAAATCTAGCAAATGACAACGTTTGAGAAATGCTAGAATGTTTTGCCATGCGAAGACATAAAATGCAAAGAAAACATGAGTAATGCTAAGAAATTTCCTAATTTAAGTGGCCCAAAATAGAAACAAAAAACATGCCATGTGGGATAACATACATGCGTACTAGGCATGGAGATAAAGGCCGCGCTCAGCACGGCTTCTACCGCGCGTTCTACGATCGCGTCAGCGATAGTTTGTATTATAGCAATTTGTTTGTTTCTGTTTTTTTCGTATTTCTTTGTATTGTCCGTGATAGATTAACATGTCACTTTTATTTTTATATCTTTTTAAATTTAATTATGCCCAATAAACCAACTCAACTACAGTAAAAAATCAGTCAGCTACAGTAAAATTTCAGTTAGAAACTAGAAGACATCGCTGTCCCAAACGCCCCAAAAATAAAACAAAACAAAACAAAACAACAATACCCTTTTCGTTGATGAGGCTTTGAATATATGCTCCATAGTTTGCACGCGAGAGGGCCTCCTCCTTTATGTTTCTCGATACCAGGGTTCATATTCTTTCCTGAGGTGTTACAGGAGAAAATTGATGATTTGCCATCTTCAAGAGTAGGTTTCGTACTTTTGCCACTCTCAACGTTGGTTTTTGTAACGTAGTGAATTCTTTTTGATTAGTATGCCATTTCATTTTAATTCATTTTCATTTTCTTTTTCTAATTTTAGGATGAAAAGACCCTTCTACCCACTAATTTCACAAATAATAAACAAATACATATCACGACCATAGTATCATCTCACAAATATAAAGTCGAGAATAAAAAGAGTTCATCTCACATCCATAGTATGAGAATATAAAGTCGAAAATAAAATAAGTTCATCTCACATCCACCTTCTTGCTATTGTTTTGCTGCAATTGAGATGTATCCTATTTGTGAGATGAACTCCTTTTTATTCTCATACTATGGATGTGAGATGAACTCCTTTATTCTCGACTTTATATTTGTGAGATGATACTATGGTTGATATGCATTTGTTTATTATTTGTGAAATTAGTCAGTAGAAGGGTCTTTTTCAGTCCTAAAATTAGAAAAAGAAAAAACCATTAAAGGATGAAATTACTAATCAGAGATTAATCCTCCTTTATGTTTCTCGATATGAGGTGGCAAAGTCATATTTTTGTTAAATCATCAATTGTTACAGGCACCAATCGGCCGTTACGGATAAAAAATGCGTATAGACATACAAAATTAAAATTTATTTCCCCCGTCGCAAACTATACTGGCATGGAAATCATGGTTACAGTTCAACCTCGGATTCGTGGACCTACTCAAGGAGAGCACCAACCAAGTAGCTTCCCGATTCTTTAAAAAAAAAATTCCTGGTTTGACACTTCGGAAAATACGGTATTTTTTGGTCAAAACAAAGAAAAACTGTGGAATACATACGGTAATGGAAAAAGTTACTACGTACTGGTAGGAAAAGTGACGTATTTCGCAGTACGTGAAGATTATCTCCCTACCGACCTAATCCATTCTTGAGGCGCCTCGCTGACGCCGACCAGCGGGCCCCACAGGACAGCGTCCTCTACCGGGACCAATGGCTCCCTTTCGGTCCCCACAGGGTAAATAAAAACGGAAATGCTCTAAAAAAATCCTTGAGTGGCTGGCTTGAATGATCTGGCCTATTTTCGCCCGTTGGCTGAACATCTGACGGCCATGATTTGCCTGTGAAACAGCGTTGGGATGTGCGCGTGTGTAGGAGAAGGTCGACCAAATGTCCCGGACAGGTGGGTCCGACGGGACCCTCGCCTTGTGTGGGACCCAGGTGTCATTTTTGGTAATCGAGCATGCGCTAGACGGTTGGTGCGTCCGTGTATATTGCTCCATTCGCGATGGATGGCTTTTACCAAGACAGGTGATATATTTGCAGAGATTAAATCTTGATAAATTGATAAATAAACTCATCTGACATGGATCTGGTGGAGCTCAGATCATGGCTTTTAGCTATTGGTCGGCAACCAATACTTTAAGATTGGTTTTTACCAAGCAAACATGAAATTAGGGGCCATTCAACTCGGCTTCGGCTTCTGACGATGAGCGTTTATTTCACTGTAGCGCACATTGTACGCGCTACAGTGAATTTTTTTTCGTTTTTTTAAATTTACTTACACTTTTTTCGTTTTTTGTTTTCGATTTTTATATTTTTTATATTTAATTATATTTAATAAATCAACTCAGTTATAGTGTTTTTTCAGTCAATTATAGTGTTTTTTCAGTAAAAATCAAAAGTCATCGCTATTCCAATCGTGATATTGTCTAGAGAATATACGGAAGGAACTGTTAACTGTACACACGTCATTTCTTTCCAAGGAGAGCGAAACTCGAACACACATCATCAAATACTGCAGCGAAACTTGTCTGCTTGGTACTCATGCGAGAATGACCACCGGAGTTGGGATTTTGAAGGCGACCTCAACGAGAGTTGCAATCACGTGAGCCTACACGATACCTAAAAGTTTAAATTCCTAATTTCACAGTAAACATTCAATTTATATAAGGATTATAGAAAATTTTCGTGTACCGAATAAACCCTTAGCTGCTAAGAAATGGTGGGAACGGAGTGCCAGGCTCGACGGTGAGTCCGCCAAGCCGCAATGCAATGCTCCGGTCGGACTCCGATCTGATAACCCGCCACATCCCAATCTAAAACCCTAGCCGCCGCCGCCGGAGGAGGAGGATGGCATGTACCTCTACAGCCTGACGCTGCAGCGCGCGACGGGCGCCGTCTGCGCCTTCATCGGCAGCTTTAGCGGCCGCGACTCCAAGAAGTCGTCCGCCTCGGGGTCGACCTCCACGCAGGAGATCGCCGTCGCCCGCGGAGGCACGCTCGACCTCCTCCGCCCCGACCCGGAGACCGGCTGCCTCCGCACGCTCCTCTCCGTTGACGTCTTCGGCGCCATCCGCTCGCTCGCCCAGTTCCGCCTCACCGGCTCCACCAAGGATCGCCTCGTCGTCGGCTCCGACTCCGACCGCCCAGGAAACCTTCGGCAAGTTCGGCTGCCGCCGCATCGTCCCCGGCCAGCTCGTCGCCGTCGACCCCAAGGGCCGTGCGCTCTGCATCGCCGCCCTCGAGAAGGAGAAGCTCGTGTACGTCCTCAACCGCGGCGCTTCCGCGCGCCTCACCATCTCATCCCCGCTCGAGGCGCACAAGTCCCACACGCTCACCTTCTCCCTCGCCGCCCTCGACTGCGGATTTGAGTATTTGACAACCTCGTCTTTGCTGCCATCGAGCTCGAGTACGCTAGAGTCCGACCGCGACCCCACGGGGCAGGCTGCTAACCAGGCTCACAAGCACCTCACCTTCTACGAGCTCGACCTGGGGCTCAATCATGTCTCCCGCAAGGCCTCCGAAGTCCCAACAGACAATGGTGCTAATCTACTGGTGACTGTGCCTGGTGGTGCCGACGGGCCAAGCGGGCTACTTGTGTGCTGATACAGCTTCGTGCTGTACCGGAACCAGGGGCACCCCGAGGTGCCGGCTGTCATTCCACGCCGTGCTGACCTCCCAGCTGAGCGTGGTGTCCTCATAGTTGCTGCTGCGACACACAGGCAGAAGAGCTTCTTATTCTTCTTACTACAGACTGAGTATGGTGATATCTTCAAGGTTGATCTCGAACACAATGGTGAGACTGTTGGTGAGCTCAGGATCAAGTACTTTGACACCATACCTGTGACATCCGCTATCTGTGTGCTGCGGTCAGGTTTCCTCTTTGCCGCTTCTGAGTTTGGCAACCACGCACTTTACCAGTTCCGTGATATTGGCCGGGATGTGGATGTTGAGTCCTCTTCAACAACGCTGATTGAGACAGAGGAGGGGTTCCAGCCGGTGTTCTTTCAGCCGAGGGTACTCAAGAACCTCATCCGGATTGACGAGATTGAGAGCCTCATGCCAATCATGGACATGTGTGTTGCAAATTTATTTGATGAGGAAACACCCAGGTGTTTGCAGCATGCGGCAGTGGTCCACGCCCCACTCTGCGCATCTTGAGGCCTGGCCTTGCCATCAGCGAGATGGCCCGATCGATGCTGCCCGCTGAGCCTATTGCTGTTTGGACTGTCAAGAAGAATATCAACGACATGTTTGATGCCTACATTGTTGTGTCCTTCACCAATGTTACACTTGTCCTCTCCATTGGTGAGACCATTGAAGAAGTCAGTGACAGCCAGTTCCTGGACACCGCTCACTCCCTCGCGGTTTCACTCCTTGGCGAGGACTCTCTCATGAAGGTCCACACAAATGGCATCAGACACATCAGGGAGGATGGCCGTGTCAATGAGTGGAGGACACCTGGAAAGAAAACTATCACTAAGGTTGGATCTAACCGGCTCCAGGTGGTAATCGCCCTCAGCGGTGGAAAGCTCGTCTATTTTGTGATGGACATGACAGGTCAGCTCATGGAGGTGGAGAAGCAGGACATGTCTGGTGATGTTGCATGCCTGGTCATTGTGCCAGTCCCCAAGGGGAGGCAAAGGTCCCGATTCCTTGCAGTTGGCTCATACGATAACACCATCCGTATACTCTCCCTGGACCCTGATGGCTGCTTGCAGCCTCTGAGTGTCCAAAGTGTCTCTTCAGCCCGGAGTCTCTCCTGTTCCTAGAGTTTAGGCATCAGTTGGTGGTGAGGATGGTGCAGACCGTCCAGCCAACCTCTTCCTTAATGCTGGCTTGCAGAATGGAGTCCTTTTTCGAACCAATGTTGACATGGTCACTGGTCAGCTATCAGACACACGGTCTTGATTCCCTGGTCTGTGACCTCCAAAGCTTTTTCCCTGCATAATTAGCCACCGGCAAGCAATGCTTTGCCTGTCCAGCCGTCTCTGGCTTGGCTATATACATCAAGGTCACTTCCTCTTGACACCACTGTCTTGCGATACACTTGAGTCTGCCGCGTCATTCTCTTCTGATCAGTGTTCAGAAGGTGTTGTTGCTGTTGCTGGAGATGCCCTACGAATTTTCACCATCGAACGCCTTGGAGGGACATTCAATGAGACAGCCATCCCTCTGTGTTACACCCCAAGGAAATTTGTGATTCTACCAAAAAAGAAATACGTTGCTGTCATTGAGAGTGATAAGGGTGCATTCAGCGCAGAAGAGCGAGAAGCTGCTAAGAGGGAGTGCCTCGAGCCCGCTGGTGCAGTGGAAAACGGAAATGCGAATAATGGGGATCAGATGGAGAATGTTGATGGTCAAGAAGATGGTACCGAGGAGAGTAACACACTTCCTGATGAACAGTAAGGTTATCCAAAGCCAGAATCAGAAAAGTGGGTTTCCTGCATTTGGATTCTTGATCCAAGGAGTAGGGACACGACTTGTCTGCTGGAATTGCAGGACAGTGAGGCAGCTGTCAGTATTTGCACTGTGAATTTCCATGATAAGGAGCATGGTATTCTCCTGGCTGTTGGTACTGCCAAGGGATTGCAGTTCTGGCCAAAGAGGAGCCTTGCTGCTGGGTTCATCCACATGTACAAGTTTGTGGATGAAGGGAGGTCACTAGAACTTCTTCACAAGACAAGTGGAGGAAGTACCTCTTGCTTTGTGCCAATTCCAAGGACGGTTGCTTGCAGGTGTTGGTTCAGTGCTCAGATTATACATTCTTGGGAAGAGAAAGTTGCCCAGGAAATGTGAAAATAAGCTTTTCCCAAGAACAATAGTGTCTATTCATTCTTACCGTGATAGGATCTATGTTGGTGATATGCAAGAGGTATGCTCACCATCTTTGTTCAATTCTGTTGCTCCCCTGTTTGTCAGTTTGTTACCTGTATATTTATGTTTAAGTGTAGCCAAGAAGACAAGCTATCAACTTCAGTGTACAACATAATACAATTGTTATCAAACCTACAGATTTATGTAACGTGAAGTTTCGATAGTGAGAGATGGGAGACAGATTATCTGATATCCTTGATAGATCCTGTGGATATAGTATACACCATCTATCATATAGGCCTCTTTTTGTTTGTTTTGTTTTCAAGTGTTTTTGCAGAGATGAATATTGTCTAACTATTACAGCCAGACCCCCTCCTTCAAAATAATGATGACAATGAATTCTCTCTACTCTTGGTTAAGACATTTCTAAGCTGTGAATTTTCTGGCAGTTCTGGTTCAGTTTTAGACATAGTATATCATCTACAAGATTTCCCATGCCTTCCTATGCTGGACATATTTCTAATATTGTTCTTCTGGTGTCATCTCCATGCAGTCATTTCATTATTGCAAGTACAGACGGGATGAAAACCAACTGTATATCTTCGCTGATGACAGTGTTCCCAGATGGCTTACAGCAGCAAATCACATAGATTTTGACACTATGGCAGGAGCAGACAAGTTTGGGAACATATATTTTGCCTGTCTTCCTCAGGATGTCTCAGATGAGATTGAAGAAGACCCAACCGGGGACAAGATTAAATGGGAGCAAGGGAAGTTAAATGGTGCTCCAAACAAAGTGGAGGAGATTGTGCAGTTTCATGTTGGTGATGTTGTCACATGTTTGCAGAAGGCCTCTTTAATACCTGGTGGAGTGGTGGAGGTGAATGTCTTATTTATGGGACTGTAATGGGCAGTGTGGGAGCACTGCTTGCATTCACCTCCAGGGAAGATGTTGACTTCTTCTCTCACTTGGAGATGCATCTCCGCCAGGAGCATCCACCATTATGTGGAAGAGATCACATGGCCTACAGATCTGCTTATTTTCCAGTGAAGGTAAAGTACTTATCTTTTTGCTGTTCTATTTATGAGACAGGAATTGTACTTTCATTTACTGTGATTTTATAATGTCATGAAGTCTATTCTGTTAATAGTAATTTGTGTTCTGTTAATGGTGTTGTTCATGCAAGAATAAGCATCTGAGGTGTGATATCTGTTTATATTACATGGGCCTGTAGCAAAGGAAAGAAAACTTTCCACACTGTCACTTTGTTTGATAATGAAGTTGTGAGAATGGAATTTACTGTTGTTAACTGTGACTGTATCATCCTGAATATAATCATGTTGAAGTAGTCAAACTTTATGTTAGGTAGTATGTCAACCAATATGTAAGCAATAAACTGTTCACTTGGCCTCTTCCTATCATGTTGAAGTTTGATAGTATACATTATTGATCATAGCATTCCTTTTTTTAGCAAGAACTACAAAAAGAAAACCCAAAGCTGCTCAAGAATAACCAATATAATATTTTCCAACATGTTGCCACTTCATCAGATAGAACATCTATCTGTGATATTCCCTCAACTATCTTTCCCTTAGTCCATCAAATTATTTATGCCATCATTTGAGCCAAAATGTGTATGCAGTTTGAAGTGCATTGTTTTCTGTTAGACGCTGAAGTATTTGTTTGTTACAGGATGTGATTGATGGTGATCTCTGCGTGCAGTTTCCATCCCTCCCAGCTGATGTGCAGAGGAAGATTGCTGATGAGCTCGACAGAACTCCAGGTGAAATCCTGAAGAAGCTAGAAGACATCAGGAACAAAATCATTTAAGGTCGTCGCATCGCGTGAATGAACTAGATAGTGCGATGCAACTGTCAGGTTCCCATAGCTGTAAAAACTGAATCTCCTTCCCATCCAGTCCCGAGCTGTTGTGGCAGTTTATGATGCTACGCAGCATTCAAGAAGTCGCGGCCCAAATCGAGTGGACAGGCGCTACAATACCTGATGGCCTGATTTGTAGAATTGTTGATGTTGTTAACAGCGGTTCTGTTCGCCTTCTAGAGGCAAGCGAGCATAGATTACTTGGCTTCTCCAGAATGGTCTCTTGTATCACTTAGAGCAACTGTTAAGTAATTGGCTTTGATGTAGTTGAACTTGTTTGATACCGAGGGGTTGACACCGTGGTAGGCAGTGTCTGCTTTCCTAATGTACTGTATAATTTTTCGAGTGATACTGAAGTAGATGTATTGGTGTCATTCGTTTTGGATAATAGTGTTGCTGATTAAGTTCTCTACTACATCTGCTTCATCTTTACAATTGTTTTCCCCTCCGATATCAACCGAGCTAAACTAAGTACTGGAAATATATGCACTGTCTGTCTCTCATTTGCCGGGATGTATGTATCTAACCTGGCTTCTTAAGCAAAGACGGAAGAGCAAAGCTTAATCGTCCGTCTCTTAAAAAAATCAGCATACTAGTTTGCAACATGGGAATTTTCATAGAATGTTCTAGAAATTAAAACGTTTTCTGTAAAATTTCAGCAAAAATACTTCATTGCCTAATTTTGAAGTATTTCAATTTTATGAAAGCATGAGAACAAAATAAACTGATTGATTGAATTAAGTAATGTTTGGTTTAGTTTATACAAACTCCCTTTTGTAACTAGGTTTCAGAAAAGCTTGTCGAACTAGTAAACCATGCATCCCTAAACAGGATTACGAGTTCAGTTCTGCCAACGGGGACTGGGATCCAGATTGCAGCAGATACACTCTGCACCACGCACCATTGATCGGGGTTTTGATGGCTTCGATTAAACCACTGGTTGAAACCAAAAAAAAAAAGGATACATCCTTTTTTTTTACCGTGTTTGATTCGGACCATGTTGACCTGACGGTCAAAAAAACAGTATAGTTAATCCTTTATGGACTACATCACATCCATTTTACCACGAACACGAACGCTTTGGAAGAGCCAATGTTTAGTGCATAATTATTGGGACGATTTCATTTCTACACCAATCCATGTCAACTTTCATGAATTTACTCTAAATTAATATGCCAACTTTCATGAATTTAATCTAAATTAATCCATTGCTTACTCACAGTTAATCTGTCTAACTATGTGTGAACAAAAATTGCTAGCATATTTATGTGATATTGACGCTTCCCTTCTAATTTAAAGATTTGTCTAGCACTATAACCATACCTTGGTGAGGTCGAACACTTATCGATTATGTTTGTCTATTCTACGCCAATTCACACGAGGTTTTGCTATTTATTTTGTTAATTACCGACTTGAAACTCACCTCTGTGTCTCGAGTGATCTGGATCTTTGTCCCTCTCTTTCTTTCTTTCTTTTTTGAACGGAAACAGTAGGAGAGCCCTACTTTTCCCTTTCGCTTTTAAAGTTTTGTCACCTGTTGACTGCGTGAGATATCACTCTCATATATGATTTGTCTTGTCTCTCTCCGAACTCAAATGTGCTCTTTCCTTTTGCTTTTCTTCCATTGTCTGACTTAGAAATCCATTTTCACACCAAAACCCATCTTCTTCACACCTTGTTTGGCTATTTCTTTCCCAAAATGATTTTTTTTCAAAAAACTATCTTTTTTTGCCATGTAGGACTTGGGTCTCTCAACTTATGCCCCGAATCCAATTTATACCCTCAATAACGAAGCCATTCACTTTACTCTCGACTATTGAAACTATATCAAATCACCCCCTCATCTTAAACCACCCTGGTTTTAGAGGTTATGGCGCTTATGTTGTGGTGGTTTTGACAGATAATATGGTTTTCAGATGATACGGAAGTCATGTGTCCTTAAACCAAACACTTGCAAGTAATTGTTACCTGTCATTAAACCAAACACTTGGCACCACAGAGACTAGTAGAGGCTCAACAGAGTAGTAGCACCAGCTCAACATTGCTCTTCCCAGCCTCGACGCGCTTGGCCTAGAACTCAGCCACCCGCTTGAGGTCCTTCATGATAAGCACCATGGCGCCCCCTGCCCCTGACATTGATGACGCACTAAAGATCGGTGAGCCGCCGCTTCGCCTCGTCCCTCAGCACGTCCTGGAACCTTGATACGCTAAGGTTGATGACCTGCGCGCCCATAGGGCCTTGTGCCTCTTGTTGTTGTGCTTTATCTTCTCTAGGGCTGCCTGTCTGGCGGCCAGAAAGGAGCAAGCTTGCTCCGCCCAGGCCCTTAGCCTCGACCTTTTGATCAAGGTCGACAATGAAGATGGTTGCGTTGGCACGGGGGGCCACGTCGACGGTAGCGGTGATCGGCTGGGTGCCTAAGCAGGCCGCGTCGGTGCAACCCGCCTGGTGCACAATCTAGACATACTTGCCAAGGCCCTGCTAAGGCCTGGTGTACCTACACGGTTTACCTGCATAGCTCCCTATCATGGCCACGATGGCCTCAGAGTAGGGCTTGACAATGGTAACGGTGCGGCACATGGTCGATGAGAGTGACAGCACGGCTCTGCGACCGACCCCCTCGTTCTTGAGGAGCAAGATGCTCTGTCGTGCCACCTCGAGGGCAAGCTCCTGGTGCACCGGGGTGCACATGTGTTGCGGTCGAGGTTCCCGATTGGTTAGCTCACCGGGTCGCCGTCTATATCCTGAGCCGCACTACATGGTGACGGTGTTGGTGACGGCAGCGTTGATGTCGGCGTCACCTACCTTTCTCTGTGCCATGACACTATCGATGTACTGCACCAGGAATGGGCCTCAAGATCAAGCCCCACACGGAGCGTGGTGGCAACGGTGTCCTTGCACATCTAGGGTGTATGTGGTCATGATAGAAGACATTGATGGATTCACAGTCGGAGATGATGTAGCATGTGAGTCCCTACCGCCCTTGGATGGTGCTGAGGAGGAAGTCCCCATCGGCGCATATAGGCACGCCGTTGACCTGGTTGTAGGAGCACATGACACTAGCGGCGCGGCAGTCAACGATGCAAGAGTGAAATAGCACGTTGAAGGTGTCTTGCAGGTCCTGCTGGCTCACGACATCATTAAAGTGGTATCGATCGGTGTTGGCTCAGTTTGTCGAGGTCGTAGCCGTGAAGGGTGGGGGAGAGAGGGAGGTGTTCAGAGGAAGAAGAAGACATGAATTGTGGATTGAGATTTCTATTTGATCCAATGACTAGGATCAATTGTGGCCAGATCCAATGGTGGAAAAGGTTGTAAGTTTAAATTGGTTGGATCTTCTATGGCTAATGTATGCTAATAGCTCGTTGGGCCTGCTCACAATCCGTTACTATAGGCACGACCCATGACGGAATCGTGCTGGGTTGGCAAGGCACAAGGTGTAGGGCTATACCTGGGCCATCGCCCTAGCCTAGCTGCTAGCATGGCACGACATAAATAGTGCTAGGCCAAGTATGGTTCGGCACAGGGATAGTGGGCACGGCAAGGCCAATAGACATGGTACCCTGTTAGGCATATGAAGCCTAGTAACACAGTTAGCCCCGTTAGGCATGAAAATATGATTGTTTGGCACACTTAGCCTGGCACGACATGGTGGGCATGACCCATTTGGCACGAATGTGGCTCATTTAGCCCGATAAACGGTCAGATTTTTAAATTTTCTAGCTATATGGGAGTTTTAAAAATATGAAAAAATATCAAATTTTTTTTATAAATATGTAGCATACCGTCCTCATTTAGCCGCACTCAAACCTACAATCTCTTCTCCGAATTCTCTTGTGAAATGTTCAATACACTTTTGTGATAAGTTGGCAAAATTCAAAATATTTTTACCAAAAAACCAATAATTCAAAATTCAGCTACAATAAAGAAAAAGGTAACAATACTATTTTTCTATGAAAAATTTTGACAATTTTTCTGTAAATGAATACGGAATTGATCCAGAAGATCTTTTATCATTCGGAAATGAAACGTCGCTACCTCCACCTCAAATGGGAGAGCACACCTTGGCTGTACCATCGTCAGGCTTGCCCAAACCTTGTACGTCAGAGGTGTGGCAAGATTTGGACAAGATAATGAAGTGAGACAAGGTTAGAGCTCAGGTAAGATATGCTATTTGAAAAATTTATCGCCATGAATTATCTGGAAGAATATTGTAAGGGAGAAGAATAAGTCTCACAAGTGAGCTGGTGGAAGTACTTATCACAGTGAAAGACTGGGGATAAACTGATGCACGAGCTTAGCACTGTGTGAAGAATCCGGAGTTGGAACATGCATTCAGTAATATCTATCTAGATAACACCGACGACACCTACACTTCTTAGAGTATGATGTATACATTGTACCTTTTTTAATTTTTTTACATGCATTACTAAGTTATAGGTTGTACTCTTTTTTCTTTACAAAAGTTTTCTCAAATTGAGTTTTTTACTTGATAACAATTTTAAGGAAGCAACCATTCAAATATTAATAAAGCTCATTATTATATTTCTATAATTTATTTTGTTTTTTGAATTCTACTTATTTTTTAGAATTATTACATTTTTTATTTTTCACCGCAACTGGTTATCTGTGCTTTCTGCCCCGTCAGGCTAAATGAGCGTATGCCGACCTGTCATGGCACGAACACTCACTGGGCTGTGTCTGAGTCATCGCCTAAGCCCATGAGCCGGCACAACACAACTTATTTAGGCTGACAGGGTAAGTAGGCCATGTCTAATGACTTCATGCCGTATCAGGCTCGTGCTGTACCATTTGAACACCATTGTACACATGCATGAGTATGGTAGCTTACCATGTGAGTCTCATATATTTTTTTTGCTTTGTCAGTACACGTGGCTGCTATATTATCAAAAATAAGTTTATGTGTCAAAATTATTGACATGTGGACGGCATGTCATCTAAAATGGGGTAGGACGAGGAGTGATTTTTTTGGTTTTGATAGTTGAGAGATGTAAAATAAATGGTTCCATAGTTCGAGGATGTAAATTGGAGTGTACAATTTGAGAGATTAAAAGTATATTTTTTATCTAATATTAAGGGTCTGTTTGTTTTAACTTCTGGCAGCTGCAGCTACTCTCAGAATCTGCAGCTCTCCCAAACAGTCAAATTTTCATCCAGATTCTAAGTAGTCAGAAACTATAGGATCCAAAAAATAAACTAGTAGCCAGAAGCTAAGGTTATCTAGTTTTTTCAGATTCTAACTAACTAAATACTCATCAACTGCTTTTTAAAATCTACAGCTAAAACAATCAGATCCCAGAGAGTCCTCCCAACAGCTTACCCAGCAGCCGGCATGGCGCCCGCCCGCACGCACGTGTGAATAACTCGCAGCCGACTTACCCGACTCGGCCTCCTCACCTCACCTGGCTAGCCTTAAGCTATTTTTTGCCACCTAATCATTTACCCCTCCCCCTGCACCGAGCCCAGAGCCGCCACGCCCGACCCACTCGCAGCGACCCGGGCTCCGAACCCCCCGAATCGGCGCAGATCCGCGATTGGTCGACGTCTTCGTCCCCTCCTCCTCCTTCCCCGCGTCGCCCATCCCGTTCCCCCAAATCCCCCATTCTCCTCCTCCCTCCCTTCCTCCGCGCCACCCCGGCCCCACCCCGTCCCCGGACGCCTCTCTCCGCCGTACGTTCGGTCCCTCCGCCGCCGGGACCCGGTCCCCTCGCCGCAGGCCCCAGGTGGGCCCCCACAGCCCCGACCGCCCGCGCCTGGATTCTAGGGTTTCCGGTGCGCCGAACCCCGGGGCTCCAATTCGCGGGCTCGGCGCCGTGACTCGCTTCTGCGGCGCCCCGGATTGCCCCGCGCGGGTTCTGATCTCTATGTGGTCGTCGCGCGCTCGTGCTCCCCCTGCTGCTCTGTTGCCTGCTAGCCTGATGCTGCTACTGTCGGTACAGTGCTGTTTATGCTGAATTGGGCTGCGTTTCGGGTCGGATTCGGAGAGGGGTAGCTTCTCTCCTGTTATTGCGCTCTGGGCGGGGAGAAAGGTTGCTTCTTTTTAATGTTTTCCTTGTAAAACGGACGCCACGTGCTTACTTGTGGCTGTTGCATTCAGCTTGCTCTGTGCTGAGATGATGGCGATGGTCTGAGGCTCGGCTGGCAGCGAAGATGAATGTGGGGCAGGCTGCGCACCTGTCCGGGCAGATGTCGGGGCAGGTGGCGCAGATGAATCAGATCGGCAGCACTGGTGTTGGTGGCGCCGACGGGCTGCAGCAGCATCAGCAGATGCAGGATGTTGTGGGCCTCACAGGTCTTGACCCCCAGTTTGTGATCCTGCGCAACAATATGCGTGAGAAGTTGTAAGTGTTTATTACTGTTAACTTCTTTCAATGTGTGGACTATTCATTTAGTAGTCCAGGTGTTAATGGTACTGTGTTAATGAAGTGCCATTTAATGGCTGACTGGTGGCATATCCAGAAACTGAGCCATGGGATGCCAAACTGCTAACATGATCTGAACAATAGTATCTGTATCAACTTTTATACCGCTAAAGTTATTTCTTTCCAAAATTACAAAGGCGATCATATCTATACTACCAAAGTTAATGACTTCCCTGAATAGATACAAGGGCTCACACATAATTTGGAAACTTGGCGAGTGCAGTTGAATTCCCTTCCCAATTCCCAAAATTTTGGTCCGCCGCGGCGGTTGATGGTTTGAATCTGATAGAAAGTACCAGATTTTTTTTATGGTTTGATACTCGTTCTTAAATTGGCAGATTCGAGTATATAGGAAGGAAGCAATCATCAGCTGACTGGCGGCGGCGGCTGCCAGAACTCACGAAGCGGCTTGAGGAAATCTTGTTTAGAAAATTCTCAAACAGGGTATTGCTCTCTCTTTCCCTTTTCTTTTGTAGCTCTGGTTTTCGAGCAATCAAGTCCTTTTCTGAGCAAAAGTAAATCTTACTGTTTTGTCATTTTTGTTGCTCAATATTTTCTTATTTTTTGAGCAGAATGACTACTATAATATGATGAATGGACCAGTTGAGCCACAATTGCAGTTTGCTATTAAGACCTTGAATGCTCAGAACCAACAAAAGCAACAAAACCAGCAAATGTCAAGGCAGATAGCATCTTCCTCTGGCTATGGAACGATGATTCCAACACCTGGTATCATGCAAGGCACAAGTGGAAATTCTAGAATGCCTTATGCAACAGACAACAGTAGTCTTTCATCATCTGGTGCAGGGATGGTTCCTCAGAATGCCAGCATGGGTACCTCACTGCCAGGTGCAGATAGTTTTACTCAGCTTGTGCTCATATTCTAAGGCCTGTTTCCCTTAACTTGAAATTCTTCTGTAGCCATGCTGTAGGGATTCTAGCCTAGATATCCAACAGCCAGCGGTGTGAGATAAGCCAAGTATGTTTGACAAAATTCAACTTATGTGCTAAAAAACACTACCTCTTTGAGAGTCTCGCTTGTAAGTTTGAAAAAAAAAGCATCCACTAAATAGCTGTTATATCCGTAAACAAGTCAGAGCATGCCTTTTGAGGTCTCTGTTGTTTAGAACCGAGTTAGTATGCGGTTCCAAACAGGCCCACTGTATGTTCTTAGTTTTCTGCCGGTCCATTTACATTGCTCTGCTTACTCTTAATTTCTCATTACAGGTTCAGTGTCTAACGGTTACCAGCATCTAACTACCAGTGTCCCACTAAATTCTACCACAAGTAGCGTTCCATCTACGTTGGGTCCAGTGGGTATTCAGCGGCAAGTGACTCATATGATCCCTACACCGGGATTCAATAATCAACATAATGTACCTGCCAATCCTGACTATTCAAATGGAGCTGGATATTTCAATGGTGAGTCAGCTGTGGCACCACATATGCAGCAGCAGAAACAATTTCCAAGCAACCAAAATAGCCATCAAATCCAGAATATTGGGGGTCACAGTAATTCTGGAATACATTCAAGCATGCTGGAGAATTCTTCTGCCTATGGTTTGTCAGATGGGCACATGAATGGTGAAATGGGATTGCATGGGTCAAACATGCAGCTAACAAACAGGACTGCAGCACCAGAAGCCTATATGAACATATCCACTTATGGCAGTTCGCCCAAACCTTTGCAGCAGCAGTTCAGTCAGCATCCACCACAGAGGATACCAAGTATGCTTGCTGTCTTTTGATGCATCCTCTCTTTTACTGCCTTTTCATTGATGACTTGTGCCATAACCTTGATGCCATGCTTGTGAAGAGCACAAATCAAAATCTAGCGATGGCTTTATTGTTCCTTTGAGACAAGATTCCATCAAGGAATACATATTATGTTCAAATTTCAATCCATATATAGATGTATACCAGTGGCACTAGCCTAACCATCTGCAATATAGATGTATACTTGTATGGTGCCTGTGCATTGCAACGTAATCCCAAAAGAGGGTGGTACATAGAGCTATAAACGAGCCGAGCTCGAGCAAGCCTGGCCTTCCAGGCTTGAGCTCGGTAGAAGTTCAAGCCGAGCTCGAGTTGGGGGTCGAGCTTGGACCTGGGCTTGAGCTTAGCTCGGCCTAAGCTCGAGTAGGCTCGTTGAAGCTCGATAACACTTAAAATAATTTATTATGCACTAATTTTCAACAATCAGAAAAGTTCGAGCTCGAGCTTGGCTCGAGTAATCTCGATAATAGTTAAAATAATTCAAATATATACTAATTTTCAACAATAAGAAAAGCTTGAGTTCGACTCAGGTAAACTCGGTAAGAGTTAATATGTATCATTATTTAAGCTCGAATCGAGGCTCGTGACCTATTCGAGCTCGGCTCGGTAAAGGTCGCGAGCTCGGGATCAAGTTCGAGTTCGGCTCATTTAAAGATTGAGCCGAGCTCGAGTAGCTCGTGAGCCTTGAGCTTTTTTACAACCTTAGTGGCACATAAATATAAGACGGGATCATAAATTGTATAATAAATATCAAATTTCTGTCACACACATGCAAGTGAAAAATATCTTTGCAAGCAAATAAATAAATCAAATTGTAAACAATTTTTTTTTGTTAACACTAAATTATATGGTGATACATAATCCACGAGCGTCACATTCGGGTAACACGATAGAATTGCACTTGATGTGACAATTATGTAGACGAACAAGTAACAAATAACATTTTCGTAGTTTAGTACATAAATACTGACATACTATCTTGTAGCATCAAACCAATTGATAAAGTTGGCATCATGCATTAAATAGAAACATGAACAGAAATTCAGAAATGAAGCAGATGCGGCAGCCCTCTTGAAGACCCATCATCATTCTATCTTGCCAAATAAAGAGAAAGGAAGCACACCCAAAATGAATAAAAAAGTTAAACATCATGAATCCATTGTATATATAAGAAATGTCAAAAAGGTTGACTGACTTGCTTATGTAATTTAATGTCCAAACATTCCAGCAAGTACATCATTCCTTATGTCAACAACATGCATGAGATAGTTCCGTACATTCACATCATGTTGCAAATTACTGGCCATAATTCCGTTAAAGGGGAAACTGATTAAATTTTGAAAGACAATACATACAACGTTTACATGGTTGTTTACCTTTTGAGTTCTTGTGCGCAAGTAAGTTGAGGTCCAAAGATGAAGTTGCTACAACCCATTGTCATCAAGCAACCTTTTTTATTGACAATATATAAAATTAGTTTTCTATAGAAAATTTTTTATTGACACTTCACGAATCATCAAATAATCTATTTCATGTGAGATTAGATGCATGCCAACCTCAATTGACACTGTACTAAGATGCTTCCTCATATTTCACGTATGATCAAGAAATTGCTCCCGTTGTATATCGGGACAACGGATGTTGTTAATTACTAAATAATATTATAAAAGAACTGTACCACGTCCCTTGCTACCATGCATGCATGGCTCTGAAATACCCACCTTTTGTTGTGTGGAGTTCATGGATAGGACATGAATAATCTCAACATAGAACCATTGCATGAGCCTAGCTTCTACTAGGTAGTACCTTCCGTACACACCAAGCGACTGGGGGTGTGGGCAGCTGTGAGCCAGTGAGATCGTATTGGAGGCTCGGCCGGTATTGTTGCTAACTCCGAATGATGGTCCACTGTGTAGCCGTGAGGTGGATGATGGCTTGCTAACCACAGTTATTAAAGCTGGACCGGATTGGCAGCTCGATTGGGAAAAACCGGAACCAGAGCCTAGACTGGTCTGGTTTTATTATTGGACTGGCTGTACAATTGAATCATCCTGAACCGAAAAATCCCTGTTGAATCGGCCGGTTTTGCACAAAACCGGAGAAAAACCGGCACGGTTGGACCTGAGGTGTGTTCAGCAGGAAAATTTTTGGAAAAAATATTGCATAGGACGGGGCTCGAACCCACAACCTCTTGTGAAGCCCACCTTATACGCTAGCTCTGGTGACCAAGTGAGCAAGTTGGATGTTGTGGTTTGTAAGAAACTTACTATATTATTAAGTCATATTGAACCGTCGGTTGGGCCGATGAATTGGTGAGCCGAAAGGTCGACAGGGTCAATGACCAGTCTGGCTTCAATAACTGTGTTGCTAATTCCTACGACAAGTTGTCCGCGCACAAACTGGTCAGTGTCGTGATGGCAACGAGGCTTGTTAGATCTAGAATATGCCTTGGCAGTGTTCTGTCGATTCTGCGTGGGCTTGTTTTGGCCTTGCTACATCAACTCTGCCTTAACGAGCAACGCCACCATGCATGAATGCTTCCCTATGCAAGATTGACAAGTGCACTGTAGACATGCACATGGAGACAAAAGAAATGAAGGCTACATATATGTTTAGAGAAAAGCAGTTACGCGGCTCGTGTGGAGCTCGTCGAAGAGTGGAATATGACGTTGAGGGTGTCGTCATCCTTTTGGCGTAGAGGAAGCAGCAAAGAAGGTGGTGGTGGCATACATGTCTGGGTGGCTTCCTCTTGCAGACTTGCACTCTCACGCATGAGTTTCGCTGCCTCCCTGATTCGCCTCTCGCTGTTGTGGAGCCCTCAAGTGTCTCCGTGGTTCTTGTCGCTGATGGATGAGGATGTCAGGGATGCATTGCTCGAGCAGATGGATGCGGTTTGTGACTTCTGCGACTGGGGTTGTGCCTGCAAGTCGAGGGAGTAGGCTCTGCGACTTGGGTCAGGGCGAGTAGGACGCATGCGACCAACCAGCGCAACCACATTGGCAGGTCATCGCGGCACCTGGAAGGCCAAAACTCATTGTTCGACATGGCCGGCCAGGCGTTGCAAATTTGTTCACCTTCTCCTGTTGCGGAACCACGCTGTTGAACCCGATTAGCGTCACTGATCCGTCGTCATTGCGTGGATTTGTGGCTGGCCCGCCGCTTAGGCCCTGACATGCTTGTATGCTACCAGCGTTCCTTCTTTTCTTGTACTGGAGTCGTCATTGTTGGTGAGGAGAGGGGGACAAGGCAGTTGGAAGCAGCCCAAGATTAGTAAAGAGGAGATCATGGGAGATGTTACAGGATTTTTGCTTTTGGCTTTACTTCAGAGATTGTGGGAGAGGGCCCAACAGATTTGGTGAGTAGCCAGCCACCCATTGGCGCTTGTGTATTCCAGAGGAGCCTTGCACAGATGATGGGGGTAGGTGGATGGCATTTTGCAGGTAATTATTGTCAATTTCAAGGGGTGGGGAAGGGTGCGAGATAGATGGACTAGATCCTATCTCGTGGCCAGATCAGACGACTGTGGAGAGGGGAGGGAGAACGGACCGCCACCAACTTGTATTTTTAAGTAGTAGAGATTATTAATGCCATATTCATTCTGCAAATATGCCCATGAGTTTTCACAAACCTCTATGGCCTTTATGCATAAAGCAATTGTATTTTTTACCACTTAATGCAGATATAGGCTCCTAAACCATATGCAGTTTTTCTATTTTATAGTAACATGTTTGATGGTTCAATGATGATTTAAGGGCACTTAAGTTGAGTTCTGAACCAATTTTATGACTCTAATAGCAACATCCAGGGATAGAAAAACCAGCGGTTATTGGCTGGTAACCGGAAAAACCGGTGGGAACCGGTAGCAGAAAAACCAGCTAAAAAATTTTCAAATGTACATTTACATTTATGACTTTATAATGCACTTTGTAGGTTAATTTAGGTCTTTTTTATGCTAGATTACCTATTGTATGACTAAATGTGCCTCAATCCCAAGTTTGTTTTTGGTTTTTTAGTGGTTTTTTTGGTAACTGGAATGGTTACCAGTTTTAAAATAGCCCGAATTCAAATTTGATACTTGAATTTCAACCATTTTTTCCGGTAACCGACTGGTTACCGTTACCTACCGACCGCCGGGCGGGAAGTTTCCCAGTACCGAGATTTCTATCCTTGGTGATAACACATTGGCACCATTTGATCCCTCCTTTTTTTCTTTGCAATATATAACCGAAGGATTTAAAATTTTTTATAAAGCACGCACCTGTGAAATTTTCTTTTCCTTGTTTGTTATGCTCATTTGATCTGTGCTTGGGGGAGGTACAGCTTATTTTGTTAAAGTTGTTAATGTTAGAAGTTGATTTGCTTGCCATTTATTTAATTATCATGGATAGAAAAATTCATGTATACTTGAGGTCATGTATACTCAAGGCATTGTGACAAAGTAAATTGTGTTGCTTTTGTCGTGTAGCATCAGTTGACCTGGCTGGTTCTGGAAGTTTTTACAGCACTGGTTCTTCTGCTTTAACAACAGCAAATAATCAGAACATGGGTGCTGCAAATTTGCAGTCTAGATCAAGAATGAATCCCATGTTGCTTACCAATCAGTTACACATGCAATCCATTCAACCACAGCCTCGGATAAAAGCTGAGGTTTTAGATCAACCAGAAAAGGTGAATTTTCAGCCATCTCAGTTGGCTCATGAACAACTAGTCCGCCAGCAGCATTCAGTGCAGCAACATCAGGTGCAGCCTAATTCCCAATTTGTGCAAAATCAATATCATCTCAACCAACAGCAACCAAATTCACAGCATCAGCAAGCTATGCTGAGGAGCAATTCCTTTAAACAGTCTCAACTGAGCTCCAACCATTCTATGCAAATGTCAGAACAGGGAGCTCTGCCACACACTGAGCTGATATCTTCACAAGCCACCGAAACTGCTGACCTTCCAACTTTCCAGGGTCAATACCAGCAAAGAAGTGCTCATGATAATGTCAAAGGAGGGCAGATGGTCGGACATCTTTCTGGCTCTCAAAATTTTCATGCTTCTGCTTCTCATGATTCTCAGCAATTGTTGCCGCCTAATCAGCAGCTTGATGACAGTTCCAATGATGTCAGTTATGTCTTGAAAGGATCACAGCCAGAGCAAATGCAGCAGCCTCAATGGCGGCCTAAAACAATGGAAAAGGCTCCTGTCACTAATAATTCATCTCTTGAAAAGCAAATACAGGAAGACTTTTGTCAGAGAACAATGGCCCAGGATGGAGCGCAACAGCCATTTTCTTCTGATTGGCGTCTTTCTAGTTGTACCGTGACTTCAATTGACCCTGCATTGCCAAAGCTCCCCCATGGAGGATTTGAGCAGGTCACTGGAAACATCTATTACCTCCGTCAGATGAAATGGTTACTATTGCTGTTTCATGCAAAATCATGTTTATCTCCTGTTGGAAGTTGTAAATTCCATCGCTGTGTTCAGGTACAGGAGCTTGTGAAGCATTTTGAGAACTGTAAAAGAAAAGATTGTTCATACAGGGACTGCAGTAAGTCAAGAATGGTGATTGAACATTATAAGACTTGTGTTGATGAGCAGTGTCCTGTATGCAGTAATGTAAAGAAATTTTTGTGCCGCTCAGCTGAACAGGCAAGTAAGCAAAAACCCCCTGAACCTAGAAAAGTTGCTCAACAAAATACAACTCAAAGAATCATGGATGGGGTAGAAGGTGATATAATGGACATTGACCCAGTGTCAGTTGAAGCCTTCGATGGTCAGCCATCTGTTCCAAAACGTTTAAAGAAGCAGTCTGCATCACCCAGTGCTCCAGAGCATGAAATCTCTATAGCTTCCCATCCTCATGTCAACCCAGGGTATGTATTACAGGAAACACATCCTGAGCTGCTTGAGCAGAATAACAAGACGGCATACCTGAAACGAGAGGTGGATGTGAAGGCTGACACGCGACCTCTGCAGAAGCCTGTAAAGATTGGTTATGGTATTGATGGAAATGTGCCTACAGTGAGGCATAATGCGATTCCTGGTGTTTCAAATGAGATGAAGTCTCATGTCAAGCAAGAAATATTGTCGATTGACAAAGAGGCAAGCGAAAATGTCCTTGAGGTCAAGAATGAAACAAATGATTCAACGGATGCCACAGTTTCTAAATCCGGAAAACCAAAGATAAAGGGTGTCTCAATGACTGAGTTGTTCACTCCAGAACAAATTCAGGAACATATCAACAGTCTAAGGCTGTGGGTTGGTCAGGTATGCTTTTTTTGACTTGGAAATGACCTACTGTAGTCTTTCAGCTTTTCCCCAAAATTGCTGGACCATTTTTAAAGTAAATATAGGAGATGAGGAGAGGACGAACAGTTTTCATATGGCATGGTGTAATTTGTGCTCTTTTCTCCTCATTTAGACATGCAAACATCGGGAAAAAATTAATATGGTGAAAACTGAAAACTTCTTCCCCTCCCTCACTTTGTCACTGCTGCCTTAAATAAAGTACTACTTCATGAGCTTACAAAAAAATTTAGTGGGCTGTAGCTTTGCCAAACTCTAAGTTGAACTGTGTCATACCAAATAAAATCTTTTCACTTATTTTGATGAGAGAAATGCTGCCTTTTTTTCTTTTGTGTTTTTGTGCAAATACATCAAATCTTTTCTTGGGTAAAACTACTATTTATACTCCTTGTACAATTGTTTTGGTGAATCTTGTACTGTAACCATTCTAGGGATAGAAATCTTGGTATCGGAGAAGTTCCCGCCCGGCGGCCGGTAACGGTAACCGGAAAAACCGAAAAAACCCAGTTGAAATTCGAATATCAAAATTTGAATTTGGGCTGTTTTAAAACCAATAACCATTCCGATTACCAGAAAACCCGGAAAAACTGCTAAAAAACTTAGGAGTTGATGTATATTTAGTTCATACAATATGTAATCTAGCAAAAAAAAATGTCTAAACCAACCTAGAAAATGCATTATGCGGTCATAAATGTAAATTTATATTTAAAAATTTTCGGCTGGTTTTTTCCCTCCCGATACCCATCGGGATTTCCGGTAACTAGCAGTTACTGGCCGGTAACCGCTGGTTTTTTATCCCTGAACCATACTTTGTATTTTTAAAAGGAACTATTTGTAATATGCTGTGTCATTTGGCAGAGTAAGGCTAAAGCTGAAAAGAATCAAGCGATTGGGCATTCTGAAAATGAGAATTCATGTCAGCTCTGCAAAGTGGAAAAACTTACTTTTGAACCTCCACCAATATATTGCTCCCCTTGTGGTGCTCGGATAAAGCGAAATGCGCCATACTATACTGTTGGTACTGGTGATACCCGTCACTTTTTCTGCATCCCATGTTACAATGACTCCCGTGGTGAGACCATTGAGGTTGAAGGCCAGAAGTTTTTGAAGGCCAGGTTAGAGAAAAAAAGAAATGATGAGGAAACTGAAGAATGGGTAAGTTCCCCGATTTCCTTTGTGGTGGTCGTATCATCAAAATTATGGTTATCTTGTGTTCTAAATCTTTTTGAATCATGTATTCTGCAGTGGGTTCAGTGTGACAAGTGTGAATGCTGGCAGCATCAGATATGCGCTCTATTTAATGGCAGAAGGAACGATGGAGGACAAGCAGAGTATACTTGCCCAAATTGCTACGTTCAAGAGGTGAAACGTGGGTTGCGCAAGCCTTTACCACAGAGTGCCGTTCTTGGGGCAAAGGATCTGCCGAGAACTGTGCTTAGTGATTACATAGAAGATCGGCTTTTTAAACGGCTTAAACAGGAAAGACAGGATCGGGCAAATCAGCAGAAGAAAAGCATTGATGAGGTTAGTGAAACTAAGTCTTATTCATGAAGTGAGTGTGTACTTTCTTTATCTGTTCTGCTCAGCATGTGTTTAAGTGGGACTTTTGCTAGTATGTATTCTCTTTATGACAAAAATTATGTGTCTTACTGTCTTGTTAGGGCATGAGAGTTTTTAACTTTGTAGTCCTAATCCCTTGTTAGGTAGGAAGGATGGGAAATTGTTGGGAATTACTCCCTCCGTTCTTTTTTACTTGACTTTCTAGAATTCGTGCCATCAAATTTTCTAAAGTTTGACCACTAATAGGATTAAAACTATTTAGATTGGCTATACGAAAATTATATCATTATATTTATCGTTAAAAATACTTTCATAATATTATAATTTTATATCTTAGTGTAAAGTTATAACAAATAGCGGTCAAAGTCAAATCTTGAAGGCCGTGAAAAGTTAAAAACGTCAAATAAAAAAGAACGAAGGGATGAAGGGCTAACATGTATTCATCTTTCTATAAATAACAATTCCCTTCCAATTCCCAACCCCTCCATGGGTTTAAAATGTTAGGAATTGGACCCTTAAACTCCCAATCCCCATCCCACCTAAACTCCCATGCCCACCAACCAAACTCGGGATTTTATAACCCCTACTCCCTTTCCCACTCCCTTCCACTAATTAGCTGCAACCAAACAGGCCATCTTGTTGAATTCTGATTTCTGTTCTGCCTCATGCTGAGTTTTTCTTGTGTAAGTATTGTCGACCCCTCCTGTAATTGAGAATATACTACTGAATTCTGTCTCAGCATTCTTTCTGCAATCAGTTTTGATTTCCTTTGGTACAAATTGTTTGTCCCCATCACTTCTAAGTTCTAATTGTTCCTTACTTGTTAGGTTCCTGGAGCAGAAGGTCTTGTGGTAAGAGTCGTTTCATCAGTGGATAAGAAGCTGGAAGTTAAACCACGTTTTTTAGAAATTTTTCAAGAAGATAACTACCCGACAGAATTCCCATACAAGTCCAAGGTATGAATTATTCCTGTCATTTGAAGTATTAATTATGCTGGCAAACACACACTGATATCCACAATCCTATTCCTATGGAATGTTTGGCAGGCTGTTCTTTTATTCCAGAAAATAGAAGGTGTAGAAGTGTGCCTATTTGGAATGTATGTTCAAGAATTTGGTGCTGAATGCTCTTTCCCGAACCAACGTCGTGTTTATTTGTCATACCTGGATTCTGTTAAATACTTCAGACCTGAGATTAGAACAGTGTCCGGAGAGGCCTTGCGTACCTTCGTCTATCATGAAATTCTGGTAATTTATTACAATTATGAATGTTTTGCTTTGCCAGGCTGGTCAGAACATTCCTGTATGGAACTGTTTGATGGGATACTGCCATCCTCCTTTTTGAGCTAGAATTCACAAATCTAACGCCAGTTCTGTGTGTGTTCAGATAGGATATCTTGAATATTGCAAGCAGCGTGGATTCACAAGCTGTTACATATGGGCTTGCCCACCTTTGAAAGGTGAAGATTACATTTTATATTGCCATCCTGAGATTCAGAAGACTCCAAAATCTGACAAACTGCGGGAGTGGTAAGACCTTAGATATTGACACGTATGTTACTCTGCTCACGTTTAGCTCCGGGTTGCATGATTTATTGATTTTTGATGTCTTTTGTACTCAGGTACTTGTCTATGCTTCGAAAAGCTACTAAGGAGGAGATTGTTGTTGAACTGACAAATCTCTATGACCATTTCTTCATTACTATGGGAGAATGCAAGGCTAAAGTGACTGCTGCTCGTTTGCCTTACTTTGACGGAGATTATTGGCCAGGAGCTGCAGAAGATATGATCAATCAACTTCGTCAAGAAGAAGATGATCCAAAGCTGCAGAAGAAGGGTAAGACAAAGAAGATTATTACAAAAAGAGCTCTTAAAGCTGCTGGCCACACTGATCTTAGTGGGAATGCTTCCAAGGATACTATGCTGATGCAAAAGGTAAGCTTATTGTGTGATTTTCGTGTACTTTTTTGTTCGGATAATCATAATACTATATTCCCACCAGATTACCCCCCCCCCCCCCCCCAAAAAAAAATCTCTATAACTCCCTCGTCTGTGAACATGTACTTGTTTTTTTTGTTTCAGTTGGACGACATTTTTACCATGAATTTAATTTTGATGTACCATGTATGCAGCTTGGGGATACCATTATTCCAATGAAGGAAGATTTCATTATGGTCCATCTGCAGTATTCTTGTAGTCATTGTCGTATCCTTATGGTGTCTGGAAAGCGTTGGGTTTGCCATCAATGCAGAAGCTTTTACATGTGTGACAAGTAAGTTGATTTCTTAACAATGTTGCACCTGTGTGTTATAGAGTGTGCATGTGTGATTGATCTATATGTGGTCACACTGAAAAACTTGAAAGTTTTTGTCACATGCCAAGTTGCAAAAAAAAAAAAAAACCCGCAAGTTCTGTATTATTGCTATTACTCATGTTTATCATGGTGCCCAGCGAGGTGAGGCGCCTCTGAACTGGACAGACACCTAGGCACCTAAGTGACAAATTAGTCATTGTAAAGCAGCAAGTTAAGTAGCATAGTGTACCACACAAACTATTGGATCCTTGCACATCTTATTGTTGAAGCCACAGAAGATCCCAAGTTTTTTTTGTTACAACAAGTTGTATCCTTATTATCAGCAAAACTCCCAGTAATAATAAAAAAGAAAAACTCAAGGCAGATCTGCAGCTCTACCTCTCGACATGCACAGAAACTTCACCGTGGCCATCTTCTCCTCCTTGGCCAGTCCCGGTGGCCATATCTCCTCCCCTCACCCACGATCTCATCAAGCCTCTAAGGGAGCGTCACTATCTCATCAAGCATGAGGGCGGCTCATTTGACGGCGAGGCTATGAATTGTGCGAGCCTTAAACCCAGCGATGGTCGCAATGAACTGGGGTGATGCCTAGAAAGCCCAGACAACCACCTAGCCATGATGTCTGCCCCGACCGTGGCAAGACTCCTTAATATCACTGCTTGTACTGTCGAGATTGTGACGGAATTAAGTGTGCTTGGTCAATGGTGGTATAAGAATTTTTTGCGATAAGGTTGTTTGTATTATACATCTTTCCAAGCTAGGTAAACTATTTAGATCTTTTGAAGTTCTTTATCCAAAATTGAGTATTTTCTTGTTTCAGGTGTTATGATGCAGAACAACAGCTTGAAGAGAGGGAGAGGCATCCGAGTAATAGTAGAGACATGCATACGCTCCATCCGGTAAACAACCAAACTCTTTTTTTTTCTGTAGAGGAAAAGAGCAAATAGTCACTTAACATATAACTTGATCCTCTTCATTTAGGTTGACATTGTTGGTGTTCCTGAAGATACAAAGGATAGAGACGATATCCTAGAAAGTGAGTTTTTTGACACCAGGCAGGCATTTCTGAGTCTTTGTCAAGGAAATCATTATCAATATGACACCCTTCGCCGAGCTAAGCATTCGTCAATGATGGTGTTGTACCACCTACATAATCCAACCGCACCAGCGTTTGTCACTACGTGTAATGTCTGCTGTCAAGATATTGAAACTGGTCAAGGTTGGCGGTGCGAAGTTTGTCCAGATTTTGATGTGTGCAATGCTTGTTACCAAAAAGGAGCAGTTAATCATGCTCACAAGTTAACAAACCATCCATCAGCTGCAGACCGTGATGCCCAAAACAAGGAAGCTCGGCAATTACGTGTTCAGCAGGTAAGTTTTGGTAGATGTTCTACCATTATCCTTGATCTATCATTGTTGAAGATGCGTTTTTTCCTATTTAGTTGAATAAAAGGATGTGCTTCATGCTCAGAGAGCCGACATCTGTCTTAACTTAAAATCCCTTTTCTAAATCTATGGGAATAGTATAATACTACTGGAATGGGAAACTTTCCATGCCAGGTAGGACAATATCACCTTGTTGCATTACTTGTAAAATTATAGATAAGGTAATAAACAGTCACTAACTGTCACTTGTTGAGAGGGACCATTCACGGCAAGTACTTGAAGGATATATCAAATGATATGGATATAATCTTTGTTTCTTTTTTCCCCTGTAGTAACATGCAACGTGGCTCAGTTTCCCTGTAAAAACCAGCGAATTACTGGTCATACCTGTCCTAGCTGATATGAATATGACCGGTATTGGCTGGTTTCAACCATTACTGGCTTCCGTCTAGTTCCAGTTTTTTTATCCCTAAATGGGCAATGGAAGCCTGACCTGCACCATCGTGATTACGTTTGTATGTGCGGCTGCTGCTGCTGGCGCGGCTGCTGCTGCTGGACTCCGGCCGGTGGGACGCCACCAGGGGCGCCGTTGAAGGCAGCGAGAAGGGCTGAAGCGGCGCGGACCTTGTCCTCGTTCTGGAGACGCAGCTCCTTGAGGAGGAGTTGGTTCCTGGCAACAGCAAATGTGAGAGGTTCCTGGGCGGCGATGTTGTCGGCGACGGATTGGTACTTCTCGTTGAGGCCGCGGAGCAGGTTGAGGACGAGGTTGGGCTCGGTGATGGTCGGCCCGACGTCGCGAAGATTGTCGGCAGCCTCCTTCATGCGCACGCAGTACTCGTCGATGGAGGAGTCGCCCTGGGTCATCGAGTGGAACTCGTGACTCAGGAAGACGGCGCGGGGCGCCTTGTTAGCTTGGTACAGGTCGGCGATGGCCGTCCAGAGCTGGCCGGCGGTCTGCTGGGCGCCGGTCATAGCGAGGTTGAGGACGGAGTCGGAGACGGTGCCGAAGATCCAGCTGCGGATGCAAAAGTCAGCCTGCACCCATGCGTCATCAGTGGGCGTAGGGGAGATGACGGCAAGGTGCAAGAGCAGCCCAAATTTGCCACACATGGCATGGAAGGCTGTGGACCACTTGGTGTAGTTGGAGGGTCGCAGCTCGAGGGTCATGGGGATGTGGGTCTTCACGTTTACCAGAGCATAGGGGCAAACGGCTGAGTTGATGGCGTCAGCCATGGCTGGAGAGGTGGCGGAGGTGGTGGAGGATTCTGTGGACATGATGGCACGGCTGTTGGGCGGCGCAGCAAGGTTGGGGCGGCGCTCAGGGAGAGAGCGGCGCAGGTTTGGGAAGGAGAGGGAGGGCCAAGATCAGATTGCTCTGATACCATGTAGAAAGATGAAGTTGGGGGCAATTAGCCACACTCAATGGGAGAGGGGCGCCTGTATTATAGGGCAGCTGCTGCTGCTATATATGGCAGTTTACAAATACAAGGACAGGAATAAATCTCTGATCCTAATTGACCGGACTGCCTAAATATACAATATACAATTTCCTATTGCCTAATAGCAGGCATTCAGTTACTGCAATTAATTTAAGTTTGTGCTTCACAAATTGGAAGACAAGTGTTCTGTGGAATTTTCAGCATTCGCAAACATTCAACATAAAACTCTGATCAGATGATGGACAGTAGGAGGAACAATCAACTTGTGCATCTTTGATTTTTGAGGCTGCTTTTTGTAAATTAGTTCTTGTATGACCTAGGTTATCAAGACTGCTATTGCAGTTTGCAGCCTTTTGAGGAGAAACTCAAGTTTTTTCATGTGTTTCACTTTCTAGAATCCCTTCAGGAGATAGTACCACCTAATGTGATGTTTTTTCATGATGCTGCAGCTAAGGAAAATGCTCGATCTTCTGGTACATGCTTCGACATGCCGCTCTGGCAGTTGTCAATATCCTAACTGCCGGAAAGTCAAGGGACTATTTCGTCATGGGATGCAGTGCAAAACACGTGCTTCAGGAGGGTGTGTCCTGTGCAAGAAAATGTGGTACATGCTTCAGCTCCATGCCCGAGCTTGCAGAGATTCAGGATGCAGTGTGCCGAGGTGCAGGTGTGTTGGTGCAGCTCTCTTTTGTTCTGTCACCCCTGACTTGTTATTATGCATAGCACTACAATCTGGAATAACACCTGACCACCACTTCTGGAAACTATTCAGGGATCTCAAAGAGCATCTTAGAAGATTGCAACAGCAGTCAGATTCCAGGAGGAGGGCTGCTGTAAATGAAATGATGAGACAGAGAGCAGCAGAAGTTGCTGCAAATGAGTAGTTGCATCTGTACAGGTATACTTTGTGGAAAGAAGATAGGAAGCATGCTGGGTTGCAGTCCTCCTCACACTCCCACACCAAGGAGAAGCTTGGGATGGTTGAATTTGAGGATCGAGGTAAGGATTCTTGTGATGAATTGTCCTGGAGATGGAAGATGTTGGGCATTCTTTGCCGATGGTTAACATACGGCTTGGAAGTCTTGCCTTTTTTTCCGAAGGAAGGGACGAAGGGTGCACCATAGTAGGTGGTAACTGTTTGTACCCTCCAGTGCTAACTAGTTGCACCCTGCTGACTGTGCTGCTGATATCGTCAATAGGACCCAGCCCTTGGGTGTGGTGATTCTTTTATTTGACTTGCTATACTAGTGGAACTAATCTTGTTTTGCTGCTTGCCGCCTCATGTATAATAGGGTTTCTGGACAGTGCCTGCTCTCTATTGTTGAAAATTTGGTGTAGCTGTTTCCCCCTCCAGTTTCCTGTTGCCTCGGTCAGGAGAGGGATATAGGGAGAAAGTAGGGATGGGCATTGGACATGAATTTGTTTATTTCTGCCCCTATTTTGTAGGAATAATCTTTATCTAAAGTATAAAAGAAAGTAAATCCTGCATCTGTGCAGCAGCAGCAGCACCTGCTTTTCTAGTTCACTGATGCTTCTAGTTTTGCACTGTTGTTGCCGGTCTTCCTTTTCTATTCCATTCGGGTCATAACCCTCTTCCAAAACATTACAAAGTTACAGCTGTAACTTCACCAAGTTCAGAGAAAGTAAAGGTTCAAGAAAATAATCGCCGTGCGGGCTACGGGACTCCACAGTAAATACGAAAACGAGTTAGGACTGTCCGATCTCTATTTGCGTGGTCCCAGATTCAATCCTTGCCGTTGGAGCCGTTTAAATGAAATCGCCGAAACGCTTCCCTCCTTGCTGACTTCTATTGCTTCAGTCGACAGCGAACTTAGCCTCCAGTTCTGAAGTTTTTTTTGCCAGGCCTGACAATACCCGCGCCTAAAACTTTCCTTGTCCTCACGGATGGAAGCTTGGAAAAGGTACCTTGGGTGAAGGTGGCATCCTCCGGCCCTAGATTAAGCCATTGAACGACAGGTTCATTTCTCCTCGGAACAATCCTCCTCTCCAGAATGGCTACCGGTTCAGTCTTGATCTTACCATTTGTCCCCACTAAGGGTAAGCCAGGTACTTCTTCAGTTGTCTTTCTGTTCTGAGTTTGTCAGTGAACCCTTTCATTCTTTCTTGAGCCTGCTGCAAGTTCAGCTTCAATTGTTTGAGCATTTGCTCCCTTTAGCCTCTTCTGACACGTTACAAGGGACAGTCAGTTCTCCAATTTGAGGGGGGTGGGTAACCATATAGTGCCTGGAACGGAGTTAGCTTCAAGGAAGTGTGGTATGAAGTGTTATACCACCACTCTGCCATTGTCAACCACATCATCCATTCTCTTGAATTCTGAAATGTCATGCTCCTCAAGTATGCTTCCAAACACTGATTCACTCTTTCCGTTTGGCCGTCCATCTGCGGTTGGTGTGCAGTGCTGGATCGAAGTGAGACCTTGAGGGGGGTTAAAGATTTCCTGGAACAACTTACTAGTGAAGATCCTATCCTGGTCGATCACAATAGCAATTGGCATCTCGTGCAGCTTAAAATGTTATCCATAAAAACCTGTACCACTTGTTGAACGGTGTAGGGATGTGACCTATGTTGTCACGTCGACAAGGCAAGGCGAGACGCTCCGGAGGTGCCAGGGTGCCTAGGCGGGTGTCTAGGTAATGATTAGACGATGGTAGGGAAAATAAGAAAATAGGATAGTTTATACTTTATAGTTGACAGTTTGACATATGCATTACTGATACCTCACAAATATGCAATTTCTAAAAAAGGAGAAGTTGTGCAGACTTTGTTGTATTTGCTAGAGGGCAAAATGGGAATTTCCCATTTGATAAGAGAGAGACAGGTGGGGCACTGCCGGTGGGCGACCGTGAGACAAAGGAGGAGCCCTGCTCCGACTCGAGCCGAGCAGCGGAGAGGGCAAGGCGAGGGAGCGGAGAGGGCGCCCGAGTGGGCGACGGCGCGCAGCGCTCCAGCGGCGCAGACGACGCAGCTAGCGTGCCCGGTGGCCCGGTCTTCCGTTCGTCCCCTCGGCCCATTCTCCCGTGCGACGCGGTCTCCCTTCCCCGAGCGACCTGCTCTTGATCCGTCTTGTGCGAGCGTGGGTTAGCTCGTCGGAGGCGGAGGCGCGGAGTCAGGGCGGAGGGCTGAGGTGGAGGCGGCGGGGAGCTGGGGACGAGCAAGACGTCGGATCTGGAGGCGGGGACGAGTGAAGATGCCGGATCCGGAGGCGGCGGTGCAGAGGCGCGGAGTCGGGGCGGAGGACTGGAGGCAGAGGCGCGGCCGCAGAGTCGGGGTGGAGGGCCGAGGCGGAGGCGGTGGGGAGCCGGGGACGAGCGATTCTCCTCTAGGCAAGCAGTTCTCTCTCACTCCCTTCCATATCCCACCCCTTTTAACAGCTTCTACTCTAGGCGGGCGCCGCATCTCCACGCTTAGACGCCTGGAAGCTCTAGTCAACCGCCTAACTTCGAAAAACTAGGCGCCAGTCCCTGGCGTCCACCTTGAAGCGCCAGGACGCCTAGGCGACGCCTTGATAGCATAGGATGTGACAATGCTAAAAGGTGTGCATATTTCGTAAACCGATCAACTACCACTAATATAACTTCCTTGCCATTTGATTTAGGTAATCCCTTAATGAAATCCATCGTTATATGCGTCCATGGCATGTCCGGAGTCTCCAAGGGGTTCAAAAGACCAAATATGCACATATTCAGATTTAGTAATATGACAAACTGGACATTCAGCTACTAGTAGCTCCACCTCATTTTTAAGGGGGTGATCGTTTTAGCGATGGCTTCTTTTGGTGAAATTTCATCAGAATGGCTTTTTTAAGACTTTTTCGGATAATTAAATTTTAAAAAAATGTAAAAATAGAAAAAATTTGTTAGCCCATTACGGACAATGCAAAGGAACACAGGAAAAAAAGAAAAATGTAAAAAAAGCCTAAAAAATCTAAAAAAATTCAGAAAAAGACGAATTACTGAATAGTGAAAAAAAAACTGAAGCTACAAGCTGAAACTGAAAAAAAGCTAAAACGAACGGGGCCTAAGTCTAGGCTAGTAAAACAGTTTCTTCACCCTATGATAGGTCGCCCTCATGCCTGAATGACCTCCAAACGTAGAAGATTAAAATGCTTCCAGTATTTTGTGTCTGAGGATATTACCAATTCTCACATATATTCAGCCCTTATATTTCACAAGTCCTGCCTCCATCTTATAACTCTGGTTCATATCAACATTATCGTGCAACTCCTTAAAATCTCACATTGAGGATCATTAACATAACTCCCCTTCACATCCTCTATCCACTCGGGTATAATAGTTATCACTGCATGACATTCTTCTTCTTTTTCTTTAAGATTAACATCCCTTCTTGACAGTGCATCCGCAGCTAGGTTTTCCTTTCCCTTCTTATACTCCACACAATAATCAAACTCCAAAAGTTTAAGCAATAATTTGTGTTGAATTCCTTCGGCTAACCTCTGAGTGGTTATGTATTTGGGTCTATGAATGTTAGTTACAATAGATTTTGACACTCAAATGACCATAACATTAAAATTTTGTGAACTAACATTTCTCGTAAACACATTGTCATATCTATCCTTCCTAAACAAATAAATCTGCTCTGCTGCGATCTCTCACGGGCACACGCACACAAAGAGACCTATATTTTTAGACAACGACTAAACTAGACATACCGACATCAATGAAAATGTGAGATTACCACGATTAGTGAGGAAGCCAAAGAGACATTGAGCACGTATAACATCATGCATATTTATATACATGTTTATATCTGTATAAATAAAAGTATGGACGTATAGAAGTAGAGATGTAAAGAGCTCGAAGTACAAATGACGCAGCTATAGGGAATATGCTTAGGATCATTGGAGAGAGCGTGATAGGTGTTCTCGGCCAGGATTAATGACAGTTACATGTGTATACATGTTTGATATTGTAACAGTCATTATTAAGCAATAATTGAGAGAAATAGAAGATAATTATGTGATGGAGTATTATATTGAAATGGGTAGCAGCTAAGAGATTGTATTAGAATGAGAACAGTCAAGAGGGATCGATTAAGAATTGGGCGTGCTGTTAGAGGTTGAAGCAGAAAAATTGTAATGGCGAGAAGATATAGATGACACATGGTTTGGTAGGGCGGCCGACGTATGAGAGATTATAAGTTCAAGGTAGGTTGTGCCATGGTGCATTGGTGTATTATGTGGGCAATATACTCTAATACTATATAAATCAATAAGATTGTCACACATATAATTAATGTATTGCTTTTAAGAGGTAAATGCACATGCACATATTTTTGGCAAAGAGTAACTAATAGAGGAAGAATTAGGATGTGCAGCTATACGATCCATGCATATAGAGAGTGCTTATTTGTTTAAGAACCTTAATCCATCAAACTCATACTTCAATTATATTTCCCAAGCTGTATTTTGTTTCAAGCTTCTATTACTATTTCCAATATTTACGATGTATTAAAATCCAAAACAACATATAAGATATGTAAACATATTTTTAAATATCTAAATTATATCATTTAATACTAAAAACTTTAGAATACATTAGATGTGCAATTACGGAAGCCACTCTGCAAATTATTACTGCATTACCTACATTGCATTTCACTACAGAGCACCGACTGACCACTGCGCCCCCACCGTCCTCTCTCCTGGCCTGCTCCGCTATGATCTCTCACGGTCACCCGCACGCAAAGAGACGCTCCCTGCACAGGCACACCGCGCACACGGACAGCATCTGCGCCACCACCGACGCCACCATCTCCTGTGTTGTCTTCCACTGCTACGACACATCACCGAGTGTTTGATTGGGGATCTTGCAATGCAAGGGCTAATTAAGCAGGCGTTTGTGGAGAATAGAGCTGCAGTCGTTGCTCCAAAACGCAAGCGGTACTGGCATGCGGTTCCAAAATGAATGTTACTACTGCTCTGATAAAACTCATCTTGGTCTGCAAACGTCTGAATATTTGCTGCTCTGTTCTGCGAGTGTGTACGCGATGAAACAAGCATACTACTACTACTAAATTGGAGCTGACGAGCCAACGGTGGATCCCACCGAATCCAACGGTAGTGGCAAGAGTGCGATGCCATCTTGGCTTGCCTACGCTGGGCGTCACCTCGGCCAGCAGCCACTGTGCTAGACTGCAAGCTCGACCATCCCCGGGCTCCGGCATTCCGTGGTGGGATCATCGACCGATCAGAGCCGTTAATGGTGGCCAGCCACATGATGATCCACGTACCTACTGTCCAAATCCCAACACACTGCAGCTAGGTTTGATGTCCGTCAGCCGCCCACCTGCCACCGGCCCATGCAATATTGTTGTTTTCTTTCACTCGAGGGAGGGCAAGCCTTACATCCGATTTGCCAAAATCACTGTTTGTCTAGCTCCCGTCTAAGGACGTCGTTTTTTTACGATAACTTTTAATTTTTAGTTAAATTTTTGTTATAATTAGCTTTTTTTATTATAACTAATTTAGCATTTTAGACATAATTAAATTTTAAAAATATAAAACTAGAAAAAAATATATTAGCTCATCACGGACAATGCAAAGGAACACAAAAAAAAAAAAAAAAATACAAAAAAAAATCCAAAAAAACTAAATTTTTTTTTTAAAAAACGAATTATTGAATAGTAAAAAAAATTAAAACTGAAAAAAACTGAAACAAACAAAGTATTATAAATCCCACATACATCACATTCCCTTCTTCTCTCGCTCTGTTTGCACAGGCTAAACGCGGTACAACACAGACCCGACCACCCCACGGGAGAAGCATTGATCCACGAGCACAGCATGGTGACGGTGGTGGTGTCCAGTTAATTACAGGAGCATCGGGCTGCCACCAGCATGAACAGCGTACTACTATTAGCTTTCTTGTGCGCTAGCTTCACGGGAGCCAATCTGCATCTGCTCCCTGAACATCTTATAATCTCATCTGACAATCCCTTCCTTTCTTGGTCTCTTCACCCTAGAAGAAGAGTCTCGTTGATCTATTCTACTGCCAAAAGAAAGGAACAATTTGGTTGGTCTATCAATCTCTTTTGCAAACATTCTCTCTACTACATGATTCCTTTCTTCGCTACTTTCATGGCTGCCGCATTTCGCACCATCCTTCACGACGAATTGACCCATGCTAAACACAGATGGGTATATCTCTCTACCGACAACATTCATGTAGTACCAGATCGAGACGTAGTGGTAGATGTCACTCATGTAAGCTCAAAATTACAGATGCAAATTAATTAATAAATTCGATCGGTGATCCAAGAGGCGAGGAAGAACGAAAAAAAAAAGAATACATAGGAGCAGCTCTTTCATCCAATTTGCTGATCAAATACTCTCGCGGAAAGAAGTGGAAAAAAAAAAAAAGCAAAGCAAAGCAAAATAATACTACAGGGAGAAGGAGACGGACAGGGAGAGGGGTTATACTGGTGATGATGATGGCTGGACGCTCTCGCGAGGCGGCGATCAAGAACTAGTTGTCCGGCTTCCCCGGCGGCGGCGGTGACGCGTATGACACGCCGTACACCGGCGGGAACGGCAGCTTCCCGATGTGTGGTGTCGACGGTGGGTGCCCGTGCTCGTGGCCGTGGTCGCCGGTGCCCCCCTGAGACGGCGGCGAGCAATGCTGTGGCGAAGACGGCGTTGTTGGCGTCGTGGGCGGGTGGAAGCTGGGCCCCGATGGCGACGACGGGGTGGTGGGGTGTGGGTGTGATGGAGGCGAGGTGGGCGTGCCCGGCGAGTGGGGCGGCAGCACGTACCCGGGGTGCTCTGTGGGTGGCGACGCCTTGGGTTGGCCGGACGGCGGCTGGTAGCCGGAGGACGGTGTGGACGGCGGTGTTACGGGATTGGGGCCGTACGAGCCCGGGGGCGGTGCGAACCGCACGTCAGGCTTGTCGGCCGAAGTCGGTGGAGGCGGTGCGTGTGCTACTGGCGTTGTGGAGCCCGCCGGCGGCGACGGGTAAGACGGAGTCGGCGTGCTCTGTGGCGGCGAGTGCGACGACGGAGTGCCGGAGCTTGAGGGCGGCGACGGGTATGACGGCGTGGAAGAGCCCTTCGGTGGGGACGAGTATGACGGAGTGGTGGACCCTTGAGGTGGCGAGTGGTACGACGGTGTAGCGGAGCCCTTTGGCGGTGACGGGTAGGACGGAGTTGGGCCCTTCGGCGGCGAGTGGTAGGACGGAGTGGTAGCACTCGACGGCGGGGACGGGTACGACGGAGTAGTGGAGCCCTTGGGTGGCGACGGGTACGATGGGGTGGTGGAGCCCTGCGGCGGCGCCGGGTACGACGGAGTAGGAGAGCTCGAAGAGGGAGGCGGTGGGTTCCCTGCAATGCTGCCTCTCGAAGGCGAACCCACCGGCGTGGGTGGCTTTTGGCCGGCTCCGCGCCCACCACCCGGCGTCGGGGTGTACGACGCGGCCTGGCATTGTGCCTTGTTGCAGTCGAACGGGTGCGCCGCCGCCGCCGCGCACTGCGACGGCGGCCGCTGGGCTGGCGCGCCGGGGATACAGTTCCACGCGCCGTCGGCGGTGGCCGCCGAGCATCCCGGGCGCGAGGTGAAGAAGTTGTTGGTGTAGGTGAAGTTCTTGAGGCTGGCCAGGCCGCAGACGGCGGCCGGCACGGCCCCCTCGAAGAGGTTCCCGGCGACGTCGAGCTCCTCGACGGCGGCCATCCCGCCGATGGTCGCCGGTAGAGGGCCCTGGAGGTGGTTGTCGCTGACATCAAACACCGTCACCTTCTTGAGCAGGCCGACCTGCGGCGGGACGCAGCCGGTGATATCGTCGTCGATGAGCACGATCTCGTTGAGCGTGTCGGCCATCTTCCCGATGGATGGCGGGATGCACCCGCCGAGCTTGTTGTGCGCGAGCACGACGACCGACGCCGGCGAGTTGCCGAGGTTGGCCGGGATGGGGTTCCGCAGGCGGTTGGAGTTGAGGAAGATGGCGTCGAGCGGGCCGTCGAAGAGCGCGGGCGGGATGGCGCCCTCGAAGTCGTTGAACCTGAGGTCGAGGTACCTGAGCGACGGCAGCGAGAACACGACCTCCGGGAACGCGCCGACGAAGCGATTGTTGCTGAGGTCGAGCTCGTGGAGCAGGTGCAGGTGGCGGAAGGTGTCGGGCACGACGCCGCAGAAGCGGTTGGAGTTGAGGTGGATGAGCGCGAGGTCTGGGAGGCCCAGCGGGAGGGACGCCGGGAGGAACCCGGCGATGTCGGCGTGGTTGAGGTCGATGCCGGCGACGACGAGCCCGTACCCGCCGGGCGCCGGCGCGCAGTAGACGCCGTTGTAGGCGCAGACGTTGGGGCCGGCCCAGTTGGCGGTGAAGCTGGCCGGGTCGGAGAAGATGGCGGTCTGCTTCCAGGCCTGCAGCGCGGCGTAGGCGGCGCGAAGGCGCGGGTTGGGGAAGGTCCAGGAGGGCGGCGCGTCGAAGCGGGAGGCGAGCGAGGCGGCGTAGTCCTCCGGCACGTTGCCCTCCTGCTGGGCCGCCGCCAGCCCGAGCCCGACCAGCAGCCACACCACGGCCACCGCCCTAGCAGGGATCATGCTTGGCGTGTCGAGACGAGACGAGTAGGGATATGGATCGAGCTAGCCTTGATCCGGAAGAGATGGAAACAGCGAGCAAGAATGGAGTGAGGCGAGGGATCGCGGAGAGGAAAGAGGGAGAGGAGTACGAGAGCACCGGCGTGGGTGGGGACGTTGTGTGAGGCAGGTGCAGTGGCATTCGGTCAGAGAGATCACATGGGGGGGTGCAGTAGAGCTGCCGCTCACGGAGGCGCGGGACGACGCGGCTCTCTCGTTGACGGACGGGTGGCGCGGCGCGGCGCATAGCGAGGGCAGGGGAGGCGTCTTAACGCGCGGGTTGGCGGCTTGGCAGGCGATCTGTTTGGTCTTGTATTAGCTTTTCAGTAGCCTTTTTTTTTTTTTTGGGTTTGCATGGGGGATGTGGATGTGTACGCCGACCAGAAAAAACGGGGGGGATGCACGGAGGATGTTTGGCCAGGCTCGAATTCAAAAAAGTTTGTAGAGCATGCGTCCCGGTTCCGTTGCACGTCTTCTGGCTTGTCCTCCTAGTTCGTCCTCTTTTCTCGCCTAGAGCTCGCCACGCAGGTCCGTGGCCTCCGTCGCTCGACGTACTCCCCGTCGTGGTGGCCGTGCCTCGGCGGTCGCGTACGTCCGGTTGTACGTGGCCTGGCGCGGAACCAGACGCGTGAACATTAGGGTATCAACAATGATCCTAGCTAGCAACTAACTAGGAGACTTCCACATCATCAACCAAATAGCTAGGGACTGTCTATAAGTCTTACATGCGATTTATAGAGACTTTTGGCCTTTTAATTTTTTTGCATACTCTCTTTCCTCCATAGGATTTATGCTTGATGTGTACATGCAAATAACCACTGACTAATTGGAGATGCCCTTAGGGTCCTTTTGGTTTTAATTTATACATAGTAACAGTTTATAAAGTGTTACGTATATAATTTTAGTCGATATAAATAAAATCACTGTAATATATATTACAATTGACTAATAAAGCCATTATCTTCTTCTTCTTGAGCTCCGACCGCCGCTCCTCCACTTGAGAAAGGCCCCAGCTTCTACTTATCGTCGAAGGCCTTCTCGTAGAGCTCCTTATTCTGGAACTCGTCATAGATGTTGTAGCAGACGTGGTGGCCCTTGCGATCGGCACCGCGGTAGAACACCACGTTCTCCATCTTCGATAGGCTGAGGTCGCCACCTAGGAGCGCATCGATGCCGAAGCGCTGCGCCACAAGACAACCGCCTTGAGCAACACAATGGCCTCCTTGACCTTGAACTCCTACGCACAGAGGAACTTGAGCAGCAGTGTGTCCGGTGCGCTCATCGGCGCCCACAAGGGGCACGCCCCAAATCAATTTGTCCTTTTGCTCGATCACCGACACCGATGCCTCCACCTTTAGGGCTACGAGGACGACGGTCTCCTTGATGGCTTCAACCGTCATGATGCCTTCCTCCTCAGCGACCACGACGATGACTCACCGGAGATGGAGATCGAAGTGGTAGAGCGGTGGTCGAAGCCTGAGAAGAAGATAATGGTGCTACGGGTGGGGGTTTGTGAAATTACAAGACCATAAAACCTCGGATTTTTTTATATATGCCAAAAATTCTATGGTTTTTTTGTCACATGGACTACAAAAACTAAGGATTCCTGAAATTTGCTCTTTTTTATAAAGTTAGATATCAGAGTCTATCTAACACGTTAGGAAAAACCATGTGTGATGACTAGATGAGTGTGAACGTTCTACCATCGGTCCGCAGACTCATACCACAACACCGACGTTGACGAGGCCGCCAGACATGCTGATCAGAATAAGGCACACATGAGAGCGAGAGCCAGAGAACCTGAAATGGCCATGATGATCAATGTGATAAGCACTATCCAACTTTTGTTGTACTGCCTTGGTGATCGAGTAACCATGGATGGGTTTATGGTCCCACTCATTTCGGCTTGAGATTCTAGGTTCTGGGTTACTTTTAATATTCCTATTTTTTTATTTTTGGCTTTGTGAGCTTTTTGCCGTTTTCTTTTTTCTGTATTCGTTTGCATTATACGTGATTGGTTAACCTATTTTTTTCTTCTATTTTTAGTTTTTTTAATTTAATTACGCTAAATAAGCTACTATCATCTACATTGTCAAATAAGTTAGCTACAGTGCAAATTCAACTATAAACCACTATTTTTCAACCCAACTGAGTAGACTCTATGTAATTGTGATATGTTCAATCGGAGAACAAATTGCACTAGTGTTGATAAAAACTCTGCATCACACACTTATTAATTTTTCCATACTTCAAGTTTTGGTGTTTGTGTGGTCGAGCCTTGTCTCGGTGTCTTTTTTAATTTATGCTTAAACTTTGGTTTTTATTTCTACAACAATTTATCGTTAACGATATATTTTTTAAGATAGAGTTTACATATAAATTATAGTAAAAACTGTACTGAATTTAACTGTACTGGCCAAAATCGTATATGACTATTTTTCTCTATGTACTGTATCTCACGAACGAACTAAAATTTAAAAACCATAACTATAAACCATTCACATTAGTCTAAAAGAACTCACCGAGTCCACCAGGGCATAGATTAGCTCACCGCTATGCGCCATCGTGCCGCGAGGTCAGACTCGAGAGCCATTTGTCCGTCGAGGGCCATCGTCCAATGCTTGGCTGGTGTGCCGCCATTCCATAAAGTCGTAAAATCGAGAGACAGGAAGACAGAAATTTTACCTGAAAAATATTTACAAAAAAAAAAATCATGTGCCACCATTCCACGAGGCTGCCATGAAACTAGCTCCAAATGGCAAACTAGGAGGGGGGAAACAGAGATCAAATGCAATGGAATCGGGAATGAGAGGGTGGGCTAATAGAATCCTGGATTAATGGGAAGTTAGTCGATGGATGTCTTAATATTTATGATGTCGCATGTCATAGTTTGAAGGGTGGGATTGATGCTTTAAGATTTATGATGCCGCATGATGTCACGGTTTGATGATGGTCTAATTTCCTGGGCTAATAGACCTGATTTTTTTTGAGACTATTGTAGTCAAGGATCCACCGACCATATATTGGACTTTAGCATCGCTTATTTCAAGTTAAAATCAGTTTTTACTTCTGGTTTATACTTTTTTTTTTCACTATTTAGTAATTTCATTCTTTTGGGAAGAAATTGGCGACAAAGAAACGAGCTTAGGTTGGGATCACGAGAAGAAAACAATTAAGACCACTTTTCAACGATGGAAGGAATTAAAAAGTAAGTCGATACACATTCAATTATGTATGAACAATCTCGTCTATGTTTATTATTAAGTTGTATCATTGTTGTTGATAGGAATATAAAGGTTGTGCTAAGTTTGAAAAGGGTGGACTTCAAAATGAGGACATGTTGCGACGATGTTTGAAGATATTCGCAACATCGGTGAAGATCATTGGTCCCCGGCAATGGGAAACTTGCCACGAAGCCCATTCGTGCATCCACACCTATTGAAGTTGAAGAACATGAAGCGACAATGATGACAACGATAATAGTGAACAAGAAGATGAGTCACCAATTAGTGTTAAAGGGAAGAGAACATGTGGTCCTAGCAATGTGAAAGGGAAGAAATCAAGAGTGGATCTGCAGTCATGCAAAATCAATTAAAACGTATTGTTGAGTTGAGCGAGATGTCTCATGCGTCTTTTGCAAGATTTGCACAAAAAGAGAGGAAACCTCGGTGTGTACCATCTATTGGTCACCAGAGCAATACTTAATTTTTAGATTTTTTGTCGATTAGGCAGGGTATCTAGCACCATACAAGGGACAAAGGTATCATTTCTGTATTCCTTTGCATTGTCCGTGATAGGTTAATATATTTTTTTATTTTAATTATGTTAAATAAGTCAACTTAACTACAGTAAATAAAATAAATAAATTATAGTAAAAAAAATCATAAATCAATACCATTCCGAACACCTACTATTACTATATTTATTAGAGTGGGGTCCCATCACGTATACTAGTACTGTAGTGCAAATGGATTACTAGCTAGCACGAGCAGTAGTAGATAATAAATGGGTTAATTTTGCAAGGCAAGAGGGAGTAAGATGGATGATTACGGCCAGATCCAGCCTAACGTGCTCGTCAGACTAGTATAATACGGTTGCCACTAATTTACGGCCTTACAGGGTTCTGTGGTGTGCTCCGTACTAATCCACTCGTGGATTCCAAGGCATCTCCAAACTTTTGAGTCAAGGGATGTTTAATTGGGTCTAATAAATTATAGATTATAGTTTATTTTTATTATACCTGATTTACTTTATATTATAACTAAAAATAGCTTATTTAGTATAATTAAATTTAAAAATAGAAAAAACATATTAACCTATTACATATAATACAAAGGAATAAGAAAAAAAATTAAAAAAGGAAAAATCAAAAATATAATAAAATTTAGAAATAATAAAAATAAATTAAAAGTCACATATTGAAACCGAAATAAGCGAGCTCCAAATCAAATGCATCGAATGCAAGCAGGTCCCGTATGAGCATGCATGTTAATGCAGACAAAGGTGTCAGTAATTTAACCTAAACCTGCTTCGAGGGCGATGCATTACTGTATTTGTCGTTTCATTTCAACTCTAACCTATTTCTTCTAATAATATTAATTCATCCATCCATAAGCTGGTGGGCTTCCTCTGACTGACACCAATGCACCCAGTTTCCTTACTTTGATGGGGCCCACCTGGCCACCTCCTTCGCCCCAGTTACTTCCACATAAAGAACAAAAATCTTCATTACAGAAAATAAAACAGAGAACACTGCTCACCCAATGCATATTTAACCCATTGGAGTAATAATAGAGTCTCTTCCTCTCCCAAAAAAAATCCATATAACATCTTAAATTTTATTTAAAAGTCTATCTAATATTTTAAACTATAAAATCAGACATTTAACCTTTCGAACTTTGATAACGCTCGGTTCGACGTTGGTTTATAACTTATTTTTACTATATCTAAATTGACTTATTTAGTATAATTAAGTTAAAAAAATTAAAAATAGAAAAATATATTAGCCCATTACGGACAAATGCAAAAGGAATACGAAAAAAAGAATAGACAAACAAGCCCAAAAATCTTAAAAAATCAGAAAAATGAAATTACTGAATAGTGAAAAAAAAGCAGAAACTGATTTTAAACTGTTTTTCATGACGATATTACCCACATGACATGATAAATGAGCAGTTTTAACACGTAGTTTGACATACTGATCAAGTTAGATCAATGATATTTGAAGCCCACAAGAGCCTCTATTCCTCCAAGCTTCTAGCTGTGTTTCCATAACTCAGTGCCTTTTGTAGTTCCCTTCCTCTATATTTCGATTTAAGAAAGAAGGCCCTATGAGTCTCACATATTATTCACCTAAATTTGACTAGCATGTCATTCTATGTGGTAAAATTGTTTACTCATTGTGCCATGCGGACAATACCACTATCCGAAATATGGTTAAAGTGTTATTTCAACTGAATTACAAAGTTTGGAATCAAATATTTGGTTTTATAGTTTAGGGTGTTGGACGAATTTTTGAGTAAAGTTTAATATGTTATATGGACTATTTAAAAAAACAATGGAATCTCTTGCTACAATATATTGCTAAGTTATTGCTACGTAGCAAAAGTTATTGCTACAATATATACTGCCAAGGTCCAAGGACGTGGACTACGGCGAGTAGAGTAGTAGCAAATTGGCAACGCAGTAGTTTAGGGGGTGCTCGTTTTAGCGATGATTTTTAATTTTTTGTTAAAATTTTACTGTAACTGATTTTTTTTACTATAGCTGATTTGGTTTTTTGGACATAATTAATTTAAAAAAAATATAAAAATAGAAAAAAACATATTAACCCATTAGAGACAATACAAAGGAACACGGGAAAAAAAAGAAAATACAAAAAGTCTAAAATATCTAAAAATTCAGAAAAAGACGAAATACTGAATAGTGAAAAAGAGCAAAAGCTAGAAGTAGAAGTCGAAAAAAAGCCGAAACGAGTGGAAAGATGTACCGTATGTTTGAACCGATCGAGTTGGTGACTAGAGAGAGAGTATTTTATTTTTTTAAAAAAGAGAGTTTTTCATGGAGACATGAACTGTAGCTCTTGCATTCATCAACGGTTGATCAGCTGCCACGCCAACACAAGTACCCTTTTTGTAACATGGATCGTGGATGACCCCGAGATGGATGATCCTACGGAGGCATATTCTTTCTGACTGTGATTAATAGTTTTTCACTCTATTTGATAATTTATATTTTTAAGACAACAGTGAACAGTGAATACATTAATGTGAATAGTGTATATGGTTTTAAACTCAGAAAGCTAATTAAAGAATTTTTTTAAAAATTACTATATTTATTTTAACTTTCAAAGAAAGCAAATATCAAGAAGATAAGAGATCAAAGAAACTTGGCCAAAATTTCTCCTTACAGTGGAGTATATATGGTCAAGATTATACCTATGACCACATATAAGATAGCTTTTAACCTCGATATATATTGAACCGAAAATGAACATTCGAGACTCGAGATCAAACTCCAGCGCATGGATTAACTAATTTCCCCTTGTACTAAGTTGTAACTGTAGTCATGGCCTCATGGGAGACAGTAGTATAATATGTTGCACAGTCTTTGGCCTCTAAATTTTCGGCACATTTAATAGCTAGGCATGATGATGAGAAACATGCATGGATGGGTGGTGGATCCCTCGCTAGCAGCTTCATGGATCCCCAATTTTGCCTGCCCGCCTAGCTATCTCAGGTCGATTGACACATGTAGTACTAGTACTATAAGTAGTGATGCTGTATAATAATTTTTTATTCGTTATGTTATTATATTTTTTAAATATACTCTTTAACTATAGAGAAATTTTTTATAGAATAGTCATAAGTCTTACTCCGAATCGGTATAAAAATTTATATATCTTTTTTTTATATGATCACATGAGAGTCTTGAGTACTTTTCTTCGAATCCAAAAAATCATATGTAAAATCAATATTAAAACATCAATAAGTAACATTGATGATTTGGCATTGCATTTGCATTGAATTGGATACTCGTCCCTAAGCTAGCACGATACATTGCATGCATGATCGATGAATCAACAAGAAACATGGAATGGATAGTGGGCCGTGGAATGATCCGACCAGATCATCAGGTTAACCACGTCTCACCAAGCTATAGTCTAAAGACAAAATTAAAAGCCAAAAAAAAATATAACTTTAGTTTTTGATTTATTAGAGAGTCCAAATGAATGGAGTGGTATTTTGAGGTGCTCGTTTTAGCGATGTCTTCTGACTTTTGGCTGAAATTTCACTGTAACTGTCTTTTTTTTTACTGTAGCTGATTTGGCTTTTTGGACATAATTAATTTTTTTTTAAAAATATAAAAATAGAAAAACATGTTAACCCATTAGGAACAATATAAAGGAACACGAGAAAAAAAAGAAAATACAAAAAAGTCTAAAATATCTAAAAAAATTTAGAAAAAGATGAAATACTGAATAGTGAAAAAAAGTAGAAGATAAAAGTAGAAGCCAAAATGAGTGGGGCATTTAAGATCAGATTCTCTAAATGACTTATTAAGTTCAAAATTATATATTATATATACGTTAATAGATCTATTATTCACCATTGTGTTAAAAATATAAATAAAAGCTATTGACCATAGCTAAAAAAGCCTACATTGCAATCGAAAGAATAGGTCACGGTCTTGCATTCGCTGGGTGCAGCGTGTGCTGTTGCTATTACCAGTACTGAACACTTTCCCTTCCGTTTTTCGTCCATCAAATCGAACTGCGCGTGCAGGCATCACTCGCTAGCTTTTCATCCCCTTTCAACCATCACGCTGCTCGCATTCTTCTTCTTTCCTTTCCTTGGAAAAGATTTATTATGTAACGGTTACATAAATAAGTTTGTGTAACGAGTCGATTAGCGTACGACACAAGGCAAACAAACTATAGCACTACTATATCACATATTAAAAATCCTAGAATGTAAAAATAATTTTCCGTATGAGCTACAGTACTTACATACCACGTGTCACCATCCCGTTGGCTCATGACATAACTCAATTTGGTGCCACCGTTGGCATACCTCAATTTTGATATTTTTAGGTCGAAAGTTATTTAGAACATCTTGATTTCTAATTTATTTTTTTTATCTTTTTTGATTTTGCCTTTTTCTATCTTTCTATCGTTCATGGAGATATAACGGTGTTTTCATTTTTTTCTACATATTTCTTTTCGTTGAGTGACTTGAAAAAAACAAACAGTTACTAATAGTTTAGTTTTAGCTTTAAATCAGAAACCGCAGCTAACATCAGATCGGAGCGGTCCCGTCAAATCTCACTCGACTCGACTCGACTCATCTGTGCCAAATTTGCCATGCACGGAAGACAGATGATCCGGTCCGTCCGGATCGCGTGATGATTGAGCACACATGTGCGTACGTCTGCCGAGACCAGCAGGGAAGCAAGCGAGCGCTGCGCGCGGGTGAGCAAGATCCGCGTCCTCGCCTGGCACCGACAGCCGTCGTCCATCGCGCCTACAGGCAGCACACAGGTCACGCAAAGATAAACGCCGAGTGCACGGCCCATCCGTCCGTCCGTCCGTCCCCTGTGATATTCTGATGATCTTCCAGAACCTTCTAGGATCAGCCAGCTGTGACATGCGACGCATCCATTCATCAAGATTCGTGCAGGGCAATTATCGCCTCCATCGATCCTCCGCTGCTGCGGTCAAGATCGATGCGGTGCCAGATGAGAACGATGGCGTGTTGTTCACATCTCGATCGGCGAAGAGCAGCTGTTCTCCAGCATGGGCTCGTCGGCAGCACGGCACCAGCAAACAATAAGTAGAGGCCACAGACAGAGACACGAGCACAGAGTCCACGCCGTTGCCACTGATGCCAACGTACACGCATACCATGCTGTTGCAACAAAGGTACTTAGCCACTAGCTTCGTTGAAGAGATGAAGACCCCGTTATTTTGGTTACTTTGGCTTGCTACTCTTAGGGGGTGATCGTTTCGACTTTTTTTCGGCAAATTTCTAATTTGGTTTTTTCACTATTCACTACACTATCAAAATAACATGTTAATGTTTTTCACAATACAAAGGAACACGGAAAAATGTTTTTATCTAAAAATTCAAAAAGATGAAAAGTCATCGCTATTCCGATCACCCCCTTAGCTTTGGTACTTTGCAATAGTAAATAGTTTTTAAATAGAATGTCTTTTTAGCATAAGATCTACTACATGTTAGATACTGTACTGACTTTAGTTATACTAGTTAAAATTATATATGACTATATCTTCATATTCTCTTTCACAAGTATCTAGAATTTAAAATTTAAAATTATAAATTATAAACCACAGTCGAAAATAACAAATCCGAAATAATTGTGTCGGCCGATGTGTATCTGGATGCTGCTGCAGAAGTCACAGGATGCTTGCTTACCAAGAAGCAATGAGAGTCTGAGAGGGCAAGAACAGAAAATATTCATGTCTTCCAACTGATCAATGATCTGCACGCACTGCATGTGGGTGTACTGTACCGTACAAACCATACAGCTATGTGTACTGGGAGTACTGCACATCTCCTGCAAAAGGCGACGCTACCTTCCGGCCTTCAAGATTCCGTCTGCTCTCTTTTCTCTAGGAGTGCAATGACCGGTCATTCTGCGTTGTTGCATTTTTCTGCTTCATAGGTTGCAATTGATCCATCCTTGATTCTCCAGCCAGGACAAATGCTAAACTTTCAGACAAGGCTGAACAAGTTTGGAAAGGACATGCATATGCAGTAGTGGGGGGCGTTCTTGTTCTGTTGCATCACTTGGCCCCTGCTTACAGTTATGGAAATTTTCCCATCAGTCCCTCGGGATTTTTTTTTGCAGATATGGTATTGGAATCATGTTTTTGCATAATTAGTCCTCTCCTGATCGTGAAATCACCGGCGGCTGATATGTGGCAATTCTACGACCAAGGAGCGTGGGATTTTGCCTACCCTGGCGCTTGGAGCGGGGCTATCCGGGAGCTACGATGGGGGTCGGCGTCACGCTCGGGCACCGCAGAAATCGGCTATTTCCGCGCCCCCACCGTAGCCCTCGGGTGGGCCTCGTCCCACGCCGTGCGCTGGGGGAGGTAAAATCCCACGCTCCCCAGCTGCAGAATTGCCACGTGTCAGCCGCCAGTGATTCCGCAGTTAGGAGGGGGCTAATTAAGCAAAAACGTGCCCCCCGGTGCCATATCTGCAAAAAAGGGCCCCCATGGGCCAGATGGGCAAAGATTTCACAGTTATGCTCCATATTCAGCAATTACAATGGCTTGTGCATGCTGGAGTAGCTCTTGTTCTCAGGGGTGGACCCTTCCTTAAGTCGAGCTTGAGCAGCCACCACCCGAGCTCCGTCGTCGGTCGGAACCCCCCCCCCCCGCGCGCGCGTGTGCACGCGCCGGCGGCCCCTCTTCTAGAGCTAGCCAAGAACGACGACAGACAATGAGCACCAAGTACTAGCGCACAAGTAGAAGATGCAACTTGCGCATGGGCTTCTGTGACTTTGGTCTAGCCCAGGAGGATAGCGACCCAGGAGCCCAGGGTCACACTGCACATAAGTAGATGTGACTTGTGAGCAAGCAGAGCCAAAAATCAAGAGGCTAACCCTAGAGAGCGCGCAATGGCCAAGGTGGGCATGCGGCGCCTGGCAACGGGTGGCCAGGTGCGGTGGGGGCATGGCACGACGGCCAACGAGGCGCATCTTGCCTTACCATAGCCGGTTGCCATCATTGGCTCTTCTGGTCGACTGGTTGAGACCAAGCCACTCCACCTCCGCTCCAACCCAGTCGTTGATGCTAGTCGGGGGGCACATCCTGCCTTGCTACAGCCAGTTGCCAGCGTCGGGCTCTTCCGGTCGGGACTGAGCTACTCAATGTCTCCATCTCTGCCTCCTCCGCCTCGCCGCTAGTGCCAAAGATCCAACAAGGCTAGTAGTTCCCTCATTGGTAAGCCCCATCCTTCGCCTTTCAATCCATAGTTTGTGGCTATGTGTTGCGAGCAAGCGAAGGTAGATGCGAGATTGGAGGGTTCCATCTTACTCTTATGCACGACGAGTTTGGAGAGATTACTTGCCAAAATACTTGTTAGCAGGAAAGAATCAGTGAGATTAGAAGTAGAAAGTGGAATTATGGATACATCATATAGAAGTATTGAATTATTTGGTTACAAGTAATTTCAGTTTTATCCATTAGTCCCCTCAATTTTTTTCAAGGCGGTGTGGTCAGAGACATCTACACCATCGGAATTAGTTTCATGTGTTTTACTTCAATTGCTAGATGAGCTACTTGGACAATTACATACTATCATGTGGTCAATCTTGAGATAAAAAAATTGGCCTTATTTAGTTATATTCCTTGTACTTTGTTGGAAAGACTAATAGAGGCATGATGTAATGCGTTCTTTGGATAGATCATATCTTTGTCTAGATAATACAGAAGGACGTTAATTTGTTTCAAAAGGTTGCCTATAGGATATAAGTAAATGCAAACGCGAAATGAGTTGGGTTGCCTATAGGATATAAATAAATGCAAACTTGAAAGGAGTTGGTTGTATCTCAGCTAAAGTGAATGTTTTCTATTTTTGAACTCAACTATTTATTAGAACTGGCAGTAAGACTACTATGTCGATCAATTCTCAAGTTGTCTCTATGTTGAGTACAAGAGCAAAGGCATTGATGTACAATGCTAGGTACGAACCAATAACTCTTGTTGATTACTGCATTTCACCTAATTGCTCAATTTTTCGTCTTCTTAATGTTTCTTTTTTATATAACTAAAGCATTAACTTTTTAATATTCCCTTCTGTCTACTAGCCAATTTTTGGTTGATCTCATGTGACCCTTCCAAATTCTCTAGCATGGAGGATTGTTGTATTTCATTGATCTCCTTTTGGTGTTAATCTCATCATTTATAGTTCTGTATGCCAAGGAAGGCCAATAGTTAGCAGAATGAGTACTTAGGTAGTAGTTAGGAAAGATAGTAACAAAAACATAAAATCTCAGAGAATGAAAATACCTCGTTATCCTAGACGTACTTAGTTATTTAGTGGTTTGTCTTCTCTTTTTTATCATATCGTGACACTACTGATCCATCCATCTTTCATAATTGACATGTTGCTTCTTCTTAGACTCATCTTTTGTTCACACTATTATATTCAATAACTTAATGGCAAACTATGGACTAAGCTTCATTAGTAAGGTATTTTTCAATGTCTTACCACTATCTTTACATATTTGCATATGAAATATAGTTGTTGCTTTCATTTGGTGTCATGTACTTTTATTAGTGTGATTACAACGTAGCTTCAACATGGATTGTTTTGCTTTTGGGTAATAGTGGTGGTTGCTTCATGCTTGCGTTCCGCCATACCTATATTTTGTTCTTGGGTATACCACTGCTTGTTCTGTTGCTTCAAGGACATCCAGTTGTTGTAATGTAAGTAGCAGAATATGATAGTGACAAATGGGGTGATGTAGGATCGGGTATGGTAAGTCAAAGAGGGTGAATGCCATGTTAAAATCTTCTCCCTGGTATTAGCAACACAATGAAGGGGAAAACACAATAGTCACAAGCTCCACCAAAGCTAAGAGACAAAGATCAACAACCCATAAGAGACTTTGCAGTCTCACTAGTCTAACTGCAGGATGAAGGACGATCAAACCACCCTCTTGGTCTGACTGGGCCTAGCGATCTGATCGCTCGCCTAGCAGAGGCAAAAATCAGCACGACTCATGATTAAGTAAATGACTAACTCCTAAATCACTAATCCAAATAGGATAAAACTTGGTACAAATCCTTTCTAGAATGTTAGAAACTTATTCTGCTCAAGTTTATGCTAGTATCGGGTTTTACATGTAGAATCGATGTCGTTTGTATAAGCGCATATGTATCGCTATACTGTATTGAGTCGGGTTGACGCTTGTATAGGTGGAGGTCCTAGTTCTGAGCCATCCACGCATCGTTCTCGTGGCCAACCAGACAAGTGCATGGTAGCGTCGTAGATGATAATTGTTGTGAAATATGTGATGTTTATGTTATGAGATGCTATATAGTGGATGATGACAATGATGTTGGAGCAGGTAAGCAACAAAGCTTACCTGTTAATGATGATATTGATGAGTAAGGTTATGACATTGGATATACGTATTTGCATCATATGCACTTATGTGATGAGAAATGGGATTTATCGTGGGTGGATCTGTAAGACCATTTTGGTAGGCCTCCATGGGAGTAGAGAGATTCTCGTGCCGACGAGGACGGGCCCATGATAGGGTGAACATTGACTAATGTTCACTCAAGTTATACTGATATATGCAATGAGATTAGCAAATAAGCATGTAGAGTAGTATGGCATTGCACTAATGAAATGACAATGATGAGACATGAGAATGATGGTATGAATATGATAATATATGTGGAGTATGACATGGCAGAAAAATTGCTTATGTGTTTGGTAGCTTTTATCGTTTTATTATGTGCTTGTTGACATTATTATAAAAGAGACTATACTGGACTTCTACACCACAAACGGTTCAGACGGAACCATCTATACTATAATTATTACAGACGGTTCATACAAATAACCGTCTATGATATTTTCATAGACGGTTATTCATACGAACCATTTGTGATAATGTAAGTCATCACAGACGGTTCCTATTAATAACCATTTGTGATAATTCACAGATAGTTATTTATATAAATCATTTGTAATAATGGTAGACATCACAGACGGTTATTTATACAAACCGTCTATGATAATGGCAGACATCACAGACGGTTTGTATACATAACTGTCTATGATAATTCACAGATGGTTATTTATACAAACTGTCTGTGATAATGGCAGACATCACAGATGGTTTGTATAAATAATCGTCTGTGCTAGTGAAAACATACTACTTGTAGATCAAGTTGTTTTTGATGATTAGAGGTTAGTATATATAGAGAGATGATAGCTATGTTTTTAGATTTAGCTACGTACCTAGATTTAGAGAGATGATAGTTTGCTCCAATTTAAGAGTGGGTTAGTATTCCTAGTTTACTTCAATATATTCTTACTTGATATATATATATATATATATATATATATATATATATATATATATATATATATATATATATATATATATATATATATATATATATATATCTTGTTTCATGAATACACGAGTAGCTAGTTAATTTAGATATGGATAATTTATTATAAGGTGAATGACAATTATGTTTGTAAGTAGCTAGACTGGTTAGCTATAATAGTATTAATAATCCAATTTGGCACTAGCTAATTTGTTACATGTATATCATAGATGGACCGAAACAGGATGTATGTTGAGAAATATGTGAGTGAGGAGTACATTAATAGTGTGTTTGCTTTTAGAAGAGCGGCCGAGTAGGATATGTTGAAGAAGGGGATAGAATATATATACTGTCCATACGTTGATTGCTATAATCTTAAGATGTTTACTAACTTAACGTAGATCAAAGTTCATTTAATTCGAAGGGGTTTCAAAAAGGGGTATATATGTTGGACCAGTTATAGTGAAGAGAAGATTATATATGAAGGTAGTTATAACATCGTCGAGGGAGACAACGATATGCCGATTGTGGACTGTGCTTTCGATGAGGATAGGTTGCAGGATGACAATTTGGATCAGATGTTACGTGATGCAGAAGGGACTATAGTGAGAGAGAGTTTGGTAAATATAAGTTCAAGTTTCATTATGTTGATTTTGGTGATAATGACAAATACTATTGTGAGACTAATATGCTTATTAGTAATAATATTGTCTAATTTCTTTTGGATGTGATAAATGATAAATGATTTCTGAGACTAATGTGTTTAATTGATTATGATATGGTTTAGTCTCATTTGGATGAAATGGTGAAATCTAAGGGGTATGCATTCGATACTTACATTTATAAATATTTTTGTGCATTCCTCGGATACAAAATATAGATTAACTCGTCCAAAAATCTAGGCTGAATATGTGCATATGTTTTCATGAGATATTCTTATATGCACAAAGTTTGAGGAAATTCACTTTATGTTTTGTGATTTCATTAGTATTGATTTATATTTATTTTTCTACATATATTGGGATCTCTACATTAAAATATATCATTTGAGTATATAAAACTTATATAGTTCATATATACTCACATTAAATCATATTACTTTATACTTAATTATTTGTGTATGGGACTAACATGATTATCAAGTGTGTGAAAGGTTTAGTCCCGGATTTTGTTTGACGAGTTGGAGATGCATGATAAGATTGATAAGAAGATCAACATGCCTCGAGACGAAGGTCATGCATGCATTTGAATTTAAGGTCCAAAACAAACTGTGCTCTCTCAAAAAAAATCGAAAGTACCGCAGTGTTAAAAGCAGAACCACCGGAGTGCGGTAGTACCGCTATGTAAAGTGCAGAATTATCGGACCACGGTAGTATCGAATTTTAGCGGTACGTTTTTCTAGAGAGCACCCCTGCTGGAGACTTAGACTCACTGAAAATGGTAGTCCTGTTGAATAGGCGGAACTACCGTAACTCTTGAGCGGTACTACCAGAGAGCGGAACTACCGGACTTATAACGGCGATAGTACTACACTTTAAGTTTAAAGTTTTATATTCAATTATTTGCAATTGTGGTGGTTATCATCAGTTAGCAAAGAGAAGATTGAAGAATCTAGACATACCATTATGAGTTAATGATATATTTTGGTAATTAATGATAATCAAATTATGGTACTAATATTTTTTATGAGTTAGATGAGTAGGTTATGTTTCAAGATGATGAAGATTTTAGATGGCTTTATATGTTGAAGATCATCAAGTAAAGGTTCGGGATGAAAAATGGCTTTATGAGTTGAAGGCTATCAAAAAGAGGATACATCATGTGTTGAGCATATCAAGATCTCGAAAAGGAGATGATCATGAGTTTTTCATCAAGTCAAGAGAAGACAATGACATATACTTGAAGTGAGGATGTGCATCATCAAGCTTCAAAGGGATGCTCAAGGCAAAGGTATGACTAGTTAGAGCTAAGGATGTGTTGCCAGTCTTTTACCGGTCTTGGTATTTGGTTGGAAGGCCGGATTGGTAGTATAGGTTTGTCGTAATATTAAGAGGGGTCTTGTCTAGTAGTTTGAGTCTCATTATGTATTGATAGCTCAATCTTGCTTACTCTAGCTCAATGGCATGATGCTATTATTTACGAATGTGTTTTATGAATAGTTAAAGCTCATGCATCTAATCCTTGCAACATGTGATTATACTTTGTAAACGTGTTTTTGCAAATGGTTGAAGTCCATGTACCTTTTCCTTGTTGTATGATCTAAATTTGCAAATGTATTTTGCAAATTGTTAGAGGTCATACATTATCTCTTGGCATGGTCTAAAATTATGTATTATTGTTTTCCTTGAACTTAGACCATGATAGGGATTCCTTGGATCTCTTATGATTTCTGCATTGATCTAATTTGTTTTAGATTATGCAAATAGATGGGTTGTGTATCCCTCTGAATAAGCTTTCTATAGAGCCCAAGATTACTTAATTTCAACATCGGAGTTAAAAGTTATGACCGTTTTCCCGAGTGTCATCTATGCTGAAAAACAGAAGTGCGGTAGTTCCGCAAATATAATTGCGGTAGTTTCGCACTGTGGTAGTACCGCATTTTACACGACGGTAGTACCGCAAATGCTGAGTAACGGCTATTTTTCTAGCCGTTAGAGTGAAGTGCGGTAGTTCCGCATTTATAATGGCGGTAGTTACGATTTTTCTGATTTTTTTAGGGGTTTGGCTTTAATGGCTAATTTTTGTGTGTAGGGTACAAATTCCCACTTGTGGCCGGTTAGAGAGCAATTTTTTGCACCTTATTTCACTCTCTTGAGCTAGTGTAAGCCTCTCCATTCAAATGTGCATGTGTTGCACCTTGTGAGTAAGAAGAGAGGTCTCTAGTTGCATATGTTGCATCTAGAGGTGGATTTTGCATCCGTTTGAGCTTGTGCATTTGTTGAACGTGGTGGGGGTGAAGCGAGGGGCTTGACTTATTACTCTTGGAGTTTGTTGACTCCTCGATGGCGTTGGAGGCGTCGTGCACGTGATTTTCTCAAAGAATGTTGTGAGAAGACCCGGCGTATTGTGATGGTTGGAGCTCACCTACCCGGAGCGGAAAAGAGTTACCACTAGTGGATTTGAAGTGGAAGGCTGAATTCATGGAGCCGGTCCAATTTATTTAGGCTTAACTTAACGTGGATTAAGAGGGACCGGCAAGTCTCCGAACACTACGGTAAAACATCGTATGTCAATTGTGGTTTATTCTTGTGTGATCTATTTATATTTAAGTAATTTATTTTCATAGAATTATTGATTACTTGTTATCCTAGGATTGCAAACCTTTGACGTAGACTTAGATCATTTGTACACTTAGGTGAACCTAGTTGATTTAGACCTTGTTTGTACTAAACAGAATTGATTTACACTTCCGCACTATATATTTGGTTTAGCCAAATTGAAATTATTTTTAATTGAAAGAGAATTTTTAATACCGCCTATTCACCCCTCTCTAGTCGGTCTCCTAGATCCTATAGTAAATTCGATGACTTGATGGAGGACTAAGAGAAACATTTATTCTCAGGCTGCAAGCTACAATATACAAGGTTATCATCCGTTCTTGAACTGCTGAAATTGAAGACAAGTAATGCTTGGTCCAGCAAGAGTTTCACAGCATTGTTAGGTTTCCCAGTGAACATTTTTTAGAGGGAAATGTGTTGCTGAGAACCATCTAACAAGCCAAGAAGATTCTTTGTCCATTGGGAATAAAAGTAGAAAAAATATATGGATATTCGAATGATTGTATCATCTACCGTAAAGAATATGTAAGCTTATATGTTTATCCGATGTGCAAAGTTCTCGATAGAAATGTAAAAATGACTCCGATGACGGGGAGGGTATTGAGGTGAAGTAAGAACCTCCTGCTAAGATGTTGTGATATCTGCCTATTATTCCTGTTTGAAACGTTTATTTACAAACCGAAAGGATGTAAGATTGCTACGTTGGCTCTCGAGCAGCGTAAGAAATATGGAATGATAAGACACGCTGCTGATTCTGCCCAGTGGAGGAACATCGATAGGGTATTTGTAGGCTTCGGTGCGAAACCGAGAAATATATGGTTTGGGTTGAGTACAGATGGAATGAATCCTTTCGGTAACATAAACAACCGACATAGCACTTGGTCGTCTATGATGTGTGTGTGTATATATATATCATAGATGGTTTTTAAAATAAATCGTCTGTGATATTTCTGCTATCATAGATGATTTATTTAAAAAAATTATCTAAGATATGTCCGCTATCACAGACAGTTAATATAAAAAAATCGTCTGTATTTTAATCTATCACAGATGGTTTAAGAGCCGTTTATGATAATCACATATTATCACTGACACATAAATTTAGACAGATTCGAAAAATGTCTGTGATGACGATTTTGATCCATCTATGATGATCCTTTCTGTAGTAGTGTGAGTCTCCGGATTTACCCTTTGTTGTTTTTTGGGTGACCTTTGAGGACATCATGCACGGGCGGGTGTAGCACATGTATAAATTTACGTACAAGCTACACTTTGCGTATCAATTTTTGTTAGTATGTTTTGACCCTACTGGTATGCTAGAGTAGTTAGTGTTAAATTGGTATGATATTAACCTAGTCACTGCAATGTAAATAAAGTAGTGGTTGCTTAAAATTATGAGCGGTGTTTGAAAATAGTAAAATTATGTAATAGTGGTAGTATTCTAGGCTCAGAGGATGGACAGAATGTTACATTTTTATGCCAACATCGTTGTATCCTCGAACTCCCTTAAATTGAACACTCGTGGATCGGATCTTTGATCTTTTCTTGGTGATCATTGTGCTCCAGCAATCTTGGGGGAAGAATTGCACTTTGTGGCCAAATTTGTCTTGCAGCTACCGATGATTGTGATCTCGGCAATCCATCTCTAATCACGCAGACAACTCTTGCATATTTTTTCCTTTCGCTATAATATGGAGGGTTCTTTTGCAAAACATGTTCTTGCACTGTTCCACGCGCTTTACCTGTTTAGCAGCGACAAATTCGCGCGATCATGCGGGCGACCGTTGAAACTACAACCTAAAAGAAAATTGAAACAAATGAGAAGACTTTTTGCAAAGGCCAAATGCCGTATCCATCTCTAACCTAAACTCGCATTAAACCTCCTCTCCTTCCTGCTCATGAATCAGTGCCTTAATTAGGATCAGATTTGGGACATACATTTCAACAAGCGAACGCTGTGGTTTCTAACTCGGTTCATTTCCTTGTTCTTGTTGTTCTTCTGTGTCTCTGTCAAATAAAGGAATTATTATTGCTCGCACTTTCTTTATGAATTGGCTTTCGTCTTTGGATCTGGACGATGACGACGGACAGCTCCGGCTCCCGGAGGCTCTTGCCAGGCCGTCAGAATTCCCATCAGGTTCGTTTCGTTTATATTTGCTGTGTAATTTTCACCACAAATCAAATCAAGAATCATTTTGGTGTTAGCTTTGTTGCTTGCCTTGCCTGAGAATAAATTAAGCGATCGGCGTATTAACCATGAATTCTTATGTAGTTAGATTTTCTGAACCATAATGGGGATTTTAATCATAAACTATGTTTTTCATCACAATATATGCATTCTTAAAAATCTTCACTTTTATCTGTTGATTTTTTTACGACGATTTTGCTTGCCAACCACATGGCTTGCGATGCTGCCAATTGTCCAATGCCCGTTTATTCTTAATATGTTTGGTCAACTTTGCCCCGGTCTCACTACTACAGAAACACTATTAGTAAACGCAACATTAAAGACGATTTTACGAAACCGCTTATGTAGGGTTAATATCACAGACTATTTTTGGCAAGAACCGTCTGTGATACTAGAAGTATCACAAACAGTTTTTATTAAAAACCGTCTACGATAATCCGGTATATATTACTTGCGCCGCTTAGATCTGCGTTTGTCTTCAGTTCGATCCAGATCTAGGCGCTCGCCTCCTCCTCCGCTCAAGCCTGGTGACCCTCCTCCTCCCTCGAGCCGTCACCGACTTCCCCGAGCCCGGTGCCCTCCTCCTCCCTCGAGCCGTCACCGACTTCCCCGAGCCCAGCGCCCTCCTCCTCCCCCGAGCCTGGTGCCCTCCTCCCTCCTTGAGTTGCCGCCGACTTCGTCGACTCCGGCGAGCTCGGCGCCCTCCTCCCCCGTAAGGTGAAGAAGATATGTGATGATGTGAAGAAGATCTTTCATATTTTATATAGAATTAATATTGTTGTTCATATAAACTAATTATTATTTCATATAGAATAATTAAGATCTTTTGTTCAAGTTTATGTAGATGTTTCATGTTTCTGTAGATGCATGTTTATGTAGATTTATGATGATCTGTTATTCATATTTCATGTAAATATTTCTGTTATTTCATATCATTTCATATTGAAAACGACGATGCATGTTCAATGGGAATAGTTTACGGCGATGAAGATGGTCGAAAATTTTAAAAGTGTTGAGTGTAGAATCTTCCCAAGGATCATTCTAGGCAAGTAGGGTCAAAAATTTTATGAAATACTTCAAAGATATCATTATACATGATAACTTTTAAGTGCAAATGCAATCGCTATCTTTTTATTGGTATAGGTATCTATCACTTTGGAATTGAGATCTCACGAAATGAACAGATCCATAATCGACGAACTTGTCAGACTGCACAAGCAATACTTGGATAGGCGATTGCCTATTTATGATGGAAGAAAAGTCATGTTACCTTTTAAGTGCAAATGCAATCGCTATCTTTTTTTTGGTCTATCACTCCGGAGTCGAGGTCTCGCGAAAGGAATAGATCCATAATCAACGACTTGTCAGGCTGCACAAACAATACTTGGATGGGCGATTGCCTATTTATGATGGAAAAAAGGCATGTTACCTTCTAAGTACAAATGCAATCGCGATATTTTTTTTGGTCTATCACTCCGGAATCGAGGTATTGTGAAAGGAACAGATCCATAATCAACGACTTGTCAGGCTGCATAAGCAATACTTAGATGGACGATTACCTATTTATGAAGGAAGAAAAGACATGTTTGGGATAAGATTGACCTTAATTGTAGATGTGTATTTGTTAGTGGATATTTTATTTTATTTCAATTAATTGATTTGCGAAATGGATGTTTTTGTTACTGAAATGAATTGAGATGTAAATTGGATGTATACATATATATATTGATCTGCTTGTTTCAGAGATTAACCAATAAACAGAAATATATTTAGGAGAAAGAAATAATATCACAGATGGTTTTAGTTACAAACTGTCTGTGATATTTAGCTATCACAGACGGTTTTTAAGAAAAATCGTCTGTGATAATCAACTATCACAGATGGTTTTTAAAATCGGACGGTTTTCGAGCCGTCTATAATGACCTCATATCATTACTGACCTATCAATTCAGATGGTTCACGCAACTGTCTGTGATGACGTTTTTCAATCGTCTGTGATAATGTTTTGTATAGTAGTATCTTCTCCAGCTAACAGGAAACAGCCAATGGTGAGGCATCGTGGCAGCCATGTCTCCCTGCAGTAAAGTATTCTTATTAGTCCAGCAAGCAACCTGCCACATAACTAGAATAAAAGAAAGAGTCAGGAAACAGCCAATGGTGAGGCATCGTGGCAGCCATGTCTCCCTGCAGTAAAGTATTCTTATTAGTCCAGCAAGCAACCTGCCACATAACTAGAATAAAAAGAAAGAGTCCTTATGAGAACTTTGGCTCTATCAAGCCTCAGTTGACTCATGTAGTATACTTCTGGGCGTCAAGAATTTTGCAGTCACTTGCATGTCAGAAACAATCCATAAATTTGGGCTGTATATTTACTGGTTGCTACTGATTCACAGATGGACAAGAGCCAGATGTCTACCAATCAAGTGAGTAATCATAATCGCTGCCGGTGCCATCTTAGATTCTTAGTGCATTCAGCATGGAGTCCCATTGACAGTACGACGCATGTTTTGCTTTGGTATCTCCATACTTATTCACTGGATTTGTTTTTGTTGATTTCCCTATAGAACAGGTCCCTCCATTGGCTGATGGAGCAGACGAATTTGAGGATGAGACGCTTGTTACCCCGGAATCACTGTCCCACAGAATTGGTGGTTTCCAAAGAAATGCATGCTCTGTGAATTGGGAGATTTTTGGTAGCTTGAAGATGGTGCTGCTCAGGTCCAAGCTTCCTCCATTGGCCGATGGAGCGCAGACGAATTTGAGGATGAGATGCTTGTTACCCCGGAATCACTGTCCCACAGAATTGGTGGTTTCCAAAGAAATGCAGGCTCTGTGAATTGGGAGATTTTTGGTAGCTTGTGTTAAGGATAGAATAGATTAGGATTAGGACTCTTATTTGTTTCCTAATATGCTACTTCCTTTTATGCTGTGTTGTATTCCTTTTGTACATCCCCTTGTACCTGTATATATATTGCCCCTTGGGCCTCATGAATAGATGCACACAATATTCATAACATGGTATCGAGCCTACCTAGGGTTTGCCTCGCTTCGCTCTTGCCGCTCCAGTGCCTCTCCCCGGCGTCGCGGCGCTCTCGCGCTCCTCTCGTCTGGCGCCGTCTCCTCACGCGCTGAGTGCTGCTGCTGCTGCTGCCGCGGCGCCGCCTCGCCGGCGACCAATCGCGCCGCCTCGCGGCAGCCACTCGCCGCCGCCAGGCGCCGCCTCGCCGGCGAGCCTACTCCGCCGCCGCTCTGCGCCTCATGTACTGATACCATGTGGCTTTTGGCGATCCTGGTCAACTACGCGACTCAAAAACATGTAGGCGCACTAAATTCCATCGACAACTCATCATTTCTAGCATTTGTTTGAGGTTTTTTTTTTGTCGCATGTTTGTGCTCTTGTCTTGACAACTTTTTAAAAACAAACGGCAGGAAATCTGCCCATTCATTAAATTTACAATTGACATTGCTGCTTTGTTTCTTTCGAAGGGTTGGGTATTTCCTCTGAGCTTGTTGGGTATTGTTCCTTTGGCTGAGCGATTGGGTTTCGCTACTGAGTAATTGTTACAATTTCCTCTCTTAGTTGATCTTATTTTAACAAATATTTGACACTTTGCTTCTTATTGCAGGCAGTTAGCACTCTTCACTGGCCCAACAGGTCTCACTCTGTTGCTCTTCTTTGAGACATGGCTTTGTGTACAGCTGCACTGTTGTTGACTTGGCCAATTTCGTGTGCAGTTGGGGTCCTTCAGAATGCTACATTTGGCAATGCAACGGAGTTGATTATATCTATCCATGCGCTAAGGAGCGGAAAGTTACGGGTTGTTCAGCAATCTCTGCTAGGATCAATCCTGTCAAACTTGCTTCTGGTTCTCGGTTGTGCATTCTTCAGTGGAGGGCTCGCCTGCGGCAAAACGGAGCAGACTTTTAGCAAGGTGACCATTCTTCTGTGTTACAAATTTGCATGATACAGACAGACCGCTGATTCTGGGTTGTTGTCAGGCAGATGCAGTGGTGAACTCTGGACTGCTGTTGATGGCAGTAATGGGGTTGCTGTCTCCTGCTGTGCTGCATTACACTCATTCAGAAGTCCACTTTGGCAAGTCAGAACTAGCGTTGTCAAGGTTCAGCAGCTGCATCATGCTTGTTGCTTATGCTTCTTACATTTACTTTGAGTTGTCAAACAGTGGCCGTCGTGAGGAATCTAATGAGGTAAGTATGATAGATTAGTCGTACTATTATACAGAGTTTGTGATAAATTAGTTTCACTGAACTTACTATTTCTCCATTTGTTTGCAACATTCTGAGGTACTTATCTGTATTTGAACCAGGGAAGAGGTCAGAATGAAGGGGATGATGATGAAGAAGTTCCTGAAGCTTCCAAATGGAAAGCCATTGCCTGGCTTGCAATTTTCACTGTTTGGATCTCAGTACTCTTTGACTACTTAAGTTGACGCAATTGACGTAACATTTCTCATTCATCCATTCCATGCATTTTTTTCAGCATGTGTGTTGCTACAACTTAATAGATATATGCATCTGTTCTCATGGAAACAAATTCTATGATTGTATGGATTAACCTTGCAAGTTTTTCAGGGGGCTTCCAAAGCTTGGAACATACCAATTGCATTCGTCAGTGTTGTTTTGCTTCCAATTCTGCGGAATGCTGCAGAACATGCTAGTGCTGTCATGTTTGCAATGAAAGACAAATTAGTAAGCAGCAGCTTGAAATTGTTAACAGTCTTGACTAACCTTTCGTTCACACCAATTATGTGAGCTTCTTGCATTTTTCTTGTAGGACATTTCCCTTGGAGTTGCAATAGGGTCATCGACACAGATATCCATGTTTGGGGTAGGTTGGTTCAACCGTGTGCTGCCTTGCTTCCATTCATCTGAATTTATCAGACGGGCTATGCTGCATCAAATATTGTTTTGCTGACAGAGAACTTTGCATCTCATTTTGTTGATACCATTTTGTGTAGTGATAGGATGGATAATGGGCCAGACAATGGACTTAAACTTCCATCTCTTCGAGACCACAAGCCTCTTAATACTGTACTGGTTGTCGCATTTTTGTTGCAGGTACTAAAGTCATATAAAGAGAGCATTCTTTGAAACTTACCAATTTGCTTTTGCAATATTTCTCTGTTCTATTTTTTAAACATTTTCAGAATGGTACTTCAAATTGTTTAAAAGGGTTGATGCTATTTCTTTGCTATCTGATAGTAGCTGCCAGTTTTTATGAACACGCTGATCCGAATACTGTTGGTAAGTTTCTCACTTCTGAACTTCGTTTAGTGTTTGTGCAACATGAAATTTCAGTAAATATGCATTTAAATGACAAACAAGGAGACTCTCCGTTAAAATTATTTTCATAATCTCAAACTAGAAAGCCATTAACGAAGTGAACAAGATCAATATTGTGATGGTTTTGTATAATGCATTCACATAGTGAATTCTGTCTTGCAGGTGATAAACCTCCTCGGAAATAAGAGTACCTGGATGATCAGATGGATTGTACACAAGATTTCTATCATGTGACAACATTTGCAGTCAGAACAAGAACTATTTACTGACTTCTCAGTGTTCCTTGTTAATAATATACAATGGCTAAAACTCATTCCTGCATTAATGGACATGGTCATGAGTTACATCAGAAGAAAACAACATACAAGTGCAAGTACTAATATTCTACATGGTAACAGAAGAAAAGCATTCACCATGATTGTTCATCATGGCTCCCTTTCAAGATCAACCTGAAGCTTTGCATTTCTCCTGGGAAACCTGGCTAGGGGACAAAGGTTCCACCTAGCCGGTCTGGGTTCGAGTCATCTCTCCCCTTGGTCTCTTTCCTTTACTTGCGAGTTGCATTCCATGTGGGTGTCTGAAATTTTATGCTTTGACGATGGAGCTAAAGAGGTGTCTGCTTTGATCTTGGTTTTTTCCTGAAGTGTGGATTCAGGCGATTCTCCTTCTGTTGAACTTCTCACTGAGGATAGGGAGTTTTTGGCCTTCTGTTGTTGTTCTAATATTTTCTGCAAATATCTTGCTTGCTCCTCTATGCGCATCTGTAATTGCCTTTGTACCTGATGGCCAAAAACAATGTAAACACTGATGGTAAACTGCATGTTTGTCTGAATATAGTCAGCGCTGTGATGAATAATACAGCAAACTTAGAATCTTCGTCGAACAATGACGCCATAGATTAATCAGGGCTGCTGCAAACTTCTAAAGATAAATCTTAGGATGCATCTAAACATACAATGTCACTTTAAATAATTTATCCACCATTAGACTAAAAAATACTGCTCTCAAGTGTCTGATGCTTACAACCTCCAAAAGAAGAAGTGTCTGATGCTTACCTCTAATTGTTCATGAAGCTGTTTCTGAACCTCCATGTGCATCCGAAGAGCTTCTGCCATTTGGAAACTACTAAGAAATGGAAACCAATATGAATTTCAACGATCACAATGGGGGCATGCTGCACCGTGTTTGTGCTCATGCTAACACAAATAAGGATAGGAAGTCCTAGAGAAGGAGATGCTCACTTCTTTTTGCCAGGATCATTTCCGTTAGTTGCTGATTGTGCTTTCTTTTCTTCTGAAGAGGGTTTCTTGTCTAGATTGAGCATACATCAGAGCCAATAACTTCATCAGAATGGCGAGATTACAACATAAAGCAACTGCCACTATCTCAAAGAATCAGACACTAATTTCCAACTACTTAAGCTGTAGGAATTCTCTTTAGCATAAGTGTTTTACCTTCTCTTGTCTCTGGAAGATACTTTGCATGTCGATATTTCTGCATTTTGCATAGTGATGCATAAACATCATAAATAATGATTTGATATGAGAGAAAATTGACTATGCATTGAAAGACATTTCACTCAAGTACCATTTACATTTCACTCAAGTACCTGCAAATGGCTCTTTACATGATAGATGGTCAACCCTTCTACCTTCATAAGCTTCAGCACACCCTTGGGAGTTGCCTCTACAAGATATAGATCAAATGAAACATTTAAAGGATGATTTGATTTTCTGAAGAGAAAATTCTTCTGAAATGAACTAGAATGATCACCCTACTTTCTGGCCCTTCAAGCCTGTTCACAGCCTCCACAAAACTCTCATGGAGCTCCAGTGTCCACCTCAGTCTTGTTTTACTACATGCTGCAGCTCCAGATGAAGAGCGACCTGGACCCAATAGAACTTTAACCGGAGAAACTGCATTCTGCAGACCCTCCTGGTCAGAGCAAGACGGTACCGGAAGAGACGAGAGTTGTGGTGGTCTGTCGTATATGTCCTAAGCAAGAACAAATAGTAGGAAAATGACTAGCCAGAATCTGAATCTAGTCATGATAAAGACACAAATGAACATTAATTCCAATCTTTTTGTAAGTGCTGAATACTCATGAAGCAAGAGGATAAATAACCGCATAATGCAGTAAATAAGGGATCAATGATGGAACCAAGGTTCCAAATCTCGCTACCAGGTAAATCCCGCCGGGGCACCGGTTACCGGCCGGCAACAGGAAAAAACCGGTTGAATTTCACGCGTGAAAATTTGAATTTGAAATCGGTAACCAGAAAAACTGGCCGGTTACCGTAAAAAAAAAACCGGAGAAAAACCGCTAAAAATCGGTTTTTAAATTTAAAATTGAAAATTCCTAACACATTCATGACAAAAAGTATGAAGTCAAACACGGGAGATGCATGCATCTTTCTAATACATTCCATTAATGTTAAATAATGTAAACATCATTAGAGAAATTAACTTTTACATTCAAATTTTGAAAATTTCTAATACATTCATGATAAAAGGCATGAAGTCAAGCATGAGAGGTGCATGCATCTTCCTAATGTATTCCATTAGTGTTAAATAATATAAATATCATTAAGGAAACTAACTTTTATATTCAAAATTTGGAAATTCCTAATACGTTCATGGCAAAAAGCATGAAGTCAACCACGGAAAGTGCATGCATCTTTCTAATACATTCCATTAGTGTTAAACAATGTAAACATCATTAGAGAAACTAATTTTTATATTCAAAAGTTTAAATTTGAATTAAATAAAAAACCGGTGGTTTTTTCTCCGGTCGGCATAGGTAAAACCGGTTACCGCCAGGATTTAGAACCTTGGATGGAACTAACAAACTCACATCTAATCGAGGGCTCTCCTCATTGTTGGTGATGACGATTCCGAGCTGTTCAGACAAGAACTGAAACTCCATCTGCTCACTGAAAGCCATGGCATTGCTTTCTCTATGGAAGCTACCACCTGAAGCATCTCCAGAAAGGTTAAGGTAGTCCTTGAGATCATCTGAATGTTTAGCATCACCATGACCACCATTGCTGAGATCAGCACCAAAAAGCAGTGAGGAAGAACAGGATGACTGCCCTGCTGAAATCTGCTGCTGCTCACATTTAGGAGGACGGGGCAGGAAAGACAAAGCGCTGGTTTGCTGGCATGATTTGAAGTTTGTCGATGATGAGGAGTACAGGCTTGTGCAGAATGTGGAAGAATTTGACAAAATTGGATCCGCTAAGTCAGATTGCGAGATGCGAGAAAGCGACCTTTCTGAATTGGAGTCAGTACATTTCTGAAGTTCAAATGGAAGGATTTTTGGCATGCTTGATGAACGGATCAGTTCTGTCTTAATGTTTGAGGATTGGGTAATACATGATGACGGAGTATCGTTTGTTGAACCGCAATGATCAGATTTAGCATAGAGCAGTTCATGAACTGAAGGCTGTGGAGCAGTGCAGGTGTGAGCCATACATTCAATAGCAGTGAATTGTTTCACAGCAACAATACTCTGTGTGCTCATGGCGCCTCAGTTTATTGATGTCTCAGTCATTCACCACTGGGAATTGAGATGGAATTATCTCCAAGCCTGCACAGTAAATATCCAGTCAAGAACAATACAAGTTCCAAGCCCTATCAAAACATATAGTCCAAGATGTGAAATTTTGCTGGTCTTTCAAAAAAATAAAAGATGTGAAATTTTGTTCAGAAATATGGGTACAGAAGCCAATCTTGTCCAATGGACTTTATTTATGCCATCAAAAGACGTTTAACTCGGAGTAGTTTGTCAAAAGAACTAATAACTCAGATAAACTTAACTCATATGCTAATAATATTAAATACTGGACAAAGAAGATGCCCAAATGATTTAGACCCTTCAACAATAGCATGCTTTTTAATCATTATTACAGTCATGTCTGCAAGTAGTACGTAGAAAACTTCTGTTCACAAGCCAAACTCACATCAGGGGAAGGAAAACAAAGTAAAATATAAGATTCCCTTTGCAAGTTTCTTGCGGTTTCAAAGAAAAAACACATCAATCCAACCTTACAATCCTTTTTTTAATCAGGAAGAGTTATAGAGTCCACCAATACTCATGATAATTCCTACCAATGTCCAGGAAGAAAAGCAGAAATGGAAAGAACAAAATCTGAAAGAGAAACACGAAAATCTGAAAGAGAAACACGAACAAAATCACAGATGAGCATCTTACCAAATTAACACGAAAAGAAGCTCAAAACAGAATTAGTGGGCCAAAACAAGAACACAACTAGGAGTCAAGGACTGCAACTCTAAGAAGGAAGCCAAGAATCCATGTAAATGCAGATGGAAGCTCATTCTCACCTGATAATAATCCAAAAGACAAGTGGAAGTGCAAGAGATTCAGAGCCAGCAGCTGCCAATCCTCCCGAACACCCTCTCTCTCCTCTCTTCTCCTATCCAAAAGCTCTCTCTCTCTCTCTCTCTGGCTTTAAATTACTCCTACCTCTCTTGTGGCAAATGATTGTTTTGGCAGCTTGCTGCTTTAGAAATCAAATCCCTAAATTTATCATTTTTTAGTCATCGTCACATGAATATTTTTCGTCTAAGCAAAGTACTCCTAGGAGAGGTAAACTTGTAGGAGGATTGGTTATTGGTATCACCTAGACAGATAGGAATTGAAAAGAATTAAATACTTCTTGACCTGATACAGTGCACAGCACAGCCATTAATTAACTCAGGAAATTAAGGCGAAAGCAAACGAAGCCGTCGCTTGTGTGATAAAGAAATTAATGGGAGGTTGAATCTGAGCAACCTCTTGTGCTGACCAAATGTGACGCTGTGTAATTTAAGCCATGTAATAAGTTAGGATAATTGAAATGGCCTTGGCCTGTGCACGCCATAAGCATGGGTTAGCTTAAGGTGATAAAGAAATTAATGGGAGATTGAATCTGAGCAACCTCTTATGCTGTGAGAGGACATAAAAAGATGTGTGACCTTTGAGAGGCTAATCAATTATTTTGTTATTAGGGTCACAATGCATAGTTAAATTGTCGAATCTAGATCGATTGTTTTTTACATTGGATCACTACTACAAAAAGATTATACTAGATGACTACATCACAGACGGTTCATACAGAACCGCCTGTACTGTAATTATCACAGACGGTTCATACGAATAATCGTCTGCAATATTTTCACAGATAATTATTTATACGAACCGTCTATAATAATGTAAACTATCACAGGTGATTCCTATTAATAACCATCGGTGATAATTCATAGACGGTTATTTATACAAACTATCTGTGATAATGGCAGACATCACAGACGATTTGTATAAATAACGCCTATGATAGTTCATATACGGTTATTAATATAAACCGTATGATAGTTTTATATCACAGACGGTTTGTGGTTGGAACCGTCTGAGATACACCACATTATTATTATATATCTAGCGTGGTCTCGATAGATCTGTTTTCATTGTGCTGCATTGAAGGAGGCGGTCGGCTTTGGGAAGTTTGATGAAAATATACCGCTTGTAAATTGATTTGTTCTTGGTGATTAGATATTAGTATTTGCTTCTAATAACTTATATGTCTTGTATGTAATAGAGAGAAACGATAGTTAGATTTTTAGATCTAGCTACGTACCTAGCTAGGTTTAGAGGAGATGATAGTTTGCTCCAATTTAAGGATAGGCTAGTACTCCTAATTTACTTTAATATATTCTTGCGTGATATATATATATATATATATATATATATATATATATATATATATATATATATATATATATATATATATTGCTTTATGAATACGTGATTAGCTACTTAATTTAGATATGGGCATTTTATTATAAGGTGAATGATAATTATGTGTGTAAATAGCTCGGCTGATTAGCTATAGTAGCATTAATAATCCAATTTGACATTAGCTAATTTGTTACATGTGTAGCGTAGATGAACTAAAACTAGATGTACGTTGAGAACTGTATAAATGAGGAGTACATTAATGGCATGTCAGCTTTTAGAAGAGCAACGAGCAGTATATATTGAAGAAGGGGATAGAATATATGTATTGTCCATGCATCTATTACGATAATATGAAGATATTTACCAACTTGGCGTAGATCAAAACTCACTTGATTCGAAGGGTTTTAAAAGGTATAAATGTTGGACCAGTCACGGTGAAGAGAAGATTATACAGGTTACCTAGGGAAAGGAGACACAAGGAATCTAGCACCACACTGCGACATAGGACACGATTTTCGGTACCTGCTACAGCACAACAATCCTATATGACACTTCGTTATAATGTCTCTACAACTGACATATCTATGTATGTAATTCTATTTTTGCAGTGTCACCAGCAGCTATAGGACAACATATGTGGATACTATGTTTGTCGCTACATGAAGGAAATCATAGACATTAAGACGAATGATCTAGATGTTTGTTAGCCTGTCAATAATTATTTTGTGATTATATATATATATATATATATATATATATATATATATATATATATATATGCTAATGACTTAACACTACTAGCGACAGCGTGTAGAATTCGACAAAAGTACAATTAATCTTGATAAACTTGTCAAAATTCAAGGAAAGATCTTCCAATTCTTGATAGTGGAGGTCATAAATAATACTAGAGAGTTTCATCTCAGCGATGATAATTAAATATTGAAACATTGAATACAATTATAATTACTCAATTGTGTTTAATCAAATAATTCATTCAAATGATTGTCATGTATTATATATATGATCTACTTGCATTGTTTACTTCATTTATGAGATCTGTGTGATAATTATCATGTGCTATATATTTGTGAGATCTTCTATTTATTTCAGAGGATATGGCTAGCATTTCCTGAGGCTAGCTGAAAAACAAAAAATATTGTAATTTTTAAATAGCTATCATAGACGGTTTGGAACATCAAACCGTTTGTGATGTATATATATCACAAACAGTTTTTAAAATAAATTGTCTGTGATATTTCTGCTATCACAGACTTTTTTTAAAAAAACCATATGTGATATTTCTTTGTGATATGTTTGTTATCGTAGACGGTTAATATAAAAAACCGTCTGTGATATCGATATATCACAAACGGTTGTATTGAAAAATCGTCTGTATTTTTACTTATCTTAGACGGTTCGAGAGTTATCTGTGATAACTACCTATTATCATTGACATATAAATTCAGACAGTTCAAAAACTGTCTGTAATGACTCTTTCTGTAGTAGTGGATTCTAATCTTCTGCAGTCATCTGGATCAAACACTACAAAGCACATCACAATTATCATCATTATAATCTAGTGGTGCGTCATGCATATGAGCTATCCTATAAAAATCTCTTCTATTAATGCAATGACACGAAAGTCTTTTACATATTCAGGAAAAAACTATCCTATAAATTAAAAATTAAGTTTGATGTTAAAAATAATGAAGGTTAATTGAATCCCAAGTGCCTGTGAAATCTCTCACAAGTTAGCAAGTGCTATTTTATCACACCCACACTGTTCCTGAATACTTAATAGAGTACTTAATTAGTTTGTGAAAATGTGACATATTTTTAATTTTGCCCTAGCTTGTTTGGTTGCGAATTGGGGCCAAAAGAAAACAAATTAGTAAATTCCATTGGCAGTGAGGTCAGTAGCTAGTTGCACAGTAGTCCCCACTTGATTGGTTGGTGGTGGGTCCCTGAACGCAACGTCGACCTACGACCAGTTCACGCAGATCCACTTAACGACAAAACTGCCGCAGCAACTTCCTTGCATCTTTCTCGTAAAGGTCTATCCTTTGGTTTTATGTGCCTTTTATTTTTGACTTCTTTTAATAATTATTATTTATTAAACTAATAAATTATAGTTAAATGCTATAGTCTAAATGAACAAGTCAAAAAAAAGGTTGTAGCCATAAATGTATATAGCATGCATCTACATATTGGACTAAACATGTCTAGAAAAAACATTAATTAATTTGTAATATATGTATAGGGCTTTTTTTTTTGTTTTGGTTTATGATTTTTGGTTGTAGTTTATAATTTTGGGCTGTTCATGAGAGAGAGTATAGAGTAATAAAAATTCACGTGCGGTTTGACTAATATAAATAAAGTCGCTATAATATATACTACAATCAATTTATAGACATTATCTTGAAAAGATATTTTGTTTAAAAATTTATTATAGAAAAATTAAAAATAACTTTTAAAAACTGAAAAGAAAATACCTATATTTGCCATGTTAGATCGATGGTTTTCGTTCAAATAACCATGCGATCTTAGTTTTCGAAGCATATTTCAGAGTGGAGTGACGATCGTAAGCTTTACTAAAAAAAACGCAACTATACAAAGAAAATAGTTGGCGTCACTCGTACGAATATAATAGCGAGAAACGTGCAAAAATGGTATCTTCCTAGCTGATATAATTACTACTCCGAATAGACGCTGTCCTGATCATATATACTGTTGAAAGTATTACGGTATAAATATATATTTAATTTTAATTTCAGTGTAAATAATAAAGATAAAAGTATGATATAACAAGTATATAAATGATTTGACTAACTCAAACATATGAACTTTTGAAGTCATAGTATATGCTCAAGATATATATAAGCATTTAAACATGTAACCAAATTAAATCATATCATCCAAATACTGGTAGCATTATGAATATAACATATATGATCAAATTCGACTTGTTATCACAATATTAAATGTTATATATTGCTCTCAGAAGGCTAGTTGTACAAGATCTACTTTTGGCTGTCTCCGCCATGACAAAATGCAATTTTAATTATATATGATAGCTTATAGATTCGATCTTGAGCTCAAATCAAGTTTTGCTATTAAAGATACTACTGGATCAAGATTATAACTTGCTGAACATTAAGTAAAATTACAATAATCAATCTAACATTCACTGGACAGGAACAATATCAATTACTTTAGCATAGCATAACTTTGTTGATCAATTGTAGTAACCGAACAAAGGATTACATAGCACAAGTTCAATGAGTAATAATTAATACACAAGTATATCAATGATCAGGTCATGGCAAATAGCAATCCAGCCTACAGCTTAAGATCAAACCTATACTCAAGATCATATATAACTTCAGATTTGTACCATTTCATCACCGAGTAATTATCCCACCATACCAACAATTGCAATTCTTTGAAATGAAATACGAACTGCAAAGAGATTATAGCCGAAAACTCACAGTGCAGATGATACTTAAAATCACCTAGAAGAAATCACACAGAGGCAAGGCACACAAGGGCCATGTCCCAGAAAACCAAGCACCCTGCTGTACTAGCAAGGATTAAGGCAATCGGAGATACAACGCCGTACTTCACCTCTAGCCGTCGAGGTTGAAGCTGAGGATTAGGAGAATGCCACACAAGACTTTCAGGAGCTCCGGCCAAAGAACACCCAAGACACACAGCCTCGGATCCCCCACCTTTCTCTACTCGGCAAAGATCCAATCGAATGCTTCCATATTCAAACCTCCCCAAATCCCTAATGCCAAACCTCAAAGAGACATGGCACAAAGAGATCTCAAGGAAGGAAGGGGAGATTCGGGTCACACAACCACCGGCGTCGGGGAAGAGCTCGGCGGAGCAGCCTCTCCAACAGCCAGATCACATATCAACTGAGAAGAATGGGAGATCGAGAAGGATGTGAATTTACTGTTGTCGATTCTAAGAGAGGAGAGGGAGTATGCCTCTTATAGGAGAGCGGGGAGGAGGAGACGGCTGCGGCCAATGGCTGACGGCCGAAGCTGCCAGGCCGTTGGCGCCTCCGACATCGCCACAACTCGCGAGATCTAGCTGCCCTCGAAGACCGGCTCAAATGAAGCCGTGCGGGGAGGAGATGTAGTCTCCTCCCCCTTATCCCTTCATCCAGCCCACTAACAGGTGGGCCCGATCTCTCTCTATCTCTTCTTCATTGAGAATTTACCGAAATGTCTTTGTAGTATAACATATACTAGCATAATCAAATTGTCACATTACATACAAATTAAACCACTTTGACACCATGGTAATATAATTGAAGGGGGTTTAACCACTAACGATGAGGATAAGGTCGAGATCGATTGGCATGGAGGATAAGTAACTGAACGAGCTTACTTTGCCTGTCTAAATTTGCCACCTTTGGAAGAGTTATACAAGTATGCATGTATGAATCAACAAGTCGACTGCCTAATTGATTGGAATATGAAACAGGTGTCTGCCTCTCATGAGATGCCCATCCATGCAGACTTGGTCATCATGGTCACTTTTTTCTCAGAGGCTCATCATCATCATCACTTGGTGGTAAAGTAACTAGCAATACATGTCCCGTCATTATTGGCCAATCAAGCAAACACATCAGGCTGCGCTTAGAGTGTCTTCTCGTCACGCGATGGCGATGGGCGATCGCATTGGATTGACTGTAGCAGTTTTTTTTTTTTTTTTTTTGTGTTTTATTTTTTCCGTATTCATTTGCATTGTTCGTAATAGATTAGCGTGCCACTTTTATTTTTATATTTTTTTTAAATTTAATTATACCTAATAAGCCAACTCATTCAGTAAAAAATAAGTTAGTTACAATAAAATTTCAGGCAGAAGCTATCGCTATTCCGAACGCCCCTCAAGCTAGTGTAGAATATAGGGGTATTTTTTTTAAGCCGCGACTGATAATTTTTATTTAAGATGATAGTAAATAACAAAAATACTAATATAGATGATACATATAATTTTGTGCTCGAGAAGTCTTCGAAAAATTTCAAGAAAACATCCTAATTCAGCGTTGGTCTTTTTGACTTATAAAAAAAAGATAAAAGTCAAAAAGAGAGTGCCACTGGCAGACAGATGAGATCGGTAGCGCATAGGACAAGCCAGACATGGCACCCACGTCAGAACAAAATCAAAAGCTATAATTAACTGAGAATCTGAGGTATGTAACTATGTTTGCGTGTGACAAGCAGGGTTGATGAAAAGAAACGTACGTACAAGGAAAAAGGAGGCGGCTCAGTGTTTGATTGCGTGGATGGAGACGGTTGTCGGATGGTGAAATCTAGAAATGGTGATCATAAGCTAGCTAGCGTTTGTGGGTGTCATATGACACGTTCATGGTGGCCATCAGTTCCAACAAGGTGACCGTGAATTCCCGGATGAGATGGAGACCGTTGGAAAGGTGAATCATCCCAACCTTTAGGGTGTAAATGGTACAAGTTAATTTTGATCGATCTGGTATCGAATTTGGGAAGACGATTCAATATCTAGTTGGATTCAATATCGATACAGATAGTTATTCCCGGATTTGGTTGTGAAATCGGAAGAGCTAAAATCCGATCGAATAGCGTCGATAAATGGTAAACTTGATGATATCCAACACCAGACACACATAGATGTACTTACATCACCACCATGCAGAACACGCCCCTGTTGCCTCCACCTAGTCAGATAAAGATAAAGAAAAAAAGGAAGGAAGAAGAACCTCACCTTGTGGTCATAGTTGACGAATAGCTGCTCGGAGAGCACCTCCATCTTGCCCGTCTCCAGTAGTGCGCCCCTCCAACGCCCCGACGCCCTAAACAACCAACATGAACCCCACACATCAACAAACCAAAACGAATCAACAAAAAAGAAATCAAGTATTAATACTTGATTGGCAAATCCATGGGAGCCGGATGGACCTGGTTCTTGGTAGGCTCAACAGCACCATGGTCCCTCTTGTCAGGGGTGGATCCACCAGTGGCGTGTATAGTGGATCTAAGGGTCGGCGGTATTATAGAAGCGGCCTTATCTAAGGATCCACCAGTGGCGCGTAGAGTGGATCTAGTGGATAACAAAAATTCATATCATGCACAATGATGTGGTTGTAGTTGGTCGTGGTCGAAGTCGTGGTCGAAGTTGAACATAGTCATAGTCGGTCTTGGTTGAAATAGAACGTGGTCAAAGCCGAACATGGTTGAAGTTGGACGTGGTCGACATAGAACGTGGTCGAAGTCATTGAATCCCCCAATATCACTCGAAAGTCGTCCGATGCTTTGATGTTATTTAAAAGCCGTTCGATGTCACTTAGTCGATCGGACTGGTTCGAAATCCTTGAGGCAGAACGTCATCTGATGTCCGTTGCTATTCGTTAGCCGTTCGATACCACTTACCAATTGAGCTGGTCCGAACATCCTTGAAGTAGAGCGTTGTCCGATGTCCGTTGCTATTCGTCAGTCATCCGATGCCACTTACCGATCGGACTGGTCCAAATATCCTTGAAGTATAGCGTCGTCCGATGTTCATTACTATTCGTCAGCTGTCCGATGCCACTTATCGATCGGACTAGTTCGAACATTCTTGAAGCAGAGGGTCATCCGATGTCCGTCGCTACTCGACAGCCATCCGATGCCACTTACTCAATCGAACTGTCGAAAATATTCAACGCAACCAAATACCGCTCGGACCCAAAACTACTCGTAGCAGAACAAAAAACACTCAGAGAAGACAAAGACCACTTGATCTTGAAACTTTCGACTGCAATCGATCGAAACTTTCACAAATGCAAAATCCAAAGCAATCCAAATGTCAATTATTCATCATCGCTTTATTCATAACCATCCACATGGTCTAACACTACTCAACGTTGGGCCCTGATTTCTACATTGGCCAATGGATTTCCAAAGGTGTTTGAATGGTTTTGGGCTTACCAGGCATAAACGAGAATGAAAAGAGCACCGAAACGACCTTGTTATTTTCAGCTCGGTTGCACGCTATCATTTTACGTGTCTACATCTTGACATTATGAATTTGAGATATTTTATAGGTAAAGTTGAGCAATTTTGCAAAGTATAATATATGGTATTCGAATATGTCATGCTTCCGGTCAATGGAGTCATGTTTCTTGGGTGATTTCGATAACAAAGTATAAGTAGAATTTGGATGATTAAAATGTAAAAATTGCTTATGACAAGGACCTCTTGATTATTAAGTAATATTTTACTATTTTAAGTGCATGGTTTTTTGTAGCAAATTTGCATCTAATCTTATGATATTACAATCTATGATTGTCAAATTGAACACATTGAATGGTAATTAAATATCCTTCTAATGTGACTTGCTAAGTACCTAGTGTACTCTATCTTATTTATTTTTTTATTAGAACAAACACCTAAAGAATGAATGATAAATCAACTAAGATGAACTATCCTCAACTGTTCTTCCGAGATTTTATCGATTCTTCTAAATGCAAATTAAGTTGAGCTTAAACGCTCGTAAAATTGTTATAATTTGATAATTAGATTATATTTTAATCAGGTTAATTCTTTTAAATAGTCGTAAATATGCATGGTGCCCCTTTTATCTATAACTAATCTCCTAGTCTCACGAGAAATAACAGCCATATATTATTATTCTTTACAAGGCCGGCCACGAGGAGGTGGCGAAGGAGCTCCAGCTGTTGACCGAGACGACGGGCAATGCTGGAGGTGGCGACTGACAGTACTATCATGCAGCACATTGTGGAAGGGTACCATCAAGAGATTCTTTTGATAGTTCCAAGTTCACAACATCAGTGCACGTACAGCCCCCGTCACCCAAGAAATCTGTGATGACACTTGCGCTTACGCACGCTGCGCCCAGATGGCGAAAAACATATGGGACCTTGAGTCTTTATAGCATGCTTTTCGAGGACAGATGATCCTTTCGCAGTTTTACCGTCACATTAATGGCGCTAATGCTGGGAAAAGCAGTGCCGGTTACTTGCCTAGCACTGCCGACTGCAAGCAACTCTCTACCTATCCTTGAGCTCTTCTTCAAATGTGCGCAGTTTACCCCGGATAGGTGGAAGGAAGGACTTCAAATCCTTGCAAATCCGCATTTTGTCGTCAGGTGTGAGGCCCTCGTCTTCGCTTAACCTTACTTCTACCTGAAATCAGGAGGGGGAAAATGTGATACCATAACCAAGTAGTTTTAGTTATAGTGATAACAAATTTCATATAGAACAGCAGCTTTACCTCCAGGTCCTCGAGCTCACCGAATGAAAACTCAGGAAGGTCAATATGGCCTTCGACCTTCTTCTTTTCTTCTTTAATTAACCATTCACCTAATAAGCATTACCGTGAGTGACACTGTAGTAATACAAGGACTAAAGGGAGTGAAATTAAATGAATGATGTCAATTTTGACATGATATTGTGTTTACCTTTAAATGTCAAGGTCAGTTCATAATTATACCCTACTCTCTTCTTATTACGGACTGTGACTAGAAATGCCTGCCAAAAGACCAAGGGTATATTCAGATATTAAACTAACACAATACAGAGTTACTTAGCAAAAAAAAAAAAGGTTATCAAGTCATCACAAAGTAATTACGAATTTATGGAATTAAATGGTTTTGTCCAAAATTATACTTACATCCCCTGAGCATTTGGACACTTCATCAATGGATGCCTTCCCTGTGGGGAACTCCAATGAACCTAAAGAACCCAGCAAATCCTGTTGTACAGATTAGCCAACATTAGCCGACAACTGTGGTTTTGGAGAATGGAAACATCATGTACTATTTGATGCAAGTATTTTGCCAACACTTCTCTACTAAACACTGCACCTTTATCCTACTATTAGCCCATGAATTGAGGTTCTTTTCCTCCCAGGTTCCAGCCTGCAAAGTGCAAACAACACATCAGAAAACTGTACTTAACACTTAGCAGTGTAACCATCCCAAAATAAACATATAGAAAATGGGGAAGTGCTACATAACACCAAACATATAGTGATACAAAGAAAGGCAATCTAAAAAAATCTAAACCTTCACGATTTAGATACGAAGTGCCATTAGGAGGTTCAGCTATCATACGGTGCACCCATAACAGACAGTATGAGTCAGTAACTCAAGCAAATCAATGAAATGAACATTTAGTTATGACAATGAAGCTACGAGGCAGTTCCCGCATTTCTTCCTACCACCTTATATGTGTATTCTGCATCTCAGTAAAAACATGTCCTCAACATGACGATAGGAGTAATATCATGTCCTCAACATGACGATAAATCAGCACAAATATGGAGGTAAATTCAAGTTGTGTCAAATCATTTGGAATTAAAAGCACTAGTTCAAAGTTACCGATTTTTTTACACCCTTCATGTATTCTTTACTCTCTTTATATGCCTATCAAATGTTTCCTCCGTCTCTAGTTATTATGCCTAGCATAGAGTGCTCCCCACCCCTGTGCTTCACAGTCTTCATAAGCAGCAGTAGCACTAATTCAACGTTGAAAAAAAAGGGTATCGTGAAACAGCAACACCTTTTAGTTGCCTAGTTGCATGTGCACCCGTCAATCCGCAAGAAGAAACGGGTCCAGTACAATAGTGTTAGCAACGCAGGATTTCTTGTGCAAACCAAGAAGCAGATCCATGGCAAAGAAACTCCGCGGACAAGAATGCTATTCACTGAGGAAGGTGTCAAAGCAATCGACGAGGAAGGCTAACCTTAAACTACTAGTTTGCGCATCGACATTGTCCCGAGGTATCGATCAAATTTGGCGGGGCCCTAGCCTAGATCGCCGTATGCCCGGCGAGTAGTGAGCGTGAGTTCATTCGAGAGATCGGATCATCAGCCCGTTCTACATTATACGAACAAGACCATCAGGAACCACCATTGACCAGGCTCTACTGATCTAGCATTCCCATGTTCCCCCATCACAAGGACATGATAATTCGTGATATTTTTTCTCGCAGTGCAACTACCATTCCTTCGCGGACATAGGCCTCGAGGGAAGCGTGGGGAGGTGGCCTGACCTGATTCCAGACGGAGCCGAGAGGCGGCGGGTCGCCGTTGGCGGCGGCGGAGGGGTCGAGCTTGCGGGGGACGGGGGCGGGGCGGCGTCGCCGGTGGCCTCCCGCACCCAGTACCTGTACGACGAAGCCTTCTCCGCCGTCGCAGTCGCCGTCTCCTCCATCGGTGGATGGATCGACCCTTCCTTGCTACAGATCTCTCGGGGAGGCGCGCGCGCAGGGGGAGTGGATGGGGGATCGGAGGATGCTCTCCTCGGATTTCGAGAGGCTTCTTCTCCAAAGGAGAGGAGAGGATGCCCGAGATTTGTGCGCGTATCTTATTGACCCCCTCTCTTTCTTTGTGGAGTGTACGGGCGTGCTTGTTCCAGATGCTTCCGGAAGCTTCCTTCCTGGCGGTTGCTCCAGAGAACTACACGCACGCGGAAGCTGCCCAGTTTTTTTCAGCAATGGAACAGATGCCTTTTTCTCGCGAAGATTCCAATAAGATTAGGATTCTGAACATGATTTTACATACAATGCGACCAAATTTCACCAAGATGCCCTCCGCTAATAAATGTTTCAGGCACAAACTGTAAGGCAAGGCAGTAAAGTAAAAGCTCAGTATGTTCAGTTACTAACAAATGACAATTTGTCGTCGCAAAAAAGAAAACAACAATTTGGTTAGGATAAAAATTGGCACCACTTGAGAACAAAAATTTTTATCTACGAGAGTTCAAAGCATTTGAGAACAATAGTAGTAAACAATACTTCAAGCATACTTTTGCTTTGCGTGGGAAATGGCCTTGCACGATTTCAGCAACCTCACCATTTCGATCAGCAGTTACGTACAGTACTATCAATTGCAAAAACGTGACTAGATCTGAGCTTACAGTATCTGCTCATGTTCATGCTCCTAACGATAATAGTAGGTAATGGTACAAACCAACCCCTTACGATACGACATGTTACAGTCCTGCATTTGTTCCAAGATGTGTTTCTTTGATCATCACTTACTTGACTCAAGAATCCCCCAGGCAGTAACCACTAAGGCCCAATCCATGGGCGACAAAACACACGACCATTGTGTTTCCATTTTTTTAAAAAATTTACTTATACTTTTTTTCGTTTTTGTTTTCATTGTCCGTGTTTTTCAATAAAAATCAAAATCCATCGCTATTCGATCACCCTAATCCACATATTTGCATTGTCCGTGATGGACTAATATATTATTTCTATTTTAAATTTTTTTAAAATTTAATTATATCAAATAAATCAACTCAACTACAGTAAAAAAAAAGTCATAAACCACCGCCATTCTGAACTACACCCTAAGAATTCAACATTCGAAACCGTGCTAGCTTGGAAGGACCACATCATCGCCAAAACTGCACTTGTATGGGTGACACTGACGGTACGTAGATGGGCTTTCTCAACGGGAAGAAGATCTTTATAGCACATCACGAATACAATTGATCACGAATACAATTGATCGCAGGATTTGAGAAACGTTATTGGCAGCTTGTCAGGTTGCCGGTTACCAGCTAAACATGTGTTGGTGTAGCTGCGTTTGGCTCAATTCCGAGGTGAACATCTTTATATAGTGTGGCATCAAAATACCCAGCAAATCATGCCAAAATGATGGGGACCTCTAGAGTTAAGGGTGATACAAAATAGCTTGTATTGATAGCAAAAATCCAAACACAAGTATACCGTGCACAAGGCATGATCCCGTATCTACTGGTATCTAGACACTCAGGAGATAATTCATTATCACCAAAGGACCCAAGCAACTCACTAACCTATTTCATATTTGCATGTAAGACATTTATATATTTAACCGCTTGAGAAAGATTTGAAATGTCCATCTACAACAAAGTATCAACATACCAAAATATCTGCCTTTTCAGGGGCATCCCAGCACCGCATGTCACTAGAAATTGTAGTAGCCAAGCTTTCCCACCCTTCCAATTTGATCAAGCTCTGTTTCACCCCCCCAAAAACAAGTCAGATCATCATATAATCATCTCTACTTACACAGGAAGGCAAAAACAGACTACCAACAGAGACGGTAAGGCAAAAGGATTGAGTCAATGATCATCGGACTGACAAGCTTTAATCCCTGACTAATGGAATGGTTTGAGAACTGCGAACATGGGATATTCATTGAATAACTCACATGAAGGGTGATGACAGCATTAGGATTTTTCTCCACAGCATACACTTTTAACTTGCGGCCAGTTTCTTCTGCAGACTGCATTGAATATGAAAGCGTATTCAGCTTCATGGACAACATGAACAGAAAAGAAAATGGCATACCTTACAGATGTATTATTTAAGCACCAGCAATTCATCCAGATTTTTGGCAAGTTCAGAAGCTTCAGGAGAAAAGGCACTCACCTGCAATGATGCTCTTACTAGAGGCCCTCGGTCTGCTCCAACAACCATCAGCAGCTTTGTGGAGTAGCGAATGAAGTTAGATCGTTAGATTCCAAATGTAACACTAAAAATTGAAGATTTTAGCTGAGTGATGCAGGAAATAGGTTCAGTACTTCAATTACATGCTGTAGGAAATGAGAAGGCACAAAAGATGATTGGCAAACAGGCCAATTGTCGGACTCCTTGTTGCCACCATGATGATTACCGTCGTCATGATGGTTGTTGTAATTGGCACCCTAGTACTGGTACTGATGCAGCCACCACCTCGGCCGTGTCCACATCCACCACCACCGCGTCGCCCATGCCTTCCTTGTTTGCCCCGAGACACCATGTTCACGGAGTGCTGGAACATAAGATTGCTTTGTTCGTGACACATCTCATAGTCTAGCATCTGTAAATGAGATCGGTAAGCGTGATCGGTTCTATTCGGGTGGTAACGGATGTCACTAGCGCATTGTAGGAGTTGTCGAGGCCAGTGAGAAGATAAATGATGACCTCCTTCTCTTCAAGTGGTTTGCCGGCAGCAATAGTCCATCGATAAAACTCTTGACTTTGTTGAAGTAGATGATCATCATCATGTCCCACTTCTATAGCGTAGCCAACTACTGTCGGATTTGCATAAACACGTCCTAGATTAAGTCATAAATTTACACTTGAGGGCATTCTATACTGCAGCCAATGATGACAGAAACAATACCTACTCTAATACCTCCAGCGAGAGGGTGGATAACAGCAGGCTTAGGCATGTTTGATCTCGTTGGAGCCAGACAACATATGCAGGATTAGGAATCTACGTGGCTCCATCTTCTATCGACGCCACGATTAACTGGGGCGATGCCAGATCAGTTCCTTCTGCAAGACCAAGCCACTGTGCACCGCAAATGATAGGAAGAGCCTACGCCTTTCACAACAGGTAGGTGTCGTGAGACGGCTCCATAATGATAGGATTACCAAAAGATGGATGACCCGTGAACATCAGGTAGATGGCTTGAGTATCGAGCGATCGTGAGATTGACGATCCTATGCTAACAGATGTATTTGTAGAGGTTGTCATTGGATAGGGACAGTAAGTTTTGATACCATATCAAAAGATACCAAGAGAATGGTTGTCATTGGATAGGGACAGCAACTGGTATATATTTGTCTTCTATTGATCATATATTTATATACAAGTACATAAGTGTGAACATTATACAAGAATATGAATGAGAACACTCTCACGTATGAATACTAGCACTACCTCTAGTAAAAACATCAGTACTAATAGAAATATTAAACAGCAGTGGAAACACAACTATCTACTATCTAGTTGTTTAATAGTGGGTTCTCAAACATCGCAACAACCACTGGCAAGACCCCAGCACCGGAACATGCAGACTCGGCATCATGATCGAGGTCAACTCAGCCTTTTTGTGGAAGCTGCAACGGGTCAGAAGCAACTACCTCTTGATGCTCCTGTTTGTACTTCTTCAGCTTTGTCTGTCATTCTCATAGGCGCTTGTTTAACAAGAGATGAGTAAGGGCATCAACAATCTGACAGCTTGAGGATATTTGATGTCTGCTCTCAGTATGTTCATTCATGTAGGAACCCTTTTTTTTTATGGATGCCACAGCCGTGCGGTTGCAACCATGCTTGGATTCTTGTTAGTGTAGCCTTGATCTACGAGCACCATTGTGATGGGGATGATGCATTGAACCATAGGCATCCAGAAATCTACAAATGTGACTTCAGATTCATCAGTTGCATTTGTAATCCATCTTCCATTATGCATGGTAATCTCTAGAGTTGCTACTGGTCCAGGACTTTGAAAGAGTTAGGTTCTGCTTTAGTCTGCAACCAACTGAACCAGAACCAGTGCATTCTACATGCATGAAATGCAGCGTGAAGAGGTTTTTTTATCTACACATATGTTTCTTCTGCATTCTTGTTTAGTACAGTGCTATCTGATCACCCAGAGCTGGAACATGAATGGCCAAATTAACACTAAAAATCTAAGTATTAAGCTGCATCCCTTCATGATGTAGCCTGTAGGCTGTAGCACATCTACTGCATGCACATAGATTCAGATGCTGCTGCCCTTGGAATGGCTGGAAAACTTGCATCCAGATTTGCGCGGTCCAAGAGGTTGTCACAATTGTATGCTGCTGATTGCTGAATCATACAAGGATGCGCGCATGCATTTCACTCTGACGAAAACGATCGAACAGGACCATGTTTTCCGTTGGATGGAGTGAGAAATGCAGAAAGGAACTGAGGAGTATCAGCACAACAGGAGTTACAGGGTATCCTTTTTCATAGGAGTTAAAAGTTAAAAAAAGAGCTAACCATAAAAGAAAAAGAGTTTGTATGTAAAATAAGTAGATCTGACCCCCCTCATATCCCCTTAAGGGTTTCTATATATGAATAGGGTAAAATAGAAAATTCCTATTATACCATTTAATAATTACAAAAGATGAAAATATATTAGTATATTTATCTATATTATTGAATCTGAACCTTATTACTGTTATGAATATTGTATGTATATTAAATAGACCTAAGAGGCCATATATATAGGGGAGTATAGGAGAATATATGCTATATAGAGATAAGGTATATATAGAATAGAATACAAACTCAATAGCTTAATACAGACTCTATCTCCTTAATAACTCCCCTCAAATGTAAGGTGTATGCAATAGCGTTACATTTGAAAAGAGTTGACATTAAAATAATAAAAATCCAAAGTCCGAGTCTTGATATTATCGTCGTAGCATGTAACTCTTGAAAAATACTATCAAGTTAAAGCCGAAGAGAAATAGATAGAAGTATGGCGGCGCAGATTGAAACCCAAGACGGTGGTGATGTAGTGCACGAGGTGCAGGAGAAGTGCGGCGGCCTTAGAAGCTCGGGACGGCGATTAAAGAAACGGCGACATCATAACGACTTCTACGATCTGCACGTAGCTTAGAGAAAAGAGCGACGGCTGCTGCCATAGAATAGATAGAAGTATGACGGTGCAGATCGAAGTCCAAGACAGCGGCGACGCAATGCACAAGGTGCAGAAGAAGCACGATGGCCTTAGAAGCTTAGGGCGACAGCTAAAGAAGCGGCGGTATCATAAGGACTTCTACGATCTGCACGCGGCTCAGAGAGAAAAGCGGCGGCTGCTGTTATGCAAAACAAATTTCTACACTTCTATGATTGATAATAAATTTGTGGACTCGCATAGCTTAACGAACTGACAAAAAAGACTATGGATTTGAATGAACGTAATAGAAGACTTGAAACAAATCCTAAAAACTCAAAATGCTGAGTGAACCGAATCGCATCGTCCCTCTCGCTCTCGCACATGCGTCGCATCTATCGATAGAGGGCGCTCGCCGCATGTGGCGAAGTTGGGAGGTAGGTGGAAGCAAAGCAGAGCGAGTGAGCGAGAGAAGCCTCCTGTGTCTCCTTCCTCTCACCAAAAAAAAGGCGACAAAAAATCGACGTGTGCTCGATGGGACACCCTCCTGGTTTCAGATCCAGCGCCACATCTCTGCCTCGTGTGCACCAGGTGTTCGATGAGTGGCCGAGGCCGGAGGGCGTAGCGGTAGGCCGAGTTGGAGACCTCCGGGTTGGAGGCAGAGAGGCGGAGCACGGGGTGGCCAAGCGGGGCCGATCGTTCGGGCGGCGTGACGCGGGGCTTGCCCTCGAAGCTCGTGTCGACATGGCGCAACAGCTAGTCAATGGAGCCGGAGACATCCATGTCGGAGGCGGAGAGGCGGAGCATAGGAAAGATCTGGATGTGCTTCCGCGATGGAGTGGTCGGTCTTGGTGGCGGATTGCCCCGGCCCTCCCAACGAGGAGGCGAGCCACGGTGAGGTGGATCTCCTGGGCGAGGAGGCGAGCTTCGGCGCATTGGACCTCCTGGGCGATGAGGTGTGCCGCGGCGAGTTGGACATCCTGCACGCGTCCGTGAAGACCTGCCTGGGCTTGAAGAAGACGGAGAGGCTGAAGTCGATGGCCTTGAGCGACGCGTCGTGGTCCTTGTCCTTGAGTAGGAAGTTCTTTGGATCTCGGCTGCCTTGCGCTTGGAGAAGTGGTCGCCTCCGGGAGCGGAGAACGATCCTCCCGGGGGCAGCAACAGCAGAAGTAGATCGAGATCGAGGTTAGAATTTTACCTAAACTCCGATACCATGTTATGAATATTGTGTATATATTGAAGAGATCTAAGGAGCTATATATATAGGGAATATATAGGGGAGTATAGGATGATATATGTCATATAGAGATAATGCATATACGGAATAGAATACAAACTCTATATTCTAATACGGACTATATCTCCTTAACAATTCCAAGATCTAATTGCGGGGACACTAGCATCTCCACAACAGACCAACATTGCAGCGGGCTCCGTACGTGTCTGCTTCATCTTCTCGTGCATGCAAACATGGTAGGTACCAGGTAGTCCTGAGGGACCTATACACCTACCTTGCTGAATGCTGGTAGATGCAAAAGGTCAATTAGCAATCCATGCCCAAGTGGACTTTTAGTTCAGGTTCAAGACCGTAATTAAAAACCCAAGATAAGATTCTACGTACGACCGGACGATGACGCGCGAGTGCACAGGATCGCCGTAGCCTTTCGAGAGAGAAATGATGCAGATGAGATTCCTAGCTCTTTGGCAATGCGCAGCGTGTGGTGTAGAAACGCATGATGCAGCCACCCTAGTCGTGGCTGCCAAACTGATGAATTGATTTACAGATCTGTACTTTGTGTTGTAAGTAGGGCAGTCGCATGCACGATGGAGACGAGGGGCTGATTGGTTTTGGTGGCCGTCGTTTCAGATCCTGGATTTATGGCGAGACAAACGTCCACTTCGATCTGTCTTGCAATTATGTTCTTTGTTTCCGGTCGTTCTCGGTGTCGGCATCTTTCTCTTACCGTGCCAGTTTTCGTTGGATTATTAGGTTGCTGGCATCGTATCGAATCCAAGATTTGTACTGCGAAAACATCGGATTAATCGAAAGTAAAAGCTTTGATCTTGTTTTTTAAGCATCAACAATTGACAAGCAAATCTCCCTCCATTATAACAAGTGGCCAACATGACACAACATCCACTTGGTTGGAGAACCAGGCAGCTAGAATTTAGCCATGTCATCGTATTTTGCTACGCAGCAACGCCAATAATTGATTGACATAATAAGCTACGGAAAACGCGGCACAGTTGCTTATGTTTTTCACTGTTCCAGCCATCATCATCAGATCAAATAGTGTAATGCCAAGCAGAGGAAGCACCACCTAAAACCACAACCAACCAAAGGCAGCTACACCTTTTAGTCCTTTGGATAGAACAAAAGTGCAGCAGCACTTGAGATACAGAGCAGAGAAGAGAAGAGAGTAGATAGGATAAGCATTGCCCTGCACGATGCGCTGAGTATGAAATGCAATTCCAGGTGAGCATGTGCAACTGGATTCACTCATGTGTGCCACTTTACTCAAGACTCAAGAGGTGTCCCTCTCCTGCTCAATGTGGTAAAGAAGGGTTGTCATCTTTGAGAAGGTGATCTGAGTTCTGAATTCCACCACAAAGGCAGGCAGTGCCTTTCTCATTGAGCATTTAGCTTGTTTTGTGTGGGTACTTACTGTATTACTGAAGTAGTGTAGTGGCTGGCCGTATTGACTGGAAGAGGCAGTACAGTAGCAGTGGTTGTTGCAGGCTTGCAGCAGTAGTAACAGTAACTAGTGTGAGTAGCTGTCTTGAGCCCTGTTGGATCGTCAGGGATGGGCATGTGACAAGTTGCTGTGAGGAGGCAGCCATCCGCTTGGCCTGCCTCTCTCCTCTGGGCACTTCTGTTCATTTCAGGCTCAGGTGGGGGCAGAGGGAGAGAGTGGCATGGAAAAAAAAAAATCAGTCATTCGATGTCGTTCTTTTCGGCTTTCGAAATTACGGCTCCCCCCGAATCAACGAAAAGTCAAAAGTCGGTTTTCTTTCACCAAACGAAACGGTTTAACAGGATAGTTTATAAGACTTTAATTTAGTGCCTGCTTCAGAGGATTTTAAAAAATAGTTTTTTTAACTTTTTATGTAGAGTTTCAACTACAAATACACTATAGCGTTAGCTTTTTCTAAATAAAAAATAAGAAAAAATAGAAAAATATCACTGTATCTTTTGAAGACAATGCAGAGGAATAAAAGAAAAACTGAAAAAATTATAATAAAATCAAAAACCAAAAAAGCAGCTTAAACCACTTGAAGCGGGACTTTATGGATATAAGCTCACGTTAAACGAAAAAACATCGACAGTAGCCATAAATCACTTGCTTTTGCGGTGTTGAAAATAATACTGGTTTATATTTTTTATACTATAGTTAGTTTATTTTTTACTGTAACTGAGTTGACTTATTTTTTTTACTGTAACTGAGTTAGTTTATTTACTATAATTAAATTTAAAAAATTTAAAATAAAAAAACATATTAGTCTATTATAAATAATGCAGAAGCTAGAAATTACATCAAGCGGTTCCTTTTTTTTCTTGTATTTGTGTTTTGAGGCCCTCATTTTCCCCGGTGCCTGCCAGGCAGAAGAATTCCAAGAAGACAAAGATTCTTCAAGAAAAAGGAGGTGAGATTCTTTGATTTCACATACAGTAGGAGTTGGAGCAGTTATTTTCCCCCATAGGTGGGTTAAAAAAGCTTCTTTTGTTAAGGTTTCTCTGTGCCCCACAAAAAAGCAACTGACTTGATGTGGTATATGTTCTCTCCCTGTCCCTTTGATCTCAAGGGATTTAATTTGCATGTGGTTCTGGCACTATTGCAGTGGTAACATGGAAGAAATAATGCAATCTTGAGGTAGTTTTTGGTGGTGAAAGATTGGAGCAGCTAGTAAAATTGGGGGTGGTTGTCATGATGTGTAGTAGGGTCCAGCACTGGAGTAGTTGATGCTCTGGGTTTCAAGGTTAGGGGGGAGAAGAGAATAGGATATAGATCGCAGAAAGACAGATATGAGATTGAGGGGAAGGCAGTGGCGAAGCTTGTGCTCTTGTGTGGCTGATTCTCCGGTTGCCAATTGATGGATGCGCCGCCTTCGCCGCCGGCTCGGCTCGCTGGATCAGTGGAGCTCCATGGCTCTCTGTGGTGCTGCTGATTGAGTAGAAGGTGTTCCAGCCTTCCAGGAGGAGCAATCTGTTGAGTTCCTTTTTTTCTGCGGGAGAAGGAAGGGAAGAAGGTACTTGATCTTTTGCCCCTCAAGGTACTCGTGTTTTTGCCTTTCTTGCTGCTGGAATGATGATGGTGCTGTTCTTGCCATGATTGATGGTTCCCCTAATAAAGGCAAGTGAACTGGTCTGCATTCTCTCTATTCTCAGGTACATGGCATTCATTGATAGCATCTTGTGTACTTCTCTCTAACTTCAATGATGTACAGTTGAGTACGCAGATATGTTATGAATCTGTCTAAATTCTGCAACTCTCATATGTGGTATCTTTTCTTTCCTTCTTTCCCTTCTCTTGTCCATTTTGTTGCTTCAGAGGTAGCGGCTTTGAGATATAAGTAGGAGCAGCATCTGAGATCTTTTATTCTGGCATGGGCTCTTTTGGGATGGATTGGAATCATAAGAGCTCCGTGCTGTGGGACTGGGAGAATTTGCCGCCGATAGGAACAAACGCAAACGAGAACCCCAAGAATGTGATGCAGGCTGAACCGAAATTTTCAGGTGTTGCGGCTGCCATGGGCTATGAATCAGTGCATTCTTCCGGTGGCACTTTCTCTTCCAGCTCAGAGATGGGATATGGTTCATCCAAGAGTTCCATATCTGCATCGATTGATTCTTCGTCCAAGGTGGGGAAGAACATGGAGTTCAAATTTGCAACTGTCACCGGAGAAGGGCCTGATAAGAACATCAGCAAGAATACCGAGTTGGGTAAAGTTGATGACACCGGAAAATCTCCATCATCGGTGGTAGCAGTGAGCAGTGGAGAGCCGGTAATTGGCCTGAAGCTTGGCAAGAGAACCTACTTCGAAGATATCTGTGGTGGGCAGTGTGTCAAGAGTTCACCATCAGGTTCGAGTGCAGTGACTCCATCTACTGCTTCGGCCAAGAAGGCAAAGGTGGCTCTGCAGAACACACAGAATTCATACTGTCAAGTTGAAGGCTGCAAAGTTGATCTCTCTTCTGCTAAAGATTACCATCGAAAGCACAGAGTTTGTGAAGCTCATTCGAAGGCTCCCAAGGTTGTCGTTGCTGGTCTGGAGCGACGCTTTTGCCAACAGTGTAGCCGGTAAGATGCTTTAGCTTGTAGACTGAGCACCTGTTTCTATAGATCAATATGTTATCTGTTTTTTTTTCTTCTTTAACCATCCAGTGTTTTGTAGATTTCATGCTTTAGCTGAGTTTGACCAGAAAAAACGAAGCTGTCGTAGGCGCCTCAATGATCATAATGCCCGCAGACGGAAGCCACAGCCAGAAGCAATTTCTTTCAGTTCATCAAGTCTCTCTACAATGTTTTATGGTAGCGCAATATTTGCCTTATGGTTTTGTGAATTGATGCATTAACTATGATTCTTCTTTCAGAATCTTCCTGTCTAAAAATCCTGTTTTTCCCCATATATACTGATGACAAATGAGTGATACTAAAATTTGGCAGGACAAAGAGCATTTTTTTGTGTCCGAAATTGTGAACTGCTCTGTTTATTCACATGCCAGTGGTTATGATTTTTTGACATTGCATGAACTTTCATACTTGTGATTTTGGACAACCATTTGTGATGATTTCCAAGAATCACCATTTGTGTTTATTCACAACTCCATAAAATAAAGACAACTTTCATAAAGACTCTTTGGTTTCCCTGGTAATCCATGAAGTCTGTCAGAGGGTCACCATGTGTGATGATTTCTACAGATGAGAGCAAAGAAATATCAATTTAACTTGTCTTTATTTTATGGAGTGATGCCTAACATCCTATTCCTTTCATTTTAGAATACCAAAAACATGTTTCAACTTTACCTGTTATTATGACATCTCTTCAGATGGTCATTTTTTCCACATAATTCTTCAGAAAAAAATAGTCTGAATAATTGTACAAACAAATTGGTTCTTCGGAGTGTGCAGTCACTAGGAAGCTGTTAAGTATCTTAGTAAGCACTAGTTCAAATTTCTACAAATGCATGTTGAGTCCACTATACTGTCGATATGTTATATAAAGCAGCTTTAACCTTATTACTAAGCAAGCTATTTGTTCTTAGTAATGAAATTATTGTTACGGTCCTAAACAGATACAAGGCAACAGACTAAGCTTCTATTTGGTCAAGCTCCTTATGGTCAAATGAGAAGCTGTGCAAGTTCTTCATGGGATAATCCAGGAGGCTTCAAATTCACAGAAACAAAAGCTCTTTGGTTAAAGCCAATGAGATCGGCAGGTGTTGATGGGATGCATTTATCTAGTCAGCAGGTGTCGAATAATGTTATGCTGCATGGGGAACATCATGATTTTGATGGGCTCATGGCGTGCAAGGGAACCAGTGCGAAGGTCCTTAATCAAGGTATTTTTTCCCTCACTACCAATCTAATGAAGTTTTGAAAGCAAAAGGTGAAACAACACTAATAAGGTAGAGTCCTTTACTTGCACGAAACTGTTCTTGCTACAGTTCCTAACTAGGAAAACAATCACAGATGTGTGCACCCACATAGCATTTTTCTAGGAGCCATTTTATAGAATTGTACCTTTTGGATGTTTCTTCTAAATTGTAGCTGTTCATTGGTGCTTCTTTGAAGTTATTAAGTTATTTACTATCATAATTTGCTACTGACATGAAACTTGAAGCACTTTCCCGACATACAATCAATATGATTGCACTTTCTGCTCTAGGCTTGAATATACTATAGTACTATTTAGGTTGCGCAAGTGTTGGGGTAGCAAGGATACACAATCTTTCATCTGAAACTCATCTAGTTTAGTAGAGATATCAACATCCTCTAGTGGCTGCCACCTAAACCTTGAGTCAACTCTCCATAATCTGGCTACAGGCTACAACATGTTAAGCCAACTTTCCAGACCCCACTCCAGCATGATTGGAACCTAGGGCAGTTTGTAGTTATATGTGTGTAAGGTGGGCGGTATATATCAATATCATGGTTGGCTTCAAGCTCTAGTATGTTCTGTGAAATAGACTGCAATTGCCAAAAGCTATTGCGTTTTCTCATGTCGTTAGAGGAAATTAGCCTTGTATACAACATGACATTATTAATTGTAGCTGCTAACTTCCCCAGCTATGCTATACTTACCTGTGGCTTACAATCTTAAGTCCTAGTATCAGAAAGCCCAACCCCCACAAATTTTTTAAGCACTGGCAATTTATAGATATACTAGACAAAGCTCATTCTGTAAATACATATGTATTTCATTCTTTTTCCCACACAAACCAACTGCACCAACTAAAAATGTGCAGAATACGTGAAATCCATGTTCCGTAATGCTCCAAACAACTCAGGTCCCTGCATTGGCCCCCTCTGGTATGGTCTTAGTAATGATGTGACGCTGACATTTTGCCAGAAATAATGGCTAGTACCATCTGAGTCTACACGACTTTGGTGGTCCAGAAAAGACTGACTGATTAATTGCCTTATTCTCATAGTCTAGCATGATTGTGCCTCAGCTGCTTGGCATGTATGGTTGATAATGTTACACATGCATGCAGGCAAGCTTTGGAGCCAAACTGTTAGTAGTCTGTTATATGATCCAAGAATAATTTATTCTAGTAGGACGAGATCCTCTGTATATGAAAAATCTATGTTCATCTATGCTAGAATTCTCTTTACTATTAACTAGAGAATCAATTGAAAATTTCCATCGAAATTCTCTTTACTATTGACTAGTTGTCAGGAAAATATCTGGTTGTTTCCAAAAAAAAAAAGCACTACCATTGCAGTTGCATATGCCGCGATTATAGCCTTAAATTCATGTCTGTTCAAGCACTATGACGAATCTTTTGATTAGTGATGAACATAAGACTTACAGGCAGCTGTTCTTTTTACCCTTTTCAGGCGTCGAAGCTTCTGCTGTTGCGTCCAACTCCAATGGAGCCCCGGATATTCAGCGTGCTCTCTCTCTTCTGTCAAACAATTCAGTGGCTGCTGCCAATCTCCAGCCAAGTTCTCAGATGCATGGGGTCACAACCATTGCCGGCACCTCGAACCCTGTGATGCACGCGGTAGACTTATCACCAGGACTCTGGCAAGACAGCCCGCCCCTTGGTAATCAGGTGCGGTTTCAGGCTTTCGACCACTTGGGACACGACAACGCCACAGCGCACCAGCTCCAGCTCCCGAAACCTTCGTATGACAACTCCTTCCATTTTGACAAGATGCACTGATGCTGCTTCAGTTAGCCCGTCTGCGCGCGCTTCGGTCGCGCAACGACACTGTTTCTTCTGTCTGAATTCCGAATCCTGAATTGCTTTGCTTGATGGTGCCTGCCTAGAGGCATGCAGTTGGTGATGTGAAGAATAAAGGCGTACACAAACTTAGGCTCGAATCGATCCTGTGGTGTTGCCATGGAAAAACTTGAGCTTGACATTAGTCACCACATCATCTATGTGTTTGAATAATTCATCCTAGTTATGCTATGTATCTGAATTGCTTCTGCAAGAGATCATGGTTTTATATTCTTGATGACATCGCAGTACCTGGCTGGGATGGAACCCTGATTCTTGATGATATCTGCTGTTCTCTATGCAACTACGGCCTCCATGCGGCCCTGCCAGCCATTGCTGGGTTCAAGTGGACGATGAGGAGATGCCGGAGCCGGCCATGGATGGCCGCGCCGGCGGCGTGCCCCACAGTTCCCTCCGCTTCTCGGTTCTACAGTTGTACAACTCGCCGTCCTCCACCCCCAACCCCATCGGATTCCGACGCAAAGCCCGACGTCCTGTTCTTTGCCTCTAGACCTCTTTCTGCTGCCATTCCGTCCCCTCCGTGGTGATCACCGTCGTCCACGCGCTGACTTCGCTTGGACGCGGAACGGTCAGAAATATAGGAGGAAGTTTTCACAAAGGCCCCTATATCTGAAGTTTATGTTAGAAACACCCCCGAATACGATCGCGCAGAAATGCGCGATCCAAATTCCGGTCTACGTGAACCGTCCGATCGGATCTGTGCGGCTCGGATGAAGGTGGAGAGTGGCAGCGGCAGTTTTGCAAAGAGGACCCCCTTTTCTGACGTTGCCTTTTCAAGATAGCCCCTAGAATTGTGATCCAAATTCGGAGCACCACGGCCCTGAACAGACAGGTCAGAAATGGCATGTACTTCCACAAATACGACCACTCGTCTCTCCCAACCACCTCTTGCCTTCCCTGGCCATGGCCAACGCCGGGAGAGGGGGAGGTGCGGCATCACGCTTTGGTTAAGTGTCACTAGACACTAACATGCATGTATGAACGTTCAAGACTGCAGATTGCTAGTACTTATCATCAGGTGAAGAATTGGGTTTATTGCGACTGATAACTTTTAACCTTAGTATAATTGTTTATGCAAATGAACTAAATACCTGTTAGCTGACTTGTATCCGGCCGGCCCGTTGGGCTGCTCGGCTGGTACTCCTATATGGGCCTTGTGCCTACACATGATTGGATTTCTATGGTTGAGTCACTATAGGCAAGGGTCACCGTGATTGGCTCTGTTTCCATAAGCCATACCCTAGGTCCTCCTTGCCTATATATTCGGGAAACTTCGTCATATACCCTCCTCACATTTGAGAGTTTCAGGATTTACCCTCTCGAGTCACTGACACGTGGGGTCGGGATGAGTCACTGACATGTGGGCCGGAGGGTAAATCCTGAATTTCAGTCTAAGAGGAGGGTATATGATGAATAATTTCTATATATTCACATGTATTCACCCGTATCAATGCATCCATCTATTCCGTGCCTCCTTCTGTTTACATGGTATCAGACTGATCGTTCCTCGACCAAAAGATTCTGCTACATCTCTAATACCCGCCCGCCGTCTCTCTCGACGAGTCCACCCCCTCTCTCGGCGCATCTGCCCACTGAGCGACGTCGCCGCTCTTGCCGGCTCCTCCTCTGCGGGCTTCTCCGCCTTGGGCTTCTCCCCCGTCGGGACCTCCTCTGCCGACTTCTTCTTCGCCGGCTCCTTTTTCGGCTGGATCCGGCCCGCACCACGTGCCTCCAGTCGCCTCCCCGGTCGCCGGATCCTAGTTGCCAGGCCACCATGCCCAGCGAAACACCGCCGGCCTCTTCTTCTGCCGCCGCCACCGATGCCAACCGGGCAGAGGTCGCCGCCATTTGCCGCCGACGCGTAGCGTCGCCGAGCGGCCCACGGCACGCCTTGCCGCGCCGCCAAGGCCGCGCCCGATGCTCGCGCGGCCGACGCCATTGGCGCGAGGTGCTGTCGCCACCAGAGCGCGCGTCGCTGCTGCGATCGCGAGCGCTGCGCCTAGGCGTGCAGCCGCGAGCGCCGCCTTCTCCGTGGACGCAGGCGCCGACGCCGAGGTCCCCCTTCCCTTCCACGACGCCCTCCTCCTTCATGAGGCTGCCGCCATCGCCAATCTTCACGCTCAAGCCGTCGGCATGCAGAACATCCGCTCGCTAGTCCCCCTCGTCCTTGATTTGACCTCCCGGCACTACACACGGTGGTATGAGCTTTTCCTCCTTGCCCTCGGGAAGTACTCCCTCGAGGACCACATGCTCATTGATGATCCCCATCCGGCCCTTCCCGACAGGGTACGCATGGACTACGTCGTCAAGTCCTGGATCCTCGGCACCCTCTCCACCGAGCTCGTCGAAACTGTGCTAGAACGCCGGGCCACCGCGCGCGTCACCTGGCTCGCCATCGAGACTCAGTTCCTCGGCAATTGGGATCGCGCGCCCTCTACCTCGACGCCGAATTCCGCAACTTTGTCCAGGGCGATCTCTCGATCGCTGACTACTGCCAACGCTTCAAGAGCATGGCCGATGATCTTGCCGACCTCAGGAAGTTTGTCTTCGACCGGACCCTCGTCCTCAACGTCATCCGTGGCCTCAACGAGAAGTTCACCGCCATCGGCCTTCATCTCCAACGGAGCCGGCCCTTCCCCTCCTTCCTTGAGGCGCGCGCCGATCTACTCCTGGAGGAGCTCAACATGGCCAACCGCAAGTCCTCACCGACTACTGCCCTTCTCACCGCCTCGACACTCGCCGGCCGTCCCCCATCTTCATCAACGGCGGCTACGGGGCGGCCACGTGGCGGCGCTCGGATCTCCCCGGCGAGCGGCGCGCGGCGCGGCGGCGTGGGTGCTCACGGCGTCAGCGGCTCGGCCTTGTCCAAGGGCTTGGCGGCTGGCCCGTCTACGCCCGGTGGCTGGCCCAGCTTCTACAACCCATGGACCGGCATCATCCAGATGTGGCCCGGCCCACGCCCTCCTCTTGCGCCTATTCCGCAGGGACGCTCCTCTGGGCCGGCCCAACCTACCCAGTAGGCCCCGCCCGGGTTCTCGCCGCATCCACAGGCCCTGTTGGCTGGGACCCAAAACTAGTGGGCGGTCCCTGCACCTCCTGGTCAGGCTGCTGGGCCGTACGACGCCCCCGCCGGCCTGCCTTCCTAGGACCAGAACTCCCTTGCAAGTTCCTTCTCCACCATGGCGCTGACACCACCACCGCAACAACACGAGTGGTACTTCGACTCGGGGGCCACTTCTCATATGACCTCCGACCCTGGTATTCTCTCTCACTCCTCCATTCCACGGTATCCCGCTTCTTCATCCATTGTTGTCAGTAATGGTTCCTTACTTCCCGTTACTTTACTGGTGCAGCCGACCTTAATGGTTTTTTCCGTCTTAATAATGTTCTTGTTTCTCCTAACCTTATTAAGAACATTATTTCTGTACGTCAGTTTACTTCTGACAACAATTGTTTTGTTGAGTTTGACCCCACTGGCTGTTCTGTGAAGGATCTTCGATCTCAGAACGTGATCGTCAGGTGCAATAGCTCTAGGCTACTGTACCCTCTACATCTCCTCGTCGCCAGATCTTTCCTCGCTGAGTCCTCCGCTCCTCTTTGGCATCGCCGCCTTGGTCATCCGGGTCATGAAGTTTTGTCTAAGTTAGCGAGTTCTTCCATTATTCCTGCATGTCATAAAAACACAGGCAGCTCTGTCCGCCATGCATGTTAGCTGGGTCGTCATGTACGTCTTCCTTTTCATGTGTCAACATCACGTGCCTCACATAAGTTTGATCTTATACATTGTGACCTCTGGACATCACCTGTCGCTAGTATCTCTGGTTACAAGTAGTATCTGGTCATTCTTGATGATTGTTCGCACCACCTTTGGACGTTCCCCCTTCGGCTCAAATCTGACACCTTTTCGACACTCGCTTACTTTTTCTCTTTTGTTTCCACTCAGTTTGACGCCACCATTAAAGTAGTCCAGTGCGACAACGGCCGCGAGTTTGACAACTCTAGCACCCGCACGTTCTTCCTCACTCATGGCGTCCATCTCCGTATGTCTTGTCCCTACACCTCCCAACAGAATGGTAAAGCTAAGCGTATCATTCGATCCGTCAACAATGTTATTCACTCACTTTTATTTCAGGCGTCTATGCCACCGTCCTATTGGGTCGAGCGTTGGCCACTGCCACGTATCTCCTTAACATCTTACCCACCAAGACGCTGAATTTCTCCACGCCGCACCACGCCCTCTTCGGGTCTCCGCCATCGTATGATCATCTACGCGTCTTTGGGTGCAAATGCTACCTAAATCTTGCCTCCATAGCCTCCCACAAACTCGCTCCCCGCTCTGCCTTGTGTACCTTCCTTGGCTACTCCACTCATCATAAGGGATACCGGTGTATCGACATGGCCTCCAATCGGGTCTACCTCTCCCGCCATGTCATCTTTGATGAAACATCCTTTCCCTTTGCTGACCGTTCTTCCACCCTATCCACGGCGGATTTTCAGTTTCTCGATACCTGTACTAATCCAGTGTCGGCACCTATCGGTATGTCGTGCACCCTTTTGCCTGCAGGTTCTCCCACAGCAACCACCTCTGCTGGCTTGGGTTCCAGCCCCAGCGTTGGTCCTCACGCGCACCTCGACACGTCAGTCGTCTCTCTCGCGCGTACCGTCTCCACGACACCTAACTCCCCCGCGCCCATACCACGCGCGACCCCGGAGGAAGCTGCGCCAGCGCCCCCACCACGCGCGGCCCCGGAGGAAGTCGTGCTGCCACCCTTGCCACGAGCGGCAACGAAGTCCACTGCGCCACCCGCACTGCCACGTGCGGCCCCTGCTTCGCCCGCCCCGGCGCCCGCACTGCCACATGCGGCCCCCGCCGATCGCGAGTTTCGCCACGTCTACACGCGACGTGCGAAGACGGTCTCCGCCCCGGTGCCTCCGGACTCTCCCCCGGCACCCCCCTGTCGCATCTTCCTCGGGGCGCCATCCTGGTGCCTCCCGTGCTGAATCAACACTCGATGACGACGCGTGGTAAGTCCAGGTTTTGACTGTCCGTTCTCTACCACGTCACGCCACTGTCGCACGTACCTCGGACATACCGTAGTGCCCTCGTCGACCTCAATTGGCGGGCCGCTATGGAGGAGTACGCTGCCCTCTTGAAGAAGCACACCTGGGATTTGGTTCCGCGTCCATCGACTGCGAACATCGTCTTCGGTAAGTGGATATTCAAGCATAAGTTCCAGGCCGACGACTCCCTCGAGCGCTACAAGTCTCGCTGGGTCCTTCGGGGGTTCACCCAGCGCCCAAGCGTGGACTTCGACGAGACGTTCAGTCCAGTGGTCAAACCGGCGACAGTTCACACGGTTCTGTCGCTGGCTTTGTCTCGCCACTGGCTGATTCACCAACTTGATGTGAAGAATGCCTTTCTACATGGGACATTGTCCGAGACTGTATACTGCTCACAACCTTCCGGGTTCAAGGACTCTGCTCATCCGGACTTTGTGTGTCGTCTCAATAGGTCTCTCTATGGCCTCAAGCAGGCGCCGCGTGCCTGGTACAGTCGCTTCGTAGCATACTTGCTCACCCTCGGGTTTGTGAAGCCAGGTCCAACACGTCGCTCTTCGTCTACCGTCGTGGCTCCGAGACAGTCTACCTATTACTCTATGTCGACGACATCATCCTCACTGCTTCGTCGGATGAGCTTCTTCGGCGCACTGTTTTCGCCCTACAACGGGAATTCTCTATGAAGGATCTCGGCCCACTTCACCACTTTCTCGGGATGCAAGTTCAGCGGTGCGGCGACGGGCTCTTCCTCTCTTAGCGACAGTACATGCTGGATATCCTTGGACGTGCCGGCATGGCTGAGTGCAAGCCGTGCACAACCCCGGTTGACACCAAGCCAAAGATGCCACCGCTCTGGCACCTGTTCAGACCCATCGACTTTGCGGCCTCGCGGAGCACTCTGATGCCTCAAGTTCACGGGCGGACATCTCTTATGTTGTTCAGCAAGTCTATCTCCATATGCACGACCCGCGGGAGCCTCATCTTGCAGCTTTGAAGCGTATCCTTCGGTACATCAGAGGCACTCTCGACTTGGGACTCATCCTTCGGCCGTCTACTCAGTCAGATCTGGTGGTTTACTTGGACGCCGATTGGGCAGGTTGTTCGGACACGCGTAAGTCCACATCGGACTACGCTGTGTTCCTTGGCGACAACCTCATCTCCTGGTCTTCCAAGCGTCAGCCCACGGTGTCTCGCTCCTGTACTGAAGCAGAATATCGCGCGGTGGCTAACGCGGTCGCCGAAGCTACATGGCTGCGTCAGCTTCTCCTCGAGCTCAACTCCCCACTCCGTCGTGCCTCTTTGGTCTACTGCGATAACATCAGCACTGTATACATGTCGACCAACCCCGTCCAGCATCAGCGCACCAAGCACATAGAGATTGATCTTCACTTCGTTCGTGAGCGCGTCTCCCTTGGAGATGTTCGGGTACTACACGTCCCCACCACGTCGCAATATGCCGATGTTTTTACTAAAGGGCTGCTGTCTTTAGTCTTCACCGAGTTTAGGTCTAGTCTCAACGTCTGCTGTGCCGATGCTTTGACTGCGGGGGTGTGTTAGCTGACCTGTATCCAACCGGCCCTTTGGGCTGCTCGGCTGGTAGTCCTATATGGGCCTTGTGCCTACACGTGATTGGATTTCTATGGTTGAGTCACTATAGGCAAGGGTCACCGTGATTGGCTCTGTTTCCATAAACCATACCCTAGGTCCTCCTTGCCTATATATTCACATGTATTCACCCGTATCAATGCATCCATCTATTCCGTGCCTCCTCCTGTTTACAATACCGATAAATTGTTTTGAAAAAACTGTTCTAATAAACCGTTTGAAAAAAATGACAAAGTAGCTGTTTTGCTTATTTATTTAGAAAAAGTAATAAGCTACAAACTAACAAGAAGGAGCATCAACTACCGCATTTCCAAAGAGACAGCTCATCCGCTCATGCATGTGGTGTCGAAGGCTGCAAGGTACAAGATTCATATGTATATACGTAAATACATACATAGATCTTGGTGTAATCATTAATCTTCTTATCTTTCCCAGATTTCTTATTCGATATTTATTGTTCATCGATATAGTTTGGACTATGAGAATGAATAGCGCACAATACTATAGTACAGTTCACTCTCCCTTGCTACAAATTTCTGCGCTGCACTTCGACCTGGAACTTGATAAGGATCAGGCAGCATTGCCATGTTCCTCCAGGGACCGAGCGCCCAGGACTCGGCAGCGGTACTCTCCAAGAGCCCAAATGGGAAAAATGTTCCTGTACTGGGAGTAGTTGATCGTGCCGGTTCTGCTGAAGACTCCAATGATCTCCTGTTACATGTGACATAGAAGCCATTAACAGCTAGGAAAACAGAACAAAGAATGAATGGCAGTTGCCAAGTGCCAGTGGGATCTAAGCAAGCTAGGACTTCACTCTTTCAAAATTGGTAGAAAACACATGCAGATTTTTCATGAAAGTTTCCATACAAGAAATCATCACTATTTACTCTGACTCACTTGCTGAGGAAACTCCCCATCCTCTAATTGTAGGTTGATCAAAACCTTAGCTGCCCGGTGCAAAGGTGCTGGATCTCTCTCGGCCTGCTCCAACGAAAGTTGAAGTGTCATGGTGAATGAGCACAACACATACAGCAGGTTGTTATTGCATATCATTGTACCTTAATCCACCCAAAAATCAACAATGTCAAACATGGAAATGAAAGGGGGGAAATGAAGACCTGTCCAGCGTCAATTAGTGCAAGCATGCCCCAGCTAGTGTTGACTGCATGGGGGCGCTCTCCTTCAAGATTGTTGTAAACCTATTTGCATAGAAATACAAACATGTTCTGATCAGAACAATGCTCTTTTGCAATAGAAACAAGAATATGCTTTTGATTTATAACTGTTTGATTAATCTTTCAAGCATAGCTTATTGTGCCGTACTGTTGTTAGTGCCTGCAATGTTAAAATGGGGGAATTAATGAAAATTTCTTGGTACGAATAGCATATCGCTTTTGAATGCATGCACTCAAAATATGAATAATGAATTCAATCTCAAGCCAGTGTGATCTCCACATGATAGTTTCCTTAATAAACAGAAGCCGTAATCTAAATGGACATTAATGCTCATACATAGTAAATCAACATGGCTGCTATTTTAATCCAACTATAAATCCATACTCTCAAAAGCCTAGGAGTTCTAAACTTATGGTCAACATGGGATTGATCTCCAGGTTGCGCTGCTGCATTTGGACATCTACCAACATGCATTACCTAGGAACAAATGAATGTACCTTGTCTTTGCATGACAAATAGCTTTCTCCCCAACCACCAGAAGGAAGCTCTTTTGACAACAAAAAGTTGCATGCCTTCCTGATTGCAGGACAGTTCTTGTATGTCCTTCCAGCAGCAACCAACCCTTTCACTCCAAACCATGCCCCATGGGTGAAACAAACAGCCCAGGAGCCGTACCTGTTGCGAATAGACAAAACCATGTGTAATAATAATAGCAGTTTCTACTTCGAGTGGAGACACCAAAAGCATTGAAAGTTAATACTAACCATGAACCATCACTTCTTTGCATACTCTGAATGAAGTTATCAGCTTTATGGATACAATCGTCTATCTCTTCCCTTCGGTGTCCAGGGTAGTGCTTTCTAAATGATGTCAGAGCCTGGATCACTGCTGAAGTACATTCAACATAACTGCAAGTCGAGCTTACACTTTCAATATCACTTAAACATGGCAAAGCAGCATACTATCAACAGAAGGGTTATCACATCTTACGGATAATCGATCATTATTCCCCCAAAGGTCTCAGAAGGATTGAGAAGCTGAATAGTTTAAAAAAGCATGTCAGATTGTAAAACATTGTTTAACAAAATTGAATTTGTAGAGCCACCCTTACAGTTGTACGTACAGGGGGGGTCGGGGTTGGTAACTCAAACAAATTCACTACTCACCTCCAGCCAGGCATAAGACCTTGTCACTTCATAAGATGCAAAACCACCATTCTCATTCTGTAAATGAAAAAACAATATTTTCAGACACTACGCAGTTTCTCCCAATTCAAAGAAAAATAGGTGCAAAATATTAAACATACAGATAGATCCATAAGAACATAGAGCAGTAGAAAACTACTGACAACTATACTTCGTAGTTTTTAGAGGTTTGCAGAAGTTAGGATAAGCATACCATCCAAGAAAGCAGACAATTGACTGCATCATAAAGCCTATTGGCTTCTAATGATTCGCCAACAATTTTTGGAGAAATCTTTGACAACAACAATGAGGCCTGAACGAACAAAAAATAATTCAAACATTTAGAAAAAAAATAATTCAAATGATGACTTTGACACGACATCAGAACATAAAAACTATACATTAGACATATTAAGGTTATAATTGTTACTTTATGCATTTAAAAGAGTTCCTACTTCCTGGATCCTAGAAGAACACTGTTGAACTTTTAAAGAAAATATCGTTCTTGGTAACACTGACAATCTCATTCGCCTGTTAACTACTACCTCCACTCCAAAATAGATGTCGTTTTGGACATCGATATGATCTCCAATACACACCTTTGACCATTAGCTTTTTTAGTTATATGTTATATTTTTTAAAAACAATGTTCTGGGTGTACTTTTGATAAAAAATTATTATTATCATTTAAATCTAAATACTTTTTATGAATATTAGTGGTCAAAGTTTTAAAAGTCTGACCGTCCGCATTCTACGGCAACATCTATTTCGAAATGGAGGTAGTACCTTTAACCCTTCTGCTGTGCAATCTGATACAGACCAACCTTGATCAGCAGTAGAAAAGGTCCATGCACCTTTAGATATATGGCGATACCAATAACTCAAATCTCCAGGGCAGTCATCAAGAACCTTTCAGAGAAGCAGTAGCGGGTAAAGAATGAAACAAATGACTTGACTAGTACAAGCAGGCATCAAGCATTTACCTGTGCATTTTTTATGTATTCATGGGCTAGCTTAAGAGTAGGACCAAACTCTTCTATGAGGTCAGTAGTAGCTAGTATAGCTTGAACTGTGAAAGCTGTGTCCCAGAGCTGGCTACCATTGTAACCCTACAGTGGGCAGAACCAGAATTTCTTAACATTGACATTAGAAAAGCAACAAAAAAAATACATTCCATTCTTAGTATATCTCTAGATTAGTGATATGTTTAAAGACTTTGTGCCTGGACTCAGTTAAAAAACTGACACAAATTAGTATTGATCGTGTCAACTGAAAATGCTTAAGTAATTTTTCAATACTATTTAGGTAAGCTAAAGGCTCATGTGGATAATTTCATTGTTGGATCTGCCACCTCAACTAAAAGTGTAATGCCAGTAGAAAGATAAAGGGAGGAAAACAAAAAATGGAGAACAATCCAAGGGAGAATAGAAAAGATAAAAAGTTTTTTTTTGCCGTCAGGACCTTTAGAATGCCAAATATAATATCACTCATCGAGGTTCCCCAGCCATCCAGGGCCGATCGGCGCCTCTCGCATATGTGAGCATTGTAATTCGATGGCAAAAGAACCCAACACTCACATCTTACCAACTTACCTCAGACAGTAGAAAATCCAGTTATATAGTGCCAAGCCAACCCATTTGCAAAGATACAAAAAATCCTACCCTTAGCATAGTAATTACAGAGGGAAGAAGAGATAAAGCCGAAGCCTCACAGCAACACTAGAGGGGAGAGGGGGTAAGGCCGAAGCCATCTCTAGCCAGGAGCTAGCTTATTTCTCCCCCGGCATAAGCAACCCAGCAAACCAATGGTGCCTATGGGCTTATTTCTCCCCCGGCATAAGCAACCTAGCATAGTAACAACCTGTTTGCGCTTTCGTCTTCGCTTCGCGTAAAACGGTTAATCGAAGGTTATTACCAATGGTGCCTATGGGTTTATATGTTAGTGCTTCTCATGTTAAGCTAGCAATGTGGGACTAATCCCTATCCTCATGTGCACACACACATAGACCATCATGGGCCGAGGTGTTACATACACCCCCCTTAAAGAATCCGACGTCCTCGTCGGTCCAACATACCCACACTGGGGCAAATGACAAAGACCTCCTCCTCTTGGCACATGTCCGTGCGTCCAGTGCTGGTACATATACCATGCCGTGTGTCCACTCCGGGCTCACACGTGCCATGCGTTATATGTCCACGCCCCTGACCCGTATGCGCCCGTGCAACCGCGAAGGTCGGCTCTGATACTATTTGTAACGCCCTAGGATCCAAACCGGCTTAGGCCTAACCCCATTATGGATAAGCCACACATACGTAACAACTTGCTTACGGTTTCGTTCTCGCTTCACGTAAAACGGTTAACCAAATGTTATTACCAATGATGTCTATGAGTTTATATGTTAGTGCTTCTCATGTTAAGCTAACAATGTGGGACTAATCTCTATCCTCATGTGCACACACATATGGGCCATCATGGGCCGAGGTGTTACATGATGACAATGATAAACTATGTTTATGACAAAGACATATGCATTTGCAGCATATGCACTCATATGGTGAGAAAGAGATCTACTGTGGGTGGATCTGTAAGACCTACTTTGGTAGGTCTCTACGGGAGTGGAGAGATCTCTGTGCCGACGGAGATGGGCCCATGATAGGGTGAACATCGATGGATGTTCACTCAGACTATACAGGTATATGTAATATGATGAGAAAATGATCATGTAGAGTAGTTGCATGGCACTAATGAAATGAAAATGATGATGGAGCAGGGTAGGCAATGATGCCTACCCGCTAATGATGATATGATCATGATGAAACATGTGGAGAACGATAGGTTTATGTCTATGTTAATATTGAAACATGTGGAGTATGATATGGCTAGATGATTGCTTATGCGTTTGGTAGCGTTTGAAGTCCTATTATATGTTTGCTGAGTATCTGGATTCACCTTTATTTATTTGTGTTTTTTTAGATGAGCATTGAAGGTGACATGCATAGACGGGAGTGGCACATTGTTCCATGTGCCATTGTAACTCGTATGCTACCTTTAGTTGACATATTTAGATCTTAATGGCATGCTAGAAAAGTTAGCGTTAAAAATGGTATGATATTTATTGTGTCACTAAGATGTACATAAAGCAATGGTTGCCTAAATTTATTAGCAACGGATGTAAATGTTAGCGTTATGGAATGGTGGTAGTATTTTGCGCTCTGAGGATAGGTCAGGGTGTTATAGGAAATAAATAAAATAGAGTAAAAGAGAAGCCAAAAAGTCACCTGCATCTTCATGCCATCTTCAGCAATCCACAAGTAATCATAGATCCTTGGAATATGAAGTTTGAATGCCTCAGAATTAGGATCTTCTATCCAGCAAGAAAGCATATTTAATACCTGCATTTTTTTTTTAATTTTCGCAACAATCAGTTGTACAATGGAGTGTCAAAGTAAAAAAAAGAAAAGAAAGAGAAAATGGAACTACTGGCTCGAATCATCATGATCTGCAATTTACCTTCTGTACAGCAGCACCACAGATGTATCGAGTGTTCTCATCTTCGTAATGAATACGCTGCATTGCAGTGTTCAGAGCTTTCTCCCTCAATTTGCTGCCAGGCCAATGTGACAGAACTGGTTCAACAAACTTGTGAAGAGTGGCCCATAAGATATCTTGTCCCCATGGATGTGGAAAGTACAGATCTTCCTGGAATACAATTTTAACAAAATCTTTCAGACAACAATTTATATGCTTCATGGAGTCTCTACATGAACTCTGAAGTAATAAGAATGTGTGCAGCAGAACTCATTTTATGCTCTTGCTGGTTTGGCCCATGCATGATAAGAAAGTTTAAGGCAAGTATGAGTCCAGCAGACCTTAGCACACTGGTTGCGAGCCTTGTCCCAGTCGATCTCATCATAGGGTGCTTTGTAAAGCTCCTTTCGTAAGTTCAATACAGTCGGCGTAATTGGTCCGACAAATCTCTTTCCATAGATGTAAGACATGGGCAAATATACCATTCGGCAGTGGGACCACATCCGCCCTGTGTGTGATGGTGAACTTTGTTAGTTAAGAAATTTTGTTTATTGTACTGTATGCTAATTGTAAAGAGATCGGACGACAGAGTATCGAGTAAGAAATAGCCAACTAACAAAGGAACATACAAAAGAATTATTGCATTTTCACCAATAGTGTGACAATAGAAAATGGTTTGGTGGCCAATCCGTCTCAAATAAACTAGGTTGGAAGAACAAAGCATGGATCTAATTATATTTGAGATCAATAAGCTTAAAAAATTGAGATCGATAGTGCTCAGAAGGAGAGTTAGACAAAGATTGGATGATAACTAAGACATAATAAATTTCTTCAAGATGTGTAACCATTCTAGTGGCGTCAAAGCATATTCATAAACTTTCTAGCCTGTAGTCAGAGTAAAAAACACATTCTATTGCTGCAAATTATATATAATTTATTCTTTCAAACAAGGGCAACCACCCCTGTTTCCTTTAACCAAATACAACATTAACGGAAAAAAGAAAAGAAATTTCGAGGAAGAAACAAACCTGGATGAAATGGGAGGCAATATGGCAGCATCCACAGTTCTGGAAGCAATGGATTGTTACCAGACCAGTCAAATACACCAAGGACCTGAGGTAAACTAAGACATCAGAAGGACCTCTCTAGGGTTTCAAACAGAGTAGATTTGTATCAAGACCAAAGCAGCTAAAATAAAAAAGAAAAACGCATAACGTCCGTACCGAAAGCCAAAATTTTCCCCATGATGCTGTAAAAGTTGCCCCCCCATGATCCAAAATCCAATTTCGAGCCGTCTCCATGGATCTATCTCCACTGCCCGATCCGTCTCCAAGTAATCTCAACGTAACATAGGTCGAGACAGAGCCAAACATGGTGCTTGGGCCCTCAACGTGCAACCCCCAGCCTCCATCTTCGTTCTGCATTCACAAATATTTTGGTCGCTTCCTTTACAAAGCAGTGAGAGCATAGCCTGAACAATAACGACACATACATTACGCTAGCAGTGACGAGCTGCACGAAACGGACAGCAGGACATGAGAACACACAGTGCATGTGGATTGCAAAGCCAGATTTTGTTGCGTAATATTGTCAAGAACTTGCTGTGCAAGTTAAAGTTTTAATTGTCAGGAAAGAACGTTTTGTTCAGATGAGCATGTCCTTGCCTGATGATTATAGAGATACCGGCGAATCTCCTTCTGATGTTCTGATGATAAGACAGTATTCAGTGCACCAGTCACATGCAGTGCTATAACCTGGGTAAAAAGACGAAGAAAATCATGAGAAGGCCGTGCATCCTCTAAGCTTTTGTAAGGATGCTTGCAATGACATGAAGTAATTTTAACAAATCGACTGTCCTACATGGGTGGATTAAAGGAAGTACCAAGAATGGCAGAAGGAACATAGGGCCGGCGAAATCGCCAGGCCAGTGTCCATCATGTGCCTGGAGTGTAGAATAGCGCCCAATTGCCCTTTTTAAAGAGGCCAACACAGCTCCTTCTGTGACATCCTCGTGCTCCTCCAGCTTGATCACAGGAATATCCAGCTTAAGAGGATTCGACCTAGCGAACTGCAGTTCGTGCAGATCTAAAAATTATTGGCCGTAATTCAAAAGAATAGAGCCTAAAGCTTGCATGAATGATACATACATACATGCATGCATATATACATCTGCATTACACACACACACATACATACATGGCTATGTTATTCTGCGTCTGCACGCACTGCTAGTTGTGTAGTATTATAACTAACAGTACCTCTACATATATTCGACAGTAACTTCACTCATAAATGACAGTAACTTTCCGACGCATATTTTATACATATGCATAGAATAGTAATTATATATACACATATATACACACTCGTATATGTATGTACACGCATACATACTATATATACACACACATACATATCAACTAAATAGTCTTATATACTTGTATAGTATACGTATTTACTCTCTGTTATACGAGATAATCTCTATGTTGTGATATATGATATAGCGAGTAATTACCCTTAGAAGTAAAAAAAAGAGGTTTTATATATGTGCGTTTGTGTGCGCACGTGCGTGCGTGCGTGCGTATTCTCTGCGCTTGCAGCATAAAGCAAGCATGCATGCATGTTCTTCCGGTTTTGCCAAACCGTGTAAATCAGGCTTCTACAACTCTACCGTTACTTAATCATGTAAATGTTAGAAGCACAGATAGCGCCCTACCATTAGGCGTATCATGTCCGTTGGATCGAAGGAATCATGCACTTGATCGAACGCAACACGAAATAGATACGGTAAAGCGCTACAGCCTAGGTACACACTTACTGTTGCTACAAGAGAGCACAGTCAAAGTGAATATATGTCGTTCTTTTTTGATCCAATGGCCTAAAGTGATAATGGTGCCATACCATTTGCAACTTAATGGTGTGCATGTAATTTCTTTGTAAATGGATAAGCCTATTTTAGTTTTTATCCCAAATTATATTGTGATATACACACTATACTAGTTTTTTAGAGGGTACAAGCTAGATGCACACACACAACTTACCCCACTCACCTTCTCTCGGTCTCTCTCTCCACTCTCCATATCTACGTTTCCGCTCCTTCCCCTCCACCATGCTGCCGTCGCCCGTTGGTCCTCACCTTGCTGGCCTTGTTTGCCACCCATCCACCGCTCAGCATCCCCTCCACCTCCTCATCCTCCGCGCCACCGCTGGTCATCCTCCCCTCCACCGCCCCTTCCCCCACCAAGCCCCTCCTCTTCCCCTCCTCCCCCAGTGCCGGCCACCTCTCCCCATCTCCCTTCCGTCGTGCCATGTCAAAGTCCGGGCCATTTGGATCCGATTCCGACACAATGACCTTCCCACTTGCACGAGTGGATGCTGCTTTTCATCACGTTCGTAGGATTTCGAGCTCGAGACCGAGTGGCAAGAGAGTTTGCTTTACGGCCCCAATGCCCGCCTGGTGATCTCTAGCTGGCAAGCACGATTCCATGCCAACCCGTGTTGTTGTTCCCGCCTTTATGGTGGGCAGGAACGATGTCGGTGCCTGAGCACGGCGAAGGTGGTCGAGCAAGCATCCATAGCAGGCGTGGCCATAATCCACAGCGGGTGTGGCCATAGTTGAGTGAGGCTTGATAGTGGCGGTACTGAAGATGTAAGGTAGAAGCAGTGCACAAAGGTGATGAAGATGGTGGCAGTCACCGCCACCTCCACCGATGTCCTCATCACGGCTATCTCAACCTGTAGTTGCCTCTAAGTCAATAGGGTTGAGCCTGGGCTGGCACGGCATATCGGCTGCCCGTCATATCCTGGGCCTCTTCGAAAGTCATGCTGATACGATGGGGTGGCCGTGTCAGGCTAGCATGGCACGACGTGGCCTAAAGCCCGCTGGACCCGTGTTGTGCCGGCATGGCACAACCCAACTTCTTGGGCTAGGTGTGCATATAATTTATTTGTAAATGGATAAACCTATTTTAGTTGGCATCCCATATTATATTGTGATATACATACTATACTAGCTTTTTAGAGAGTACAAGGCAGCCATACACACACAACTCACACCACCACACGCACATACATGTGTGCCCGTTTCCTAGCGTACGCTTGAAAATTTTGCAAATAAACGATGAGCGTAAACATTGAAGCCAAGCTTCAACGCTGGCGAGTGAGAGTGAACCACAGAACTCTCACCAACAGAGCTACACCCAGACGTCCTCTATAGTAGCTTATTTGGTAATCCTAAACTTGGCCAAAGGAGGCCTAGTGTGAGGCCCCCACGTTATTATCCCTCGGATAATTACGTGTGGCATACGGATTGTTATTTGCACGAGCAGTGAAGACATCGCTACGGCAAATAACAAGCTGCATCTGAGTAGCGCAGTGAGAACAATAATATAGATATCGACGTCTTTATTACATCGTTGCCACGGCTTAAGGTCAGTTTACAAAAGTAGATAACAAAAGTATAATTAGTACCCAGGGCATTCTCGCCCGCTTCACCGGTCTTCTATTCATCCCACCGGTATACGGGTCCACCTCGCGAGCTCCTCACTGCCGCCATCCTCCTCTCCGCTGCTCTGCGAAACAGGTCCCCTCCTCATCCCGGCCGTAGGTCTCTCGCTTGGAGCAGGTCTAACAAAGGAATTAATAGCAAGGGTGAGTACCTACGGTACTCAGCAAGTATAATACTAGCAAAGATGCACTGCATGCCTCTCATGTCCTTAATCCATATTCTAATCTTTTTATTCTAAAAATACTCTTATGCAAAATAACTGGCACATTTTAGCTCAACAAAACAACTTCTAATTTTCACCGGTAAGGTATGATCCTAGCGATCACCGTAGTCCACAATCCAGTGGTGGCATGAATTCATGATTTAACAACTTCTGCGCGGGCCTTGTACCACTTTACCCAAAATTACCTTGAACCATCCGAGCTAGGTCCTCCACACTGCCTTAGGTGTGGAATCAGGCTCAAGATACAGAACCTTTCTCCGGTTACGTTAATCCATCTACCAGCCCATCTATTATCCATCGGTGTACCAAGTCACTCGCTTGGGCTCCACCGACTTCCAATAGTGTTGGTTGGACCGGCTCCGACCCAACACTCGCCTCAATACTCTCCCAATGTGGTAGACTGGTTAACGTAACAGGGTACTACTTTCCACCCATCCGAGATGGGAGATTGGCTGGTACGAAATTTACGGTCCCTGGTCCGAGTAAAACACAATAATTCCTTATATTATAGCCCTATGTAAAAAGGTCCGCCTCATCCCTTTTTCATCCTTGCCTCGAACCTCTTTACCCACCTTATGTAAATGCACCAATAGGTATATGATGAGCTATCTCTACTTGTGGTCCGCCGTCTCTCTCAGCGGAACCACTGCTACTAGCTTCCATCTGCTCCCTCTTACTTCTTTTCTCTTTCTTTTTCTCATCTTTCCCTTCCTTTAACCTTTTACTACCCTCTAAACTCATGCAATTGATTATTTTATTCCAAAAACGGTTTTCATACATGTAGGTATACATATAGTAATTATCCGGAAACATACCACATACGATTGACATAACTAAGTGCATGGTCAAATTGGAACTTGCCTGAGCCGTGGTATGAACTGGAGTCAATATAAACAGTTGGTTCTTCCTTGCTGCTAGAAGACTTGAACTCTGCAAAGCCGAACTAACCCTTAATAAAATAGTTATTTATTATAATAATAGTTTTAAGAAATTCATTTTCCTTCCCTAAATACACATATACACACAAATGTACATACATATATATATACACCTGCATATATATATATACATACACACAATTACACATATACATCTATATATATGTGTTTTCACACATATATATACATATATACACCCTACATATATATCCATATATATGTGCTCACACACATATATATACATATATATGCAACTATACTAAACAAAAATTTACTTGCTGAAACTTTAGAAACAAAGAATGTTTATTGGAAATGCTCTGAAATTAACTTAATAGCAACAAGATGATTTTAATAGCTAGCATGATACAAAAGTATCAACAAAAATAACTGAAAAAAAGAAAACAGAAACTCCCTTTACCGGCCGGCCCGGCCCACTCGGCCCAACCGGCGCCGCCGCCTCCCTCCATTACCCTCTGCCCTCACCCGATTCCTCCCCAACCCTCATTTCCTCCGCCGCCTGCTCTCCTCCCCTACTTCCCCATGGCGTCGCCGCCCTCTGCTGCTCCTCCTCTACTTACCCCACTGCGCCGCCGCCTGCTGCTGCTCCTCCCTCCGAGCTCCCCTCTCTCTCCTTCTCTCCCTCTCTCTCTCCCCCCGAGCTCCCCCTCGGCTTCCCCTCTCTCTCTCTCTCTCTCCGAGCTCCCCCTCGGCTTCCCCTCTCTCTCTCTCCCCCCCCGAGCTCCTCCTCGGCTCCCCTCTCTCTCTCCCGAGCTCCTCCTCGGCTCCCCCTCTCTCTCTCTCTCCCCAGAGCTCCTCCTCGGCTCCCCCCTCTCTCTCTCTCCCCCCGAGCTCCTCCTCGGCTTCCCTTCGGCCTGCTCCTCCTCCCTTCACTCTCGGCAGCTGGGATCCCAGTGGGTTGGCTATGGGCTCTACAGATGGATTTGCTATGGCTACTATTGCTGCTAGAGTTTCTCGGGTAAGTGCTAAGTTTATGTGCTATGTGCAAGAAGGATAAGGAGATGGGGACCTACTTGTTGTCGGTTCACAAATGGAAGGTTGGGGCAAGGGTTGCGGATCGGCTTCACGTGGTCGTTGTCGTGGGGTTGCGGTGGTGGATCCTTGTCGGGTCGGGCTTGGATGTGGTGGTCCCGAATGCTTGCTTGTGGCCCCGTCGGCTTCACCTTCTGCGGTGGTTTCTTGCCATCCCGATGTGGTTCTTGTTGGCTTCTTGTGATGGTGATGAAGTGGGTCCCCTTTCTCTTCTCCTTGCGGCTATGACTCGGTGCTTACTGTGAGACCTTCACCGGGATGCATTTTGGGAAGGTGCGGGAATGGGGAAAATCTTTGGTGGTGTCTTGGCTCTGTGGTCTTTCTTGGTGAGGTTGTGTTGCATGTGAAGGCACAGAGAGTCTTGGGGAATGAACTGGCAAAGGGGGTGGTATTCGGTCTTGGCCTGCAGGGGCTGTCTTGCCCGGCCGCACTGGCTTGTCCTTGAGCTTATCCTCCTCTGTGTCTTGAGTCCTCGTGCTTGGTATCCTTCGGTTGGAAGGATGGTCCGAGCACTTGTTGCTCTGATGGTAAAAATTGAGAAAATATTTGTGGGCCGAGTGGGTGAAAGAAAATGGCGATGGGCTTGTGGCTTACATGATCTTGTGGCTTCTGGGCTAAAATGGCAATGAGGGCTGAAATGAAAACATTGCTTGTGGGCTTTTTGGGCTGAGGTAGGTATTGTGGGTTTGGTTCTTTGAATTGCCGGATGATGACGCCCACAGAGACGAGAGGCGCCGACCGGCCCGGGACGGTCTGGGAACCTCAGAGACACGTCTCGAATTGGCCCTCGCAGCCCAAGGGCAACTGACGGCAATCATTCTTTATCCCTTTTTATTCTCTCTTGGATTGCTCGTTAATTACCCTTTTAGTGCTAAAAGAGAATGGTTTGGTTGGTGCTAATAGCTGTTTACTTGCGGTGAAGGACGAAGCGCAACTCGAAACCCTCCCTACGCTCAAGATACCCTTCTCACCCTTCCACTCCTCTTTTGGAAAAGCATTTTGTAGATGTATTGCAATGTAATGAATTTATGAATATAGGTATGATGCAATTGCAAATGTAAAGATTAATTGTAAACTTGTTGTAAATATTCTTTATGAAATGCATTACAAGTTGTAGACTCATTTTGTATTGAAATTGGTAAAACAATGGATGAATGCTATGCACTTTTGTAAACTTTTGTTTGTATTCAATTTGAAATTAAATTATGCTATGAATGCTTACAAAGATTGAATGCACAGTTGAAAAACTTACTGCAGCTGGCTTACTTAATTAGGGTATTAGGGTTAGGGTTCTTTCAGCCTTCCCCCCTTTAGGCGATTTCGTCCGCGGAATCGGATCTCCGCTTGAATAGGTTTGGATAGGCTTCTCGCAATTCCTCTTCTTTTTCCCACGTAGCCTCACGCATTGAGTGGTTCTTCCATAAAACTTTGCAAAAACGCATAGTTCTATTTCTCAATCGGCGATCCTCAGTTTCCAAAATTTTTACGGGATATTCTTCATATGTTAAGTCCGCTTGGAGGGGTATGTTTAGATCCGTCACGTGTTGAGAGGGTTCACGTAGGCATTTCCGAAGTTGTGAGACATGAAAAACATCATGTATTCTGGATAATTGTACAGGAAGTTCCAACTGATAGGCTAGGGCTCCTTTTTGTTGTAGAATCCGAAAGGGCCCGACATACCTAGGACTTAATTTTCCTTTTACTCCAAATCGGTGAACTCCCCGTAGCGGTGAAACTTTGAGGTATACATAATCTCCAACCTCGAATTGAAGGTCTCGCCACGTTGATCTGCATAGCTCTTTTATGCGGTCCAGCTACCTTAAGTCTCTCTCGATGACTGGATCTTCTCATCATTTTCCCTCACTAATTCTGGTCCCAATAAGGGTCTTTCTCTGTTTCATACCAACACACCGGGATCGACACTTTCTTCCGTATAGAGCCTCATATGGTGCCATTTGAATACTTTGGATTGGTAGCTATTGTTGTATCACGAACTCGCAAGTGGTAAATATTTATCCCATAAGCCTTCAAAATTTAGCACACACGCCCTCAACATATCTTCTAGGATCCGATTCACTCGCTCGCTTGTCCATCGGTTTGAGGGTGGTATGCGGTGCTAAAATTTAATTTGGTACCCAATGCTTTATGCAAGCTTTGCGTAATCCGTAAATCGACCCTCGATCCGACGTGATTGTTTTGGGTATTCCATGCTTTGAAATGATCCTTTCTATGTATAGTTCCGCTAGTTTGTCCACTCGAATACTTTTGGTTAATAGGAAGGAAATGGGCTGATTTTGTTAGGCGGTCCACAATAACCCAAATAGCATCCTTCTTTTTAAGGGTAACAGTAAGCCCGTAATAAAATCCATACAAATATCTTCCCATTTCCATTCGGAATTTCCAATGCTTTAGCAATCCCGCCGGTCGATGTTACTGCTTTGATTTTCGACAAGAGTCACATTGACCAACATATAAGGCTATTTCCTTTTCATATTAGCCCACCAAAAATTTTCCTTAAGGTCCCGATACATCTTCGTTCCTCCGGGTGGATGGTGTAAGGGTATCATGGGCTTCTGAGGATAGTTTCCTTAATATTATCATCCTTTGGTACACGATCCGATTTTGGCGCCATAGAATTTCCTGGTCATCCGGATGGAATTCGATGGTTGTCCCTCTTTAATCTGCGGGTTTCTTCTCTAATAAAAGAGTCCAACATCTGCTTTTCTCTAATTTGGTCCAACAAGGTGGGATGAAAGGTCATAGCTGCTATAGTGGCCTGAGTGGTAGATGCTCGAACTTCTATTCTCATTTTGGCTAGTTCTTGCACTATATCAGAGATAGGATTTTCCAAAATGGCTTGATGACATTCCACTTTTCGACTGAGGGCATCAGCTACCACATTAGCTTTTCCAGGATGGTAATTGATGGTTAAATCATAATCCTTAATTAATTCTAGCCATCTCCTCTGCCTCATATTCAATTCCTTTTGAGTGAAAATATATTTGAGGCTCTTATGGTCACTAAACAGAATGCACTTGGATCCATACAAATAATTTCTCCATATTTTCAATGCGAATACCACCGCTCCTAACTCCAAATCATGAGTAGGGTAGTTGACTTCATGAGGCCTCAACTGTCTAGAGGCATAGGCAATGACTCTTTCTTTTTGCATTAAGACACCTCCTAATCCATGCTTGGAGGCATCACAATAAACCGTGTAGTCTACTCCTTCTTCAGGCAGTGCTAAAATAGGGGCAGTGGTTAACCTTTGTTTGAGGGCTTGAAAACTTTTTTCACAATTTTCACTCCAAACAAAAGGGGTTTCCTTTCTCGAAGCTTAGTGAGAGGACTGCAATCTGTGAGAAATCTTTTATGAATCTTGGTAGTAGCCAGAGAAATCCAAGAAAACTACGGATACCTTTCACATTGGTGGGTTGGATCCAGGTGGTTACAGCCTCAATTTTGGTAGGGTCTACTTCAATTCCTCGACCTGAGATAATGTGGCCCAAAAATGCTACTTGATCCAACCAAAAAGCACACTTATTGAATTTAGCAAATAATTGATGTTCTCGGAGGGTTTCCAATGCAATGGTCAGGTGGTGGCCATGATCTTCTGCATTCTTTGAATAGATTAAAATGTCGTCAATAAAGACAACGACAAATTCATCAAGGTATTTCATGAATATTTTGTTCATGAGGTTCATAAAAATGGCTGGAGCATTGGTTAGGCCAAATGGAATAACTGTGTACTCATGGTGTCCATATCTGGAGACAAAAGCAGTCTTCTCAATGTCAGAGGGTTTGATTTTAATTTGATGATATCCAGATCGGAGATCTATTTTCGAAAACACTTTTGCTCCTTTGAGCTGGTCAAACAGATCATCTATCCGGGGAAGTGGATATTTATTTTTGATAGTGACACTGTTCAGCTCTCTGTAATCTGTGCATAATCTTAGACTACCATCCTTCTTCTCCACAAATAGCACTGGAGCCCCCCATGGTGAGGTGCTCTCTCTGATAAACCCTTTGTCTTGCAATTCGTCCAACTGTTTCTTTAATTCACCCACTTCCTTAGGATTTATTCTGTAAGGCCTCTTGGAAATAGGTGCGGTGCCTGGAATCAATTCTATTGATAACTCTATGTCCTCGCGGTGGCATCCCCTGAACTCCTGCGAAAGACATCCGGGAATTCTTTCACTCTTGGTATACACGGAGTTCCGTCTTCGCATACTAGCTAGACTAGGGATGGGTTGTGGTCGCAACTTTCTCACTCCCACATACCTTAGTCTAGTCCCATCCGCTTTCTAATGGATGCACTTTTAGATTCACAATCTATGTTCACACCATTAGCGGATAACCAATCCATGCCTAAAATTATCTCTAGGCAGCTCAAGTCTATAACATAAAGGTCACTAGGAACTTGGTGTTACGAATAATGATAGCTTGACCCTTTCTTATAGATGACACCTCTATTACGCCCACGGCGTACTCACTACCATAGCTTTGTCTAGGGTTCATATGGTAATTTATTCCCTTCCAAAAATTTTCGGGAAATAAATGAATGTGTTGCCCCTGGATCAAATAAAACCATACCTAAAGATGGTGGAATTAGAAGCGTACCCGATACCACATCAGTAGCTTCTCCTACTTGTTCAGCGGTCACATGAGTGAGTCTTGCTGTTCCTCCCTTCACAGTGCCAGCTGACATATTCTGAGTGCCCTTGGTAGGATTTTGCCTGACATTCTGGTAAGGTCTGGAGCAGGTAGGCGTGGTACATTGGTAGGAGGCAAGGCTTGTCTGAAAGTCTTCGAGGGTAAGGGCAGTCAATCTTGCGGTGGCTTTGGTCTTCCACAGTTGTAACAGGCATCTGTTCCCTTCAAGCAGTCCTTGGTGAGATGACCCAATCCACACTTAGCACATCTAATGGCGAGGGCTACTGGTCTCTGTGGGGCTGTCGGCCTCTGATATGTTGCTTGGTGGGGCTTGGGTTTTGGGGGCCCATATTTAGGTGGGTTAGATGGGTGTGAAGTTGGGCGAAATTTACTTCCTGAGGGGGCACGCTGATCAGTCCTTGCTTTCTTCCTCCTTTCCTCGCTAAGGTTGGAGTGCTCACTTTCTAGAATGATTGCTCTATTCACTAGATCACGAAACTCGGTGATCTTGTGGATGAACAATAACATCTTAAAATAAGGATTCATGCCTTCCTTGAATCGATCTATTTTTTTCTCCTCAGTGTCCACATCTGCGGTAGCATAGCGGGAAAGATCATTGAACTGGCTAAGGTAATCAATCATCTTTTTGCCTCCCTGAGTTAGAGCTCTAAATTCTCTTTTCTTTAATTCTAGTCTACCGGTGGGAACATGGGTTTCGTGAATCTCTGTTGGAATTCCTCCCATGTAATGGGTCATTCACTTGACCCTAGTACGAGTGTAAGTGAGCCACCATGCGGTGCGAGTCCAAGATTAGGTGGTGTGCGGCATCGCAACTTCTCCTCATTAGAGCATCCCACTCAGTATTCAGCTTTTCCCTATCTCCACCAACCAATCACTAGCATCTAGGGGTGGTGGCTTTAGCAAATGTAGGAGGTGCGGTTTGGAGGAAGTCACCAAGACTAACTCTGGGCAAAGCGGGAGGGTGAGGTGTCGCCACACGAGTCAATAGTGCCTCCATAAACCAATTTTGGCTCTCTTGGGCTTCTTTCTGGAATTTTCTAAAAATCGAGAACCTCTCCCATGACTCCTAGAGGATCTGCAGGCTCGAAGATGATGCACGACCGGTGCTTAGTACGATTCTTTGGTGGCGGTTGCTCGCCTGTGGGCCTTGGAATATTTTCTGGTGGTGCTTCTTCTGGTACAGGCTGAGGTAACGGACCCAATCTCAAACCCAGCTCTCGCTCAATCCGCGGACGATCATCCATCCTACAGAGGTAAGGCCACAGGTTTTAGTTGCACGGATAAACCTTTCTACCCACCACCACTCTCTACCCAAAAGGCTAAGGACGGGCTTCCTAACTCCAGGTGGGTGTAGCATTCATATTAAAAAGAAAAGTATAGAGTGAGTTGTAGGATTTAGTGCAACTTAGCAGCTAACAGCATTAATTTAAGGAGAGAAATGCATCTGTAAAGGTGATTTGAGGCTTTAACTCTCTCTTCTTTATGCAAATAAATCGCGAGGCGAGAAAAGAAAAATATTACTTCAACAAAGCCGTAAAGAAAGAAACAAACCAAGAAGAAAGGAAAATTGCAGCCTACACTAGCGGGATTCTCGTGCCCAGCTACGCTCGAGAACCCTCTCGAGATCGCCCAAAATCTGCGCTTTGGGACCACGCTCGTGGCTCATTCTCGAGTACGCCCGGACTTCGTTCTGAGCACGCTGAGCTACGCGCTTGGTGCGCCACGAACCACTCGTTCGGAAATCTCAAATTTAGCAAAATGGGGTAAGAAATTTTCATATCACCGATCTCAGATTAGTCTAGGTTTCATGTGGAAATTATAGCATTTTCTAAAGACTGATGATTCTCTTTTTCAAAAATTGAGATGAATAGGAAAGGAAGCTATGGGCAAGGCTTCACCTTGTCCAGGGACAAGGAATCAGCTTGCCAGAAGTCTAACTATATGCCGCTATTCCCGCACACTCATGCCTTAGAATGACATGATCACCCTAGGTTTCAAACAACCTAGCTTATGTTGCAATGGCTAGCCTACCAGGTTTAACAGCATTAATTTAAAAAGAGAACAATCTAGTCAAATAATATTACAAGGCATACATAAGAAAGCTCCAGTTACAACTGAAAGTACTGAAAATGACAGGAAGAACATAACATACACACTCCATAGCGAGGACACCATCATATTGTCGCTCGATAGATTAAATGAGTACCCCTAGGTCCCCGATCCGGGCTCCCCGGCTCCTCCTCAGGATCACTCTCCTCCTCGGGATCACTCTCCTCGCCCCATGACCCGGTGGTGCCCTCTCCCCAAGGGGCTGAGCATTCTTGCCGGGCGCGCCACAAGCTCTGTAGAGCTCGTCAATGGTAGCGGTGTCCCTCACGGATCGGGGTGCACTGAAATCGAGCCCTCCTACTGGGGTATAGGTGTAGCTAGGTAGGAGTAGGGGTCAAGGTAGGGAGTGGGAAAACTAGTGTAATAATCTGCATAGGGTCGGGGGTAAAGCTGGGAAACTACGAGGATAAACCCATCTCCCGAAACAACCCGAAAGATAGGATGAGGCGGGGTGGGTGGAGTCGGGTGTCTTTAGTCTTTGGTGCTCTAGGTGATTAGCCTCGGGAGTGTCAGTGCAGTGTGGCGAGGGCTAATGGAGTGTCTGGCTGGTGGACTCCCTGCATCCTATCAGCCTCAAGGTCAATGCAGCGCCGCCTCCAAAAATCGGAGGCGTCCTCCGCTCTCTCTAGAGCTCCATAGGTAGCGGTCTGGTGGAGGGCATTCGCCAGTAACATAGTACCGGCGGTCTCCCTCTGAAGGGCTATAGTAGCTGGGGAAGGGACTACTGAAGGAAGTCTGGGTAGAATAGGACCAAACTGGGCTCCAAAACTACCCTGGGAAATAGGAGGTATCTCCGAGAAAGGCGAGTCTCTCAGCTGATCACTAAAGTGGAGTCTCAAGTGGTGGATGGCCTTACGGGCAGCCTCCTGAAGGGTAAATAATCATCCACCGGCGCCGATGCCGTACTCTCTGCTCTATAACCACGGCGCCAACGGATCCCCGTCACCACAATCACTACAAGTGCGGTGGATCCGTCTGCCGGAAACTCATAAAGATACTCAGGAAAAGGACCATCCAGATGGTGCAACATCCGCCCTAGTAATAGAACATGCTCCCCATGGATCCTCTCACCGGAATAAGGCACCGAGTCATCCCGCAAAAATAGTGGCTCTATGTTAGTTTAAATATAATATCTAAGAGAAGAGCTTTTAACATAGTAATTTGGAAGCGAGTAGAGTAGAAATTGGCGTCGGATGAGAGTAACATAGAAAACTTAGTGCAATATAGCAAGTGTGGAAATCCACTTAAGCAAATCTACAGCATCTATATTATTAGCGTGGCCCTATCTTATTGCTCTGATACCATCTGTGAGGCCCCCACGTCATTATCCCTCGGATAATTACGTGTGGCATACGGATTGTTATTTGCCTGAACAGTAAGACACTGCTACGGCAAATAACAAGCCTGTACCAGAGTAGCGCAGCAGAACAATAATATAGATACTGACGTCTTTATTACATCAGTTGCCACCTGGCTTAAGGTCTGGTTTACAAAAGTAGATAACAAAAGTATAATTAGTACCCCAGGGCATTCTCGCCCGCTTCACCGGGTCTTCTATTCATCCCACCCAAGTATCACGGGTCCACCTCGCCAGCTCCTCACCGCCGCCATCCTCCTCTCCGGCTGCTCTGTGAACCAGTCCCCTCCTCATCACGGCCGTAGGTCTCTCGCTTGGAGCGAGGGTCTAACAAAGGAATTAATAGCAGGGTGAGTACCTACGGTACTCGGCAAGTATAATACTAGCAAAGATGCAATCGCATGCCTCTCATGTCCTTAATCCATATTCTAATCTTTTTATTCTAAAAATACTCTTATGCAAAATAAGCGCACATTTTAGCTCAACAAAACAACTTCTAATTTTCACCCGTAAGGTATGATCCTAGCGATCACCGTAGTCCACAATCCAGTGGACCGGCATGAATTCATGATTTAACAAAGATCACAAGCGAGCCTTGTACCACTTTACCCAAAATTACCTTGAACCATCCGAGCTAGGTCCTCCACACCGCCTTAGGTGTGGAATCGGGCTCAAGATCTGAGAACCTTTCTCCGGTTCGTTAATCCATCTACCAACCCATCTATTATCCATCGGTGTACCAAGTCACTCGCTTGGGCTCCACCGACTTCCAATAGTGTTGGTTGGACCGGCTCCCGGCCCAACACTCCGCCTCAATACTCTCCCAATGTGGTAGACTGGTTAACGTAACAGGGTACTACTTTCCACCCATCCGAGATGGGAGATTGGCTGGTACGAAATTTACGGTCCCTGGTCCGAGTAAAACACAATAATTCCTTATATTATAGCCCTATGTAAAAAGGTCCGCCTCATCCCTTTTTCATCCTTGCCTCGAACCTCTTTACCCACCTTATGTAAATGCACCAATAGGTATATGATGAGCTATCTCTACTTGTGGTCCGCCGTCTCTCTCAGCGGAACCACTGCTACTAGCTTCCATCTGCTCCCTCTTACTTCTTTTCTCTTTCTTTTTCTCATCTTTCCCTTCCTTTAACCTTTTACTACCCTCTAAACTCATGCAATTGATTATTTTATTCCAAAAACGGTTTTCATACATGTAGGTATACATATAGTAATTATCCGGAAACATACCACATACGATTGACATAACTAAGTGCATGGTCAAATTGGAACTTGCCTGAGCCGTGGTATGAACTGGAGTCAATATAAACAGTTGGTTCTTCCTTGCTGCTAGAAGACTTGAACTCGCAGTTCAGAACTAACCCTTAATAAAATAGTTATTTATTATAATAATAGTTTTAAGAAATTCATTTTCCTTCCCTAAATACACATATACACACAAATGTACATACATATATATATACACCTGCATATATATATATACATACACACAATTACACATATACATCTATATATATGTGTTTTCACACATATATATACATATATACACCCTACATATATATCCATATATATGTGCTCACACACATATATATACATATATATGCAACTATACTAAACAAAAATTTACTTGTTTAAACTTTAGAAACAAAGAATGTTTATTGGAAATGCTCAAATTAACTTAATAGCAACAAGATGATTTTAATAGCTAGCATGATACAAAAGTATCAACAAAAATAACTGAAAAAAGAAAATGAAACTCCCTTTGCCGTGGCCCGCCCACTCGGCCAACCGGCGCGCCGCCTCCCTCCATTACCCTCTGCCTCACCCGATTCCTCCCCAACCCTCATTTCCTCCGCCGCTGCTCTCTCTCCCCTACTTCCCATGGCGCCGCCGCCTCTGCTCCTCCTCTACTTACCCCATCGCGCGCCGCTGCTTTGCTCCTCCTCCGAGCTCCCCTCTCTCTCCTTCTCTCCCTCTCTCTCCCCCGAGCTCCCCTCGGCTCCCTCTCTCTCTCTCTCTCAGAGCTCCCCTCGGCTTCCCTCTCTCTCTCTCTCCCAGAGCTCCTCCTCGGCTCCCCCTCTCTCTCTCCCCGAGCTCCTCCTCGGCTCCCCTCTCTCTCTCTCCCCCGAGCTCCTCCTCGGCTCCCCCCTCTCTCTCTCTCTCCCCCGAGCTCCTCCTCGGCTTCCCTTCGGCCTGCTCCTCCTCCCTTCACTCTCGGCAGCTGGGATCCCAGTGGGTTGGCTATGGGCTCTACAGATGGATTTGCTATGGCTACTATTGCTGCTAGGGTTTCTCGGGTAAGTGCTAAGTTTATGTGCTATGTGCAAGAAGGATAAGGAGATGGGGGACCTACTTGTTGTCGGTTCACAAATGGAAGGTTGGGGGCAAGGGTTGCAGGATCGGCTTCACGTGGTCGTTGTCGTGGGGGTTGCGGTGGTGGATCCTTGTCGAGGTCAGTTGGATGTGGTGGTCCCCGAATGCTTGCTTGTGGCCCTGTCGGCTTCACCTTCTGCGGTGGTTTGCTGCCATCCCGATGTGGTTCTTGTTGGCTTCTTGTGATGGTGATGAAGCTGGGTCCCCTTTCTCTTCTCCTTGCAGCTATGACTCCGGTGCTTACCTGTAGACCTTCAGCTGGGATGCATTTTGGGGAAGGTCTGGGAATGGGGAAAATGCTGGTGGTGTCTTGGCTCTGTGGTCTTTCTTGGCTGAGGTTGTGTTGCATGTGAAGGCACAGGGGTCTTGGGGGAATGAACCGCAAAGGGGAGGTGGTATTCGGTCTTGGCCATGTCTGGGTCTGTCTTGCTGGCCTGCACTGGCTTGTCCTTGAGCTTATCCTCCTCTGTGTCTTGAGTCCTCGTGCTTGGTATCCTTCGGTTGGAAGGATGGTCTGAGCATCTTGTTACTCTGATGGCAAAATTGAGAAAATATTTGTGGGCTGAGTGGGCTGAAAGAAAATGGCAGTGGGCTTGTGGCTTACATGATCTTGTGGCTTCTGTGGGCTAAAATGGCAATGAGGGCTGAAATGAAAACATTGCTTGTGGGCTTTTTGGGCTGAGGTAGGTATTGTGGGTTTGGTTCTTTGAATTGCCGGATGATGACGCCCACAGAGACGAGAGGCGCCGACCGGCCCGGGACGGTCTGGGAACCTCAGAGACACGTCTCGAATTGGCCCTCGCAGCCCAAGGGCAACTGACGGCAATCATTCTTTATCCCCTTTTTATTCTCTCTTGGATTGCTCGTTAATTACCCTTTTAGCTGCTAAAAGAGAATGGTTTGGTTGGTGCTAATAGCTGTTTACTTGCAGGTGAAGGACGAAGGCGCAACTCGAAACCCTCCCCTACGCTTCGAAGATACCCTTCTCACCCTTCCACTCCTCTTTTGGAAAAGCATTTTGTAGATGTATTGCAATGTAATGAATTTATGAATATAGGTATGATGCAATTGCAAATGTAAAGATTAATTGTAAACTTGTTGTAAATATTCTTTATGAAATGCATTACAAGTTGTAGACTCATTTTGTATTGAAATTGGTAAAACAATGGATGAATGCTATGCACTTTTGTAAACTTTTGTTTGTATTCAATTTGAAATTAAATTATGCTATGAATGCTTACAAAGATTGAATGCACAGTTGAAAAACTTACTGCAGCTGGCTTACTTAATTAGGGTATTAGGGTTAGGGTTCTTTCACCTAGCTAGCTAGCCTTAACCACCATCTATCTTCTAGTGTTACACAGCCACATGAGGACCATGCATGTAACCCCCGCCACGTTTAGAGTAGACGTACACCGCACTACGTACCGCAGGTAACTGTGCTGTGTGAAGTTCCCTTAAAAAAATAATGGAGCGGTAAACTGCGTTATGCATGGCGCAGCCACGTGTGTGTGAGAGGGCCGGATTCACGAGCGATCGATCGAGCTGACCGCGCGGTGTCCGATGAAAGATGCACGCATGCACGAGCTATACGACCTGCATGCGCATGGGGAGGTCGGCGCTGTGCTTGAGCTGGTGCCGCCGGCGGGAGAACTCGCGGCGCGCGACCTCGAGTTCGCCGGCGCCGTCGTCCACGCCGCCAGCCGTGGGGTCGAACTCCCAGAACTGGCGGCCGGCGTGCGCGTTGGTGGTGCGCAGCCACGGCTCGCCGCCGGCCGCCTCGGCGATCCTTAGCCGCCACATCGATATTTGTTCTGACCGCGCGGCCAGAACAAATCGATCTGCAAGGAAATCAAGATAACACCGCTGATCGATATTTACACCTACGATTAGATCATAAACTGGAGTATGATATAGAAAGGTGATTCCGAGTATGAAGGGTAGTGCTTTGATTGGGTGTTCATGTAGGTTGTGTGTCTAATATAGGCTGCATTTGGTGGACCGGCCGGCGGCTAGCTAGTAGCAGGTTGACACGAGAACAACCGTAATGATTGAAGAATAGTAGGGGTAAATAATTGCAATCTCTTGTGGATGCTTTTACAAAATCTACTATATCTTCTTTTTATTATCTGCTAAGCACAAAAAACACCCACACAAAATAGCAAAAATAAGAAAGAAAAATAATATTTTTTATCTTTGTCTTTTACTGTTGCTAACAGTGATCGTTTTTATCTTCCTTCCTTCAATCTAGTATGTGCATGTCAGTTCAACCAAAGAAAAAGAAACACCCTGATGCTTCCTCACGTGAACCGAGGCAAAGAAAAGCTTATCTGTTGATGTCTAACCAAAGCCAATCAATGCTGCTAGCTAGCTATTTTCTTTGGACCAAAGACATATAACAAAGAACCAAGGACAAGAAAGCAACTTGCTGTTCACTCCTCTGCTGTGCTTCACATCGTGGATGAGACAAAACGATTTGGCGAAGACTTTCGATTGGGCGTGAGTGCGTGTGGCCGTGCGAGGAACCACACGTTGACGGGGAGCGCAGACAACATTGCTGCTTTGGGCGAAGTGCGTGGTCGAGCGACGCACTGGAAAGCACTGGACGAACTCGCCTCGGAACACCACGCCGAGTCCTAGAATGTGTCGCCTGACAACCAAAATGAGATGCGCCGCCACAAATTTTTCTCTGATCAGATATAAACTTTATTTCAGAATTATGGTGACTACAAAGTGCCCTCCTAGCACCCCTAAACCCTAGCACAAAATTAGTATCTCCAAAGCCTTAGGGTTAGCCTCCAACCCTATCTCTATTTATAGTCTAGAGCCCAAAACATGGGCTTATGCTAAGCCCACGAGTTCTAATCCAATTCTAATAAATAAGGGACTCAAAACCCTTCTTAACACGAGTTTTTTAAAATTCTAATTTTTTAACTCGTCACGTGTCGAAGCCTACATGACTGCACCTCTTGTAGATTCTCCACGCATCATCCACCTTTGATCTTCAAGTGTTCAAGCATGAGCCCGACCATCTCATGACATCCTCAACCGCCTGAACCTCAGATCTCTCCATCCTAATCCCTATCCACCTTGTCATCGACCACGATCATCTCCACACTTATCCTGCACATGCAAAGACAAAAAAATATTTTTTCGGCACAAATTCTTTCCAACTTGACCGACATCAGTCCATGCACACGCGACACACTATCATAACCAATGTTGAGCAATATTGTCAATTATTCATCATCACTAAAATTCTAAATCTAGCCACATGGTCTAACAATCTCCCCCCTTAATGAATACATTGATAACACCTTAAGTTAGTATGACTTGTATAGATCTAAGTGAAGAACTGAAGCTGAAATTATTTTAACCACAAATCCCAAATCTCTTCTAAATTTCTCCCTCTCGATACAAGAGAAACAATTTTACCAATTTTCACCAAGATCTCTCCAGTCTCTCCAACTTATCCCAAACCATACTGTCACAAAGCACACCAAAACTCTCCCCCTTGGCAATGTAATCATTAAGAAACAATAGAAAAAGAATAATAATAAGGAGCAGTGAGAGTAAAAATCAAGAAACTTTGTAGATTATCCAAGTCACTGTCCAAGCCTGTAAATATTTTTGAGTAGAGCTATCTATATCATATAAAGCCATATATCATATAGCAATGTCAGAACAAGTCTGCCAATATGATTAAGCAATTTATATCAATGGCAGACATCTCAACAATGACCAAATCAATTATAAAGAGGACACTAAGATATCACACTGAGAGGTCAAAGCCTAAAAGGGAAGCAAATTTTAACTCTAGACGAGCTAGCAGTCTCATGTAACAATTTATTGCTTCATACTTAATTCTTAGGCATGTGGTATGCTTGTAACATACTTCTTTTCATGATGATATACTTGTAGCATTGTTTTTTTTATAGTGGCATGCTTGAAACATACTTCTTTTTATTGTGTATACTTTTGTGTTTTTTCTTTTTGTTTACCATGGTATGTTGGAAGCATACATCTTTTCAATTTTTTCTTTCTTATTTTTTTTATTATATACCAAATTGAGTGATCATAAAAAGATTATAATATGAAACATGCGAATCTCATAGCCAAGATTTAAAATAAGACTTACCATCAAGTTAATCCTTTTCGATGGACATCGCAGAGTAATAAATATAATTAATCTAATCAAAGTATTCCGCCATGTCATGCTTTTAATTCAAATGTAGCAAATTAATCACAACAAGTCGTGATCAAAACAACACAACATATGAATAAATATGATAAAAAGAGCTCTACTATTCAATTGATTTTAATGACTTGGACTTGATGAATTATTTGACAAGGATAATAAACAAAGTTTCTGAAAATTTTAAACAACAAGCCTCCCTCAGAATAATCCCATATGATGCAACATACCCAACTCACTTCGCAAACAAGCAAAAATATGAGAAATCAAGCGGTTTGGAGAGAATATCAGCAACTTGAGAATATGACTCAGACAGGTGTAGAACAATAATACCTTTTTTTACATGGCCTCTCGAAAGTGAAATATCTTAAAAACCATCAAAAAGAGTAAAGAACCATCAAATATTCCAATCAAACTCATGTTCTCTATCCCCGTTAGCTGTTCTTATATTATAGAAAACACCGGTCTCACAGTACTGGGGTTAGTGAAATAAGATATAGTAGTCCAGTATTAAAATACACGATGTGGAGAAATAGCAAGAAAACTAGAACCAGAATCACGTACATGTGGGCGATCAAAATGCCAAAAAGAACGTGAATTATTTGAATTATATCCCAAACCAGTATGTGAAACAGATTTAAAATTCTCATAAAAGTTCTATAAAAACCTAGCTTTCGTATTAGTTCTAGAAACAAAATAGACTACACGTTTTTGTATCATTGCATTCAATCCTTCTCTCTTCTCTTTCTTAGTACGTCTAAAGCAAAATTCATGCTAGTGTTCATCTTTTCCACAATAGGTGCAATAAAATCTAACAAAATTAGAATTCTTCTTAGATGATGAGCTAGCATTTACAACATTAGCAACCGAATTTTGCACAAAACCGACAAATTTAAAGACAGTTTGTTTTGTTTCAGAGTTTATTTCAATTTTTTCAGGTTCAAGAAGTTTAACAATCTTAGAAAGATTATTCTTGGTATGCTCAACAAAATTAAAACCTAGACCTCGATTTTTTACACTTATTTTTGACTTATCTAAAATCATATTCAGATTTTTCTTGCCAAAAGAGAATCTCTCCAAAGTATCCTTAAGGTATTCATTTTCTTTAACTAAAGTTGGACAAGTTGTGCATTTAAAAGATTCATTCAGAAGATTTTTTGAGGCAGTAGACTGAACCAAATTTTCTTTTTCAACAAAATCACAAAGTTGTCTAGTCAATACTTCTATTTCTATGTTAACCTTAGAACAATTAGAGCAATAAGATATCTCATGATAACGCATCTGTTGAATTGTTTCTTGAGATAACTTAAGTCTAGTTCCTAACAATTCATATTTAGAGCAAGTTTTAAATTGATCATATGAAATACTTCATTCCAAACATATAGATGAACTAGACTTGAACTTTTTAATTTCATTATTTGCAAGTTTCAATTTTTAATCACAAAAGTCATATGTCAATTTTAATTCGTGAAATTTAGCAGTTACATCACTAAGTTGAACCAAGTTTGATGTATTAATTGTTCTAACAGTTTCTAATTCAGAATGTAAAACTTGACAAGACTCACAAAATTCATCATCAGGAATAGAAACTCTAAGTCTATTGATTTCAAAATTTAAGCTCTCAACAACATATTCTTAATTTTTAATTTTCTTTTTATACTTTTTGAGCTCCTTTGTCAATCTAAGTTCAACACAAGATAAATCAGTATAAGAAGATTTACCTCATCAGGATCACTATAAAGATAATCATCGTTGAGCTCCTCACTGTTGGCCATAAAACACATCCCTTTGAACTCTACCTTCTTTGCCTTCTTGCCATTACCCTCAATGTCGCTTTCAGAATCATTATCACTCATAATAATCTCATTAAGTGCTGAAATTATCTTGTTTACTACCCTACGATAATTGCGTTTCTTATTTGGATCAATCTTGACTTGAGAGCGACGAGTTGGTGCTTTGTCATCCTTGACCTCCTTGCTCCTTAGTTTTGAGCAATTCATCTTGATGTGGTTTGCTCACCACATTCAAAGCATCTGATTGGACCTCATCTCCGTCTTTATCTAATATTGCTAATTGACTTGGTCACCCTGTTTGAGAAAAGTAGAAGCTACTCTTCTGTAATCTCCTCCAATTGTTCATCTGAAATAGAGTACAACGTAAACAAAGAAATAAAAGAAGAGTTAGAAGAACAGTTAGCTTGGTTAGTCACTAATCCCGAGGAATTAGTCTTATTTATCCTGGCCAAAACATCAATCTCATGTGTTTTCATCTTGAAATAAAGATCATTCAAAGTAATTTATCCTGGCCAAAACATCAATCTCATGTGTTTTCATCTTGAAATAAAGATCATTCAAAGTAAGTGTTTCCATATTAATAGAATGATTAATAGAAGTGACTAAGACATTCTAAATAGACATATCCAAAGCATTTAAAATTTGATGAGTATTATCAGAATCAAAATATGTGACATCAACAGATTCCAAATCACTAATAATTTTATTGAAGCGATCAAAAAGTGCATCTACTGATTCTCATGGTTTCAACTCAAATTTAAAATACTCTTTTTTGAATTGGTTCTAACGAATACCTTTAATAGATTTAGAACCTTCATGATAATCAGCTAGAGTAGTCTAAATGTTATTTGCAGATTTAATATGAGCAATTCTAACAAATTCATTTCTACTAAGACCTTGCAACAAAATATTTCTAACCTTAGCATTCACTTCAATATCAGCAGTATTTTTAATAGTAATAACAGGTGACACAATATATGTATTTTTAACTTTTTGCCAAATTACACTACCTTGTGCTTGCAGAAAGACCTCCACATATGTTTTCCAATAAAGAAAATCAGATCCATCGAAAAACGGTGGTTTACCTGAGAAATAATTCTGATTTGATGCCATTGCAACCTTGCTTTGATACCAGTTGTAGGATTGTCGATGGCAATCAGAGTGAGGGTGAATGATTGCAATCCCTTGTGGATGCTTTTACAAAATCTACTGTCTTATTTTTGTTTCCTACTAAACACATAAAACACCCACACGAAATAGCAAAAATAAGAAAGAAAAATAATATTTTTATCTTTGCCTTTTACTGTTACTAATAGTGATCATTTTTATTTTCCTTCCTTCAATATAGTACGTGCATGTCAGTTCAACCAAAGAAAAAGAAACACCCTAGTACTTCCTCACGTGAACCAAGGCAAAGAATAGCGATGTATAACCAAAGCCAATCAATGCTGCTAGCTAGCTATTTTCTTTAAACCAAAGACATGTCACAAAGGACCAAGGACAAGAAAGCAACTTGCTGCTCACTCCACTGCTGTGCTTCACGTCGTGGATGAGACAAAACGATTTGGCGAAGACTTTCGATTGGGTGTGCGTGCGTGTGGCCACGCGAGGAACCAGACGTTGGTGGGGAGTGCAGACAACACTATTGCTTTGGGCGAAGCGCGTGGTCGAGCGACGCACTGGAAAGCACTGGACGAACTCGCATCAGAGCACCACGCTGATTCCTAGGATGTGTCGCCTGACAACCAAAACGAGATGCGCCGCCACAAATTTTTCTCTGATCGTATCTAAACTTTATTTCAGAATCATGGTGGCTACCAAGTGCCCTCCTGGCACCGCTAAATCCTAGCACGAAATTAGCATCTCCAAAGTCTTGGGGTTAGCCTCCAACTCCATCTCTATTTATAGTCTAGGGCCCAAAACATGGGCTTATGCTAAGCCCACAGTTCTAATCCAATTCCAACAAATAAGGGATCCAAAACCCCTCCTAACACGAGTTTTTCAAAATTCTAATTTTTTAACTCGTCACGTGTCGAAGCCTTCAGGACTGCACCTCTCGTAGATTCTCCACGCATCATCCACCTTTGATCTTCATGTGTCCAATCATGAGCCTGATCATCTCATGACATCCTTGACCACCTGAACATCGGATCTCTCCATCCTAGTCCCGGTCTACCTTATCATCAACCACGATCGTCTCCACGCTTATCCTGCACATGCAAAGACAAAAGAACATTTTTCTAGCACAAATTTTTTCCAACTTGACCGACATCAGTCCATGCACATGCGACACACTATCATAACCAATGTTGAGCAATGTTGTCAATTATTCATCATCACCAAAATTCTAAATCTAGCCACATGGTCTAACAAAATCTCCTTTGATGAATACATTGACAACACCTTAAGATAACATGACTTCCAAAGATCTAAGTGAAGAACTGAAACCGAAATCATTTTAAACCACAAATCTCAAATATCTTCTAAATTTCTCCCCCTCAATACAAGAGAAACAATTTTAGCAATTTTCACCAAGATCTCTCCAGTCTCTCCAACTTATCCCAAACCATACTGTCACAAAGCACACCAAAACTCTCTCCCTTGGCAATGTAATCATCAAGAAACTACAGAAAAAGAATAATCATAAGGAGCAGTGAGAGTAAAAATTAAGAAGCTTTGTAGATTATCTAAGTCACTGTCCAAGCCTGTCAATATTTTTGAGTAGAGCTATCCAGATCATATAAAGTCATATATCATATAGCAATGTCAGAACAAGTCTGCCAATATGATTAAGCAATTTATATCAATGGCAGGCATCTCAATAATGACCAAATCAATTATAAAGAGCACAATGAGATATCACACCGAGAGGTCAAAGCATAAAAGTGAAGCAAATCTTAATTCTAGACGAGCTAGCAGTCTCATTTAACAACTTATTACTCCATACTCAATTCTTAAGCATGTAGTATGCTTGTAGCATACTTCTTTTCATGATGATATACTTGTAGCATTGTTTTTTTATGGTGTCATGCTTGAAACATACTTCTTTTTATTTTGTGCACTTTTGCGCTTTTTCTTTTTGTTTACCATGGTTTGCTAGAAGCATATTTCTTTTCAATTTTTTCTTTCTTATTTTTTATTACATGTTAAATTGAGTGTTCATAAAAAGATTATAACATGAAACATGTGTGTCTCATTGGACATCGCAAAGTAATAAATATAATTAATATAGTCAAAGTATTCCACTATGTCATACTTTTAATTCAAATGTAGCAAATTAATTACAACCAGTCGTGATCAAAGCTACACAACATATAAATAAATATGATAAAGAGAGCTTTACTACTCAATTGATTTTAATGACTTGGACTTGATAAATTATTTGACAAGAATAATAAATAAAGTTTCTAAAAATTTTAAACAAAAGCTCTCACTTAGAATAATCTCATGCGATACAACATACCGAACCCACTTCGCAAACAAGCAAAATGTGAGAAAGCAAGTGGTTTTGAGAGAATATTGGCAACTTGATAATATGACTCAGACAAGTGTAGGACAACAACACCTTTTCCACACAGTTTCTCAGAAAGTGAAATATCCTAAAAGCTATAAACAAGAGTAAAGAACCATCAAGTATTCTAATCAAGCTCATGCTCTCTATCCCCGTCAGCTATTCTTATATCATAGAAAACATCGGTCTAACAGTACTAGGGTTAGTAAAATAAGATCTACAAATCTAGTATTGAGATACATGTTGTGGAGAAATAGCAAGAAAACAAGAACCAGAATCACATACATGTGGGCGATTAAAATACCAAAAAAAAACGTGAATTATTTGAATTATATCCCAAACCAGTATGTGCAACAGATTTAAAGTCATCATAAAAATTTTCAAAAAATGTAGCTTTCGTAATAGTTCTAGGAACAAAAGAGGCTACACGTTTTTGTATCATTGCATTCAATCTTTCTTTCTTCTCTTTCTTAGCACGTCTAAAGCAAAATTCATGCTAGTGTCCATCTCTTCCACAATAGGTGCAATTAAATGTAACAAAAAAATAGAATTCTTTTGAGATGATGAGCTAGCATTTACAACATTAGCAACTGAACTTTGCACAAAACTAGCTAATTTAAACACAGTTTGTTTTTGTTCAGGGTTTACTTCTATTTTTTCAGGTTTAAGAAACTTAACAATCTTAGAAAGATTATTCTTGGCATGCTCAACAAAATTAAAACATAGACCTTGATTTTTCACACTTATTTTTGACTTGTTTAGAATCATATTCAGATTTTTCTTACCAAAAGAGAATCTCTCTAAAGTATTCTTAAGGTATTTATTTTCTTTAACTAAAGTGGGACAAGTTGTGCATTTAAAAGATTCATTTACAAGATTCTTTGAGGTATTAGACTGAGCGAATCTTTCGTTTTCAGTAAAATTATTAAGTTATCTAGTCAATACTTCTATTTTTATGTTAACCTTAGGACAATTAGAGCAATAAGATATCTCATGATAAATCATCTGTTGAATTATTTTCTGAGATGACTTAAATCTAGCTTCTAACAATTCACATTTAGAGCAAGTTTTAAATTGATCACATAAAATACTTGACTCCAAACATGCAGATGAACTAGACTTGATCGTTTCAATTTCATCATTTGCAAGTTTCAATTTTTCATAACAAGAGTCATGTGCCAATTTTAATTCATCAATTTTAGCAGTTTCATCACTAAGTTGAATCAAGTTTGTTGTATTAATTGTTCTAATAGTTTCTAATTCAGAATATAAAACTTGACAAGACTCACAAAATTCATCATCAGGAATAGAAGCTCTAAGTCTATTGATTTCGGAATTTAGGCTCTCAACAACAAATTCATGATTTTTAATTTTTCACTTTATACTTTTGAAGCTCCTCTGTCAATCTAAGTACAACATGAGATAAATCAGTATAAGAAGGTTTTACTTTATCAGGATCACTATAAAGATAATCATCGTTGAGCTTCTCACTATTGGCCATAAAACACATCCCTTTGAACTCTACATCCTTTTTCTTCTTGCCATTGCCCTCATTGTCACTTTCAAAATCATCATCACTCAAAACAATCTCATTAAGTGCTGAAATTATCTTGTTAACCTCCCTACGATAATTGTGTTTCTTATTTGGATCAATCTTGACTTTGAAGCAACGAGTTGGTTCCTTGTCATCCTTGATCTCCTTGCTCCTTAGTTTTGGGCAATTCATCTTGATGTGGTTTGCTCACCACATTCGTAGCATCTAATTGGACCTTCTCTCCGTCTTGATCTAATATTGCTATTTGCCTTGGTCACCCTGTTGGAAAGAAGTACAAGCTGCTCTTCTGGAATCTCCTCTAATTGTTCATCTGAAATAGAGCACAACGCAGACAAAGAAACAAATAAAGAGCTAGAAAAACTGTCAGCTTGGTTAGTCACTAATCCTAAGGAATTAGTCTTATTTCTCCTGGCCGAAACATCAATCTCATATGTTTTCATCTTGGAATAAAGATCATTCAAAGTAAGAGTTTTCATATTAATAGAATGATTAATAGTAGTGACTAATACATTCCAAACAGACATATCCAAAATATTTAAAATTTGATAAGCTTTATCAAAATCAGAATATGTGAAATCAAGAGATTGCAAATCACTAATAATTTTATTAAAGCGATTAAAAAGTGCATCTATTGATTCTCCTTGTTTAACTCATTTAGAATACTCCTTTTTGAATTGGTTCTAACGAACACCTTTAATAGATTTAGAACCTTCATGATAATCAGCTAGAGTAGTCTAAATTTTATTTGCAGATTTAATATCAGTAATTCTAACAAATTCGTTTCTACTAAGTCCTTGCAACAAAATATTTCTAACCTTAGCATTCGCTTCAATATCAGCAGTATTTTTAATAGTAATAACATGTTACACAATATATGGATTTGTCATTTTTTTGCCAAATTGCATTACTTTGTGCTTGCAGAAAGACCTCCATGCGTGTTTTCTAATAAAGATAATCAGATCCATCAAAAAACGGTGGTTTACCTGAGAAACAATCACAATCTGATGTCATTGCAACCTCACTCTGATACCAGTTGTAGGATCATCGATGACAATCAGAGTGGGGGTGATTGATTGCAATCCCTTGTGAATGCTTTTACAAAATCTACTGTCTTCTTTTTATTACCCGGTAAGCACGAAAAACACCCACACAAAATAGCAAAAGTAAGAAAGAAAAGTAATATTTTTATCTTTGCCTTTTACTATTGCTAACAGTGATCGTTTTTATTATCCTTCCTTCAATATAGTACGTGCATGTCAGTTCAACCAAAGAAAAAGAAACACTCTGGTACTTCCTCACATGAATTAGGGCAAAGAATAGCCTATATGTTGATGTCTAACCAAAGCCAATCAATGCTGCTAGCTAGCCATTTTCTTTAGACCAAAGACATGTCACAAAGGACAAAGGACAAGAAAGCAACTTACTGCTCACTCCTCTGCTGTGCTTCACGTCATGGATAAGACAAAACGATTTGGCGAAGACTTTTGATTGGGCGTGTGTGCATGTGGCTGCATGAGGAACCACATGTTGATGGGGAGCGCATACAACATTGCTGCTTTGGGCAAAGCGTGTGGTCGAGCGACGCACTAGACAAACTCGCCTCGGAGCACCACGTCGAGTCCTAGGATGCGTCACTTGACAACCAAAATGAGATGTGCTGCCACAAATTTTTCTCGATCAGATCTAAACTTTATTTTAGAATCATGATGGCTACAAAGTGCTCTCCTGGCACCCCTAAACCCTAGCATGAAATTAGTATCTCCAAAGCCTTAGGGTTAGCCTCTAACCACATCTCTATTTATAGTCTAGGGCCCAAAACCTGAGCTTATGCTAAACCCACAAGTTCTAATCCAATTCAAATAAATAAGGGACTTAAAACCCTTCCTACCATGAGTTTTTCAAAATTCTAATTTTTTAACTTGTTACATGTCGAAACCTCTGAGACTGTACCTCCTGTAGCTTCTCCACGCATCATATACCTTTGATCTTCATGTGTCCAATCATGAGCCTTATCATCAACCACGATCGTCTCCACGCTTATCCTGCACATGCGAAGACCAAAGAACATTTTTCCAGCATAAATTTTTTCCAACTTGACCGACATCAGTCCACGCACATGCGACACACTATCATAACCAATGTTGAGCAATGTTGTCAATTCTTCATCATCACCAAAATTCTAAATCTAGCCACATGATCTAACAATACTCTCTTGGGAATAGTCCCACATGTTGTAGAAAAGGAAAAAGCATAACAACTGATAAATATGAGAGAGATTTTACCTATTAAACTAGTCTTTTGGAGAGAGAAATCAATACCACTTATAAAGTTGTTGCTTTAGGTCTTGCGTACGACAGTCCATGGGCTTAGCTGCTTCGCTCATTTGGACCTATGGCCTAGGGAGTAACATCCGGTTGGATCTAGCCATACGGCCAGGGTCCATTCTGTCATTTGATATCAAAGTCCAGACACCTAACATCTCTTTAGACCTTATGGTTACTGAAGTGCACAATCAATGTGTGAGGGGAGAATATTAGGAATTATCCCATATAGGTTATGGAAAAGAAAAAAAATCATAACTTATAAGTGTGAGGGAGACCTTACCCATAGGACTAGTCTTTTAAGAAGAGAAAAATTAATACCACTTATAAGTTTATTGCTTTAGGGCTTGTATATAGTAGCCTGTAGGCTTAAGTACTCAACCTATTTGAACTTATGATTCAAAGAGTAAATCTGATTGAATCTAGTGATACATCAGAACCCGATATGACATATTATACGTCTGAAAAGGAAGTATCATGGTGGTTTTTCAATCTTGCAAGCTTGAGAAAACTTGATTCCGGCACTTCTCTTTAGAAAGCTAAGGTATTCTTCATGTCGTTGCCGAGTAGAGATTACATTCTAACCCGGGCAAGTTCGATCAGAACAGGGTGAATTTTCTTGCACTGAATTATTAGTGTATGCTGGTCACTTGCTCTTCCTATGTATGAATCTCCAGTGACGACGACCAAAAAATCTGCGTCTTCGGGCACCCACCATGTGCAGTTGTGCGCCATTGGGTTTCGTGTTCAAGGGTTCAATAGCTGGGCCCAAATGTATTCTGAAGGGGTTCATGCTGAGTGAATCATTTGGCCATTTCCTTATTTGATTCTGTTTCTAGTTTCTACTTAGAAAAGCTAAAAATTAATACGAACATCTGATTTTTCGAAACGACTTTACTTTTCTCACTACCATCTTGCTCTAGGGATAAAGCGAAGGGTCATAGGTGCATCACGCACCCTAATCCTCTCGCTCTTATCACACACACGCATCTTTCCCTCGTTTTTTCTACTGTTCGTCTTCTCCTTCTAAAAGTCACCTTTTTCAACTATTACTATTTTTTTCAGTCAAAAGTCATCAGCAAAAGTCAATATGAATGCCCCCTTGATGCCACTCTTGAAAACCCTCGAACGACGTGCACGGTTTTAAACTTAAAAAGTTGTTTAAGAATCTGCTTCAAAAACCTATCATATTTGTTTATTTATTTTGATTTTCAGATAAACAAAAAATTAAAAGCGAAAAGTCCAAAAGAATATGATCTTATATGTGCGTCAATGGTCGCCGGCAAGGGTACAAGATACATATATACAAACATCTTGGTGTAATCTTCTCGTCCTTTCCCAGATCTCTCATTTGATATTGAACATCGATTGTGTATTTGGACTCCGACAATGTACAAGATTGAGCTGTTTATCCAGCCGCTTTAATTTGGCATTAGCAGCCAGGCAAAAAAATTAATTTATTATCACAAGTCCAAAACTAATAGTTCTTGGTCATTGAAGGGAGTAAGTGGTGGGTGGGGTTGCAATCGGAGTGGATACAGATAGATATTGTTTATCATATATTCTATTCTATTTTTTTCTTAAAGTCAGAGTCAGACATGGATAGTATCGAATACCTATTTCTCTATTCCAACTTCATTCTACAAGCCTTTGGATGGTCGGTCGGATGAAAATTATTCGCTTCTTTTGCATCTTTACATAGAACATTGAACAGTAAGGGTGTAATCAAAGTGAACATGGAGAAATTAATCGCCAAGATGTCAAAGAAAGAGTACTCAGTATTCCCCGCCTATTTAGATGTGGCAATCCGCCTATCTGTTATCTTGTTTCTAAATAAAGTCACAACAGATTTATATCATTTGACATATTGATATATATCAGTACTTGTCCTGTTTCCTATTCCTTATTTCTTCCTCGGAATCGGATTCGATACAGATAATACTGAATACTTATTTACCTTTTTCATATTCGCTCTATGAACTTTCAATTAGTCGGTCGGATATAAATTATTCGCTCCTTACACCTCTAATGGTGGGCAATGTGTGAGGTGGGTACCAGGGAGGGCATGGCGTGGGGAACGTGGGTTTTCAGTTGGGGAAAAACAAGTTTTTAAAGGCATAAGTTCCTAGAAGTTCGCTTAACACAGTGTATGTAGCTACCCTAATCACCTCCTATATTTTGTAGTTAACATATAAAAAATAGAGAGGCTAAACTTTTGCATTTTGGTGTACCTACCCTAACCATCTCCTATATATATAACACATTGCATGTATCTAATCATCTCCTATATTTTATAGTTTATCCATCAAAAACATAGAGGCGAGGACCCCTAAATATTCAATATGTCTTGTAGCGGTACCCCTACTTTTGTTGAGTTCTAGCGGCTTTAACTTTGGATGCATGCTTGCGTTTGGTAGTTGCGAGCTGGAATCAGTAGTAACTGCTTTGTTGTTTCCTCAGCTAGGTGCTACTAGTGCTGTTTTCTTTTTATTTTTTTTTTGGAAAGTAATTGAAGGATATAGTGGATTACTGTAGTCTGGGGGGTGTCTAATGCAGTAATGCTTTCGTTCTGTAGATTTATTTTTGTTTGAATTGGGGGAAATTATAGCCCTGTAGCTGATTCAATTAGCCTGAAATAATTATGTGGTTACCAAGCAGAAAATTTTACATCACAAATTGTCTTGGTTCCCATCTTATGGCCGCCCATTTTGTGCGAGCTGCACCGACGAGTGTGTCGAGATGCACCGCATTTGATCCGTTATTTGTTGAGTTGTCTCCGATTGTGGCTTTATTTATTTAATTAGTTTGTTTATGATTGTTGATTTGTTCCAGAGATATGTCGCCCACTGGGGGAGAGGGGGCCACGGAGTTCATTATCGATAAGAAATCATATACCTCATCCAATTGGCACGGAGCAAGAAAATAGTGTTGTTGAAGCAGAAGAAGAAAAATAAACATGTTAAAAGTAAAAGGCAGTCATCCTAAGGCTTAGTTTTGTATTTCTCTTTCATTGTATTTCTCTTTCTTTTATTTTATTTATCTTCTATTCATATATAAATTTAAATTATATAAAAGTAAAATACTATACTTATAACGAGCAAATTTAACTCATCTTAATTTTATTTCTAACTTCTCTACTGTCTCCCACCGCTACTCACAGCAATCCCATCACCTCTCCGCTAGCCAGCTATAGAATCAGAATGGAATAATTGCAAGATCTACACCGATCGGGGAATAGATAGAGGAGGGATCACGTTGATGCCTGCTCCACCTCATGCGTGCATGGCTCCTGCATTGTGCTCGTCACGAGGGAAGATGGATAGATGGGAGTGGACAGGCTGGAGGGGTCTATAATTTGGATTGGGTTAGAACCGGCCAAACGGGCTGACCCAACCATGCCATGCACTATAGTGTTGGCCCGATCCAGATGTAACATGATAGGAATAATAAATGGGTTATGGCGGTCTGATCGATCCAACACGAACAAGTATAGCGTAAGGTAGCATCGTCCAAAGGACGCCTTTGGCTTCCGAAAAGCTCCGCCCACGTTATATACATGGGTGAGTTCGGCTAGACTTTGGTTTCGTCTTATCACTTTCTGCTACAGTAACTATTATTAAACAATACGTCTTTTTAAGATATGATCTACAAATAAATTATAGTAGATATTATATCGAATTAAGTTATACCAGTCAAAATCGTATACGACTGTTTTTCTTTATATACTATTTCTCACAAACAAACAAAATTCAAAACTAGAAACCAAAAGACACAACTACAACCTAGAAGAACCACCATAGAGTATATACCTGCAAGCGCACGAGGAGATCAGCAGACTCCCTGTGCTGGAACCGGTGGTCGGTGAGGTCCTGGCGCAGCCTCTCAACCTCGGCGCGCCCCTCCGACGTGCCGAGCGCGGGGTGGTACGGTCGAACTCCGACACCATCCGGCCGAGGAAGCCGCTCGTCGACCGCAGCCACGGCCCGCCGCCCTCCGCCACCTTCAGCCTCCACATGCTTATCCTACTAGCTACACGAGAGCTTGGATATACCTAGCAATGCAAATGTGCAACGCGATGCGATGCCATCCAATGCATGTGTTTGTCGCCAAATGCTGCCACGTAGTATGCACGTCGGCCAGACTAAGAGCTAATAAATGCCCGACCGTAGCGAGGGCTTTCGGACCGGCCATAGTTTTTGATTTTTGGCTAAAATTTTTACTATAACTAACCAATTTTTACTGTAACTGAGTTAGCTTATTAGATAAATTTTTAAAAAATATATAAAAATAAAAGAGATATGTTAATCTATCACGAACAATACAAAAAATACAGAAAAAAATAAAACACAAAAATACTAAAAAACATAAAAAAAAATAACAATACTATATATATAGTATTTGAGAAGCTAGAAGCTGTCGCCTGTCGCTGGCTTCAGCAAGCGGGCCGTAACCAGCTCGGCCTTTCAATTAATTATTATTAACTAATTTTGTTTGAGTACATGGGAAAGAGAGCCGCTGGAAATGCCAAAAACGATCGCGTGCATGTACATACAGCCACCAACAGTTTGCAGCGCTGGCCGTTGATCTTGATCCAAGCGGCCGGCAGGGCTGATCGATAATTAAGACGAGAGAATGAGAATAATGGAATGATGGGTAGTATGTGTACTGCATTGCTTGAACTAGGGGTGCAAATAATATGGATTAATTTCGATCGATCCGGTACCGAATTCAGTTGATATCGAATATGGGAAGATAATTTAGCATCTGGTACTGAATCCGGTCCGTACCAAATAATTGTTGCCGGATATGGTAACGAAAACGATAGAGCTAAAATCCAACCAAATAGCATCAAATGGTAAATCGGATATTATCCGACCGAATATCCAAACAAACACGTTAGTACCCTAACTAATCCAGCTACCAACTATTATTGACACCAACCAGTCTAGATTTTATCAAAATCGTAATCTAACTCTAGAGTCTAGCTACTCTAACCAGTCGCCACCAATGCTCCCAGCTTATGTTAAAGTTGCGTATTAATTTATCGCTTATGTTGAACTTATATTGTATCGGCAATTATACGTAAGTACTCTAGATGAATTTATTGCTAGTTGAAGGTTTGAAGTGATGGTGATATGGTTCAGTGTATATTCCTTAATGCATATACATACTATCTGTCTATATTATTCGTTTCCGATCCGAAACCGTTATGTATCCGTCCCGATGACACCATATTCGAAACTCTGAATAGTCCAAATTCGTATTTGTATTTGGCCTTACCGTATCCGACTTTATATCCGAAAAATATAGATTAGGATACAATATGAATAATATTTATCTGAATCCAACCCGATTGTACCCTAGCTTGGACTGCGGATTTGCATATGTATGCATGTGAGCTGTCATGTTGAAGACGTACCAGTACCCTTTAGGGGAATTGAAAAATAAATCTTAAAAGGAGGCCTTTAAGACGTACTAGTACTGTATTTGGAATATCTGGATTAATTCTCAGCATTGTGGATTAAGGTTCTGATAATTAATTTTCCCAAAAATGTTGTACAAATATCCCCCAACATAGTTGTGTGCTTCATTATATTTTAGCAAAAAAAATATAGAATAAAATTATAATGACAGCTAGGGATGTGTGTTAGATAGCCAATCTAGTAATATCGTCATTTAACCTGCGTGTGCCAAATTTAAATATTCTTGTGTAAATTATTCATCAAATTAAGTACGAAAATTTAAACTGCACGTATTTTAAATTACAAAGACATCTATTTAATAGTTAGATATGGAGGGAGTATTAATTTAATTTCTCACAGCAAATGAAGTATGGTCTAGTGGAATGGGAACGGTAGAAACTTGTCGATGTGTAGTAAGTCAGCGGTATATCTACATGTGGTAAGTATGATAATTGCTTGCAAGGTGTCGACGATCAATTTGTCGATCTTACAAATAAAATTGAGAAAGTTGGCTGGATTTTTTGGAACTCAATCAACAAATAAAGGGAATGTATATGATTGTTCAGCAAAGTGGCTGTAGTTTAGTGGTGAGAATTCCACGTTGTGGCCGTGGAGACCTGGGCTCGAATCCCAGCAGCCACACTTTTACTCTTTTTTTTTTGTTTTTTTCCTTATCATTGGAGGCATTTTTTGTTGTTGTTGTTACTGGCACTTTTACTCTTTTTTTTTGTTTTTTTTCTTATCATTGGAGGCATTTTTTGTTGTTGTTACTGCTTCAGGCTTTCCGCACCCTTTTCGTTCTTCCCTGGAGGCCTGGACACTGACACGTATGGAATCAATCAATCGATAGCTGATTATAACAATAATAGGGCAGAGCAATTGTCCAACCAGTTGCAGCAGATCATGGGGAGGTTCCCTAGCTAATAGTTTGGATTGGCGATGAGTTTCCAGCGGTTTTGTGAATCTGGTGCTGGAGGACTACAGCCGCCGCACCGAATTCTCCCTGCGCAGGATCGACATGTCGCGCTTCTTCTACCCGACGTCGAAACTGCTGCCGCCATCTACGCTTAGAGTAGGAGGAGCAGGCCACCATCTGTAGGAGAACAGGTAGGTTACGCTAGCTACAATATTTTATTTTCTATCGTGTTCAACTAGAAAACATGCGTGTAAGGGAGTCATGGATAGTTACCACTATATACGCTTCGCAGCAGAAGAAGAGTTGGAGCAGCCCGATCCAACATAGATGCGCGTCGATGAAGAAGAAGCGGTCGATCGTTTCACGAACCGAACGTCTCTTCCTCGCGTCCTAGCAATAGCCTTGCACCTCTCGCCGATCAGCACAGCAGCAACCGCAGCGGCGCCTCCACGGAGTTCACACGTTCGGGATGGAATGCCGTGCGCTGGTGTGCTAGCACCGCGCGCCCGGCTAGGGTTTCGGGATACGGCCAAAGGGAAGTGGCGGCTAGGGTTTTCAGGATAGTCGTATGTCCCCTGCAGCCCCACCTCCACATATTTATAGAGCATGCTAATGGGCTTCCACGTTGTAGACCTATTAGAACCATAATCCCATATGGATCAATATCCTTTTTAACCTTAATTCCAAATTATTTATGATTGCCTCTTGGGCACATCACTAACACCATCCCCGTCCACCGACGGAGTTCTCCAACCTGCCTGAACCAGCCATGATCTTCTGCCCATGGAGTTCATGCTCCTCAAGGACAAGTGAGCGCCCGTCTGGTCACCACCGACCAGACGGACCCCTCTACGATCCTGACCGCCACTCCTATTGTTAGGAAAATAATAGTCTCATATGGATTGTGGGAGAGAAAAAAGCATAATTTATAAGTGTGAAGAGATTTTCACCTATTAGATTAGTCTTTTGGGGGAGGAGGCTCAATACCACTTATAAGGTTGTTGTTTGGAGGGCTTACTAGTAGGCAGCCCGTAGGCTTAGTGCGTAGGGAGCGTAGCCCATTTAAGAAAGAAGAGATCGAGGAGTGAATCCGGTGGGACCTAGAGTGGTCGTCGGTTCCAACATTTGGTATCGAGCCAGGAGGAGGCACAATACCACTTATAAGGTTGCATGGACTTAGTGCGCCGTACATGGTGGTCGGCGGCTCCAACGTCTGGATATCCAAAGAGAGCACAATGGCACCTACTCCTCACCGACACGCCCATCTCCCTCACCGTCGGCGGCCTATGGAGCAAGGCCATGCAATCGGCGCCACGCCGATTCGATGGCGGACCTCGCGACCTCGTGGAGTCCGTCCCCCGCCGCGCAACCTCCTACATGGTTCGGCGGCTCTCGATATCCAAAGAAGCACACAACAACAACATGATGGCGACAATCTTCTCTGGCACTCCGTCCCGGCGCACCTCGGTTCGGCCTGCGAAGGCAACAACAACATGATGACGATAATCAACCTTCGGATGGAAGCACGCCACTCCTCTGGAGTGGATGCGAATGCATGATACATCGTACCTCGTGCTGGGCTCCGCCAGGTTCTTCAACTACGAGGGGTCCGGCTCCGACGACAGCTATTGTCCCTAGAACTTCGCGGTGTTCACTGCTGTGGAGGTGGAGCGAGGCGGTGGCGGTGCGAACGAGGACGGAGGGCTCCACATGATCAAGCACAGGTGGCTATAATTCTTGCGACGATCTGTGTTTATTGTGCTTTGTTATCGAGTTGCATTATACATAACAAAAGAAGTTGGTGTGTAGGCAGGATTTAGAGTGTTTTTTTTTGTGATGCAGAGCATTCAGATTTTTTAGAAGTATCTAGGGATTCAAGTGTTTTCTATAGTTCGAAGCACTCAGTTTAAGTGTCTAAAGGGGATTTGAGTGTTTTTTGTAGTTCGAAGCATTTATATATTTTTAGAGGAGGTGCATACATGGGAAAAAATCTGAGATTTTTGTGATTCGAGCACTCATACTTTTTTAGAGGTGGATTGTATACATGGAAAAAAATTAAGTGCTCCAAACCACAAAAAATAATAAAGTGTTGTTTAGCAATTCGCTTAAGAAATTGCTAAACAACACTCAAGTAGCACGCAATTTTTTCCTATGTATGTAGCCCCCCTTTTAAAAAATATGAGTGCTCCAAATCACAAAAAAAAAATACTTAGATTTTTTCATGCATACAACCCCCTTCAAAAAAAATGTAAGTGTTCCTAATACAAAAAACACTCGAATCCCCCCAAGACACCTCCAAAAAAACTGAGTGCTCCGAATCATAAAAACACTCGAATCCCCTTAGACACCTCTAAAAAATCTGAGTGCTCCGAATAACAAAAAAACACTCAAATCCCCCTAGACACCACCTAAGGGAATTGCTAAATAAAACTCAAGTGTTTTTTTGTGACAGACAAAAAAAATACGACTTGATCTTCTTGCCTGGTATGCAGCCCCTAAAAGGTTCTTCAAAGCCACGTCGCACCTGCTTCTTTCCTTTCTTCCGAGATGTCACACCGGCTGCTACTGCTTCTTGCTTCTAACACCACACTTGCTGCCTCTTCACGCTCTTCTATTTTTCTTGCTTCTTGCTGCTTCTTCTTCTCTTGCGCACAGAACAGCCTTCTGCCTTGCTTCTTCTTTATCTTTTTCTTCAAGCAACTCCTTTCTTTTTGCCTTCCTGCACTGCCTCTTCTCTTGCTTTGCTTTCTTGTTTCTTCTCGTGTATTCTCTTTATTGGCTTGCTTGCCTACTGCTTCTTACTTCTCTCAATGCCCACGCTTTGGCAATAACCTGCATGGCCCTTTTAAAGGAGCCTACACACACCGACTCATTTTCTACGCGGACTCTGACACCAACTCGGTTTCGTATATGGATTCGTATACAACCCGTACGCGATACGACTCGAAAACCAAATAAACAAGATTAGACTCTAACATTTTGTGGTTCGGAGCACTTGGCTCCGGTGGGTGCTCTTGGCTCCTTCGGCCGAATCCCTTCCCCCTCTAGCTCCTCTCCAACTGCTCCTTCCCCTTCCTACCCTGGGATGGTCCACTCTATTTCCTTTTCTCCATGCATTTCGTTCTAGCTTCTACTTTTATGTGCTTCTACTCTTATGCGCACCCGATCTTAGGAAAGCTTATGGTTGCCACCGCGAATGGTACTTCATCGAGAAGGTGTGCGTTAGGGAGTGCATTCTCTCTCTCATGGGCACGTGGTGGCATCAATAAGCTCGCCATCAGTAGTGCAGTAGCCTTGCTGGCCTACCGTGTGTGGGGTGCTTATGTGCTGTGCTATGAGGTTGCGTATAAGGCGATGATGATAGTCATGGTGGCGATGGCGGTTTCCCGATAGTCATGGTGGAGATGGCGCTTTCCATGCATTTTCGTTGGCCCTTCTTGCCTCCTCCTTGCCCCGGTCTGATTCAGCATGGTTTCGGTGGTCCTAGGCGGCTTGTGGTCATCATGGACTCCATCTTCGAGTCATCGGTCTTCCCCAACTCCCCAAGGTCCTCTCCTCTGTTTCTCCCTTCCTCACTTCCTCTCTATGTGCTTGGTGGACTGGGATGGTGTTTGTCTTTGGCTCCCTCGCTACCCTTGGGTTGTGGTGGTTTTGATTTAGGCTTTGTGGTTGTGCTTGACTTCAGTTCGCTGTGAGCCTTGAGCTTGCTCTCAGTCTTGGTTGAGGGAATGAATGGAGTGAGTGAGACCTCCTCTGTGATTTGGTTGCCTTTTGTATGGTGGCTTTGGCCTTGAGACTCTCTTCTAGCTTGTGCATTACCTGAGCTGCCCTTGACTTATCTCTTTGGCTCTCTCATGCAGTTGTTTGCTCAAGGACCGTTGGTTCATGGGGGTTTCTCAGCACTATGCTTTGGATTTTTCTATAGCGAAAGTAAGTCGGTAAAATGTGGACGTTAGATCTTTATACTGCCGAATGATGATACTCACATAAGTGAGAGGCGTTGATCGGCCCCAAATGGTCTGAGAACCTCAATGAGCGCTATTGATTTGACATTCCAAAGCCGGAGGGTTCTGACGACAAAACCTTTTTATTTTTTTATTCACCCTTGGATTGTCTTTAATTCTTTGCTTTTCTTTCTACTAGTATTACAGTTCTATGTTTCTTAAACTCTATTTTTAAAATCAAAGTTGGTAGATGAATTTGGTGTAGATCATTGAGACAAACATGTTCTAAGCACAAGATGAGCACCTGGCAAAATTTGGATAAAAATATCATCAATTGTTTACAAATACAAAGGAATAAGACACAAACAAAGATAAAGTGTTACAATTTGGAGTTGTATGGTCTATTTGCCTTCAATCCCTCTCTCCTAAAGCCAATCTACTAGCCAAACGCTTTTCAGATGCAGCTTTAGATTCTCAAAGAATCCAAGTAGAAACTAAAAATGATAATATGAAGCTCTACCAAACAGGCCTTAACAAATCCCACCTTTTCATATCCTCCATGCTTGCGCTCCATGACATTCAATATAACATGCTTCGGATGCCCATCGATTCTATTAATATTATTTCAAATTTCTAATGATCCTTCATTTTCCTATGAGATCGAATAAAAGAAGTTTTTCCTAGAGATGTCCAAGCGTGATTATGCATATCTACAAAATCATTCACAACCCAAACTCCGCCCTCCTTATCAAGCCTGATGTTGAGTTGAGCCTTACAATTATCTCAAGTTTGTGTTCTTTCCCTCCTTACCCGACCATTGATGTTACTCAATTTTGGATCTTGACTCCTATGCTTAAAGCAAACGTAATATTTGTAGTAAATACCTCCAAATTTCTTTTCATGCCCCATGATGTTCTCCCTAACACTAAAACCTTTCTTTCTAGCATAATTGTTGTAAAAATTGTAACATTCGTCCTCACTTTGAAAAGTCATCATATGTATATTGTCACACTCACCTAGAGCTACAATAGTTTTCTCAACATTGTAATACATATTATGACCGCCCCCGAATCATGAGATTCCCTAACATTGTTGTTTTCCTATCAACAAGAAAAAAATGGTTTGCCCCCATCAATTATTAAATCCTAAGTCAAGTTTATCACAACAAAATGCAAGTAGACCTCAAATACATCAAAAAATAAGCCAATGGAAAAATAGACATAGACTAACATGAGCATAGTAAAATAGCTCAATATAGCACACAACAAAAGGAATAGCCGGTCCACCAAAACAAGTAATGCATACCACACCCTAGTACAAACCAAATTGCTAGATAATTCCAGCAAATAGAAGAGATATGTGCTACACCATATCACAAGCCAAAATAGCATGCTAATTGTCCAACAAAAGTTGTCTCTTTGATTTCAGGAAAAAAGTTGTCTAAGTGCACTAGATAATATTGATTAAACACACCAAAAAAAGTTAAATTGAACTAGTACCAATGTAGTAAAGTCACTATCTACTTTCTACATGCCACCAGGTTAACATTCACAAAATATTTTGCTTATAACTAGATGAACATAGTGTAGCTCTATATGCCAATTTCAGAGGAAAAATATAACCTCCATATGTCAGTTGTTGTACTCACTACTGCATCCATCTTCAGTGGAAAACTTGCGTTTCTTAATTGGTGTAAAGGCATCCTTTGAGTTGGATAAACTCAATGAATGAGTCAGATGAAGAACCATCGCTACATTCACTATCATCTTCACCACTCATGCTAATAAATTCATCCATCCTATCAAATTTAAATGTTACAATTTTCTATCAGACTAAGATCTCTTCCTCGTTAAAACTTAGCACTAACTACCAAAGGAAGAAAAAGTAACATGTAGCGTCAAGTCAAGTCGTAGTCACACAAAGTACAATCTCTAATTCAGAGAAGCTATTAAAGGGAAAAGATCAAAGTAGTTCAAATGTCGCATTAGGCATACTAAAAGGTACTAATTAACATTGTGATTACTTAAATACATGTGCTAACACTATCATCATCAATTGTTATAAAAGCATCAAAGGGAACATTGTTACTACAGTCAATAGCCAACAAAGTACCATCCACCAATACTGAAGAATCTATGGATATGCATCAGGCAAAGTGGTCTACTGGACACTAGTTCATCAAGGATCTACAAAACATATATTGCTTTATTTTACTCAAAATTTCATTTTCTCTTTCTAGAATTTTAAGCAAGTAAGGAATGTTCCATAAGAATTATAGAACATGGTTTTCAGTACTCTAAGATATTTCCGCACATTTTAGGAAGAATGAAAGTTACCTCTAGTGTCAAATCAAGGAGTAGGCACACACAATTGAATATTCTCCAAGTGTAACACCCCGGCCTATCCTCAGAGCCCAAAATGCTACCACTACACATTAACAATCTCAAAGTGGCGCTGCTATTAAAAATTTCAGCAACACCTCCCTTTTATATGATTACAGATGGGGGCAATAAACATATATTGGTCAAACTACAATAAAAAAACAATTGATTCCATAACAACAATAATCATAACATGATAATACTTAGAGCTCCATACCCATGAATGCTCGAAACCACGAGCTTGAGAACATACTATAACAAAATGGCGAACCACATAAGACATGCATATGGAAATAGCATTGACAGAAGAGCCTCGTTCTCTACTTTAAGCAAAAGAGGACTGGCCATGTCCCACACATACCTTTAATATTTGCAAAGCATACTCTTATCTAAAACAACTTAATAAGAGTCTAAACATGAATGTAAAGTGGGTGACTAAGCTATTATTTAATAAGGCCTAAGACTGTATTTTTAAGATAGAGTCTAAAGTTAATTGTAGTACATGTTAAAAATATAATATCTCCTATTTCATAGCCAAAAGCCATTAGCGCTTGTGGTGCAAAAGGTCTACTCCTATTTCATGCATGGTCAATTAGGGTCACCTAAAAAAAGTCAACAAAATAAGCATGAGTTTTAAGAATCGGCAAGCACATAATAAGTTGATGAACACTTCCATAAGCGTAAACATTAACATAACCATGTCATCTTTCACATGTTTCAACATTAACCTAAACAAACATAGCCATAGCCATATCATTATCCACATATCCCAACATAATCATATCATTATTCTCATGCCTCATCATCATCTCTTTCCATTAGTGCAATGTAAAATTACTGTACATACTCATTTGCTCATCACATTGTATATACTAGTGCCGAGTGAACACCCGTCGATGTTCACCCCATCGTGGACTCATCCTCGTTGGCACGAAGATCTCTCCACTCCTATAGAGGCCTACCAAAGTAGGTCTAAAACTCTCACATATCCACCCATGGTGCATATCTTTCTCATTATATGAGTGCACATGATGTAAATGCATATATCCATTATCATAAACATATTTCCTCAGTATCATTATTAGCAGGGTAGCATTGTTGTTTACCCAGTTCCATCAACATTATCATCAGATAAGCAACATTGTATAATATAAATATTGTATATTCTATAAAATTTATTGTCTACCGCTTTCCTATGCACTTGTTTGTTCAATCTTATGGATGATGCATGGATGGCATCAAACCTGATTCTCCATCTGAACCCATCTCAATACATCATAGCCATACATGCACACATGTGAATGACATCATTTCTACGCGCAAACTCGATACATACAACACTCTTGAACCAGACACCTTTTCGTTGTTCCAATGGTTAAACAACCTTAGCTTTCAATCCTGAAACCTAACATAGTAAGCAATCCGTGTTCTGAAATCTACACAAACTTACTCTCGTAGGTCTAGCTATCACGATTTAAAAACTACGTTATCTAAACTATTGTCTTCAACCCTAACGGTCATGCTATCCCATACCGGATAGCAGCCATCTTAGAAGCTTATATTCCAAACCGATGTGCCAAAATTGACGATCTATCATTCTATAGAAAGCTAACAACATTAGCTACAAGTTTCTAGTAGATTAAGTTCTCATATTAGCCCCGTAACATTCCCAAAACCTCCATAGAGAGCATTGCATATGAATTCCATCTACTAGCCGTGTTCTAACCATTGCATGCATCAATCTTGCTAATCGATAATTTGAACTCTACATAACTCAATAACCAAACAAGAAGAAGGAATCAAGGCATTACTCTAGCCCCGAATAACTGGATTGGGACACCTCCTTCCTTTCCTTAGCCATATCTGTAGATCAGGCATTGGGTTGGTGTTCCCCGTCTTCTTTTTCCTTTCTCTTCTCTTTTTTTTCCCTCTTTTTCTTCTTTTCTTCCTTTCTTCTTTTCTTTTCTCCCTCTCGTCTTCTCTTTCTTCCCTCACGGATGGCCTCATATTCTCTTTTTTTCTTCAACTGGCTCTCTAGTCTCCAGACCAAGTCCTCCCTCCCCTCTTCTTCTCTTCTCCCTCCTATCTTCTTTGTCTCAGCCCCTTCTCATGTTGGTCGGCTCCTCTCTCTCCTTCCTCTCTTCATGCTTCTCCTTTCGATCATCGTTAAGCGTATGTTGTTTAACGTGATGTTGAAATTTAATAATGGAAATGATGTCTAAATCTAGCAACAATGGTTGTAAAAATGGTAGTGTTAAGGAGTAGTGGTAGCATTCCGGGCTCATATGTTGGATCAAGGTATTACACCAGGTTGCACAGGAAGGATGCTCAAGCGGATGAGCTCAATAGGAGGTGGCTTTGGTGTGGCGGCGGGAGGAACATGCGCAGCATCATTGGGAATGTGGCTCAATTGATTGCGACAGTGAGTAAGGAGGCAGCGGCGGGAGGGGATATTCCGACGACGAGAGGTGAAAAGTCAAATAGAGGAGGAAACGGCAATAGGAGGCAGAGCGTTGGACGCGAATGCTAGGAGATGTGAGGCAGCACGGCAACAATGGGAGGCCCCACATGCAGAGCGGTGATCAATGGGAGGCGGTCACAGCAACACTGCAGCTAGTGAGTTACATGGTGTCAAATGAGGATCAATCATGGGCCTGGACATGGGCTCAAGGGCTTTGTATCCATGCAGTACTAATTACCATATTAAGTTACTAATTTATCCCTAGGCTTTACTTAAGATGCTTTGATATATGTGCACAAAAATTCTTGAAAAGCACAGAAGCACGTCCCGCTTAGCTTAGTACAATCCCCAAAAAAAAACATTGTCTTCAATGTTGCCTAACCCTGTGCCTCAAGTCTCGCCAACTCTAGGTAAGTTTCATTTCTCATCCCTGCTTTGTTTCAACTGAGAAAAGTATACATACATCCAAAAGAAAACCTAATCTGAGGAGCATTTGCCCTCCCAGCAATAAGCGGACACACCCACACTGCATTCTTCACTGCGTAGCTTTTGCAGGCCACGGTTTTGATGATGGCTGCGATACTCCTGGCAGCCATAGCTCTCATCCGTGCCCATTTCTGAATCTGCAATGGCGAAAGCCAATACAACAACACAGGGATGCTAACAAGACAGGCATGGCAACTATGTAAGTGGACCTCAAGTCAGGTCATTCGAATTGGCCGTAGGGGCCGATGGAAGGGTTCACGGAGTTCTGGTCGCAGCGAGGCCCCCAAGCATTCCCGCCGTCTGAGCCGCTGCAAGTCTGGTTGGGGAGGACACTGTTCCCCAAATCACCATCCAAACTCATCTGTTGCACTTCTCGAGGGGGCAGGATCCTAATGCACCTCACGCAGTTCACAAACTCCCTGTATAGTCCACATCAATTTTCTATTAGGACAACCAACCAGTAAACTCTCTCATCATGAATAGTCCACGTGCACATCCTACATGCACTAGCACAAACTTGAGCGTTTCAAAAGTGGACACCAAACAAATTGATTTTCAGTTTTTTCACATATTTATGCTTCAGTCATATTAGCATTCCGGATTAACCATATTTCACATACCTGAACATCTCTGTATCTGTCATTTTTATGATCTTTATTTATTTGAGACTGGGAAATTCAAAAGCATAAGCAGAAAGACGGATGGACTTACTCCCATGGGTCATCTCCGAGAAGTAGGATGTCATCCTCATGATCCTTGTAGACTAGCTTCCAACCTATTCTCTGTCGGTCTTCAAGTTGCCCCTCTATACCAAACATACGGGCCAAAGCATGCTTCAATTCTTCGTATCCAGAGAACCTACCAATGTCAATGGACCGGCCTACAGCTCCATGTTTGTACACCTACAAGACTAAGGTTAGGCTGACATACAAAAGATTGGATGACTACAACAAAGAAAGCACATGCTCAAGAGTTTATGGCTCCACCGTAAGCATGGTCATATGAGGTCCCAATTTCCAACTGTCCTGCCCTTAAGAAGCTTTTAAAGCTATATGCGACCATCTCATCCACCATACGTACGAAATATCGCATGCAATCAGCCCTCATCTGAACCACCATTTTCAAAAATACATGACGATAAGCAGACTTGTCTTGGTAACATTGTGCCTTATATCGCGAAACTTTAATCACCATAAGTGCATTCCTTTTTTTTACAGACAATTACAATTACATTCTTTGATAACTAGTCGGAACATAACTTAGTTTTGACATAATCCTGTTCTTAAATATCTCTATATTTGAATTTTCTTAATGTTTGTGGGAGGCCCTGCTTCATAATAGATCAACATTGTGGTGTCTGCTCCAATGTTTCATCTTCCATTTATGGTGCAGCAGTGATCAGAAGTATCTTATCCTCTTTTCAGTAATGCCTCACAATTTACAGTTCAGTAATTAGTATATGCACCAACAAAAAATATACTGCTTGAATATCATACTATCAGTAAGTTAATCATGTAGAAGAATAAGGGCAAACCTTAGTGAATGTTCGCATCCTCTGTGGTGGAGGGGCAGGAGGCCAAGAATTTCTGTTCAAGAAGGCACCATCGTTGATTGCAGAATCGATGGAATTAAAAGCCATATCCGACTGACCAAATGACTGCGAAACCATGGAGATTGGTATCTCTTGCTGAGCATCCTTGCGCATTCGGTAGTTGTTTTCAACATCAGTCGAGATATGATTCTGATACTTGACAGAATCAAGTGTTGATATCTCTTGCTGAGCATCTTTTTGCATTCGGTAGTTGTTTTCAACATCAGTTGAGATATGATTCTGATACTTGACAGAATCAAATGCATTTACCAACAAGCCTTCTGTTCCCATAGGAAAGCCTAATGTGCAATCATTGTTCATCTCAAACAGGGCACTGTTATTTGTATCCACACCTTGCATTTCTACATCAGGAAGTGCATCTTTGAACATCTGGTGCTGATTGAAGTTAGAGGTGGGGAAACCTTGATGCAAAAGTCCATCCGTTTGGGAAGGCCATAATGAAGTTGCTGATGAAGCAGTTTCCAGGTTGTCTGTTGGCAGTGCATTGTTCATAAAATTTTGAGTATCAGACACAACATTTGGTAATTTTGAGGTGATCACACTTGGCTTCACATTATTATTTAACCTTGGCAATTCCTTGGTGATTATTGGAGTTGCTGTTACAGCTTCAGTGGAGGTAGGAATCGACACCGGAGCAGCAGATTGTGTCACCTTTTCTGTGCTGATCATGCAATGCTCATTCCTGCCAATGGTTGGCTGTGCTAAATGGTTGCCATTAGCTGTGGAAGGTGATGTCGAGCAAGAAGGTATTTCTTCTGTAAGTACAGATTGTGCAGCACCAGGAATCATCATAGCGCTTCCAGTTTTTGAGATCACACTGGTTGATGGGTTCGGTGGAAAGGCAACTTCTGACACATCTGCAAGTGCAACTTGTTTCTGTGAAAGCTTCATCTGTTGCTCTTGCTGCATGGGCAGTGGCAGTGGTGCTGCCTGCAATGAAGCTTTGCTGTCTTCTTGGGGCATCATTTGTTGCTGGACAAGTGAATGTGAATTCGACAACTTTTGTTGCATGTATACAAGAAACTTTTGCTGTTCTTGGATTAGAGGTAATCGCGAGAGTGTAACTGCCGATTGTGACATCAGTGACTGCTGCTGTAGTTTCTGTAATAGCTGCAACTGGAGTTCCTGATCAGACAATTGTGTCTGTTGACTCGCCAGATTCACTAGCTGCCCAGGCAACTTACTTAGCTGCTGCTGCTGTAACTGTTGTTGCTGAAGTAAAAGCTGCTGCTGCATTTGCAAATTTTGGTCCTGCTGTTGATGGGACAGAAGCAGCTGCTGGCCACTGGCCACTTGCTGGTTTTGAGTTGAAGATGGTTGTTGTCGTTGTTGTTGTTGCTGCTGCAGCTGTTGCATCTGATTCTGGACAATTACCTGAGCCTGGACAACATTAGTTCGAGCCTGGCTCAAGGGAATTACTTGGTTAATGGTCTGCTGTTGCCTCTGCTGGCTGCCAGCATCTTGTTTCTGATCTTGGTGATTGGTGATGACACCAAGTTGATTCAACGGAAGTGTTGCCTTGGACAAATCATTGATAGGTTGCATTTGCTGAGGGTGCTTGGAAGAATTGAACTGTATGCTGTTTTGTTGAAGGAGATGGTTCTGCATATATAACTGCCTTGCAAGATCGGCGGCGCCAAGATTTTGCATGGCAGGATTACTTTGAGATAGTAGGTACTCTGACTGCATGGCTGTGCTAGCTAATGAGGAGCTCTGCTGCCTGTTCATGTGCATCCATTGAACCAAGCTCAGACCAGGTATTGTGGTGTTCTGGGTCTGATCGTCCTTTATGCATACCTCATCACCAAGCCAAGGCATTGCTCTCTTGAAAAGATTTTCTATCTCTGATGACTCGTCATCTGTTAATTCAGATAAAAAGAAATATATGAAATGTGCAAACCATAAGAAATGATATGCTAATGTGAGATATAATTAGCACATAGCATTCCCCAAGTTAAAAACAGGAACATTTATTTTAACAGATCATTTCCAGATTAATCAGCTATTAGCAGTACAAGATTAGCTCTTGGTGCAATTCTGGTTTATGTGTCTAATGGCATGTTTAGCAAATACGCAGAGAGGCTGTCTGTATGGCACATAGAAATATTGGAAATTCCTTATTCAGAAGTTTCTTTTGATGTACTTATGTATGTGCTGAAAGGCTAAGAAGCATTTAAATTAAGGAAAGGCCTTTACCCCATACTTGCAGTTACCATGGTGATTTGAAGAATATCACTATCTAGCATTCTAGATTGTCATACTAATACCAGACATACCTAATTGTCTAGGGCGCTTCACACCAAAAAATGGCTGGGGGCATATGAAAAATGGAGCAATAACTGGTTCAATCTCCCAGATCGAAACTCTGTTCCGCCTTTCACCTGCTGCAGACTCATCCCAGCCAACCTATCAAAGAATGTTAAATCAGTGAATCATAAAGAAAATGAAAAAGAATAACACGATGCAAGAGCTACCATTGGATGGGTGTTCAGAAACCCAACCTGTAAGTTGCGCCACTGGGAATTTTTCCATCTCACAGGATCTAGATCACTTATTCCAGTTATTGTACCCATGTACCTGAAAAATGTTAGATGACTTAATTAGCTAATCTACTACTGGCAACATAACCATGGATATCATTCTTTATGTTTGAAAACGAAAAGCAAAATGCATGACTTGTCAGTAAACTTGAAAGGTAGAGTTTGTATAGATAATAAGAGCTAATATACCTTCTAGTTCCTAATTCCTCGGTCTCGAACATCATGCGGAAGCGCATTCCTAAAGATATCTGATTACCATAGAGCGCCTTCTGGTATTTGGCAAATGGGATAACAAATTCAGCAGGACTGGCCCTGAAAGTCCATAGTTCAAAACATAGTTTCAGTAGCTATTGAATATACATAGAAAAGTATTAAGGTAGTTAACAAGATTATAATGTCAAAGAACGGATTTAGAACTCACCTAGGGTTATAAAATATGGTAAATGGGCTAGTGTTAGCAGCAGCATGGGCTGCTGCAGCAAGGACCCCTATGTGCATACTGTCGCTCGAAAGTACTGAAGATAGTACGTTAGTGGGTTGTCGGCTAGCACGCCTGATTCCTAGTAGAAGTTGCTGCTTTTCATCCCTAAAAGATAGCATGACAACAAAACAAAATGTAGCATTTACATCCCCCAATTTTGTTCTTTATTTCAATTATCGGCTGCTAAAATTTGCAACTCTAGGAAGAAGAACCAGGATAAGTTTTCACAAGATAGAAGGAAGCATGAAATTTACCTAACAAAGATGACAGAATCACCAGCAAATAGCCTCTTGCCATTCACGAAAAGGCTCCAACCAGTAGTAAGTAAATGTCTTTTTGGCTGACCTGATTATAACAAAGCACAACAATAATTAACCATCTTCAAACTCGCATATACACTGCAAGGACATCCAATAGTATTAAGCAACAGTAGCAGTGCACTTCAAAATGTTATCCAGAACATAAAAGAACTCAGTGTGTGAAGAGTTTCATTTATCGTGTCATTCTGCAGCAGAAAAAAAGTTCTACTCAATGCTACATTTTACTCACCTCGATATACATGCCGAAATGTGCACACATTTTCATGTATATCCCTGGCTTGCAATTCTTGAGCTGGAGGTTGCGTAGAGAAGTCCTACAGGGCGGAGTAACAAAATTACAATGGTACTATGATATTGATAAACAACAGCCGTTTTATTGCAGCAAAGATGAAATTTTGATGCTTGAGTACCAGGGGAGGGAATATCTTCTCTGCAGAACGGCGAGGCACAGAGAAGCCTCCATGTGTACTTGTATCACTTGCAGTGAGCGTCTTACAGAAGAACTCCATCTGTGGCCTTGCTTGTTTTAGTGCAAGCTCTGACAGCTGCAATGCCTCTTTTCCATACTGATAAAAAGCATAATGAAAAGCAAAGCCATGGGTTAGGGCATTGGAGCATACAAACAATTTTTTGGAAAACCACAAACTTTATATGCTCACTGTATTCACTGGTTGAAGAGTCATTTGTGCATACACTTCCTCAGTGTCTGGGTCTGCCTGAGAAATAAAGAGAAATACTTTCGAAATTGGTGATCGAAAATGTGCCATGTCAAAAAGGACAGGGAAGCAGCTGTAGATTACATGCAAAGTAACACTGTGAAGAAGACATATCAACTTCGACGGAAGATTCGGGTGGCTTGGTACATGTGCATCAATATCCTTTTGCATAGAAGCTGCAACCTGGATCAGAAAAATGCTAAGTCCAAGCAAATCCCTTTGTTTTAAAGATAAAGAAGGGTATTATACTGTTATTGCATAAGATTCAAACGAACATTTCTTAATACCTGAAGCAATAAAATATTGCAGGCAGCTGAACCAAGCAGCAAGTATGTGGACCAACATTCACTATTTTTTCCCAATAAAAACCGGCTGCTTTCTGTTTATGTGCACTGTACCCATCATATATTGCTACTTTTCCATTAAAAAGTCGTTTCATGAAATGATCAAGAAAGTACAAGCACTCAGACATGATTCCCTTCATGCATGAACATTTTTTAGGTAAACTCCGCATAAGTACACTGATAAAGTGTTCCTCCCACATACCATCATGTGCAACGCAACCAAATGTCATACATAAAAAAGCAAAATTAGCCCTCCCAAGACTGGCTTTTGGATTAAGAACTGATCTTTTCAGAACCAGAGCACCATATCATATCATTTGACAATCTTTCTCAAAACAAGCTATTCCAATGCCAAATCCAAGTAAGGTGCAACAGAAATTACTCATCCCAGGACCATAAATGCGAGAAATCCAAAGCTACAAAGATGCTTGTTGTACACCAAACCTCATAACAAGAAATAGTGCACAACACACCAAAAACCAACAGAAAAAAGGAAGCAAGTAGGCCCAATACTCCCCAACCACTTTGGTAACGAGCTAAGATTAGTAGCTACAAGAAAGACATTAGCAAGCAAGTATAGTCCTACAGTCATAACCAGTGAACAATGCAATATACCCATGTTAGGAACACTCTTGAACTTCAAAAAAATTTCTCATGGGATATCAAAAATCCAAAATCAGAACCTTTACTTAAAAATGGCTAGTGAAGCAGAGAATCGATCTATTCCACTTAAGCAATCACTGAGCATGAGCACGCGAAATCGAATACTAACCTGCTGTCCTCCTTGATACTAGTAGAGTAGTAGTACCCTTACATCCCCACAAGAACCGAAACTTTTCAGTAATCAACCACAACAACAACGTACTTCAGTAGAAAAAACCAAAGAAAAACTGAAATTTCATTCACCTTAAAACGCACCCAAAAAAACTTATCATTCAAGAACCATGAGAAGGATAGAACACTGCAAGACAAAAATCACCGAAACATCCTAGGCATGATCACAAAGTTGAAAGTTGTACAAATAAATTAAAAGTAAAAGCATCGCCAAATACTAGTACAAGAACAGAACACCCCAACTACTACAATTGAAATGGCATAAATAAGCAGGATCAATAATTAGCATGGATTAAACACAAGGAAAAAAAATAAGCAGCAGCTCGATCTCACCTGCTCGCTGTGGCCTTGCGGGAAGTAGACGACGAGGCTGCCCACCGGCGGCAGGGACACGAGCGGGCCCGCGCAGGCGTGCCACAGCTCCGCGTTGATCGCCGGCGGCTGCCGCTCCCCTGCGCCCACCACCACCACAAGCGACGCGTCAGCGACCAAATACCGAAAAAGAGGAGACATTTCTGTACTTTGGTCAAAAGTTTGGCCTCAAACGCAAACTATGTTCTCGCGCCCCGTGCTCTTCCCTGCTTTCCGATTCTTTTCTTTGGCATTCCACCCTCTCGCCGGCGACAGCCGGGGACTGAAATGCGCAAAATAAAAGAAAGAAAGAAAGAAAGAAGTACCTTCGCATAGACCTGCGGCGGCGGAGGCGGAGCTGGCCGGCGTCTGCTTCATGGTCGCCTGTGGTTGCGGAAGCTTCAGTGGTCCCCACGCATGGCAGGAGCGCTGCGCCGGGTCTTTGCCGGATGTCCCGGTCGCCGGCTGGCCGACCGGGTACGTTCTTGCAGAAAGCTATCCCGGCGGCGGCGCTAGCTAGGCGAGCGCCTCAGGTGGATTGACGGCGCCTCCCTCCCGACAACAGCAACACGAAGACCAAGGACCCGTCTAGTCCTAGAGAGAGAGAGAGAGAGTTGTGCGAGTTTAGCTATCCGGGCTTCTGCGTCGCCGGCTGGTACGTCTTGCGTGCTGCTGCGTCGCGGGTGTTAAAACGAAACGCTTCTTCTTTCTCACTCCTCTCTTTTTTTTTCCCGTCTCTTGCGACTCGACCCGTAGGAGAGCGCGGCCTGCCGGCAGCTCACCCAGAAAAAGACTCACGAGCTAATTAAACATTTATTTTAAATTTAATTTAAACTCAGCTAAAACTTTAAACAAGTTGAACTTAAATTTAATTTCGAGCTCACGAGCTTCATTGAACCGAGCTCAAATAGTTCGTAATCCTCGTTCGAGTTTAAATAGTAATACATATTAATTCTTACCAAGTTTACTCAAGTTCAAACTTTTTTATTATTGAAAATTAGTGTATATTTGAATTATTTTGACCGTTATCGAGTTTACTCGTCGAGCTCAAGCTCGAACTTTTCTTATTGTTGAAAATTAGTGCATAATAAATTATTTTAATTACTATCGAGCTTCAACGAGCTGAGTTCGAACTTACTTGAGCTTCGGTCGAGCCGAGCTCGAGTCTAGGTTCAAACTCGGATTCCAACTTAAACTCAGCTCGAGCTTTTATCAAGCGCGAGTCTGAAAAACCAGACTCGCTCAAGTTCAGCTCGTTTACAGCCCTAAGCTCACCTCAGTTGCGCCTATCTCTGGGAGTCATCTCCATCGAGTTTTTCAGGATAATTGATAGTTTGTCCCTTGGTTTGTCTGCGTTTAATCATTTGCTCTATTTTACTTTGTCACTTATATTTTGTCCTGAAATTCTCTTGCCAATTACTATTTTACTTTATGTGCATATTATATTATTTTTATTTGTTTAACCCCTTTGAACTCATGTGACAAGGCCAGATTGCCCTTCCACGAAATAGTTCAAGCTAATGAGCAGTTACGCACGCTGCGAAGCAGAACAGGTGTGATTTGGTTTTGCTTTGCCAGTGCACACCTTGTGAGACAGAAAATACAAAGAAATGGCATCATGTATACCGCCTGTTTACTTGTGCATATATCCGTGCCTCCAACGGATCAGCTAGAACTAGAAAGAAGCAGAAAAGAAACAAGCTAATGATCTGAGACATATATTGTTGTAACTTGTCACAAAATAATTCATTTACATTAAGAAGTGTGCTTAGTAAGCAAAACTATTGGACTATAGGCATTTACTGTTGCACAGTAGTAACATGCATACCATGATGCTTCTTCTTATTCAGGGACAGAGCCTTGTCCGGGAACAAGATTGTTGCAGCTTGTCTGCTATCATCCTGTCAGAAATTATATAGAAGGAACATTACAGAAATTATATAGAAGGAACATTACAGAACTACAGAATATGACTTGGGAACATAAACAATAGCATTTGAGTTATGTACTCTGAAAATGTTATGCTTCTGGTAATACCACTATTCATGGTACAGAATAAGTAGCTAACCTAAAGAACCTAAACAATGGGTGAAAAAGATGACCAAACAGGATCCAGAATTATGGAACATTTGGTAAGATGTATATGTTATCAAGTCATGAATTACCTGGTCCATGTCAACAATCTGAATCCTCAAACAGACGTGGTAGGTGCTACCAGGGTTCGAAATCCCGCCGGTGGTTACCGGATTTACCGGTAGGTACCGAGAAGCATTTACCGGTCCGGTTTGTTTAAATTCTAATTTGAATTTTTGAACATAAAAGTTGGATTCTCTATTTGCAAACATCAAAAGATGTCAAACAAAAATAAAAAGCAGAGTAAAAACAAGGAGGCCTGGGGTGAAAATTACTCTCGAAACTATGTGTAATTGCAGAACAAGCTCTCCATTTGTTTTTTATCATGTAATAAAGCAATCATAGATATTAAAAGCCATACATCCATGAGAACAAGAAACTGATTGAAGAAAGCAAGCTGCAGAAGGCTGTCAGTGTTGGATGCCGCACTGATGTAGGGAGAAAGATGGATTTTCTCAAAAGATTTAGGAAAAATCAGAAAACAAACTAGTCACTGAAGAGAAGTCCATTATTCAAGAAAAGAGTAGAACTGTTGGAAAGAAGCAAGCCGCAAGCATGAAACAGTTGTTGAGGAGAGGCAGTGATGCGAAATCAAGGACTAGAGAGAAGTTTAACAAGGAAAACATTGCCACTACTGAGATCAGATAATTACAGATAGATAAGAAGGCAAGCACACAGTAAGCAGATAGATAAACAACGCATGGCAAGGAAATTGCAGAATTATTGCATAGTAAACTAAGAAATACAATAACTGCAGCGCAGTTTACTAAGTGATGCAATAACTGAAGCCCTGTAAACTAAGTGATGCATGCAGAAAACTAAGAGCCATGCATAGGAATTAAGAAGCATGCGTATGCAGCCATTAAGAAGCATGCGTATGCATGCATGTAGGATATTAAAAAGCATGCGCATGCAACCATTAAGAAGCATGCATGCATGCATGCATGCAGGATTTTAAAAGATACAGCAGAATACTAGGGGTCTGCACACAGGATTAATGCTAACACTCAATTTCACCGGTTTTTTCGGTTTTTCACCGGTTTGTCCAGAACCGCCGACACGGTCCGACACGGCTCCTCCTCCCGCCCGCAAAATTTGTTTGCCAAATTTTATCCGGTTTTTATCCGAGATTTCCGATTACCGGGCGGTAACCAGCCGGTTACTGATACCGCCCGGCGGCCGGGATTTACCCCGGTAGCAGGATTTCGAACCTTGGGTGCTACCAATCTGCTGTTCAGATCAGGAAAAGGCAACACCATAATTTAACATAGTGAGCATATATCAAAAAGCAAAAGTAGCATATATCCATGAAGCAAACGTAGCATATATCCATGAAGCAGAAGTAGCACCAGGCATTACAAAGCCAACATAGTAAATTCACATCTCACGAACTACAAAGTTCACATCTCATGTCACAAAATGATAACAAAATAAGCAGCATAGTTATTTCAATTCTTCTTTTTCTTCCTTGGAGTCATCTTTCTCACAGCCGATCTTGTTTTTGATGGAGATGTGCTAGTGATCGCTGACTATGAGGCTCCATCTCCCATTGCCAATGCAAGTGTCTGTGAAAAGAAGATCAGCCGTGCGTCGGACAATCCGAGGAAGAACAAGGTGTGTGGGCCATGAAGAACGGAGGGCTTGCTCGCCTGGACCCTTTGAGCTGAATTAGACGTGAGGGCACTCTCAACATTTCGCATGAGGGTACCGGCCACATTCAATAAAAAACGAATTAAAACAGTTTATAGTGCAAAATAGCAATTGGTGACCGAGACTAAATATTCGTGACCGAGACTAACCGTATTCGGAGCGGCATGTATTCACTCCGTATTCATGACAGAGAATATCCGTATTCATATATTTGTATTCGGCACTATCCGTGTTTGATTCAGACTCCGACAAAAAATATGAAAAAGAATACGGAATGAGCAATATCCGTCCATATCTGCTCCATTTACACCCCTACCGGTGAACCCCGCCACCACTTGGCGGTGTCGCTGGTCAGCCCTCATGCTCCAACTGTCACCGTCGTCGCCGCCGCCACCACCGCCACCTATGATCAGTAGGCCCTCGCCAAATGCAAATAACATCCTCACCTTACTTAGAAAATAATCAAAATGACTGGATCAGCCGCTCATAACTACTGCTTAGGCACCTGAATTTAAGCGTGACTAACCTTCCTTGTACTAAAAAAAAAGAACAAAGAGAACGCCCCCACATGGCATTTTAAGGACATAATGCAATTATCCATGCGTATGCACGTCCCGTGCATCATCCAAAAGACCAGAACATCAAGCTACGTACATAATCCATAAGGTTTACTGCTTAATTAAAAATTGCATGTGCCACCTCAAACAGGATTTGGTACGAGTATTTTCTTTCCAAGGAATGTTTTATTGTTGGTGTGCACACACTGTCAACGTGAACTTGCAAGGATCCTTCCAAGAAAGTAAAATAGTTAATATTAGGTAATCCGAGAGGAGAGCACCAACCAAAACCTTCCATTCATGCGCGTTTGCACACCATGATCGATGACACTACGACGCAATCCGTGTAGTAGTACTCTGTACATCAGTGGGGTTTGTTTCGATACGCCTCTTTTACAAAAAATTTACGAAACTTAAAGTAAAATAGTTAATATTAGGTAATAGAAAATATATACCAACATATAAAAATAAATCAAATTGAAACTTGCATATAGATATAGACTTAATTATTAGGTAGAGGCAAATCTATGATTTAATCTATTATTTGGATTGTGCATATTTTGCCTCATCTAATATTAACTAATTGTTTTTTAAGATTCCTAAACTTCTTCTTTAGAAGAGGTGTCCCACAGAATTACATTATAACTCAACAACTTCACAGGACATGCCGCTAAGTATGTTCCACCTCATGCAGCCACCAAACACTTTTTTTGAGCCTTTCTGCTTTTTCCGAGAGGATGTTTAAGGAATCCCGCAATACATGATTAGATAAGTAATTAAGTTAAGTGGACATATGTGCATGTCTGTCAGGGATGGAGCTACAATAGATATATAGGGGTACATTACATATATTAACATACTCTTAACAGCCCATTAAGCCTAACAGACGTCAGGAGAGAACCAAGCCCAAGTGCCATCTAGCCCATCCTCACTTCCTCAAACCGCAGGAGAGAATCAGTCGGTTAGACGCAGACGGCCACCCAAATTGCCAAATCCTTCCTTCAGGCTTCTGCCCTAGACTGTATTATGCCCTAGCATGAAGGCTCGTTGTGTAGGCCGTAGGTGTGTCTTGTCGCCGTTGTGCTCCCTAGAGGCCGGAGCCCCCTCCTCCCCTACCCCGCGGCAACTCCTGGGACTTGGGCTCAGCTCCACGCTCTACCACTCTCGTCTTCACTCAACGCGTCATACCACTATAGGGTTTTCCTCAATCCTGAATTTCTCTACTCTACTCTCTAGGTGTTTTCTTCTAGTTTGACCTGACGAGCTTAGATTTGTTCTCTAGTGATCCGTGGTTAGATTTGGGAACTGAACGACACATCGGTAATTAGTTTTCATGTGTTTACTTTAGGCTTTCGGAGTCATCATGATGCACAATAGGAAGATTTGAGGGTTTATTACGGAGTTAAACTTTCCATTCCTCATGGTTGCAAATATGCACCAATGCATTTTTTTTTGGGCTCCAGCACTGATGTCTGTCCAGCTAATTGATCCTGGCGCGTGGTACCAACTAGGACAGCTCGATCGTCCGTCCTCAGCAACCGCCATCTTCCGCGCTGCTACATTCGTAGTTAGTGTAAGCGACTTGAGAAATGTCACTGTCCAATGCCACTACCTCTGACCTGTCAGCTCTTTTCAACGTAGTAGTACCATAGTCACATAGGCCCACTTGGCATGGCTGGAGGTTAGATAAAACTAGCCATCAAAAGCCTAAAATAACCTCACGAGTTATAAGCATTTTATTTTCAGCGAGTCTAACTGACCTCATGGGTTATAAGCATTTTTATTTTCAGCGAGTCTAACTGAGGTACCGGTGGCTAGAGTTAGACCCTGTTCTTTTGGTTTTCAGTTTTTGTTTTCTCTGAAAATTAAAACAAACAGAATGACTTTATGAAATAAATTCTCTAAATGGTTTTGAACTCAAATAGCGTACGCCGTCGACGTCTCCGCTATTCGCTGCTATCTTAAAAAGTATATATAAAAATTGTAATCGTGGCTCAAAGGAACAAAACCTCAGGCAAAAGTGACTACTACACTAGCGTGCCTGGATCTAGGTTGCATTCACACTCGTTCCAGGTTCCAAACAGTTAGCCCCAAAATCGAAACTTCAAATGACCCAATCTTCACCTGAAACGATGATGTGAGGACATACAACAAGTAGCCGAAGAGGAGTGGTGGATGGATAAGATAAGAAATTATTGACAGGACATGGGCTACAGCAGGCATTGGTCCGGTGGTGACAACAACAACATTTTTCACTCGTGCTTGTGCTGGCCGACGAGAGGACACCCACCCTTGCACTTTGGCTTTTTAATCCCTAGTTGTTTCTTCTTGTTCCATCCTCTCTCTCTCTCACGCTCTCAACTAGTCAGCTTTCACTCCTTGATCAAGCTGAAGCTGTGAAGTAGTCGTGCGACGCACTACAGACAGTACAGATAGTGGTGGCCAATGGGCGGCAACCGGCCAGTATGGCATGAGTCTATTAGAAATAACCTACTTATTCCTCATGACGGTCCATGGGCCAAGCTGTAATCTAGACATGGCCCACGAGCTGACGGGCCATGCCATGCTTGCCTGGGCCCACTTTGCCTGATGAGCCAAGGAGGCCTGTCTAGCCTATTTCGGTCTAAAATTATGAAAAATGTAATAATTTTAAAAATATGTAGAATTTGAAAAATACAAAATAGATTATAGAAATATAATAATGAAATTTATTATTGTTTAAATGGTTGTCTCTTTCAAAAATTTGCTAAGTAAAAAACCCAACTTAAGAAAAACTTGACAAAGTAAAAAGAGTACAGCCTATAGCTCTACTGTACATGTAAAAAAATGAGAAAATGTACAATTTACATCGATGCTCTAAGTGTCGTCGTCTAGATAGAAATTGTTGAACGTGCCGGCCAGCTCTGTATTCTTTATAGAGTGTTGAGCTCGTGAATCAGCTTGTTCCAAATCTATCATTGTTAGAATACTTCCACATCTCACTTGTAAGACTTATTCTTCTCTCCTCTAATATTCTCCAAAAAGACTGAAAGCAAACTTGCTCCAGCACTTGACGTTGTAGAACTTAAACTTCCGGAGGAACACCAAAGATTTTATCTTACATATTTTTCTTTTTACCTGTGGTGGGTTCTGTTGGAGGTCATTGCAAGCGAACTCCTTGAAACTTCAATTCGTACTTTTAATAAACATCGAACAATTTAGTATGAATATATGAAAAATCGTAGAATAATCTATCTCTGTAATGTCACTCAGAAGTGTAAGAACATTAGTAAATCCTTGAATTTTAGCTCTCGGATCTAAAATAAACACAAATGCGTGTAAATATAGAATATCTTTCCAATATTTTCAATATTTAGTTTTCATAGCACAAAAAGCCTCTCGTAACACTATCTCACTTTCATTAGATTTCAAGTGACCCGCAATCGCAAGAATATGATGCATAATTAAATAAGATGTTGGATAATACACTCCAAATAAAAGCAACAATAGCATCATAAAATAGTTTCAAAAATGCTAGTAACTTTTTAGCGATGTACCAATGCTGCTTAGTCAACAGTATGTTGCCGTCATGGCTGTTGTATTGTGTGTGAATAAAAACAGAAAATATGCTCTTATAGGGTAAAAGTTCTATAGCATGCTATAAGTTGAGTTTCACCTTATCGACATGTCTAAACCATACTTTCTTGGACGTACACCCATCGTAATGCAGAAGTTCTTATATGTTATAATTCATTGATTACAATGATTTACAAAATATATTGCATCACGGAAAGCTTGATATAGATCCAACTTGTTTAAAGTATATTCAACTATAAGATTAGTAATATGACAAACACATCGCTAATGTAGCAAGAAAAATTTGGCGCATGTACTAAATAACGAAATGAGAATATCTATTGCTCTAGAGTTTGCTACAACATTGTCCAAAGTAATTGCAAAAATTTTGTTTGTAAGACCAAAATCTTCCACAACTTTAATAATACATTCTGCAATATTCTCACCCATATATGCTACATCAATTAGTTTAAAGTATATAATTCTTTTTTCCATTTTCAGTCATTATTAACATAATAAGCAACTACACTAAGATAACTCTCCTTAGCCTGCTCACTCCATATGCTCGAGGTCAAGACTACAAAAATGTATGTCTCAAAGAGTTCTTTTAGTTTACACGATCATTATTATAGTGTTTAACTAAATCTTGAGTTATTGTTTGTTTATAAACTAATGAAAATATAATATTACGAGCAATTCTAATGTAGTTTTCAAACGCTTTAAACTTACTAAAGTTCAAAGATAGATCATATAAGGCAATTAAAGGACAAAGAGATTCTCGAACTATCTCAATATTATAATCTTAATTACGTACCATACATTCGGGGGGTTATATTGCAGCACAGACGGTGGCTCCGACCAGCACAGACGTGATGACTGCGAGGACGAATCGATTTATTCCTCGCCACGCGCAGTCCCGGGCAAACGGCATGGAACTAACCGAACCGGCATTTGCTGGGCCCACCAGTCGGCCACAGAAACGTTCGTACGCACGGCGGCTGATGGCATGGAGTCACTCGCAAGCACTGGAACTCCTACAGAAGCACAGAAGCTGCCCTGTCCCGGGAGGGAGCACGTTTGCGGATCTGCCTTTGTCCCCTGCCAGCGAGACAGGCCTTGCTCTCTGGTCTCCTCTCCTGCATCTTCCATAGATCAGACCTCAGAACGAAGTAGTACGTGCAATGTAATGCAAAGCTGTTCAGGAGTGGTTTCATGTAATGTGAGCACTTGTGCCTTGCACCTCAGAAATGAAGTAGTACGTGCAATGTAATGTAAAGCTCTTCAGGAGTGGTTTCATGTAATGTAAGCACTTGTGCCCTGCACCAACTAGACACACGATCTACAAGCCAACATGTTGTAAATTTCACTTGCATGAGAACACACCTAAGAGGGTGGTGTGGGCCGTTGCTTCCTTTTGCCCTCCTAGGTGGTTTCGGCTGTCTTCCCTGGTTACCGGCCGGGCCTTATCACCACAACTTCTATTTTGTAGAACTCTCTCTCTCTCTCTCTCTCTCTCTCTCTCTCTCTAAAGCTATTGGCTGAGCTCCTGTTGCCTTCAGTTGAAAAAAAAGGAATACCCAAGAGGACAACTCGGTTTTCTTTAACTTTAGCTTCTAGTTTCAGCTTTTTTTCACTATTCAGTAATTCATCTTTTTCTAAATTTTTAGATATTTTGGGCTTTTTGTATTTTCTTTTTTTCCCGTATTCCTTTATATTGTACGTGATGGACTAACATATTTTTTTATTTTTCTATTTTTTTAATTTAATTATACCTAATAAGTCAACTCAGCTACAGTAAAAAAAATCAACTACAGTAAAATTTCAACTAAAATTCAGAAACCATCACTATTCCGAACGCTTCCAAAAGAACTAAACACACCAAATTCGAGTGGTACGGTTCGAACTTGGAGGTGTGGGTACTAGCTCAGTTCTCTACTCTCGCTTGCATCAACACGGCGTACACGTACCACAGGCCAATAATATGCTGTGCACTTTATTTCTTTCTCTCAGGCTACCTCTAGAAAGATAAGACACCCCGATGCAATGCCAATGAGAGCCATCACCACCCAACACATCCGATGTGCAGAAAGAAATATTCATGAATTTTCTCCATTCTTCACTCTTGAATTTCACCCATACCTTTTGCATTCGAACATGCCATTGAGGAGACCATGAGATGCGCTGAGTCAGAAGAAGGTAATATATGCCTGCAGCCTTTACTGCTAGAGTTGGGACACCTGTCAGTCTGTCACACATAGCAATTTGCTCTACTAGCTCTCCTTTTGTTACAGTAAAAAGTGAGAGTGAAAAAAAGTCGAGTAGTACCAGCAGTAAAAAGTTGATGATTACAGAGTGCAGCTAGCTGCCGACATGATCATTCAGCCGGCAGAGGAAAAAAAAAGGATGGGACCCTTTACTCTCACGAACTAACGACCAGTCGCCACTCACCACTGCAGTCAAGTCACTGCACAGCTTGCTCGGCATATGCTGTGCATGTTCATGAAATGACTTGTGCGACGGTCGACAGGTGAACACCACCGGCTGCGCACAATGCATGCAGCCTTAGGTTGGGTTTTTTTTGCCTGCCGCGTTTGGGTTTGATTTAAAATTTTAAATTTTGAATTACTTATAAGAAATAATATATATATATAATTATATATAATTTTAGTCAGTACAGCTGAATTTAGTATAGTATATACTATAATCTATCTTAAATAACGTTTAAAAGTTTGTTGCCGTAGTAATAAACCAAAAAAGCTAAAGTCTAAGTGCAAACAACACACCTTTAGACTACATTCATATTGTCTTTTGCTTAAGAAAGTTAAAAATCAATACACACATCTAGCTTATCAAAATGACTTATTCACTTCTCTCGTATTCATCTTGTTCTCGAGATAAGGTAAGGATCACGAGTTTATTATCCACCCACTCTTCTCACTCTCATTCCATACGTATGTATCTCTCTCACACTTTTTGTATCGTTCGTATCTTCTTTTAAAAATCACTTATTTTAGTCACTACTATTTATTTTTAGTTAACAACATAAAATATAGCCAAAAATATCAATAAAAATTAATACGAACGTTCCCTTAATTTGTATGTGCTACTCACTGCAGAAGAAGGAAGAAATTCTCGAGCTATTTGTTAGCTTTGCATGCCGACACATATATACATGCTTGTCAATTATCTCATACCTGTAGTCTGTAGAGTAGAACTCGAACATGTTCATGGAGTAGGCAGATTCATCCCGGCTCGATCCTCTGCTTTCTGCTGAACATAGGCGGAGCCACCACCCGACTGCACAGGATCGCCGGCGAGCAACCTGTTGAGCTCTGTTGAATTTACGCCGGTCTTTCGCCGCACGGCGGCCGGTTCTGTCCTGGCTCCGTCGTCGGCTGTCTCCGTCACTGCTGCTGAATGGTAGATTAGATGATCGGATCTTATCCTGTCAAATTTTCAGCTCACTGCTGGGCTTGGATGACTGCAATAATCACAAAAGAAAATCTTTTTACTTTTTAAAGTCAACAAAACACCACTTTTACCACTAAATTTTATCATAGTATTTTCAAAAAAATTTATAAAAGTATAATATTATGAAAGTATTTTTCATGATAAATTTACTCAGATCATTTTTTATATCCGAATTATATATTTTTAATAATATCTTTTGTCAAAATTGATATGATTTAGAACGATTTTTTTTGGTCACTAGAGGGAGCATATTCTTTAAGTGACAGTATACAAGGCAAGGAGATGTCTTTAGCCTGAGTGGTGTCATCTCATGTTTGCCATTGCAATAACACTAGCCTCAGAAAAGTTTTATTCTGCTTTGCATCACTAGGATATGATCTAAGATTCTTTTTATCCCCTCATAAACAGAAATTAGATTAGGTATTTTATTTGCACCAATAATATTAAGAACAGGTCCTGCTCATCATGTAGTATCACAAAAGGACCCCGTGGTTGTATATGTGGTCCCTACTTTAGCTGCTACATCAACACAAATTCGAGATACAACACTGGAAGTTGGAGCTAAATGACGAACAAAAACAGCTAAGAGTATGCATAAAAGCGAATTAGCATTGAAGAGGTGTGCAAGAATCACAATGGATTTTAGTGATAGCTAGCTCTATGATTCAACCCCCCTGTGACCATAGTGCTAGCTTCAGGTCCAAGTGCATGCGTTTGATTAGGATGCTGAGGTGACACTGGCACCTAATGTGTTCTCTTTGGAGGCTACCTTGCTGTTGCATTATCCTAGTTAATTATCTCCAATTTATGCCCTGGTTTTAGCCTGGCTCTGATTGGTTTGGAAGGTTTGTTGAGATGGACACTGCATGGGGAGGTTGGGCCAGATCCAATTAAGACCTGGCCCAGCCAATCACCAGAAACTGGAGGGAACAAACAGTGCTCGGCCAACTTCTACTCAGCACAGGAACGGAGTGGGGACACGTTGGGCCTGCTCTCTGATGCTTGATCCTAACAGTTTTGGTCAGTTTGGACCTGCTGAAAGCTATTATTTTCTTTTTCTTGATGGGGACTGATTAAGATATACCTGCTTGGTTTCCAAGCTCATAATTCAATTAAAAAGTTTCTTCTGAAAGAGCAATTCATCAATCAAAAGGTTGTACTTGCCATTTTGTGATGCCAGAACAGGAATAGACAGTCATATTGATATATACTTCTCTACTGTCAGGCATTAGTATCACCAACTCCTCCAAACAGTAATTTCTTACAGCAAGCTATAGCTAATCAACTATTCTGCTAAATGGATAAATGATTAGTCCAGATCACACACTGACCCTATCCATGGTCAGGCTCAAATCATACAGCTGCCTATATTATCAGGAAAGGGCAGGTATCTCCTTGCATCTTTAGATCTCTCCTTAGGTTGCCAACTTGCAATCTGAAAACAGCGGCCTTGCTGTTGCTGGCATGCAACTCTTACTGCCACTGCCACAGTGCCCTGTTTGCATCTGCTATCTGCTTGATCACAAGCCATGTCGCTGCAAGGACACTGGCTGTTGATGGTTGCGTCGTACAATAGTTGAAGTCGGTAGCTACTGTATGTCCCATCACAATGGCTGATCTAGAGGCTATGTACTATTTTAGCACTAGCATATCAATCTGTGACCAAGAAAGACTCACATTTTGTCTAAAGCTAGTAGTAAATCTATGCACCAACTCGCCGCGCCGGTCGCCGCCTCCGCACGGGAAGGTGGAGGTGGAGATGAGTATGATATGAAGTAATGAAAGGGTCTTTTCTGCAAAACATACATGTGCCGCTTCTGGTACACCTCGATTTGGGATGTGAACCATGATCAGACGGCCAATAGAGATACAAAATAGTATATTTTTTCTTAGAACCAGAGACCATAAGCTCCTGTTCCAGATTTTCATAGAAAACTAGCCCGGTCCTGCGCATTTGCATGCCTCGATTTATTTTGAAGTTTTTAGTACTAAATTATATAACTTAGATATTTAAAAATATGTTTATGTATCTTATAGACTATTTAGGATTTTAATACATCATAAACATTGAAAATGATAGTAGAAGCTTGAAGAAAAATATAATTTGAGAAATGTAAATATAGCTTAATGGATTGAGGTTCTTAAACACATAAACACTCTCCATATGCACATAATCACTCTCCATATGTATAGATCATGTAGCTACACGCCCCTATTCTTCCTCTATTAATTACTCTTTGCCAAAATGTATGCATGCGCAAGTACCTCTATTTAATCTAAAAGCAATACGTTGATTATATATGCAACAATCTTATTAGTTTATATGGTATTAGAGTATATTGCCCATGTATACACCGATGTATCATAGCATGACCTACTCTGAATTTATAGTCCCTCACACGTCAGTTATCCCACTGAACTATGTGTCTTCTATCTCTTCTCACCATTACAACTTCAACCTCCAACAGCACACCCAATTCTTGATCGATCCCTCTTAATTGTTACACATTCCAATACAATCTCTTAGCTACTACTCATTTCAATACAATACTCCACCACATAGTTATCTTCTACTTCTCTCAATTATTGCTTAATTATGACCATTACAACATCAAACATAAATACATGTGCAATTATCATTGATCCCTACTAGGGACACCCGTCACGCTCTCTCGGGTGACCCTAAGCCTATTCCCTATGGCTGCGTCATCTGTACTTTGATCTCTTTGCTCCTCTACTTCTATACATTCGTGCTTCTATTGTACAGATGCATGCATGTATATACAGCATAATATTATATGTGCTTGATGTTTCTTTTCTCCCATGTTGATCGCTACTCTTCTTCAATATTGGCATCTCAACTCTATAGCTTTCTCACTAACTACGTTAATCTCGCATCTTCACTGATATCGATATGTCTACTTTAGTTATTGTCTAACGATATGAAGAATCTTCTCGTCATCGTAGGTAATGTTGTGCCCCTTACCAGCGATGGCACACTGTAAGTTCAAGTTCTATTAAGTTGATTTTGGTGATAATGACCAATACAATTATGAGACTAACTTTTTATTAATTATGATATTTCTTAGTCTCATTTGGATGTGATTTATGACAAATACAAATGTGAGACTAACTCGTCTGTTAATTATGATATTGTTTAATCTCATGTGGATGAATAGGTAAAAATAATAGAGATATGCATTTAACATCATATTCTTTTATCTTATTGTATTCGTTGGATCTAAAATATAGATTGAACTCCACCAAAAGTCTAAGTTGAATACGTGTATATGTTTTTAATTATACATTATTATATTCACACATTTAGGAAAAGTTAACTCTATATTTTGTGGTTTCATTAGTACTGATCCATATTTCATTTTCAACACATATTAAGTATCTTTATTTTGAAATATATCCCTTAAGTATATAAAACTTGTGCAGTTTATATATACTCATGATTGATTTAAACCCAATCATTTGCAATCGGTTGTCATCTAGTTCTTTCATTATATGTTAATGGTTGGATGATTAATGACAACCGGATGTATAGCTTTACTAGCAATTAATTTGAAGACAAACACTTCCATTCAAATAAGTTACTTGCTTTGCAAGTTTATCCTAGAGCACATAATTGTTGTGTACATGTTGTAAACTCGTAAATTATTTTCTATCTCATGATTTATTGAGATTGTCATGAATTACCAAAAAGAAAATATTATAGAATCTAGTCCCTCCATTATGAGTTAATAATAAAGTTTTGGTAATTAATGTCAATTGATTTATAGACTAATATTTTTCGTGAGTTGGATGAATAAGTTAGGTTCCACAAATGAGGATGACTTGGGATGACTTCATATATTAAAAATCATTAAGTCAAGATACGGGATGAAAGATGATTTTGAGTTGAAAGCTATCAAGAAGAGAAAATAATCATGAGTAGATCATCAAATCAAGAGAAGGCCCATTATGTATTGATGGAGTTCAAGTGAAGGATGCATTATGGATTGATGCATATTAAGATAATGACTCGGACTTGAAGTGAAAATATGTGTCATCAAGTTTCAAGAGGATGCTCAAGGCAAATATATGATTAGCTAGGGTTAAGAATATGTTTCTAGTTCTTTTTCTCATTCTTGGTGATTGGAGGTGCCGCCTTAGCTGATCCTAATGTTGTTGCTACATTTAAGGATGCTGTGGAGGTGTGCCAGATTGACCTTCATGCCTATGAGAGGTGACAGGGTGATGAAGCTCGTGCATGCCATCCTAATTGGAAGCATGACTGTCGACATCTCTATAGACTTCGCTGAGCTCCCATCGTCATAGATGATGTGGTGTTCAGCACTGATGTCGTGATGCCTCTACCTCTTTGTGGTTGTCGAGACCCGAATATGCAAATTCGGTCTCTCTGTGTAAACTGTACTAGTCCAGGATCACGCTAGTACACACAGTCAACATAGATGTAATCACAACCATACACACGATATAAATAAAGGGAAAACTCAAAATATCGATAAAATCTCAAAGGTACGACCTTATGGCCAAGCTTACAATATCTCCAGCCGGAAGGGCTTAACAAAATAGCAGCGAAAATCCAAAATAAAGCGTAGCAGCCAATCGAAAAGCCCATAGGCTATCGAGTGGAGAACGAAGCCTAATCCGTGAAGTCGTCGTAGTACTCTCCTTCTGTTACCTCCTGCTGATAGTACTCTTCTCCCTCAACTGAGCAACATAGGCGTAAAGCCGTGAGTACATTGGTACTCAGCAAGTCGTTTGTAACAAATGAATGCAATATAATATGCAAGACTTACCAAAGAAAGACTGAAAGGTTAATTTTGCATAAAGGCATTTCACAATGAAATATAATAAATAACTTAAAAGTGAAAGTTAACTGAAAACAATAATAATAACTACTCAAAGGAATAAACACGAACCACTTTGAACACCAATTCACAAGCTAAACCAACAGTGAACTACCTGTCCACCCCCAACATGAACCACCAAGTTATAAGTGAAAACACTAACCCTCGTGTGAAATCCCCGATCAATGTCCATGACCGAGGACGCGGCTATTCGAATAGGTTTACACTCTGCAGAGGTTGCACAACTGTACCCACACGATGTGATTAGCCTAGGCCTAAGGTAATCATAACAAGGTCTTTACAATACTCTACCTCAACTCAATCCTGCCCGCTAGGGTTTCGCATCACACCCCCCTTGCGCCACATGGAAATCAGCAACCATGTTCATCACGATGGTAGAATTGGAATTGAGGTATTACAAATTAGTCAACCAGATCCATCCCATAATGGACATGTTGTTTGCATGATTAAGCTCAGATCAATGGCGTACAAAGTTAAGTCCTTAACATTACCCGGGCGAGACTACCACATCTCCCAAAGTACATCTGTACTTCCCCCTTTACTGCACGATCACTCGCCCGAGTGCAAAAACCACATTTGTATAACCAAGCCAACGTCACACTAATGACATGGCACAAATTTTATTAAGCGTGGCACCAACCACAATTCCATATATCATTAAATCATATTAAAGGTTAACATGTGATGATAAGACCATTCGTAATTATAAGCAAAACTAAGCAATTACTCGTACAACCCATGTGACAATAATCGTACATCACTAGTAAGTTTCCCAACCTATGGTGACAAGGGCATCATGGCATCCAAAATATCAAGGAGAGATAGACTCAAACGGGACGATAACTACTGGTACAAGTGTTTGAATAAAAAGTAGCGATGCAATGTAATTTAAAACAAAAATAATTAAATAATAGAGTGCAAACTGGATTCAACATGATCAAGGGACACGACTTGCCTTCGTTATGCTCGTGAGGTACTCACGGTCTTGGCGCGGACACTGCTCCTCCTAATCGAATCTAGCGAGAAAGCGCGATCAAACCAAAGAAACACATAAAATGATGAGCAAAAGAATTCCAAAAATCATAAAACCAGAACCAACAGCTAGAGCTCGATTTTAGATGAGTTTAGAAAAAAGAACAGGGTCAATCGGAGCTAGGACGGAGGAGAACAGGCTCTCAAAAAATTAAACCTAAATTAAATCGAAAAATTAAAAAATATTACTGTGCTGTGGACCGGGCGCACGGGAAGCCGGGTCCACCGTGGACTCGGTCCACGAAACAGTACGCGGGGCGGCGGCGCTGACGCAGCGCGCGCGGCGATGTGGCAGCCGCTTGCGATCTTGCCACGTGGCTAAGGCGGCGTGGGCGCCACGTGGCTCGGGGCGGGAGTGCGGCCGACGTGGTGCCGGCGTGGCATGCCACGTGGGATGCCACGTGGCTCTAGGGCTGGCGTGGCTGCCACGTGGTAGGGCCGACGCGCGGCGAGATCCGGCGCGGGGAGGCGGCGCGGGATCCGACGGGCGGAGGATCGACGCGCGGCGCGACCGAGCCTCGCCGATCCGATCGGCGATGGATCGAGCGGCGCGGGCGCGGGGCAGCGATTCGCGTGGCTCGCGGCGCCGCGAACGCAGCGGGCGGCGGCGACGCGAGTCGGCGGCGCAGGCGAGCGAGAAGCGGCGGCGGGCGGCGCGGCGACTTCGACTCACCGGCGGCGGGAACGGCGGCGAGGGTGGCTCTCCGGCGACGTCAGGGACGGCGGCGGGGCAACACGGACGGCGGCGGAGCAGTCCCAGCGGTGGCGCGGGCGCGAGGAAGCAGAGGCGAGGGTTCGGCGGTGGCGACGAGCGGGCACGCGAACCGAGGTGGGCGGCGGGGTTTTAACACGCGAACCGAGGGAGTTTGATCCGGAGACGGTCGCGGGCGCGTAGTGGTTTGGTTTGAACGGCTCGGATGCAGCCACGGGGCGTGATCCGACGGCATCGGGTGCGGGCGGGCGCGAGTCTTGCTGGTGCCGCCACGTGGCTTGATCAACGGCGGGGATGCGGGTGGCGGGATTAGGGTTAGGGTTTGCGGGAGCAGACGCGGGCGCGGCGCGGCAAATGCGCGACGCGTGGCGCGGGGCTGATCGGCGGGCGAAGGCGTGGGCGGGAAAAGTGCAGCGGCGCGGGAAGGCGACGCGTGGCGGGCACGGCGATCGGACGGCGCGGAGGCGAGGTGGGCGGCGGCGGCTGATGGGCGGGCTAGGCCGACGCGATGATGACGCGTGGCGCGGGGTCCGATCGGACGGCTGAGGCATTTTCCCTATTTTCTTTTAGTCCAGAAATTCAAATAAACTTCGAAAAGCTCTTGAAAATAGCAAATAAATCTCAAAAATTCACCAAATATACTAGAAAATTCCTTGAGACATGAAGAATCCAAATAAAATATTTTCAGTTTATGTTAATGTTTATTTTAATCATATTAAATATTTTAAAATTCTAAAATTTCATTTGAAGCTTGAATTAATTTTAGAAAATTCTAAAAAATTTATTTTTAAATTTCTGGCTTCAAAAATAGCAAAAAAACAGGATGTTACAGTGGTACACTAGGCACACTCTCTCCAGTAGCTTAACTCCATTATTAATGACTTCTATCAACACATCACTGGAGGGTGACGCTAGCTTGACTCTTTGGGACCGAACGTTTGTCAGACTTGTCCTTGTTATGTGCAGACCCAGGCTCATTAGGAGACTCATTGTCTCTATGACTTCTTGATGCATCTTCTACCAGAGTTCGAGCCGGTTCTTGCTCACCTACTAGTCTACTCACCAAGCTTGTCTCTGGTGGAGGCACTCACTTTTGTTCGCTTTGAGGAAGCTCGTCTTCGTGGCATAACTCAGCAACCATTTTCTATCATCCTAGCTACTCATACACCCTAGTTGCTCATACGCCCATTGCTCCTCCAGCTCCTATGGCGGTCTCATCTACTATTGCTCCTTCAGTACGGTGGGTGCACCAATGGTTGTTATGAGCGCCTCTACTAGTGGTCTTCACTGCACTTGGTGTCAGTGTGATGACCACACCTACCAGACCTGCTACTGTAGGAGGCATGGCCAGGGCCGTAGAGGTGGTTGCCCTCAGTGTGGCTCTACTCAATCAGGACGTACTGATGCTCCTCACCAGCTAGACACCACTCAACAATTGGCTCTTTCCTACAACATCTGGTTGTCAGCCCTACCTTAGGCTCTTCGGGTTCTACCAATTTTGCCACTCAACCTCCAGCCACCCAATCTCCTACTTCTGGTATATGATATCCTTGAATCTTGAACTCTGGTGCTTTCTTCCACATAACACCATATTTCACTCTCCTTACCTCTTTGAGTCCTTCCATTATACCTATTTCCATTAAGACTATATATGGTACTTTTCTTTCTGACATTATTCGAGGCATTCTTTCCACTCCTAGTTGTTATATTCCTGCAATCTCATGTTTCTAGACTTCCTATGCAACTTATATCTGTGGGTCAAATTATTGATCATGATTATCGTATCATCTTGAGTCTGACTCGTGTTGTGTTTAGGACCACCTCACAGGACTCTAGTTGGTACCAGCCCATGCCGCCTTGATTCTCAGTGTCTTTGGGAGCTCAACTTGCTTTTGCTGCCTCTATCAACTAGTCGGCCACTACTGCCACTACCTCTGCCACCACCACTTCCATCAGTTTTGTTAAGTGGAATCATCTCTTAGGTTACCTATGTGGGTATTGTCTATCCTTTTTAGTTGGTAGTGGTATTCTTGATTCTGTTCCTAGAAATACTTCTTTATCTTGTATGGGTTGTATGCTTGGCAAGCAGTTGTAGCTCCCTTATGGTTCTAATGACTCTGTTTCCGCTCATCCTTTTGATTTGATTCACTCTAATGTATGGGATCTAGTTCCCTTTGTTTTGAAAATGGGTCATCGATATTATATGATCTTCATTGATGACTATTCTCATCATACTTAGATTTATTTCATGTATTCTCATAGCTAGGTCCTTTCTATTCATCAGTCTTTTGCTACTATACTTTGTACTCAATTTGATTCAGACATTCGTGTCTTTCATGTTGATTCTGCTGGTGAGTTCCTGTCTACTGCTTTTCTTTAGTTTGTTTTTGTATAAGGCACTCTTCCTTGGTACTTCTGTCCTGGTACTTACACTCAGAACGATGTTTTTGAGCACAAGCATCTTTACCTTCTTGAGCCAGCAATTGAGCACAAGTCTGCTCAAACTCTGACCGAAGACGTATCAAGAAGTAGTAGATGTGGCGAAGCTCCAGGTGAAACTACTAACGCTGACAGCATTGACATGTCGACAAACATCTTTCCTAAAGAGTCAATCTGACGCTATACCGCAGATAGCTGAGCATAGAACTCATCCACTGGTATCTCCCTACTGCAACGACTGCTCTTGATGCATAACAACAAGGTACAAGAAATCACCAAATCAACAACATCACTAGTGAGGTGCACCTCCACGTTGGCAACCAGAATAGCAGAAGCACGATTATCCTTATCGATTCATGTCTTGTAAGTAGTATACTAAGTCTAAAAGTCTCCATGAAAACCTCATAGCCTCATATGCCTTTGTATGAGCATCTTCGAAAACATCCTTCGAGAGTACAGGCATAGCATGTGGAGTAGGGTGAGACGGACAGGGCAACTCACCGGTAAGAAATTCTCAAAGACGCTGACCATGGATGTGGAGGCGCATATGTTGAAACCAGTTCTGATAGTTGAGACCATCGAAAATCACCGGACAACGAGTAACAGAAATGGTACCTACAAAAAAAGACTTTTTTTTTTTTCTTTTTTGGCTTTTGCTTTTGCTTCGGTCAGTAATCAAAAGAGACCAACTAAACCTGTCGATCACACCCAACAAAAAGAAGGTGCCGACAGTCTCGAGCGGAGCTCATCGGCGACCCAACGGTGGCCGAAGCAAGTGGATCAATCTGGGAGTGAGGAGCCCCAGCGACGGTCGACCTTGGTAGATCCGTCCTCCGCCGACCAAAGGCAAGGCAAGGGGGAGCGACGAGCCCCAGCGACGGCCAACCTCAGTAGATCCGACCTCTGCCGGCCGAAGGCAAGGCAAGGTGGGGACCACTGACGGCGGCTAGCTACGGCGGCCTCCCTACGGCAACTATGGAGTCGGCCTAGAGAGATAGCGATGACAGCGGCTCCGCGGATCTGCGAGCGGCGCACGGTCGGTTGGGTCTCCAGCAAATCGGAGACGATGGAGACCGATGATCCGACGTGATAGTAGATGACAGCATGGTCACCTGGTGCGAAGCTAACCGAGCCTAGCAAATCCGTGTGACAGTGCGATGAAGAGGCTTTGGGTGATGACGACGGCGAGGAAAACTGACTAGAGGAGCGCAAGCGGGCGGCAGAAGCTAGAGAAACAAACCAGCGACACGTAACCCTAGGTATGGACTCTGATACTATGTTATGAATAGCACTCGTATTCATTATGAGGTCAATAGACCAATATATATACATGTACAAATATGACATATATGTAGAAAACTCCTTATACAACAGAGTAAATACACATTTATATAATATATATCTAACAAGAGGATCTCCTGCTTCGTTGTTATGATAAATGCCATGGACAATCTCATGTGCAGTAACCACACTTTCCAAAATAAACCTGCCTTTTATAAAGGCAGTTTGATTATCACTAATCAATCTATCCATTATACCACCCAACCCTATTAGTGAAAACTTTAGAAAAGATCTTAAGGCTACAATTAATCAAACTTATAGGCCTGAATTTCGTAAAGACTAGCATCCGGTTCTTTTGGCATTAGTGTAAGCATAGCAATGTTTAATCTGAACAAATCTAGCTTTCCTTTTTCTAGATCGCTGAACATATCCATAAGATCATCTTTGACATGCCAAAACTTCTGGTAAAACAAGAAAGAAAAACCATCAGGGCCTGGGGCCCCCTCAGCATATGACTCAAAAACAGCCGATCTAACTTCCCTGTAAAATTAGCCTCTAACATTCTAAGTTCATCAGAAGAAATCTTATCCTCTACATTCCAAAAATCTTCATTCAGAGACATATCCAAAGTGGATTTATAACCAAACAACTCCTTATAAAAGTTAACTGCAGGTCTTAGCATACCTGAAGTATCTTCCACTGGCCCATTTGGACCCTCAATGACAGCAATGTCCTTCTTCCTCCTCTGATTTGCAACGGCATGAAAATACGATATTTCTGTCCCTGGACCTTTGCCTTGTCTTAGTTTCCTCCATGGTCCATATGACATTCAGTTCATCTGCAATGTCTTTCATTCTTGATTTAGCACTAGGAGAGTGGTTGTTTCTCAGAAACAGTATCTAACAAATCATACCCAGCAATTAAACTTTGTTTCTTTCTTTTCTGAGCTGATTCTACATTTATACACCAGCCTTTCAACAATTTTCTTAATTTTCTGAGCTGATACGAAATAGGATCGCAGATAAAATGTGCGATCCATTCCGGAGTTGTGTTTTTATTAAAATGAATAGTAAGGGGATATTCCCTCGCTGAATTTTCCAGCCTGTGCCGACGATCCTTGCCGATTTGGACCGCCCAAATCTGATCAAACGGCGTACCGGCGACCGCCAGCCTGCACGCTGTCACTGGCCCCCGAGAACACCTCCGCCGGCGGCGGCGACTGCGACGACGGCTGCCGCGAGGTCCTGCGTATGCCACGAGCTGTCGCTGATGGGGTCATTAATCTTCACTTGTTTCAGCTTCCTGTACACTTCTCTCGACGATGCGCCGTCTCTGAACAAACGTGTTCAATGCAGTGTGTTGCTACGCTAGAAGCAGAAGCTCACAGAGTAGGTTTTCTTTGACTCGAAAGATTGATATGGTGATGCAGATGCCAAATTTCTGCTGCTGCTTTCTAAAGGGAAGATGCTGAAAGTGAAAAAACGCGGCGGATTCAAGAACAGCATTTGATCAGACTTGGCTGGTCTCCAGGCGCATTTACTGGTGCAAGATTGCAGAGATTACTACATCAAGTGTTGCTGCCAAATGGGTTTATTATTGGCATTACTACGCCGTTATCTTTGTTCCATTTGCAACACGCCGTGAGGTGTGTTCGATATGGACAGGTCGTTCCATTGGCAGCACGCCGCGAGGTGTGTTCGATATGAACAGGTCATATTGAGTTTCCTGACAAATGTTTGGATAACCTAAACAATAGTCAAATTCTTCATTTAGGCAGATGTCTACGTGGATCGCCGTCGAATCTTCAGGTATCCAAATTTGCCAGCACCTGGAGATGAGCCCTCGAATACAATCGGCAGGTACCCAGTAGCTGCTTTGTATCTTTTCTGAATCTGCCAGCACAAGATAGCATGTATGTTAGCATCCCATGAATGTACGAATATTATGGTGAATCATAACTAACTCCATTGGGGAAGTATTCATCTGGATCTTGTAGGGGCTGCTACTAGAAACTAACCTCAAAAATCTCTTCGCTGCTTTTCAGGCAATTTTTCCCAATTACACAAACAGAGCCGCCAGACCCTCCACCAGTGATCTTTGCACCAAATAGACTAGGACCTCCATTTTGCGAGGTCCTCCTGTGCTGGATTTCTTGTACAAGATTGACTAGCCTATCAGTCGCGTCAGAACCAAGCCCACAAGCATTGTAGCTGTAATGGCACTGCCACAAAGGAGAAGAAAAAGGGTGAATATAGTGCCAAAAATGCTGGTTTTACATTTCGACATTTCCGTGACAAGTGAGCCTTCCTTTATAATACAAAAGAACGGGGATAGATAAACAAATTGCCAAAGAGGACGAAATTTACCTGATACATGAGTTCTCCAAGGGCTGAAAGTTGCTCATCTGTTTTGGCTGCTGTCAACAATGCTTTGAAGGCCTACATGCCAGAAGCATAAAAAATATCAAAATGACATTGACAGGGAAAGATTATAGCAGAAAATCTCTTTCTTAAGAAAAATCATGTAAAGCTAGCTGCCAAAAGGATGTTATGATCATCAAGTTTTATATAAGCTACTTTTGATGTTATTTAACTTCAGATAAGACAAAAGTGTCTCTCTCTCTCTCTCTCTCTGTGCAGCATGTAGCAGAAGACAAACTTTCTAAATGCTTCTGACTTCTGATCTCTAAAAAAAGTTACTACAGATTTTAAATCTTAGAAAAAAACTAAAAACACAGTAGCAACAATGCAAAATAAAATAAAACCAACATCAACCTGCAGGACTTCAACAACCATTATGAGTGGAAGAATAGACAATATGGTTTTAAGATATCAAACCTCAACACGGAAGTTCTCATATATGGGATGTCTAGTAGGAGCCTTCACGCTGTAAGATCGTTTTGGGTCAACAACTGTTACTGCATCATTATGATCTCCATATTTCTCCAAAAATGCATCCCCAGTAATGATCTCTGGAATATCTTTTGCATAAACACCTTCATATCTGGAGTAGAAAATTAGCATAAGAAACCACAGAACATGGATTATGCAATGTAGAACCATACAAATCTTCTGTCAGTCTTAGTAACATAAATGAGACCTATGAGGTGGTAGGTTGCATAAATACTCCAGTGAAGCTTCGGATCTCAGAAGATCAACACCATGTTCTTCATAGTCGTCAGAATTTGTGTCGGCTGATGGCATAGGAACAGAGGGGAACGATTGTGAAAGCAGGTCAGATGCAGCGCACTTAATCATCTTGCGTCCCATGTAAGTGCCTACCCTTACAGATCCGTAATCAGTCCCACCAACGCTGCATAACACAAAGGAGAGTACATTTAGCTCCAGTTCATTAGTGAAATCAGATTTTGAGCGCACATATCTCAATCAGAACATCCACCTGTGTCGTATCCCAGAGTCAAGACCCCAAAATCGTATATGAGTTGGAATGCTAACCAACTCTTTCACTTCTGCAGGCTGCAGCAAAATTTGACTAATTAAATACAAAGAAGGCATAGAGTTCGACTGGAGGAAAGATTAGATCCACCAGTTAGTAGAGCTTGATAAACCTCACTAACCTGGCAAACCATTGCAAGAAGTTTGTTAGCTTCTCCACAAGCAGATGTCATTTGGTCCATTACCCCACAAGGAGCTCCAACGATGCGATTCTCAACCTGCACAGTTGTTCACCAATGAACGAATGATTAACTTGAATAGAAGATGAAGTGACGACCGTAACACAGTATGAAGCCACCAAGGGGTAACTTTGTTTTCATTAATACCGAACCTTTTGACAGAGTATAGCAAGATCCCTTGGAGTGATATTTAAACCTACATCCAAGAAAATCACATGAATTGATGTCATTTAGCATGTCCAGTTAAGTTAAATGTGCACCAGTAGTGGCCGAAGAACTTGAAAATTCAACCAAAAATAACAAAATTAGTAAGCATTCTATGCTATAGCTATTTTCTTAAAGGAGCAAATATTGTTGTAGTCAATATACTAACCATAGACAGCAGCAATTGCAGACATAGTAGCAACCTCCACTGATGCAGAAGAGGAGACACCTTTGCCTTCAGGAACAGAAGAAGAAACCTGGGGACTCAAACAGAAATATCATAAATGACTCCTGCAAGGCTACAAATATTCCAGTTGCAATTGTGTATAACAGAGGAAAACTTGATTGATTAACATGTTGAAACAATAAAATGTGAAAACAAGATCTTTGATGACTTAATCAACGAACAATTTCTTTTTCTGACTGGTATATCCCCAATATAAGAAAGGTCAGAAAGAGATGGAATTTACTTATTTTAAATTGTGATTGCATTTTGATGAAAAATAACAGAACGAGTAAATACTGACCAGAATGCTCATGCTGTCTGTGAAGCGCACACCTAGCTCAGTCATCAATACAAGAATTGTCCCAGCAACATATGCAGCCCATCTGAGATAGAACAGTGTCAAACAAGAATACACATTGTTAAGGAAATAGAGTTGTATTAGGATATAGAGTTTGTATTCTATTCCATATATGCTTTATCTCTATATGGTATATCTCTTTATACTCTCTCCTATATATATAATCCCTTTGGTCTCATATCAATACACACAATATTCATAACACACGTGACTAGTTATCATTTATAGAGGAAAATTAAAGGTATTTCTTACTTTTGGGAAGGGTCCTGGGAGAAATATTCTTTGGCCTTATCATAGGATATTGGTTTGTCACCATCCATAAAATCAGACAGGTCCATATCGAAGGTTGGTGCACGATTACTCAATTCAGAACCAAATGATACCTGTGCAAACATATTTAAAAAGAACACCCAGTTGTCCAAATGAGTGTATTAGACATTCAACCAAAAATGCTACATTGATTTTAGTTACTTTCAAGAACTCAGACTATGTGCAGGAAAAAGAGATAAAGAGGCTAGGCGATTTAATGATAATGACATACAATTTGTAACACTGGAACTGCTCCTCCATTTGCTAGTTGTCTAGCCTGTGTATGCTTCCATAGCTTCTGCTTGATAGGGTCGCTTCTCTGAACAGCAACATGACAGGCCTCTCGGATGGGCATCTAGTGATTGGACCAATACATTGTCAATCACACATGCCAAATTAAAAGATGCGCTTTAATTTTATGTCAGAGATATATTGAATCAATTTTTTAAAGTTGATGGTTTACTGGGAAAAGCAGAATGCAGAAAATTATCAAATGAGATTCTAGGTTTGTAGGTAACAATGAGACAACAAATCCCTGCTATAACCAATTCATTCTTCTGGAGGAAAAGGTTGAGACCTAAACAAAGTTTTCAAACACTAAGATGTGGAGTTCTCTTAGAAATAATAATAACTCACTAAATTAATCATCAATATAAAAAATAACTGAATTACCATACTTCTATGCAAGGTTTGAAAAAACGTTACCGGGGTAAATCCGCATTGGTGCAGTGTAGGTTACAGTGAAACCGAAAAACCGAGAAAACCGTTTAAAACCGGAAAACCCGGTTTTTCAAATTTGAAATTGGAAATTCCTAACATATTCATAGCAAAAAGTATGAAATCAAGCACGGGAAGTGTATGCATCTTTCTAATACATTCTATTAGTGTTAAACAATGTAAATATCATTAGAGAACCTAATTTTTACATTCAAAAGTTTAAATTTGAATTAAATAAAAAACCGACGGTATTTGGAATCCCGGTCGGCACCGGTAAGACTGTTTGCCGGTTACCGCCGGTATTTGGAACCTTGATATGGACACATTTGTTGGAAAGGTATAAAAACGTTGTCCACGACAATCAGCAGAGTCTTCAGCCGTGGCAATGACTGGACACGGCATAGCGGCAACAGCGACAATGCTTGGACACGGTATAGTGGCGGCTGCAGCGGCAACAGAATTTGCAGAGGAAGCTGATTCGGAAATAGCGGCAGTGTAAGGGAAGAGATAAGTATTAGGAAAGGTTATTGAAATAATTAGAAGTCCTTCTTAGTATTAGTATGATATCTATATTAGGCAATCTATGTTTGCTATCTATTATAGACTCCCTTGTTAGGAAGGCTCCTATTCTTATAAAGGAGACCAACTGCTATTGAGATGAGGCAATAAAACATGATCAATTCAACTAAACTTCTGGCTGGATCAGAGCCTTGGCCGCAAGGGTCAGGGGCATAGAGCCTCACACCCTAGAGACGGTATGAGCCTCGCACGAGCATACGATAGGTTGGCAAAGATCGCCCCTGACCCTTGTGGCCAAGGCTCTGATCCAGCCAGAAGTTTAGTTGAATTGATCATTTTTTATTGCCTCATCTCAATAGCAGTCGGTCTCCTTTATAAGAATAGAAGCCTTCCTAACAAAGGAGTCTATAATAGATAACAAACTTAATATAGATTGCCTAATATATATATAATACTAATACTAAGAAGGACTTCTAATTATATCGATAACCTTTCCTAATACTTATCTCTTCCCTTACACAGCCGCTATTTCCAAATCAGCTTCCTCTGCGAATTCTGCTGCAGACCCGGCAGTTGCCGCTGCAGCCACTGTACTGCATCCAGGTGTTGTTGCCATTGCCACTATGCCGCGTCCAGCCATTGCCACTGCTCAGGTGTTGTTACCATTGCCACTATGCCGCGTCCAGCCATTGCCACTGCTAAAGACTCAGCTGACTGTTGTGGACGACATTTATACACCTTTCCAACAAATGTGTCCAAAACACATATGACATGCATGCATTCCGAAATATCCAGGTGTATGTCAGCACATCATATCACAATGTGCACAGGAGAATCCCATGTGGAGTGAAAATATATGCGAGGGGCCTCAATGGTTTGACAAGGCAGGGATAGTATACCCATGCAAGAGAGAACAGGAGAAACAAACTAAAAGGGAAATAAATGCAGAATGACAGAATTCATAAATATTGAAAATTCATTTTACTTTGTTTGTAGAATTATCATGCAAACATTGGAAAACTCAAAAAATTATTTTACATAAATGCATGATATTTTGTTAAGTGCACAAAGTAACCACTCTATGGAACAAATAGCACTTGCTATTGCATTTGAAATTACCTGCAATACAAGACTTCCTGAATAATCTGCAATACCACCCATGACATCTAATCGTCCAGGTGCTCTTGCAACATATATTTCCTCCTGCAACAGAACAGATCATTTCATTAATATTGCACATGAGCATTTGAAAGTAACTTTTCCCTATGACATCGGCAAAATTTATCAAACAAAATGGAGGGTTTTCCATCGGACATGGTTGCAACTTTTGCATTCCTCCAGTTTAGTATAGAAGAAGCAGAATTTGGCATGCAAGGCAACAGAATTCACTATTCAGGTATAGGATTGGCTGAATTGAGTACCTCCCAGTCAAATAGCACAGAAGCAGCAGCCCTCTCCCGGGGTTGCTTCTCAGGGCTCCTTGGATCATTTCCAACAAGTCCTGATAAACTAGTCAAAAAGGCCATCGTATCAGTTAATCCTTGCATGTCCCCGTGGAGTATCTCAAAGTCCTCAAAAGATCTGACAACAATGTAAACATACTTGAATGAGAACATCACAAAGTGCACACTTGGAGAAAGTACAAATGATATGAAGGGGAAAGAAAGGATGTGCAAACTTACGACTCTGCACTTAAGTTAATCTCATCAGATGTGGGTGCTGGACGAACACCGATTTCTTTCTCAGAGAGAGAATACCAGTCAGGAATTCCTACATCTCTCCCTGGAGCCCTTTGTAGTTGATATCCTAGCACTATGGCATCACGCAATCGTCGTGCTCCACTCAACTATAATTGTACAATAGAGCAAGTTGATTGAATAGAGGCAAAAGTTATACAATAACTTGCTTACAACTATAGAATTTTATAGGGTTTAAAAGTTCCAAAACATCAAACACACATTCCATTTTGCGTAGGCAGTTAGCCATGAGATGAACAGTTCGATAAAAAATATTATATGAAAAGTTTACTTTTGAACCTCCAGAGTGGAACAATGTTAACAAGGAGTATTAGGACAAGCAACAGTGTTTTTCTTTGTTTAACATATCACTTATATGTAGTGTGAAAACAAGAAAAGTTTAGAATGACATTGGTTGTGTGCAGATAAAAGAAAAAAGAAAACTTTAGCTTTGTAACAACAAAAGATATCAGAGGACTCACTTGATCAGAACAATTCGAGGAACAACAGAATGGTAAAATGAAGCACATTGATCATAGTCGACAATTTATGTACAGTGACTCACCTTACCAGAAATATACTTCTTCCCAACAGCGGTATCCTGAAGGATATGTGCAGCCACCTGAATGAACAATTATTAGCTTATCTACAAAAAGGGTATTAGAAATGCAATCTAAATAATTAGTTCATCACATAAATATTTTATCTATTTGGTTTAACAAAAACAGAAGATGGGTATTAATTTACTACTTCTTGACTTATTGGAAGAACTGATTTTGCATGCAATTTAAATGTTTTTATCTATTTGGTCTTTCTATTAGAATAATTAGATATCTTTCCCTGTATGTGCTTTCTATGTATGCGCCTTCCATGCATATGTTTTCTTTGTATGCACTTTCCATGTATGTGTCTTCCATGTATATGTTTTTCTTGTATATCTACACCAGACCAATATATATACAAGCCACCCCAGCCCTTTAGTTGTGTGGTGTTTGCTCTTCTACATGGTACCAGATATGCTTTCCAGATTCTTTCCACTGCCTCCTCCCGTGCGCTCCTTCTCCTGTGCGCACAGCAACCCCTGGACACACCGCCGCCGTCCTCCTCAGTCGCCGCCCCCGGACGCCGTCTCCCCCCGATCGCCGCCACCATCCTCCTCAGCCGCCTCCCGGATACCGTCTCCCCCCGGTCGCCGCCGCCGTCCTCCTTAGGTCGCCACCCCGAAGCCGTCTCCCCCGGTCGCCGTCCTCCTCCGACCGTCGCACCTTCTATGTATATGCTTTCCTTGTATGCGCTTTTCATGTATGTGCATTCCATGTATATGCTTTTCTTGTATGCCTACACCAAGCCAATATATATACAAGCTACCCCAGCCCTTTAGCTGTGTGATGTCTACTCCAATCTCTCTCTACTCTTCTACACTTTCAGTATAACAAACAACCTCAAGTTCTTCTACAAAAATACGAATCCAAATATGATCGGTAGATTTAATTGGCAATTAACATTCACAAGCTCATATCTGGGAATAGGAAGGAGATTACCTCACCACCATTTATTGAACCATCATAGCAGGGGTGAAGTGTTATAGCACGTAGCAGATAAGGTTTCCAATGTCCAGTAAGTAAATCCCTCCGTATCATCTCAATGCCACATTGATAATGCTGTTTTTTGAAGGAACAAAAGAGAAAATAGAACAGCATGTCAAGGTACTTGAATGACAAACCTATAGCTATAAATTACTCGTAACATAATGTGAGGCCTAGGGATGTTTGAACCTCAAGCATATTCCGCAAAAATGGCTCTTCATTAAAATAATCTCTGCGAACAAATACGAATGGCAGATTGTAAGCCAAAGCCTCACTCACAGTGCCATATCCAATTTTCCCTATATGAGAACAAGCAGAATTGTTATATGTGTCGAGCAAGAAAAGACCCTATATGAGAACAAGCAGAACTGTTTTGTGTCAAGCAAGAAAAGAAACAAGATAATAAATAACACTTAACACCAAAGAATATAGCATTGTCTTTACCAAGCATACAGTCAGATGCTGCCATTAAATCAGGTGTGTAGGCATCCTTTGCAAGCTTAATGAAATTTGGAGGAAGCTCTTGAGTATCAGATGCACCACATACCTTCAGAAAAAAGGATAACATTAGTCAGCAAGGTTGGCCAGGCATTAAAGAGAGGGGGAAACTATCGTTATCAAACAAAACATACCAAACAGAGCCAACCACCAGGCAGCCACTCTTTCTTCAGTTTCCATCCTGCTGGCTGGAGAAGAAAATAGCACCATCACAATGACATTAATATTTACAACCATGTTTATCACAACAATAACACATCATGAGGAGGCAAAATTGATGACCTTTAAAAAGAACTGTAAGATGTGATAACAAAAGGAGGACTAGTTTTCTTGGAAGTTCCTACTATTGAAATATAGAAGCATTACTTTCATTTATGTCTTGCTTAAATTTACTATCAAAATAATAAGGTCAGCTTCTGCGTCATGTGAATACTGATACATCAACAATCCTAGGCGCCTAGTGAATTCAAATAATAGAGCATAAATTCAAATTGATCTACCATGGCAATATCTAGCATGTACCGTAATTATTAATAGAATCACAAAAACTTAAAGTGGTCTAAAAAAGGAGATCAATTTAACAGATATGCAACTAGCCGACATCAGTTGATTAAAACATAAAGTAAAACATGTACATATACGGACAAAAACAATGTCCTGGCTAGGCAATGGCCCACCTGTCCTCCAAAGTTGAAAATGACCACCTTAACATCATCTGCAATTCCAAGTTCCTTTCTCACCTGATATATGAGAATTTTGAAAGTAAATTAGAAACCAAGAATGTCGCTTAAGTCGGTAGGACAACATACTCTGGCAGAATTATACAAACCTCGAATCTTGATTTGTGCAATCTTCTCACAACAAGAGGTACATCAATGACATCACAGAAAGCAGGCACTGTAGAAAATAAAAATAACCACTTTTTCATGAGAACTACAAACCAGGATATCAGATCTTTGGAAAAAATAATCATTCAGATGCAGCGACGTACTAGGGCAGTATCCAGGGAGTCGTAGTAAGAATTCACAATGTGAGTAATCCTCTGCTATCTACAGTCGTTGTCAACACACATACATGATTATTAAACAGAAAGAATAATTCTCAGCTTGCATATGTACAAAGTAAACATGAGAATATTAAGGAGAGAAATAGATGTTGAAGACAAGAATTACATACGTAGAAAAAATATCTATTTCATTAATTATTTTTCAAGAAATTTGGCTCTGGAATCTGGATGGTTGTTGGAATTTAGTAGTCAGTAGGAGCCAACCAATTAGCAATGGAGTTAAGAACAATCCGTGTATATCCAAGTTTTTACCCAAAAGGTAGAAAACTTGGAGCTGAATTTTAGAATTTTCGTGCTGCTTTGGGCCAGATGGGGAGTTCAATGGGGCGCCTTGTTAGCAAGTATTACAAACTTTCATAAGTACGCTTGTAAGCAAACTCCTTCCATCTACCACGTGCTGGAGTTACTGTTTGCACGTGCGTGAACAATACTGTGGTAATGTAGCAACCGCCCATGTCATGTGGGTCAGCTGCATTGGCACACAAGGAAAGGACAGTAGCAAGATTAGTTAAAAGATATTGTTAGTTATGATTTGATTAGATATCAATCTTTAAGGATAGTAAGATATTATTTGATTAGATTCCAATCTCTTATAGATGGAATTGAATATTTGTTTCCAATCTGCTTATGTCGACTATATAAGGCTAAGCGTTTATCATCTATTGAAATTAAGCAATGAAGATGAATTAATCTAGTCTTTTTCTCAAGTTCTATTATCTTAGTCTATAGTAAAATCTCTTCATCTCACCAAGCAGTGTTACCAGGACACCTGAGTCCGAAATTTTTTTGCCATGTCGGACACTCTCCAACACTCATTTGACACCCTTAGCAGCGTCCTAGGTGAAAGAGGAAGAGACTAGATGGAAAAAAGGCAATAGCAGTTGGCTCAACATCCCTGTTTATGACCATGACTAGGTGAAGCAAAGCTAGAGGAAGACTAGAAGAAATAAATAATGTTGATCTCCTAAATAATGTTGATCTCCTTCTTTGCCATGACTTTGGTGGAGTAAAAAGAGGTGAAGAGCAGAAGAAGAGAAGGCTTCAATGGAAGAAATAATGAGCGGAAGATGTCAGGAATGGGGTTATGGCCACGTGGGTTTGGAAGAGGAAAAATATTTATTTATAAGTATTATATTAGTATGTAGTAGCCGAGTCTTCGAATCCTATTTTTTTGTTCGTAGAATTAGACACCCGAATCCGAGTCGGATTCCGATTCCCATGTCCGTGTCCAAGTAACACTGCCACCAAGCCGACGCCGCCTGGCCTTCCTCCCTACGGTATTTACCCCGTAATGATCTAAGAATCATCACAACACCAATTTGGAAAAGGAAACAAAAGGCACCTGCCACACAATTGAGCGATGATGATGTCCAGCTGCTATGACATATTCTGCATAAATGAAGTCCCAGCTGCAAATTGCAGATGAAAAATAAAAAATGAGATATTCATACAAGTTACGGACTTCAAAGTAAAAGTACAAATGCAAACTTCTTCATTGAATGGAATTTTAAGTATATAACTAGTCAATTTCAGGTAAAGCTAACGAGTTTATAAAGTATTGTTAGCATTACTCAGAACTGCAGACTTTTTTAATTTTAAAATATAGCAGATAACCTTTTTTTATAGCCAAAATTATTTTGAGAACCATAGTAGATAACTTGTGTGAACATCACCAGGAAAAATGTACTGGATACACCAGGCAATCTATATCTTTTTGAACGGGACCAGGCAATCTATATCATGTACATTACTTTTTTTAGAGGAATGTACATTACGTTGTTAGAAGTACAAAATAGGCACAAGTTAATGAGTTTAGTGACTACATACTATAACCTATCTAATAAAATGTGAAAATACTTTGCATAATGTTTTAAGCTATAACTGATTCTAAAGTTCTTTGTAGAGCCTCCTGATCTTTGTGACACCTAGAATGAAGCAAGTAAAGGAACAACTAACCTAAAATTCGTGACGCACACGGAGCGAATGCCAGCATCTGCGGCCGCCCTACACGCCACGGGGACAACATCCGAAACCTGCCCAAGATCAGCACCACATTTGTTTCAGATGCTGTAAGGATTCACGGAGACCAAATATAACAGTAGGCATCAATTGGCATCCTCAGTTGTACCACTAAGTCGGCCTTGATCGAGTTGAGCCACTCCACTTCAGTCCTCAGAATCCACTCGCGGGGCACCACGGCCGTCTGATGGTACTGCATTTCGCATGGTACAGTCAAGCATAAGCAGAACACAACACAGCGTGATACGACGACGAGATAGGAAAATATACTAGGTAGAATAGAATTGGCTTGCAGTTCCGAGACAAACCTTCTCGAGGGAGGCGAGGCGGTCGACGGTGAGGGCGTCGGCCTGGACGGCGCCGCAGTCGAGCAGGACCTTGCGGATGTGGAGGTTGGGGGACTTGATCTCGGTGGTGAAGACGAACTCCGGCGCGCCGGTGACCACGTGCACGTCGTGCCCCGCGGCGATCAGGTGCCTCACCACCTGCAAAAGCAGCCGGTCGAATTGGCCAGAGCATCAATTTGTGCCCAGAGACCACGAAGAGAGGAGAGGGGGGAGAGGAACCGATCGGAGGCGAGAGCGACCTCGAGGGCGCGGGTGGCGTGGCCGAAGCCGTGGCCGGTGATGTAGTAGGCGAAGACGAGGTGCTGCGGCGGCGCCGACACCGCCGCCTCCTCGTCGTCACCTCCCAGAATCCTCATCCCCCGATTGATTGCTCGTGTCCCCCCACTTCTCCCGGGACTCCGAGCTCTGTGCTGTCTGTTTGCGCTACGACCCTCCTCTCCTCTGCTCTGCTCTTTTATGAGATCGTTTTCTCTCGGAGGGAGGGAGGGTGACGTGGACGCTTGGTTCTATCCGAATGCCCGTTCCTGTTTTGACGCGCAGTTTGTTGTGCCACTCGCTTATCGTGCCCAACGGCAACCTTGTGGTGATCGCTGCATGATGATTCGTTCGGTTCGTTCGTGTACGGGTGCACAAGGAAGATGCACGTGAAGTCAACGTGCCGAGAGATTGGGAATGCAAGCAAACGACTCGCTGTTGGGAGGGTTAGGCGAACTATCGATCTTATCCGAGAAGTCAGGATTCCTGTATATCCCCACGTCCAGCGTACATACCTAATGGTTTTTTAAATAATATAGTTTTATTAATATTACAAAAATATATTATCGTCTCTGGGAGTCATGTGTGGTAATTTACAGATCGCTGTCATCAAATAAATTAACGACAGAGATTCTATTATCAAGTGAATTAACGACAGAGGCAAAATTATGCCAGAGGTTCTGTTGCTACTTAAAATAGTGATAAAGTCATTTTTGAATTTCTTCAAATAATACACTTTTCTTAATTAAAAACGTATTATTTACGAACAATTCTTCAACTTTTTGGCTTTAGTAGTTTTGAAATAATACTCCCTCTAGTTCACAAAAACAAGTCATTTTGGACATCAATATGGTGTCCAAAATGCAAATTTAGATCTATTCTTTTGGACTTCAGCTTATGGATTTTGGACTATTTGTGAGAGAAAGAGTACGGAGTAACAGAAACTCCTGTGCAATTTTGGCCGATATAAATAAAGTCGTCATAGTGTGTACTACAATCAACTTATAAACTACGTCTTAAATAACACTTCGTTTGAAAACTAGTTATTGGAGAAAAGCTAAAAGGCAACTTTTAGAAGCTGAAAAGAAAAAACCCATCGACCATCGACCACTATTTACTATTATAATATATTTATAAAATCTAACAAAATTATAATATTATAAAAGTATTTTTGAGACGAATCTACACAAAGGATTTTTCATGTATTTAATCTAAATATTTAAAAAGATATCAATAGCTAAAGTTTTCAAAGTTTCACTGCACACATTTCAAAACGACTTGTTTTGTAAACTAGAAGGAGTAGCTAACAATTAAAGAGAGAATCTAACTAGTGTGTCTGAGGTTGCACTAATTACTCATCATTAGGTTGTATATTATCTTCTACAGTGTATCAAACTTTCTTTGTTAATTCTGATCACAAAGTCTCTTTAAAAGACTAGTTAGTCTTTTGTTTCTGAATTGCATGTAGAAATTAGCATACATGTACCTCTTGCTGAAGAATATAGGTCCTTAAAAATAATTTGGTAATCAATAGGAACTATACATCAACAAATTCCAAAGACAAACCCAAATTAAGATCCTATAAAAATAATGCCGATTACAATTCAGGTCTAGTTTGAAACTTTTCATTGAGCAGAAGGAAAAATATCCCGAGCTTCAATCTTTTTGTAGCATCAACATGAAGTCATGAACATGCAAAGCCCATCAGCCAAATTTTCTAGAATCCTTCACCTAATCTATGCATGCTTACTTGTCCTCCTTCCTAACAAGTACATAATTAATTTTGCTAAAATTTTGATCATTACTAAAGGTAACTAAATAGGACTGTCCATTTCTAAAAAGATATTAGCTCTCATGAGAATATAGGCTACATCAAAGTGTTCAAGATATCTTTTCCTTTTTGGTTTCTATCACTATAACCAAAACCACTATACACCATCTGAAACCCTTCACTAGTTGTACCGATATGATCATTGAAATAGTCTTTTAAGAAAAACTTTTTACTATTAAACACACTTCTAACTATGTCATCTAGATTTTTCCAAAATTGTCTCTTAATGACCTCATCTAGACCTAGTTTTAGAGCATACACGTTAACAACATTCAAAACTAAGTCATCAAAGATTAACTTGACTAGGATAATCCTATTTACATGTATTCTCACATCGACAGCTCCGCTCTTGAAGCGCTTATCGATAAAGATGTCCATTCTATTCCTATTTTATTATATTCCAGTATACCATAACTTAAAACCAGTATACTTCATCCCCTTCGTCTTCTGATCTGTCCATTTAGTCTCTTAAACGCACATGATATTTACACGTCTCCGAATCACCATATCAACTCTCTTAACTTACCTATTAAGAACCATATATTCTAACTACCCAGACGAATCCTACTCTCCTCGGCTAACTTCCTTACCCATCACACTCATCGAGTAAAGTACGAAGACCTTTTGCACATTTTTCATTACATTCCGACATCAATGTAACGCGTCACTAAGTGAGTGATGCTTCGGCCCTTACTCATTTATCACTATACCCGGGTTCCTATATAACACATCGCTAAGAGAATTACGCCTCAACGAATTATCAATTTTGATTTTCATATGAAAAAGTAATTTTATTTTTTACATTAGCTTATCGAGCCTAACACAAACGTTCTTATTTTTCCTGGCTTGAGACTAACTATTTATTAAACTACACAGACGGAATTATCCGAAGTAACAAAATAAAATCTATTTTAAAAAAACTCCCAAGTTTTAACAAAAAAATAGTAAATCCACCGTGCAAACATCATCACAGCATCAAGAAATCGAGCGTGGCCACAAAATCACAGTAGGTCGGAACAAAAATGCAAAAGGGCATCAGATGTTAAGTTAAACCCAACATGCTAGATCAGTTAATTAGATGCCAACGTAACAAGGTTGTCCTGTAACATGATAGTCTACTGACATTACCGGGGAAGATCAGCACTACGCTAGGAGGAGCTATTATGCACATATAATCATTTTCAAGCGATGTAGAGCAGCCAGCCACTTCTGCACAACTAGAGGATCTCTTCATCCTTCGTGTAAGCAACCAGCACTCAGGACGCAATGTCGCCCGATTGTCACCTTGACCACATAACATGGGCTGACGGGTTTGGTAGTGACGGTAGGGTCATACAGTGTTGTTGCCACTGGTGAAGGTTCTCGCCATCGATCTCCCCAGCAGTTGCTTGAGGCACTTCCTCGATGTCCATCGAAACGATTTCTGGCTCATTAGCCTCCATTGGCACTTCAAAAGTTTCTGTGTTTTCTAGTTGGGTAGTAGACCAATTAGATGTCATGGCGATATGCAGTGGCACCCAAGGAACTAAAGCCAAGCAATTGCTACGCCCAGAAGAATTGTCCTCCAGCCCATGATAGTTCCCTTGATTGAAAACTTGATCTGAAAGAGGAGAAAGAAAAATGGTGAGGTTCTATATAATCCACAACAAAATACTAGAAATATATGCTGCAAGTTGCGACTCGCAAGTAGTGAAGGCTATACAAAATGGGAACCAACAAAAACATGCTTGAAGTTGAGACAGCAGAACCAAATAAAACAAAAGGAGCAAGATAATTGTTGACAAGTATAGCATTAGACTTCATCATATGGATGATATTTTGCATACCAAGGAATGCACAACTATAGCAAGGAAAAGAAAATTCATATAACGAACACCACGCTGTACAACAGTACACGTATGCATTGGAATGCAGCAGGTGCTGTTTTGTTTAAAATTAATCATCGTCATATCTTCCAAGGTCCATGGGCATATATGATACACCAAAAGGCAACGCACATAAGATGATACCACACAGAAAAGAAAGAACAGAACATAATGCTTACAGGCATGCATAGGATTCCAGTTATGTTCAACTACTAGCCTCAAGACACAACTAAATAGTAGGATCTTGAAAGTTCTGCATGTACATGTCATTGGATCTATTATAGATGTAACATGATAAAGCATCCCTCATACTTAGGCAGCAACAGTATCTTACTGTCATGAACTGTTCCTGGGATAGCAAATGTCTGAGCTGCGACATGGCCCTTGGAAGGCATTTGGCTGAGTTTTGGCCCATGCTAGCAAGTAATGACTAATGAGGTTAAAAGAAGAAGCAAGATCAGAGGGAGAGCTCGAGCAGACCAAAACCAGGAAAGTGCCTCCTCTTCTCTCGTCTTCTACCTGTCTCCCTCTTCTCTGCTCCTCCTTCCCCAATTTCTATCTATCTATCCTCTCAATTCTCCACTAATCCTTCCAAATTTCCCGCAATTACCAGTGCAATATATATATCTAGCAAGGTAGGAATGTAACACTTGTGCTTACATAGTGTTACTACAAGAAGTGGGTTTATGGCCCTGTTCTTTGTGGCTTCTAAAAGCCGTTTTTAGCTTTTGCTACAGTAACTAACTTTTAAATGGAGTATTTTTTAAGATAAGGTCTACAAGTTAATTGTAGTACACATTAAAAAACTAATATCTGTACCATCAAAAATCGCAAGCGAATATCTCTCTTTTCGCAATCTCTGTCACAAACAGACAAAAAGCCATCAGCCGCAGCCAAAAGACATCAGCCGCAGCCAAAAAGAACAGGCCCTATATCCAGGACGTATTAGAAATCTACATATGCAGCATTAGAAATAGTAAACATTTGGAAGAAGAGTAAATTCAAATATAACGAAAATGTTGGTCATAATCAACTTACTCTTTAGACCACGTATCACGTCTGAACTGACTATGATTGAATGGTTTGAGATACCAGGACTAAAGAGTACAGGGTTATCTACTGCCTTGTATAAAACAAGTGTCCTGTCCTCGCTAGACAGATGAGATGGCATAGCACCTTCCATCATGTCTTCCACACTGGGCATGCTAACACAACTATTAATTTCCTCCCCCAGCATCTCATGTTGAAATGAGATGGAAGGAGCTGGTGGTTCTTCTTCCATAATAGGTGGGAGCCCCGGGTCCTTCAAATAACAAGCAACATTTATTCAGCAAAACGTACAGCTGCAAGAACAGTCTGAATGAAGACTTACAGCAAATGTAAAACGTCAAACCAAACAAATTTTGTAATGACAGAAAACTCATTTATATTCATAAGCAATCAGAAATGCGACATACATACATTCACACCGTTAATACTGGTAATCAAAGTGAAAGCAAGGAAATAATTTGCTCGTTAGTCATTAATCAGAATATCTCAACAAATGTGTACAGTACAGAAGCTCATATAATGGCAATGTCATGACAACACCCTGCGTATCAACACAGGATGAACCTCAGTACATCTGCACTGAAGAACCACTTACTAGGTAATGGGAATACTTATCAAAATGTTCCCATAAGTGCGTGTAAACGAAAAAGACATTGCAATGAAATAGGATGAGCCATAAAAAGGTTCACTACTGATTGGTTCATTGCAGTATTCTAAAAGCAGGCCTACAAGGCCATATATAAGGAACAAATACCGCTACCTGTTAGTGTAATCGAGTCGATTATAACTTATATTCGCTACTAGGTGGGTGACCAAACGAATACCACTTACCGCTTTTGAGAACCTTGGTTGATTGCATAAGGTTTTTGGAGAGCAACAAGAAAAGCCACGTTAATTAACTAAATATTTAATAGGAAGCTTCTGACAAAGCTGCTACTGCTGAGTAAACTCATATTGGTTAAAGCGATATTAAGAAAATGGTGTAGAAATTGGGCATAGTGCTGACAAAACCTCTATAATGCCTGATTTATTGAGCAATTGCATTAAGGTGTTTTAGACAAATAGCCATGGACACAGCTCATGGACATTACAATAAGCATAAGAGAAATAAATAAGTGTAGCAATGAACTAAAATACAATCCAGGGGATGCTATCATTGCATTATTTCATTTCTGAGAATTTGTAATTATATACAATACCATAGATAACATTACAAGCAGATCTATCATCAAAAAGAAACAAACAAAAAAAGAGACTAGATTCCTCATACATTAACTCCATCAAACAGCATGCAGATGCACTCAAGCAACTCAAGGTACTAACCAAATATGTTGACCTAAAAAGAGATGAAGAACATACAAACTTAATAAATGATCAATTTAGTGATGCATTAATTATGTAACCACTAACCACATACTCTGACAATCACCTCACAAACAGGGTAGAAGCACAAAATTAGGGCATCCATATGCATAACTCAACACAACACACGAATCACTAGCTAAAACTACAATGTGTGGTACCACCCAAAATGCACCAAATCACCTCCAATGTGCTCTACACCTAGTACCAAACCTAGCATGCACACACAGCAAGCAGCTACTGCTAACCAATGGCCTACACGACCAAGTTAGAAATAAACACTTAAACTAAACTGCAGCATCTAAAGCTAAACTGATAGATCCCAGCACGAATTGCACTAGAACCATCCGCCTGCGAGTCAACCACACATCTCTGAAACCTAAACGCCTGCACACAAGCAGGACACCGCACGGAAACTAGAACAAGCAAAATCGTGAAGGAAGAAGGCGGCGGCGCTGACCAATCTGCGGCTCTTGGCGGCGGGGCCGGAGAGGGAGAAGTCGGAGAGGCCGTCGACCACCTGCTCCAGCTCCTTCCTCTTCCCCATGAACCCCACCATCATCCAAGTCCCCTCCAGCCTCCGCCGCCCCTCGAAACCGGCGGATTCCTCGCGAGCCCCGCTCGAATCGAGGGCTGATCGCTCGGATTGGGCTCTGGAATGCGGCGTGGTTGCCGCCGGTCGGATTCTTGGGTGGGGTTCGCTTCGCTCGCGCGTGGGTTTGGCTGGTTCGCGCTGGGCTGGGTGGATGGTTCCAGAAAACGCGGTGGCCTGAGCACGGTCACTTACAGGTGGGTCCGTAATGCTCGGCTCGGCTTGCTGGTGGGTCGCGGTGCGCTGTCTGTGCAAGAAAAACTAGTTATAAAAAAATAATCTCTATTTTACGCCCTGCTCAATTCAACTTTTACGGTCGCCAGCTTTCAACTTTTACGATAAAAATACTGTAAAAAAATTTTCGTTTTTTTCTTTTTTTTCTCGTATTCCTTTGCATCGTCCGCTCTAGATTAACGTGTCATTTTTATTTTTATATTTTTTAAATTTAATTATACTCAATAAACCAACTCAGCTACAGTAAAAAATAAGTCAGCTCCAATATTTTTTCAGTAAAACCAAAACCATCGCTATTTTGAACACCACCCGTCCAATATAAAACCTATTTTAATATGGAATAACTAATGTATACTCAAGTGGACTTCAAGCTTCAGCTTTTTTATTGTGCTGCACTATTTGGCACTTTTGTCATTATTTTAGGTTTATTTTTTTGTACTGTGGCTAATACTAACTTTTCAGCATAACTAAATTAAAAAAAAAAAATATGTCATCATGGATAATATAAAAAATAATGGATAAAAGAAAAAACCATAAAATTAAAATGCTAAAAAAATAAATTTAAAAAAATTAAATGCTAAAAGCTAAATCTTAATGGAGCGAGACCTAAAACTGACGGGCTACACGGAGTTTTTTTTATTAAGTAGATGTAAAGTTATTAATAAATGAAGCAAACGGCTATAATTGATTTGTCGATTCTTACTTCATTCGACCTAGATGGAAAAGGAGGATGATCAAGAGCAGCAACAGCGTGGTGCAGCAATGTTAAATGAAGTGGTCTAAGCAAGCAGGGGCATGTGCGGAAGCCCAACTTGTTTCTAAGACCCAACATCATTGAATTAAACACACTTTTTTCTTATTTGACCATCCATCAATTGATTTATCAAAATCTACAACAATCAAAATCTTTCTTCACACCCGATTTCAAGAAAAAAAAACTTTCTTCGCACCCACAAAATACAGCATAGTACAAGCGCACAACATATAGCAAGATGTGTAACCTTTGTATAATCACAAACATTCACCAATATAATACAGATAGGATAAGTTCTTTTCTGCTACGGCTAATAACTTATGATTGTGACTAATAGTTTTTGGTCCTAACGCGATCGCTTATGTAAATATACCGAACACCGATAAATCATTTTAAAAAAGTTGTCCATGATAAACCGCTTCTAAAAGGTGACAAAAAAGTTGTCTTATTATTTGTTCGGAGAAGTCATTGTAAGATTAATTTAATCTTGTATGGCCTATGTAATTTATTAGATTGATTCTAGTATTAAAAGATCTAGTATGATGGTTACTAAATTTAAATATTAGAATCAAGGGTTTTTAATCCCTCTTCTCTTCCTTTTATTAATCTCATATTTAATTGTATATGTGTGTAACACCCTGACTCTCCATAGGGCCCAAGATGCTACCACCAAACTCTGTCCACCTCAATTAGTGCTGTTAAAAAAAACTTAGCAGTACCTCATCTGTTCTTAAGATTAGCAACAAGAGCAGTCAACAAACGAATATAGGATATTTGTGATAAACTACCTACTTTTATTGCAAATAACCACAATAAAATAAGACTATGGGATCCCTAACCATGGGACCCACCACCAATGGCTTGCGAGTATATTACATCCAACGGCAAGCCACAAAAGCCTTAGTAAAAGATTAAACATCTACGCTCAGTGGGGAACTAAGCAGTTATTTTATGTGTGCAGCACAAAAGAAACTACTCCCATTCTATGCATGCCATCACTCTGGGTCACCATAAAAAAGCAACAAAGTAAAAGTGAGTCTGAAAACTCAGCAAGTACACAATAAAACAGTAACATAAATCCATAACTGTAATCTATAATCCAGTTCTACGAATGTAAGCTGTAAATCAAATCTACTGTGAACTGTAAATCAATAACTCTTAATTGTAAGTCGTAATTCAATTCTATGTCTATAATCTATAATCCAAACCTATTATAAATTATAAATCAATATTTTTGTAACTATATCACTGTTTATCGCGTCTGTATCATTTTCATGCAATACAGTACCATGCGATGCATCTGTAACTGTAGCTTATACCGGTATAGCGGAGTGTCCACCCGTCAATGGACCACTCATTTGCCCTGTCCTCTTTTAAACGGGGGTTGAACCTTTACTCCCATGGAGTTCCTACCGAAGTAGACCATATTTCTCTGTGTATGAGTGCAATGCATGACACACATGCTTCTAATGTCGGTACTTAATCATAAATCGCACTCATCAGTATATGACTAACTCGTAATCATGTATCTCAACTCATAAACACTGTAAATTATGGCATGGAAACATGAGTAACAAATATTAACTATAATTTACTGTTCTACCATGTACTTACCTGTTAGCCTAGTGGATGATACGCGAATGGCACCGAGCTCGAACCGCCATCTGAAGAAGCATTAACCTTTTCAATTCATTGTTAACACAAATACATACACATGCGAGCAAATAACGTCACTCTTACACATAAATCCAGTATAACCAATCTCCCTCTCACCGAACATCTCCCCGTTGTCCCGATGTTTAATCGGCATATTAATTTATGCGAGAATCGGTAATTAAACAGAAGAGGGTTTTGAACTGTTACCCTAATCGCCGACAACCGGATCAGGGTAGAAGAGGGTTTTGAACTGTTACCCTAATCGCCGACAACCAGATCAGGGCACGATCTGTAGCTCTCTTAGGCTTCTCTCCTTTCTTTTTCCCCCTCTTTCCTCTTTCTCTCATTTTCTTTCCGTCTCTTCTTTTTTTCCCTTCCCTCTTTCCTTTTTTCTTCACGTCCAGCCGCTTTCCTCTTTCTTTTTCTCTTTCCTCTCTCCTCTTTCTTTTTCCATGCCACTAGCTTCTTCCTTCTTTCTTCTTCCTCACGCCGACGACTCCCTCCCCTTCTCTCCTTTCCTTTCTCTCCTCGCGCCGGCGCCTCTCCTCTCCTTTCCCCTGCGCCAGCTCCTCTCCTCCTTTTCCTTTTCCCCACCCGGCCCCCTCCTCTTCCTCTCATCTTCTTCCGGCCGGCCCGCAGCAAGGGCCGACGCCAGTAGTGGCTTGCGATGGCACCTCGCGCATGAGGGGGTGGCATCAAGGTTGCAGCAGCAGGGGATGATGGGGACGGCAATGTCGGCCCTGCGGCAAAGCAGCAGCCGCAGTAGTAACCGATGGCGGCGCTACTGCTACAATCGTACGCGCGCGCGCGCGGAGTGAAGCGGGGCGGCAACCGCTTCGGGCGGCGGCAAGCGGCGCAGGCAGCTGGGCAAGCGGCGATAGTAGGCGTGCGCAGAGGCGACAGTGTGAGCACGAGGATGGCAGGAGAGCTCAGGACAGCAGGAGCAGCCAAGAGAGCTCAGGGAGGAGGAAGAGAAGGCAAAAACGGCTTTTGCCTCCTCCCCCCTTCTAGCTCTCTTTTATAAGGGGTGAGGGCACGGGCCGGGCATGGCCAAGCTGGCCCAAGTGCTACAATGTGTGTTTATGCAGTGGTACATGTTTTGTGCTGGCAGCATAGCTAGCAGTTGCATGCATGTTTTAATGCTGGCATTTGCAAACAACGGGTGACTAACAACATGCACGCACGCAGCATTGTCGGGCGGACACATTTGCACGCAGTGACACAACGCATTTTGATACGAGGTCGTCCGATCTTCTCGACGTAGGATGAATATTTACGAGAGTCTTGATGAATCACAATGATCCTCCAATGCCAATGTAAGGGACAAACACTTTTTAATCCGCCAAAACACACTCGCGTTGATTTCGTCGAACACAAGCGAACATCTATCGTGCACCCAATTCCCAGCGGAAAGACTGAACGATCTTGATTGAGGAACACGCCTAATTCTCCTTGGAATTTCAGCAATCAAACGGAAGTTGAATAAGAACTTTCATAGATTGATTTTTCTCAAATGTGGTCTGTGTTATATGGTCAATTGAGCCTCTATTTATAGGGCACGTAGGCCCATGCTTATGAAAAATTTTCAACACATGGAAAGTAATCAAATCATATCTGATTCTATCTCTATTTCTGAAACCGAAGATTATTTTAATGATTTCGACGTGCACAAAAGGAATTTTGGGATGGAGCCAGATCCATTGGAAAGAGAACAAGATAAGCTTTTCATGCTGTACTCACACATTCCAAATGGACTTTTGATGCGAAATTTATGAACATTTAAAGTTGGTCCTATCAGGTTGAGTCAGCGTCGGATTGTTTTGGTAATTACAGTGCACACAGAAGGAATTTAGAGGTGGGGTCAGATCCATATGAAAGTAGACTTCAAAAACTTTTCAACAAGAACTCATGTACCTCGAGATTCCTCCTGGATAAAAAGGTATGCATGTTTGAAATAGACGTTGTCAGGAGGGTCGAATCTGAGTCGAACTCATGAACAGGATTTGGTTTGCGCTTGACGGTTTCACTTGTATACTTGGGCTCGTGTGATCTTTCTCCATGGTTCCTAAGGACATCGTGCTCAACACCTTCACATAATACGCCAAAAACTATTTCAAAGTTTTTTTAAAAAATTTTACATGTAAATCCTACACTAATTAGAAAATTTAAAAGAAGGACTGCGAAAGGTAAATTGTTTTTTAGAGTAAAACACAAATAACCTCACAAAAAATCAGACATCTGAAACGGGCCAGGCCCCTTTTTCCAGACCAAAATGCAAATTTGAAAGCACCAGAGAGAATTAAGGCCCGAAAGGGTGAAAGCCGGAACTCGCCGTCACCATATACGACAAAGAAGGGATCTGAATTTCTCCGAGCATTCCCTCAGCTCGCCGCCGAAAACCCACACTGCCCAAAACCCTCCCCGCCTCCTTCCCGCGGCCGCCGCCCACGGCGAGGCCACCATGGCCACCGCTACCCCCGCCCGTAGGATCGCCGGCACCGAGGTCCCCATCCCCGGCTCCGACAAGCTACAATGGACCGACCTCACCGTCCCCTCGTCCCCCTTCGCCGCGCCGGCGAGCCCCTTAGAGCCCTTCGTCTGTGTGCCCCCGCGCGCTACCTCGGGGTGCCACCTCATCTCCCCCGGCGACTCACAGTGTTACCTCGCCTAGTCGCCTGGTACGTGTGTCGCTTCGCCTCACTTTCTTGGAGCTCTTTGGAGTTTTCTCCGCCACTTTTGTTCTGTTAGAACTAGTAGTGCCACGGTTGTGCTAGCTGGACATTGTGAAGATTTTAGCTTAGGGAGTTCGCTCATTTGGAGTTGATTTTGCTCTTATTTTTAGCTCTGTGGTACACTGCGCGCGCTGTATTGTTGTGGTTACTGCCACGTTCAGAGAAACCCTAGGTTTGTGGTAGCTCCATCGAAGCAGCAGAGCTGTTGATAAATTGCCAATACGTTAATTCGTGTCAATTTACTCTCCTGCTTTATCGAGCGTTGTACCATCGTGCCATAGTGGAGCCCCAGGGCCGATGCACTGCATTGGAAATATACATGACATCAGCAGGACGCTGACATGGTGACACAGCAGAATTGATAGATACTAACAACCATTTTATGCAGAAAATGTTAATGTCCAGAATTCCAGCCAAAAACTTATACCCTGATAGTCTAGTAAGTTCCTTACTGAAGCAATATATATAGACAATTGGACAAAACATGGCCTTTAGTGTGACAATAGATATACCCAAACACTAAATTTGAAGGAACTGCTGTTAAACTATTTGCCTATATATTAGTTCCCTACATTTCCTACACTTGTATCCTGCTACTGATAAAGCATGTTGAACTATAACTCATGCAGAATTTTAGAGAGCCATCACCATGATGTTATTTTAGCATCATAGTGAAGTGATTTCTATGAACCAGCTAATATCCAGCATTACAATATATTTGTTTTGAAAAAGACCAGGACCATGTTACGCTAATATGACAAATTTACTGCTGGATGCTATTTTTCTAAAGGAAGAGGACGTTTTCTGTCTTAGGGGGTGATCGTTTCGGCTTTTTTCGGCTTCAGCTTCTAGCTTCAGCTTTTTTTTCACTATTCACTACACTATCCACTAACTCACTACAGTGTTTTTTCAGCCAGCTACAGTGTTTTTCAGCCAAAAGCCAAAAGCCATCGCTATTCCGATCACCCCCTTACAGGAGGCTTCATGAGGAACAGCAAAATGTGCTAGAGGTCATTGAACTTTGTGCTTCCAAGGAGTTCCCAAGCTCTGGACTGCGGTTGGTATTCCAGGAGTTATATACTGTGTACTGCCGTGTAAATCTGCTGGCCTGGCAGGTTTGATTAGATTGGACGCTCATTAATCGCGTGCTTGTTCTTTCGTGCAGTTGTTATAGAGATTTGATTTTTATTTGGGGCGCATGATGTCTTGCTCCTTTCCCTTCCCTGTGGGTTTCATTAAGGGTGTGTTTGATTAGGTAGATAAGGATGAAGGGAATGAGATAGGATAATTCGTGATTTGGTGGGATGGGATGATCCAATGAACCTGTTTGGTTGGGTGGATGGGATGAGCCAATTTTATCTTTGATTGGGTAGATAAGGGTGGATGAGATGGGTTGGGATTTACCCCGGTAAGAATAAACTTCAGTGACTTTAGCATGCATTTTCATTTTATTTTATTTTCTTTTCTTTTGTTTATCTTCTTTCCTATTTTCTTCTTTTATATTTTTCTTTATTTTCCCCTTTTTCTTTTTTTTCTTCTTCTCTCCTCCTTTTTATTTTCTCCCCTTTCTTTGCTTTTTCTCTCACGCAGCCGAACTGTTGCCTCTTTCTCATTCCCATCGATGCCTTCTCACTCTCCAGTGCCTCCTCTCGGTCCAAATCTCCAGCGCCTCCTCTGTTCGGATCCGGCTTCATCTCTCTTTGGATCTCTGACTCATCGGCGACCGCATCACTTCCAACGAGATCGGGATCGGAACACGGCCGGAGTAGGTGGAGCCACGACCATCACGAGTGGCTCCGGCACCTCGCCTCCTGGCCTCGGTGGAGATCACATAGGTGAGGCCTGCGGGGTCGCCATCGGCCGTGGCAGCGTGGGGAGAATAGGGCTCCTCGACGATGGGGTCGATGCTCTAGTCCTCGACGATAAGTCACGTATTGAATGCATATCTCTATGATTTCACCTTTTCATCCAAATGAGACTAAGTCATATCATAATCATTCAATCATGTTAGTCTCACTATTGTATTTGTCATTCATTACATCTAAATAAAACTAAACAATATTATAACTAATAAACAAATTAGTCTCATAATTATATTTATCATCACCAAAATCAACTTAATAGAGCTTGAACTTACACATGTAGTGGCCAGTACTACCTCACTCACTGTTCAACGACTACCTACTACTCATCAAATGCACCAAAACTAGCTGTTAATATAAAAAATTAGTCATACCACACACACATACCCTGGTCATACCGTTTCCGTAGTCGTACCGCACTTATATCACGGTAGTACCGTTTTCTAGAGAGGAAAATCTCCCAAAAATACACCTCTATAAAATAGCTACCGCCAACATAAATATGGTCATACCGCAGATACGGTAGCATCAGACAAGAGTTGCTGTCATACCTCAACGGTGCTATCAGAAAGGAAATGTGGTACTACTGTTTTTGAAATTCTTCAAATCAGCACCTCTTTGGAAAAAAATGTACCAGTATGTAATTTCCAGTAGTACCGATGCAATGATACTACCGTGGTGTCAATGGTGGTCATATTGGATTCAAACAAAATACAATAGAGAGGGCAAGAAAGTAATTTCAAATGTACGGATGACTAAGATTGATAAGTATGTCACAAGATTACCATCAAGCTACTAGCCATGAACCCCTCTTAATAGTATGACATCTAACCTATCAATTTGGTCTTAATTCAACATACGCTAAGACTAGTAAAATCTAAAAAGGGGTCCTTAGGCCATTTTATACTTTTGCTTTGAGCCATGTCAACCCATAGTCATATTTGCATACTTTTCATATTCTTCTCCATGATATCCTTCAAATCCGGGACTAAATCTTTCAATTATCTTAACATACACATTTGTCCCTTAATTATATTCATCATTAATTACCAAAACTATTTTTAGGGACCTAGATGCTTAATAGTAGCACGTCATGCATGCACATATTTTCTCCTTCCTCTGATCTGCCCTTCTCTACCCACACAAACACTAGTAGGAATCACACCAAATCCCATAGCTCTAGCAGTGACACCAGATCCAGCATAACAACTACTACTCTCCAATCTAGACCCAAAAATCCTCTTATCCTCTTCTCACCAACAAAGCACCTTCAGATCCAACTCCCTCTGCTGCACCCGATCTCCTCTCCTCTCTTGATCTACACACCCCAATCATCAAAATATGCCATGTCTATTTCTCACGATCATGGTAACTTCTTCACCCATCTGCAAAATGGGCAATCTCGCACACCTCAGCCATCACCCATACCGTACAAGCAGGCTGCATGATGCCTCACGACAATAGCATGCAAGACTAGCAACAGCAACAATCCACAAAAAATCTTTGCTCTTTCTTTCCCTGCAGCACAACAACCAAATCAATTTCTTTTTTCCTTCACCCTTAATGTCAACTGCATGCACACGCACATGCACATCAAATAGAAACTACCACAACAGGAAATAGCACAGTGAACTTTTTTCCTTCTGTTCCTTATCCTTTCCTTCAATCTCTCTCCCCCTTCAGTTCAACAATGAAATGGCAGACAGGTGGTGATGGCAATCTCCATTTGCAGGAGCCTGGCAGCGTAATCCCCAATGATGGCCCGATGATGGTGTCCCCACGTGCACACCTACAAGGAGAGGGAGCAGCAACCCTTGGGCCCGCGAGCGAATAGCATTCCCTTGCCCTCAAGGCGGCATGGCGATGGCCTGCGTGGATCTACAGCCCACGATAGTAGCGGCCCATAGGACTACAGCGGAAACCCCACACAACCTGGTTGTCCGCGGCCCACTCTTGTGCATGTGGTCGTGATGGACTATGCGTGAAGGGCCAGCGGATTGATTGAGGACTAACGACGATGAGCTCTGCTTGACGACGACGCAATGGACGGGATCTACAATGGCGATGGTGGTTCTGAGGTGAGGGTTTTGCTCGGGCTAGGGTTTGAGATGGATTAGCTCCGATACCATGTAGAATAAATTGGAGACAATTGTGTGTTGTCCCATAGGACCCCCCACACCCTTTATTTATAGTGCTAAAGATTACAACCGAACCCTACATGGATTCTAATTAGACTATGGGCCCAAACTCTTATTGGTCCCTAATACTCTTATTGGACCCTAAGACTAACTCACCAATACTTACACATCCTTAAAACCCATCAAGATCAGGAGGGAAGGAGAGAGGGCAAACCACCAACCACAATGAGAGAAAAATCAACAAGAGTAAGAATGCATCATGAAGGATGAATAAGATTGATCTATTACAACTTGTAAATGATGATTTTATAGCCATTGCAACCTAGAGGATAGAGCTCTCACAAGAACACTCACCCAAAGCTTTTACTACAAGAAAATCTCTCTCTCTCAAGCCCTAGTAAATAGATGATTGGTTCACCACATGCCTCTAACCCATTCTACTCAGATAGATGGAGCAATCGGATTACATGTAACCCTAATGAATACTATCTATTAGCACAACCAGAAAAACCTGTTAACCCCACACACACCGGTTTTTACACTCATACATGACTTATGCATGTTTCTCAACTGCATAAGTCCAAACCGGATAAAGAGCAAGCTTCCCCTCCACTTAGCCTCATTGGCGTCTTCTTGATCTAAACCACTCACCCAATACCCTCATATCGCTGCGGTTTTGGTCCTATCGTCATTTTTGGTATTTTGGCTTTTCCGGTAAAACACCATCACTTTGACCGTAGACCTTACCTCTTCCCTAAGCCTAGTCATAGTCATCTCCTTTGCAAGCAATCTTTAAGTCTGCAACTTATAGGTTTACCAATGACTTACGCATCGACAAGTCTCATCATGTCAGTTCCCCCAAGCATACCTCACGTGTACCAATCGCACCATTCGATGAACCGTTACTCGAATCTTTACTTCAACATCTGTAGTCTTCTATGTGCCTTGCTTGAACTCAACCATCTCGTCCGACTTCCTTGACCGTACCTCAGCTCATCTCCGAGTCTAGTCCTTATTCACATCGTTGACCATTGTTGCTCCTAAGTTTTCTACACATCAAAGACTAGGAAATCGTGTTCGGGCATAAGTTCTTCACAGTTTGAGTCACGTTAGTCAAACATACTTTATACACCATGAATGCAACAAATCCAAAATATTTGAGTCAATTCCCAACTCAAATACTAGACATCACTGACCTGAATTCTGCCTGGCCGGTCTGACTGCATTGGTCAACTCTGGTCAAACTTCGATAACAAGGGAGCCGATTAGACCATGACACCCATGCCGGTCTGGCCATACCCAGTTGTACCACCAACCAATGGTCGGTCGGACCACTCATATTTTCTATTGCGTATACAAGCGAACACCTCTAGAAAATAAGTACCGCCTGCTAGAAACCGGTACGACTGAACCCCCGGTCACACCACACCCTAAACAGAAGTACTACCGCACTCGAAGATTTTGAATTTAAATCGAGAATGATCAAATTACTTAAAATTCAAAAGTGCAGAGAACCGATCTTACCGCCAAGCACTGACAAGGCTGAAAACTTGCAAACTCTCATAAATCCAAATTTTAACTCAACATGATTTTTAATTGTTCAGCACATATAAACCATTAATATTCTCAATATGATTCTGTAGATGTTCACAAGTTTTGTTGTTGCGAACAAAATGGAAATGTGAATGTGCTATATATCATTACTATGAAGTTTCAGCAACTTACGCTTTCAGGAACAATGGCAATCGTGTTTCAGGCAGTAAACTATCAGGAAATCACCGCAAGTTGGAGACTTTTATCTACTTGGTCAAACTCGAACTCATATGATGTATGGTCAAATACACATCGTACAGCGGATTGCTGCAGTACAATCAGAAGGAAAGGTACCCACTTAACTGTCTAATAACCTAGGCAGATTAGTCTTAAACCTCTGATTATATATATGTCATACCTTAATTTAACTACAAATGCTACACTTGTATGATTGTATCAGATGGTTCTCGCTTTTGGACTCTATCCATTCATTCATGACTCAATCTTTCTTTTGGGTGTCAGGTACAGCAAAGAACACCAACTACTATATATGCATCTGAACTGAAGCAGTGTGTGGTTTACACATCAACACATCTTAAACGAAACGACGGCGTCTGCACCTGTGGCGAAAAGGAGAACAGAAATTGTTGCATCAAATGCATAACCAAAGTAATAGTTGCTCCCTTCTTTCTGGCATAATGAGTCATGCACATGGTAACTGAAAACATAGCATCTGAGCAGATCAAAGCTGGTATGAAGTACAGAACACTAGAGATCAGACTGCAAATATCTGCACATGCCATGGCCGCAGTTAGCTGACACAAATCGCCCACATCTGGCATACTGTTCCTTGCTTGGCATGGACTTACGTATGTTGTGCCATTTTCTCACGTATGTTGTGCCATTTTCACCTCCATATTCTCCAAGATAATATCTGATAGCCTGCAAGATGAACATTGGTTAATACAAATTCTTCACTGCTGTCTAGTTTCAAAGGTAGTTACAGTCTTACAGGTACTTTCTTCTGGCAGAAAGTGAGCTATGACACAAAAACATAAGAAAAAGGCCTATAATAACATGATAACTGTTGTAGTATAAGTGAATTGCTCATTTTTCTTTATCAGTTTAATTTTTTAGGTAAACTGACCGGTATATACAACTCAATATGGTATCAAATCCAAGAGATCTTGAATTAAAAACTCGGTTGGTGTAAATAAAAAATAATTGCAGTCCACTTTTATTCCACATCTTAGACCTGTGGAAGTCTACACGTGAGGAGGGGAGTTTACACGTGAAAGGGAGTATTGAAGTATGAGTGAAGTGACTGCTTTTCCTCGTCAGCTTAAGTTTTTTAATTGCACCAACCGGGTCATGAATTCAAGACATCTTGACTCTAATACTATATTGAGTTGCATGTACCAACCAATTCATCCAAAAAATTAAACTGATAAGAAAAGACAAGCAATTCATTTATACTTCAACAATAACAATCACTTGTTGCTAGCATGTTTCACAGTAACTATGGACTTTGCAAATACTAAAAGTAATATGATAATATACGAGGACAAAAAGGCCCATTATAGTATCTGCCTGTCTGACAGAAATTAAAATGTGTGGATAAAATCTGAAACAACAATGCTTGAGTAGCTCAGCGGTCAGATAACATGGAAAATTATCAGCTTCCAAGTTCCAATGATATGGAAGGGGATGTACTGGGTGCATCAAATATGATCACTATCTGCAGTCAAGCCTACCAGATCTATGCAACCAACCAATCAGGAAACTTCAGATTAGAAACTTTAAGGTCCAAAACTAGCGCTCGTACAATGATTACCATGATCAGGCCACCACACTGTCCACCAAAACTTTATGGATAAGACAATTTTCATTCAGCTTCATCCATGCAGATATTTTTCTCTGTGTGCCTTAAGATATACAATGGTTCCAGTTAGACAGCAGTGTCTGTATCCCATTCCAATATCAAAATATCCATGTATCAAAATACAGTGCTATGCTGACGCCTTAACCAGATAAAAGATGAACTATTGAGTTGTGACATGAAACTCAGACGAACTGCATTGCCTTGTGGATATACAGCTTAATCATATAAGGGTGATATGTTGAAATTGAATGCCAAAAACTGAGGGTAAAGCAAACGATTCATTATAGTCTCACGGGAGAAACTACAGGGCAGTGTAGTACAGGAACTTGGATCAATTTGACTTGTCAGATCAGTATGTAAAACCATTCGATAGTTGTTAATAGGATGCCTATTAGATTTCATATGCTATAATAAAGCTGCAGAAAAGAAATCCCACTTTCAAAAAATTGAGTGTTGTTTAGCATTCTTAGCTTGTCAGACTTAACTAGTATGACTTTCTTCAAGTTAAGCACATGTATAAGCAGAAGTGACCCACTGTAGCTTAAAACAACATAGTACATTGTTAAGAGATTTGAGCTTGACACATTTCAGTCGGGGTTGCCTGACAAAGCATGATTTTCTGGCCTTTTTGCAGCTTCCTTGAAGCTGCAAGTCAGACGTGAAATGCATGAGAGACAACTGTTCAAACTCCAAAAGACCAAAACAAACTCACAATAATACTGTTCGCTCGAGAATATGATTTTCTTTAGGCTAGCAATATCATACAAAAAGCGTAAAAAGCTTCGATAGAAGTCACATTTCATAATCCCTAATAATATTTGGCTGTCTTCTCCTTTAACTGTGTCTTTAGCTTTCTTGATATTAAAAAAGGGCAAAACCTTATCAATTGGCTTTCTTGATATTAAAAAAGGGGCAAAACCTTACCAATCTGACAGATGTATTGGCAAATAATGTTAAAAAAACCTAGCAAATAATAAACTGGTAACAAGATTAACTGGAAACAGATACAAATAGGTTAAGCAAATGTTACAAAACTGCCATATTATTCTAGTCACCAAGCAACAAGCAAAGAAACATAAGAGACCATTTTCTTGCACAGTGTGCTTGCAATAGCTAAAATGAACTAGAAACATCAACACATCAAACTTCTTCGACAGAAGATATTCTAGCACAAGCATAACATGCACATACACTGTCAGCCAACCAACAGAAAGAGCTAGCATATTTGATCACATAAATCTGCTGAGAAGCAGTGATGCCCCTGGAAATGAAATGGAATTCCATCATATCTCACTGGGCAATCTTGCAAATGTCCTCGTACTCAACAGCCTTGAGAACCTTCCCATCATAGAGGCCCTTCTCAACCTGCACTTTGGCACAGAATCTCTCTGTGTCCACTGAGAGCAACCTTGCATTCGATCCCCGGTAAGCCCCGTTGACAATCCGCACAAGCCCACCAATCTGAGGGATCACTGTCTCAAGCTCGTCTTGGTCGATCCTGAGAACATGCTTGCTCTCCAGCATCACAATCTCTCCGACATACTTATCAATCAACCTCTTCACCACCCCCTTCTGCTTGTAGTACCCCTTGTCCGCCAGTGACTTGCTCATCACCTTGACCACAATCCCCAGGCACAGCCAGTAGTCCTTCCGGTTGCTTCGCTCCTTGGCCTTCTCCTCCTCCTTCATCAGCTCGTCCAATGCTGACCTCCTCACTTCCGCTACTTTCGCAACATCCTTCCCCTTCTTCTTGGCCACCTCATCCTTTTCCCGGGAGCCCACCACCTCATCCTTTTCCCGGAAGCCCACCTCTTCCTCTTCCTGGAAACCAAATTTCACCTTTGGCTTATCATCGAAAGGGTTAAATTTAGGCCCCGGCGCAGCCCTCTGGAGTGCAATCGCAATCTTCCCTGATGCCTTGTTGGCCTCTTTCGCATCATCCTCATGTTCTTCTCCGTCATCATCCGTGACCGAATACTCATCTTCGCTACCAGACTCACCCTCAGCATCATCCAGGTTAGCATCATCGCCATTAGCCTTGGCCATGGATTGCTGGGCGCGCTCGATCTGTCGGGCAATCATGCGCTCCTGCCGCTCGTCCTCCGCGAGGTCGGACTTGATCCTCTTGCGCTTGAGCCTCGCCTTGACGGCCTGCTCAGAGTCCCTATCGATGTAGGTGATGAACCACCCCTTGGGCGTGTCCTCAACCTTGCAGTGCCCCTCGCGGCCAAGGAACTTGACGAATTCGGTGAGCGTCGCCCACCGCGTGGAGTTCATGTGGACGTGGTGGCGGTCGTTGATGAACTCGTTGTAGACGACGGTGGCGGCGATGCGGGAGTGGCGGTGGGCGCGGCGGAGCAGGGTGAGGAAGGCCTCGAGGAACTCCTCGGAGAATCCCTCGACGACGCGATCGGGCGCCTGGCCGAAGACCTGCATCTGGCGCTGGTGCGACTCCGACATGCAGTGGCACTTGAAGCCGTTCTCGTCGCGGCACTGCTTCTGGCACATCTGGCAGTACCACCGCAACTTCTGCAGCCCCTTCGCCTTGATCCGGTTCGCGATCGCCTTCGGCGTCAGGAACTCGTGCTTCCCCATCTCGCCGCCACCCGCAGGTGTGGGAAGAGGATGAAGAGGGGTTTGTGAAGGGTTGGGAGGTGCGCGGCGAGAAGAGGTGTGGTTTTGCACTGGCGAGTGGTGGTGGCGGCGGTGGCCGGAGAGGAAGTGGGAGGCGGCGGCCGGAGAGATCGGGGAAGACTAGTGGTGGATTGGGGATTGGGTTGGGGAGTTGGTTTGGAGACGTTGGAATTTGAAGGGCTTGATTGCAAACGAGCCGAGGACGAAAAGAAATAGACACCGCCGCATAAAATTATCAAAAGAAAATTAAAATTGTGTTAAAAATTAATTTTGGCATGATTAAAGAGGTGTATCGATTACTCTATCTAGACGGCATGTTCGTCTAATTTGACCAAACGAATTAATAAAGTATCTAAATAGAATATTCTTTATCAAATCATCAGAGGAAGTTATCTCATATATTCCATCCCTTCAACCAAGTATGGGAACGGGCCATAGTGGAGGATGGATCCCCAACCGAACATGCTGAAGTCGGTTTATTATATTGTTAAAAAAAGTCAGTTTATTCCATCCCAAACAAAGAAGTCGATTTCTAGTTTCCCAAATCAACGGTTCAAATCTTCCCCGACCTCATCCAACGGTCCAGATCATGTCCCCAAGCCCATTTTATGTACGCCTTACACAAACAGGCATCCCCGCACTTTTTCTTCCCCAAACCTTGTCGTCTCTTCTCTCTCTCTCGTTAAACCCTAACCGCCTCGCCTCGCGTCGCCATCATGGACACACGGAGCTCATGCGCGCGCAGGAGGAGGGCCGCAAGATGGAGGAGGCCCTCGAGGCCGGCGCATTCATGGTTGTCTTCGCTGTCACCTTCGACACCGACCTCTACGGCGACGGCGATTTCGACCCCAACCGCTTCGCCGGCTACGACACTTCCATCCCAACCTTCGAGGACAACGCACACGAAGACGACGCCGATTTGGCCAACCCCGCCGCCTCGCTTCCTACATGGGCCACGCCGTCACCGCCACCGACCTCCCCCACGCGGATGATGACGGTCTTCCCGCCAAGAAGTCCCAGCGCATTATCGATCACGAGGACAAATAACGTCGCCACCATCTTGACCGCATCATCTCGTTGGAGAGCCATGACCCCTTTGCTGCCGGGGAGGCCACCCCGGACCCCACTGTGCGGACCTATACTAATGCCATATGCAAGAACAAGCTACGGTGATAGAGGGAGGAGCTACTGCGCGATGTCGTTAAGAGGAAAAAGGATGAGGAGGAGAAATTGAAGGAGAAGAAAGCTGCGCCTGAGCAGCCAGCGGCCATAACAAAGCGGTGCAATAGGTGGGACCAGTCGCAGAACAGTGATGTTACTGCTTAGACCAAGAAGGCGGAGACTACCTCAGACTGGGATGCCCCCTGATGCTACTCCTGGGATTGGGCATTGGGATGCCACCCGACATGTTGGAGGTGCCACACCCTTAGTAAGGAGGAATAGGTGGGATGAGACACCAACTTTAGGGAGGATGGATGATGCAGACGCAACCCCTACAGGTGGTGGCGTGACCGCCGATGCAACGCCTTCTAGTGCGTGGGATGCTACTCCTAAGCTCCCTGGTGGGCTTGTCACACCGACGCCCAAGAAATTTCGAGGGGGAAGTGTGGATTCATTTCGAGGGATGTGAAAGTCTCGCCTAAGTAGTGTTTAAAGACTTAACTTTGTATGCTATTGATCTGAACCATACCGTGCAAACCATATATCTAGTATGTGATAAACTTGACTAATTAATTTATGATATTTTAATTCTAATTTTGCCATTGAGTTGAATATGATTGCTGATTTTTATGAGGCATAAGGGGACAATTATCAACTAGGTGGTTAACCTACTCTACGGCAAAATCATAGCGGACGAAATTGAGTTAAGGTTGAACATTATAAAGATCTTGTTGTGATTTTCTTTAGTGTGGGGATGATCACATCGCGTAGGTATAAATGTGCAACCTTTATAAAGTGTAAATCTATTCGAATAGCTGTGTCCCTGATTATAGACAATGCTTGGTGATTTCATATGAGGGGTAGTTATTTCATCAAACTTATGTTGGATAATTTTGAGAAGTGGACAGGTAGTTCACTGGTGGTTTATTAAGTGGATGGTTAGTTCACTTATGGTCTATTTAATTTTTTAGTTATTTATTTATTATTGATTTCTTTAAAGTTTGCTTTTAATATATTTATTGCATTTACTTTAAATTATTGCTCTATGCAAAATAACCTTTCAGTCATTTATTGCTAAGTCTTACATATTATATTGCATTTTTGTTGCAAATCACTTTGCTGAGTATCAATGTACTCACAGCTTTATACATATTGTTGCTCAATGAAAGAAGAAGAGCTATATCAGTAGGAAGTATCAGAAGGAGGATACTTCGACGATTTCGCGGATTAGGACTTCGCTTCTCAGCTAATTGCTTATGGGCATGTTGAATGGCTATCATGCTTATTTCTGTTTTTCGCTGCTAGTATCTTAAACCCTTCAGGCTTTTAATTATAAACTTAGCCATAAGAGCGTACTCTGATAATTATTAATATTTGATTCTTTTTCTTTATTAATCGTGCATAAGGTCGATATTTCATCTATATCTATACTGTGTGCGCTAGCATGATCTTGGACTAGTGCAATATACACAGAGAGTCCAGATTTGCATATACGAATCTTGACAGCAGAGGGACGGTGGCACCTTGACTAGGGTGACAGCAGTGGCGCTCAGGTGGGAAGGAGCGGGGAGAAGGCGGCGGCACCATGAGAAGATAGGGTCGGCGGAGACAGAGGTGAGGAGGCGGAGGCAGCACAGGGTGGAGAAGGCTTTGTATCCAGCTGGATCTAAGTCATGGCCATTAGATTCGTCACTCCCTGTTTGATTGTGGTGGTAGATAGTGAGGGCGACAGCTTTAAGAGAGACGACAGCTAGGGATGGCGGTGGGTCTATAGGGCAGGGCGGTAGCACTAAGAGAGACGGCAACTGGGGATGGTGGCGGGTCTGCGGGGGAAGGAGACGGCGCTAAGAGAGACAACGGTTGGGGATGGCAGTGGGTTTGCGGGGGAACTGGAAGGGTGGAATGGGCTACGCAGAGGAGCATGGGGGAGGCGGAGAAGGTGGTGTCGCTGGGGAAGAGGTGCCTGGAGGAGGCGAAGGTGGCGAATGAACGGAGGAGGAGGCCAGAGCGAGAATGTAGGAGTGAGGAGGAGGGCACGGCGTGAGGGCTCCCAACACTCACCGACTCATTCCACTAATGGAGTAATATTCGGTTAATTCAAAGGCTCTTCTGCAAAACAGGCGATGTAGAACACTAGGAGGGTCGGAATTCCTTTGCCTTTAAGAGTAGTAATATGGGTATGCTCGAGAATCACTCTATTTACATATTTTCTCTCGTGTCGCTGGCACGACAAGAAAACTCGATCTGTTGCTACAGTCGCCTACTCCTCCACAACCTCATTCTAAATTGCCGTGACTTTTGACACTTTATTGAAATAATATTGTAGCTGCTGATAGTTTTTTCTAAAATATTTAATTTAAAATTTTTTAAAAATAAAAAACTTACGGGTAATACAACAGAAAAAAAAACCTTGTTAAAAACTAACGGTTTCAAACGCCTTACGGCTTCCGTTTGGATCGGATTCTTTCGTCTCTGGCGGTTGATACGTGCAGGTACAATACGAGCCGTAACGGACACGACACGGGGCCGGGGGAGGCGCCGCGAGGCGACCACCAACTCTCCCGACGCGGTCCAGTCGGTGCGTCCCACCACAGCAACGCCCAAGTATCCAAGACCAAATCGCAGGACGCCGAGTCGCGTAGCCGTGTAGGCCGGCGTAACACGGAGCCACGCCCACCACCGCCAACCGGCGTCACGCTCGCGACCGGTTCGCGCCGTGGCTCCTACCCCGCGCGCGTCTCCCCGGACCGGCGGGGGCACCCCGTAGCCTGCGCCGGCGATGGCGTCGTCGGCGCTGGTCTCCGGCGAACGGCTCGTCGTATTCCTCTTCGCCGCACGCGTCGCGCTCGCCGCCCCAGCCCACCTTGCGGCCCCGCTCGCGCTCCTCGTAGCGGCGGCCCTCGCCGTTGAGCTCGCCGTGGATGGCTCCGCCTCGGCCTCTTCCTCCCCACAACGTCGGTTCAAGACCAGGTCGGTGCATCCTTTCTTATCCCCTTCCCCCTCCCCTCATCTCCACGGAATTGAACTGGAAGAATGTTCGCGATCTAATTAGCCATGGGGATTCCTCGGTGTAAATTTGGTCCTATTCGATTCTCCGGCCGACGAATTAGTTGTAGAGGAGCTCCCTGTGCTAGCTGGGAGGTGCAATCTCTCGCAGAACCCTCTGTGCAACTGAAAAAATCTGCGTCGAATTGGTGAAAATGATGGTTCTATACAGGTTGCCTCCTTATGTGGGCTACGTACGTGATTGGGGATTAATTGGTGGTGCAAATAAGAGCTGACTCCCTGGTCGAACTGTTGCTTGGTAAACTCTTGCTCCAAAGTGCAAATGGGAAATTCAGAGGTTCTTTGGTCATACAGTCTAGTAAAATTGTTGCCTCTGTTGGGATTCATTTGGATTCTGTGATGCGCGATCCTGGTTGCATACTCTTTAGGCTACACTGTGTTTGAGTTGCTTAACTATTTGACTTTTATCGCCTCTTGTGTTGTGAGCTACAAAATAAAACTGCAGCTGGTTTTTGGTGGCTGGACGCTCTTATGTGTTTTTTGTGCAAAAAAATGGTGAGATGCATAACTATGATTTATTGTACGCTCCAGGCCAGGTGCTTCATCAGGCATTCTTCTTGGCACCACTACTCTGCCTAGTGTCATGCTTTCACGGTTAATTCAACTGTCGAGGGTCTTACCGGCAGATCCTAATGGGCCAGAAGGTATATTTTGATTTTGCCATCTTCATCATGTTGGCTATTAAATGAGGACTTCTGTTAAGTCGTCATCAGCATTTCAGAAGTCAATCGTTTTGTGAAGTGTATTTAGGCTCAGTTCTTTTGGGCTTATGCTTAGGTTTTGGTTTTCGTTTCTACAGTCACTTGCATTAAACGGTACGTTTTTAAGGCGGGGTCTACAGGTAAATTGTAGTACAAACTGTACCGAATTCAGTTATACCAGCCAAAATTGTATACGACTATTTCCCTTTGTGTACCGCCTCTCACGAACAGATCAGAATTCAAAAACCACAGCTATAAGCCTCAGCCCAAAAGAACCCACCCTTATTGTCTGTTTTCTTTGCAATTGAGCTTTTCTATGATGCATATAGTTTGCTAACTACATATTGTTCTATTTACATGGCTAGAATTTGCATACCTTGAAATGCAGTACTGGGCGGCATCTATTAGCTGCCTCAGTGTGCTAGCTTTCTTCCTTTGGCATCTACGGCAGTCTGCCAGCAATGGAATTTCTAAAGCGTTGAAATGCGGCTCATTGTTGGTAGTTTTATATCTCATGGCGTGCTTCTTGTCCTTTCTACTGAAGACTGATGGAGGTAACATGCATGTTTTATCTTCATTCAAAGATAATTGCATGCTTTCTTTTTTTAAATCTAATACAGGTCCACCAAAAACAAGGAATTTGACAAACTAATATAGGTTGCATTTTATCGTAGGTCTGTTGGCAATGACCAATATGGTGTATTTGCTCTGTCATGGAGTGGCTGCTGTGATCTTAATCCAGCTTATTTTGGAGAAGTTCCCTTCATGTTCATCTTTTGGTTTGTACCTGAAGTCTAAGATGTAATTAGATCTTTATTTCTCTTTCTTTTGTTCATATATGATTGCATATGTTTGCAGAAATTCATACATTTCTTAGATATCTTATAGATAAGTTCCAGAAATACAAATGCATACAAGAATGATTGCAATTGCCCCTACATTACTTTTTGCACTAAAGTCCATCTATTTTGTGTGATTCTTGTTTAGCAGTGCAGTATATAAGTATATTTCCCTTTCATCACGACTTGGAGATGTTGCTTTTTCCTTATTTATTTACACTCTTTTGTAAATTTCAGGGGAGGCACTTCTGGTGTCAAGTGGTCTCGTTCTTTACTTTAGTGATATGCTGGCTCATACTCTTTCCAAGGTGTGATTTATTCCTCTAGCTATATGTTTGCCAGCAAAATAGTAGCAAATCTGATGCTTGTTTTCATTGTAATTGTGCTGGCAGATGGAGTTCTCTGTATCATCAGAAGCATTCATTCACACACCTGGAACTCGAAGCGAGATAACCACAGTTATTCAGGTAGACTTTATTTTGATGGTCTGGCTTGAGCTTTTTAATGTGTTTATATTTCTTACTTTTTTTGGCAGGGTGTTTTGCTTGGTCTTTTTTTACTTCCCTTGCTGTACAAAAGTTCTCTTCAAGTTTGGGTTTACTGTCGAACATTGGGGAAGCAAAGAAGACAAGCAGTTCAGGAATGGACAGAAAAAAGAGTTGGTTCTGCTGTATTTTATGGCTCATTATTGGTGGTGTTGCTGTTGTTAGTGCCATTATGGACGCGCCTTGTTCAAGGTCTTGAAGTGCATCCATTTGTTTGGTAAGTATCCAGTTTGCCTTTCACAGGAAGAGCATAAAAGCATGCCCCTCAACATCAATATATTTAATTTGACACCCTTTCATTAAATATTTTAATTTTGCTCCCTGTTCTTGCTTGTAAATTCATGCATATTTTTGGCAGATACTGATTTGTTGTTTGCTTACTGGTTCATTATTTAACAGGGTTGTTAACTATATGTTCACCGATTCAGATGAACGACTTGCTTTATGTGCATACTGGATATGTGTGATATATGCATCAATTAGAAGGTTCTACAGTATATCGAAGCAAAGCAAAACGGAGAGGATTCTTTTGCGCAAGTACTATCATCTTGTTGCTGTCCTGATTTTCTCTCCTGCTGTGATATTTCAGGTAATGTATACATTTTCTTAATTTAATTCCCATCAAAACATTCAAAGTTTATTCTGGTCAATTTGTTTATGTTTTGCAGCCTGCTTTCCTGGACTTGGCATTTGGTGCAGCATTTGCAGTTTTCTTAATATTGGAGATGATTCGTGTAAGAAGCTTTTGATTTTCCGAGTTCTTTCTCACTCCCTTTTTTTCATTCCAGCAATCTCTTATGTGCCAACTTGTGCTCATTTCTCCATCAAAATGTTTAACCATGCCTCAGGTTTGGGAAGTATACCCTTTTGGGCATACCGTGCATCAATTCATGAACGCCTTCACTGATCATCGTGATTCTGAGATTCTTATTGTTAGGTAAGTGTGCTTTAGTAGCCTTTTATCCTCCAGATTTTATATCTCCTTTTTATGTTCCTTTGTAGGGCAAACCTAATCTTTTATTGGTTTGTGCAGTCATTTCTCACTCTTACTGGGCTGTGCACTTCCTAAATGGATGTCATCTGGATTCAATGACCGACCGCTTGCCCCTTTTGCTGGAATTCTCAGCTTGGGGATAGGTGATACCATGGTAAGTCCTATGTCCAATGTTTGGTCTGTTAATATCTCTTGCTGTTACATGTGTCCTCTGATGAATTCTTTAATTTTTTACCTAGGCATCAATGATAGGGTACAAGTACGGTGTCCTAAGATGGAGCAAGACAGGAAGTGAGTTTAATTTTCATTATTTTTTGGGCCCTTCCACACTTGTTCTCTTATCTCTTATGCATGTATTTTTGAAATGTCAGAGAAAACAATTGAAGGCACAGCAGCAGGCATAACTTCTGTGCTGGCAGCGTGCTCAATCCTGGTGTCGCTCTTAGCTTCAAGTGGATACATTCTTTCACAGGTTTGATCCCTTTCTTGCATTGAAGCGACTGAAACTTTATGCTAGAACATACAGTAAGCATAAATTGGTACTAACCATTTTTTTTCATGTTGACACAGCACTGGCTATCACTTTTGGTAGCTGTGACGTTGAGCGGATTATTGGAGGCATATACGGCACAGCTCGATAATGCTTTCATACCTCTTGTATTCTATAGCCTCCTATGTCTATAAGAGTAACCTGTTGTACATCAAACTGACCTTGAGGTCCTCTTTTTTATTACTAATATAGTAATTGTTGTCGATGCAAGATGCTAAAATTTGAACACGTTAGTGGGGCGGACATCGGCCGTGCTACGGGTCCATATTCACGAGAGCGCGAGTGATGCAGAAATTTATACAAGCTCGAGGGTCCGGGAGGATAGCTCTACTCCTGTCAGCGACCTTCTGAGGTTTCGAGGGTTTCTCCCGGAGGGTACCAGGTTGAATTGAGCCTTATATTCTTTGTCAGCTTAGTTACAAATAAAAGGTACATAGGGTATTTATAGGCTTTAGGGTGGGTATTAAATGACGAAACTGCCCTTTAGTAAGAACTAGTTTATGAGTACATGAGAGGGGCATTCCAGTCCTTGACGAGCATAACTACGTTTCTTGGACTTGTAAGCATGTCTTTTGCCAAGTGGGCCTGTTAGCGGAGGGACAAATCATTATTTCAAACTGGCCTCTTGCTCCTCTAGACGTTTCAGAAGGAGCATCCTGAGGAGTAGTCTTGAGTAGGGCTGGACAAAAAGCTCGAGGCTCGTGAGCTACTCGAGCTCGTAACCGGCTCGGCTCGGCTCGGGCTCGAAATTTTTTCCAACGAGCTGAGCCTAACAAATAGCTCGGTGAAAAAACGAGCCGAGCCCGAGCCGCTCGCGAGCGGCTCGCGAGCCCAAACGAGCCGAGCAATAATTATATTCGCTGGCATCGCTGCTGACTTCCTCGCTCGCGCTCGCCTCGCTCACTCCACCCACTCGCTATACCCGCCCGCCTCGCTCACTCCACCCGCTCGCTCCACCCGCCCGCCTCGCTCTCTCCGCTCCCCTGCCCCCCGCCCCGCCCCTCCTCCCCCGCTCCCGCCTTGCCCCCGCCATCGCGCCTCCTCCCGCCTCCCCGCCCCCTCCTCCTCCCCCGCCGCTTCTCCCCGCCCGCGCCTCCTCCTCCCCCGCCCCTCTCGCGATCCCCTCTCCCGCTTCCGCGCCGCGATCCACCACCCGGCCCACCCCGCAGCCGCCGCCTCTCCTCTCCCCGTCACCGATCCTCTCCCCGCCGCGATCCACCACCCGGTGCGCCGCCTCTCCCTCTCCCCGTCGCCGATCCCTCTCCCCGCCGATCCACCACCCCCCGGTGCCGCCGCCTCTCCCCCTCTCCCCCGTCGCCGATCCCCTCTCCCTCGCCGCCGATCCTCCCCGGTGGCGGTCCGCCACCTCTTCCTCCACTCGTGTCGCCGCGCCCGAGCAGCGCAAACCGAGAGGCGGTGGTGGATCCGGTGACGGATCCGGCGACGGGAGGAGCCTGCATCGAGGCGGCGGTGGATCTGGTTTGACTCAAGAACATTTTTGGATTTCCAGAATATGGCATGGCTTTCGGCTTGTCCCATACTCTGACATCTGGTCTCTGGCGACTAGGGGTGGAACGAGCCGAGCCGAGCCGGCTCGAGCGATCTCGGCCGAAGCTCGCGCCGAGCCGAGCCATGGCTCGGCTCGGCTCGTTAGCCGAGCCGAAGGCGCTCGGCTCGGGCTCGACAGATGGCTCGAGCCGGCTCGCGAGCTCGAAGAAACTCGGTCGGGCTCCTCCACGGCGGCCGCCAGATCCGCCGCCTCGGTGCAGGCTCCCCTCGTCGCCAGCATCCGTCACCCGATCCACCACCGCCTCTCGGTTTGCGCCGCTCGGAGCGCCAGGCGACACGGGGAGGAAGAGGTGGCGGCCGGCCACCGGGAGGATCGGCGCGAGGAGAGGGATCGGCGACGGGAGAGAGAGAGGCGACGGCACCGGGGTGGTGGATCGGCGGGGGAGGGATCGGCGACGGGGAGAGGGAGAGGCGGCGGCACCGGGGTGGTGGATCGGCGGCGGGAGAGGATCGGTGACGGGAGAGGGAGGAGGCGGCGGCACCGGGGTGGACCGGGTGGTGGATCGGCGGCGGGGCGAGCGGAGAGGGGATCGCGGAGAGGGGGCGGGAGGAGGAGGCGACGGGGCGGGAGAAGGCGGCGGGGCGGGAGGAGGCGAGGGGCGGGGAGCGGGAGGAGGCGCGATGGCGGGGCAAGGGGGGGAGGGGAGGAGGCGGGCGGGGTGGGCAAGGAGGAGAGAGAGAGCGAGGCGGGAGGAGCGAGGCGGGCGGGCGGAGCGGCGGGTGGAGTGAGCGAGCGGGCGGGTGTAGCGAGTGGGTGGAGTGAGCGAGGCGAGCGCGAGCGAGAAGTCGGCAGCGATGCCGCCGAATATAATTATTGCTCGGCTCGTTTGGGCTCGCGAGCGCTCGCGGCGGCTCGGCTCGGCTCGTTTTTGACCGAGCTATTTCTTAGGCTCGGCTCGTTGGAAAAAATTTCGAGCCCGAGCCGAGCCGGTTACGAGCTCGAGTAGCTCACGAGCCTCGAGCTTTTTGTCCAGCCCTACTGGCGACATCTGGAAGTCAACCCAAGGCAAGTGTAGATGGGTTACACCAGAGCCATTCGGGCTCCTCAAGCCAAATGGATCGAATCCCCGTCTTCTTTGCTGCAGCGCTGGTCCTAGCTGTCAAAGGATGGCCCATTTGAGCCTAAATTTAGAGTGGGCCAATTGGTTGATCCAGCCAACATGGAGGAGGGCTTCGGCATGGGCTAGGGAAGTAAGCCCATTAGGGTTTGTCTTCTCTTGGGCCATTCGGCTACTCTTTTTTTGCTCAGCGGGCAAAGGAAAAGGTGGTAGAGCACCAGTGGCTTCTTCTCCCTTGCAGCCGCCTCTCCATCTCTTGCTTCTTTCTCACTAGTCGTCTCCTCATTTCTTCTCGTGATTTCTACTGGACGTCGCCTCACAAAAAGGTGGAAGAGGGAGGTCCAGGCCCGAGATCTCCCACGGCAGTCTACATCTCGGCTCCCTCGTGGTTCGCAGCGGTGTTTGCGAGTACCAAGCATTGGCTTGACAATGGGAGGAGAGGAGCCTCCTAGGCTCGGGGCTCCATGGCGAGGCTCCAGAGTCGTCTTTGAAAGCATCTAGATCCCTAAAAATAGTTTTATTAATTAATGATAATATGTGAATATGAGACTAATGTATTTGCTGAGTATCACACAGGTTTAGTCCTTAATTGAGCATGTCAAACTAGAAGTGTATGCTAAAGGTCAAAATAAGAATCAAGATAATTCAAGACAAAGATACTAGTAGTATATAATTTCTTTTGATTTTTGCCGATCTTGAGAGAAAAGTTGAAAGACCAGATTATAAGTTAATTATCGTACTATTAAGCGGGATCATAGAAAGTAACTTGAAAACATGTTTTTGTGCCACTTGAATCAATTTAGGATCATGAATGCACTTAAAATTAAATTTAAAAGCCAATTGTGCACTGTCAGAAAAATCGAAAGTACCAGAGTGTATCTTGCAGAACTACCGATTTTCGTAAATGCGACGCAGTACACGTGGTACTCATCAAACTCGTAGTACTAGTACTTCAAGCGCACGCGTTTTTCCAGATAGCACCCTCTTAAACACTTAGGCTCGTCGATATCGATAGTACCAAAAAATAAATGGTGAAACTACTGTAAAGCGGTACAACTGTACTCCAAATTGGATCTATCGAAACTTGGAAGCTCCAAAAATTCAAGCGATACGTTTTTTCCCAGAAAGAACCAACTTTTGGCCCCAAAGCAAACAGTAGTACCGTACCAGAAATCGGAACTACTGATCATCGGAACTACCGCGATTTCAACGGCGGTAGTACCATGCTGACTTTCAAATGGTTAGTTCTGACGTTTTGGCACAGCCGTTACACGTTGCTATAATACAATACGGTAGTTCCACATTACGCATCGGTACTACCGATTTTTCTGATTTTTTATGATTATTTTATGCAACGGCTATATTTGGTTAGTGGGAGTATAAATACTCCCCCAGCTGCTCAAAGATAGGAAGAAGAGATTTCATTGAACATCCTTGAACATTGATCATCCTTCCCACACCTCAGTTTCATATTGTACATTCATTTGAGATAGTTGAGTCACATCAAGTGCATTTCATCTCTAGATTGATCCTTTGTCACTTGATCACCGTCAAGCAAAGCTGTGATCTATTACTCTTGGTGCTAGACGGCTTGGTGGAATATTGCCAGGTGATCTCTTCAAGAAAATTGTAAAAAGACCTAGCGCTAATTTGTAAGTAATTTGGTGTCCACCATCTCCAGAGTAGAGGAAGGATAACCAACAATGGATTCAGAAGTTGAGGCTTAATTCGTGGAGCTGATTCAAGTCGCTTGAGCTTTTCTCAACGTGGATTAGGGGAAACCGACAAGTTTTTGAACACCACGATAAAACATCGTGTGTTAATTGGTTATTTCCTTGCCTCTCTTTCCGCACTTATATTTTCTAGCATTTTTGAGGTAATTATGATAGTTTAAATTTGCTTGTGTCAGAGATATTTATAGAGACTAGTTCTTATGGTCACTTAGATTTACTAGAATCGTGTAGATTTTATTTACATCAAAATATTACCTAGCTAAAAATTATGATAATCAAATTTAGATGACAAGAATTTTTATAACCTCTTATTCACCCTCTCTAATCAGTTATTCTTAATTTTACAACCTTAGCTTTTGAAAGCGCCGAAGTTGGTGCTCCCTTACGGTGTCATCGATGCTGCCCAGCCACGAGTGACGTCCTCCATGAAAGAGGCACGGGGTGTGCCACTGTGGAGGAGGTCTACCTGAAGGAAGCGGAGGCCAAGGCCGAGGCCACGTGGCTTGGGAGGAGGCTACTTAAGCCATCGATCCCCACCGTGAATGTTGGCTCCTATAAATATGTCTTGAGTCCGTGAAAGCGTCACAAATGCTCCTTAAGCGCCATCGCTTTGTCGTCATGTGTGTTGGCTCCTATAGATATGTGTTGAGGACCACCAAGAGGATGGTAGGTTGCCATCATGTAATCCACCACTTGCCGTAAGGTTGCCTTCACCATCGCCCAGCAGTTAGCGGCGTCAAGCACCCTGGAAGCGGTGGCTAGCCCTAGAGCTTCGATGGTACCTTGGGCTACTTGCTCTTGGCTAGAGATTGCATCATCTGGAGTGTGGGAAGTAGGCACGCCTGGCAGTCCTAGGACGCATAGGAGATTGTCTATCCTAGTGTGAACTGCCCCAATCTCTGAAGGCAGCGTGTGCTTCGATCTCCTCTGGAGGGTGGATGGGTCATCCACGGGCTCCTTGTGCTTTGGAGTTGGGGGAGGCCTCCTGGACTTGGAGTACTTCTTGGTAGGATCCATAGCCTTTCGTTAATTAGCTACGGTCTTCACGGCCGGCGCCAATGTTGTCGATGCAAAAAATCGAACATATTAGAAGGGCGGACGTCAGCCATGCTACAGGTCAGTATCCATGAAATCGAGAGTGACGCGAAGATTTATACAGGTTCGAGAGTCCAAGAGGATTGCTCTACTCCTATTGGCTACCTACGAGGGGTTTTGAGGGTTCCTCCTGGAGGGCACTAGTTTGAATGGGTATTTGTATTCTTTGTGAGTATGAATTACAAATGAGGGATACATGGGGGTATTTATAAGCTCTAGGGCCTGTACAAATGACAAAAATACCCCTTGGTGGAATAGCTATCCTATGAGTACGAATGAGTAGCACAATTGTCCTACGCAAGTATAAGCGCCTTTCTTAGCCTATAGGCAGGTATTTCCTGTAGAACGGGTCCTGGTGGTAGAGTGAGTTAATCTCCCAACATTTATTGTGTTTTTCTATAATTTATTGTGTATTTTTGAATTCTACATTTTTTGGAACTATTACGTTTTTTCAAATTTTTCGGGTCAAATGGGCTAGTTGGCCCTGTTGGCCCATCAAGTCAAACGGGTGCGTGCCAGCCCAGCATGGCACAAACCCCTTCTGGGCCATGTCTGGGCCAGCACCTCGGTCTACAGGCCAACACGGCATGGCTCGTTCAGGCTGACGGGTTAAATTAGCCGTGACTAACGGGCTCATGCTGAATTGGACTGTGCTGGGCCATGTTGTGCCACCCATTTGGCTATGACTAGGGATTGAGAGTGGGGGAAAGGATAAGGCTGCTGTCTTCCCCTCATGGCTTATCTTTATATGGGGTGGTGTGGGCTGGATCGGCTCAGAGTAATTATCAAAAACCACGAGGCTTCATCTTGTAAAGGAGGGCCAATGTCATGCTAGTCACTACGTGGACCGAAGAAAAAGAGTCGGTGATTCGTAGGAAGGCTTTTGTGGAAAAATCGAGAGCTTGCACGTATTTATGGAAAAGTGAAGGGCCTTTCTAAAAAGAAAGGACCCATACGTGTAATTATCGGAAAACAACGAGACTTTATCTTGTATAAAGGAGGGCCTCTCTGAAAAAATAAGGACCAAAGTGTAATTTTGGAAAGCAAAGATCCTTATCGCATAATGATAGGAGCCTTTTTTTTTGTAAGAAGTAAGAATCTGTACGTAAATTCAAAAAATCGTCTTGTTTGTTTTGATTTTTAGAGAACCTAAAAGTCAAAAGCTTTGTTCTTTTGGGCTCCAAACGATGGTTTTTTTTGCTACGGCTAATAGATTTTAACTGAGGTTTTTGAGATGGTGATAGACAGTGAAGATATTAACATAGATGGCACATATACCAATGGGCTCGAGTAGCTCTTTGAAGAGACACATTCAAGAAATGTTAAAAAAATCGGTCCGTTTGTCTTTGCTTTTAGAGGTACCAAAACTAAAAGCTACATAAAAAAGCGAAAAAAAGAAAAAGCCGAAAAGAGCGGCCAGAGGGTTTCACTTGAGGCGGCCCGATTAGCCCAACGTAAGGCAAGGCAGAAGCGAAAACCTACTAGAGCTCTCCGCACGCGAGACGGAGGCGACAAGGAGGAACAGGTCGAGCCGCTCTCCGCTTCCGTCGGGACCCCATATAAGCCGCCTCTCCTCACCGCCTCCCCCCAAACCCTCCTCTTCATCGCTCCCCCAAAAAGCCACCCCCGAATCGAACCCGGGACGCCGATCTCGGATTCACCCGCGCGACAGCCAGCCTCCAGATCGATCCGCTCTCCCTCCGCACGCGTCAGGTAGCGCCGGGATCTCTCTTTTTTTTTCGCGCTGTGTGGTTGTGGTCTGCTCGATCTGGGCGTGTGGTGGGTTTTGGCTGGTTTTGGTTGGTGGTCGGCTCGATCTGGGGGGGTTTGAGGTTGGATCTGGGTAGATTCGGTGGAAAAAAAGGTTGGGTTTTTAGGGTACTGGGTAGGAAAAGTTGCGTCTCGAGGTATCCTGCGGGAGGGGTTTGATTGGTAGATTCGTTTATTGGTCTTGGATTTATGTTTTGAAGATTTTTTATTGAGATTTTGTAGCTTGATGTGCGATTTGGGTAGTGGCATGGGAAGATTGTTTGTGTGTGTGTGTGTGTGTTGGGTCAGTTTAGAAGTTATTATTCCCTTATTAAATATGAGCTAGGTTCTTGACAATACTATTTTGTTTACGTTACAAGTATCCTAGTCTTGTTCCAAATCTAATAGTATGTACTTTGAAGTGGTGGATTGTGCATGCGCTACTGCGTTAGATTAGGCTTGCTGTTTACTGATGTTAAGTAACTTGGAACAAATAAGTTGAATAGTGTGTTCTGTAGTTGCTGCAGCATCTGTGTATAATCAAGGATAGTGGCATGGAATCATGGAAACTCGAGACGGTCCTTTTTAAGGTCAACTTGTTTGGTTTGTTGGGGCTTGCTTGATGAATCCTGAGTGCTGCTAACCATGCGTCGTGCATACTGAAAGCGTTGTGTAGTGCGTTCTACTGAGAAGTTCATAAGTACGCGTGGTTACATAGCGTGACCTGCAACCTTTGTAAACTTGCCTGGTCTCTTTTCCTATTCTAAGAAAGCATTTGCCTTGTGTGTTTTCTTAGATGTACAATGCTTATCCGGATGGTAGTGTTATATTATGATGTACAATGCTTATCTTAATATTTATTTGTGTTTCCAGATTGCTATTACTCCTGGGTGTAGTTAATATCTGCTGCTTTGCGGGCATCCTTAAAAGATTATCAACGTTCATTCTTTGTTAAACTGCTATTTTTTCCTTTTAATACAGCCATGGCAGGAATGGTACCAGAGGGTTCCCAGTTTGATGCTAAGCAGTATGACAGTAAGTTGCAGGAGCTGCTGTAAGTCATCTTACGACCAATTTTGCTCATCACCCGGGTGTTTTCTTTGAAACAATCATCCATACTTCTGACCATCAGCTTAGACATCGAATGACCCCATTTTTTGGAGGGGGTGATTTGCGGTCGTTGGATCTTTGATCTAACGGTCAGAAATATGGATGATAGTTTGGAAGAAAACATCCTGATGATATTTATCAACTCTCTTTTGTTATCTTAGCCATTGGAGGCTATCTTTTGCTTTCCTTCTCTTATTCTTGCCTCGTTTTGCTCTACAAATTTCACAAGTTGTACTTTGTATCATGGTTGCAATATGCAGGAACCAAGGTGAGACTGAGGAATTCTTCACTTCATATGATGAAGTTTACGAGAGTTTTGATGACATGGGCCTCCAAGAGAATCTTCTGAGAGGCATTTATGCTTATGGTATACCAAAATCCTGTCTCTTTCACATTGTTTAACAAATAAAATTTCGGTCATCTTACAAATACCAATACTTTGATTTCTAGGTTTTGAGAAGCCATCAGCCATTCAGCAAAGAGGGATTGTTCCATTCTGCAAGGGGCTTGATGTGATTCAGCAAGCTCAATCTGGAACAGGAAAAACAGCAACATTCTGTTCTGGAATCTTACAGCAGCTTGACTATGGATTGGTCGAGTGCCAGGCATTGGTCCTTGCTCCAACACGTGAGCTTGCACAGCAAATTGAGAAGGTCATGCGTGCTCTTGGGGACTATTTAGGTGTCAAGGTGCATGCCTGTGTTGGTGGAACTTCTGTTCGTGAGGACCAAAGGATTCTTGCTAGTGGTGTGCATGTTGTGGTGGGTACGCCTGGCCGTGTGTTTGATATGTTACGACGGTCGTCGCTCCGCCCAGATCACATCAAGATGTTTGTGTTGGATGAAGCTGATGAGATGCTTTCGCGTGGTTTCAAGGATCAGGTTTACTTCCTGATTCACTTTATAATTCTGCAACTTACAATATTATATATGGTCTAGCTATTAGTGATTTTTTGTACCACATAACAGGGTGGTCTTTGTGTTTCATGCATCAAGGTCTAAAATAGATCCTATATGATTTATCCATTTGATTGCTGAATCCCCTCAAAGCTTGAGTTTATGTGAACATTCAAAAGAAATCATAGCTGATTTTTTATGGCTTGAATTATATATTTTTGTCACTGTTGAAGCTTTTGTGCAGCAGCTTGCATATGCATTTATACGCGATAGTCAGTGTCTAGTATGGTTGTAGTATACATTGGTCCCAACTTTCTTCTCCCTTATAAAAATATCTTCTGTAAGTTATTTTACTTTTGGAGGACCTTTTTTTAGGACCGAGTTATTTACCTATCACTTGGCAACCTTTTAATGTTCTTAAACCAATTGCAAACTGTTCGTTTTTCTTCATAGTGCTATGTTAGATGAATCATTCTAGAAAACAATATTCCTTTTCTTCTTTTTCAAATTGTAGTTGCATGGCCTGGACTTACATGTGGTATTACCTTTGCAGATCTATGATATCTTCCAGCTTCTTCCAGGGAAAATTCAGGTTGGGGTGTTCTCTGCTACCATGCCTCCCGAGGCCCTTGAGATTACACGCAAGTTCATGAACAAGCCCGTGAGGATTCTTGTGAAGAGAGATGAGCTTACCCTTGAGGGTATCAAGCAATTCTACGTCAATGTGGAGAAGGAAGAATGGAAGCTTGATACTCTCTGTGACCTGTACGAGACCCTGGCCATCACACAGAGTGTCATCTTTGTGAACACCCGCCGCAAGGTGGACTGGCTCACCGACAAGATGAGGAGCAGAGATCACACTGTCTCTGCTACGCACGGAGACATGGACCAGAACACTAGGGACATCATCATGAGGGAGTTCAGATCTGGATCTTCTCGTGTGCTTATCACCACTGACCTGCTTGCTCGTGGTATTGATGTCCAGCAAGTCTCCCTTGTGATCAACTACGACCTTCCGACTCAGCCTGAGAACTACCTGCATCGTATTGGTCGTAGTGGTCGGTTTGGCAGGAAGGGTGTTGCCATCAACTTTGTCACCCGTGATGATGAGAGGATGCTGTTCGACATCCAGAGGTTCTATAATGTGACCATCGAGGAGCTGCCTGCCAATGTTGCTGACCTTCTCTAGATTATGTCTTAGGAATGTGGTAAGCTGCTGGATAAAGGTTTGTTTTTGTTAAATATCTCCCAACTTTCTCGTTTTGGACGAGTGGTGGTAAGGTCGGGATCTATTTGAATTGTGGTTAAGGACCGGTTTTTATGTTTTCTTGCTATGCAATGTTTGGAAATTTTTGCAGCGGGTAGGCTGTGCCTGCCTCCTGGGCTAGCTGGGAGAGGGAGACTACTGGAGTGTTTACTTTCGTTAAGCTATGATTGGCTTGTGTTCTTTCCTATCTGTGCTTGCATTCTGGAGCTGGTAGCATTCTTGCTTTCGGCTATTGCATATTACATATATTTTTTTGTCATTTTATCGCCTAATCATATAGCAAGGCTGAGTCAGTTGATCCTTTGAAGAGTTTTTCTTCAAGCCTTCTAGATTGCATTTAGACATTTGGTAGTGAGAAGATATAAAAGTCATCAAGTAGGATGCTTGTCTGATCTCTGATACAGTAATCATTTTGGCTTGTTTGATCCAATCACATCAAGATCTAACTTACAAGTGTGATTTTTAGCGCTCCTATCATTACGGTAAGAAAGCAGCAAATTGTACAAGTGTGATTTGTAGTGCTCCTATCAATATGATATGATTTGAAGTGCTCCTATCAATAGGATAAGAAAGCAAATTGTGGCATGTGTGCAGTAATAGAGCACGTTTAGTAGGAAAGTGTTGAGCTGAAAACAACATTAGACAACTAAAAGCGATAGCGATTGATATTGACTTGTCCAATTCAGAGCCACATAAGCATAGTCCTCTGCCTTTTCCTCTCTGAACTCGAGTGATAAAGCTGGGCATCCAACTCCTCCACTTGCTGCGTAAGGGGGTGATCGGAATAGCGATGGCTTTTGGCTTTTAGCTGAAAAACACCAGCTGAGTTAGTGGATAGTGTAGTGAATAGTGAAAAAAAGTGCTGTTTGTGCTGCTCACCCCTAAAAGAGCTCTCTTCGAAAGTGACCCAATGCCCGGTGCAACAGAACAACCGGTTTGGTTGGCGTTCTGTCCAGTGCATGGCACTTAACCAAGCGTAAACCAGCAAAACATAGACAGCACTCACAAATAATCTCTGCATTTCTTTACTTGACTTTTTAATACTGCTACTCCATACTCGCATGTAGTTAATGGTATACTATGAGGCACTCATCTGCCGAAGCATATTATAACAATCAGATAGTCCTCTTCCGAATCTTGCATAGCAGAGGGCTCTCTAGTATCAATGCACTTTTTTTCTTATTTAAAAGATCATCTAGTATCCTTGTCTTTTTGTTTTGAAGGCAGTCTCTGTTTCGATAGTATCAATGATCTTTTTTTTCTTATTTGAAAGATCATCTAGTATCCTTGTCTTTTTTTTAAAGGCAGTGTCTGTTTCGATAGTATCAATGATCTTTTTTTTTTCTTATTTGAAAGATCATCTAGCATCCAACTATCAATTGTCTTTTTTTAAAGGCAGTCTCTGTTTTGAATAGTGTCAATTCACCGCCCGCCGCTCGCCTGAAACGTGAAACCATGGCGTTTTCTAAAGGGGTTTGCTCTAACACCATTGATTAACCATATTAATTTTTGAAACACCGTAAATCCTAGCAATTTTCAGCTCTCAAATTATTATCGGTTATGTTATACTGTTATATACGATTGCTTTCTCCAGGGATTGTATTTCACTGCTTACAAAATATACTTCGCCATTACGTCCTATACAACTCGCATTTGGCTGGCCAGCCAGCTACTGAAATAAATGAAATCGAGAATATTGGGAATTAGGGAAAAAAGAAAAAAACTTGCACCGAATACGAAAGCATATTCTCTCCCCCCACGAGGTAGGACTAGAGTATTTTCCATCTTGAGAGATGCCTTACTAATTACTATTATAATCGCTATAAAGATACCATTACTTTTTTCTGCTGAGAATTTCAATAAAAATTCGCACAAAAAGAATGTATAAGGCTAAAGTATTTATTTTCCATCTTGAAAGATGCTGCACAAAACACAATAAATTCGGGTACGAATCAGAATTCATGCATAAAATAACTGCGGAGCAACCATTGACACAAATACTCTCGTTGGGAGATTGGACTCTGCTATAATAATCGCTAGAACAAACATTAAACTACTAGCTAGTATCTATCTTTACTGATGGTGTTTATTTGAGTTTAAAAGTCTTAGGTTATGATATATTTTGCAGTGTAGCGGCAAAAAAATATTCTATAGCTACTGGTAATTTTTCAGTTTAATTAAATTTTAAAAATAAAAAATATATTATCATGGATAATGAAAAAGAATGAGAAAAAAGGAAAACAAAAAAGTTCAAAAAAACTACATCACTAGAAAAAGATAAAAGTAAGAAGTCAGAAATAAAAGCTAAAGCTCAAAGCTCTGCTAATGAGCAGTGCCTAAATACTACTTAAAAAAAAGATGAATCGGAGACTTTTCTTCTTCCTGCTGCCTTTGTGTGTCTTGGCGCGCCGGGAGAGGCTGGAGAACAAATAACTGTGAATCGTAGAAGTGTTAAAGTTAGGATATACTATATCAATTTAAGGTAGATCATTTATAATTTATTAGCTTACAATATTGCACTAGTTTGTAAGACATCTGAGTACCTACAACACCATAGTAGTCTGTAGGACACATAAGCAACAGGGTAAATTACAGGAAAAGCCATGTATATGGTAGAGTGCAGCTGGGTTACAGAGGTTTTAGTGACAACTCTAGATCCAATATTAAGGGGTGATCGTTTTAGCGATGGTTTCTGGTTTTTGATTGAAATTTTATTGTAGCTAGCTTTTTTTTCAGTAGCTGATTTAGCTTTTTAGGTATAATTAAATTTAAAAAAAATGTAAAAATAGAAAAAAATATGTTAGTCCATCACGGACAATGCAAAGGAACACGTGGAAAAAAGAAAAATGCAAAAAAGCCTAAAAAATCTAAAAAAATTCAGAAAAAGACAAATTACTGAATAGTGAAAAAAAGCTAAAGTTAGAAGCTGAAGCTGAAAAAAAGCTGAAACGAGCGGGGCATAAGGGTTGCGACTTGTCTTAATTCTTAACGCATGGTTTGACATGGTAAGGCAATGTTACAGAATCAATCGAAAGTAGGAAAAAATGGCACATGGGATGGCAAGTATCATTTCCACGAGTACAATATGATAGAATAAACTTCAAGAAGACTCTTGTACATCTAATTATCGTAGCTATGATAACAGTACCATGCTTGATTTTGCAGGCTGCCTATGAAGACTAAACTGCACAACTTTGTCTTGTATTGTCTTTGGGTTTGCAAAACCCTGAAATTTTGTAGAAGTACTTTGGTAAGTACAGTTGCATAGAAACCTAAAAAGTACATAAGAATAAAATGCTTGAAAGATCCAACATTCTACAGCAATGGACACACAAGCGGGAAATTGTCAAGACTGTAAATATGTTTGAAATGGGGAATCGGTTGAATGGGTATGCTTTGGACGGCGGTGATGGAAAGTTAAAGCGATAAGTGGGATCGAACGGCTTAGCATTTTGAGAATGTTCGGACTGGCCGAAGGGTTATTATCTGCTGTGCATCCAATGTAGATCCAACGGCCAATAGCGATGGTGACGTTCGGATTGTCCGAAGAGTTGTCTTCTGCTGTTGTCCGATGCCCATTCAACGACCCAAATTGATTACTGTCTTTATTAGCTTATTAAATATGCAATGGTTGGTACTATTTATTGTCCCTTGTCTTTTGTGGTATGTAATAGCAGTAGCCACCTATGTAAAGATTTGTAAGACCTTATACGGATTATCTAAGAAATGAAACCCTAGCCGTCATTATTATCTGTAGTTCTTATAGTTCTTAGTTCATAGTTCTGTAGTTCTCTTAGTATCCACAAATTCATCGATCTAGATCTTATTCGCACCTAATTCTCCTGAGGTCCTGACATTCTGGTATCATAGCACCGATTCTTGGCCTTGTGGACTCATCTTGGTCGCATCTTGGAGAGGGTTTGGGTGCATCTTGTGTCTCCCTGTGAAATTCCGGATCCAAACGCGCCAGTGAAGTCTCGAGGGATAATCTATGGGAGATTCGCAAGATCTCACAGGTTGGATTAGCAAACTGCTAGCTTAGTAAAATCCTTGGTCCAATCTGAGCATATCCGAGATGGTGAGACAGGTTCCCATCACCTCACCTGAAGAAGGCGAAGTCTCTTATGCTACGACAGCAGAGATGGAAGAGATGAGAAAGGACATAGCCAATTTGAAGAAAAGCCAAGAGGAATATCAGAAAAAGGTTCAAGCTCATATGGACAAATTGGTTGGGATGATTTCCAATTTTATGAATGTACACCCCAACTGGGAGGTCTCCGACAAGCAATCTGGCCTCCAAGGTAACTATGGTCGTTCCTTTGCACCTTCTATGGTAGTAATCAATGAAGCGGTATATATAAATGTTTCTGCTACTGGAGTTAGTCCACAACCCATTTCTTTTGTGAGAATTTTGTGTGTGCCACCGGTCAGTTTGGGAGAAAGGAATGGAAAGGGAATAGAAAACCTTCGAGTCTGTCTCATCACATCTTGAGGTCAGATCATCACTATAGTAATTTGCCTAGTGGCAATCAAAACCCTGGAATGGCACCTTTTGTACCAATGCAATGGGCTACTAAAGTCATGGCTCACCCACAAAGCTCTCCATCTTTGGATGAATTTTTGGAACAGAGACAAGGCAGTGGATAGCCATTTTATTATGAGAACAATAGAGTTCAAGCCATACTAAAATCACCCAAACTAAATTTTCCTGAATTTGATGGTGAGGATCTTGATGTATGGATTGCCAAGGCCGAAAAATACTTTGATGTCACTAGAACTCCCTGGGGACAGAGGACTAATTGCGCGGTAACATACTTAAACGGTAAAGCCAATTACTAGTGGAGAGGCACTGGGTGTAATTCTGCAATTCTTCCCTGGCATCAGTTTTGCAGGATGTTGGGGGGGCAGGTATGCTGAAACCTCTATTTATGATAATGTAAGAATGTTTCATGGTTTGAGGCAGAACAGATCTGTTAACTCACATGTTGAACAATTCGAAGAGCTGATGAGTCTGGTGAGAAGGGACAATCCATTATTGCCGGATGAATATTACGTATGCAGCTTTGTAGCAGGCTTACAAGATTATATTTAGAATTATTTGTAATGTCACCGACCAAGAAACTTGATTGAGGCTTTATGGATGGCTAGAAGAATTGAGCAGTCTCATCCTTTGAAGTATAAAAGTTATGGGCAGCCTTCCAAGGCACAGTATAATAAGGACCGAACCACTCACAATTTGCTCGGTATCTTCACAAGCTTGTTGAAGAGATCACCTTGCGATCAACCACCAGGCCGTCTAAGTGCCAACAAGCACCAAGAGTAAAAGATCACGCTTTACTTGACGCTATCAAGTACCAAGAATCAATATAATGAATGTATGCACTTGAAATGGCTCAACAACCTCAAATGAAAGGAGTGAATGCAAATGAGGTGTGAAGTGAATGCTCTAGGCTCAAGTATATTGCAATGAGTTACTGTGGCCGTACAGGAGCTAGTGGAGAGGTATTTATACCCAAAACACATAAATATAGCCGTTGCAATAAATTATCCTGAAAAATCAGGGAAAGCGGTAGTACCGCTGTACAAATTGCGGAACTACCGTATTATACTGTAGCAACAGTAACGACTATATTCAGAGTGTCAGAACTAGCCGTTGAAACTCGGCACAGAACTACCGCCGTTGTAATCGCAGTACTACCGCAGTCTGGTAGTTTTGATTTCTAGTGCGGTACTATCGTTTTCTTTGAGTCCCAAAAATGATGCTCTCTGTAAAAACCGTACCACACGAAAAATTCGGACCTACCTCTGTCTGGTAGTTCCGGTCCCTAGTAGTTCCACCGTGTAAAAACTGGAACTACCGATTCCAATATGGCTAAGTTCTGAAATGGGTGCTCTCTAGAAAAAACGTATCGCTCTGGGAGGCCGGAACTACCGAGCTTCGGTAGTTATGTATTTTACATGGTGGTACTACCGAATTTTCTGACAGAGAAATTCAAATGCATGCATGACCCTAGATTGATTCCAATAGCACAAGAACATGCTTTCAAGCTACTTTATATGATTCTTCTTAATAGTACGGTATTTAACCTATAATCTGGTCTTTCAATATTTCTTCTAAGATTGGTAAAAATAAAAAAGGGGATTCTAGACTACTTGTACCTTATTCCTGCACCATCTTGACTCTTTGTTGAACCTTAGCATGCAATTGTTTGTCATCATAAACTATATTGAGGATTAAACCTATTAAATCACTTGACAACCATAATAGTCTCATATTCATATTGTGTCATTAATTACCAAAACCACTTTTGGGGTCTAGATGCTTTCAATCTCCCTATTTTTAGTAATTGATGACAACACAATCAAGATTTGAGAAGAATTAAATTTTTGAATATACTCCTTGTATGAAAAATTATTATTTGACCTTCAAAATCAATAAGGAGTTGTCTTCTGCTGCTGTTCGATGCATATCCAACGACTCGAATTGATTACTGTCTTTATTAGCTTATTAACTGTGCAATTGTCGGTAATGTTTACCATCCCTTGTCTTTTGTGGTATGTAATAGCAGCAGCCACCTATATAAATAATTTGTAAGACCTTGTGCGGATTATTTAAGAAATGAAACCCTAGTCGTCATTAGTATCTCTAATTCTTGTAGTTCTTAGTTCTGTAGTTCTCTTAGCATCTACAAATTCATTGAACTGGATCTTATTCGCACCTAATCGTCCTAAGGTCCTGACAGAAATGATAAACAATTACTCAGTTATCTAGTTTTACGAGAGGAAGAGAGAGGAGAGGGAAGACATTCCAGTGTGGGGATCCACTGGTGATGGCTCGGTGGGCATGCGGGGAGAGGAGGCGGCGAAGCATGTGGTGAGGAGGGGGCGATGGGTGAGGGAGGGGGTGGGGAGAAGGCGGTGGCGGGTGGGAGAGAGGAAAGGTGAGGGCTCATTTTTTTTATGCAGCCTAATGCAATTTGTGAACTAGCTTAGATGCACTTTTAATGGACCAAACGTGCCGATCTCCGGCCCAGTAAAGATCTATTGTGTTCGATGGGCTGACATGAGATTCAAGAAGCCCATGGACTGGGCCAATTTATCCCATTAGTTTGGAGCTCCGAGCCCGAATCCTCCGCCATCTAGAGTCTCCACGTATGACAGGCCAAGGATCGGACGGCCCAGATCCATTCTTGGAGGAGGGGCAAAACGATTAAACGAAATGGAACAAGAGAGAGTTGTTTGTATTGTCCTCGCAGCCTCGCCTCGCCTCGCGTTCGGCTCGGCTGCACGCAGCGGAGATCCCCTTCCCTCACCTTACCGCCTCCAAAAACCTTACACAGCAAGCAACCAGGAGGCGGCTCTCTCGCTCGCTCGCTCTCGCTCCCGATCCGAACCCTAGCTCGTCGGGAAATCCGCCGCCGCAGCCATGTCGCCGCCCGAGAACCCCAACGGCGCGGGCCCCGCCGCGCCCTCGGAGCCCGCGCCGCCGCCGCCACCGGCGGCCAAGTCCAAGGGGAAGAAGAAGAACGAGAAGAAGGACGACGATCTAGTGAGCTCTCTCTCTCTAACGTCCAAGCGGAATCGAAATCTCGTGTTGCTTGATTCGATCTGCGGTTTTACTTTGCCTGATGTGTTTGGATGGTGGTGGTCTGGGCGCAGTCGGAGGAGGATTTGGCGCTCAAGGAGCAGCTCGAGCTCTACGTGCTGCGGGCGCAGGACGCGGATCCCGGCGTGCAGAAGCTCGCGCTCGGGAGCATGAGGTATTTTTCACTTTCTGAAACCAAACGATTCAGTTCTAGGATTGCGTTGCTTTCCCAATTTCGGTAGTTTACTTAGGTCTTGTGGTGCTTGTGCTGCTCGCTCTAGGTTTAGATTTCTAATCACTCTGCGAATTCGGTGGATGCCATGGGGTTTAGTTCTTCTGGCTCGTACTGTTACATCTATCCGATGAAGTGTTGCTGAATGCTGCCACTTGCTGCTCTAACTCCTTTTGCTGGCACTGAAATTGGTCCATAACAGGCAAGAGATTCGTTCAGCCACGAGCTCGATGACGTCTGTCCCAAAGCCTCTGAAATTCCTCCGCCCACACTATGGAACCCTCAAGTCATACTTTGAAACCATGCCAGAATCTGATCTAAAGGTATGAGTGGACTGTTGATCTCCCAGTATTACTGTGGTCTAAACTTTTCTACCGTGCAGTGCTGATACCTCTTTTATACTGTTTTGCAGAAATACATGGCTGACATACTATCAGTGTTAGCTTTGACAATGTCTGTTGAAGGAGAAAGAGTATGTGCCTGCCACAATACAATTTTGTTCTTCTATTCTGGACAAGATATTTCCTTGTTTGAAAAAATCTTTAGTTGTTTTCATTTGACCACAATTTAGGTAGCCTGCTAAAATTTGTTCTCTGCCTTTGTAATTGTTCCAGGAGAGCCTGAAGTATCGTTTATTGGGCTCTGAAGGTGACATTGGCTCATGGGGTCATGAATATGTGAGGTAATAACAGTGCTGTATGTATGTGTGCGTGTGTGTGCGCGTGTGGTTTCATTTCATTGTTGCTTCTTGTCTTAGTTAACTGTCAAAATGACAGTCTTGTAATGAATTATCTCTTCCAATGTTTGACAACATCTTCTTTTGCCATTCTCAATTCACAACTTGCCAAAAATCTGTTTGGACAATGCTTCAGTTCCTACTTGTATTGCATATTTCGAACCATACTCTGAACTGTAAATTTTGAGCCGTTAAAGAGTCCAGTAACTTAGTTTGAACTAAACAGCTGTATAAATCACACTCAGCTCCTACTCCTAGGAGGCTAGGACCACTATATTGAGTCACTTGGTGGCATGATGTGATAGAGCTTCCTTTATGGCAAGCATATTTGTTTAGGCACTGCTATATTCTGCTTTGGTTGCTTTTTTTCATGTCAATTGTCAGGTTGGAACTTCTTAATTACCTTCTATGATGTCTATGTTTTTGGTACTTAGTCATCTCATTATTTATCTCCGTCTATTTTTTGGGTACTTAGTCATCTCATTATTTATCTCAAAAATGCCTATAATCCTGCTGTACATTATTGAATTAAATTTATTGTTCTTAGACGTGATTTGACACTTTTTCCCCTGTCGCCAGATATACTACATTTTTTTTGTTTTGATTACATATTATTGCTTACGCGTCTGTTGGCTTCTAATGAAATAACTTTCTCATGTACAGAAATTTGGCAGGCGAAATTGCACAAGAATTCCAAAAGCGCCAGGTTGCACTCTCATTCACATGATAATGGAAACTCTGCATTTTTTTCTCTTAACCTTTTGTATCATTGTTATGTGGAACCTTTTGGCTGGTTTTTATCATGCCGTTTTCTTCTATTTAACTCCTTGTTGAAGCTGTGATAAATTGTTTCTTGTTGTTTCTGAGGCTTAATTACCACATCGACATACTGATTAGTATAAATTGTAATCGATACCCTTTTATTTGATACCATGGTCCTTTGCTGATCTCAGCTAGTCCAATAACTACCCAGTGGTTCCTTTTTTTGTTGGGTACAAAAGCTGGCAGACTTTTAATTCACATGTTTGGGAACTTAGTGAGGATTGTTGAATAGCTGAAATGACAATATCCTAATTGATAAGGTCGGCATGGCAATAACTCTGCTTTTTATTCTTTGTTGTCTCCTTTTCAATTCTCTCTTGGTGTTTAGTGTTGCACTGTTGTTATAATTTCCACATACCTGTTAATTGGAATTACATTTCTTTGTTAAACACTGCAAATTTGTCATCGTTTTTGTTCTTGTCTCATTTTTTTTCGTTTTGCTGGGCTGGAATAATACTTAGTAGTGGACCTCTGTTTATTCTATTTCCTTGTTTAGCTTTCAAACCTCCAATGCTGATTTTATTGTTTCACAGGATGATGACATGCCGATTGATGCCCTAATGGAACTAGTGCAGCAAATTATTTCATTCCACATGAAGGTTGGTTCTGATTAGAGTTCATGGTTGAATGCTTATTTTATTCTGTTACAACATCTTGAACAATGAAATGCATACCATGTGCATTTTTAGTCATTTAATGACCATTACCATTTTTAAGTACTAATTATTTGATTCATTGATGGATTAATACCATTCTATTGTTATTTGTATCACAGCACAATGCTGAGCCTGAAGCTGTCGATCTTCTGATGGAGGTATTTAAAAACTTTGTACTATTTTTATCTGATTTTATTTTTATTAATCGATATACCGATGCATGATGTTTCATGGTTCGTAGGTTGAAGATCTTGATTTGCTAGTTGAGCATGTTGACTCTACGAACTACAAAAGAGCTTGCTTGTACCTTACTAGTTCTTCTAAGTATGTGAATACATTTGGTTATGCACTGTTATATTCCCTACTGTATGCATCTCTTTCTTCACATATCATGTATTGTCATGTATTATTGCTTGCACTCCTATTTTGAAAAGAGTCCCTAGGAATAGCTCCAAATTTAATAGTGTGTTGAAGTAGTATTGCTGAACTTTAGTGAAATTGAATTAATACTTTGCTGTATCTGAATGGAAAACTTGCAGATACCTCCCTGCTCCCGATGATATGCTGGCACTTGACATAGCATATACCATTGACATGAAGTTTGAAGACCTAGCAAGTGCTTTGCGGATTGCTCTGCTCCTTGACAACAAGGTGAGCAGATGATTATCTCATGTCATACTCCTTTGTTTATAACTAAATTTAAACTGACATGCATCTCATTGATTTCTAGTCCATGCAGTATGTGAAGCAGGTCTACACAGCAACTGATGATCTTCTGCTTAAGAAGCAATTCTCATACATCATCGCACGCCATGTATCTCTCTCTCTCATGCATTGTGTACACATTTATTCATGACATGCCAGCTAGCCGGGCCACCCACCCATGCACACACATGTGCGTGAACACAGAGGATCTCAAATGCCAGTTTTGATTCTTCTGTACCCTGAGCTACACATTGCTACCTTGGTTACTCTTTTTATCTTTCTCTGTAAAAATGGCTTGTCCCATTAATTTTGACTGTGAGCTCTCCTCTTCTAAAGGGTTTGGCCATGGAGATTGATGATGAGATAGCTGCTGATGACAATGACAAGGAGATTTTGCAAGAAATAGTTAATAATACTAAGCTGAGTGAGGGGTACCTCACTCTTGCTCGAGATATTGAGGTCATGGAGCCAAAATCTCCGGAGGATATATACAAGGTGACCTATATTTTACTACTTTCCATGTTCATGGGGGCGCCTTTTAGTCACTCATAATAATTATGCTTGTACTTTCTAATCTGTAGGTCCATTTGATTGATGGGCGTGGTGCCAGCTCCAGTCTTGATTCTGCAAGACAGAATTTGGCTGCTACATTTGTCAATGCATTTGTGAATGCTGGGTTTGGCCAGGTTAGCTTTTGAGAAAAATCTGTTACTTGCAGCCTCCTTCTGAGGAAAGAGTGGATCTTAAGATCGTATCCTTTGTGCAGGATAAGCTGATGACTGTTCCATCTGATTCTTCCAGTAGTGGGTCTTCTGGAAACTGGTTATTCAAGAACAAGGAGCATGGAAAAGCCAGTGTAGCGGCTAGCCTGGTACAATTACATCGTTGTTTATGTTTGTAACCATAAGATCTGATGTTAATTGTAACTAAACATAATAACAAATAAACTATTATTTTCAGGGACTGATTCACCTGTGGGATACTGATTCTGGACTTGCTCAGCTCGACAAGTACTTGCATAGTAATGATGCTCATGTTGTTGCTGGAGCTTTGCTAGGTATTGGAATTGTCACCTGCGGTGTGAAGAATGAATGTGACCCTGTATGTGCTCCACTGTATTAGCTGCCTGCCTGCCTCCCTCTCTCCCTCTCTGTGTGTCTGTGTGTGTGTGACATTATGCAAACTCTTGTCTTTTGATATTTTATTAAATTTGTTGCCAGGCACTTGCTATTCTCATGGAGTATATTAGCAAGGATGACTTGAACATGCGGATTGGGGCAATCTTGGGTCTTGGTATTGCATATGCAGGTTCTCAGAAAGATGAGGTGGAAATCTGGTCTCTCTATTGTGTCCTGTTACCTAAACATTGGTTATATATTTCGTGTTAACATGGTTTCTGAAATTTCAGCTAAGAATTCATCTATCGTCTGTATTGGGGGACTCTCAATCAACTCTTGAGGTCTTGGTCTTCACAGCCATCGCCTTGGGATTGGTGTTTGTTGGTTCTTGCAATGAAGAGATTGCGCAGTCCATCATATTTGCCTTGATGGAGCGTAGTGAGGCCGAGCTGGCAGAACCCATTATACGCCTGCTTCCTGTAGCACTTGGCCTTCTATATCTTGGAAAACAGGTATTCTGAGCAACCCATGAAAGATATTTCCACTTCCAACATTTGCAGTTTGTTGAGTAGGTCAGTAGGCTAAGCACGAAAAATATATTCACTAGGTATTCGACATATTTATTTGTAATACTATTTATTGCCTTTGGTTTCAAGGATTTGCCTACTCTTTTACTTTAAAATAAGCGAGTATTTGGTTAAGTGATTTATGTATGAAGCACCACGCCTCTTGGTTTTGCAAATGCCATTTCCTGGTTCCAACAAGATATCTGACACTTCTGACTGTGATTGTTACTATTTTTTTTCGTATTACATTGTTGCTTCTGATTCCAAATGTAGTCTACACCCATATCTATCACTGCCCCTGTTTTTTTTGCCAGATAATTTAGATACTTCAGGAGATGTGTTTAACTTATTTTTGTTGGGTAATTTCTATTTCAGGAGAGTGTAGAGGCTACCGCGGAGGTTTCTAAAACATTTGATGAGAAGATAAGGAAGTATTGTGATGTAACACTTATGTCACTTGCATATGCTGGAACAGGGAACGTGCTTAAGGTGCTTTGAATGGTTCTAGCAACTTTAAGCTCATTGATTTTGAGAATGGTTTCAATAAGCTTTTCCAATTCTGTATGCAGGTTCAGAAATTTCTTGGTATTTGCTCAAAGCATCTTGATAAAGGAGAAACACACCAAGGGCCAGCTGTCCTTGGAATTGCCCTTATTGCCATGGCTGAAGAATTAGGTGCTGAAATGGCTGTACGTTCACTTGAGCGTCTTTTACAGTATGGTGAGCAGAATATTAGACGAGCGGTTCCTCTTGCTCTCAGTATACTTTGCATTTCTAATCCCAAGGTATGTGAATAAGTTTTGACTTGCATACATATCTCTGAAAAATATGTGAAATGGAACTTGTGAGAAACTGAGAATGCAAAAATCTGACTTATGTTCAAATCCTAAAATATCATATCTGTTGTGTTGAAACAGTTTTAATAGCACTATTCTAATGGAGTTATTACATGGAGGTGCTAAACTATTTGATGCACTTGTACCAACCCACATACATAGCACATGGGTGCACACATTTGCCGTAAATTATTGCTTGTCATTGAATAACTGTTTTACTGATTCATAATTCGTACTTTGCACGGTTGCATAGTCTTTTGTACTTTTTGTTTGGTCATGAAACCAGTCTAGCAAGGTTAGGTTTGCCAGCTTATTTCATTCTTTTTATCCTTTGAATTCAAAATCTATTCCTTTCCATAGTACTGTTAATATGGGCTCAAAGCCCAAGACTAGTCGTCAAGTTAGATCCAGTGCTATATTAAACACACCACATCAAAGCTAGGCAATTTCAGTAGACTATAAACCAAAGTGTGATCTGTTTTGATTTCATATTATCCAAGCAGTTGATTAGGCAGTTATTTTGTCACGTACTGTACTGTCAAATTAGTAAAATAGTTTGTTGGTATTTGTGGCTTGTGCTAATTTGAACATTAAGTGCTTGTTTAGCAGTGCATTCTCATTTTGCATAATATCGCAACAGTTTACATCCCATCAGATGTTGTCATGTTTACTTTAATTATAAATTTATAATATCTGCCATCTCAGGTAAATGTAATGGACACACTGAGCAGATTGAGTCATGACGCAGATGCTGATGTGTCAATGGTTTGTTTCTAAATTTTATGCTTACATCGTATATCTTAATTCTTAGATTATTTATTACATTCTAATTAAATTGTTCCAGGCTGCGATCATCTCATTGGGTTTGATTGGTGCTGGTACAAACAATGCTAGAATAGCTGGCATGCTTCGTAATCTTTCTAGTTATTACTACAAAGAAGCTGCTCATCTATTCTGTGTAAGTACAAATCCACAATGATCATTTAGCATCCTCAGTCCATGCAGCTATGATGGTTTCCTGGTTGTATTTAAGCTGCGTATAATGATTGGTTTTACATGTGTTCAGGTAAGAATTGCTCAGGGGCTTGTTCACCTTGGGAAGGGTTTATTGACACTTTCGCCATACCATTCTGACCGGTTTCTTCTTTCCCCGTAAGTAACTGTCTTCAAGCATTGGATTTACCCTTCAATATTATTGCATTCATCTTTCAATTTTTCAAAACATTGGATTTATCCTTCAGTATTGTTGTATTCATCTTTCAATTTTTTATTTTTTTAGGATGGCACTTGGAGGGCTTGTCACTGTTCTGCATGCCTGCCTTGATATGAAGTCCACCATTCTAGGGAAATATCATTACATCCTTTACATTCTCGTCCTGGCCATGCAGGTGCGTATCATTGCTCAACTGCCAATTTTATAAATGGACCAGCAACTATTGGATACTAAGCTTAATGTTTCTTTGCATATACAGCCTAGGATGCTTTTAACGGTGGATGAGGATCTGAAGCCCCTTTCTGTTCCTGTGCGGGTTGGGCAAGCTGTTGATGTGGTTGGCCAGGCAGGAAGACCTAAGACAATTACCGGCTTTCAGACACATTCAACACCTGTCTTGCTTGCAGCAGGGGAGCGAGCTGAACTAGCGACTGAAAAGTAATTTCCTCTACAACTAAAAATTTGCTCTGTTTTTTTACAAGCCCCCCCCCCCCCCCCGGGGGGGGGAAGCTGATAACTGTTGTGCTGTGTGGTGCAGATACATCCCGCTGACATCAGTATTGGAGGGCTTTGTAATTTTGAAGAAGAACCCAGAATATCACGAATGAGGGAAATTTATAGGCTTGATATGATGCGGATTTTGGGGCTCACCAGCATGGAACACTCGGTGCTGTGGTAGTTGTCGAGGGATCTTTGTTACGCCCTTTTGGTCGGCATTTCCTGGTGGTTTATCGAATAGGCTCTGTCTCTTCTACCAGAGTTGTAGCTAACTGCAAGCGTGTTTGGTTGTGCGATGACTCACATTTGACATATCACTTGCACCCGAACAAGGGGCCTGTAGGAGCTGAATTGCTGTTTTCCTTTACATTTTCATTTTTGTATGTATCAAAGTGTGTATCAAAATTACTGGAAACATTTTTAGATCTGACCCTGTGGAGGTAGTACTCTGGCATAGCATTTTTACCGTCTGACTTGCGGTATTTTTTTGTTATGGCCGTTATTGTTGTCGTATCGTTCAATGTTTATGTTAATCGGATTACGTAAGATACACGGTCTGTTCGATGGGATGCTATTCTGGTCTCTGGAGACCAGCAGCCGTGAGAATCCGTTGTGGTAAGCTGTGAATGAGCTTGTCTTCGCATGTAAAGCTCGGAATCGAATTTCCTCCACTAAGGTAGGGAGTCCGTTTTCATATTGATAGAGCAAACAAACTTGAGCACGAACCAAACACCAACGTCGTATTTTTTGGACCCAGTTGACTGGATTAACTGATCAAGCATTTAGCGTCGTATTTTTTGGGCCCACATGGCTGGATTAAGCATTTAGCCGATTAGCGTTTTACAGCAAGCCTGTCGTTCCATTAGCTGCCGGCTCCTCTCCCCTCTTCTCCGGTGCTCTCGCCGGAGTTTGAGTGGGTGAAGTTGATTTCTAGAACGTTTAGATTTGCCGAATTTATTTTGTGTTTTTAAGCTGTTATATACACACACAAGGACAATAATAATATTCGTAAAGAACAATGCAATGTTCGCAAAAGACAAAGCACAGGTTACCAGCGTGTCACGCCAAAGAACAGACACTACAATTATTCCATCGTGCAGACCAAAGGTCATGACATTCTATCGTGCAAACCAAAGGACTCATCATGGCACAAAGAAAGAAGCTATCCATCATGGCACAAAGAAAGAAGCTAGTGTTGCAAGTCAGCTAAGCCTACGTCAAGAGGAGACTCCTCCCTCTACTATAAATAGAGGTGCAAGCTCTCAAACGTGGAGGCATCAGGCATTAGAAAGAAAACTCAAGAAGCCTGAGTAAGAGAGGAGGAGAGCCTCCACTAGTAGAATCTCTCTCTCTTTAGCCTTTAGTGTGAGTGTGTCATTGTAAGAAACTCATCCACAAAGAAGTATTGTAATAATCTCGATGTGAAGGTATCTTCCTATCTTTGTAATTAACTATCGGGGTTCCTGAAAAAGAAAACTATATGTAAGCTATTTTGTGGAAATGAAATAGTTCTCCTTTGAAAACCCCTTGGCCTTTTTAGCATGATTATATGGGACGAGATTTTATGTTAGGGACCTTGTAGGAGAAAACTCTTCGGTGCTTCTCCGGTGAGCCCTAAGTCTGGCTATAGAGAATGTTGAGGCCGTAGAGAAGTGTTCCTTTGGATGGAACTGCCTAGGGTGATGATAAAAAATTATCCCGTATAGTTATGATTAGGAAACGCTTAGGGAAAGCTTAGCTACTTCTGAAGTAAATTAGCAAGAAATATGTTGAGTATCGAGTATGATTTTTAAATCACTGCTGTACAACCAACTAACTTGTTGGTTTCGCCAACCTGTAAGATCCTAATAATTACTATTCAAATTAAATTAAGCAAAACGTGAAAGATTAGTGTAGGAATAATATCCAGGAAAGGTACCATACCATTACATATCATTCACATAGTAGAAATTCACTATACCCACTATACCCTACCTACCATAGTGCTTTGACCATTATTATGATTCTCCATAAATTCATCATAATTTGAATAGAAACCACATAAGAGGCATCGCATGAAAAATTCTATTCGACGTTCGTTGAGGAGTCTATTAGTATCTCGTTTTTGAAAATATTTCAAGATTCACATGGACAATAGGTCTGATAAGAGAGGGACCACGGATAGGGCTGTAAACGAGTCGAGCTCGAGCGAGCTTAACCTGACAAGCTCAAGCTCGGTAGAAGCTCGAGCCAAGCTCGAGCGAGCTTGAGATTGGCATCGAGCTTTAAGCTGGGCTCGAGCTCGGCTTAGACAAAACTCGAGCTCGCTCAAGCTCAGCTCGTGTAGGCTCGGTGCCGAGGGAGTAGAGAAGAAGTACCGAGCTACAGGGGACGGGTCGGCCATGGATCTAACCGAATCCGAGTCGAGGAGGCTAGGAGCGGCACCAGAAGGCCGATGTAGGAAGCACACGCGCGGATCCGGATCTGGGTCCAAGCCAAGGAGGCGGGAGGGGGCGAGGAGGGGCGGTGGTGGGGGGGAGGCGACGACGGGGGAGAGGAGGGACAGCGGCGGGGGGGAGGGGGGGGAGGAGGGGCGCGGGAGGGGGGCGAGGAGGGGCGGCGAGTGGGAGGTGACAACTGGGAGTGAACGTTTAGTGAGTGGGGGAGTGGGGATGTAAAAAAAATTTCAAGCTCGCGAGCTATTCAAGCTCGGCTCGTTGAAGCTCGCGAGCTTGAGATCAAGCTCGAATACGGTTAGTTTGGAGCTCGAGTCAAGTTCGAATCGAGTCTAGAGCGAGCCAAGTTTGAGCAGCTCGCGAGCCTCGAGCTTTTTTTACAGCCCTAACCACGGACAATAACCAACCATGGCAGGAACGAGAACGATTGGGGAATGGCTTTTATCTTAATGTGCAGGGGATGGTCCGAGCAATCTAACCACTATTTAGAAATAGACTAGTTATGTACCCGTGCATTGCAACGAAAAATCAAATTCTACAACTGATTAATATCCATGCTACATGCATTCATCCTGTGGGTATAAAAATATAACTTCGTATTGTTGAGTTCTAAAAATGTTTGAAACCATTGCTTCCTTGAATGGAAGATGTTTTGCCTGCAGAGGTGAGTGCGAGAACAATCTTCAGATAATATAAAGATCCTAGAATAGCATTAGGAAAGATAAGTGAGAAATGAAGATAACACATAATGAAAGACAATCGCATGTGATCAAAAGATGACACATCAAAACCAATAATGAGTTAAATCCAAAATCAAAAGAATAGATTAGATGATTTTTTTTTGTTCCTAGAGAAAACCTAAATGTCTCTTATCAGTAGTAGTGTTGCAAGGGACCTCGAATCAGCTTGGATTGTTGAATCTTCCACGGATTCATCTGCCAAAATCAAGATTTGCATTTTGCTTTTAAGCATTAGTCAGATGAAAAAACAATCAATTGTATTCATAGGAAAGTAAAATAGTACATATTTTCTCCAGGAATTACAATATTATTTTCTAAAAAATTAAGCATCAAATTTTGTTAAATTCAACAACACAAAAACCACATGTTACACAACATCACACATTTCAGTCTCTAAAATGCCAACTTTTGTACTAAAGCATACTAACCATAAGGAAATGTTTAACCTGGATCGCGACTTGGTCATTTTTTTAAAATAAGCTCTTGCACAATGTCACCATCTAAATTGTCACCTCCATGTAGTAATGCAGATGCACTCACTAAAATATGCATCTTACTTAGACATCAAACCAACACATTCTAAAATTGGACGCAATTCAACACAGGAAGTGAGGAAGATGCTGAATTACAAAGTACCTCATCAAATGAAGGTGGCTGAAGTGTAACTACCTTATAGAGATGTCTGACAGGTTTGAAGCCTCTAAGCAGTAGAAAATGATTTTATTGCAACTTGCATCCTCCCCAAAACCGATCGATATAATGTTGAAGATTGGACGAGAGCTTATCAGCTCTCTCTCTCTCTCTCTCTCTATATATATATATATATATATATATATATATATATATATATATATATATATATATATATATATATATATATATATATATATGTGTGTGTGTGTGTGCGCACTTTAACACATTGTATACTGAGATACCAAAGAAATCAAGGAAGAACAAGCAGTTGTTGAAAATTCTATGTTGTTAACAAAGTACTGCCAAATGAAAGGCAAAAGCGTATTAGCTTGTACCTCTACAGTTACTTTGATCGCAAATCGGGTTTGGTGATGGGATGGATTCGTTCAACAATGTAGTTATGACATACTTTTCATAGTCATGTAAATCAGCCAAGTTTACCTCCACATGATGACCTAAAATCTTCACTCTGACATCAATGTGTTTGGCAATTTCTCCCTAAAGTGTAAAAATGGTCAATAGTTCACCAGGGGAAAAGGTTGTGGGGAAGGAATGGTACGGGGATGGTGCAGCAGGGGGAAGGCCAGCGAGGGGATGGTGTGGCAGGAGAAGGGTAGCTAGGGAAAGGGATGGCAAGAGTAGGAATGGAGTTGCGGCAGTGGGGGAGGGAGCGTCCAAATCCAACCAGGGGAAGTGGTGGCGCGTGGAGCTAAGGCAGCGGCGGCGGGGAGGGGGCGTCCAGATCCGACTAGTGGAAGCAATAGCAGGGGAGGGAGCGTCCTGATCCGGTTGGTAGAAGTGGCGGTAGGGGATGGAGTAGTGGTGCGCGGAGCTGAGACGGTCTAGATCCGGCCGATAGAATCGACGGCAGGGGAGGGCAGGGCAGCGGTGGTGAGGGAGAGGCAGAGGGTGGCGGGGTGGGGAGTTAGGAGGGCATGCAGGGTAGGGAGTCGACGATGGATAGGAGAGGAGGTGGAGCAAGGTGGGGAGGCGGCGGGCAGATGGGAGAGGAGGGGGGTGGGAGATGAGGTGGGGAGGCAGAGGTAGGGGCCGAAGCAAACGAAATCATATTTTCTGGGTGCCACGCGAAGAGGGACGAAAGAGAGCCGGAGCGGGTAAGGGCTATAATGAATCATTTTTTTAGCAGGGAGGGAGGGGAAAGATAGAATGTACAAACCATCAACTGTTTTTTTAAGTATTAGAGACACATATAGGTGTACGATCGGGTCGTATTCGGACGGATATGGCTTATATCATATCTTAACCCATATTCTTCCTAGATTCAGAGTCGGATACGGTAAGATCAGATACGAATATGAATTCAGAGTTACAGGCACGAAAAATAATGGTTTCAGATCAGGAACGGATAATATATGCGGATAGTACGGACATACAACAAGGAACATACATTGAACTATACCACTATCACTTCAACCCTTAAACTAGCAATAAATACATACATATTACATAAGTTTCACAATCGACATGGCACAAGTTCAATATAAATGATAAATTCATATATAAGCTCGACAACCAATAAATTCATACAAAAGTTCAATAATCGACAAGCCATAAGTTCGACATAATTCATACTTATATATAAGTTTGATAACTGACAAGACATAGGTTTAATATAAATGATAAATAGATAAATCCATATGATCATACATAAGTTCGTCATGCCATAATAGAAAACAAAATAACGTAACTACAACCTCAACCAGTCAACCCTCAAAGGATCTTCACTTCACGCTTCACCCATTGGCTTACTACAATTTGCTATAGCTCCTTGTCACTAGCCAAATGGCTATGAGATGGCAATGGCTGGATCTTTAGTAGATTCCTAAGATGTCAATTTCATCATTGCTGGACAGAAAAAGTAAGATGAGTTATCCTCCTAATAAATAGGATACCAAGATGAAACTGTCAGTACTCAGTAGATCATCTGCACCTTGATCAGTCCAGTTTGGTTGTGAAGTAAATGCTTTACTCTCATCTCTATTTCGACAAAAATGCAATTTTGTAACATGAATGGCTTTATGCATAAGGATACAATGTATTTAGTATACCGAATATGCCCTGAGAATTTCATACTGCTTAATGACATGATGTTATGTAGTTTGGCTTGCACAAACAAGCATCAATACAAAGACTCATAATTGTCTTGCAGGCATATTATGTGCACAATTTAGATACATGTCAACCCTCTCAGAAATATTCAGAACCAACTAATGTTAGAAGAGAAAGTATGCAATGGCATCCCACCCCAAGCATATTCAAACACGGAATCATTGATGTGGACAAAAGGAACCATATGTTTCCATCATTTCAAATGTCTTTATATTGTTGAATAGCTTAAGAATATGAAATAGGAAAGCAAAATATATTGAAAAATGAACATATGAAATAAATCTAGTCAAACATATATATCCTTCTTTAGCAATATTTCTATGCTCCTTCCTAGCAACAAAAAGAATCTAGAGATAAATAGATGTTACAGGTCTAGAAGTTTTATAAGTCTAGAATGCACACATACAGACTAAACTACTACTCGCCTCACACACACACACACAAAGATTACTACTGCTAGTTCCGTTTCTTTTTATGGTCTAACAGAGCACAAATCAAATATATGCTCACGTAGGATATCAGCATAGTAGCTAACTTCCCTAATTTGACAAATTCTTCACTAGATTTCTCTTAATCAATTCATCAAACTGTTGGCATGCATAAACAATAGTTGGGTGTGGATCCAATTTTTGTTGAGCAATTCATCAAACATCTTCCATGCACACAATGAGACTAGCTTCATGTGCAAAAAAACAGAGGGGTTTTATTAACATTAAGCAGAGGTGGAGAGGGGGGCTCTGATGAGCTGCACACCAAAGCTAGGCTGATGTCTCCCGGTAGTGGTGGTCGGAGGCGGCGACTCTCGGCGGTGTAGGCAAATGATCCAGGCGGTGGGGAGGGTGGCGGTTCCTGGTGGTAGGCGGAGGATCCTGGCAGCGGGGCTCGGAGGAAGCAGTTCCCGGCAGTGGGGCTAAAGGTGGCAGTGGGGGCCACTCCCGGTGGCAGGGGCAGTGGAATCCAGTCCAGGATTGAGGAACCACTTCAAAGAGCATAAACTGCATAAACTTCTGACTTATAGTTTTGGCTGAAATTATACTGTAGTGTCAGTTAACTTTTACTTAAATTACACTGTAGCAACTGTTAGTTTTTAAGTCATTCAATTAAAAAAAATTAAAAAAATAAGAAAATAAAATAAAAAATTATTATATTATCATAGACAATGCAAAGTAATAAGACAAAAAGAAAAGAAAAAAACAAAATTAGAAGTCAACTCGTTTCAAGTGGCTTTTAGCTTAAATAAGCCGAAAGCCAAAACAAATCTAGAAGCTAAAACTGTTTGGAGTGGGGACCTGATCTTGTGTGTGTATGTTCGTGGAGGAGGTGGTGAATTGGTGGGTCTGTGGGTGTCCGAGAGGTGTTAATGGGCTAGGCACCTAGGCCGTCCACTAGGCAGGTTTACCGGATATCTAGTCGGATATTATCTGTATTATCGTTTACCAATCCTATTCGGTCGGATAAAAGCACTCTCGATTTTGCTACCGAATCCAATGCTAACTATCCGGTACTAATTTGGTACTGGGTCAATCATGAATTATCCGACCCGTTTGCACCCCTAGATACATAGGATTGAGCTAAGTGCTGAGGGTACGAAATGACCAATGGAATCCTGAGAGTAAATTATGGAAAACAATCTATGTTCACACTGAAGCCTTCTTCTCGTACATGTTTTTCTTCAACATTATCATTCCAAAACATTCGCATGTCTTGTGGGATTCTAGCCTCCATCACCTCGCCGGCTCCCTTATCCGTCTTACTACCTCTCGCTTATAATCTTTCCACCGAAGCATCTAAAGGGCGCTCGTTTTAACGATGGCTTCTGGCTTTTGGCTGAAATTTCACTGTAGCTGGCTTTTTTTACTGTAGCTGATTTGGCTTTTGGGGCATAATTAATTTAAAAAAAATGTAAAAATAGAAAAAAAATGTTAACCCATTAGAGACAATACAAAGGAACACGGAAAAAAAGAAAATATAAAAGCCTAAAATATCTTTAAAAATTCAGAAAAAGACGAAATACTGAATAGTGAAAAAAAAAAACAAAAAAAAAACCGAAACGAGCGGAGCGTCGTAGATGCCCTTCTCCTCCTCCCCTCCACTGGGCAAGCATGGAATGGGGATCTATTAGGACTTGGATTGTTGGTGATGAAACTCTAACCTGCTTGCATTATTGTTCATTTTGTTCTAGGTTTTTTTCTCACATTTGATATGGGTTCGATTATTTACCATTATATACATTATAATAGCTCTGAAGCTATAAAGTTGGTGGCCAATTGATTATTTACCATTTTAGCCCTTTAAATGAATTCATAATTCATTTTCTCCTTAACCCCCACCTGAAATGACCCAAATGCCCCCGGTCGATTGGCTATGTGAGTATGTGGCTCGGTCGGGACAGCTGCCGCCCCTGTTCAGAATTCGAGTCCGGCTTCTGCTTTCTTGCCTCCCCTCTGCTGCTCTCTTCTCTCCGCTCCCCTCTTCTTTCTTCTCCAAATCCGGCCGGCCGGCTCGCCGTCGCTCCACCACCGCTCCGCCGCCCACCATCACCTCTCAACCGCACTGACCTCACCAGATCTGCTCCACCCGCCACTCCACCTCAGCCGTGGCCGCCCCCGACGACAACTCTGGTGACGGTGCGCTCCCGTTGAGCTCCCCTCCGGTTGAACCGCCGCCTCGTGAGGCGGCATCGAAGACGGCGCGGTAACCCCTCTCCTTTCCCTACTCTTCGACTACAGCGGCGTCCTCGGCCTCTTCTTCCTCTACTGTGAGCTCTCTCCCACCGGCATCTACTCCACCGCCGGCGACCTCTGCATCCTCTACGCTGGCGCTGCTTCATACACCTCACCGACGACGCCTTCTTCCCCAACCCTCTGCTTCTCCTGCTACTGCTCCATTCTTCGGTTCAAGGTGCTTGCTTATTGTTCTGACTTCCGAATAAGGTCTTCGTGGAATGCATCTCCTGGAATGTGCTACCCTGGTTAGGATTCTATGGTTCGAATTGTAGTTGTGCTGACTAGTGCTGAAAATTGTTGTGATTTAGTGCGTTATGCAAGTTCAAAGCATCTCGCAATTTGATGTAAGCCCATTATTACAAGCAATGGATTAGTGCTGTGTATTTTCATAGCTAGCGTGCCGCTAAGTTCAGTAAATAGATGTATATGGCATGAACAACTGTGTTTAGATGGTAAGACTAAGAAATGAGTATGCTGGATGGATCAGGATAACATTGTGAGAAGTACAAATATCTGTTTTATTTTTAACATGCTATAGCCATTGCCTTTTCTTCTTGTTACTACTAAATATGCTGTATAATTTCCTAATGTACTCATCATGATGTCCATTACTCCATTCAGGTTTCCATCTAACATATGCTTTATGGTAATAGGTCTCGATCAGATGTATTAATCTCCAGCACTAAAAATGCATACTTCAGAAAAGAAATCACTATGCTCCGCCTCTAGAAGATCATCACAATGGAGGAAAGGGTCCTCTTCTGAGTTGATGTCTGTATCAAAAAGACCAAGTCGCTGTGATACTTCCAGCAAGTATAAGCCAGATTCTTCTCCCAAGAGAACAGCAAGAACAGTTCGGAATACTAATCTGGTGAAATGTATAAAGAAAAAATATCATCATAGTCCTCTGAAACGGCTGCAGGGTTCAAATGCTGTTACTGTAAAAACTGCTACCGGACCAATTAGGAGGAAGCTGAAACGGAAAAGGCAAAACACTGATTGTGATGAGGCAACTCGCTTGGAAAGAAGAGCAAGATATTTACTGATCAAGATAAAATTGGAGCAGAATTTACTAGATGCATACTCTGGAGATGGCTGGAATGGGCACAGGTCTGCACTGCACTCTCTCACTTTTGTCAACTACTGGTAAAAGAAAAGTTTCGAATCCAACTAATGTTACATGCCAAAAACAAATAACCTGAAATTATCTTATTGAGTCCAGCATGAATGTTGTTTTGGGAGGAAAAACTCAAATAAAAGTAAAGTAGGTTAGACTTGCCTTGTTGGGAACAAGACTGCAATTTGTTTAGAACAGTTATGTGCAGGAATTTATATATGAGGTCTGTAACTTCCATAAAAAAACATTTTTTTTTTGCTTTTAAACCATATGACAGGTCATGTAGTTTTAACCACTTACAACTTCTTAATCATAGTAGGATGAGGATCACAATACGTCCCATGTTCATCAATTGCGACCATTTGTAACTGACCAACATAACTTCTCATAAGTTAGAAATAATATTGGTATGTTTATTTGTGGGACGTACCCATTTGGCTTGTACTTAAAGTCCATTGCATGAGATAAAAGCGTAGTGCAGTACATTTTGTTGACACTGAGTAGTGTAAGACAACTCTGATTTGCCTTTCAGTCGTTATGATAGAATCATGCTAACAGGTCATATTATTGTTCTTTAATAAGTTTGAATATCTGTTGTATACAATGTCCTTGTTTGGCTCTCTTGCTTTTTCTACAATAAAATAAGGGTATGCGAGTAATACTAATTAACTAAAGGTGTACCTTTCCAAACAGTCGAGAGAAATTAAAGCCAGAGAAGGAGCTACAGCGTGCTAAGAAACAGATCATTAAATGCAAATTTGCTATCCGTGATGTTATTCATCAACTTGATTTGTATAGTTCTTGTGGGAGCATGGATGACTCTGTGACGTCTCCAACAACTCCAGATGACTGTGTCAATCCTGAACATGTATGTATATCATCAAGTGAATGTCAAACTCCCTACTTCCACAGTATTATGCAACTGATAGATTATCAATATCTGCTTTGCTAGGCCATATGTTCAAGATGCAAGTCTCATGAATCATTTCCCGACAATAAAATTATCTTCTGTGGGGCTTGCAAAATGGCATATCACCAGAAATGTTCGGAACCTCCTTTAGACAAAAGTGGGTAATTATTTATCTGTTTTGCTTTCAAACTATGAGGTTCCACATTTTTTTGTAGCTTGCACGCAAGCACCCTTGTTTGTTGTAAAGCTTAACAATTTCATCTTGATCACCTGAAAAGCACTTCTTCTGTTCCAGGTTACGTTTTTGTGTTTTTTGTGCAGAAGGGAGTAGCAAGTAAAAAAAATCAAAACATCTCTAAGCATTATATGTTAAAAAACATCGATGTGTTGATATCTCTATTTTGTATATTGACCGATACAAATTATGAAACTAAACTTCCAAATTAACAGTAACTGAGCTTAACCAGACAATGGGTATCTTACTCAACATATCTATGCAAGATTTGTCCTTTATAAATAAGTTGGCAGCCTGAGTTCAGGTTGATTTTGAAAATATTAAGGTTTGTTTTTGTTCTATTCCTTGTTACCACCAGAGTGTTATTCGTGAATTGTCTCGTTGTTCCTTACTCCCTAACATATGTTAGAGCTCAGTTCATTACTCCCTAACTTGTTAATTTTGTTTATTTATTCACCTAACCTGTCATTTTTTGTTGATTTTCGTCCTTATATTACATTTTGTATCAGAATATCATGTATGACAAGTTGAGACTATCGAGCCGTACGACCAACTACTTGGGCTTTTATATGGCCTGACACATAATTGATTAGGATTGAAGACCAAAAATTGCAGTCTGGATGCATTTGTTATCATGAGTTCACGACTACCATATTTGTAATACAAACACTAATTGGCAATGAGCACATACCCCAAATATTTGTTCCACAGCCCACTGGTCAACTTGTGGTGCACAAGATTCTATCAGAGAACTTAACATAGAGATGACCATAATCAGTTATGTTGTAGATTTAAGGAACTACAATCAGCAAAGTTGGGGATTCCTGGGACCAAAATCAACAAAAGTAGAGTTTATGGACCACATTTGCCATTTTGATACAGTTTAGAGGCTAATCTATTATCTATAAGTCCGTACTAACTCAAAATCATATAATGATTTGTAAATTTGTGTTATATTTGCTTCCTCTATATGTAATAAATTTCTTGTTATGTTGGTGTTCAGTATTCTATCCAGGTATTGCTTCCCTTTGGTTCTGCATCCATTGGACATTTGAACTGCAGCAATTGTTAAGTAACATCAAAGAATATTGGGAGGGAAACAGAACTAGTGTATTCATGATGTAGTAACTGCTGCTTATTTTAACCCTGTAAAAAACAAAACAAAACAAAACAATTGCTTTTTTAGTGGCATTGTTTCTTTGCATTGTCAACTAGCCTTCCTTGCAATAGAGCTATGTGAACACTAAGCGCAAACACTTCAAAACAAACGGAACATCTCTAGAATCTCGACTCTGTTGTCATGCCATGCACAAGAAATGTTCTACTTTTTAGCATGTGATACTTGTTTGAGAATGAGTAGATATATACTTCAATGTTGTTCACCTTTTAATGGAATCAAAGAAAGACCCTAGTTAATTATTGCCAGGATAATCTAGCTTGCAACAACGAATGGTATACATTCTATTCTGATGATTATATATCCATTTCTGTTTCCTGCTGCGTTTTTTGCTTGACATTTGAAACACACTTACACATTTGTTAATTTTGTTTACTAGATGTTGCAATACCAATTGATTTATAGTTTGTAATGTATCTATCTTTGTCCTGTGCCATCTCAGTTCTTCCTACTAGTGATGATGGATGGCTTTGCAAATTCTGTTTGTGCAAGATGACAATTTTAGAAGCTATTAATGCACATTTGGGAACGAGCTTCACGGTGAAGTGTCCCACCAAAGTAAGTCTTTTCATTTCTTACATTCATGTTTTGATTGTTTTACTTTAAGTAATTGCATTCTATTCACTCAATCTTGACATTACTTGCTTTCTATAGGATATTTTCAAGGAAGCAACTGAACACATAGACTGTGAGGATGGACCAGGTGAAGACTGGCTATCTGAGTATTCAGGTGATGATGACTATGATCCTGAAGAACATGAGGTCAGCAGCAGCAGCCTAGACAGTGGTGAAGAAAGTACATCTGATGATTCCAATTGTTTGGGAAGTCCACTTTATTCTCCAAATGATGATATTCCAGACTTTATATCAGTGGATTTTACTAATGCCGAAGGATTCTGCCATGCCAATGTAGATTTAGGCATTGATTCTGGTGAAGATGATTTTGCTGACATTCTTACCTACCAAAGGCCAAGAAGAGATGTTGATTATAGAAGACTTAACGAGGTGTGTTTCACCAAATTGAACTTCTATTCTATCAGTACTGCAATTCAAAGAATTGTATTTGTAATTAGATATGTATTATGTATTAGTTACACCTTTAGTAAGAAAGTTATTTTTCAGCACTAAGTTAGATCAACTGGTTGTAACTTTGACTGCTTTTCACCCTTCACAGGAAATGTTTGGAAAGCTGATTGAGAATGAAGAGCAGAGTGAAGATGAAGACTGGGGTCTTAACAGGAGAAAGAAAAGAAGAACAGATTCAACTGGTGTTGGGGCTAACTCTGTTACGGGTTTCCCTGATGTCATATCGGATGAGAAAGTCCAACTGCAGAGGAGGAAACTTTTCAGGATTCCTCCTGCTGCAGTCCAGGTAATTGGTAATTACCTAAAAAAATTTATAATCAGCATTACATCTTCATCTCATGATACACATGTATTTGCTGTAATACAAGGCCAACTGATGGCTAAAATTGGATATCACATTGGGCTTATTGTGCTTGTAACTCATCTGTGTTGTTTTCATCAGGCTCACCCTTGCTTACTGCATTTTAATATCCTTTGATATTCACGTTGCTAACTTAGGTGCTTCGCAAAGCTTTTTCTGAAAACGAGCTTCCAGCCCGGACTGTCAAAGAAAACCTTGCAACAGAATTGGGTATTTCTTTTGAAAAGGTTTGTAGTGTTGGGTTGAATAAATTTTGGCAGCTTTGTATTACTGATTACTTGCATATATTTATTCACCTGTGAATTTCATTCTGCTAGTCAATCACCCTTTGGCACTGACCATACACTGCACTTCTATCTTTCAAAAATATTATAAAATGCTATTCATAACATTAAGGTCAGGTTCATATTATAGTTGATCACTCTTTCGTTCTAATGAAATATCATGGGCAGAGCATCTTTGAAGTGTAGAAGGATCACTGACCTTTTTTTTAATCTATAAAGCCATTAACCAATGTCTGAACCATTTACAGATTGACAAGTGGTTCAAAAATACAAGGTGTGCTGCTCTCAGAGATCGGAAGGCATGTGTTTCTATCTCATGATTATTCTTACTATCTGGGCGTTTTCATTGAGTCATTAGTATTTGCTTGCATTCTCACTTGGTCTCAAGTGTTCCCTTCAATTCTGGATATTTCTCTTTAAATTCTATTTGCTCTGTGCAAGCATTTGCAGCTGCCGCCTAAGTGCAAAGTCCTAAAAAAGAAAGATAGTGAGTGCATTCATTCCATACTTGGTGAAGCTGTGTTTCTACAAGTGCACAAATCATCTTTGCGGATCCGTCATTTTAGTACAGAATTACATATGGTCATGAGATGCATAAATTGAACTGTCTTTCAAGCATCGCATTCCTTCATTATGACATATGTTTCAGTTCCATGTGTAAGCCAGTTTCAAGTTTGTCTTCAAATATATCTTGTGGTCGTATATTCAACAAACAGTTTTCTTGACACTAGTGTTGTTTTGCAGGCTGAAGGAAACAATCATATTACTGGTCCCAGCAAAAGCTCAAGAACGAGTGTAGGAAAAGCTGGAAGCTCAGGCAAGATTGATTCAGTGGACTATTTGTGCTTTCTTCCCTTGTCTGAAATCATCAACGTGCCTACACGTTTGCAGAGAATTCTTGAGAGGAAACCAAACTCATCTTACAGCCCTCCGGCTGACAAAGTCAAGGTAGAAACAACAAAAGGCTAATTGTGCGTATCTTGGCTAATTTGCAGATCTAATGTAAATTAACAAGGGTCTCCACCTGAGATAATCTACTACTTCTATTAGATTCATTCAGTTGATCCTGTAGTATTAACATGCTTGCAGGGGAGTACATCACCTACAATCAAGCCTTGTTTGAAGACGGATGCTGGTCATCTAGCAAATCACAACATCAACACCGAGGAGAGAGCTGTTTCTCGGGAGGACACTGGAGCCTCTGATGATCAGCCTTTCTTGGATGTGATCGAGAAGGTGTGCGGACTCGAGCATAGGCTGCAGAGGTTGAAGGAGAACATGCTATCATCAGCAGCAGGCGACAATGGAACTGCTGAGAGTGACTTGCAAAACCAAGTTGTGGTGCTTGTACCATCTGCTGAGCTCAAGGACAAAGCATAGTCTGGCCTCTGAATGCAAACGCATACTTCAGTTGCGCATTGTCTATAGGAGTTTATGTTGAGTTCGGTGACTCCTCTTTTATGAGTTGGTTAGGTGTGTTATAAGCAGTCTAGATGAATTCAAATAGAATTATGATTTCTATTTTTTTAGTTTGATTTTTATTTCATTTTAGAGAAGGGTTAGAGAGACTATATAAGAGGTGGTCATAGAGAATCCAAGTAACAAAGCAAAGAAGTTTATCATTTAAATGTAGAGGTGTATGAGAGTATTAGAGGTTAGGTTATTTTTAGTACTAGATTCTTATATGTGGCAAGGATAAGAGGGTTGTAAGAGAGATATAATATCTTGTACTCTTTTAAGGTTATGTTTAAAAAATTTGCGATTGATTTCGTAAATCTTTTTTCTCTTGTTATATTTGCTTCAACATTGTTATTTTTATTCTCTATGATATCCATCTTCGTTGGGAGTTTTTTGGCTGTGGCTTATAGCTTTTGATTTAAAATTTTGAATTCTGACTGTTCGTGAGAGATTGTATAGAGAAATAGATACTCACATATGATTTTAGCCGATATAGTATGTAGGAATAATGTCTACTACAGTCGATTTGTAGACCGTACCATAGAAAGACACTCAGTTTGAAAACTAAATAGTGTAGAAAGTCAAGTCATAAGTCTAAAAAAATCCATCCAATATCATGCACACTCATACTGTATCTCACAAATTCTGATTTGATCCGAAAGTTGTTATACATAAGAAGGGATATCAGAGTGTAACATGGGATATTAGAGATAATACTAGATTAATCTAATTTGGGAGATGTTAGGTGGTATAAAATCAAGATTGATGTTGATGATATAGAATCAAGTAGAGAAATTTGTCGAATGAGAAAATGTCAGTGTATAGCAATACACAGTGAAAGATGTCCTTGTACATCAGGAGCTAATCAATACTCTTAAAGGGGACAAATTGAAAAAGATACCCGATGAAGACTGAAAGGTGATGAGCGGAAGATTGTTAGTATAATTCATCATATCTCTATAATTATGTAAAGTACTCGGTGATTAAGGAAAATTCACTAAATAAATTATGGAAAGACTTAGAAAAATTATATATGATAAAATAGTTGACAAACCAATGGATGCTAAAGTGACAACTATAAACGCATGGAGGAAGGTACATAGTTCGTTGGCCATCTTAATGTTTTCAATAAACTTATCACTCTGATAACTAGTGTGGATAAGAAAATTGAAGAGACCGACAAGATCATCATATTGGCATTATCTCTACCACCATCAGGGGAGCAATTGGTGATGAATATTCTCGTTGGGAAAACTACTTTCAACTTCAATAAGGTAGTTACATATCTATTGGAAACGGAGTCCTTGTAAAAGCCATCAGAATCTCTATTATCAGCTAATCAAGCATTGGTTGCAGTATGTATTATAGATAGAAGCAAAAATCACATGAAGAAGGGCAAGAGTAAAAGCACACATGTGTGCTATCTATGTAACAAAGAAGGTCATATGATAAAATATTATCTGAGTTTGAACCAAATGAAGGGTGTATGCTCAATAGTGGTAGCAAATGATGATTTGAGCATACTAATCATTAGTTAGTCAGGTACTTCTCATGGATAGATTAAATTTAGGTTATTGCTTTCACATATATCCGGCGAGGGAGATGTTTGACAAAGAATATCTACGCCTAGTATATGGAACTGTTCACTTAGCGAATTGTAAGGAGTATGCAATTATTGAGGTAGGAACAATTATATTGGAGATGTATAATGGAACACATCGCACATTGATAGGAATTCAGTGTGTTCTCGGCTTAAAGAAGAATCTAATATATGTGAGGTCAATTGAACTCGAAAGTTGTGAGGTATCACTTCGAGGTGGAGTTATGTAAGTTTTGCAAAAGGCAAGTAATCATGAAAAGTATCTAAAACAATAGAGGATACTGATTGATAGGTACACCTAAAGAAAAGGCAACAAATAGAAGGTCTGATAAAAATCCTGGTCAGGAGAAAAGAACCATGTGTAGGTACTCAGATCTCATCTGCAGTTATGTGTAAAATTATAAAGACGATTACAAAATCTACTAGATGCAAAGACAAATGTGCGAGTTGTTGAAAGAAGAAAGACGTGGTACTGGCGAGCAAGTGAAACTTGGAGGTGGTAAAAAACTATTGCTTAGAAGGTTGTAAGAATAGGAAGTGTGATTAATCAAACTACACAATAAAAGAATTTTTAAGTGAAGGGTTTGGGCAGGCTAGCCCGAACACTAACACACATATTACAGTGATGTGCATCAGTCCTTGTGATGGGTAGGGGCGAAACTAAAATAAAAGTGACCGGAGTTCACTATTTCACCATACATATAACACCATATATAATTTCCAACCAATGTTGTACCAAATAATTATGTGTCAGATAATTTTTATCATCAATAAGTCAATATAACCGATGACAATGCACAATAATAAAGAAATAGCGGTCAGAATGCTTATCAAAATAAACAAATCCACTAATATTATTGGTTAATTGCAACAAAGTGAAGGAACTAAGTGTGAAATCATAGACAAAAGATGATCGACATTGGCAAAATACGTCATCTGACCTCAATGGCATATAAAAAGAATAAATTAAATTAAAATTAAAATTTCAAGAAAAACGTAGCAGAATGATCAAATGAAAGAATAAAGTAAAGCGGTGAACCACAACATCATTTATAATTTTCTTCATTTCTTCTTTCTCCACATAGCAAATTAAGCTATCGCTCATGAAATCATCACCGATGCGATTACGTAAATAAGTTTTTCATAATTTCCAAGGCTGAAAAGCACATGTCAATTGTAGCAGAGCAACAGGCAATACTAGTACTAACTTTAAAAGTCTATCTCTATTTTTTGAGAAAGCTGACCAATAGTCTGTATGTTGAAAAATCTATCATTTGCTCATACATCGGCAATGTAGTGACCAAGATGATAGTTAAGATCCCTCAATTCCCTACAATCAAAATCATTAGGATAAAGTTTAGCTAGATTCATCAAATTCTTCAAATCGAACACTTTGATTTCTAAAAGCCGCTTTTCTACAGTATCTAGCTTTCAAACGGAGTTTCTTTTCAAGACATGATCTATTAGTCAATTGTAGTACACATTGTAATAACTTCACTTATTATAAGTTCAAGCTACATTAAGTTGGTTTTATTGATAATGAAATTCAATTGTGAGACTAACTTGTTTATTAACTATGATATTACCTAGTCTCATTTAGATGTAATTAATAACAAATGCAAATATGAGACTAACTCGTTTGTTAAATATGATATTATTTACTCTCATTTGGATAAAAAGGTAAAAATCATGGAGGTATACATTCTACATCATATTCTTATATCTTATTGCATTCCTCGGATCTAAAACATATATTGAACTCCACCAAAAGTTTAAATTGAATATTTACATATGTTTTTATTATAAACTCTTGTATGCATATATTTAGGGGGAGTTCACTCTATGTTTTTATGGTTTTATTAGTATTGATATATGTTTCATTTCCAACACATATTAGAATCTTTACTTTAAAATATATCCCTTGAGTATATATAGCATGTGTAGTTCGTAGATACTCATGATTGATTTAAATTCAATCACTTTCAATCAGATTGTCACAATATAATTGTTAAAGATTAGATGATAAATGACAATCAAATATATAGCTTTACTAGCAATTACCTCAAAAATAAACACTTCCATTCAAATGAGTTAATTAATTTGAAAACATATCATAGAGTGTACAATTGTTGTGTACATGTTGTATACTCATAAATCATTTTCTATCTTATGATTTGTTGAGATTGTTATGAATTATCAAAAGGGAAGATTGTAGAATCTAATCTCTCTATTATGAATTAATGGTGAGGTTTTGGTAATTAAAGGCAATTGATTTATGGATTAACATTTTTTATAAGTTGGATGAATAAGTTAGGTCTCATGATGAGAATGACTTTGGATGATTTCATTTGTTGGAGATCGTCAAGTCAAGTTTGGGATGAAAGACGGTTTCTTGAGTTGAAGGCTATTAAAAAGATAAGATGATCATGAGTTGATCAAAATCCCGAAGAGAAGTTGATCAAGATTTCTAAAAGGTGATGATCATGAGTTGATCATTAAATCAAGTAAAGACACATGATGTGTTGATAGAGTTCAAGTGAAGGTTGCATTATAGGTTGATGCATATCAAGACAATGACCCGAACTTCAAGTGAAGATGTGTGTTATCAAGGTTCAAAAGAATGCTCAAGACAAAGATATAACTAGCTAAGTCTAAAGATATGTTTCTAATCTTTTACTAGTCTTAGTGTATAGTTGGAAGACCGAATTATTAGTATAAGATTGCTATATTATTAAGAGGAGCTTTATCTAGTATCTTGAGTCTCATCATATTTTGATAACTCAATATCACTTGCTCTAACTCTCTATGACATGATGCTATTATTTGCGAATGTATTTTGCAAATAGTTGAGATTCATATGCATAATCTTTGTAGCATGTGGCTATACATTGCAAATGTATTTTGCAAGTGTTTGAAATCCATGTTTCCTACTCCTTGTGATATGAGACTTATATTTGTAAATGTGTTTTGCAAATGGTTGAAACTCATATATAATTCTTGTAGCATGTGACTTAGATTTATAAATGTGTTTTGCAAACGTATTGAGTCCATTTACCTATTCCTTGTGTCATGATTCTGAAATTGTGCAAATGTGTTTTTGCAACTTATTGGGAATCATTGTTTGATCCTTATGTGCATAATACTATAATTTGCAAATGTGTTTTGCAAAATTTGTCAAAGTATATGCACTTTTTAGCAAAATCAAAACTACCGCTGTGTGTCTCACGGTACTATTGCTGGGCGGTACTACCGGTGTTGAGTTTATGGTACTACCATGTTCGTTGGTGAAGCAAGACCAGAGTAGTCAAAACCAACATGGTGAAGCAATATCGGTGTGACCATAGCGATAGTACCGGTTTGGTGTGGTGTGGTGCGGTACGATCGAAGTTGCGGTACTCCGGGCATTAGTTGTCGGTATGTTTTTTCTAGAGACATCATTTTGGGAGATTTGTCCTTCCTTGAAAAACGATAGTTCCGCATGTGTGGAGTGGTACTACCGGACCATGGTTGGCGGTACTACCGATTCCAGTCTGTAACAGCTAGTTTTCTGACCATTACGAGGGAAGCGGTAGTACCGACCATATAACAGCAGTACTACCGATTGTCCTAATTTTTGTCCCCAATGGTTAATTTCGTTGTGTGGGGGTATAAATACCCTCTTGTGGGTTGTGGCCGGTTGGAGAGTGTGTGGCTTGACTTCATTTCATTTCTTTGAGTTAGTGTGAGGTTCTCTTCTTAATTGCGCATGTATTGCACCTTATAAAGATGGAGAAAGACTTTAGGTTACATGTATTATATCTAGAGATGGATTTTATATCCGCTTAAGCTTGTGCATTCGTTGCACATGGTGACTATCAAGCAAGGGTTTTGACTTGTTATTTTTGGAGGTTGCACATTTTGACCCACCACCTTGCCTATAGCTAGATTATTCTCTGCATACAACTAATGAATTGCCAAGAAGTTTCCATTGTTATAAAATTCCTTTGGCTCATCATGGTCTCAGAAAGGCAATCACGCTTCAATAACAGTGTAGCAAAATCAATTGAGACCTCTAGTCGAGTAAAATAAGCAATTTTAGCAGCTTTGCTTTATGTATGGATAGCAACATCAATGTGCTATTCTCTTTTTAACAAACCATCATAAATTTTTAGTGCTTGGTTGTGGACACTATTTACTCCACCTATATGTTCTTCTAGTATGACTTTTTTTGTTCCAACTAGACCAACCATTTACAACAAATATATTATACCTAGCTTCCTTCTTATTGCGGCCCCTAAACAAGAAACAACAAAAGCAATTTGCTCTATCTTTGGATTCACTATACTCAAGCCAACTCCCAAGCTCATTAAACCATTTAGAATTAAACCTTCTGTTTTTATCCCTAAACTATGCATGAAAAATCACAAGTGCAAGGTTCAAAAGGCATATAATCCAAGTGCTTTCTTCTTATCACATCTTTTTTTATTATGATGGTAATCATTTATTTCTTTTCTTTTGCCTGAATCAAATTGAATCTCCTCTTCCTAATTGATATCTTCTGGAGGTGAATTTCTGGTATTAGCAGCATTATCTAGCATTTTCTTTTTCATAAACTTGTCCATAAATTTACTACCCATTTGAACGAGACATCTAGTCAAATCTAAAGCTAGAAATTTGAGCACATGAATTTTTCCTCCGATGGATTTACAACTAGGTGTACTCTATTGCAACTTTGCGAGGTTGATGTGATGCGGCGGGAGGGCGCACCGCGCACTGACGCACATAGCACGCTGCTGCATGCCTGGCGATGTGTTCTGCTGGAATATATAATAGTGACTAGCTTTTTGGTCTATGGACAGTGGACTGGATTAGCACCTGCTCCTGAACCGAGTGGGCCATGCGGCGATGCCAACCACCAAGGGAACCTGTGTGCGGCTGCTGTCCTCAGTATGGCCTGCACTTGTGGGCTTCTTTCTTGGTTTATTTGGTGGGCTGGAAGGTGTTGGGTCACGGTTTTTTGGCTAAAGGGTGCAGATATGGTGCATATAGGTTGATTAGTGCTGAAATTGTTTTGGACTTGATGTCCTGTGACACCAGGTGAGTTTATTGAACTCCACCCTGGTGGTGGGGGCACTCCTCAAGGTCAAGATTTGAAAATGTATACTATAAGAAGTCCTAGATTAGCATTGGAATTCCTATTTTCTTTTGGATTGGGATTTCTGCTCCACTTTTGAGAAGGAGTAGGGGAGACTATATAAAGCCATAAGGGGTGATTATGAAGAATTCAAACAACCAAGTAATAAAGCAAATAAGCCACTGATTTAAAAGTAGAGGTGTAGAGAGAATTAGAAGTTAGGTTATTCTTTAGCGCTATATTTTTGTGTAGGGCAATGATCTGAGAGCCCTAAAATATTCAAGAGGGTTGTGAGAGAATTTGCGATCGACTTCGATAAATCTTTTCTCTCTCGTTGTGGTTGCTTCAGCATCGTTATTTTGGTTCTCTTAACGGGATTTATCTTTTTCATTTTTGATACTGTGCATACTCATGTTATATCTCACAAACTTTGGTCCGATCCATTACTGCTACGCATAAAAAGGTATCACTGGGTAACAGTTTATATAGCAGAAAATAGTACAGAGAAGAAAGGAAAAGCGAGTGGTTCTAGGCAGAGTTGACATGATATACTGTATGTCACATGAAAGTGTATCTTTGGAATAGTATACATACTGACCAGTTGTTAGCTGTTACTGGTGTAAATGGGCTGAATTCCTTTGGAGGTTCAGATCATTTGGTTTAGAGTCGTGCTGATCTGCAATCAGTTAGTAACCTTCAACTCTCAATTTGGCCTGCCAGTAAAATCCCATAGGTACGATTCTCAGTCTCAAGACTGAATTGCTCGTCTCAAAAGGCAAAAAAAAAGGGGACTGAATTGTTCATTTGAATCTTTTTTATTGTTTCGTAAGAAATAGTACTATAGTACAGTAGTTTCGATTTTTTACTGTTGTTGATTTTTATCAAAATATACCTACTAAACGCGAATAATACAGTTTTCACCTTCATAATTTTCATACACCTGAAAGACGCAAATTAGCACCAACAGTTCAACACTAGTTCATATTAGGAAAAAGTATAATATAACAGATGTTGCCATTCCAATCACATGAACTCTGGAACGAGACAACACTACAGAACAGATATTTGCACAGTGAAAAAAGATCTTTCAACCTAAAACCCATCCAAAAATCAAATCTTTTCAGCTGACAAATTAGCTAGAGCAGAGAAAGAGAAGTAACTGGATAAGCAAGCCGCTGTGTTGTGATGCGATAAGAGAGATCTGCTGGTTGCACTTGCACGGTTCATTCTCTTGATCCATCCATCCGTGCCCTTCTTGTGCACGTATACTAGCCAGTTACAATGCATGCATTATCCAGAGCAGACGGTGGATGGTCTAGGAGGCCAAGTGTCTGCATTTCTCACCATCCATCGACCCATCTGTTAGAGAGAGTACAAAACTACAAATTAAGTGAGAGAATTGGGAGAGGAGATAAGGGGTGGGTTTTTTTCGACTGCATCTTCTGATTTTTTTGTTCCAGTGTGAGTGCTTATGTGAACGAATCGAATGTCGATAAACCAATAAACCGTTTTAAAAAGATTGTTCCGATAAGTCGCTTCGAAAAGATGATGAAAAAAATCGTTCTGTTTATTTGCTCGAGAGAACTATAAACTATAAGTCATAAGTCAAAAAGAACTCATCTAAGATAGGTAGCTCATGGGTTTTGATGATGCGGACATATATTTGCTTGAACCCTTGTGATGGGGCCTCAATAAAAAACACTTCACACTGCACATTGTCATTGATGTGTGTAATTTGCTAGCTACTACATGTAGTTAATATGTTTGGTGCTTGAGTTTGACAGCGATATTGTGCATTGTGTACAGCTCCATGCACATGAATGTTAAATTTTAGTGTTTACTGTGGTATTTTAACATGAGACAGTGGATTTTGGTGTTTTGTATATAGTGTGCACTGAATATAGCCCACAGATTTGGGTTGCAGCTTGCAGATAAGATTTCATCTGTCTACAGTTGTAGTGTACAGTATGGACTATGAACAAGAGCAGCAGTAACAATTTCAAATTCTCATTGGATGTGTACAGTATGATCTCTCTCACTACACATACGCAACTAGACTAGAGAGATGAACTGCAGAGTACGACTCCACTATCTGTCTAATTCCTAATATGTACTAAGAACTTTGAGCCTATTCTTTTGAACTACGATTTATGGTTACGATTTATGATTTTTAGTTATTCATGAGATAGAGTACAGAGTAAAAGAAACTTGTGTACTATTTTGGTAATATAAATAAAGTCGTTACAGTGTGTACTACAATTAACTTATAGACGTCACATTGAAAAGGTACTCCGTTTAAAGCTAGTTACTGTAAAGAAAAAGCCAAAAATCAACTTTTAGAAGTCAAAAAGAAGAGGCCCTTTAAAGATTGTAGGTATCCAAACGTTTGAATAGGAGTTTTTGTTAGAAATGGATATACGGGTCATTTGTATTGGCTGCGGCTGATGGCTTCAGGCTGTAACTGATAGCTTTCAGCTAAAAATAAATAGTAGTGGCTAAAAAATGATTTTTAGAATGAGAGCGCAAGCAATGAGAAAAGTAAGAGAGATATACGTACGCGAAACAAAAGCGAGAGGAGTGGGTGTGTGATGTGTCCGTAACCCTCTACCTCATTTCCGAGCGAGATAGGTGTGAAAGGAGTAGGGAATCCACTTTGAAAAACCAAATATTTATATTAATTTCTTATTTCTCCAAGCAGAAGCTAATTCGAATGCCCAACCACACTTTGCCTGAATTCAACCTACCAAAAGCATGCTCATCAATCACATCATAGAACCCAATGGCGGATCTAGGATTTGGCTACACCCCGGGCTAAATTCTAAGAATATAGAATTGACATTAATTTGTACCCATACCACGACATAACAAAAGTAGGCTCCAAATAGTTGGGTTTAAACCAAAAACTTATATTTTTGTTGTTTGTAATCTAATATAATAAGTATAACAAAGCTAAGCTTTAAAAGGCCTCATATAAGCCATCTGAGATGAAAAATATGGAAGATCAAACAAAATAAATAAATGATATAGGGAATAAATTGACAAAGATAGTAAAGTTTATGCATGAAATAATTTTGAGATTCTTATAAAAAAAGGAACCTACAATTATTGATGTTATAAAAGCATGTTTATCACTCTAGGCTCTAAATCATCCTATCAAAATGATATGTACCAAATTATAGGCTAAATTTCTAGTAAAGTTTTAGCAAACTGAAACAACATCATATTGATATATAAGTAAAGATATGAAAAAGTCTGACAATAACAAAAGACAAAAGCAATTACCTTGCTCCTTTTTTCTGTATTTCCATTATCTCTACCTACACGATGAAGATGATGAAAAAAGATCAAGACTCTGAATAGAATAGCTCAATAGTTGAATGGAAACAGAAATTATACTTAGAGCAAGTCAAAGTGAATGCTTAAGTTCTCTAATGCTATTAGATCTTCATAACTCCAGTGCTGGTCTGATCAGACTGAGCGAAAGGGTATCAGAGAATCTCCACCGTTCGATAAGCATCGTCCAATAGCAGAGAGGACTCTTCAGATTGTCCAAACATCGCCACCCCTTTCGACCATTAGATCTGGATCGGACCATCCGTAAAGAATATCTCTTCAGACGGTCCGAACATTACCAATAACCTTTCGACTGTTGGATGTACATTGGACAATCAATAGAGCGTGACTCTTCGGACTGATCAATCAACTGAGTAACCCTTGGCCATTGGATCTGAATCGAATGACTGCCAGTCTATATCCCTTCATTAATTGAAGTCGGCAATGACTTTCATAATTCATACCATCGTCCGATCAACATCGTGTGAACCGTTTTAGCCCAGACGTTCGGACCATCCGAAATCAAATTGCTCTCGACTGCTGCATCAACATCGGACGCACAACAAATGATAACTGTTCGGATGGTCCAAACATCACCATCGCTATTAGCTGCTGGATCTACATCGGACGCATGATAGATGATAACCCTTTGGTCAATCCGAACATTCTCTGAACGCTGAGCCGCTCGATTCCACTTACCACTTCAACTTCGCATCTCACCGTCCAGACTCCAGAGCATACCGCTACCTGAGCTGAACCTTGGCAAGACTATCGGACTGGACTAAATGCACCTGGGCTATACACTACTAATATTTTCATATCTCGATTGAAATCCACCATGTCATAAACCTAAATCCGCCCTGATAGAACCAGCAGCAATTCAGAATTCAGACTTCAAGCTCTGAGCCTACTAGTTCAGTACTTGCAAGACTATTTCTGCAGAAATGCGTTCAAGCCCTTACTTTGCTAGGTTTGCATAATGATTAAGGGATTATTAAATAGAACTTAATGAAATTGTTCGTTTCTGCGGGACCGCGCGCTGCTACTAGTTTTGTTTTGCTCTCTCAACTCTTTTTTTCGCGTGGTCATGCATTCATGCTTTCATATGCATGCACTATTGCACTGACTCGCACAGTGTCACATGCATCTATGGCAGCGAGAGTTTGGTAGCATTAGGGCTGTACACACGTCCTTGGATGTACATGTACTCCATCCAAAGATCGATCAAGAGGTCATGCTCATGCATGCATGAATAGTCCACATGAACATGTGCGAGAGAATGCCGTATCTCTTAGAATAGAATAGTGAGCATGAGTATACAAAACTAAAGGTTTTAGATATTATTCGGCTAATTTCTTTAAAAATTTAGAACGTACAATACAAATCCAACAGTCTAGATTAACACCTACCTTCCTCTCATTTCTAACCCTATCATCTCTCTTCTCATGCTGATCCATCCATCCATGGCCGCCGCCATTAGGCCCACATGGTGCCTCACCAACACTAGCGAGGCCCACCGGAGCAACGTCATTGCTGCCTCCTCCTCCTCCTCTGCTCAAGCCTCCCTCATGCTCGTCACCACCGCCCCCTTCGATGCCTTCTCAAAGCCTCGATTTTCTCCTCTTCGTCTTAGGTGTTCTTTTCCATACCACAGCCGTCAAAAACTAATTTAGAAGACATGATCAAAGGCGCGACTTGCTTGAGTATGCTTCTACTCCCACCAATTCGTTAAAATTAGAAATGAGTCCTATGTGTTCTAATCCACCGTCGTAATGATAATTTCTGAATTTTAAGAATAAATCATTTTCTAAGTATGATGACATTGTGGGTAATTATTTCTAACTTTAAAGAGTATTTTTCTGTGGAGAGAACGGACAACGACTACCGATTCCTATTTTTATAATAGCATATATATATATATATATATATATATATATATATATATATATATATATATATATATATATATAGGAAAAATGCATTCTACTCTCGGATATAGTTACTCTTACCCATGATCCACCTAAACGAACTTAACATACTCATTTATCACCTTAGGTATACTCATATATTAAGGCCCCGATCAAAATAGAGACTAAAACACTGTTTAGCGATTAAAACACTGTAGCAGCGTTTAAAATACTGTAGCACTTTTGTCACGTAGTGAATTTTTTTTGTTTTTTGGTTTTTTTGCATTCCGTTTTTTTCTCATATTCCTTTGCATTGTCTGCACTAGACTAGCGAGCTGTTTTTATTTTTACATTTTTTTCAAATTTAATTATGCCTAACATGCCACTCAGCTACAATAAAAAATCAGCCAGCTACAGTGTTTTTTCAGCAAAAGCCAAAAGCCATCGCTATTCCGATCACCCCCTAATTCTAAGATACTCTAATGCCAACCACATGAAAATATTGCAGGAGCGTATAGTTTTTAGCATATTTTGCTAATACCTTCATATACGTACATAAAAGAAGTATATTTAAAAAACTATGGATATCATCTTTAAAAATATACGTACATCTAAATAGTCTTATATATTTATATAATACATTTACAAAACCTCTGTTGTATGAGATACTTCTTACTTTATAAAATATGATATAGGGATTAACTCCTCTCAGGAGTGAAAAAAAAGGCTGGTACTCATGTGAGTAGAAAAAGAGTTTCCTATCAGCAGCATACACGTATGGATGGATGTGATGCCTCCAAATCCAAGTGCCCAAAAAAAAGAATAAAGGTCTTATTTTTTATTTTTAGGGACTTTTAATTTTTAATTTTTTAAATAATTATTATTTATTAAGCTAATAAGTTGTAGACTAATAAACCGTTGAGCAAAACGGACATATGCAAGCTAGCGCTGCTGAAGTGCTGATCCAACGATATACTCCGCAGGTCTCGATCTCCCAGTACGACACTAGCCTATAGCTAGTACAAACGTACGCTCTTGGATCTTTCTGGATCTACCGTAACTTGGCCATTCTAAATTACTGCATGCTGTATGCATGGTGCCACTGCTAGGAGCAAATCAACCTCTACCAATTTTTTTTCCAGACCCAACCTCAACCATTTCTCAATTGCTAGTTAGCACCTTTTGTAAGCTAAAAAAGTAATGAATGCCGAATTATGTATGACAAAGTGGCTGGCAAATTAAAGGCACTTGTGAAGAATTCCTAGTCGTAGAAAATAGTTTAATTACCGTAGGATTCTGAATAATTCATGCGTTCCAAACTCGCGTTAGCAGGCGAGTCACCGCTGCAATTTGAAAGCTAGCTAGGTCAAATTATCTGCTAATTCCACAGCACGTAGAAATTGCCAAGTCATTGCCAGGCCACATGGTAAATATCAAAATTAACGGATGACACTGTTCAAAATTCTTACTCCTGTAGTACTTAGCAGTAGTACGTTCTCTCTCTATATATATATATAGTTACACTCATCTCTAATATACCACCTAAACGACTTTGAAATACTCCTTTATCATCTTGGATATACTTGTATACTAATTATAAGATACTCTAATGTGAACCACATGAAAAAATTGCAAGAGAGTTCATAGTTTTTAGCGTATTTTGTAAATACCTTTATATACTCTATGTTAAAAAATTTACATACTACTCTTTGTTCATATATATGGTCTTATATATATATATATATATATAGATATAACATCAGGGTGACAAAGAGGTTTAAAACACATAAAACTTCAACTTATTAGTTAGATAATAAGTTAAAACCATACAAGAGCTTGCCATCGAATGTCAACGAAATCCACAGACTATTAACACGCTGTTGATAGGAGTTGAACTGTACATGTAGTTCAACTAGACGTACAACCTAGAGAGAGATGCCACAACGTTCCGGGCCGGTGAACTACCCGTATATTTGTTTGCTAGAAAATCCAAGGTTAATACATAAGCTTTTTTGTTCGGAAAACTAAATCTGAAGTTTCCACATCAAGTTTTTTTCTTCTGTTTTCTTCGATAGATAAAGCTAAAATTCAGTTATGATGTTCGTGGTACCACACCATTCGGCAAGGTCTCGTGCCGTACATGATTCGCCATGCTACAGATCTTAATTCATTTGGCGCTACAGTGACAACGAGCTACCACATATGGCCATGATATTTCCAAATGAAATTCTACCTACAAAAATATCCAGTAGCCATTTTGCGATCTTTTAGGAAGATCGATGTTCTCACACATGTGTCGAGACAAAGCAAAGGAGAGCCGTAAAACAATTCTAGCACAACCACTCCTAACAGACAAACGTCTCGAAATAGCTGGAGACAATGCGACACACATCTGTACGTTCTAGCTAGCTCCCTAGACACTTGTTGGATGGGCCTATCTGAATTCCATCGTACGTACATGCACATGATTGGTTGATACACCCTGGCCATTCAAGCCGCAAGATTAATTGTGTTGTGTTGGAATTTTCGTGGCAACAACTAAAGAGATAGTTATCTTCAGCAAAAAAAAAAAGAAGAAGTTTCTCATAAAGTAATCAAGAATACATACAAATTAAAACGGGCAATATGCAAGATTTACATTATTGATATTGCTAAGGCATAACATACATTTCCTATGCTCAAACATCATCTCTATTCCTTGACGTATATTTATGAACGTATAATAGTATGAGAAAATTCAGCTCTTCAAATTCCACAGTTTTCCTTGATATACCATAATCGCATCAAACCACCAACCGCCCAGAGCCCAAGAGATACTTTTAGTGCAAAAAATAAAATATCTTGCAAAAGGATCCGGCCATAGCTACCCTACAAGGGGCAAAGAAAAAAGCTCATCCTAAACAAAAGAGAAAGGATTAATTTGGTTGGCTGGAAATGGCTCGGATGGCTCAAATGGCCCCTCTCCTCTACATGAGTGGTTGAACCATGGGGACACAGCGTATGGGGCATGGCTACCACACAAGTCCAACCATAAGGAGAGAGGCTCTATGAGTACGAAAGATAAGAACCGTTCGATGTACTTTTGAATTCTACCGTATGATATCCGCTCCATTGAACTTTAGTTTTTAGCTTCTAACTTTTTAATTTTATCTCTTTTTTTATTTTTTTTTCTTATTCATTTGTATTATCCGTGATAACATAACTTTTTCTTTTTAAATTTTTAAATTTAATTATACTAAAAAAAGCTCATAACAACAGTAATATCAAAATAAGCTCAGAACAGTACAAAATAATGCATAACGGTGAATTAAGCTAAAGCTAAAAGCTCAGTTGAGCGGGACCGACCCAACGATCGATGGAATGGAACTCACAAACTTTGTAGCGATTTCATACGCACGGTGTCTACGGTGATTTCACGTTGCGGTACACTACAACAGAGCCGCTAATGAATCATGTTGTGGTAGAGTTTACAGTGATTTCATGTCAAACTTTTGGTACGCATGGCGTTTATGAACTAAGAGGATTCCCAAATCCTGTAACGCAAGCCCAAAGCCAAGAAAGGGGCGAGAGCTTGTGTGTGCATGTGTAATTTTATTCCATCTCTCCTGGTGTTCGTCCAATCATCGTCAGCCCTGCAAGCAAGCAAGCAAGCTCCCAAGATCCATGGGGCCCACGCTAGCGCGCCACGTAGGCTCAAAATCCGGCGCGACCAATGGGAGCGCGCCATGTCAGCGGATAAGAGAAAATTATAGGGGTGGCTTTTTTTCCGTTGGGAGGTTCCAGTCGCCTACTTGCGGTTGCGGGGTTAGATGGGATGGGCAATCAAAGGCGCCCTCCGCCGTTTACCAAAATGCCCCCCTGTTTGCTTTTTGGTCGTTACAGCTTGCAAGCTAAAAGTACCTTATTCTGTTTTGAAGACAAAAGTTGTAGGCAATATTTGGTTGGTGATCATAAGACGATGAGGTGATGATTGAATTTCTCTTTTCAGAAACTATTTTTGTCGATGGTATGATGACAACCGAATATAATAACACATTCACACGTGTGTACGAGCGTACCATGGTACTAATGAGTGTTTGCATGGTGAGAGGCTGCTCTAAATAGCTTTTAAGCTGTGATTTCTAGTTGTGATTGTTAACTTATAGCTAAAAATGTAATATAGAAGATATTAATTTTTTCTAAATAGTTCAATTAAAAATTAAATATTGCTATATATTCATCTAAAATAAGAGTAGCAATTATAGAAATCTGTCGTATATTATTTTACTATAATTAACTTATAATCTTATTTTTAAAAAATATTTTTAAAAAAACTAGATATCGTAGATAAGATAAAAGCTACATGCAAGAGCCGAAAAGAAGAGATCTCCGGTTACCTGTACTCTGCAAGCTAGGGCAAATTGGTCTCATTCAGCCAAAATCAACACGTGTACAACATAGAGAGAGGACAAAAAAGAGTACAAAGAAGATGTGGCCTGCACAAAATGCTATGTGGGTCCGCCATGGGTCCCACAGGCACGGGGAGGAAAGGGTGGCTTGCCTCTTCCTGCAGCCTCCTCCAGTCCTCCATGACCCTCTTCCTCTCTAAAACCCCACCCCCTCCTCCCTTGTCCCGAACCCTTTCTTCCTTCCCCACCAGTTCCAGTTGCCCACACCTCTCTCTTCTCCTAGAATTAGCATTGCTGCTCTGTTCATCCATCTCCAATCCCAAAAACATCTCCTCAGCTCAGCTCACAGAATTCCCCTGTTCCTGCTCTTTTCTTGATGCCTCTGCTCTGCTCCTTTACCTCTTCTTGCCACAGAGGACTTCAGCAGCTACAGAGACAGAGCCTTTTCATTTCCTCCTTTTCAATGGTGTTCTTGGTGTTTTGGTGACTCCGAAACCAATTGCACGGCTCAAGTCCCAGGTGGGTGCAAGGTGTGTGGGTTCTTGATTAGTTTTTCTTTCTCCTTTGGAGTTTGCTCATGCCCCGAGGTTGTTTTGGTGGTGGAGCTTTGTTTAACACTTTGTTTGCCCCTTGGAACACCTCACCTTTCCCCAAGATTGCCCTTTTTGGCTGCCTTTCTTCCTCTTCTTCTCCATCTTACAAGGCAGCAGCGACTTTCACAAACCAGGAAATTCCTCGGTTCCCGCGCAATATTTCCTTTTTTGTTGCGCTTTCTTTAATCTTGTCAGGATTTCATAGCCTTGGGGTTTGGGGGTTTAGGCATTCCTTGCTCTTGTGTTCTTGGATTAATGGTCGTGGAATTGATTCCAGAACACTTGGAGTTCTCCATTTCACCCGCCAAGAAGTTGATTAGTTGAGGAGTGGTGGTGGTTGAGGAATTGCAATGTCGTCTTCTTGCATACCAACCGGCCTGCGGCTGGACCTGGACATGGTGAAGGCGGCGGCATCGCCGGGCGCTCACTCGTCGCCGCTGCGCCCGGTGCACTCATCGCCGTCGTCGATGCTGTCGGAGGCGTCCAACTCGTCATCGTCGGCGACTTCCGTGTCACTGAAGCGCGCGCGCGCGCCGCGGAAGCGGCCGAACCAGGCGTACAACGAGGCCGCCGCGCTGCTCGCGTCCATCCACCCTTCCGTCTTCCCCGTCAAGAAGAGCCCCAAGACGGCGCCGCGCCGGCCGGGGCGGCAGCTCTCCGGCCTCGCGGCGTCGTTCGACCCCTCCTCCGACCTCCTCCCGCCGCTCCCCGTCCTCGCCGACGCCGCATTCATCCTCCGTGACACGCCGTCGCCGTCTCCGTCGCCGCAGCCGCAGAGCCCGTCCGGCGGAAAGAACTGCTCGTCGCCGGCACCGGTGAGCAGCGTGTTGCGGGAGTTCCGCCACCCGGCGCCGTCACCGGAGAGCCCCGACACTACCGATGAGCCCGGCGAGCTCGACTTCGACGACGATGGCTTCGACGCCGAGTCCATTCTCGATGTCGACGAGGCCGGAGCCGGCGGCGCGGCGGAGGGCATCGACGGCATCATGGGCAGCCTCACGATCGAGAGCAACACAACCACCACGTCCGACGACTCCATCCTGTCCAGCTCTGGCATACATCCCTACCTCAGGAGCCTCATGGTGGTCGGTCTCGCCGGCCGGTTCGAGCTCGGCCTCGGGTTCCGGCATGGCGCCGCGCCCAACCTCAATCGTGCGCTCAAGCGGCGGGACGACGACGGCGCCTGGTGGATGTGGCCCGTCGTGCCGGTGAAGGATATCACTGTTGCACCGCCGCCACCGCCACAACCGGCAGTGTCGAACACCGCAATGCCGCTGGCGTCAGCGGCACCGGTGAAGAAGAAGAGCAAGAAAAAGAAGGTGGTGAAGGTGGAGAAGGTGATGGCCAGGGGGAAGGAGTTGCCCAATGCGAAATGCGAGGAGGAAGCTGATGGAACAGTGGATGCGGCTAATGGCTATGGCGATGCTGACAGTCTGCCGACAAAGGTGCCGAAGACCGGGTTGGGGCTGAAGTTGGACGCCGACGAGGTACTCAAGGCGTGGTCCGGCAAAGGATCGATGTTCGCGGAGGCCAGCGGGCCGGAGTCGCCGAAGTCGGCCGCCGAAGTGCGGGTGAGTACTTGAGTACCCTCAGAGATTGAAGCATGGCAGCTTATTTTTCTTCAGTGCAACTTCTTTATATATCAAAGAAATCTCCTTCAGTAAAAGATAAATTTTGACGCGCTTCGTAGCTGAATTTTACCTCTTCCATCACATTCTTATTCAGATTAAAAAGGCATGTTTAAAAAAAAAGAATCTGAGAACTCCTTTTAGTAGGAAAAAAGAACTATGAATACGTTTTATGATAGAAAATTTTGTTTCAGTTCCATTACAAGAAATAAATTTTGGTGTAAATCATGTTGTTGTAGCATAATTTTACCTCTCTTTGTCCAAATCTTCAGATAAGAATCCTTTTAGTAGGAAAAGAGAAGAATTTTACCTCTTGCTTGCCAGTTGCTTTCTTCAAACAAGAAAAGGGGACACCTCACCAGTAAAAACACATGTTTAATATGCAACTGCCATTTGTGAAAATCGCACTAAGTCTCTAGACTAGGAAATTGTTTATCCAGCAGATGGTCCCTCACAACTTGTACTCTAGTAGCCCTGTACTACTACATATCTGTAACTCTGTAAGTACACACCTTTTTAGAGTATCACTGGTACTCAGTTACAGTAGCCCATAAGATAGAAGTATTCAGAAAATGATGAGTTCATCTAAAAAAACTAACAATGAGTCTCAGCAAGCCCACTTTCCAGAGTTTATAAACTGCTTTTATTTCTCTAAATGTTCAGTGACTAGATGAGTTGTTTAAAATTTTGCTAAACATATGGGTGCATATCTGTTAGAAATAGGATAAATTCAATCATTACACTCGGTTATAGTTAGTTAAACTCAATTATTCAACAGTGGACCACAGATAATTGGGCCTGGACCCTGGAGATCTTGTGCCATGGGACATGGCTGTCTTCTTCCTGAGAGTCATTTGGGCTCAAATTTGGTGCCCTTGGGCCAATGATATAGCAACTGCAACAAACTCTAGCCCAATTCAGTTGGCTTTTCTGCCATTTGCTCTGATAGATGGCAAGATTTGCAGCTGTCATAATTGGCAAGAATCATTATTCCAGATATGTCCAGCTTCTTTGTAGTTTGGACTTTGGACACACATTAGCATGCATTACTACCTTAAGATAGTTTTAGTTTTTAATGAAAATGTAAACCTGTAACCATCTTTTGCATCTCTCTTCTTGGATTCTGAATGAAAGGAAGCTCTTACAGTCTTACTGATGAAGGTGGATCCTTGTTGCAGGCCAAACTTGCAGACATTGACCTGTTTCCTGAGAATGGAGCTGGTCCTGGTGGCATCAGGGAAACAAGTGTCATGAGGTACAAGGAGAAGCGGCGCACCCGGCTGTTCTCGAAGAAGATCCGGTACCAGGTCCGGAAGGTGAACGCCGACTGCCGGCCTCGTATGAAGGCAAGCACTAGAACTGATTCTTGAAATAATAAAAAGGTCTATTTGTAACACAAAAACTGTAAAACTCATTGTTCACACCAAAATACCATGTGTATCACCTGCAGATGTAGTTTGTCAAAGCAAAGTTTGTGAATTACTGATGTGTCTCTTTCTGTTTTGGTTACTTCAGGGAAGGTTTGTTAGGAGCCCATCTTTTCTGCAGCAAGCTCTGGAGGAAGAGAGCTAGACAGTGATACTTGCTAGAATGGACACCTTTTTGGCCTTTTAGTTTCTCATTAGCCAAGAGATGTGAGCGAGTTTTTTTTTCTCCCTTTTTTTATCTTTTGGAGTTTTGCTTTGGAGAGGATAGAGATGCCTTTAGAGTGAGTTATCATGGGGATCACATAGTTTGTCTCAGGTTTACAATGTGAGGTAAAGGAAGGAAATAAGTGATGTTAGAATATGCATTCACATAGCAAGCAGCACAGTTTTATCCACTTTTAATGCTCTAAAATTATCAATTCATTGGCACATTGCATTGAAACATGCACAGCAAAGCAAATCAAATTGTTGGAGGTTGAAATTAAGGATGTTGGGATACGGGTAGGTCACACTAGCGCAAATTAAAATTTTTCTACCTCGTAAACCAGTAAACCATACGAGTAAGAGATCATAAATAGTTATCACTAGATGTGCAGTACAGCGAAAATAGAGTTGAAACAGCCGATTCAACGAAAAACGCGTCGGTGTAGTGGAAACAATCGATCATCCTTCAGCCAACCGTCTTCTCCTTGCGATCATCTCGATCAGTGTCGCAGTTGTAGCAACACCTTTACCGAGGTTCACATGTCTAGGGAGCGAATACCGCTGTGTCGGTGTGCTAGCACCGTATGCATGATAGGGGTTATGAAAGGTGGCGGCTAGAGTTTTGATAGGTATGTTTTGGGATGGTTCTCTCAACCCCCGCAACTCTCCTTATATAGCATCTAATTGAATTTTTATCCGATATAAGTAGAGATCGTATCTTACTCGGAGACTATCATCTGAACTCTTATCTTTCCAGTCAATTAAATGTGTGATCATATAAATTCATGTATATTTGGCTATGGGCCAAAAACTCATTTCCACTATAAGTCGGTAGTGGTCCCTAGTAGAACATAACGACTCTCAAACATACATAAAAATCATATCGGAAGAACCTATATGGTGCTTTTGTATTGATCCTTTTATCTCATGATACTAGATCGAAGTCAAGGCGAGAAACGTGTCATCATATGATAGTTCAATTTTTCACTCGAATCTGTAGTGGATTACTCAACTGTGATTAACTCTTCAACCACATTCGGTATAGGCATGCACTTTCTTAATCCAACCACATCGATAGACCTAGAGATATCTCTTTATTATATAGGAGGGACAAATTCTATCTTGATCGCTCATATTCCTTTGCATATTTCATAGTAAAATCGAAAGTTATCTTTATAACTACCCAGTCACGAGTAGTGTTTAATAACTCATAAGTAAACTATTACACATATATAAAACAATGACGATGTTAGATCTAAGGATTCTACATACACTAAGTATAAGATCAACTTATAACACTTAAGAATATAACAATTCCCGTAGTGTCTCATGATGGGTCAAACCAACATCATGTTCTGTAACATGTGTCCACATTATTGATTTGATATCCCTTGTCCATGACCGTGAAACATGATCATCAATCAATACATGTGTTAATCTATAAATCATAATTGTCCCACATAATGATATAAGATCGGGGTAATTTAGAATAACATCAAAATATAAATAAAGATTTTCACGAACAAGTTACATACTTATTGATCAATATCAAAGATATTTATTCAAGAGATAAAATAATATATTATTCAAAATATTATAAACATAAAAGTGATACAATCATCTCTATGATTGACTCTAAGGCATATCACTAACAAAGAAATCACATGATATAACCTCTGATGCACGGACACGTGTTAAAACTAGCGTATCTGTGTTCAACACGGTGTCGAACATAGATACGACACGGATACGGCTCGGACACGTGTCGATGATGTGTCGACTGATTTTCAAATAATTTTTAATTTTTAAAATTACTAATACGTGTCCAACACGGTAATTAGATGAGTCGGACACGGCCTAGACAGACGAGGACATGGCCTAGGCCATTTTCTCCATTCCCAGCCCAGACTGATATTGAACAGTCCTGAGTTGAGCTAATATTTACAGATTAGAACTCATCAAAGACTACATTGAACCATCAACTGATATATGTGCTAATATTGTTCATTTCAATTAGGTTCTCCATTTAAATTATTTACAGATTGAATCATTGAAGTGTGCTGATATTGAACAATTATTAACATATATGTGCTGATATTGAATCATCTGATCATGTTACTTTTTTCTCAGGTTAATAGAATTCTTATTTCTAGAAGTGGTATTCACATCAACATTTATCGTTATGATTAATAAAACAATTGATGATTGATGAGGTACATATTCTCCTAGTATACACTTTACAAATTATAAGTTTACATAATTTCAGTTTGATAAACATGAGGAAACATAGAAAATAATATATATATATGTAATTTATTTATTATTTTAATATATATAGCCGTGTCATTGTATCGGTATTTTTGGAAAAACAGCGAATTCCCGTATCAATATTGTGTCGTATCGTGTCGTGTCGACGTATCCGTGTCTGAGCATCATAGGATATAACATGTAGCATGCAGTACCATGTTACACCCTCTGTTCATCACTATCCTGGAGATAACAGGCAAAGTACATGCAGGTAAGCAACTCCATGAAATATGTAGTACAGTGTATAATCCAAGTACAGCTTTAATAACAGATTTCCTTCAAGAATCACCTGAAAGTAAGTAAGGGAGACAAAGACCAGCTGAAACCGACGAACAGCGGAACAGCATAGCAGCATTGCTGAATCAGCAGGGATGCGAATCGCAAATTAAGTTTTGCATATGGCTCAACAAACCAATCGGAGTGGGGTATGGGTCATAGCTCATTGGGACACCACGCTGCTTCCCGATGGCCGACGGCGTGGCAACTTGGGAGAACCAGAGGGTGTTTCGAGGCATCGCCGCCGCCATTGCCCCGCCTCGCCAGCTCTTCGCGCTCGTGGGATGGGGATGGAAGGGGTGGGGAGTGTGATTCGAGGCCGTGTATTTCGATCTAATCCCAAATCGGACGGTGAGAAGGCATCCCAAATCCATCTTGGGGACTGTTTGCGCAAAAAGAACCACGTATTAAGAAGTTTTCTGAAAGATTACCTCCTACGTAGTATACTTCCCTCCGCCACAACCTAGGCCGCGTGATTGCAATCCAACGGTCAACAAAGACCCAATCCGGTCGGTGTTGCGTTCAACGACCTAACCGGGGGCGCTCTTCCGCAACCCACCACCGCGGCGTACATCGGCGGCCGCCGTGCGGCACTACGCCGTGACCTGTCTCTGAGACTGTTGCAAGCGGCGATGCGAGCTTGTTGCTGCCTTACAGTTACTGGCGAACTAGCAAGCAAATTCTACAGCCAGATTGATGGTTCAATTAACCTCTCGCTTGTAAGACAATGATATGCTTTGACCTGAAAGATCAAGAGGACGACACAGTTTTCATCGTGTTCAGATGAGTGTTAATTTAGCTGCTGATGCCCACAGCGTGCTAATTATCTTCGCCTTATTTCAGGTTCTTGCATTTGAACAAATGTGTCTTTCCAAAATTCACATGAGTCTTTCGGTATAGAAGATTTAACTTTTTCCTCGCAAAAAAAAAAAAAGGAATTAACTTTCAGTATGTAGTATCAGACAAGTACCTCAGTTCTAGATAGTATTATACCAGTGTAACATTTCCAGATAGTAGTGGCTATATCTAACAGTAACTTCCAGACCAGGCCGTGCAGTTATTGATTACAAACAAGATATTTTGACAGAAGGTCACCTTGAAATACCACCATGAAAGGGAACAGTTGAAACTAAAACCACATACATTAAAGCAGCATCCAAAAGTAACACTTGGCAGCATTACTGAATTCACTTCAACAGTGCTTCATGAACACATACAACAACACACCAGTCAACTGCTATACATACACCAAGTAATGGTCCATAACAAGAACTATCCAATTATCCATATGCCGTTCTTATTGCACGCATATTTACACAGAGATAAATCTCCAAACACATGTCGGGGTTACTTAATAGGTGCGATAATTGCAATAGGCTTTTAGAAAAAAAAAGTGAGCCTGCAAAGTTCCTAGGGCAGTGGAAGACCATCACATGTTTATTGCTGCAACAACTTCAGGGTGGTAGTGGAGCATCTCCTGCCACATCATTTCCCGAATCATCTCTATGCTGAGGTTTTCATCTATGTCGAGATCGATGGGCACTTGCGCTGGAGGATTTGCACTTGGATCATACAGTGGAGACATGTAAGGATGCTCAAGAGCCTCGGTGACACTAATTCTTTTGGTAGGATCAAAGATGAGCATCTTCTGCAATAGATCAATGGCAAGAGGATGTGCCTGTGGGTACGTACTTGCGAGGGGAACACCAGGAGTGTAGGGAAGGGACTTGATATATCTGCGAGCTTTTGGGTTGTCGATGAACTCTAGATCAGACTCGCTCATGGTGCCAAGAACATTGACTATGAGCTTGAGCTGATTTAGGCATTCAGTTCCTGGGAAAATAGGCTTCCGGCCAAGTAGCTCAGCAAAGATGCAGCCAACAGACCAAACATCAATGGAAGTGCCGTAGTTGTCACAGCAGAGGAGCAGCTCAGGAGCTCTATACCAGCGGGTGACGACGTATTCAGTCATAAACTGACCTTTACTACTGTTTGTACGTGCAAGACCAAAATCACATATCTTCAGATCACAGTTTGCATTCACCAGTAGGTTTCCAGGTTTTAGGTCTCTGTGGAGTATCTCTGCTGAATGGAGATATTTCAGTCCTCGAAGCAACTACAATCAAGAAAACAACAGCATCTTAAATTATCAACCAAAAAGGTAGATAGCAAAAAAACAAGAATTAAACATAGAGAATTTAAAGGATCTCAAGACAACAGGCTAAATGAAGCTGAAGGGTAACATGAACAGGAAGGCCATCAACATGCTATTTACTTCATGTAGAGAAGTTGAAGCTCTATTTTGGTAGTTTCATGCAGAAGCACCTACGAATAACTATTTATTAACTATTGGATTCTCTGTAATCTCTGTAAACACGCAAGTCCTAGAGAAAGAAGTGCTACTTTACAGCTTTATCAGAAAGCCCCATTTCACCAAAAACTGGCTTTATTTGGAAGGGGAGGTCTGACCAGGTAAGGTCCAAGTAGTCCTACTCAATATATCACTTGGAATGGAAAGGTATGGCTTTAGTAAATTAACAAAACAAGTTGTAATTGATAAAGATAAACATCTAAACAGAAGGTGCTAGTTTTAGGTTGCACAGGACATGAGCCTATGACTGTCTTTTATGCATTTAATGAGGCAACAAGAGAATGTCTGGCAGCTACTTGTGACAGTATAAGCAGATCAAATCAAATTTGTGAAATTAAAATTTTGTCGAAGAAAATTCATGGTGGCAGCTACTAATGCACACAGTGTGCCCAAGTGGTTGCTGATTCAGACTTGCAGAAAAGAAAGGTCCACATATCACATATGGACTATGCCATCGTGTCAAACAAATAGAGAAAAAAGATGTTTCTTTTAGCCCAAAGGAAATAGAAAAGCTCAACAATTCCACGCCATCCAATTTGACATTGTCTATATGGCTAGAGTATAGTTTGGCCTTTCATTCCAAAATTACTGAGTATAGTTTGGCCTTTCATTCCAAAATTACAACCAGTATCGTCTTGTCAATCTAAACTGTTGGAATCTGGGCTTGGAAACAAAGATAACTGCACAGTTATTGTCAACTCTTTCAAATCCTAGTGAGTGCAGGAACATGTGAAACCAACCAGAATCACACAGGATGCTATGCCGAGTTACATGTGATTGTTTCGGATTCTATCTGGGTTTCACAATTTTCTTTCATGTGTGAACAAACTATAATAATATTATGTAAAAATGAGAAAAGATGTTCGCAGGGACCAAATACAGCTTGAGCGCCTGAATTGATTTTGGGGTTAGGGCTAAAGCCATACTTAGGATGGATCAGCAGCTCAAAAGTTTATGTTTTAGCATTGTTATTAAGTCATCGACTAGTTGTCCAGTCAGCCGCGGCGCTTGACTAGAACCACCGACTCGACTAGTTGAACAAGTTGAGCGACTTGTTATCAACTAGTCAACTTAGATCGACTAGTTGCCGACTTGGAGAGACAAGTTAAGCGACTTGAGAAAAGCGCAAGAGAAGGCAGACTCATTTTAGGCCGTTTTGGGCTTGGCTTGAGTCAGATGGACGACTACAAGCGACTCCTCTAGTTCAAGCGCAGAGGCGGCCAGGCACTGCATGTGCAACAACGGCCGACAGTAGCATCCACCTCGCCCCTTGGTGAATCCACTTCGCCGCCATTACCTCAGCCAGATCCAACTCGCCACCGTCGCCCCCAACTGGATCCACCTCACCGCCGTTGCCGCTAGGTGGATCCGCCTCCCTTGCCATCAGGTTTGCTTCCCTCCCCTCTCTTATTTTCCCTTAATTGTTGAATGCTCCTTCCCTGCCCTCCTATGGCCTTGTGTGGTGATTGTGATGATCGATGGGTCTTTACTTTATGCTTTTGCCACTTGAACTTCTATTACGTTGTTTAATTTCCGTTTGGAACTCTATTGTCGTTAACTTGTCATGGAGTGTTGTTTGTTTCACTTTAGCTCTATTATGCTTAATTTTTGTTGCTGCTAATATGTATCTTACAAAGTTCATGTTGAGAACAAAAGACCATATGTGGATGAACATGCTACTGCTACAAGGAGGAATATAAAGGTAACTAAGTAAATGGCTTCTTAAATCCATAGTGATTTAATGTGTACGTATTGTTGTATATAAATCTGCATGTATATTACAAGGATGTGGTGCTTCTTCAACAAGCATGGGAACTAGCTCTTGGGTTCTTCACACTTCAATAGTTCAACTATACAAACAATGAGGTAACATGCTTTGAGTTTGTTCAAGTCTTGTTTATTTCATGCTCTGTTTAATTTTCTATCATTCAAGGGTGGTATGCTGGCAAGTCGGCAAGTAGTTGACTAGTCGGCAAGTCAGTCCCTTGGCGACTCGACTCGACTTACGGACTTAATAACCTTGCATTTTAGAAACAACATCAAACTCAAATTAATTAGTATTGACTCTAACTAATGCCTAACATTGAAATGTTAACAAAACATTTTCTATCTTTGAAGTTTGAACTGACAAAGATACCTAACGTTCGTTGTCTTGCAATCACCAAAAATCTTATTCCAACTAATATGGTACATATTAGGGTACAATGCTTGATGCATATGAGAGTAAACCTTCTGATAGGATCGCTGACTCTACACTTGCAGATATGAGATGCATTATCACAAATGGTGTAGGTAGGGAAAGTAATGACCAAGGAGAATTACAAGACACATAATTACTCTTTAAATACGCAATTATGGAAGACAATATTGAAAATAAAAAAGAGGGATCCAAGCATTACCTGAAAAAGAAAATATTGGCAGTGGTCATTGGAAAGCCCCTGAGGTGATTTGATTATCTGATGCAGGTCGGTATCCATGAGTTCATAAACCAAGTACACATCCTTAAAGCTCCTTTGTACTGGCATCATTATATCCTTCAAAGCAATAACATTCTCATGACGGAGATGCCGAAGAAGTTTAAGCTCCCGCAAGGTCCTTAGTGCATCCACACGATTGTGGAAGACATTATGTATCTTCTTTATCGCTACTTTCTCGTTTGTCTCGCGATTTATGGATGAGCAAACTATTCCATAAGCTCCTCGTCCTATGGGCTTGATCGGCACATACTTGATGTCTATCTCAAATAAGGTTTGCCACATAGTGTAGTAATGCTTCCCTTGGTTTCCCATGCCATTTGGAGGATCCACCATCATTGCCATTTTCTATTAAGGAAAGAAAAGAATATAACTATTTTCTATTAAGGAAAGAAAAGAATATAACTTAGTATATCAGAAATGATAAAAACAAAAAATTTGAGCCTACGCAATCACCAAATTACGAATGTAGACAACCAAACAACTTTATAATCAAAGACAAGCTGTAAAAATGTGGTCCCAGTCATCTAGTGCAACCTGGAAACTCCAAGTCTCAACTATAGGAAGTTTTGGTAAAAAATTAACATGATCTCATTTGTCAGCAGATGGCAGATCCATCGCAATACAAATACATGCCAACAGAAGACCACCTACTCTTCTAATTTGCTAAGTATTGAGGTAGAACTTCAGGTAGAAGAATTTAGAACCCAAACCAAAATTGTACCATGTACCATACAAGGTTCATACAATTCTAATCAGATTCGGCAAGGTGGTCTCGGCAATGAAGTATAAACAGTACATGTTCACATGGCATCTAAATGAAGTTGTACATATAGTTTAGAAATGGAACATGATAGAAGAAACAGGATTACATCCTTGGAAGGATGTTCAAGGTTGAAGCAAGCAAATGAAATGCTGGCTGTTCGACAGGAGACAAGATTCAATTGCTAGATCAACTCCATCTTCACAGCTTTGTCTCTACGAAATGTGCTTATTTCACACAAGTGTTTCCTCTAAGTTAAAACAGTTGACAACCCACATCCCACCATCACCGTTTGGTCTTCTCGATCGTCGGTCAGTACCCAACATTCTCCGGCTGACGCTGCTCGATTCACTCCTCAAATGGCATACGTCGATTGCTGCTGCCGATCCCTGTACCCATATCGACACGCCACCACCATGCAGCCACTATCTTCATCCGCATTTACAACGGCCTCAGTGCTAAACCCCAACCAAATTCCCAATCCCAGAGACAGGCAAACAGATTGCGTGCAAGAAAACCCATAGTTCCTGGAGGCAAGATGGTCACCCAGACGATTAAACAAGCAACATATCATCCTTAAGAGGAACAAAACCAACAGATCACGGAAATGGCCCAACCAATCACCACATTTCCTGGTCAGCACCACGGAATGGACGGAGCCCCACCCCCTAATTCATCGGCAGAGCATGGGATGGTACGGGAATTCACTTAAACTACGCATGTACCAGGCACAATCCGAGCTTGATAACTCGAATTACACAGATCAGGGAGACACGGTGATGCCCGAGATCTGTGGGACTGAGATCGATCGAGCCCGGACAAGAACCCGCCGATCCTGGACAAGACAAACCAGCAAAGAAGATTAATAGGGGCAAAAGGAACAGAAACGCTCACTTACATGAGAGAGAGCAGCGGCGAGGAAGAGCCGAGGCAAAGGCTGCGGCGGGGGGCAGCTAGGGTCAGATCAGCCGCGCCATGGCGATCGAAAGACGGGGGATTTGCTGTTCATAGCAGTCGAGCGAGGGAGGAGGGGGAGGTAATGGCCGTGTGGAGTATGGATGCGGGCGACGCAAGGGATATTCTGGCTGGGGGCATCGTTCGCGGGACGCCACGCGCGACGCCCGCCGTCGATCGGGCAGCCGGTGGCCGTCCGATGGATACAGCGGTGGGTGCGGGCGACGCCACGTGCGCGCGTTGCTCGGAGATGCGAACACGATCGATGGATCATCGGACGATGCCTTGCATGCGTGCGTGTTTCCGATGGATATGGGCGGCTGGGTGACGTGCCGACCAACCGCATGCATTACCATGTTGTTTGTACCAGCTTCTATTGTTAACTCCTCTTAGAAAACTCAAAAACTAATATAGATATATAGATTTTTAATATGACTTCACCATTCTTTTATTGTCATATTGCTTCAAAAATAAAATAGAAGTCACAAGTACATCACTCATCCTACTTCTCTTATTTCCATCACATACACTTATTCCCTCTCTCACTTTTTCACAACTCGTTCTCTCTTTCTAAAAACCATAATTTTCAGCCACTACTATTTATTTTCAGCTAAAAACTAAAAGACACCGTCAAAAATTATCAGCAAAAGCCATAACACAATTGCTTTTAATCAGCTCTATTAGTATTATAGCTCACAAATCAATGGGCAAGAGTTCTACGGGGAAGAAGAAATGTACGTGGCTAAAAGGGTAGCTTCACAAATCACTACAATGTGCGAAAAAAGGCTCAATAACCACTACTTAGGTTGATTCCGAGTCATCTTAGCAAAACTACGACTTTTCTACATGTTTGCTCTCTTTATGTGGCGAGGCTAAGTGTGGTGTATGTGTTACATGCTCGGTTGAGTACGAGAAAAGTGGTCCTTTATGTTTCTATTTACATGTTGCGCTAAGTAGTATCCCAATCGTGGGTATCTCTAATAGTATCATTTTAGATGTCTCTTAGCTATATTATATAAGTAAAATTCTATGTGAATGGAAGAGAAGCTGATGAATGATAATATGTTGTCTCTTGAAAGTCAGTGCAAATAGTGAGAGAGAGTGATGCATAAATTTATGATGAAAATAGTATAGAATAGTTAGAAAATTGATTTATTGTTAGAGAGGATGTCTCTAGTGCTATCTACTATTATGCATATTATAAATGATCAACCACATTTACTATATACGTCACCTTCAATGCCAATAATTACTCAAGAAACATTCTTCAAAGCCACCATAAAATCTCGATAAATTTGAATAACTTTCTCCACTTGTCCAACTATAGCCACATGTATACAACAAAATGTTATTTGACATTTATGCTAACAAGACTACTAACATGAATGTTGTCCATGCTTGAGACGCTTTTCTCAAGCAGTTTTGGATCCATGCCAACTTAAATTGTTGCACCATACATTGCCAATTATTGAAATCCAAGTTGGCAACTAATTTCTTGGCCAAACATTAGCCAAAAAAACGAACTTGGGAAGGAACAAAGTCTAATAGTAAACCAAATGCTTGCCAAATACAGCCAACACTACAAAATATACCATAACACACAAGTAACCTTTATAAGGGGTAAGAAACTCCGATGCTTGTGTAGCAGAATATGGAGCCCAATGTGGAAGTTGCTGTAATAATGCTGAATTTTTGTCTAGTGCTTTTGGAGTGATGAAAAAGGATAGTGCTTAAGGAATTGTACAGAGCTCGTGTCTGCAAAGAAATAAAGAGCATGATAAGATATAGCAATATGCTCCTGTGCTCCACAACCACATGGCGAGCCACTTCTTTGCGCAACACCATATATACCTAACCAGAAGAATTGATAGCGCATTGCAACTTGCGGTAGGCATGATCACGTCCGTGGAGGCAAGGCACCCGTCCACAACAACGGCATCTCCCAAGTTCTAGCTGTTTACCATCGTCCGTCGCCACCATTGCTCTTCCCTACTACAGTGCCTACCACCATCAGCCCTAGTCAGACATCACTGGGGTGTGAGGAGAGGGGAAGTGGGTTGGAGGAGTTGGATCAAGATGGGATAACATGGGATAAAGGGTATAAATGTATAACACACCTAGTGTCTATTAGGATCCTAGATCCGCCATTACGTCGCTAGGCGCTCAAATCTGGAGGCCCCATCGTCGTCTGCTCAACGTTGTGAGTTCATATTGACCTTCGCCTCATCCTCCTTACTTCTCCCGCTGCCACGGTAGTCGTCTACGGTCAAATCGACTAACGACACGGTGATTCAAGCGATGTGGTGGGGAGGTTGGGAGCTGGGATTCGGGTGTGAGAGAGCAGGGGAATTGAAGTGTTGATGAAGATGGCATCTGACTGGGATGGGGTTAGATGGGAAAACACGAAGCAACACAGGTGGGAACTCGCGTTCATCCCTCGTTCGCGTGCGTCGCCGGCTTCGTCGCCGCCGCCCTGCGCCGCCCTCGCGCCGGAGCCGCGCCGGGCATCCCCTTAGTCCGCGCGAACTCGTCGCCGTTGCCGAGGCGTCGGTGAGCCTCGCGCCCTCCCTCGCCGTCGCCGCGTCGCCACGCTGCATCGGCCGCACCCGCTCCGCCCCTCGGTCCCGAGCCCGCGCACGCATCACGCGCGCCCGCGCGCGCGACGCGCGCCGCGCCGCCGCCACGCTGCGTCGCGCATCGTCTACCGCCGCCTCGCGCCGCTTCGCGCCCGTCCGCGCGCAGCGGCGCTCAGCCGCGTCAAGCCGCCACGCGTCGGCAATCCCGCACCCAAACACCGCCGCTCGTCCGACCGCAGATCCGAATCCGATCCACGGTCGCGACGCGCCAGTGCTGTCGGATCCCGCCGTCGCGTCCGCGCCGCTGCCGGTCGGCCGCCACGTCGACCTAGGCCGACGTGGCACCACGTGGCATGCCACGGGGCGCCCACGCCGCCCTAGCCGCTTCCCGAGCCACGTGGCACCACGTCACCGCCACGTCGGCGCAGGTGGCAAGATATGCTGCTTTGCCCGCCGGTAGCGTCCGCCGCACGTCGGCCGCGCCCGTGCACATTACGTGACCGGGTCCACGGTGAACTCGAATTTGGTGCACCGGGTTCACAAGCCAAGATAACTTTTTCAATTTTCCCGAATTAATTTTGATTAATTTTCCGAGCCCGTTCTCCTCCGTCCTAGCTCCGATTGACCCGTTCTTTTTCTAAATTCATCTAAAATCGAGCTCTAGCTGTTGGTTCTGTTTTGTGAATTTTTGAGTTCTTTGCTTGTCATTTTATGTGTTTCTTTGTTTCCTCGCTTTCGTTAGATTCGGATTAGGAGGAGCAGGTTTCTACCATCATAACGAAGGCAAGTCGTGTCCCTTGATCATGTTGAACCCAATTTTACAAATTATTATTTAATTATTTTGTTTCAAATTACGTTGCATTGCTATTTTTATTCAAACCGTTGCACGGTAGTTATTGTCCCAATTACGATTACACCTCTTTGACACTTTGAAATACCATGATACCTTTGTCACCATAGGTTGGGAAATTATTAGTGATACTAGTTTATTTATCACATGGGTTGGTAATTAGATACACAACATGCATGAATCAAAAGAATAACAACACAGGAAAAAAGCGCTTTGGGGAAAGTCTACTTGGGTAATGCTAAGACTTAACTTTGTGCGCCATTGAAGCTTAAAAGAAAACACGGTGATTAATTTGTAATATTTCAATTCAATTGTCGTCTTCCATGTGGCGCAGAGGGTCTCGGGGCGTGATTGGGTTGAGGTAGAGCATTATGTAAAGGCCTTGTTGTGATTTCCTTAGCCTAGGCTAATCACATCGTGTGGGTACAGATTGTGCAACCTCTGCAGAGTGTAAAACTATTCGAATAGCCGCGTCTCGGTCACGGGCGGTGCTGGGATTTCACGAGGTTAGTGTTTCATTTATAACTTGGTGGTTTATGTTGGGATGGACAGTAGTTCATCAGTTGGTTTAACTTGTGAATTGGTGTTCACAAGTGGTTCATGTTTATCCTTTGATTATCTATTATTACTGTTTCGCTTAACTTTCGCTTTCAAGTTATTTACTATATTTCATCAATAAATGCCTTTATGCAAATTAACCTTCACCTTCCTTGGTAAGCCTTGCATATTATATTGCATTAAATTGTTACAACGACTTGTAGAGTACCAATGTACTCACCGCTTTGCGCCTATGTTGCTCAATTGAGGGAGGAGTACTATCGCCAGGAGGTGCGGGAAGAGTACTACGACGACTTCCGCGGATTGGGCTTCGTTTCTCCACTCGATAGCCCTGTGGCTTGTCGATTGGTCGCTACGCTTTATTTTGGTTTCATTGCTATTTTGTTAAGCCCTTCCGCTAGAGATATTGTAAGCTTGGCAGCCATAAGGTCGCACCTTGATATTTTATCGATATTCGAGTTTACCTTTACTATTATCGTCGTGTATGACTATGATGGCATCTATGTTTGATTTGTAGTACTAGCGTGATCCTGGACTAGTGCGCTTTACGGAGAAGACCGAATTTGCATATTCGGTCTCGACGAGAGATGGTATCGAGCCATATCGATCGTAGGAATAAGCCCTAGTTAAATTGGTCAGAACTCCAAAAATTTATTTTCTAAATCAAACCAACTAAACTTGATATTTAGTAATATCTCTATCTTCTTACCTCATTCTTAAGGATTCTTGTCTCTTGCCCAACTCTTGCAAAATTGGTTTTCCTAAAGTTATAAACGATCTTTCCTTTATAAATGCATTAGATGTCCCAAGCTTCTACAACGACGGAGGATGGAGGTCACTTCTACGCGTTGCATTGCAGCCTCTGATTTAAGAGCTGCGTCTACCTCACTAAGGATGAGAAGCGAAGGTCAACGATCGCCGGGAGCATCTCCGCTACTACTTCACTACCCAGAGTTGTGCAAGGTGTGCTACATCACGCTTTCAAGAACACGAATGCGGTGGGAGATGTCGACAGGGAGTTGCGCACAAAGCCATCCGTCGACTTTGCAAGCTATACAAGATCAACATGGCTGACTTCGTCCGGAAGTTCAAGGAAGCGACACGGAGCCACCCGAGACTACGGCCGAGCGAGAGGAGAGACGTCAGACACGGAGATCGTCGCCGCCTACCTCGCCCAGTTCACTCCGGTAGCGGTCGAGGAGCGCCGCCGATCCGCAACTCGTGGGTTGTCTACAGCGATTCCGGGGCGATAGCGGTGTACCCTATTTGTCGTGACCGGTAGGAGCCTTGAGTAGATAGTACGAGTAGACACGTTGGATTTTATTTGCGAGTTGAGTGTGATGTGCGCAAATATTGCCTAAAAGCATTATATTGCGATCATGTCAAATCTTTTATTGAGTCTATTTTGTTCAGTTTCTCTAGTTGTATACGCTAAGTGTTTGTTTAGTTAGGTTTCCATTAAGCAAAACCCCTTAGACGCATTTACCTCTTATCTATACTTTTCCTCTCGTCTTTCGCCTTTGGTCGATCCAGCTTGTTTTCTTTTGAGCAAGATGGTTGACACCGAGAACTCCTCCACCGCAACTGGGAACCAGGACCTGTAGAACAATGCCGCGCGCCAGGTGCCACTGCCTTGACCACCGCCCTCGCCGCTTCTTGATGGCGGCATACGCATGATGCAGACCATGATGCGGGTGTCACAGAGACTATGATGCGGCGGCACGAGGCCAGATACCACCGCCAAGACATCGTCGCGAGACCGGCTATGCGAGAGTTTATGAGGACGAGACCGCTGCTTTCCGATTCGCCGAGAGCCTTTGGAGGTCGGCGATCGTCCGTTGATTGAAGAAATCAACTTGGCTCAGCACCGACAGGAGAAGGTGCAGATGCAAGACATCGGCTTGAGGGACCAGCAGCAGAGTGGTGGGAGAACTGCATGTGCGCCCATGAGGACCGGCATAATATCACCTCGAAGGAATTCGTAAGGCTTTCCACACCGCTCATGTCATGGAGGAGTGGTTGAGATGAAGAAGGATGAGTTTGGAGTTCAGAGAGAACTCCGTCGGTGAGTGAATATCTCAATAAATTCACTCGGCTTAGCTCTTCTGGCGCGCTGAGAGATGTAGCGACATGCGGCGACTTCGCGAAGAGGTTCAAGAAAGGCTTGAACCCGGCTTTGAAGGTGCAGCAGTCGAGGCAACGACTATGCCGCTTTCAAAGATTGGTGGATAAGGCCATTCTCATCGAGGAGAGTCGCGCGAGCTCGAGTCTCGCAGAGGATTGATCGGCCCGAGGATCACGGTCACACCGATCTCGAGGCCTCGTTTTGGTTCCTACCACCTGCACGAGCGCCCAGAAGGCGGCAGCGCAGCTTCTCGTGGTTTGGACCCAGGCTCGAACTCACGCCCGATTCGGTGAGCGGCGTCCTAGTGGTTCCAGTGGGCATACGGCAGGCAGTAAGAGTAATAATCAGCCAGCGTCCATCACTTGCTTCAAGTGTCACGAGGTGGACACTATGCTAGCAAGTGCCCTCGCAGGCGAGCCCCGACACCGATTCGCTTTGACTTGGGAGCCACACTGGTCGTACCCTACCCCGGGAGCGGGGCGAGCACCCGGCCGGGGTGAGGCCGCGAGGACGCGGTGGTGAGAGGTCGGGTGAACCACGTCCACGCGAGGATGCCTGTGCGGCGCGAGACGTTGTGACTCGATGCGTTTCGCATACATTCGATTCACCGCGTTTATTTGATTACGAGCCGCGATTCGTTTGTTTCTCGAGTTGCTTTAAAGCAACAATTGAAAATCGTTGCTCTTGGATCTGTTCTTTAATCCAATCCCGGATCGAGTTGAGGTCCAACTGGTTGTCGAGTTAGGATAACCATTGAGGAGTTGAGTTCAGTGGCGATTTTGTTGGATATGCGATCTCAGATGTAATCTTGGGTGATTGTCTGCTGCAGCAGTAAACTCCTTTATCTTATTACTTGACTACAACTCGGGTGCTTATTTGTCATCGTGAGGCAAGAGGAAGCGGGCTACCAAACCCTAGGTGTGCTCACGGGATGGGGAGTTACTAAGTTGGAGAGGGGAGAGGAGTTGGGAGATGTGGGGAGAAATGATGCTAGGGTTTTGGAATTCGAGGTTGCTTCGAGGTCTCATACTTAGCATATTTCTGTTGTTTATGTGAGGAGAGGAAAGAGGGAGCGAAGAATCTACCATCATTAACTAGTTTTTTAAGTAGTAAAAATAGAGATCAACATCCAAAAAAAATACACAACATGCATGAATCAAAAGAATAACAACACAGGAAAAAAAGCGCAAAAAAGAGAGAAAGAAAAGGAAAAAAAACCGTCGTCTTCCCTCTCGTACTAGTCTCAAACCGACACCTCCACACCACCACCCCACCAACCCGGGTCCAACCCAAATCACGTTAACGTAGAACGCGACGATATCTCAAAAAAATTACGCGTCAATTTCTTCTTCTTCTTCTTCCTGAATACCCAAATCCAAACCCACGATTCCCTCGCCATTTCCAAGCCGCGAACCCTTCGATTCCTCCCCCTCCAGATCTCTCTCGAGTCCCCCCACTGGATAGTTGGTACAGAGATTCTCGATTTCGCAATAGAGGGACCGGTTTTTAGGGTCCCTGTGCGCGCCAATTCGATTCGATTCGGTTGCATTGGCCTCTAGGGATAGGGTTTGGCGGAATTGATGCCTCCCCGCCTCGCGTGACCACTCCCTGGGAGATCTCCATATGGATCACAGGGGCGGCGGCGGGAACAGGAGTCGCACCGATCTCCTCGCTGCCGGGCGCAAGAAGGTACTGAATCCCTCGAATTCGTATTTTATTTTTGCGATTTTTGTGAGGCTTTTTTCGATTTTTTGATCGAGTGTTTCGTGTCATTTGCATGCAGCTGCAACGATTCAGGAAGAAGAAGGAAAAGAGGGGTCCCGGCAAGAAGGCCGAAGCCGATGCGGATGCAGAGGCCGAGGAGGGGGCAGGGAAGGAGGGGGCCGACGGGGAGGAGGACGTGCCGGAACCAAAGTCTCCTGTTGGATTGAAGTTGCTTGCCGGGGAGAGCGGCAGCAGCCGTAGCACGCCATTTGAGGTGAAGATTGTGTTTCTGACTGTGAGATGGGGGTTTGAGCGAGTTATTGCTGTGTGTAATACTCATTTGTCAATGCAGGAAGCAGCGAGGTCGCAGGTGGAGCAATGCAACGGCCAGGGGCCTGGTACTGCTGTGTCCAGTGCAGTGGAGAATGCCGATGCTATGCCTGTACAGGAGGACGGTGATGGTTGTAATGTGCAGAATGTTGGTATTAGTGAGCAGGGGAGTTCAGAGCATGAAAGCCCTGGACCAGGTGATGGCGAAGATTCAGCAGTTCAGGCTACCAGCGTAGATGTTGGTGGTGACCTTGTAGAAGGAGATCAGCGAGGGGAGGTTGATGTTGGTGAGAAACTGCCAGATTGTAATTTGAAGGAAAACATGGAGCTGCAGACTTCTTCTCAAGGTGACATAGCCGTTGATGGTAGCAACCAACTAGGGAAGACCAGCAGGTGGAGATGGATCCTGTTGAGAGGCCAACCAGTTCTGATTTCAAAGAAATTATGGAGGTGCCAATTCCTTCTCAAGACATCGGAGCTGACAATACTAATGATGGGGAGGAAGGAGCTCAAGAAATGGAGATGGATGTTTCTAGGGGGCCATCAGATGGCAATATACAACAAGATGTCGAACCCACTGTTTCTGCTAAAATAGATGCGGAGACTGGGCATGAAGAAGAGTTGACTCTTGCAGCTTCACATGAGATTTCTGAGAGTACTGAAAGAGGAGACAATGATGAAGAAGCTGATGGAGTGGGCAAAGAAGCTGTTCAAGAAGATGCAGGTACAACATATGCAACAGAGGAACCTGTCACTACCGATGATTTTGACTTACAGGCTAAGTCAACAGGGACAGCAGGTATGCCACTGTGCGAGGAAAAGGCTGATCCAGCTTTATCTGGTGGTGCTGTATCTTATGTCATCATGCCAGATCGTTTTGAGTATATCCAGAGGCATCTCTACGTGACAACTCTGTCGAGGGATTTTCTCCAGTTGCAGCTAGATGAGGATGCAGGCCTGAATTCGGATGTTACACTGTCTTCTGATGAAATTATCAAGCTCCAGGTACTATTGAAAGAAACTGAAGAAAGCAAGCTAGCAGTCAGTGAAGGGCTTCAGCAATGTAGACATGAGCTCTCCGACATGAATACTGTAAAGGGAGAACTTGAACTAATCGTGGCTTCTCTGAAACAGGAAATCAACACTAGCAACAGCAAATATGAACAGTTGGAGATCGAACTGCATTCCTCCGAGGAGAACACACAACAAGTCCTGAGCGAATTAGCTAACTGCCGATCATTGCTGGAAGCTCTACAAAAGGAGAACCAGGAGCTAACTACAAACCTTGCTTTTGAGAAAGAAGCCAGAAAGGAGGTTGAGGAGCAGCAGGAACATCTGTCTGGTGAAAACAAGAAGCATTTATCAAAGCTGTCTGACCTTGAACTTTGCTTAGCTTCTGTGCAAGAGGAAATGAATGCTGGCAGTAGCAGATGCGAAAGTTTGGAGTTTGACCTGTGCTCCTCCAAGGAGAACATTGAACATACTTTGACCGAACTGGCAAATAGCAGGGATTTATTGGAAACATTACAGAAAGATAATTTGGATTTATCATCAAATTTTGCCTTCGAAAAAGAAGCAAACAAGAAACTCGAGGAGGATAATGTGTGTCTATATAATGAAAAGGAGATCCTTTCATCAGTTCTGTCTGAACTAAACGACAAGTTGCATCTTTCATATGCCAAACATAAGCAGCTTGAGTTGCATGTGAAAGAAATGGAAACAAACTTCGGACAACTTATAGAGCAACTAATTGAGGAAAGGCTGTATGCAAGTAGCAGTGTCGATATTTACCAGTCTGTAATCAAAGAGCTGGATGCTAAGTGCAATGTGGTGCTTGGCCAAGCCCAGACTGTCGTGCTTCAAGAAAATGAACTTCATTTGGACTCCTCAGAAATCACTGTTGAAAATGCTGAAAGAACAATTGCAAGTCCTGAACTTGTTGGCCATGGTAATAATCAGTATTCGCATCCTCTAGTCAATGAGAATGACTCATGTAACTCTACTGCTTTGCAGTCACTGAAGGGCCATCTAGAGGTGGCTAAAGGTGATTTGCATGAACTTCAAAAGTTAGTAGAGAGGATTTCCTCTAGGTCCGATGGACGTGTTCTGGTATCAAAACTCATTCAATCCTTTGAGTCAAAAGGAAATCAGGAAGATCCTGGTATGTCTGAGGGGGAGCATGATGATTTGCAAAAATTAACTCGGGAGATGATATGCTGCCTTGTGGAAAAGTTGAAGGCAATGACTTCAGATCTTGCAAAGACTGAAAAATATGTGGCCGAGCTGTATAACAGAATAGAACTTTCTAACAAGTCTGCAGTGCAGTGTGAAGCAGAAAGACAACATACTGCAATTCTTGAGGCCAAAATGGATGGTCTTGCTGGGAAGCTAAGCAACTACAATAACACAATTGATCAACTGCACAATCAGCTTGCTAATGTACAACAGGATGCAGATACTCATGCTGGAAGGCTCGTTGATCAAGCTGAACTTTTGCAGAAGGATGTGACAGAAAGGATTTCCATTCTTGAGGAGGAGAGGACATCTTTAGAAAATTTGCTCGGTGAAGTAACCAATAAGCTCAGCTCTTTGAGAGGTACTATGTTTCCGAATGATTTGGGTGAAAGTGAAGGTCTCAGCTTTTGTGTTTTGAACTCTGTGGATCTTGCTGCTAAATCAATCCGAAGTCTTCAGGAGAAATTAGAGGCTGCTCAAAGTGATAATGCTAAGCTCAATACTTCTCTGGCGGAGCTCAGGAAAGCACATTCTGATGTTCAAGAGAAGAGTGAACAAGCATCTGGAATTGTTAAGGACCTGTACCATTCCCTGCAGGAACTTCTACGCGACTCACTTGGAAATTCAGATGAAGCAGGTGTAGGATATAATTCTGAGGAACCAATCGAAGCTCTGTTTAATCGGTTTGGAGGATATATTGAGCATTTGAAGAATTTGTTGCATCACTGTCATTCTTTGCTAGCAAACTATGCTGACCTAGAGTCAAGATTGTTGGGCAAATGTGAAGAAGTTGAAGAGCTCAACATGAGATGCAGTTCTCTAACAAAAAATATGAATGACATTTGCTTGCTGAATGAGGAGCTTAAGTCAGTTTCTTCAAGTAGAAATGCAGCGCAGGATGAACTGCATGGTAGATGCCTCACTATAGCAGAAAAATTGCTTGACCACTCTGCGAATCATTCCTCAGTAGTTCTTCCGTTGATGTCTAAAAGTGGTGAAGCTGAAATGTTCAGCAAGGAACATCATATTCTTACCACATTACTGCCATGTATTGAGGAGGGTGTGGCTTCATATATTGAGAAATTTGAAAATGCAGTTGAAGAAATCCACTTATCAAAGACATGCTTGCAAGATGCCAATTTTTTTGACCAAATTTCATTTGACAGGTGGTCTTTGCCCTTGCCTGCGTTGATCAAAGAAGGTATTGTACCCAAGTTTTGTGACTTGCAGGGCAGAATTGACCAGCTCAATGCATTAAACATTCAGTTAGAAGCTGAAGTTCCAATCCTGAGGGATGGCTTGAAAAAGCTGGACGAAGCTCTTGAAACTTCACACGCTGAACATCACAAAAAGTCTTTTGAACTTGAACAATCTGAGCAAAAACTTTCTTCTGTCAAGGAAAAGCTTAGTATTGCTGTTGCAAAAGGCAAGGGTTTGATAGTGCAACGTGACAGCCTTAAGCAGTCTCTGATGGAGAAGTCTGGTGAGCTTGAGAAGCTCTCACAAGAGCTGCAGTCAAAGGATGCATTACTGAAAGAGTTAGGAGCCAAGCTCAAATCCTATACAGAAGCAGATCGAATTGAAGCTTTGGAGTCGGAGCTCTCATACATACGGAATTCAGCTACTGCTTTAAGGGACTCATTTCTTCTAAAAGACTCTGTTCTTCAGAGAATTGAAGAAGTCTTAGAAGACCTAGATTTGCCAGAACATTTTCATTCTGGAGATATAGTAGAAAAAATAGAACTGCTGTCGAAGATGGCTGTTGGAGCTTCTTTTACTGTTCCTGATGGTGATAAGAGATCCTCTGTGGATGGGCATTCTGAGTCCGGTGCAGCCATGGATAGCATAAATGATGAGCAAAACTCAAATTTAAATCCAGGGTCAGATGAAATAAAGAACAAATATGATGAGCTGCATAGGAGATTCTACGAACTGGTGGAGCACAACAGCATGTTGGAACAATCTCTAGTGGAGAGGAACAGTCTTATACAGAAATGGGAAGAAGTCCTTGGTCAGATTAGCATTCCCCCACAGTTCAGAATGCTGGAACCTGAAGATAGGATAACTTGTCTGGGAAACAGACTATTGGAGGTTGAGCACGAAAGGGACACATTACAGTTGAAGATTGAGCACCTTGAGGACTCCTCTGAGATGCTAATTGCTGATCTAGAAGAATCACACAAAAGGATTTCTGAACTCAGTGCAGAGGTTGTTGCTATAAAGGCTGAGAAGGAATTCTTCTCGCAAAGCCTGGAGAAACTGAGATTTGAGTTCCTTGGACTCTCTGAGAAAGCAGTTCAAGATGAGTTTGTCAGAGATAGTTTGCGAAAAGATCTAGCTGAACTGCAGAAGTTAGCTGAAAAAACCGAGGAGAGCAAGCGTTATCATGATATGGAAATAGAGATCCACAAACTACTGGATTTGGTGCGGAATGTATTGCAGGATGGCAGTAATGGTGAAATTCCATTTACCTCTGGTGGTGGTGGTGGTGCTATACTGTGCTTGGGTGAATTGTTGAGGAAACTTTTAGACAAATATGGGACTCTTTTGTCAGAGTCAACTGTAGGCAATGCTGCTGAGAAGGAAATTCATTTAGAGGAAACCAAGCTATCTAACGACACCTCTACATCAGAGACAGGAATAGATGACAAAGAGACATCAGAGACAGGTAGAGATGACAAAGACCATGCACTAAACACTTTGAGTAATGAGTTAGAGCATGCTCGCAATTGTCTGGCCTTAGCAGAGCAGCAGCGTGATGAAGCTGTGGAGAAGGCACAATCACTAATACTGGAAGTGGAGACGCTACATGCTCAACTAAACCAACTGCAGGAAGGTGGTGCTGAGCAGACTCAAAAGTATCAGTCACTTGTGCTTGAACTAGAATTGGTGGGTAAGCAGCGGGATGATCTGCAAGAGAAGCTAAATCAGGAGGAGCAAAAGTGCACTTCACTGAGAGAGAAACTAAATGTTGCTGTGAGAAAAGGGAAGGGCCTGGTGCAACACAGAGATAGCTTGAAGCAAACTATGGAAGAAATGAATGCTGTAATGGAGAAACTTAAAAATGAAAGGAAACATCACATAGAATCACTTGAATCTGAGAAATCATTATTGATGGGTCGATTGGCTGAGAATGAGAACAGCTTGCATGATACAACCCAATACCTGAGTAAATTGTTAAATGCTTTGTGTACAGTGGATATTGCTCGAGAATTTGATACAGATCCAGTCACCAAGGTTGAAAAAATTGCAGAATTTTGCCTTGACCTACAGGCAACAGTGGTTTCATCACAAGATGAAGTGAAGAAATCGAAACGAGCAACGGGGCTGCTTCTAGCTGAGTTAAATGAAGCTCATGAAAGGGCTGACAACCTGCAGGAGGAACTGGTCAAGGCAGAAGCTGCAGTTTCTGAATCCTCTAAACAGAACAATGTTATAGAGTCTGCAAGAGCTGATGCTGTTCGCCACCTGGAACATATTATGTATATACAGGCACAGACAAGAAGGAAACAAATAGATCATTTGAAGGAGTTGAACTCCACGAGCAGTCAACTAAGAGAAATCTGCTTTGAACTTTCACATCGTCTTGGCAACACATTCAGTAAGGATGTGGACCTTATCTGCTGTGTGGAGAGCTTCATGAAATCTTCTGGTAAATGGATGGATGGCAAAAATATGGTGGATATACCTATAACGTCTAACCATCTTTTGTCCAATAGCATAAGCAGCAAGGTAAATTTAGGTTGTTAGTTCATGTTTCAATGTGTTTTCCTTCATTTCAATATACCCACAGCACTTCGTATGGTTTATAAAGTTATACACTATTTTGAAGGTTAGACTGATGTTGATTAAGTGAACTCATTTTTTTGTTGCATTTACTACAGAAATGTAATACCAGCTGATCATCTTGCATTTTGTTCATAATTAGTTAACTCCAATGTAATTTTCTTCGAATGAGATTTATAGTGTTAAAAATGAGACATATGAAGTTTCCACCATGTGATATTTCTTCTCACTGTCTCCGTTATTCTGGTTCACCATAAAAGAGATCAATGGGTTCCTTGGAATATGGTACTTCCATACAAGATGACACTCAGATGACCACAATCTTTCCTATGTTGAAAGTATAACAATACACAATTGTTGATGGCTTGGTGCTATATGAGATTTTGGGAATGTTATTCTTTTGGATTTGTAATCACAGCTTTCTAATTGGTCTTAACTTGCCCTTCACAGAAGGCTCATATTCCAAATGCTGCACTGGAATTTACGATGGACGATACTGATGAAAGCCAGATTTTGCATCATCTTGCTATTGCATGCCATGCTGTATCGGATTGTGTAAAGGATTACAATGATCTCAAAAGAAACATTGACAAGCATGGTTTTTCAGTTGACCAGAAAGCAACAGAGCTATTTGATGTTATGTCCAACTTGCAGAACAGATTCACTTCGCAAAATAATGAGTTGGAATCTTTGCAAGAAAACATTGTTGAACTACAGTCAGATATCAAAGAGAAAGAAGAGGAGATTTTATCGATGCGCAGAAACATGAGTTTGCTTTACGAAGCATGTACTAGTTCAGTTGCTGAGATTGAAGGAATGACTGGTATGGAGTCTGGTAATCGGAGCTATTTTGCTGCGCAGAACCATTTACTTGCAGATGACCATATAAAATTTGTAGTTGACCAGTTAGTTGCGGCTGTAAAGACTGCTCGGAACAGTAGTGAAGGTAACACAAAGGAGCTAAAGGCCACTGTTCTTGAGTTGCAGCAGGAGCTTCAAGGAAAAGATGTGCAAATTAGTACAATCAGTGCGGAGCTTGCATCTCAGATAAGGGAAGCTCAATCTTCTGCAAATCAGCTTTCTGTTGAGCTTGAAGATGCAAGAATGGAAGTACACAATTTGGAGAAACACGTTGAGATGTTGCTTAATCAGAAGAAAGCTTTAGAGACTCAAGTGAGTGAGCTTAAAGACATGGAGGCAGCAACAATCGAGCAACGTGGAAGAATAAAGGATTTGACTGATGAACTAAGCAGAAAAGACCAAGGTGAGCTGATAGAGCTTTATTTAATTGAGTTTTCTTCTATTACTTCCATTTTATTTATTGTTGCATCTTTTCAAATTGAAGAAATCTATACTTTTATTCCTACATTTGTTGGTATGTTTTTGGTGTATTGTACAGAGATTGAAGGTTTGATGCAAGCACTTGATGAAGAAGAAAAGGAGCTTGAAGTCTTGGAGAACAAAAGCAATGACTTAGAGCAGATGCTGCAAGAAAAAGAATTTGCTTTAAAGAGTATTGAAGTTTCTAGGACCAAAGCTCTTACAAAACTTGCAACAACTGTTGACAAGTTTGATGAGTTGCATAGCTTGTCTGAAAGTCTTCTTACTGAAGTGGAAAGCCTTCAGTCACAATTGCAAGAGAGAGATTCAGAGATCTCTTTTCTGCGGCAAGAAGTTACAAGAAGTACTAATGAACTACTAACCACTGAAGAGAGCAACAAGAAGTACTCGTCTCAAATAAATGATTTCATTAAGTGGTTAGAAACTGCAGTGTTGCAGTTTGGTGTGCATTGTGAGAGCACAGATGATTATGATTGCACTCAGGTTCCTGTTTATATGGGTATGTTGGACAAGAAAATAGGATCTCTGGTATCTGAATCAGATGATTTAAGGTTAGCTGTGCAAAGCAAAGATTCTTTACTGCAGACTGAGAGGACCAAAATGGAAGAGTTGTTGCGTAAATCAGAGGCTCTAGAAGCTTCGTTGAGCCAAAAGGATTCTCAGATAGGGTTGCTTCGTAGAGACAGGACATCAGGCCAACCTAGCAGATCTATAAATTTGCCAGGCACTTCAGAGATTGAGCAAATGGTACGCATGCTTTATTTTTCTATATGCAATTTACCTACACAAACTGGTAGAGCAAATTATTTTGGACTTAGTTTCTTTATTCATGCTTGCATATTTCAATTTGAATGCAGAATGACAAAGTAAGCCCAGCTGCAGTTGTCACTCAGATTCGAGGGGCACGGAAAGTTAATAACAACCAAGTCGCTATTGATGTAGAGATGCAGGAGGAGAAGCCATTAGATGATGATAAAGGTGAATATAGGTCATGCATATTAAATTCAGATTTGTAGTGTTAGTCTTGTTCTCTGATTGATTTCCCATTTGTTATTGCAGCGCATGGTTTCAAGTCACTGACAATGTCACACATTGTTCCGAAGTTCACTCGACCTATATCAGATAGAATTGATGGGATGTGGTAAGTGCAATTTCAGTTCTCACTGAATACCGATTGAAGGTGTTTTCCCATGGTCACTATTTTTTATTTGATTTTAACAGGGTCTCAGGTGATAGATTGCTCATGAGACAACCGACCTTGAGACTGGGCGTCTTAATATACTGGATTGCACTGCATGCGTTGCTTGCTAGTTTTATTTGAAGGTTCTATGTAAAGGTGAGCGATGGTTTTACTAAGCTCCACTTAAGCTTTGAAGTTTGCACTGTTATAGCTTGGCTGTCTGGGGACCTGTGGTGAGCTGTGTTGTGCATGGTGAAACATGTTCTACTTGCATCTTTGCTTGACTTTTTCCTTATCATTTACTTTCACTGAATTAAAAATCATATTTAGTTGAGTGAAAATTGAATGAAATTAAATGGTAATTTTCTTTCTTAAAAAAAATGCGCTGACACTAGCCAGCAACGACCCTATGTTGATTAGTAAGAGTGTGCTGCCTCCTTGTCATTGTTTTCGCGATGTGTTCAGATGGATTTTCTGTTTCACAAGCCTCATGGAACCATCCTTTTCCTTGATCATGTAATACCTGCATGGAGTTGTGCTTTTTCCCGCCATACTAACTAATTTCTCTGAATGGTATTCTGCAGCTGTGGTGATCTCCTTGGCGAGCTACTGTACAGTACTATGTCTATAGCTAGCTATGCAGAGCGAGCAGTCCGTGCTAATGTTGCTAATTCTTTTGAAAATTGTTACCAAATACTCGAGCCGTGTTGGCGGCTGCGAGTCCTCTTCAGGGCGCCGTTCCCCCTCTTCCGCATGCATTGATCTTGCCTGCCTCAGTTGGGTCCAAGAGCACCTGCAGTGGCTATACAGATGGAAGAGAACTCCCCTGTACATACTCTCATTTTTGTTTGCTCTATTCTTTGCTTTTAGAAAGATGGAGTGCATTTTATATGCTAGCATCTACATTATACGTAACAGGTTTACAGAAGAATGACAAGAAGTTTTCAAAGTTAGGATATCGGGATGGTACCAGCCCCCGTGTTCTCAAAGTTAGGGTATCGGGAATGACAATTATTTCATTATTACCACAGTGACAACTGCGATGAGAACATTATTACCACAATGTGTTACGGGCAGCTTTCACATTTCATATCTTATCAGTGAAACTGCAATGGGATTTGTAAGGATGTCGAGCTGGCTGAAAGTGCATGCCATGTTCGGTTTTACTTCGGCAATGTGTGGTCCCGCCCAAATGATAGTAAGGGCCGTTTGGCTGGGCTCGATTTTAGATTTTGGGCTTCAAGCCGTTTTTTCAACCAAACGTTGGGACTTTGAAGCCTAAAAATAAACTAAAAATTTAAAATCGAGTCTAAAATAAACTGTGAATTTAGAGCTTGGATTTTGTAGTTTTTTACGGAGCTTAACTTCGAAGCCAAAAAGAGAGGACGAGCGTGGTCAAACGGTACCTAACTTGAGTAAAAGTCATCACTGTGTAGAGATCGCAAAGTTTGGCTTTCGAGTACCCAGTGGAGCTCTTCGCCGACGAGCATGCAACGATCGGACTTGTGTTTGACCATGCGGAGCTCTGCCCACCGACGCAGCTCTCAACCTCCACGCCGGCGAACACCACGAAATTCTCCTCGGCGTCATAGCGCTCCAGAGTCTCTTCGCCGATGAAGAACTTGCTGGAACCAAGGTGCACGGCGTAGGACGTTAACAGGAGCCACTCCTTGGGCGTATCGACGTCCTTCCAGACGGCTTGCAGCACAGGCGGCCTCTCCGCGGCGGCGGCGGCGAGGTCGGACGCGACGGCCTTCGTCCCTCGACGAGATGCCGAACCAGAGCTTGTGCATGGGGACGTACTCGGCGCGGCCGCTGAACGGCAGCGTCCACTCGCCGGCCTTGCTCCACGCGCCGCTCGCCGTGTCGAAGGAGTATGTGCCGTTGCCGACGCTGCCCCTGGTGGACATCCAGACGTGCGAGCCGGCGACCACTGCGTAGGAGTCGATCCAGGTGGAGGCGGGAGAGCGCGCCATTGCCAGTCCCCCTAATGGCAGGGGATTCGGTCGTAGATGAGAGCCTCGAAGCCTCCGCCTCCTGCTGCCGTCGCCCTGCCTAGGGGTCCTGTCGAGGACGTAGAGGTTCTTGCGGATGGCGATGGAGATGGGCCAGCACTTGGGCGCGGTGAGGCTGGGCAGGGTGCCGACGGCGGCAAGGCCCGTCTGGTCCATGCGACCAGCTTGTTCTTAGAGGAGCATCAAGCCCGTCTCACTCAAGCTGCCCTCGCGCTGGGGAGGGTAGAAGCTCATGACGGGGCCTGGTCGGGAAGGCAACCGTCCTCCATCGGCGGATCCCGGCGGCTCCGACGCCGTCAAGCTTTCTTCGTGACTTCTTTCTTGGGAAGAAGAAGCGCGACATGTCGATAAGGCGCAGCGTGCAGGTGCTGGGGACGGGACAGTCCGCCAGCAGATACACAAACCGCCGGAAACTCATCCTCCAAAGAAAAAAAATCAGCCTCTCGATCGATCCATCCGTCTCCCCTCGATTGATCCGCAAGCTGCAACTGATTCTGAAAAAAAGAGAGTGAAAAGATCAGTACGTAGTATGAAATATTGAACATGATCTCAAACAGAATATTAACCAGCAACTAGGATTTGTTGATCTGTACCTCCTTTACAAGCCTACTAGTGGCTGCAGTTCGAAGCTGGTGAATTCAACAGCTAAAAGGTAAGGGATAGGAAGGAGGAAGACGTACGGTACGGAGGCCGGAAAAGAAGAGAAGTAGGGTTCTCCTTCCCTTCTACTTTGGGCTGGACTGATTGTGTTCTTCCCCAGCTCCTCCATCTCAAAATTAAAAAGAATCACTATTCCATTGCAACGGCGGAAGACTACTTTCAATTGTGGAAGAAAAAATTAGGTATATACCATTATAAAGTGGTCACATTAGAAATATACTATTATAAAGTTTTGGCTTAGAATCATACCACTCCAGAGTGTTCATGTTTTGAAGTATGCCATTATAGTCACTTTTATGTATTTTCTATTAAATACACAACCCGTATTTAGTTCGTATTTTCGTAATTCCTAGAATATCCTTGCTCCTCCGATTAGATCTCGATCAAGCAACCATAAAAGATTATGTTTATTTGCTTCGCTACCATAAGCAAATTGAAAACAAAGCACGCCTCCTTGCTGCATAACATGCACTCGTAAATGTAGAGATGCATGGAGTCTGTTCATTTCATTGCCGGTGCGGGCTGTGGATCTTGCTTGATCTTGAACATGTCGAGCACTCCCTCTCTGTTGGCGGCAGCATCGTCATACATCTCCATGAACTCGCTGAAGAGAAAGTCCCTGTACTTTGGAGCGTTGCTTTTGCCCTCGCTGACCATCTCCTGCGCCGGAGCGATGCGGCAGTCCATCCTCGGCATGATCAGCGTCGCCGACATCCTCGCCACCGCCGAGTTGGTGACCGCGCGGTGCTCCACGCTCGCCAGCAGCTCGTTGGTCACGATCTGCGCCATGCTTGCATACCAATAAGCAAACATCTTAAATTGATCGACACAGAGAAGAAGAGCATAAATTACTAGTGGTCAATTAAGGACTGATGCGATTATTTGACCTCCATCTGATGCCCAAAGTTGATGACAAACGTGTTGGGGATAGGCCTGACGGTGATCCACCGCCCCTTGTACTTGGCCTAAAGCCCGCTGACGTCGCCCTGCGACAGGACCATCAGGAGATGGCGGTTGCAATGTGGTAGGAGGCCCAGGGTGAGGCTCGGGTCCGGACACGGCGGGTAGTAGTTGACGTTCATTTGCGTCTCGCCGCCGCTGAGGTCTCCCTAGAAGAAGTCTTCGTCGAGGCCGAGCCCCTCGGCGATGAGCCGGAGGAGCGTCCTCGCCAGCTCCTGCACCTCCACCGTGTACCTGGCAAGGCACTCCTAAACTTTGAGGCTTTGTCGGCCAGTGGTGGCGGAAGTGCTCGATGGGGTAGCAGTCGAGCTTGAGGTAGTCCCTCCAGATCTAATCGGAGGAGCAAGGGTATTTTAGGAAATACGAATATATATATATATATATATGTGTATTTGATAAAAATATATGAAAATAGCCATAATGGTATATTTCAAAACATGAACACTTTGGAGTGGCATGATTCTAAGCCAAAACTTTATAATGTCATATTTCTAATGTGATCACTTTATAATGGTATATACCTAATTTTCCCATTTCGGAAACGGGATGCCAAATTTCCAAGTGCTAATTTAAAAATTCTAAAATAAATTACACATTTATTATTTGGAAGTTCAAAATTGAAAAAAAAACCTCAATGGTAATTAATTCAATTTCACTTATCATATATCAACAATCTTTATTTCACATCCACTCTTGTCACATTTTTGTTTTTTTTGGGGGTCTAAGGCATCTAGAGAAAGGAAGTTGGAAAAGTAGTGTGATGACCTAGCATGCCACTACGTTTGGTAGCATGCAAGTCTTTGGCTCATTACTCGATAAAGACTCGTTTTACTGAGGAGTGTGCATATCAAAGTAGCATAGCAAAAGCAATTGCTGTGGATTCGATAAATAAAGCGGTGAAAAGACAATGTTATGAATACATTTGAGATTAGTGTAGCAAACATCCAGTCTCAAAGAGTCGATTTGACACCACACCGCAGATAGCTGGGTATCAAACTCGCTCATAGTGGCATCTCCCTACTACAATGACTGCTCATGATGCACAACAACAAGATACAAGAAATCACCAGATGGCTCGTAGTGGTTGCACGGATGCGCCCACTTCACCTTGCTAAAGCAAAGCTAACCATATCCCCAATGAGATGCAACTTCATGCTAACAACCAGAATAGCAAAGGCACGTGCATTCTTAATAATCCATATCTTGTAGATATCATACTGAGTCTGAAAAACTCCATGTTGTTCTCAAAAGCATCAGATGCCTCCTTACTAGCGTCTTCAGAAGTATCTTTTGGAAGCATAGACTCAACAGGTGGAAACAAAGCAAGGCGGACAAGGCAGCTTACCGGTAAGAAACTCCCAAAGACGTTGACCACACATGTGGAGGCGTATGTGCTAAAACCAGTCCCGATAACTTAGACCATTAAAGATCACCAGACAGCGAGGAACGGAAATAGTGCTCGAAGAGGACAACTTTTTTTTGAACATCAACACTCAGTATAGAAACAATTAGCTTCTTTAGAAATCGATTAGGTTTATATTAGTGTAGCTTTGGTCCCAGAGGCGGCGGCCAATTAGCGTCGGCGGCGGTCGACAATAGCTAGAGGTGGCGATGGTCGGCGACGACTAGAGGTGATGGCTGGCAACGGGGAGAAGGCGGCGCCCTCTCCTAGCGCGGGTGATTTGTTCGGCGACAACGGCTAGAGGCAGCTCGGTGGTGACAGGGAGAAGGCCGCACCCTCTCCTAGCATGGGTAGTCGAGCCTCCAGTTGAGGCAACTAGCTCTGATCCGATCGACAAGGCAGCGAATCCGTGTAGGAAGCAATGGTGGTGGTGCTGCGTGAGGCGACCGAGACAACGACGGCCTGGGCGACAACGATAGCTGTGATGGGATGACATTGGATGAAGTGGGCGAGGCAGCGGTTGGAGAAGATAAACTAGTGGTGACGGCTGCTCTCTAAGGCGGCAGTGGTGGCTGGAGAAGATCCTGCAGTGACGGCGAGTGCAATGGAGGCAAAGCCAAGCGATGGTGGCGGCTGGAGAAGATGAACCAATGGAGGTTTGACGAAAATCCTATATTTGTTCTGATACCATGTTATGAATAGCGTTAGTATTCATCATGAGACCAATGAACTAATATATATACAAGTACAGATATGACATATATGTAGAAAATCCCTTATACAACAGGGAAAATACACATCTAATAATACATATCTAACATGAAGGAATATGTGGCTCTGAAACCTGATAAGATTGCAACTGATGCTGGGGAGCAAAATTCGAAGTTAAGCCTATGGCGGGGAGTACTTAGTTTTTCTTGAACATGTATTGTTCGTTTGTTCAGTCTTTAAACACTACATTTGAAAGTGTTTCCGTTGCTCTTTGCTTAATTAATTCATACCGCTTTTGAATTAATTTCTCAAAGCCTCAAATAACTTTTATACCGTTGAAACCATGACTTTTCTATTCTTTGATATAAACTACGAACAGGAACTCAATGCAATATTCTCAAAGCCTCTGAAATAACTTTTATCAAATGAAGGAGAGATAGATGATGCAGCTCTTATATCAATTGATAGCAAAGGTATCAATATACATGTTCGGCAAGGTGGACAGGTTCAATTTTCGGAACCACTACTGACTTATTTCCAAATGCAATGCTTCATTTTATGCAATAATGAGCATCTGAATTGCATTATTAAATTCTGGTGCACCTTGCATCTCTGTTTAATTGAGGTTTGCAGAATGTCTTGAATTTTAAATTTTCTTCAGTTTTCTGGTCTATGGTAACATATGAAGCAAACATATAATACAGTTGCAATGAAAATTTTATTGCACTTGCATTACAAGTTTCACATCTTGTATATTTCTTCAAATCTTTGACATGCTTGATATTATGCTGCACTGTAATGATTGCATTCAGGATCGGGGCGTTCATTTTAGCGATGGCTTCTAGTTTTTGGTTGAAATTTTATTGTAGCTGGTTTTTTACTGTAGCTGATTTAGCTTTTTGGGCATAATTAAATTTAAAAATAGAAAAAATATGTTAGCCCATCACGGATAATGCAAAGGAACACGGGAAAAAAAGAAAAATACAAAAAAGCCTCAAAAATCTAAAAAAATCTAAAAAAATTCAGAAAAAGATGAATTACTGAATAGTGAAAAAAAACTGAAACTAAAAAAAGTTGAAACAAGCGGGGAGACAGAAAAGAAAAGTCCTTAAATGTGTGGGGAATAAACCTCATCAAATATTCAGATAAGAACTGTATATGCACTATCGGGTTCTTCCCAGTTCTTATAATCAACACTAGACACTTTTTCTTTCGCCTATATTATACTGTGATGACTATTGTTTTCTTAAAGGGTGGTGCAACCCAACATAATCTTCAAGCTTTTGTTGTGCGGATTTCGCAGTTCAACATCCGGAGGATAGCCTTTGAGATGGATAATCAGCAAGTCTTCAAGATGGCACAACAAAAGCTCAATTTTGAAGCCTGAAGCAGGAAAACATGGAGAGCAAGGGACAAGGGATGCCAGCAAGACTCCAAAGTTCTGCAAAAGTTTCTACAGTGACGTTGTGTAGCCTCGTGGTGTGCCAAATGCAATAAAAAAACTTAACAGTGTGTTAAAAGTCACTCGAGTTTTTGTATTCTAGATTAAATAAAGAGGGAACATGTATATTGATCAACCTCCACATAAGATGATGTATATATCTGATATTTTTCGACACTTCTTTTTTTTTTTAATGCAAGAAAGGACTTCTCTGAGATGGCTCAACAGTTCTAGTTTAGCTACCTGCCCGGTTCTTTTTTTTTAGAGTTGCTGAGTTCGTATGTGGTACTGGAAGATATGATTTCGCTTGAATTTTGTAAGTAAACACATTTCGTTAGATGTTTTACCTTCAAAATTTCTGTGAGATTCATTCATATTCCCAAACAAATGTGGCATAAGTGGTATTAGGGTGGGTTTGGCTCGTCATAGTAACTAATTTTTAAAATAGTGTGTTTTTTTAAGACAGAATTTATAATTAGATTTTAGTAGATACTATATTGAGTTCAGCTATATTAATTAGAATTATATAGATTGTTTTTTATGTATTGTTCCTTGTAAATAGTAAAAATAAAAAATATAAATTAAAAATTAAAATCACAAAAATGGATACTTGACCACCTAGTTAACGAAGAAAGGAAGGGGAGAGAATTTTTTTTGAACTCGAGAAACACACTCGTGTTGTTCTACAGGGTTATATATGTAACGTGTCCACATCTAGAACGGACACGTGGTAATGACTAGCCGAACGCGGCACAGATCAAACGACCACGATTCCACCGCGAAATCCACACGAGCTCCCCACTGCTCCCCCGCCGCGCCGCGCAAACATCTGCGCCTCTACACCCTAGGTTCCTACGGATCGAAACCCTAGGGTTGGTTCCATCCCCGTCGTCCGATCCCATCCCATCCCCCACCATGAGCGGCCACCACGACGCCAAGCCCTACCACCCTCGCCGCGGCCCGGAGCTCCCCCCGCCGCCGCTGCAGCCGGCGGCGGAGGAGGAGGCGCCTGCTGCCTCGTCGGCGGAGGCCGAGGCTGAGGTGGAGGCGGAGGCCGAGGCGATGGAGCAGTACGAGTCGCAGCAGGAGCACGAGGAGGATGAGGAAGAGGGGGAGGAGGAGCACGAGGGTGGCGCCGAGGAGGCTGTCCCGATGGACGCGGATGTGGCCGCCGCCACGGCGGCGGACGCACACGGGGTGATGGTGCCAGCGGCCGCCGCTGAGGTGGGGGGCGTGCCGCACATTGGGTCGAACACGCTCACGCTGTCGTTCCAGGGCGAGGTGTACGTCTTCGAGTCCGTGTCCGCCGAGAAGGTGCCGCACCTCTGATCCTTCCCTGCAAAATTCAAAATTTGCCTTTTTGCCAATCCTTTTACTTGTCCTATGTGCTTTGATGTGATGAAATTGCATAGTAACGCTGCAGGGAGTTTGAATTGTTCGTTTTGGCAGGTGCAAGCGGTGCTCTTATTGCTTGGAGGAAGGGAGCTCGCACCGGGATTGGGTTCGGTGCCTTCGTCTTCAGCATCATATAGTAAGGTTGAAACCTCACTGGGTGAACTGTAGCATTTATCCGTTGAGAAAAATTTAAATTTCGTGGTGCTGATGTTACTTTGTGTATTCTTTGATACAGAGGTTGAATTTTCCACACCGGGTGGCATCACTGATGAGGTTCCGGGAAAAGCGGAAAGAGAGGAACTTTGATAAGAAGATCCGGTATACTGTTCGGAAGGAAGTTGCACTTAGGTCAGTGCTAGTTTGTTAAGAAGCTCTATTTGTGCATTTTGAAGTACTGTTAAGGACCTTAAGGTTAATAAACTTGCCAGCCTGTGCGCATTTGGTCCTTTGTTTTAAGAAAAATAAACACAGGACCTTTGTATTTTCTGTGTCATGATGTTGTACTTGCTTTCTTTAATATTTGCAGGATGCAGCGCAATAAAGGGCAGTTTACATCATCAAAATTGAAGGCAAAAGAGGCCGCATCCACTGTGATTAACTCAGATGGTTCGCCAAATTGGGGTGCAGTGGAAGGTCGACCTCCATCTGCTTCTGAGTAAGTCCACAAATTGTTTTACTGTTTATATGTTTGACACTGCCCATCAGTGTATATAGATGCTTCAAAATTGCTTTATCCAGATTCTATAAGTTGAGAAGGGATGAAGTTATTTGCATATGAATAAGTGCTCTGTTATACAGATTGTGGGTGAATTCTTGAGTTGTAAATCAGTAATTCAGTATGGAAGTTACCTTGGTGTGATGTCCCATAGGCCTGTGTAGGATATCCACAAGTTTGTTGGTATGAACAAAAATATAATTTATGGTTTACAGTTCTGGTCTTTGTTGGTTTACTTGCCTGGCTTCTTGTTGGCTCCATATTGAAGTGGAAAAACTATTGTGAAAAGTCAGATCATTCCCTAACCCTTTGACCTGAGCCATGACACACTATCTCATGCTTGTGCACCTCCAGAGGGTTGTTCTGCGAGCTCATGCTCACACTGGTTCTTGCTAGTTCGCTGCTGTGGATTGAAAAATAGTTGGTTTTGATTGAATTATTTCCAGGATGACAATAGACACTTCCTGCACACTTGTTCTTTGTACATGATGCCTTTTATTTGTCACAACAACTTGCCTCAGAATATGAACCGTAGTAGTTCTCATTTTGATGGTTGTTTCCCTTTACATACCTTTCAGATGTCATCATTGTGGTATTATTGCAACACAGACGCCTATGATGCGTCGAGGACCAGATGGCCCAAGAACATTGTGCAATGCATGTGGACTCATGTGGGCAAACAAGGTATTTAAGTTCTTGACGGTATTATATTGCTCTCTCCGTCCACATTTATAAGGTGTGTCTCCTCTTGTCACATAAACCAAGGAGAGTGAAAATATCTAGATTACCTCTAATTATTATCTCTATTATCTCTAAGCACTATATTCAATGCATGCATATAAATAATAGTAAATAAATCTGCATATTTATTAGGAATATAAAGAGAATATTACACTAATTTTGCTTAGTACCAGAAGCAACATATAGGCAGGCTGTGTTGTTGCATAACCTTGAACATTAATAAGGAACAATCTTTTGGTTGTATAGGGCTCAGCTGTTATAAATTAGTCCACTGTACCATCTGTTATGTTAGATGTTAGAGCTATGATATTCTGATATGATGGTTTTATTACTCTACTGGCAACAATGTATTGTTTTTTCCTCTGATATTAAGTGATAAAATACAGCTTGTGAGGCTGTGAGTAATTTGTTCCCAGTTATAATCTGGTTTTTAATTTGAGCTTTTGCTCTCAGCTTTAGTAGGGACTTTTTTCGGAGGATCTTTTTTGGTGATCTTCTGGTGGAGAAGTGTCGAATGCATCCCTCATCTTAGCTGACCTTCACTTCCCATCTTGAAACACCAAGTAAATAGGCATGAAAATTGAAACATTCCCCCAAAAGCTTCCATTTGCCTAGTACTTGGTTTTGAAGTTTCAAGTCCTTACCTCGCAGATGAGTGATGTTGTATTTAGCATTGGGAGGGTTATTGTATTCACATTGTGCAAAAAATATTTTCTGTTGTACATATGACATTTTTCACAGGCATAGGGTTAGTGCTACATTCTTAACTTTGTATATTTGCATATTGTGATGTTATTGAATCTTCTCTCCAACATGTTTTTTCTGCATAGGGTATGATGAGAGACTTATCAAAAACTCCTACTGCGCCTCTGCAAGTTGTGCCGTCAGCAACCGAGGATGGTGTAAGTCACTAAGTCTGCGGTTGTATTAGCTTGACAGCCTACCTTGTCAGATAACGAAGCAGTTTGTTTAGCTTATTAGATTTGCAAATTTGATCTAGAAAATTACCTTTCTTATCTTTTCCTAACCTGAAATTAGAGTAGAGTAAAACCATTGTCTTGAAACTAGAGTAGTGTAAAATCATTGTCTTGACCTATTGCATTTAATTACAACAAATTTATCCGTCCCCCTTTGTATTGGCATTAGAGTACTAGACAGACATATGGACTGCTGAAATGTATGCACAGGGTGTTTCCCTTGTTTTTTCTTTTGAATGAGGTTGTATTTTATGAGGACTCGTGGTTAGGTTTGTTAGTACAATAAAGATTAGTAGAGCTGTGAATTTTCTAGTGGTTCAGTATTCTCACTTAATACTCTGCCCTGCAGCAGAATGGAGTTGCTGAAACACCAGGCGGTGGGCATCAGAATCCTGAAGCAGAAGCAGCAGCAGAAGCACCTGCTCCTGCTCCTGCTGCAAATGGCCATGACTTGTAGCCATGAGGTAGAGTGATGCTTCAGAGGATGCTGCATTTCGTCATGGAGTTGTTTGTCTGGAAGTCAACTGGCTGTACTATAGCTGTAGATTTGAGATGTGTGCTGCGTTGTCTGTCTCTCGGAGTCATGCCTGCTGCCATGATGTTTTTATTGAGCGTATTTCTTGTTGTAGCAATTGATAGTGGGTGGAGATCGGCATGACATTTTACTTATCAGATGTAACCTCTTACAGATGTTTCTGAGTAGATTATTTTCACATAGCAACATTGTCCCAACTGTTTGTCATGTTAGTTTTGCGGATGCCTTTGAGTTATGACATGCCTGTTCTGTGTTGCCCCTGGATCATGTGCCAATGGTATCGCAAGCTCGTCCCGGCGCGCACCTTTCGCCGTCGGCCTGCTTTGCCGTGTCGAAAGCAGTACGTGCCAATGCCCTGGCTCCATGGATACCCAGACCTGTGAGTCACCGACCACCGTGTAGCCGCCGATTTCAGAGGGCTCGCCGTCGAATAAGTACCGGGGCTCTACGACCGGCGATTCATGGCCAGCCGCCCAACCGTACGTCAGATCTAAATTTCGTCCTCTGAGTAGAGAGAGGATTCTGGATTATTTGCTCTACTCCTTTTATGGGAGTGTTTAAAATAACAATGTCTTATGACTATTTTTTATTGTAGTTGGTTTTTTCTGTAGTTAAGTTAGCTTATTTAGTATAATTAAATTAAAATAATTTTTAAAATAAAAAATATGTTAATCTATCACGGACAATGCAAAGGAATATGTGGGAAAAACACAAAAAATCAGAAAAAAAACAAAAAAACAACAGTAGAAAAAAAAGCATCCGCAGATGTAGAAACCCAACGCGAACGCGCTTCTAAGCGCAGCCTATAAATCATTATATGTTCGATAAGAAAGAAATTATCATGTAGATATACAAGATAGAATAGATTTTCCAGTAGATAAATATTGCGTCTTGCTTGATCAAATTGGATGGGCTCGTTGCTTCAAGGTGATCGCGGAGCTGCGCCTGCTGGGCAAACGGGATCCACCTGCCACTTTTTTGGCAGTTCGTTTACCGTCCGATCAGATTTTGACGGCCCAGATCGGGTGACATAGCACAGTACACTAACCCGCGATGCAAATTTGCAAAGGAGCCCTCGAAATGCTTTGTATTCTAGTACTACCCTCACTTCCTCCTACCCTCCCCTTCGGCCTTCCCCAGCCGCGTCGCCGTCGCCCACCACGACCAGAGCAATGACTTGGGGAGGTGAGGCGAGGCAATGGCGGCGGGGGGAGAGGAGTTGGGAGTCGCTGCTCCGAAACTTCCACCGCTTCTCCCAGGTCAGTAGCACCACGGCGTACCTGCCTACCCCCATTCCATTCCCGATTGGTCGTGGATCGCGTTGCGCTCTTTGTTCGCGTCCCGTTCGTTTTGGATTATGTTCGAATCAGCGAACTGGTTCATGTGTTGATGCCACGTTCATGTGTTGAAACTCGAAAGTTGCAGCAAAGCACGATCAGGTGTTGGATAAAATGCCGACGAGATGGCGAGTATGAAGTAGATTATCTCCAGAAACATTGGCAGAATTGACAGAAATTTTCTTATCTAGGAAGTAGGACGCTATCTGTGCCTCTATGTTAGTATGTTAGTAGCAGCTTCCAGGGTTGGATGCCATATTAGGCCAATGCTGTGGACTATGCCACTATGGTGGTTATTTGGTTATGCTGAAGTATGTTTCGTTCTAATAATAAAGATTTTTTTCCCGTGGGGTTCACATTAGTTCAACCTCAGTGCTCCATTCTCTCTATCGAACCAACTGTGATTGATTCCTAGAATTTGCAACATATAGTCCTAAGAGCTTGACAAACCCAAATTTATGTATGATAGTGTGTGAGGCAGAATAATTTTTTGCAGAATGCTTGCTTTCAAGAGCTCAAGTGTTATTCCATATGTCTAAATATACAAGTTTTCATTGCCAAAGGAAGAAGACCTATATCCTAGCATTTTCTGCGTTTTATACCGATCTTCTGTTGTTCCTTGGTTCCTTTTTCTGAACAGGGGTATAAAGATGCACTTATGGAGGCCCAGGCTTTAAGAGTGAACTGCAGTTCTGGATCCAAGAAACGTGAAGCTCTTGAGTCACATATCGCAGATCTCGAGACAGGTTAACTGATGTTTCAGCATTTCTTAACAGTTTAGCTTCAGTTTGTTGCTTTTCTGTTAATTTAAATTGTGTAATAGCTGATGATTTACTTTGCTTATTGAGGTTGAAATAAGTACTGAGTTAAATTGTTTGTGTTGTGCAGATAATGAGCGATTAAGAAGGCTGTACACTGAAACTTTGTTCAAGTTCACCAACCAGGTAGGTTGCTACTTACTATGTGCAATTATAAGGAGGGTGATTAAAATGTAATACTAAGACGATGACAACTAAATTAATTGTCATCTTCCAATGTTAACTACTTGATATAGATGGAATCAGTTAAGTTGATGACATCAGCTTGAGTTCTATGCTGTCCATTTCACCTGTGAGCTTGAGTTGATGCCAGGACTGTTGTTCTTGTTTTTTGACACTTCGGACTTTAATGTACTATTGTTTTGAGGTGTACAACTTGGTCTAGATTTCTTTTTTGTTTATTTTCCGCTTGGAGTTTGGAAGCTGATAATAGATCAAGTTTAATAATAGGACGAGTGCTAGGTTTTATGTTCAGCACAATCATGTCAATGAAACTGTGGGCTGTTTTTGATATGCTTGCCGTTATTCAGATGAAACTTCACACAGAATCTTGAGTTCTGAAGGAAGAATTGGGACAAGCATATAGCAGATTGCTATCCATGGAAGAGGTAGTTAACTGCCTCCCAAGCATCCACCTAATCCATAAAATTAATCTAACAAGTGTTTATTTCACACAGGAGCATAAGAGGGAAATTGAACAACTTAAGCATGGCAATGAGATGAACATCAATGCCCTTGAGAGCAAGCTTAGGTAAAAATTTCCTTTCAAGGGAGGTAGCAGATTACTGTTGGGAGAGTCAGGAGATTCAGATTAAATTTTCCTGTTGATTGTTTTGTGAAAACTTAAAGAGCTAACTTTCACTACAATCAGCTGCACTTTTGTTCAGCAGGCAACCGATGAAGCTGAGATAAAGCAACTCAAGTTTGAGCTGGGAGCTCATAAAGCTCACATCGACATACTAGTTAGCAGGCTGGAGCTGGTTACTGCTGATGTGCATTTGTAATGTAATGTTCTGACTTCCCTTCTATCTTCTTTGGATTATTGTCTCTTATCTCTCGTGACAGAAATACCTCCTGGCTCCAGGTACAGATAAAAACGAGCTCGTGGATTTGAAGGATGTAATTATGGTTGAACAGGAGAAAAAGGACATGCACAGGAAGCTTCAAAAGGCAGAAAATGAGTGTAAGTTCAATGGTGAACTGAAGAAGTGAAACAAGTTTTCCAAAACCACACAGATTTCATGACTCAATTCAATCAGCAGAACGGCAATCTTGTACTATCCATATCTTCACCAAGTAGTGGTTTTCTCTTGATTAAGTGAGGATTACGAGGATGATGCAGGCGGAGCAGCAAAGGGATTCCATCTCCGTCCAGCATGTGGAAACGCTGAAGCAGAAGGAAGGAGTACGAGTCCCTGAAGAGGAGGCTGGCGAGCTATGAACTTGATTGGTCATGAGAGCCGGCACCGCTCCCACAGTTAGAACCTTTGGTCATCGTAGTTTCTCTCCCCATGTATATGCATACGTGCCACCATACCATGACAATTTTTTTAACATCGTACCATCAGAGGTTAGACAAATAGACTACTAAATGAAATGTATGCACAACAAGTCAGGAATGAGGCACTGTGTTGAATTACTCCAGCATGCATCTCACCATTTACATTTGGACTGTTTCAATTACATTTAGTGTCATTGATGTTTTCAGTTTTTAGTCCCCAATTAGTGGGCAGTTTTCAGTCTTAAATTAGTGGGCATTAGTGCTGATGGTGGGATAGCACATTAGTGTGAAATGCCATTGTTACCTCTTTGTTTTACCCTATAAATAAGAGTCTAATATACAAGAAAAAGTAGCCAATTGAGGCAGCACCAAAACATCTGAGTTCTTACCTATTCTTGAGTGCGCCATTGCCGGTGAATCCTCGACAATTGGTATCAGAGCCTCGTCGACATTCAGGAGGTTGCCATGGCCACGCCGCCACCAAGCTCGAGTGGCGGGAGGATCACCGGCGACAACGCTGGCGGGAACCATTCGCCTGACCGCTCACGCACGCCACCTCGACGCCCAGGACGCTCGTCGTCACGCTGGTCGCGCAACCGGAACGCCGAGGCCGCACGAAGTCATCATCGAGCGCATCGTTGAGAAAACTTCCGCCGCCATCTCCTACCCGATGCTCACCCGAACCAACTACCAGGAGTGGTCGCTGGTCATGATGGTGAACCTCTAGGCGCAAGGATTGTGGGAGGCGATTGAACCAGGCGGCGGTGATGCCCGGGAAGATAGGCATGCTCTTGCCGCCCTCCTGCACGCCGTGTCGCAGGACTTGTGGACGTGTCTAGCCAGGAAGAGGATGGCGAAGGAGGCATGGGATGCTGTGAAGACCATGCGCATCGGCGTTGAGCGTGTGCGGGATGCGAACGCGCAGCAGCTCCGTCGAGAGTTCAACTCCATCGTCATCAAGGAAGACGAGTCCGTCGATGGTTTCTCGCTCCGCATCACCGGGCTCGCCGACAACCTCCGCACTCTCGGCGACGAGATCTCCGACGCTGAGGTCGTGAATAAGCTGCTACAGGTGGTCCCCGAGAAGCTGAACCAGGCGACCGTCGCAATCGAGATGCTCCTCGACCTCAACACCATCTCGGTCGAGGAGGTCGTCGGATCGCCTCCGCGTTTTCGAGCAACATGCAAAACCGCAGCCGCCAACCGATGCGATGGGACTGCTGTTGCTCAATGAGGAAGATTGGGAGGCGCGGTAGAAGGCGCGCCAGAGCTCCGACGGCGGATCGAGCGAGGGCGGCAGCGGCAACTGCAAGAGGCGGGGGAGGACAAGACGCGGTCGTGGTGGCGCCAGCTTGGGAACGCGAGAAGGCAAGGTAGGGCCGGCGCAGGAGAACACGGTAGCTCGCTGCCATAACTGCGGAAAAGCTAGCCATTGGGCCAGAGATTGCCGAAGAAGGCCTAAGACGTTTGCGCAGGCCCATGTTCGGAAGGTGATGAAGAGCAGTCCACCTTGCTGCTGCGCACGCCTCCTCCATTTCCCCATCCGGTGCAGCGCCGTCAGCCGCATCGCCATCTCCGTTCGCGGTCGCGCCGGTGATGCGCCTCGCTCGCCTCCACCCACGAATCCGCCCGGCGCCTGTGCCTCGCCACCATCCGCCCTGCGGCTGCGCCTCTGCCCGCCGGGTCCTCTCCTGCGGGTGCGTTGCCAGTTGCCGTATCCACTCCAGCAGCTCCACCACCCGCTCGATTGTGGGCCGCATCGCCTGCTACTGCTGCAGCACCACCGGCCGGATCGGCTTAGGTAGCTCCGCCCGCTCCTCCATCCCCAGCCGTGCGCCTGCTAGATCCGCCCGCACCAGAGCCGCCGGTCGGATCTGCCGATCCGCTTGCTCTGTCTGCTCCAGGCCCATCGGCAGCTCCACCCGCTCAAAAAGCAGCGTCTTTGTCCACCCTTTTGTGCATTGACAGCCCCGTCCGTTTCCTCGAGCCGTCCGTCTGCTCTGTTAAGTGCTCGTTCCGCTCCGTCTACTCCATCAACTCCGTCCGCTCCAGGTGCAACGACAGCACCAACGCACCGCATCGAAATCCACGAGGCCAAGGTCTTCGCCCAGCTCGGTCCGAGGGAGAAGCGCGACGACCGTCGATGGGTGCTCGACACCGGAGCCACAAACCATATGACTGGGGCGTGGTCAGCTTTCTCCGATATCGACGGCAACATCACCGACACGGTTCGCTTAGGGGACGGCTCCGAGGTCGAGATTAAGGGATGCGGAACCGTCGTCTTCAGTTGCAAGAACGGCGAACATCGCGCGTTGACTGGAGTATATTATATTCCTCGACTAACAACGAATATCATCAGTCTCGGTCAACTGGAAGAGGCAGGCTGCCGCATTGAACTCTACTCCGGGGCTTTGTGGATCTACCACCAGCAGAGCAAGCTCTTAGCTCGGTCCGCCGCTCTGCTTCGCGCTCTATATTCTAGAGCTCTGCATCAGCCGACCGGTGTGCCTCTCAGCACGTAGTTCGGAGGAGGCTTGGTGTTGGCACGCGAGATATGGCCACATTAGCTTCAAGTCTTTTCGCGCACTCGCCCAACGGGAGATGGTACGTGGTTTGCCGCCACTTGATCAGGTGGATCAAGTATGCGATAGTTGTCTTGCAGGCAAACAGAGACACACATTGTTCCCTGACAAGGCACAACGGCAAGCGGAGCACATCCTCGACCTCATCCACGGCAACTTGTGCGGACCCATCGCGCCCACAACTCCAAGCGGTAACAAGTATTTCTTGCTACTTATTGATGATGCAAGTCGGTACATGTGGCTCAAATTAGTGTCAAGTAAAGATCAAGCATCGGTAGCGATCAAGAACTTCCAGGCGGCAGTAGAGGTTGAGTCAGGAATGTGCCTTAAGACCCTCCGCACCGATCGTGGGGGGAGTTCACCTCCGTGGAGTTCAGTGAGCACTTTGCTAAGCATGGCATCCAGCGGCAGCTCACCGCCCTTATTCACCACAGCAGAACGGGGTGGTGGAGCGCCGCAACCAAAGCATCATCGGCATGGTGCGGTCTATGCTCAAGGCGAAACAGCTGCCCGGCTACTTCTGGGGTGAGGCCATCAACACCGCCGTGCACATTCTCAATCGCGCCCCGACACGCGCACTCGATAGCAAAACCCCCTTCGAGGCTTGGCACGACGAACGCCCCGTCGTCTACTACTTCAGGACCTTTGGCTGCGTCGCTCACGTTAAGTCGACACGGCCGGGACTCAAGAAGCTGGATGATCGCAGCATGCCAACCATCTTCGTCGGTTATGAGCGTGGCTCCAAGGCCTACTGTTGCTACGACCCTTCCACCAAGCGCATCATGGTGTCCCATGACGTCGTCTTTGACGAAGCTGCTTAGTGGAACTGGGGTGAAGATAGCGACAATGATCCAGGCAATGCCGAACCCTTAATCGTTGAGTACACCACGGAGTACGTCACCGGCATGCCTCGAGCCGATGCTGCATCACCAGCTCATATGTCTCCATCGGCCTCTGCACCATGACGCCGCCGGGTCAATGCGCGCCACGACGTCACCCGTGAGTGCACCGATTGAGTTCGTCATGCCACCGGCTAATCCTGATGAGAACCTGGACGCGGACCATGCCGATGCTCCACTTCGGTTCCGCGCCATCGATGCCATCATCAGGCCCACGTCACCGCCTGGGCTTGTGCCCTGGGTGCTTGCGAGGAATTGCTGTTCACCACGGCGACGAGCCTGTCTCCTTCAGCGAGGCAAACGCGAGGTGAGCTGGCGCCAAGCGATGCTTGAAGAAATGAAGTCGATCGAGTACAACAACACCTGGGAGCTTGTCACCCTTCCCGCTGGGCACCGTGCAATTGGGCTCAAGTGGGTCTTTAAGGTGAAGCGCGATGAGCACGGAAATGTGATCGACACAAGGCACGTTTCGTCGCCAAAGGCTACGTACAGCGCACGGGCATCGACTTCGACAAGGTTTTTGCCCCGGTCGCGCGAATGGTGTCCATGCGGACGTTGCTGACTCTAGCGGCGCTTGAGTGCTGGGAGGTCCATCACATGGACGTCAAGAGCGCTTTCCTCAACAGCGAGTTGAAGGAGGAGGTGTACGTGAGTTAGCCGTCGGGCTTTGTCATCAACGGCAGAGAGCACAAGGTGTTGCGCCTTTGGAATGTGTTGTATGGTCTACGCCAGGCACCGAGGGTCTAGAATGCCAAGCTTGATGGTTCCATGGCATCGTTTGGTTTCCAGAGGAGTAGCTCCGAGCACGGCGTGTACATGCGAAGCAGAGGAGCATCACGGCTGATCGTTGGGGTTTACGTCGATGACTTGATCATCACCGGCACCAGCAACAGTGAGATTGTGGCGTTGAAACTCGAGATGAAGCACGTCTTCCTGATGAGTGACCTCGGGCTTCTGTTATACTATCTCGGCATCGAGGTGAACCAGAGTTCTAACGGCATCACGCTCTGTCAATCCTCAATCCGCTTATGCAGCCAAGCTGCTAGAATGGAGCGGCATGAGTCCCTACAACTCCAGCTCGGCACCCATGGAGCCTCGGCTCAAATTGAGCAAGGACAGCATCGCGCCGCTGGTGGATGCTACCGAGTACAGGCGCGCATCATTGGCGGACTGCGCTACTTGGTGCACACCCGGCCAGATCTAGCTTATTCGGTAGGCTATCTGAGTCGGTTCATGGAGAAACCACACGAGGACCATCTCAATGCGGTGAAGCGTGTGTTGCGGTACATGGCGGGAACCTGCGACTACGGTCTTCACTACGCTAGGCGGGAGAAGGGACAAGTTCGTTTGGTCGGCTACAACGACGCCAACATGGCAGGCAACATCGACACACGCAAGAGTACCAGCGGCATCGTCTTCTTCCTCGCCGGCAACCCTATCACTTGGCTGTCTTCTAAGCAGAAGGTGGTGCTTCTATCTTCATGTGAGGTAGAGTACATTGCAGCAGCTACAGCTGGCATGCCAAGGCATCTAGCTAGCTCGGCTCGTAACTGACATGCTCGGAATCGAGTCTGGAGCGCCAGAGCTTAAGGTGGACAACTAGTCCACTATCGCTCTCAGCAAGAACCCCGTCTTTCACGACCGAAGTAAACATATAGATACTTGTTTTCATTTTATTCGGGAGTGTATCGACGGGAACAAGATCGTTCTCTAGCACACCTTAACAGAGACACAACTGGCGGACGTTCTGACCAAAGCACTCGGTCGTGTGCGGTTCCTTGAGCTACGCAGGATGATCGATGTTAACAAGATCGGTGAGATGAGCAAGGACTAGGGGAGAAATGTTGAATTACTCCAGCATGCATCTCACCATTTACATTTGGACTGTTTCAATTACATTTAGTGTCATTGATGTTTTCAGTTTTTAATCCCCAATTAGTAGGCAGTTTTTAGTTTTAAATTAGTGGGCATTAGTGCTGATAGTGGGATGGTACATTAGTGCTAAATGCCATTGTTACCTCTTTGTTTTATCCTATAAATAAGAGTCTAATATATAAGGAAAAGTAGTCAGTTGAGGCAGCATCAAAATATCTGAGTTCTTACCTGTTCTTAAGTGTACCATTGCCGGTGAATCCCCAACACTATGCTATGTTCTTTCTTCCCGTTCCCACTTTTTCACCGTCTGGACGTACAAACATTATTGTCTCATCACTTCATGATCAGTAGTTCATACTGTAATGTTCACGAATTTTACTGGCTAGTGTTATTTTCCCTCCTTTTTCTTGTACAACTGGTCTGGTGGTGTTCTTTTCAGAGGTTCATAAAAAAAGCTGCATGTGCTATAGTAAAATGCAGTCCCTTCATTGACAGTAGCCGATCTCCTTCCGTCGTTCTTCACGCGCAGAAACATTATGACATTGTCCACGTTGCATTACACGTATACCTGACATCTGATAAAACAAATCTTCTTCTGAGTTCCGATGGCCTCGGCTATTACTCGAGGCATTCACATTTTCACAGACCTGTGTACTCGAGTCTGCAGCATGTGTTGATTGCTGTGTACTTATCCTGACAGAATCGAATACCATTAGTACCTTATAGTGGGCTTGCGTGTGCATCCGTACGTGAAAAAGGCCCATTACAAATTCGGGCCTAGGCGAGTTAGCCCGCGCTCCGTACGAATTCCCGGAGGCCAGAGAGAGAGAGAGGGAGAGGGAGAGAGACCATTCGCCACCTGGCATCGCGTTCGCGGCGTGCTCTCCCTTAATCACTTCTGCCTCAGCTTTCCCTCCCTCTCCCACTTCCTCTTCTCTTGTCTTCTTCCCTCCCCTTCTCCGCTTGTACTAAACCTCGCGTCTCGGGCTCGGGTTGAACCGCCAAAGCCCTAAACTCGAAGCCCTCCTCTCTTCCCTTCCAATGGCGGACGTCCTCCGCTCCCCCGGCAACCCGCTCGACCGCGCCCTCCTTGCTCCTCCCCCTCCGCCTCCGGACGCCGATCGTTCGCCGCCGCGCAAGCGCGGGCGCGAGCCGGAGGATTTGCCGCTCCCTCCCCCTCCGCCGCTCGGCTCCTCCCGCCCCGAGCGCCTCGTGTACCGCTTGGAGGACGACCCGTCACCACGCGTCGGGAGGAGCTCCAGCCCTGGAGGAGGCCTGGGGCGGGGCCACTCCCCGCCGCGGAGGTCGCGATCGCGCTCAAACGATCGGGTGCGTCGCCACTCCTCGCCGCGGAGGTCGCCGTCGCCCGTGCCGCCCAAGCGGCCGCGCCGGAACGACGGGGCCTACCGACGCAGCCCACCGCGCGGCGGGAGGTGAGGTTTTCGAACCTTTCGGTTTAATTTTCCGGCTTGTCGCGGTTCGCGTCCTTCTGAGCGTAGGGTCTAAGCTAATGTGTTTTTGTTTTTGTGTGTGTTTGGGGTGCAGGTATGGGCGAGGTGGAGACAGGGGCAGGTTTACCTGGCATCGCGCTCCAGGTGAGCTAAATTTCCAAGCCTTTTCGTTTTGATCACATGCATTTCCAAGCTAATTCGTACTATCTCCGTGAAACGTTCGCATAATTAATGGCAAAACAGAGTTTCGATGGCTCTCGTCTCTCGGCGTGTGCGGGGGTGGTATGTTTTCTGGCGGTTAGTAGTTTGGGATAGGGAGGGGATAGCTGGGGAACTTAGACCGATGGAAACCGAGCTGTGAAGCCTTCCTCATCCACCATTAGCTTTACATAGACACATAGTAATGCATGGATCGAAAAAAAGCTTTACACAGCAATCATTTAATTCACATCCATGTAAACACATGAAACATGATAGCATATTTTTATTACAATACCTCTTTACGGTAACTGCTCCTTACGATCATGCATACGTTGGTAGGTTTGCATAATACCATCAGTACTAATCATCTGAAATATATCACTTTCAACATAGGTAAATGGTCATGTAGCTAACTGCGTGTACATGTCTCATAAACTTACATATGCTGTAAAGATGATAGCTACAGATGCAACCCAACCTCCGATTTGGTTATGGTACTCGTGGGAAATCTGTTGAGAAACAATGGCAGCAAAGATAATCACTGGGATTACGATTAAACATGCTGTGATTACGAGTGACCTCACATCAGGCCCAAAATTAAGTCTCCCTCCAAGGAAAAATATCTACAAGAACATATAAAGAACACATGAGTTCTTTCCATATAGACATTATAGGCGCTTCTCACGGATCCCAGGGCGAGAAGAGAAGAGACCTGGATGAAACAAGCCAGCGAGAGGTGGCGAGTGACGCGAGTCCGTACCTGGAGAGTAGGGTTTGCGGCGGGGAGAGCTCCTCATCGGGCAGCCCGATTTTGTGAATCGCGAGCCTCCGTTTCTTGCCTCCTCCCACCTCCCTGACTCCCTCCGTCTCAGTTAATTGGGGATTGGGTTAGCCGGTTAGGGAATTGGGGGAGCTGGGGAGAAGGAACCAGTGAAAACAAGGGGGAATTGGGTCTTGCACTGGAAGAGGAAGTGTGGAGAGAACAAACATTCCTGACTTTTGATAAATAGTCCAATAAAATGCTCCAACAAGTTACAGCTGGGACCAGTAGGGTCAGCTTCTAGGACATGTGGGTTCAATGGTAGTACTCATAGCTGGGGGTCCTTTAGTTGCAAAAAACCTGTGGGGTCGCTTGACCCCACAGCCAGAACGTGGCTTCGCCACTGGCTCAAAACATGCGGGTTTGCGCGGAAATCAATATGAAATCTTATTTATGATGTGCCACTCTTGTGAACAATTAGACTCTGTATCTATCATGTTAGATTTAGTTTGTCAGCTTGAGCTTCTCTTCGAGCACTGAGGACGTGGGAGTTTAATCTTGCTTGTGCTAAATACTGGATAGGTGGCCATCTGATGCAATTGTACAGCTAGTCATCTCTGCCCTCAGTCTCATGCTATGCATTGCACACTGTATCTATTGTATAACTGAAAATTCTGAATTGTAGCTTCGTAAGTTGAACTGCTCCATCAACCAGAACTATGCTTATTGGCACCCTGATCCTATGTGTTTGATGAGTAGGAGTCGTCATCAGTACTTGTTAATGTACTTTAGAATAAGAAAGACAGAAGATCTTCGGTGTCAACATTATATGTCTGTTCCTTGTTGGTTTACCTCTAGTCACATCTAGAATTCTTAGTACCCAAGCATCGGAATTAATCTGTTATTCGCTACTAGCCTGCATCTGCAGAAGAAAACAGCAACTAATGTTAATAGACAAGCTCATGGCCCTTTATTTGTTTTCTTACCATGCCTTAGAAAGTGATGACTTGTTAGATGTTTTAAGACTTCTCTGTAATTTCAGATTGTCCTGACTCTGGATATGTTGCTTCCAGTAATGGTCAAGATATCACCCAAAGGTACATACATCGTTGCCTCGTAGTGGATGGATTTGAGCTGCTTGCTATGTTGATTGTTGTTAGTTCCTAAGTTTGAACGTGCTGTTTGTATTTTATTAATATTTTTCTTTCCCCTCAGTTTCTTTTATTTCCATTTTGAATCCCTGACAGATTATACTTGCATGTGATCTTATATGATTCTGAATCTTTTCAGGAAAGGATTAATGACATACAAACAGTTTGCCCAAGTTCTTGAAGATGATGTTTCACCAGGTGAAGCTGAGAGCAGGTAATCAACACAAAAAGAACAAAACTTGAATTTGATCTGTTGGTACCATACTTTCCACTCCTATAGACATATATAAATCATAAAGCACAACCAAGGGGTAAGTAGCCTCAATCCACCCTTAAAGGTGCTTTAATATTTTTGCAATTCACTATTTGGGATAGCATGGAATCACCTCCCCCTATAGTATTAGTCCAACACCACCTATTTGTCTAATTATACTTCTATTTCCCTGGTTAACAAGGTACCAAGAATACAGGACAGCATACATTACTACTCAGAAACGTGCTTATTTTGATCTCCATAAGAATGAAGTTTGGTATGTTCAAAATGTTTTCTTCTAGAGGTGTTAATTGTACACTGTTAAGGAAACAGATGGTTTGGTTGGTTCATTGTTTTTTTATTGCAATTGCAGGTTGAAAGACAAGTACCACCCAACAAACTTATTATCTGTTATTGAAAGGTGAAAAGTTTGCTCACCTGTCATTCTAAAAATTTTTGCTTACGTTGAAATTTTGCACTTGAATTGGCATTGAATAGCATTGGAAAATGACTGTAACATGTCATAACTAAACGGAACAGTTCCTTTTGATATGTGTAATTTCTTAGTTTCTTATGTCCTGATGCCATTTACCTTTAGTTGAACTTTTCTTGTTGGTGGGGGGTTTGTGCTAATCATTGGCGTGCCTTATTTTGTTCACTCAGGAGGAATGAGTTTTGCAAGGCTACATCGAAGAATTTGATTCTTGATTTGCGGAGTGGAACTTTGGATCTGTGAGATGCATCTATATAATTTGTGTTATGAATCTTGTGGTATTTTATGTTGGTTTTGCTGATATCTTGATTTCCTTGGTGTAGTTGGCCTGGAATGACCGCTCGCGCAGCAAGTAAATCAGGAAATGGCAATGATGGAAGCTCTGACGATGATGAAGATTATGTTATCAAGAGAAGAAAGCATGGAAGAGGTCCCCCAAAAGAAACTGAACAACTTTCAACTGCTCCTAAGGCTCACCCGGTCAGTTCACAGTATCGACGAATTCAAACTGACATAGATCAAACTCTAGCCTTAGTGCAAAAGCTTGATGCGGAGAAGGGTATTGTGGGAAATATCCTGTTAACTGGTTATCATGGCGAGTCAGATGTTGGATCCATGGAGTCTATAGTTATTGTCCGGGGCTTAACTACCGTCAAGGGCCTTGAAGGTGTTGAGCTCCTAGACACTCTCCTTACTTATTTATGGCGTGTCCATGGTGTTGATTACTATGGCATGTCTGAGATGAAAGATGCAAAAGGTCTTCGTCATGTGAGAGCTGACAACAAGAGTGCCAGTACGTTTAACATCAGTGCTGCTGATTGGGAGAAGAAACTTGATTCCTTCTGGCAAGAAAGACTGATGAATGACGAGGATCCTCTAGTTGTATTGACTGCCAAGGACAAAATTGATGCAGCAACTGATGAAATCCTAGAACCTTATGTCAGGAAAATCAGGGATGATAAGTACGGCTGGAAGTATGGGTGTGGAGCAAAGGGATGTGCAAAAGTTTTCCATGCTCCCGAGTTTGTTCAAAAGCATCTGAGGCTCAAGCATCCTGATTTGGTCTCTGTGTTGACTTTGAGAGTTCAAGAGGATATCTATTTCCAAAATTACATGAAGTATGTATAGATACACCCACATACAATTGCAAAAAGCACTATTTTTAAACGTGTCAAAAGCTGATGCTTCTTCTGTTATTTCTTTTTGATGCAGTGATCCAAATGCCCCAGGTGGAATACCAGTTATGCAGCAATCTGCACCAGTAAGAATCTATGTGCTTTTTAGTTTGTCCCTTTTTACTGATATGCTCCTCAACATTTTCTTGTTTGTACGGTGGGGTGAGAAAAACTATTATGCTTGCCAAGATGAGCTTTAAAAACGAACTGCATGGTTCCTAGTCTCTAGAATAGTAGAGAGATTAGGAGCAAACACCACGCAGTTAAAGGGCTGGGGTGGCTTGTATATATATTAACCTGGTGTAGGCATACATGGAAGGCGCATACATGGAAGGTATATACATGGAAAGCATATACATGGAAGGCGTATATATGGAAAGCGCATATATGGAAGGATATCTAATTATTCTAATACCCGCCCGTAGTCGTAGCGGCAGTCCGGACGCAAAGACTGGATCGAAAATCCTGAAATAGCTATGTCGGAGACCTTTTGTCATGATGTCCGCGAATTGATGAGAGGATGGCATGTGTAAAACACGAACCTCACCAAGTGAAATCTTCTTGCGAACGAAGTGAATGTCAATCTCAATGTGCTTCGTGCGTCGGTGCTGGACTGGATTAGTTAACATGTAGATGGCGCTGACATTGTCGCAGTAGATAACTTTCGCTGAAGCAACTAGGGCATGAAGTTCTTGGAGAAGTTGCCACAGCCAGCAACACTCTGCTACAGCATGGGCAACAGCATGGTACTCGGCTTCTGCACTTGATCTTGACACGGTTGTCTGACGCTTGGAGGACTAAGAAACAAGGTTATCTCCGAGATAAATGCAGTAGCCGGAGGTGGAGCGTCGTGAGTCGGGGCAGCCGGCCCAGTCAGCGTCAGAGTAGGCGGTGATGGATGTCGCTGGGGAGAGGCCGATGTGAAGACCGGCGTCGAGAGTACCCTTGACGTATCGCAAGATGCGTTTGATCAACGCGAGGTGGAGCTCCCGTGGATCATGCATAAAAAGGCATACATGCTGGACGGGGTACGCCAAGTCAGGGCGTGTGAGTGTCATGTACTGCAGAGCCCCCGCAAGGCTGCGATACTTGGACGGATCGGCCACGGGAGCTCCGTCGTGGCCGGATAGCTTGGAGTGAGTATCCACTGGTATGGCCGTAGGGTGACACTCAGCCATGCCAGCGTGTCGCAGAAAATCAACAGCATACTGTCGCTGAGACAAGAAGAGGCCGTTGGAGGAGCGTGCGACGGAGATGCCAAGGAAGAAGTGTAGATCACCGAGGTCCGTCATGGCGAACTCCGAGTGGAGTAAGCCTGTAAGATGCTGGAGAAGACCTTGGATGGAAGCCGTGAGGACGGTGTCGTCGACGTAGAACAGTAGGTAGGCCATGTCAATCCCCTAACGGAGGACAAACAGGGACATGTCGGAGGAGGAGGCGGCGAAACCGATGCCACGGATGTAGGAGGCGAACCGTTGGTACCATGCTCGGGGAGCTTGCTTCAGACCATAGAGGGACTTCTGGAAAAGACACACATGGGTGGAATGAGCAGGGTCCACAAATCCGGAGGGCTGCTGGCAATAGACCGTGTCATTGAGAGTGACATGGAGAAAGGTATTCTTGACATCAAGCTGATGAATCGGCCAGGAGCGGGATGCAGCGATGGAGAGGACAGTCCGGATGGTGGTCGGTTTGACGACCGGACTGAATGTCTCGTCGTAGTCTACACCGTGCTGCTGAGAGAAGCCACGAACAACCCAGCGCGCTTTATAGCGGGCTAGACTGCCATCAGAGTGAAACTTGTGCTTGAAGATCCACTTCTCAGAGAGGACGTTAGCACCAGGCGGGCGCGGGACAAGGCGCCAGGTGTCGTTGTCCATGAGGGCCTTGTACTCCTCGGCCATCGCGGCGCGCCAGTTGGGATCGACGAGGGTGCTTCGATAGTTTGTCGGAACAGGCGAAGCGGGAGAGTGGTCAGCCGCTAGGGAGAAAAACTTCATAGAGGGATCGGCGGCAGATCGAGCCCGTGTCACCATCGGATGGTCCGAGGGAGGTGCTGACGTAGTCGGGGTAGCTGGAGCCGGCGCGGGTAACGGTGCTGGTGCAACTGGGTCAGAGGAAGCCGCACGTGGCCGTCTGGAGTAAACCAGATGCACGGGCGGTCGTGGTGGCGGAGCGACGGAGAGCACCGTGGAGGAAGGAGATGATCGCTCGACATCATACAGTGGTGGAGCAGTCATCTGGGGTACCTGCAGGGGTGCCATTGCAGCAGTGCAAGGCATCGGCATGGCAGGATCGACGTCAAGGAAATCGAAGTCGGAGCAAAAGGGAGGGGTGAAGATTGGTCACTACTGGCAAACGGAAATATGCTCTCATCAAAGACAATATGGCGGGAGATGATGACACGTTTGGTGGCGAGGTCGAGACAGCGGTACCCCTTATGGTGAGAAGGGTAACCGAGGAAGACACAAGCCGTGGAACGTGGAGCAAGTTTATGAGCAGAAGTGGCAGAAAGGTTCGGATAACAAAGACAACCGAAAACCCAAAGATGACTGTACTGTGGTGGTGAGCGGTGAAGGAGGGTATAGGGAATATCACCACTGACAGAAGAGGATGTGCAACGGTTAATGAGATAGGTGGCAGTTGCTAGCGTCTCGGCTCAATACTTGGGAGGCATAGTGGCGTGGAGCAGGAGCGTGTGAACCGCATTGTTGAGGGTGCGAATGATGCGCTCGGCTTTGCCATTCTGCGGAGAGGTGTATGGGCAAGAGAGGCGTAGGGTAATGCTGTGGGAAGTAAGGAAGGATGTGTTGGTGTGGTTCACAAATTCGGTGCCATTGTCGGTCTGGATGGATTTTAGAGGAAGGCCGAATTGTGTGCTAGCATAGGCGGTGAAATCTGCTAAAAGCTGGGAAACTTCTGATTTCTTTCTAAGAGGAAAAGTCCAACAATAATGAGAGAAATCATCAAGTAACACTAGATAGTAAAGAAAACCAGATATGCTAGGAACTGGAGATCTCCACACATCACAATGAACTCACTCAAATGGCGCAGAGGAGCGCGAAGAAGAAGTAACAAAAGGGAGACGCGTATGTTTGCCAAGTTGACAGGACTGGCAAAGAGAGCGATCTACTTTATTACATGAGATGAGCGAGTTTTTATGGAGAGTGTCGAGGTTGGCGGTACCGGAATGACCAAGACGCTAATGCCATAACTGGGAGGAGACGGTGATGTGGGTGTTGGGTGGAGCTGAGGTGGAGACTAGAGGTATGGTGTGGAGATCGCCTGCACTATCACAGCGAAGCATCACACGCTGTGTCCGGGGATCCTTAATAGAAAAACCAAATGCGTCAAACTCAATAGAGCAATAGTTATCACGAGTGAATTGTCTAACAGAAAGAAGGTTGTGGACTAGATTAGGGACAACGAGAGTGTTGGGAAGGAGAAAACGGGTTGTTGGTGTGTGAAGAAAAGTGTGACCACGAGAACGACAGGGAGACGGAAACCGTTGCCAACAGTGACAACCGAATGAGGTGGAGGGTGGGAAGAGAGGAGTGTACCATCGTCTGTCATCATGTGGGAAGTGGCGCCGCTGTCCATGACCCAACCACCATGTTCTTGGACAGCCAGTTGGTTCAGCGCAGTAATGAGGTCCTGCTGATCCCAGGTCTACGGGGTGGAAGGCTGGGACGGCGTGAATGCAGTATGAGCCTGAGGTGGAGCGCCGAGGAGGCCGGGAGCGGGCGAGGGGCGCCACTGACCGCCGGTAGGGGCAATCCACGGGTTGAAGCAGAACCAGGGACCGGTCGGTGGAGATGGTGGTACGCGCCACCCTGGAAACCGGCATTGGCGCCACGGCCGGACCCGCCCTGCCTGCCACGGCGGTTGTGGCCACCGCGACGTCCATCACGAGCTGGGGAGGTGTGAGTAGTAGTCGATGACGTGTAGCTGGAGGAGCCGCCGGAGGCGAACAAGGCCGTGGTGGTGGCGATCTTGGCCTCGTTGTTAAGGCGAGTCTCCTTGAGAGTGAGCATGGACCGCGCCCTGGAGAAGCGCGGGTTGAGGACGAGCTGCGTGTCGTTGACGGGGTAGCCGATGTCGCGTAGCTTGTCGGCGAGGACCTTCATCTGCTGGCTGTAGTCGGTGATGGATAGATCCCCTTGAACGAGCGAGTGGAACTGGTTGTTGAGGAAGATCGCGCGGGACTCCTTGTTGTCGCGAAACAGCGCCTCGATCGCGACCCAAAGATCTCGTGCGGTCTCCTGATCGGTCATCGCAGAGTCGAGGACGTCGTCGGAGATGGAGCCACACAACCAGCTGAGGGCGGCGGAGTCGGCGAGGGCCCAGTTGGTCTCATCATGATGCGCCGTGTCGGTGCTGTCAATGTGGGAGAGGAGGCCGAACTTCGCGCACATGGTCCGAAACAATTTGGACCATCGAGAGTAGTTCGGTGTCTTCGATCGAGGGTGGTCGGCATATGGGCCTTGACGACGACCGTGCGGTAAGGGTTGAGGACGATCGGCGGGGCGACGGGTGCGATCTCACCAGCGATGGCGGTGGCGGCAGCTGGAGGAGTCGCGACGGGTGCGATTTTGCCGACGGTGATGGCGGTAGCAGCTGGAGGGGCCGCCATGGTTGGAGCAATGGGGAGACCGGATCTTCTTCTCTTTTTTTTTTTTTTTTCTTTTTTCCTATATATAAGGACTTACTTCAGATCTGATCGATCAGATCTTGAGCGGAGCTGGCGGCGCTGGAGGGGGGAGCGGCGGCGGCTGGCGGTGGCGGCCCGAGGACCTCGAGGAGCGGCGGCACCTAGAGTCGGCGACTGGCGGCGCTGGAGTGGGGAGCGGCGGCTGGCGGCGGTCTGAGGGAAGGGGTGGTGGCCCGAGGACCCCGAGGAGACCGTCGAGGAGCGGCGCGCTAGAGTTGGCGGCGGCGGCGGCGCCGGAGAGGCGCGCGGAGGCGGCCGAGGAGGGCGGGGGGCGCGGTGGCGACGCCCGGATCCGAGGGGTTTGGCGGCGCCCGATCCGAGGGGTTTAGCGCTGGCGCCCGCCCGCCGACATCGCCGAGATGGGGCTGCGGCGCGAGGGGGGGCGCGGCGGGATGGGAAGAGGGCCGAGGCGGTGGCCGGAAAGGAGGGCCGGCGGTGGCGGCGCCCGGGAAGAGGGGGGGGTCGACGACGGCCTGGAGAGGCCGATCCGGGTGAGTGTTTGTGGGGAGAAGGATCACGGAAGGAGGCAGCGGAAAAAAAGGCTCAGGTGAGAGGCTCTGATCCCATGTAGAATAGTAGAGATTGAGAGCAAACACCACGCGGCTAAAGGGCTGAGGTGACTTGTATATATATTGGCCTGGTGTAGGCATACATGGAAAGTATATACATGAAAGACGTATACATGGAAGACGTATACATAGAAAGCATATACATGGAAGGCGCATACATGGAAAGTATATACATGGAAAGCATATATGGAAGGATATCTAATTATTTTAATATTGTCTTACTGGGTGTACATCGTAGCAAACTGTTCATTCCTCTGGCAATTTTTTTCCTCGAAGAATTGGTTGCTTCTTGCTCCACTTAGTTGTTTTATCATCATTGTACTACAAAACAGGATGTTTCTTTAGGGGTTTGTGAAGTCATACTCATTGCCCTTATTTGACTGATAGATCAATAGAAGATCAATCCATAATTTGTTGTGCTCACTAGTCACTAGTCAAGTCTGTGTTGCAGATCTTTTACCTGTTTGTTTCTGCAGTGTAGACTCGAATATAGGCTGATTGTTGTTATCTCCTTTTGTGCTGTTAATACGTGTTTATATAGATGAAATTGATGTACTGGCTTAAATTTATTTTAGCTACACTGTGACTGAAATTGATTTATTAATGTACTGAATTTGATGCACGTATCGGGTATTCTTTAGTATTTAAATGTTGCTATTTATTTAGACTGTCTTGGAATACATGAATAGGTCACTTTTGTTGGAAGATAAGAATTAAAGAAACTATTTATTCCTCCATATTGTTTCCTTTTCAAAAAATAAAAATAAAAAAGATCACCTCCCATTTCCAGTCACCAGAAGTTTACTGGTAGCTACTAGCTAGTTTTTACCAGAAAAGATTAACTATTAGTAAATCTGCTGATTTGTAGAATTGAGATTTTACATCTTGTAAGAATTTTTACATTGCGCCTCTTATGATGCTATTCAGTTTTTATGCCTCAGTAACCGTTTCTCTGGCGTTTGCACGTCGTCATTTTTGCCTTTTAACTTTTAAGTATGATGGCTAAGGGAAATTACATCATAAGAAATAGCGAAGTTAATTAAGATGCTGAGCTCGCGGTTTTAACATATTTGTTGATATGCTCACTCTTATTTGCAGGACAGGATCAGACGAAGACCTGATGAACAGATGCTTGGCGCTTTTGGTGTACAGGGTTCAAATGCCCCATTTGTCCATGAATTCCCCGCTCCGCCAGTACTAATGCCTGTGCCTGGTGCTGGGTAGGTTATGTTATGCACGTCAACTAATAATTCATTTAAGAAGTCCAGGCGGAATACTAATGATGGGTGTTTTGGTTTTAGCCCATTGGGTCCATTTGTTCCTGCACCTCCAGAGATAGCCATGCAGATGATGCGAGAGCAAGGACCTCCAAGACCAAATGGTGCTCCGCATGGGAAGAAGCCTGTGATGCTGGGACCAATGATACCCATGCATCCGTCTTATCCGCGTGACCCTCGTCCTCTGCGAAGGTTAGTACTCCTCTAGTTAACTAACTTTCATAAGCTCATAGCATTTATTTGCTTTAGCCTTTAGGTAATGGGAATGACGACCGTTTTTTAGGATTTCTACTTTCTCAAGGATTAGATAAATAAGATTCGAAAATATTTATCAAACAGCTTTGTGTTATATGTAATGACTGCTTGATGCAATGTTAACTTTTCTCCTGTCCTTGCCTGTTTTTGCGTAGTTAACTATTGACTGCTATACCTTTGGTAGACTTTCTACTTTGTACTAGTCTGGCATCGTGCGTTTGAATGTGGGGCTGAAGAATTGTGGTTTATTTAGCTGTGTTATTTACTCTTGTGGAAGCAAAAGATTTTTTTTATCTTGAATCTATTGTTATACTGTGCTATTTCATTCCTTGGCTATCTGGTAACTTGTTTCTGATCCTGGTCACAGTTACAATGATCTTGACGCTCCTGAGGAAGAAGTCACTGTCGTCGACTACAGAAGCCTGTAGGGCGTTTCCTGTTACCCAGGCTAATTTGCTGGTAGATCGTGTAGTTAGCTCATCCAGGTAGCATGGATAACTGACATGAAAACAAAGTTACTTGCCGTTGCTGAGGCAGTGGGAACGGCAGTCCCCGATCCGCCACTGACGGCAGATAGGGAATCCTCCTGAGGCCCGAGGACGTATGATGCGTTAAATCATTCTCTGTAATGCCTCCGCTTAACCGAGCAAGCATTCGAATAGATCTAGTTACTTACCTGATCTATTCCTGTGTTTGTTGAATACGCGAAACAGAAGCTACAGAGAATCAGGATGATGGGAAGCCTGTTCTTTGCTAGTCATGTGATTTAGCATCGAATCAGTCTTTTCTCTGTGAAGACCCTTCAGGAAACACGGTAGCATCTTGCCGATTTTCAACGATTTTGAACTCCCCACTGTTGGAGCTGTGCTGTATCTGCTTTTCTTTTATATTTTTTGCGATGAATATCTGTCTTGTTTTGAACGCTTCAGCATCCTTGGCTGAACTGATGGGGAATCCCGGGACTTTCTCCGCACGCAAACGAGTGGGAGTGGCCTACTTAAAAAGGCCCGATTAGCCACCATTCACCGTAATGTTATACATCTGAGAGCAAATTGAACACCAAAGTCAAAATCAGGCATAGACACTAAATTACCTCGACTTTTTCTGCATCCATGGGCTCTGCACACGTTATTTAGTCCTATGAGCAACATTGCAGCACGCTCTAAATTTCTCGGCACTAATAGCCACATGAGAAGTCACCTCACAGCAACCACGGAGGATTCTATGGAGTAATATGTTGACTCTGAGGGCAGTTTTGTAATTTCACATTTGATGAAAAAAAAAAACAGAGAGAGAGGATGTGGGATGTGGGCCCCACCTGTCGATGGGGCAAAGGGAAGATAAGGCCATGCCTTATCCTCTTGGTTGGGCATTCTGGCCTAGGGGAAATGGAGCAGGTTGTCACACCGGCCGATTTGTGCGGTGTCTAGGTGGTGTGGGCGCACGGGCCGTCAGGGCCGCCCTGCGGCAGCGCACGGCGCATGAGCCACCCGGGCCACCCCTGCAGCTACGCATAGCGCACGGGCCAGCTGGGCCTCTTGGAGGTGGCACGCGGCGCAAGGGGCTCTCCGGGTTGGTCCTCCTCGGCGTGCGGGCGCGGGTCCTCTGGTCCACCTTAGCTGCTGCAAGGGCTTGGTCTTGGTGACCGATTCAGGCGGGCGGGATGTGGCCGGGTCAATCGGGTGGGAGGCAACGTTGGAGGTGCCAACGGCCTGGCAGCTTCGGCCGCCGGCCGTTGGACGCAGCCCATCGACCTCTCCCCTCTCAGCTATAAAAGGCATCCCCCCTCCTAAGTCCAGGGCATCCCAAACAGGTAGTCATCTCTTCCTCTCTTCCTCTAGTCTCTGTGATCCCCGTGTGCTCTCTGATTGTGGTGCTCAGTGTTCCTGTGCGGCATTCTTTGTACCTCGACTTCAACCTCGGCTACTTGGGGAAGAAGTGCGGCATCGTATCTCCGAATATCTTCGCTCTCACTACTGCAGCGGGGTGATAGGTTTTCTGGGACAGCGCACGTGTGTGCTTTGCCACTGTTCAATTCTACTTGGCGATTTCGATTATTACCACTGCTGTGAGTAATTTCAGTTGTATACTTTGCATTTTGTGATTAATTTATATTCGGTAAATGCAAAGTAAGTGTGGGATAATTGCTCTGTGATAAAGGCAACCGTCTGAAAATTATATGTATGTGGATGTAAAGGTAGATTGACCTTGAGCTGAGATTTAGCTATCTTGTTTTGATCACTAGTTGTGTTGTTCGGTATATTAGTTTGGTCTAGTTTATCACTAGTTGCTATATACCTGATTCTCACTTATTTACTTGACAACACACTATTTTAGTAGTGATTATATTATAAGTTACTTGACTGTCCAAGGTTTAATCAATATTGTTCATTCTAAATTGAATATGTGGATTGATTAAAGGAAGTGTAATACTGTTCATAGTACTTGTTTCATGATATAGTTACCTACTTGAATAGCTAATTGAGATTTTAAAGCTCAAGATCTAATTTACAACTGCCACACGCGCGCGCGCACACACACACACACACATATATATACTAGTAAGGTGCCCGTGCGTTGCAACGGAAAACCAAATAAAAGTGATATATACTATTAAATATGATCTCAAACTGAATAATAAAAATCAACTTTTTCTTACATCATCATGTATCAACCAAATAGCATCCAAATTCGCCCCCATACAATTGAATCACAATTGGTTCTTTTCTGGCCACCGTACGATCGTGGGCTGCCATATATGGATCATAATTTGGTTCTTATGTTATCAATGACATTTAGGCATCCAAGATAACAGGGATCATGCTACATTTGGAGAACAAATAGCAGATGCCATGCTAAATTTCAGAAATTCAACATTCTCAATTGTTCAGGAAAGTATTCAAAGATCAGTGTTTGACAGTTCTGGAAATCCAAAATAGAAACAAGAGCAATCATTGCCAATCTGCTCTAGCTATCCAATACATAATTACTTACATTCTTTTCCTCCTTGACACCTCTGCTTTCTTCATGATTTTCCGCATTGTCATCCAACCAAATGGGTGGGAATGGCACGATTAACAAACTTTTTTTACAAAATTGGCATTTAATTCATGCAGATCATAGCATGTAAAAAATGTAGATTATAGAACACAAGTCACTTGACTATCATATGGTTGCAACTTGCAACTACCTATATATTCGAAAATTTCTATCATCACCACCAATTTTGAGAAGGTAAATTAAGCTAGGAAGATACTTACTTTGTGTTCCTAAGTTAGTGACACACCCTCACTTGTATTCTCCTCCTCGCTTCCTTTTTCCCATCAGGTTTACAGCATCTTGTAGCTGAAAGAAAAATGTTTAGATACAATTGAACATAAAAGTTCACAGCAGTGATTCAACATATAAATTGCACCATCATGAATGTAGAAGGGTAATTACCCCAAATTCTTCAAACTAATTGACACATCTTCCCGTTGCTTCTTAAGGGTGGTCCTCAGTTCTTGGAAATCCTAGAAGGGGAAAGCAGAGAAACAGCTTTGTAAAAAGAGCAAAAATCTGAGATGAATATTTGAAAGTCAATGCGTAACATCGAACATATCCTTATCGATCTCAGTGTTCTATTTCACTCTTGAGTGCACTTTTGATATCAAAGAGTTCCTGCAGGACAGATAGAATGATAAATAAGCTGGTATATACAAATCGCAAGAACTGGGCTGTAGCATGGGTGCTAGCATAGAATTAGTTTGCCCTTGCTCAAGGTGACCCATGTCTTTTGGAACACATGTACTTAGTATTTACAACTAATTGTAGAACTAAATGGAATCATCAAGGTAGAAACTTGATCACTGTAGGTATTATTTCCTTCATTCTCCCCTATTGAAGGACTCCTAGATACCAGAACATATAACTCAATTGTACTAACATATCTCTACGGAGCTTCAAGTTGTTATTCAAAATTAACAGAATCATCTACCAAACCCAACCTGATTGAAAAAAAAGTAAGCAGTCACTCAAATCATCAAAATACAACAATTATTTTGATTTCTGAAAACCAAGTGTGGATACAGTAAGCCTGTGGCCACCAAAAGAGAAAGAAAATAGGTAGAATTCAGGGCTTTCCTATTTGCATAATACAAATAAACATACAAACATCAAGTGAAGTGCATGAAACTCACAAATTTGGATTTCTTCACTTAGGTGTCTAAATTGTTCCTCCAATTCGCAAATCTGAAAAAACAAAAAGATATTTAAATCGACAGGTCAGTTACTTAACAATTCCAAGTGACACAATGAAGTAGTTTGCAAAAAAAAATGCAAGCACACCAACATTGGAAAGAAATGCAAACACACCCATTATGCATTTGTAGGCTGTGCTTTGAAAATATAACAATGTCTTTCATACCCTTCCAAAATTTAGGTAGCAAGTAATACAAATAAACATAAACACCACAAAATATTAGGCTTTTATGGGGAAACTAAGCTCTGTCCATCAGGACCAACGTTCATCTTATGTATAAGCATATGCACAACAAGATCACTGCCCCACCCTTAAATATTGCTTCTATTGGCCCTAAAATACAAATAAGTCCTTCAGTTGCCTATATGTTTAGTACTTCAATTCCTGCCAATGCATTCAGTTTATTGTTTGTTCCAAGGTCGAGACTGTTTAAACGGCAAGTGGACTATGCAAACATGCCCGAAATGATTACTTGTATCTGGAACAAACAATTACGCTTCAATCGAGAGAAATAAAAAGACTACCAGCTCCTTGTACCTGGATGGGGAACAGCTTGGTGATGCCCTTCCCGGCGGCGTCGGGTGAGGCGACGGGGGCGGCAGCTGAGGCGCGCGCGAGAGGAAGGGGAGGGGGAAGGCGGAGGAGGGAGGATGCGCGCAGAGGAGGGAGAGGGGGGGGAGTAGGAGGCGGTGCGGGGACGAGAGGGGGAGGTGGCGGCGCAGGGGTTGGGGAGTAAGGAGGAGGCCGGTGGGAGGCGAAGGGGAGGAGGCGAGGCGGCGCGCGGCGACGGAGGAGCGACGGAGAAAGGCGGCAGCGCGGGGGTTGGGGAGTAGGGGAGGAGGCCGGGGGGGCGAGAGGAGGAGGCGAGGCGCGCGCGGCGCGGAGGAAGAAACCAGCGAAGGAGAGCGAGAGGCGGAGGTGAGGCGAGGGGCGGCGGCGAGAGGATGGGCGGGCTCGCAATGCGAGGACCGGGAGAGATCTAGGGCTTGGAGCGCGCGAAGCGAACGGCGGATCTACCCCCGGGACGATCGGACGGCGAAGCTGGCGCGGGAGGAGGCGGAGCGGAGTAATTTTACTGTTAGGATTTTATCTCGTAATCGGATCGGAGGGCCGAGAGGAGAGGAGTGACGACGGACCAACCACCAATTGCTTCTTTTATAATAGTAAAGATATATATATATATATATATATATATATATATATATATATGTATATATATATGTGTGTGTGTGTGTGTATATATAGGGAAAATATCTTTTACACCCGGGTGTAATTACACCTACCTCTAATATACCATCTAAATGAATTTAAAATACTTCTTTATCATTTTGGATATATTCATATACTAATTATAAGATACTCCAATATGAACCATATGAAAAAATTGCATGGGAGTCTATAGTTTTTAGTGTATTTTATAAATACATTTATATACGTACATAAAAAGGAGTATGTCAAAAAAATATACATACCACCTCTAAAAAATTATTCATACTATCTAAATGGTCTTAAATACTTATATACTACATGTACATACCATCCAGTTACGTGAGATACTCTCTACATTGTGAGATATAGGTGTAATTACGATATATGGTGTAATTACACCCAAGTGTAGAAAATTTTTCAGAGGCATACTCATATATATATATATATATATATATATATATATATATATATATATATATATATATATATATATATATATATATATATATATATATATATATATATATATATATATATATATATATATATATATATATATATATATATATATATATATATGATATCTAATGTGTGGAGATGGCCAAGAGTTTTCTCGTGTAACTAGTCATCTGAGAGCAATAATCACAATCAAATAGCAGTAACATGGAGAGTTTGGTCATATATGTTATGCTCATAATGAACTTAATCCTTGGGAGACTTGATTCATTTCAGTTACATGTATACATGCTTATGTATGGTTTGATAATATGCTATGACTTAAAATTTTCACATATTTATGCTATAGTAAAGTCATATACATGTTTACTTTATCATACCTTTGCAATTAATTATGCTGAAGTTATAATTGATTATATGCTTATATCACATAATATACAACATAATCAAACAAACATACAGAGATGGGAGGAGAAGGGGGTGTACGAATCCGGGCGACATTGGGCTCCTTGTCCTCGATGTCGTTGGCAGCTTGCAGGATTTGCTCGGTGTTGGGGGTCTTGCCGAGCGAAGGGGGCATAGCGACAGCCAGGCTGACCCTCGCTACAAATGCGGCCGTGGATGGTCCTCTAGTGCGGTGGTGGTCACGGTCGCACTTGAGAAACGCCTGCACGAGGCGCTCCCAGTTCTCCGGGACCCTCTCCGAGCTGGCCCTTCGCCTGGATGACGTCATCGCTGCTACCAAGCAAAAGAGGCGAGAAGGAAGCGGAAGTGTGCGTTTGATGCGCTGCAAATTCAAAAGGCCACCCATATTGCTCACTACCCTTTCTCCCATCGGCCAGCTTGACAGGGTGGAGCGAGTAATATGGGAAGGGAAGAGAGGGAGGGGCGAGCAAGGGGAGCAACAGCGGAGGTGAGGGGGTGGGAATGAGGCGGCAGAGGTGATTGGGTGGGGAGGGAAGGAGGAGGTGTGCGGGATGGGGAGGTGACGACGGAGGTGAGGGGGGGGAGGCGATGGTGGAGGTGACGGGGTGGGGAGAAAAGGAGGAGGTGAGGGGGTGGAGAGAGGAGGAGGATGTGGTGTGAAAAATTCAGGATTGTTCTGGTTTGACATGGGGCTAAAAAATTTGGGATTTTTTTGGTGTGACTTTAATGTTAGGTGAAGAGTGAAGGAGGAAACAGAGAATAAATGTATGTATCATTAACTTGTCTTTTAAAGAAACAGAGAAAAGAAATGAGGCGGAAAAGAAACGCGGCCGGACGAGAAGCCAGAGCCGGAGACGCAAAAAAAATAAATAAAGAAAAGAAAAGACGAGCCCACCGAGACGGCAGCCCTAGCCTCCGCTGCCCTATAAAAGCCGGCCACCTCGCCTCCTCTCCCAGCACCCCACCGCCTCGCCGCCAGTCGCCGCACCTCCTCTGATCCGACCCTCCTCGATTCGGTTCCTCCCCACCGAATCCCCCCCACCCGAGGTGAGAAACCCCATCCCCTCTTCCATCCGTCGATCCTCTGATTCCTTCCTTAGTCTCTATTCGATCCGTTTGGCATAGATCCCTTCTGGAACTTTTCTCTCCGCACGGTTCATCTGCGCGGCGTCTGGATCGGCGGATCCGATCTGGATGCGTCTGGGCTCCTGGGCCGATGATTTTGTTGATTTGCTAGGGGCCGCTGTTGCTAGGGTTTGGGTGATTCCATGCCGCGTGGCGGTTACTTGCGATTAGGATTTGCGTATCTGGATGGGTTGTGGTTTTGTGTCAGATCTAAGATCTTAGTGCCGTAAGAATACTAGTAGCAGTTGAATTGGATTGCTGCCGGTTAGGCACGTTGTGTTTTTTTTGGTGATTTAATCTTGTTGGATGTAACAACGAAACGATTTAGCATCCGTAGAGTATGATTCGGTAGGCCCGTTTTGAGTAATAGCGTGAGATGAGTTTGCACGAGAAATTTGTGTCTGCTTGTTTCATTATTTTGTTGTCAACTGATATTTTAGTTGTGCTTGTACTCGTGGAGACTGTCATAGTCCTTTGTTGGTTATCTTGCTGGTGAGCTAATAATGTGTGAAGCCAATTATTTGAGTAGATGGTGTTTTCTTGCTTTGTCTGCTCTAGGTAAATGTTTTCCCGGCCTGAGTTTTGCTATCTTCATTGTAAATTGAGGGGAACGATGGGGATGTTTGTGGTTGGGCATCGCAAACTCACAATGATTCGGTTATTTACTAAAGCTTGGAGTCATGAAAGGCAGAAAGGGCATAGTTGTTTGTTAACTGGCTTAGATGTATATTTGGAAGTAGTTTGTACTTTCTCTATTTGAGTTTTGTTGATACATTATTTGGGCAATTAGTCAAAAGTTCCAGTTATGGTGAAATGTTCTTCTATGTTGCTAGTACAAACACTTCTGTACAATTTGATACTTCTATCTGCTCACCATGCCACTTAGATCTACGATATGGGTTGTAGTTATTGCTCTCAGGATCTTTCCTGTAAGTAGTAGTGTTATGGTATAAAATGTGAATATGTTATTATGCCTTGGCTTTGTACAATGATGAAGAACTGCATGCTGTAAACTCTAGTAGCAGACTTGACCTATGTGGTCATTTAGTACACTAAAACAGAATTGTCCTGAAAGTGCAGTAGTTTAGTTAGTCCAATCATCCCTATTCCTTGTTGAACATGTTGGTTTTAGTGTGTTGGATGTGCTTGTGCATTGCATCTGTTGTTTGCATAGGACGATGACCATTGTTAATTTCTTGGGACTAGGGTCTACTTGATTTTGTTGACATTGGACACGTGTGCTGTATGGAATGTTGATTTAGTGGTTGGTGCCATATGCATTGACAGTGTTATACTGTAGTCCCCTTTCTGGCATGATGATATACCTTTTAACTGAACTAGTTCTTGCAATCTTGCCTTACATGAAGAATCACTGATGTTTATTGTTTTATCTTTGACTTGTTTTAATCCAGGTGAGCGCCTGTTTTGCTGCAATCTGACAAAGTGGAGGGCTTAGAAGTTGAAGCTTCTTTTATGTCTGAACAAGGCTTGCCTTATTTGGGATCAGTTGGATTGCTGGGAGAGTATTCTCGTTCAACGAGAAAAAGGCACAAGCTTTTGTTCCCCTGCATGCATCAAGAGCCCATTTGGTTTTCTGGTTGTTCTGAGAGGTCACTTGCCAGTTCTCAAAGTCAGCTCGGTTTTCTTCGAGGATCAGCAGCTACTCCTGCTTCTGAATTTTGCCTCATCTGATAAAATCTGCTGCAGAGAGCTTCACCCAAGATGGCCCTGCAAAACATTGGTGCTTCCAACAGGGATGATGCCTTCTACAGGTACAAGATGCCCAGAATGATAACCAAAATAGAAGGCCGTGGTAATGGCATCAAGACAAATATTGTGAACATGGTTGATATAGCAAAAGCACTTGCCAGGCCAGCATCCTACACAACAAAGTACTTTGGATGTGAACTTGGGGCACAGTCTAAATTTGATGAGAAGACAGGAACATCCTTGGTTAACGGTGCTCATGACACTGCAAAGCTGGCTGGTCTCCTTGAGATCTTCATCAAGAAGTATGTCCAGTGCTATGGATGTGGCAATCCTGAGACTGAGATCCTCATCTCTAAGACCCAGATGATATCACTGAAGTGTGCTGCCTGTGGCTTCATCTCTGATGTTGACATGCGGGACAAGATTACGATATTCATCCTGAAGAACCCTCCAGAACAGAAGAAGGGAGGCCATGACAAGAAGGCTATGCGAAGAGCTGAGAAGGAACGCCTGAAAGAGGGTGAGGCTGCTGATGAGGAGCAGAAGAAACTAAAGAAGGGTGCAAAGAAGAAAGGTACATCTTCCTCCAAGGAAAGTACTTCAAAAGGTGTTGCTATGAAGAAAAAGGTTGCTGCTGGTGGCTCTGATGAGGATCATTCAACTTCACCGACTCACAGTCGAGATGGTGACAATGCAGCTGCTGCAGATGAGGATGACGACGACGATGACGATGTGCAGTGGCAGACGGACACCTCAGTGGCGGCTGCAAAACAACGCATGCAGGAGCAGCTTAGTGCAGCAACTGCCGAAATGGTTATGCTTTCCACCGATGAGACAGAGAAGAAGAAGAAACAGGTGCTGCAGAAAGAGAGTAATGATAATGGAACAGCAAAGGCTCTAGATAATTCCAATGGTAACCAGGCTGGGCCAAAAACCACTCCTTATGATGAGCTGGTTGAAGATGTGAAGGCTAACTTGTGCAAGGCTGCCACAACAGCTCAGCTCAAGGGTGTGCTGTCCTCCTCAACCCTGCATCCCCAGGACGTGATGAATGCTCTCTTCGAGGCGCTCTTCCATGGTGTGGGCAAGGGGTTCGCGAAAGAGGTCTTGAAGAAGAAGAAATACCTGGCTGCTGCCGTGCCTGAGGAAGGTGCCCAGATGCTCCTGGTCAAGGCCATCGAGGCATTTGGCGGCAAGTGCAGTGCCGAAGCCCTGAAGGAGGTCCCGGTTGTCCTGAAAGCCCTCTATGATGGAGACGTCCTCGAGGAAGAAACCATTGTCCAGTGGTACAACGAAGCTGTTGCTGGTGGCAAGAGCTCGCAGGTCCTGAAGAATGCCAAGCCATTCGTGGAGTGGCTTCAGAGCGCCGACTCTGAATCCGAGGAAGAGTGAAGAGCCCCATGCTACGCTTCAGTACTATCTGCTACCTGCTGTTCAAGTGTCTCTTTAGTATTTCAAGTGTCGGTCTTCGCTTTGGTGTTTAAACAAACTCGTGCGTTATTTCAAGTGTCTGGTATCGGATGTCCTGCTACTATTTGCGTCTGGTGTATGTGCCCGTTTCCTGATATCTTGTGATGTACCACTAGTATTATTTGCGTTACTCTCCTTAATGTGGTAATACAATGAACTTTGAGCAGATCTGCTCTGGCTGCTTAATTATATGTTGCGTTTGTTACGAGTGTACTTCTCGAGTTTCTTCAGGGTCTGCTGCTGCTTTTGAGCTGCAGGCTTCATCTTGTAGAGTTCCAGTTACGTCATGTTTTTTTAGTAAAATTCTGTGCAAACCGGAGGAATACCCATCAACTCCATTCTCCATCAACACCATTCTAAATTTGGAGAGCTCCTTTTTATAATTTCTGATGTTCTAATGAAATGCATTTCCTTAACCTATGCCTACAACCCCGTTCAAAATAGCTTTTGATTTTTAGCTTTTATAAGTTAAAAGTTATTTTAAATGTGCTAATTTTTTAACACTTTTTTCTTTGTATTGTCTGTGGGGATATAACGATTTTTTTAATTTTTTTAATTGAATATCTTAACTTAAAGTTAATATCCGCTACAGCCAAAACTATCAGCTGAATTAAATGCACAACTTTGTATTTTTATTTGTGCATATATGGTTAATTATTTATGAGTTGTACAAAATATTACTGACTAGGCATGCCTAGGTTTTACTCCAGTTCGTGCATCAAAGATGTGGATGGAACAGAGGAATATAAAATTAACAGTGGAACATAAGAATTTTGTGCACATTTAGAATATCCAAGTGAAAGAACCATGAAGCTATGTACAGTTTGCTAGCATGTCTACCGTTAAAATATTAAATGAATAGATAGATAGTGACCTGGCCTTACACCTACATGATTACTTAATGCATAAAAATATTAAAAAGTACCATGAAGCTATGTGCATCTAAAACTGTTAGTACCATTTTTAAGTTTATGTTAGCTTGTGTGGTGAGCATGCTTCCACTAATAAGGAGATGGAAATTGTGTTAGAAGGTTCAGTCATGTCATTGTTCTGGCGCTATGTTTTGGGTTTGGATGCCGTGGGTTAGGAATGCTTTGTTCTCAGTTCTGGCTCTGCCTTCACTTTTCAGGAGTTGCTGCTTGTGATGAATAATCATATAGAACTTATGACGAAAATTGTTTTGTTGTTTATTCTGGATAGAAATGATTTTGTTCTTTACATTAAAACGGTACAATAATCGGAATAATGTAAATATGACATTGCTTTGATCTTGTTCAAGAGGAGTTTGCTTGTGCTTATTGGAAAACCAACATCTTGTAATCTTAAAATCTATGAAGAAAGTTTGTTGAAAGATTTGCATCAGTTTGCAATTTAGATTTTTTTTTTGGGGTGCAAAAAACGATTTTGGAGTGTTTTTTGTTTTTGGCAGTTTTTTAGGAACTGAATGGAATGATTTTTTCAGTTAAGGTAGCGCTTAGTTTGACGTTGGTTTATGACTTTTTTACTGTAACTGACTTATTTTTTTCTGTAGCTGAGTTGACTTATTTAATATAATTAAATTTAAAAAATAGAAAAATTATGTTAGCCCATCACAGACAATACAAAAGAATACAGAAAAAAAGAAAAAGCAAAAAAAACCTAAAAAATCTAAAAAAGAAAAAATGAAATTACTAAATAGTAAAATAAAAGTAGAAGCTAAAAGTAAAAGTTGATTTTAAACAAAAATGAACACCACCTTAAATCAAACGGTAGTATGTGACATCACTTGATTTTGGGTACGGTGGAGGAGCACCCATCATTACCATCATCATCATTCTAAATCTGTGGCCTTTCTTTCTTTCTTTACTGTCCTTTGGGATGTTGGAGTGAAATGTTTTTCTTTTACCCGCCCCTAACCAAAATTGAATGCGCTCTTTTCTATAATTCACCTGTTTCCATAATTGAACGGACCACTTTCTAAGTGATGTCTTCCTATGTACTCGAGTCATTTATGAGTCATACAAATGAATACTGGCTGGCATGGCTGGGCTTTACAGAGTGCGTGCGTAAACATATGTGGATGGAACGTATGGATGTAAATACGGCAAGATGGATACTGATGTGGCCATTCTTATACCTGCTTTCACTAATACCAAGCTGTGAATTGCGTTAGAAGTGTTTAGCTGTGCTTATTTTTCAGTACAATTAGAATGCCAATACTATAACGCTGAATTGTGCTTATATTACAACTACAAAGCAAGTGGTTTTCTATTATGACCGTTTTGTAAGGGACTAGTTTGAAGCAAAGGAAATAAACTGTCAGGTTCAACGAATCGCTAAATCTTGTTAATTAATGGTTTAGACATGGTAGGTAGATAGGCCGATTTAAGGGGCACTCAGAATGGTAATGCCTTATGATTTTTTTATTGTAGTTGTCTTATTTTTCACTGTAACTGATGTGGCTTATTTAGCGTAATTAAATTTTTTAAAAAATAAAAATAGAAAAAATATGTTAGCTCACTACAGATAATGCAAAGGAATATAGAAAAAAAGAAAAAGGAAAAAAACCCTAAAAACAAAAAAAGAAAAAAATTAAATTAAAGAATAGTAAAATAAAAGCAGAAACTAGGAGGTATTGCATTGCGCCACGAAGACAGACATATCAGCTGTTTTTTACCATGTGACCGCCACGTCACCTTTTTTCTATAGAGACTCTAGTCATCAAGACCCCACATGGTAACATGTACCCTCCCTCCATTTCTTCTCTCTCCCTACTAGCTTGGGTCATATTTCGCCGGCCTCCTTCTAGATCTCTGACTGCTTTGGCCAGCCGCTCAAGGGCACCGTCATCGCGCACCTCTGCCGCCGCCCGCCACGTCGCCTCCTCCTCCTCTGACCCCGCCCTCGAGGCCCGCGGTGGTGGTGGAGGCGGCAAAGCCACGACGAGGCCAAGGAACTGGTAGGCAGTGGGAGACGACGAATCCTCAGGTGCATGCTTGGGCTCGCTTTCATTAGGAAGTTCGTCGTCGCTCTTGCTGCCGCTAGTGGATGCCGAGAGGAAGCGGGACCAGATTTCCGTCGAGTCTGCTGCGGGGAGCTCCATTGTTGTGGTTAGTGGTCATATATGTGGCCAGCTCCCATCAATTCCTGTTTTTCTAGTGCTTGCGTTGTGTTTCTCACTTTTTAGCTTTCATTTTGGTTGATTTCGAATGATTACAAGCTGCCACTTAGATTCAATTTTTGCCGAGCCTCTTCACCACTGCCACTTTGAGCCACTCCCAAATCCTTTGGCCCAACCTCGCCGTGGCTGCGAGTGTGCTACTCCAGCTAGCAATGAGTGCTCTGTCGCGGACTCGCATAGGCTCTGGTGGAGAGAGAGTAGAGGGAAAAGTTGGCTCAAGAGGTGAGGGTGGTTGTTGGGAGGTCCACGGAGAGAGGAGGGAGACGATGGGAGGAGGAAGGTCCGGGAATGTGGCATCCACGTCGATAGATTTTTGAACCATCCGCCGCCGAGAACGAGACAGAAGAGCAAGGGAGAGAAGGAAATGGAGCATGACATGTGGGCCCCAGCATTTTTTTGCTTCGTTGTGCTAACCGGTTGCCATGTCATCTAAAACCGACGTATCAAAAATAACTGTCGCATCTATACCACTGTGACACATCATTTGAAAATCGATTTGAAATAGTCTCGAAGTGGTAAAATATGTTAAGAAATCAATGGAAGGAGTAGATGAACAATACGCAACCCACAATCATAATTGCTAAGAATAATAGATCAATCACGGAAGACACTAATAAGAGATAATATCATAATAGTCTTTATTAATTCTCAGATCTATTTTACATGGTATAATGCCTCCCTATTTATAGTTTAAGTCCACTAGGGGTAATTCTAGTATTTGCCCACACCAAAATCTTCTAGATTTCATAACACTCCCCCTTGGGCAAATAGCACGGTATGTATATATCTTATCAAAAACTCCTCTTAAAAACCCAATGAGAAAAAAGTGATGAACAAAGTACATTGCATCTATTTCTTGTGCCACTTGTTGCCTCATTAAAAACCTTTACATAAGAAAACTTCAGAAAAAACTCACAAAAAGAAAAAGAGTGCAACATTTAGATTTTCAGAATCATGTAAGTCTTCTGGCCTTACATATGGGCTATGGTTCAAGAATTCACTCCTCCTGAACCTTGTAGTTTTCTAAGTCGTCTTATACCTATGCCTTGAACGCATTTATGGAAACTAGAAGCTGAGAGTGTTGTGAATGAATCTGCTAGATTATTACAAGACTTAGCTTTTAATTCTTTTATCTCTCTGTTCTTTTGAAGCTCATGAGGATAAAAGAATTTAAGAGCAATATGCTTCATGATATTACTTTTAACATAGCTCATTTGTATCTGTGCAATACAAGCGACATTATCTTCATAGATAATAGTGGAGTCATTAATAGTGCTCAAGCCACATGACTTCTGGATATGGCTAACCATTTGTCTAAGCCAAACACATTCCCATGAGGATTCGTATAATGCAATTATTTTTGAGTGGTTTGTAGATGTAGCTACCATGGTCTGCTTGAATGACCGCCAAGAAATAGCTATACCACCACAAAGAAATACAAAATCTGTATGAGATTTTGCATTATATGGACCAGACAGATATCCTACATCTGTATATCTAACCATAGTCAAGTCTTAGTTCGTTAGGTAATATAATCCAAGATCTTATATATTCTGAAGAAACTTGAGTAGGGTTTTAATGCTAGCCCAATGTCTTCAGGTTGGAGCTACGTTGTACCTAGCTAGCAAGTTTACTGCAAAGGCAATATCTAGTCTCGTACAGTTAGCCAGGTACATTAGTACTCTAATGGCACTTAAGTATGGGACTTCTGATCCAAGAATTTTCTTATTTTCCATCCTTGGTCTAAAAGAGTTTTTATCCGCTTCTAAGGATCGAACCACCATCGATGTTTTCATTGGATATGACTTATCCATATTAAATTTATTTAAGACCTTCTTGGTGTACAAGGATTGGTGTACTAAAACTCCTTCAGGGAGATGCTCCAGCTGTAGGCCTAAACAAAACTTGGTTCGACCTAAGCAAATACTTTGTTTTCCTTAGTATCGAGTTGGTGGTTCCATTATCTACCAGATAAATCTCTTCCTCTGCCATCGGATTTGATGAGTTGTTCTATATAAAGTATAATATAATAAAACAATAATATAATAGAAATAAAGTACTAAAAGAACAAGCAACTCATTTTATTCATTGAATAATGTTCGAATGCTAAACAATTAATGCTTCACAAGAGCATGAATAATCCACTATTCTTCTGAAATAACCTAAACTGATAAAGTAAATTTAAGAAAAATATGGCATCTAGAGTTGCCCAAGGAAACAGCCTATGGCCTACTGTATGTAGTCATATATGTCAACCTCCATGTGATCACCCCCTTCTGCAGCGTCGAGCTCCATTACTGCACTCGGGGCATCACTATTATCAGCATTAAGCTGGTCAATAAAATGTGCCTCTACAGCCTTCCTCACTGGTGCCTTCTTGCCTTTGGTAACTGACTCTTAGTATAACTCCACCAGATGCTTTGGGGTGCGGCAAGTGCGGGACCAATGGTCCATACAACCACACCTGTAGCAAGACGAATGATGATAGGTTTTCTTGTTGCCCAAGTCTGACTTCTGTTGCTTGCCTTTTCCTTTCCCTATCCAACGGGGCTTGCCATTTCCCTTCCGCACGTTTAGTTTCTTTCATTGTCCACCTCTCTGCATAGGGTCCTTTCCACGGCCCTGGCTACCATTAGTCCTCTGGGAATTAGCATGTGCTTCTGGTAGTGGAAGGAGTAGATGAACGGTAACGCAATCTACAACCACAATCACCAAGAACAATAGATCAATCATGGGAGACATCAATAAGAGAGAATATCATAATAGCCTTTATAAATTCTTAGATCTATTTTACATGGTACAATGCCTCTCTATTTATAGTCTAAGCCCACCAGAGGCAATTCTGGTATTTACCCACACTAAAACCTTCTAGGTTTTGTAACAAAATGAACGGTTTTAATTTTGTAACAAAATGAACGGTTTTAATACTAGAGAAGGCCTAGCATCCGATCTTGCAGTTCGAGGTCAAGAGCTCAGAGAGGACTCATTAATTAGAAATAATAAAGAGGTAAACTAAGGCCCACTAGATGTTGAATCAGGCCCATTGTCCCACTAAACGGTGAATCAGGCCCACTTGAAGCTGACAATCGAGTGAAACAACCTACAAAGAGAGGTGAACCGGAATGACTAAACTAGGGTATAGGTCCATCGCCGGCCTGCTAAACAGACAACTGAGGCCCATTGACTGCAAACCAAACGCTAATATTAAGCTAGAGTTGTTGCACATCTAGATAATAATATGAGTTGTTTTCTTAATAGCATATTGTCAAAGTGAGTTGATTAAGGCCCTGTTCAAAAGTTATGTAGCTTTTAGCTTTTAACTGATTATGAGATAGATTGAGAGAGTAAATGACACTTACATTGAGAAACCACTCCATTCAAAGAGGCTCCTACAGTGATTTCTACAAACGGCCTATAGAAACTACCTTGAAAAACTACGTTCAAAAACTGGCTTCTAAAAGACAGATTTGGAACCGGGCCTAAAGCATGTAGAGTAACTGACAATGCTTAAGTAAGCATAGGTAGTGGATGTACCATTTAAACTCAAACTATGGTTTGTTGCCATTTAGAAAAATGAGTGCTACATCAAATTCTACAACTCTAAACATAATATAACAAAAATAACATTTTCAAACAAATACAGATTTCAGAAGGTGGTTCCTTGGTGAGTAGTGACGTGAATTGTTGTGATTGCCCACATTCACACCCCATGTTTCAGGTTTTGTGGTCATTCTGCGCACACTTGCAACATATCCCTAAATAGGCTGGCAAACAGTCATTATGAACAAATTTATGTTTCTTCATCATAACACAGCATGGAAAGTGTGAATTTATGTTTCCCACATCCTCAAGGTAAATATCTTCAATATATCCTGTTGATTTAGACAAGTACTACCATGTTGATGCTTGCTACCCTAACTGGCTGGGGGTACCTAGCTCCATACAAGGGCAAAAGGTATCATATCCTGGATTTTCATAGAGGTGCAGAACCAACTATCGCCAAAGAGAAGTTCAACAGGATACACTCGTCTAAGCGCAATGTGATTGAGAGATCATTTGAAGTGTGGAAGATAAAGTGGTCGATTGTTTTGAAGATGCCGCCTTACACAATGGATATACAAAAGATGATTATGTTGTAACTGTGGCTCTCCATAACTTCATACGTGAGCATACTAGTGGAGATTGGCATTTTCGTAGGTGCGATCGGGATCTGAATTATGTACCTATCATTCTTTTGAGATATCTTCATTATGTAATTCCTGAGTTTGGATCCTATGGGTCAACTTCACAATTAAATATTGGGTCCATGGATACTTTCTACGATGAGTTGGCCACCGCCATAGCTCTTTCTTGATGATATTTTGAGTTATGAATTGTATGCTATTTTTTGTATATTATGAACATTTGTGTTGTGAACCGTATGCTATTTTTTGTATGTTATGAATATTTGTGTTGTAAACCGTATGCTAATTTTTGTATGTTATGAACATTTGTGTTGTATACTTTATGCTACAAACTTTAGTTATGAATATTTGTGTTGTGAACCTTATGTTAGGATGATTGCATTTTCTATAACTTTTATTGAATTGAAACTGTATGGAGAGATGATTGCATATTTCATGTGAATGGCATGATAAATAAGTCATATTTTTGGACGAAATTGTTAAGAAAAACTGAAAAAAGTTAAGGGTACTATGGACATTTCCCACACAATCCTCTCATTTCAGAATCTGGAGCCAATCTCCCAACCAAACACTTTCTCCGATAGCTTCAGATTCTCAGAGGATTCACTCAGATAACCTGGGAGTTGGAGCTAAAATTCAGGATCTGGAGCCATGCCAAACATGACCTTAATCATGAGCATTTCTGTATATAAATAAAAGTCGAAACCACCTGTTTTCATAATTTTACAATATCTACATTTGGAACCAATCCGAAATTCAGAATTACACTAAGATATGAAATCGGTCACTTTACGGTTGTAGACTTGAAGACAACTTCATGGATGACTATGAACTTCCAAGTAGCACTTTTTGTCTATTTGACAAACCATGTAACTAGGGGTGCAAATAGGTTGGGTTAATTCCGACCGATCCGGTGTCGAATCCGGTCAGTACCGGATTCGGGAAGGAAATTTGGTATTTGGTCGGATTCGGATTCAGTACCAGATAGTTCATGTCGGATTCAGTAGCAAAATCAGGAGAGTTGCTATCCGACCGAATAGTGTCGGTATCTGGATATCGGATAATTATCCGGTTGGATATCTGGATTCGGATATCGCATAATTATCTGGTCGGATATTCGGATAACAGTTATTTTGTATGGAGGCACTCATATCAAATATTATTTAGTGTAACAATTATTTTACATATGTTTTCTTTTCTACAATGTGCTTGTTGAAAGTTGATGACATTGTAGTTTCTCATGTTCCATTTACTGATATCGGTAAATGCTTTTTTAATAATATTATCGTATTTACTACAAATTCACAGTGAGGAAGCTGTATACTAACTTCAATGCTTTATTAGAGGAAATCTGGGAACAGTGATAAATTTGTCATATGGAATTATTTCTAATACATCCTTTCAATCACTCTACTTTTTTTTAACAATGCATCATTTAATAATTTGGTCCATCAATCGTTATGTCAAATTTATGTCGTGTTAGACTGTTGGCTAATAAATTATATATCAATTTACCATTTATGTTGAACTTGTATTGTGCCGAGAACTTATGTTAAATGTATTATTTTGTATGAACGTGCTATCCGTTTATATTATCCATTGTCCGATCCGAATTCATCAAGTATCCGCCTCGATGTTACTATTTCCGAAAATCCGCATATTCTGAATTCGTATTTGTATCTAGGTTAACCGTATTCGATACCGAATCTAGGGAAAAAAAATATGGATTAGGATATGATATGAGCAATATCCGTCCAAATCCAACCCGATTGCACCCCTACATGTAACTGAATTGGTTCTTTCTCTTACCTTGTGTTTCATTCTCTCCCCACCCCCAAGTAGTCTGCTATCTTTAATCAAGCAACATAGAACGCATCACGCAGAACAACACGCAGAATTTGGCCCATAGCAACGGAGCTAAACTGCACCAAATGGGAGCATCTGCAGCAGGGTAAATTTGGCCTAGATCAGGCTGGCCTGAGATTTGGTGTAGGTATTGTAGGTTCGGCGTGCAAATCTGGCCCAAGAGCAACAGAGCTGCGCATGACCTGGACTTGTATTTTGAGCTGGGCACGGCTTCACCCGATGTCATGGGCTCTTCTTTCCAACTTCTAAAAACTGATTTTCGATTTTTCTATGTATTTTACTTAAAATGAGATATCTTTTTAATACGATGTCTATAAGTTATTCTAGTATATACTGTAGTGACTTTATTTACATCTGCTAAAATTATACGTGAGTTTCTATTACTCCGTACTCTCTATCATGAACAGCCTAAAAATTATAAATTACAGCTTTTAGCTATAGACCAAAACTAAACCAAAACCAAAAAGGAACAAAGGTGACTACCGAGAACTAGTCGAGTGACGGTTATTTTGCCAATTGCCAGACCTTGTCTACACGAGTAGTATGTTTAGTTTGAAGCACGAAAATAACACGGGAAAGAAACTTGCATTCGCACTTGAACGTGCGAGTTTTCTTGTAAATGGTCAGGCATAGGTAGGCATAGCTGCGATACGTTGGACGAGTTGGTGCCCTGACCGTAACCGTTTTTAAAAAGGGAAAATTTGTGAGGTAGCACTGAAAGTTCACTACTTTCGAAAAATATCATAAAAACCATGTTTCGGAAATTACCACCGAAAAATTCAAATCGTTTCGGAATTTACCACTCAGTTAGTTTTCCTACGTTAACTCTCGTTTTTCATCCGATAACGAATGTGAAATGTCATATTTGCCCTCATAATATCTCCCCTTTTCATCTCTCCGCTCACTCTCTCTCCCGCTCGCTCTCTCTCGGTCTCTCCGCTCTCGCCTCTCCGCCCGCGCGCCGCCATCTCCCTCCCCGCTCCCCCGCCCCGGCCGCCTCCCTCCCCACCCCCGGCCGCCTCCTCCCCGCTCCGCCGTCGCCTCCTCCCCGCCCTCGCCGTCGCGGCCTCCCTCCCCACGCTGTTGTTCGCCCCCGCTGCCGCCTCCTCCCCGCCGCCGCCTCCTCCCGCCCGCCTCCACCGTCGGTTCGCCAGCAGCCCGTCGAGGCTCCCACCACGACCCCGAGAAGTCCGAGAAGGCTCCCATGGCGTCGCCCGAGAAGTCATGGCGACTCCCAAGGCTGCGCCGCCAAGGCCCCGCCACTGTCGCAGACGCCACCTAGCGCCCGCCATGGGTTAAACGCCGAGTCGGCGGGGCGGGAGGAGGTGACGGTGAGGCGCAAGCAGCGTGGGAGGGAGGCGCGACGGCGGGGCGGGAGGAGGCGGCAGCGGAGGGGAGGAGGCGGCGGGGTGGGGAGGAGGCGCGGCGCGGGAGGGAGGAGGAGATGGCGCGCGGAGAGGCGAGAGCGAGAGACCGAGAGAGAGCGAGCGGGAGAGAGAGTGAGTGGAGAGATGAAAAGGGGAGATATTATGAGGGCAAATATGACATTTCACATTCGTTATCGGATGAAAAACGAGAGTTAACGTAGGAAAACTAACTGAATGGTAAATTCCGAAATGATTTGAATTTTTCGGTTGTAATTTCCGAAACGTAGTTTTTTTATGGTATTTTTCGAAAGTAGTGAACTTTCAGTGCTATCCAACAAATTTTCCCTTTTAAAAACTGTTTTTTCTGTAGTAAATTATTTTTCTATATATAATACCTAATTTTAAATAAGGTATATTTTCAAGATAAAATCTACTAGGTCAATTATTAGTCGATTACAATAGATATTATAGCGATTTTATTTATATCGATCAAAATCATATACAAGTATCTCCTCTTGTACAAATTTCTCTGCAAGGTTTTACCATTTATCAGCCAATCAAAAAAACCATATAAACGTCCAGCTGTTTCCTCGCTGGAGGTGGCTAGGAAAGGACGTCCTTTGCAGGAGGGGTCGCTGCACGCTTACGTGCGCGCGCGCGTGCGCGGCTCTGTACTTTCGAGCCGTCTGTCAAAGCCCGCGTCAGATCGTTAATAATCCGTCGTGTGGTACGCTAGGCAAAGTGGACTTGGCTTTGCTGCATCTTCATCCTCGAGTTTTTTTTTTTTGGTTTTGTTTCTCTCCTCCTCGCCGTCATCTACCTACTTCGTGTGATCCAAGGGGCATCGGCTCGTTTGGGTTTTGACAAAATCGATGGTGTACCCGGCCGCTTTCACGTCCCGTTCTTATTTATTTTGTTTCTTCTGTGCACAGTTGCATCGATCGCCCGCTCTGCTTGACACAAGCTAGCTATGGTCAGATCGCGTGAATGTGACAGCACCGTCGTAACATCTGCAAGGAAAAATCGCCGCACCGGCAAAATAAAAATCGATTTGTTTATATATAATCGGCCCATTTTTCGCATTTATCATATCTCTGGCTCACTTTAGTTCCTTTCCTCCACGTAATGGTTTGGTCTTCGATGATCAGGATTGCCCCTCTAATTATCTTCTATGAAAGGACAAATTCCACCATATATGAGAGCTTTTTTTAAATTCCCTTGTTTTTCTTTGCGAATCAGAACCATGCATGCATGACAGGTGAACATGATTCACAAAGAGACTGTGTATTGCACAGATGACTGATTTTTCTTTCACTCTCGATCACTTTTTTATCTTTTGGACGAGTATCCTCCAACGACCTCTTTAAGACCTTTTAAAGGGGTGGGATGTTTTTTGAAAGGGAAGGAGAATTAGTACTATGTAACTTTAGATAATTGAGGTAAAAAAATTTAGTCAACTCTGTAATAGAAAAATCAGAGTCATAAAGGGGAAATCTGTAAGCTTATGTCTCTTTTAGCAAGAGTCGCGGCCTTTCAGCATCACTGGAAAATATATATATATATAACAGTGCCTGGTTGAGAGCTTCCGGGTTTGACTAGATCAGGTCGCGGACAATTGCACGCATTATTTGCAGTTGCATAGATCACAAGCAAGACTTGCGACAATCATCGTACGGTTACCAACATTGACGGGCTCCACTATAGTGCATGCATGCATACAACCCTTGGAAGCGATCTTTTTAAAATGGTAAATCACTAAATCTGCGACCGATTTAAGAACAGGTAAATTAAAAAGAAGGTTGTGACCTGATCTTCAGCTCGAGTTTGATGCATTGAACTCATCTTGAAAATAAAACTCACTAAACCTTCGAGAAAAACCACCTGAAACTGAGGCCTCGATCGTTTCGGTTTTTTTGGTTTCAGTTTCTAACTTCAGTTTTTTTCACTATTCACTACACTATCCACTAACTCAGCTACAGTGTTTTTTCAACTAGCTATAGTGTTTTTTCAGTAAAAGACATCGCTATTCCGATCACCCTCTGACTCTCTCTCTCTCTCTCCCTTTTAAATATCACTTGAAATGGTCTCTTGGCCTGACATTATATTTGGGCACATCACTAATGTTTGAGCTACAATTTGGCTGGTATATCAACCGGCCACCCGTTTGAAGGGTTAGTCTGCGGTTGCTGTGCTGTGGAATATAGTTAGCTAGGGAAATCTTTACCAGTTCTAGAAAGATTATTTTGTTACAGTTTTTTTTTTAAAAAATACTGTCGACTAACTATCACTTCAAAAATAAATAAATAAGTTGAAAGCATCTTTTTAATACCAAACGGAGCCGAGGAGGCGTGACTCATACATGTTCAATGACTCTAAAAAAATAAAACACACAGAAATTAACGTACTTACGTACGTACCAAAGAGTTGAAATGGACAGTGTGCGTACGTATCTCATTGATCAATTCCAGTATGCATGGTATAAGTTGTCTGATCAAGGAGATATAGTCGTACGTATATACGTACTTACGAGCTTTAATTTCTTTTGATCACACTTGCCAAAATAATGATGGGAGGACCGTTCGATCCCTTCTCCACCATGAAAATGACATGCGCCCGTCTCCCCAACATATATAGTACAATTGTTTGGGACACCATGGTATACAGATAACACGATTTAAAATATGTATTTACCCTACATATTATGTGCGAAAAATTTTAAAATTTTTTAGATATCAAATTTAACTAGTGTACTAACTAGTTCAAACAAGTTTGAACTAAAATTTGAAATGCAGCTGTCTTTTTTATGATAGTTTAATTATAGATATCTGCTGATCTTTATAATTTGGGTATATTTTATTTTTTAAAAAATCAATTTTAGGGGTATATACACATACTTTTGAAAAATACACTCAAATTCAAAGATTTTGAACGAATTTAGATCACATGCTTTACTAATTTTTATATAAAATCAGCATATATCCATAATCAAACTATCATAAAAAACAACTATAGTTTGAATTTCAGCCCAAACTTATTTGACTTAGTTGGTAAACTAGTTAAACTCGACATAAAAAATGCTAAAAATTTCGAGATCAATCTTGGGAATTTGGACACATGTAACATGTTTGATCTTCAAAATTCCAAAAATAGCCCCTAGAACTCAAAAATTCCAAATATAGCCCCCTGTCCGACCGCGCGACTACCCGATGTTGACACGTGTGTGGTGTGCCGAGGCGCACCACCTTGTTCACAGTGGTGAGTGCGCTGAGACCACCACCCACTGTTCATCCCCCGTATTATTTTTTACATTAAATTATAGTTTTTATTTGAAATCTTTTGTAATTAGATAATTTAAAAAAAATTTGTCCATAATTTATTTGTATAGTGTGGACGAATATAATTTTTGTCCTAAATTGTTTATTTATACAGTGTGTATGAATTTAATTTTTATTTGTAAATTATTTATTTGTATAGTGTGCATGAATTTAATTTTTGTCAAAATATTTATTTGTGCACACTATACAAATAAATAATTTACGGACAAAAATTAAATTCGTGCACACTGTACAAATAAATAATTTAGAACGAAAATCAAATTCATGCACACTGTACAAATTATTATTTAGGATGAAAATTATATTCGTCCACACTGTACAAATAAATTATTTACAAACAAAAATTAAATTCATGCACACTGTATAAATAAATAATTTATAATGAAAATTATATTCGTCCACACTGTACAAATAAATTACGGACAAAATTTTTTAAATTATCTAATTACAAAAGATTTCAAATAAAAATTGTAATTTAATATAAAAAATAATACGGGGTATGAACAGTGGGTGGTGCGCTCCCCGGGCGCACCACCACTCTGTGAACAGTAGGTGATGCGCTCCCCGGGCGCACCACCACTCTGTGAACAGTAGGTGGTGCGCTCCCCGGGCGCACCACCGTACACGTGTCAGCACCTCATAGTCGTGCGGTCGGACAGGGGGCTATATTTAGAATTTTTGGGTTCTAAAGGTTATTTTCGGAATTTTGAAGATCAAACATGTTATATGTGTCTAAATTTCCAATCTTGGCAGATTTTGTCCCCTGCCGACGCTCGAAGGGTCAGTAAAGATGGTTTGATTTTGCAAAGGCAATGCACCGTACGTCTTTCGCTAGCAAATATTGCTTTCCGATCGTACGTCCTTCACCATTTTCAGCAATCACGACGCATCCAGGAATTTCCGCTGGTGTCAATATCAAGAGATTTCGCCAGTTTCGGGAAACAAAATATCTTAATTTACAGCTTCGCACTAGCACGGTTTCTTGCTCCCGTTCAATTCGGCTGCGTGCGATGATTTTCGGGTGTTGGTTTTTGGTTAAAATGATACTATAGTGATAATTAATTTTTTTTACTACGATATTTGATTAAAGAAAAATAAAGCAAAAAAGAAAAACTGGTATATATCTCCAGAGACAATATGAAAGGAAAAAAAAAACAAGTCCAAAATGTTTTCTAGCTTAGAGGAAAAGTTGTTTGAAACATGCCTCATCTTCTACACTGGATCCGTGAATAAAACCATGAAACTGGCAAGGAGAGAAAAGTTTAACCATAGTCAAATTATTCTCAACAATCTCTGCTGTGCTGAGGTTGCCAACACGTACGTTCCTTGTTGCGACCACAGCCGAGCCGATGATTCACTAATCATACCATACGCTAGCTTGGATGGTCTAGTAGCTCCCCCCCCCCCCCCCCATTTTCCTATTAGCATAATTAACCACTTATGCAGACTTTATCGGTGTAGTACTATTTTTCATAGCATTGTATTGTAGGTTCGATTTAGCGATGTTGTAACGTCCCTATTTTTAGAAGCGTTAGTAATCTGTAACTGTCTAGGTTCAAAGGAGGGGGTTTAGCACGAATCTCAAGGATGATCAAGGTGGTTTAGGGAAGGATTAAGGATGCAAACAAGAATCCAAATAAATTCAAAAATTCTTTTGAATTTTGAGGCCATTTCAGACGTTGGCAGCGTTGTTGCTTACTCAACCTCCCCAAGGAAGCCGGTAGCCTGGCGATAACATCCCAAGATCAGATTCAAACAAGCAAGCACAGTGGTGGAGCCAGGATTTAGGACCCGTGTGAGGTTTATATGTAAACAAGTCAAATGATTGTACGTTACAACGGAACCCAAATTGTATTTTGCGTTGCAAGAGAAACCTACATAGCATAAGCAAGTCAATCAGTTGATTTTTAATAGTACCAAAGCATTACCGAATTATTCGAGCACACTTAGGAAATTTTACTTTTTTATTTTCATTATACAGTGTATGTAAATATAATTATGAGCTGTTACACGGTTTCCGACATAAATTTGTCAAACTGAATCAACTGCTATATGTACCTATACAAACTTCACCAAATCTAAACTATCCGAGGATCCATTACATTAAATTATTGAACAATTGCCATAGGGACCTTGGTATCCACTCCTTTTATTGTAAAACAGAAGCTATGGTAGGAAAAATCAACATCTAACATCTGGAGTTCGTTCTATAGTCGTCCTACCCAAACAGCACACCTATAAAACTGTATTTGTCAAGCTGTCATCATGAATGATGCAAAATTAGCAAGAAAACATTATTATTAGTATCACACCAAGGTTGCATTTATACAAGTTCAACCTCTTTTTAGGAACCGTCAAGACTTGCAAGGGGTACAACATTGATCACTGCGATCGGTGTTGACGATAGTGCCTGGTCTTTACTTTGTCATGGATTGATGATCATTATTCTCTTGCATCGTCACACCTTTCCACACCGAGCAAGTCGCAACACCTGCAAAAGAAGCATTGCACCATTTGACCCATGGCTTCCCCTCACAAAAGCAGAAGTTCTTTACATGTGCGGAAAAGCTCTTGAAAACAAATTTGGGCTTTAAATAGCGCAACGCTACCGATAGTGAAAAAAAAGTAGCCAATGGTAATAGCATTGTACAAGATTTTGAACAGAAAGTGGAATAGAGGAAATAATAACAGCATTGAAATCCCACAAGTTGCCGTGACCAAATAAATACCCATAGATCAGTTTTGCATGTATCATCAAAGGGCAAAACTTTGTCGAACAACTAATCTGTATATGTTGAACTGAAGTACAGAGTTTACCTTAAAAACCGAATAGTAGACAATTTAAAGACAGATACGTTCACAGATTGTAAGGATCAGACTTTTCTAAAGGCATGTTTCAATATAGCGCACATTAGTTTCATGGTTAGGGTTTTGTAGTTCATACATGTGCTTCTCATAAGCTACATATATTTAATATTACACATAAGTTATATATAGCTAGTAGGATAGCTTCATGCTTTTCTAGGTGTGATTTGTTGCCTTATTGGATAGATATCTATTAATTAATGATTTAACACATCGGCCATGCCATTATTCTCCTTGACAGTTCGTGCCCTTAGTGTCAGCATCCTTATGATTAGCCTACATTATATAAGACCAATTATCTCACCGAAATAAATACGTACTGAATCAAATCCTTTAAATTGTTTGTAGGTGCAAAAGTTCAGTACAAATTTTAGTGCTCAATATCAAATAGGCAAGCGATCAAAGCAATCACACATCATATATATACCAAATTTCAGAAAGTGCACACCGCACAGTGAACCCTTTCGGTATATGGTCTGTACTAAGAGTTGATGAATTGTTCAGAAAGGAGCATAGATGAATTGTTCAGAAAGTAGTATAACTTCGTAATCTATGATGCTCCATGAAAGAATGGCCACCGTGAGAAGCCCAAACTTGATATGATCACTGGACATTGTTGGATCCACTCACCAAACCAACCTAAACAAGCAAAGATCCATCCATGCGTTAGCACCTCATACGGCATGAACAAAGAACAAGAAATAACCGGCCAGAACCTAGCTTCCACCTCCAAATCCGATTGGATCAATGGGCAGCCGTGCCATAGTGCAAATGCCATCTAAGTTCATCTGCCTGGGCTTATATAGCGAGCGATTCCGGCTTCCAACCAGGGATTTTTTTAACGGCCAAAATGGACCGATTTTCGGCGATTTTTGGTTTTACCGGACTGGACCGGTTAGTTAACGAATCGGGCTCAAATATTTCGGCCCATTTTGAATAAATGCACAGCCCAAATCGGCCCATTCGGCTGCCGCATGATGTTGCCCTAGACTCCGGTCCCCAACTCCCCATTTGCGCTTGCCTCTTCCCCAGCTTCGCTCGGCGGCGGAAGGACCGAAGGAGGCGAGCGCTCTGCGGCACTACGCGAGAACTCGGAGTCGTCCGCCCGTCGTCTTCCTCCCCGGCCACGTCAACCACCAGTACATCATCGAGGGCCTCTCCTCTGGCTTCACGTTCCTCCTCGGCGGCTAAGGCTGGACAAAAAGCTTGAAGCTCGTGAGCTACTCGAGCTCGTGGTCGGCTCGGCTCGGCTCGACTCGAGCTCGAGATTTTTCTCAGCAAGCCAAGCTCATGCTCCAGCTCGGCTCACTAACGAGCCGAGCCCGAGCCGCTCGCGAGCCGAACGAGCCAAGGGCGCTACCGCTGATAACACAGCCAAGGGCGCTCGCGAGCCCGTATTCCCCTCGTTCTCTCCGCATTCCCCACCACCTCCTCTCAGTCCTCGGGTCCCCGGCTCCCCACCTCCTCTCTCCCTGCCTCCCCGCTCCCCCGCTGCCTCTTCCCTCCCCGCCCCCGCCGTCTCCTCCCTCCCTGCCTCCCCGCCTCCTCCCTCCCGCTCCCCGCCCCGCCTCCTCCCTCCCGCTCCCGCCGCGCCTCCTCCTCCCCACCGCTTGGAGCGGCGGGAGACGGCGAGACCGGATCCGGGCGATGGTGATGATGGTTCATGTGCTTGTCGCCTCCTCCTTCCCCGCCTCAACCGCCCCAGGTCCCGGATGAAGTCGCGCCGAGCAGCGGTGGTGGTGACGATGGTTCATGTGCTTGTCGCTTTTAGGGTGGCGGCGGCGGAGGCGACGGCGAGCACCTTCGCGATCCAGCCGGCGCCTTCATCGGCGCCTCGCGCTCCTTCTCGATGCGAGGTGAGCTTCGAACACGCTGTAGGCGGATCCTCCGCCAACGAGCTTCTCGCAGCTCGCGAGCGGCTCAAGCCAAGCTGCGAGCCGAGCTCGCATTCTAGCTCGTTTTGGAAACGAGCCGAGCCGAGCTATGGCTCGGCTCGGTGCGGCTCGGTGAATCGCTCGAGCCGGCTCGGCTCGGCTCGTTCCACCCTATCGGCGGCATCGGAATCGTCCTCCTCGACCTCGCCGTGGACCGCACGAGCCCCGGCCCTCGCGTCTCGTTCGGCGGTTCAGCGTCGCCGCCATCGTCATCGCCTACACCATGGCCATGCTATTCCTCGCATCAAGATGCCCGTCTACCTATCGTGAGGCGGACAAACCTTATCGATTCATTAGATCGGATCGTCACAAAATTTCTACCTCTAGATCGTTTCTTGATGTTGATGGAACTAGTGCACTCTTTTCCGATGTTATCGTAGGATCTTTGGATGATCTCGACTTTAAATTGGTGATCTGAGAATTATCTTTCTGAAATGACAATAAACAGAGTTTTATTGGATTTCTTATTGCATAATACATCAAATATGTTCTGTTCTGATGTATCTGTTTGCAATCTTTCTAGGATTTGTAACAAGCTCGCCTTTGCGAGAACTTTGGAGATGGATCAACATATGCGGTCACGAATCTTGCAGCAATGTGGATGAAGTAAAACAAATCGACAAGAGACCGGAGATAGGTGAGGGTGACAACCAAATGTGTACCCATTCTCATGCACAAATAACTGTATGTGTTGTCAACTGTGTTTGATTTTTCGGCCGATTTCTTGCCCGATTTTTCTATAAATTTCGGCCGATTTTCGGCGATAATCGGCCCGGTTTACATTTGAAATTCAAATTTCATTTAAAATTTTCGGTCTGAAATTCTCCGAAAAAAAATCGAAAATCGCCCTTCTCAGTCATACCGGTCCCCTCCGGTAAAATTTTAAAACCGATAATCTTAACCCTGCTTCCAACAAAAAAAATATCCTAATAAATTTAATTGTAACAACAACGACAACAGAATGGAGCAACATCGTAACAAACCGAAGATTGACGGAGAAGGGAGCGACGGGCCCACACCACGCGTTGTACTCGCCATTGTCAACTCGGTGCTTTTTCAGCATACTATCGAACACCTTCTAGGCAACAGCAGAGGAGGCAGGTAGTGGAGCACGACATTGGGGAAGTGCTCGACCTCGGCGATGCGGAACTCATGGCTGAGCTCGACGGGAGCAAAGCCGGCCAAGCGCCGTCGGCGACGCCGGAGGGTAAGGCGTCGGAGCGGGCATCAGCAATGCGAGGGAGCCAAAGCAGAGGGAGGTATGAGTGGAGTTTCTGGATCGTGCACAGTCGGAGAACGGGGTTCACGGAGGAGAAGGCCGGGTGAGTCCGCCATTGTCGGCGTCAGCGAATGAGGTGGGGCGGCGTCTTGGGGGAGGAGGACATGACCAGGTCCGACAGGACAGCTCAGTAGTCCTCCTCCGTCCGATGGGCATAAACAAGCGGAACAACAAGGTGGCCCCACATGTCGGCGTTGTGAATCGAATGAAGGGACGGGAGCGAGCAACGCACCGCCACCACCACCGGCAAGTGCGACGATGGAGGGGTGTGAGGGCCAGCCCGCGAGGGAAGGCGGCTGGCTGCGAGCGGGGCGAAGGCGGCGTACGGAGGGCGGCGCGTTGGGAGCCGGAGGGGGCGGGTCGCCGCGACAGAGCAGAAGATACCAGAAGGGCCGCGATCCGATAAGTCTAGGCATGACATGAGCCGTGTCCAGTTTCAAATGTCTGGTGTACGTCTACGATCTACCTACGTATCCATGTTGCGGAGTATTTTTTAAGATGAAATTATAAAAATTTTTTGGAGGGCTCTGGAGTAGTTTTTGTTATCTTCTCTATCCAATTAATTATAATCTATTCAGCGTTAAAATTCTTTAACATCTTTCAACATCTAAAATCACAAATAATTATTTCTTTTAAAAGTCTAACATCTATAGCATCTAAAATCACAAGTTAAATAGCTAAAATTTAAAAATTTTAATCAAAAATTATAAATTACAGAACATACCATATTATGCATTCTGCCAGTCAAGCATGGGCAGTCACGCACACATTTATAGAGAGTATTTGACTAGCGTACTATGGTTTAAAATATATATTTCCTTTACACATCACATCTGAATTTTTTTTGATTTTTTAATGTCAAGTTTAATTATGAAACGTACGTGACGTATGTTATGGCTTGACTGCTTCAGATGTTTGTTTGTTTTTTCACCAGGACGATCTGACCGTCACCACTCCAGCTTAGCTGGCATGGTCAATCGGCCGTTACGCTGCAGTAGATTTGTGGGCCCGCCCGGCGGGGACGCAAAAACAAATCTGCCCAGACACATCACTTCTGTATTGATCGTTCGGAACTGAACTGACCAGAAACTTCAGGTGTGGCCTGGCTTGTACGCAATCTAATTACCACCATTTTTCTACTTCTCCTGATAGTAGTGTAACATTTGGTACACACACGTACGTTCGTGCCAGCTTATTTGCCATCGATCTTCCGTCTGAATTTATGCTGGTAAAAACTCCGACTCCATTTGTGTATACAATCAGACCTTTTTCTAAAATGCAAAAAAAATTCGCTGAAATTAAACTATGTTTTGCGAAATTCATACGGCATTCCAGAGAAATTGTAAATAGACTGCACGTGGGGGTCGTGCATTCAACATGGCTAGAGGTGGGAAAAAGCTGGGTAACAAGGCTCGTTATCTTGATACAAAATTATTTCAATTGCACTTGTTAATTAGTTACATATTAAATAAATTAATTTAAGATGAAATTAAAATTTACTTTGATTTGACTCAACCCGTTAACTCAATTCTAAAAATAATCTTAAATTATTAATAAAATAATATTAAATTAAACTATATTAATTTTGAAACAAGATCGATAAGAAGAGGACCATGTCATTTGACGGGTTGAATGCTACAAGATCCACTTTCCGTGCGTGCGTGCGTGTTCACAGTAGTCTCCAGGTAGGTGTTAACACTCGGTTACAGCTACACGCACCAGTACGTATATATGTACCCTGCACGCGCGACAGGTCAACATATATATAGCTAGCAATGTACAGTATACTAGCTAGTTCGGCAACATATCCCCTTAACCCAGTACGTATACGTACCCAGCTAGCTAGCAATGTACAGTATACTAGCTAGTTCGGCGTTCAGTCGAGTTGCTCTCTCGTACAGTACTTGGTCAAGTCAATAGATCGGTCAGCGTAAGTAGTCCTCGTTGATTATTAACTAGTTAATTCCTACCTAATCCCGCCACACGTGCGCCTTTGATTTTTATTGTCCTCTTCTCCTTGATCACGTTTGCCATGACCGAAACCACAGGGGATCGACCAACATTTCGCTGTCTCATTTCTTGCATGCAGCTAGCTGCTAGCTTTGGAGTTTTAACATAAATATTTATATAAATCAGTCGAATGCCTGTAAGTTATTTTAAAAATACTATTTTTAATAAACTATTTAAAAATAATAAAATTTATTTAATTTATTTGTTAAAAAAACCATGATATATAAGCTCACAAGTCAGAAGAGGAGGCCAACTTGTCGTCGGTTTCACAACATAGCTAGTTACTCGAAGCAATTTGATCACGACCAAGAAACTGACTTGTGCATGCTATTTAGCTGTTGCTAAAGTTAAATTCCTGGACTTAATTGGTTTCCCACCAGTCCAACCGATGATTAATTAACCAAGTATTACACTCCCAGTAAATACTAGTAATGTAACCTATGCATGATTTTTCTTTGTTTAATTCGCACACGAAACCGCACGCGCGACCATGTCCATTGAGCTAACCACCTTCCTATAAAGCCTTCACGCACACACCCCCGACCTGTTGCTCATTACCAGCCACCACCACCACCACCGCCTTCTCGATCGTCGCCGCAAACTTTTGGCGCGCCATGTCGAGCCTTACGACCACTAGCAGCATGGAGGAGCCGCTGGAGGAGTTCGACACACGGCTCTCCCTCGGGATCGGCGGCGGCGACGGGAGTCGGCCGCCGCGGAGGAGGCCGCCGCCGGTGCAGTTCGGCGAGCTGTTCCCGCCACCGCGGGCAGTACCACTCGAGGATCATCATGGCAGTCTTCACCGAGATCAAGCGCCGAGTAGGAAGAAAGGATCAGAGGGGGGTGCAGCTGGTACAAGGCATAAGAAGGCGAGGACGATGCACGGCCTCGACGACGGCAGGGACCGCCGGAACCCGAGCGACGGAGGGCAGGCCGGCGGTGCGAGGAAGAAGCTCCGGCTCACCGGGGAGCAGGCGGCGCTGCTGGAGGACAGCTTCCGCGCCCACGACATCCTGTCCCACGTACGTCGACACGAGTCTGCTTTTGCTAATCCTTGATTAATACGAAGAATGCATGCATGCGTTGATTAATTTGATTTACATATGACAATCTTCTTCAAATAAATTTGCATGCAAGATTTTTCTTTCAGTGAGATTGGATGCATCTGATCGATAAGAATTTCTGTGAATATTAACATGTATGTGTTTAATTTTTACAGGCTCAGAAGCATGATCTGGCGCGGCAGCTGAGCCTGAGCCCGAGGCAGGTGGAGGTGTGGTTCCAGAACAGAAGGGCCAGGACGAAGCTGAAGCAGACGGAGGTGGACTGCGAGCTGCTGCGGCGGTGGTGCGAGCGGCTCAGCGACGAGAACGCGCGGCTCCGGCACGAGCTCGCCGAGGCGCGCTCGTCGGCGGTGTCCAGGCTCACGGCCGCCGCGGTGCTCTGCCCGTCCTGCGACAAGGTCGCCCTCGTCGCCGGCGGCGACTTGGCGGCCTAACTGAGGATCGACCTGGGCTCGATCGATCGAGAATTTATTCAAGCTATAGATATATTGCATTACACTGCTGCACTGCATCTGCATGCATGCCGGGAAAGCCAGCTACCTAGTGTGTTTTTGTAGATAGTACAAGATAGTAATTAAGTGGGATGGTGATGATCGATTCTGTTTAATTAGATACATTATATTGCTACCACCTGCTTAATTTGTTAAAAGTGCAACTTTTTGTTCTCTTTTTAGGAGAGGATTTTAACTGACCAATATATGCTTGATTACGCACATGTATACATGATACGCTCAATATTGTTTTTCAGTCACTGTGTGCTTGTTGATGTCTCTCTCTTTTTTCAAGGATTAATAAAACATCGTATCATAAGCTTGTTTCTGTTTTCATCTTTGGGTCGATGTAAAGATGAGCTTTCTTCGGTTTGGTTTGGATTGGATTGCAATGCCTAAATGATTGCGATTCATGCTTTGAACGGTTGCGGTTTGCATATTCAGGAGTGGAGGAAATGCAGGCATGCATGCAGGCTCGCATGAACGTTTTAATTGGTTTGGCTTCTCCTCAATTTCTAGTTTCCAATACCTGGTAGCCTTTTCTTATCAACATACTCTATTTTACGTTGATGGCCCCTTCATTTTAGTTAGAAATTAAGAATGTTATGTGCTAAAGTGGAGAGAATTACAGATTCTTTGTAACAAACACCAGCTAGCAATCAAGAACCTGTAAACCATCCATGGGAAAATATACTGGTAGTATAGCATATGTTTACTGCTAAAATGGAGAGGCTATTCCGTGGGCCATTTCTGGGACAAAAAAATCTTCGGCTTGACTGAATATGCAGTGTTCTTTGGGCCACAACACGACCACCAGCCAGGCCCTTCTTTGCACAAAATCATTTGAGGCAAATCGTTCCAAAACCCTCCATGAATTTCAGATCGCAAATCCTTCCCCTGTTCCCCGTGCCCCTGAAGGAAAATACTTTGCAAAGGTGGCTAACCGGCTATGTCGGGTCGGCACGACACGGTCTAGAACAGGCACTACTTGTTTAGACACGGATAATAAACGGGTTATACCATACCGACTCACGGTCCGAGGACCGAGTCGAGCATAGCCCATGACCATCTTTGTCTTGGCAGGACACGATTAGGGTTAAGCAGTCGTGTCGTGCGCGCATGCCCATTTAACTGGAAAAGATAAAAAAATTAAAAAATCGTAGAAAAATATAAAAAATTAAGGAAAAATTATAGAATATTAAGAAAAATTATAAAAATTTTATCGGACTATGTCGACTGACAAGGCTTGCGACCTAAACGGATCGTGCCATACGGTCAGGCGTGCCGGCCACGTGGCCCGGCACGGTCCGCCGGGCCACGCCGGCACGGTCTATCATCTAAATGGGCTGGGTCATGCCCGGGCCTACAGTGACAGGCCTCAGGTTGGCCCGTAACAGCACGACCCATTTGGACAGCTCTAATACTTTGCTGTGTGAAAGAAACAGTAGTACTCCTACAATACATGTCTTGTTCTGAGCACAAGATCAGATCTTCCGAACCTTTTAGCTAGAAAGATGAAACAAGCAATTCTTTTCTTTTTTCCATCCTAGCTACTAACTCATGAAGAATCTTCCTCTTGTGGAGTCAGAACAAACACCTCGCAGAGAAAAGATGAGAAAGAATCCGATTGAGCCAGACAGTTCTTGTTACTGGGAGACACAAAAGCAAGGCACCAAGCTACGCAGACAGAATATACACAACTGATCATGCATGATTCAGAAGAGAGAGAAAATAAATCTTTTTACCAGCTATATGCACATAGCTTCAGTTAATCAAGTAGTACTAGTTCATGATGAACACAAGAGAAGAGGACCAAGAAGTCAGGAGCATTCGCTGCTGTATTAACTATTACTTCGACCGATAATGCTACACTAACATAATCACTAGACACCAAAATAGTCATGATCTTGTTCATCTCCTGAATTCTTCTCCTTCGTTGGTTCCTTGTCTTCTCGGGCGCTATGGCATGGGAGCTTCGATCCCCTTAAGCTAGCTAGCTGTACAACATGGCCGCCTCATCTGTTGTGCAAAGGGTTCGCGCCGGTGGGCACGACCCTCTTGTCGTCGTCGCAGCCGCCGCCTGCCAGCATCCCAAAGGGGGCGGCGGCGCCACCAGCTTTCTTCCTCTGTTTCTTGCACTGGGCGGCGCCGGCGGCAACGTTGAAGGCGGCCGTGGCGACGGTGCGGCCGCCACCGTTGGCCGCCGCCGCGTGACGCGCCACCACGGACGATGACACGCCGGCTCCCGCGCCGTGGGCGGCGATGATGAGCACGACGAGCGCGAGGCACGCCGCAGCGGCGACGAGGGGCGCCCACGGCCGCCTCCTCATGGCACGTCGTACGTACGTACGTGAGCTTTATGTGGTGTGTAGCTAGGTGAGCTGAGGAGATGCAGCAGCAGCAGCGGTGGTGGTGGTGTGCAAGAGGAGAGTGCAGTGTTAGAACACAACAGTGGCCTCGACTGGTAGCAGCTGCTGTCGAATGCTAACCGCTGCTAAGTAGGGGTAGAGGCAGAAGTTTCTGATCTGAAACGAAACCGAGTGCCAGCACTTTTGTCATGTGTTTCCTGAGAAAACTACGAGCTTGTGTTTTCGTATGTAAAACGTGGCATACTGGCGTATTAGCATATAGCTGTCCAAATGATCATATCGTAGCGGGTCAGTCCGATGTCTGATCTAAGCATGGCATGATCTATTTAGATGATACGCCATACCGGCATGGTCCGGTGGACCGTGTTGTTTGGGTCGAGCGGTCGGTACAGAACAGTAAGAATTTTATATAAATTTTCTGTAATTTTTTACAATTTTTCTTAATTTTTATATTTTTAAAATGTTTTTCTCCTTTTACAGACTAATCGTGCCAATATGGCCCGTTTAACCCTAATCGTGCTCGTGCTGATGCGGTACGGTCACGGGCCATGCTTGAACTCGATCCTCAGTCTATGGGCCGATACGACATGACCCGTTTATTATCCGTGCCTAAATGGGTCGTGCCTGCCCTAAGCCCGTGTTGTGCCAGCCCGGTACGACTCGTTGACCAGTTCTGTATCAACATCTCAGCTTCAAATGAACTTCTAGGTGTGTTGATGCACTTCCCTGTTATAAAACGCATAATAAAAGTCGAACAATAAGAATATATGGTCAAAAGAGTAGGAGACGGTTTCAAATGAACTTCTTGGTGGGTTAATGTAATCTTCCCTTACAAAACGCACCATAAAAATCACACGATAAATATAGACGATCAAAAACCAGGGTGCCATCGCTGAGTGTCGACGATCACATTATAGGAGTCAAACGTTTGAGGTGAAGATAAAAGCGAAAATCCTAGCCAGGCGCGTAGAATTTCGCAAGGTATTGGAAACTTATTTCTCTATAAAGCATTGATTTCCGATCGGACGGTGGGAACGGAAGATTTTTCTTATAGATGCTAGTACAAGACAGTAATTAAGTGGGAACAGAACCGATAGGAAGAAGCACAGAACGAGAGGCCAAAGAGGGCAATAACTAGAGGTCTCCTAGGATTTTCAGTCGGGAAAGGCTGCAGCATCATCCCTTCGACGCAGCGCTGCCACCAAACCGCATTGATGAGCCTTCAATCCCCTATTGCAGGTGACATCGAGAAGACTAGAGGAACCAAGCAGAGTGAAATGCGGATGGGGGAGAGGTCCAGCGTTGAGGCCCTTGTGCATGGCGTCAAATGGAAAGGGCGTTGCGGTTCACTGCGCTGCCTTGGCTCATCGGTGATAGATCTGGCTCGGTTCCTTTGCGCTTATGGTTTAATTCTCTGCGGTAACTAGTTTTTAAGCGAAATAACTTTTTAAAGTGATGTCTATAAGTTGATTATAGTAGATACTATCTTGACTTCATTTCTATCGGTAAAAACGCATGCGAGTAACTTGCTCCTCGTACTATCTCTATGTGAAACTTAAAATCTAAAATTTAAATCAAAAATCATAATTCACAGCATAAAAAAACCCACCAATACCATCACAGACGTCACAATGTGCCCATCCTCACTCCATACACGAATTTGCTAAGTGCCTCTCTTTTTCTCTTTTTAGGGCCTCAGTGTGTACTTTCGACGTTGTCCTGATCACATGCCTAGTTCTTGCCGGTAAGGTTATGTTTGGAACACGGAAATTCTGTAGGAAACGAATCTCTAAGTGACATCTAATGATAAAAAGTTATGCAAGGCCACAAGTTTGAAGCATTGCCTTGGTGACACTCAAGCCAAAATTCAAGAAGATTCTAGTGCTATGATATACCACAAAACCTCATGCTATATATTTTCCTTCATTTATTTGCTAGAATTTGATGAGCTTGGAAAATGCATTCATAATTATTTTCGGTACGTCAAACAAAAAGGTCTAAATCTCTACAAAATTCAAGGCTAACAAGAACAAGGAAAGAGAGATGGGAAGCCCACTCCATGGCTTGTCATGTTCATCATCCTTACAAGTGGACTAGACCAGTGCTGTGGAGTACAACAATTTTCTTGCCAATACCTTGGACATGTCCCCCATTTAAACAGAAGGAAATAAATGACGTTCTCCTCCAAAAAAAACCCCTACACAGCTAGGGCTTGGTTCTGTCACATTGCTCACTGTTGATGCTATTACCTGGTACATGCTGAGTTATGCTTCATTTAATACAAAAGCTTAGTTTGTACATGCCCGGCCGTACAGGGCCCATCAGGCAACCATGTCACAGGACAAAGATTTGCTCAATGATTCCATCAACATGAGCTTGATTTGATGGCTTCTTGATTGCGTTGATTTCTCACCATTTGATTTTGACGCCTTCTCCTAGCTTGATTCCTGGTCGAAAGTGACTTGTGCCTGCTAGTTTTCGGTTAAAATTACATTATAATTATTTTTTTAAATTATTTAATTAAAAATAAAAATCACCGTTACATCTTCACAAATAATAAAAAAAATAAAGAGAAAAAAAATACAAAAGCCGAATAAGAAGTTGATGTGTTTCAAGTGCCTTCCGAAACCACTTAGAACGGCCTCTTGATGGATCATTCAGAAAGAGGTTACTCTTTTGTGGGCTAACCCATACGATTGGTGAGGGAATAAACATTGCTAGTAGTGAGCACTGACTCTTTTTCTTCAACCAAAACGAACACTTGTATTGGAGATTGGTTATCTTTCACGGAGTCCAAGTGCTCAGTCAGTTGTGATCCTGGACATGTACCATTTTTACCTAAAAGTGTTTCATGTTTTTCTGCTAGGAAGTTTTACATTTCCCTCTTTCTCGATCGATCAATCTGAATTCTGAACTGTTCATTAAAGGAATCACACTGCATCCGATTCAAATCCCTTTCTTAACACTTCTAAGTCATTGGGACATAGTATTAAGTATTACCTTAAGAGCAAAGCACGGTTTGGCAGTCGATGACATGCTTATTTTGGGGCCGCTCCAAAAAAGAAATAAATGAAAAAATCATATTATATCGACACAAACAATGCAAAGGAACACGAGAGAAAAAAGTAAAAAAGTTAGAAAAAAAATCTAAAAAGCCAAAATAAATAGAAATTGAAAGTTGATGTGTTCTAAATAACTTCTAACTTAAATAACTTAAAAACTAAAAAACTTTAAAAATAAATTAAAAACTAAAATTATTTAGAGCAGGCTCTTCGACTCGGCAGAAAATCCGTGGCCGGTTGATGGATCCAATAGAAGGGAAGGGAATTGATGGTTGTTGGTGGTTACTTGAATACTGGCTAGCAGCATCCTGTCGATCTGAATGAATTTCTGCTTCATCAGCTTCTGTTCCTAGAGTTAGTTCGTTGCATAGCCTTTGTCCGTTGCGGTTAATAGAGGCCAGACGGATCAGTGTGCCCGAGACGCAAGGCCTGGGAAATTGTCTCCAAGCACTACACCCCATCTTCTTTTCGAGAGAGAGAGGTATAACATATAGTACTATTTTGAAGTTTTGACTGAACACTTCTGTAGTTCTCTTTGATATATCTGACTTATAACTTTTAATTAAAATTTTTAAATTTTAGTTGTTTATGATAGAGATTATGAAGAGAGATACTCGTTTGTGATTTTGGATGGTATAGATGTTGAGCTTTTAATGTGTACTACAACTAATTTATAGAATCCGTCTTAAAAAATACTCTGTTTGAAAGTTAGGTACTGTAGCAAAATCTAAAACCAGATTTCAAAAGCTGAAAAGAACATACCCTATGATCGTTCATACAAACCTGTGAAGCATTTTATGTGGATCAACTTCTTATATATCTATTTGTAGAATCTTGTAGTTTATTTTTACACATATATTCAAACATGACATTGTCATTTAAGAATTACATTAAGAGGCACCGCAACTCGCAACTGAATATAATCATTAAAAGAAACAATAAAGCAATCAGTTGGACAAAATCGGTCAAAGTCTTAAATATGCCCTATGTGTAGATGTTGACATAGCATGATCCGTGCCATAGAAAATAAGCGATAGTTCAGACCAAAGTAAATTCATTAGATCTAGATCTTATCTTTTTAATATATGGTCGATGGTTTTTAGCTTTGATAATTTTTATTTATATTTTTTAAGATGACAATGGATGATAGAGATGTCGATAAATAAATATATATATATATATATATGATTTTAGACTCAAAAAATTATCTAAAAAGTGACTTGAAAGATCATTTAAAAAACCGATCTATTTGTTTTGCCTTGAAGAAATCGAAGAAAAAAAACCAAAAAGAACATATCTTAAAGTTAAAACTCTGTAGCATAGTTTTTAACATCGGAGGTGTCACATAAATGAAACCTGTAGCCTACATGAGTATTATACTGCCAACAGCATCAGCATGAGGCATGCATGGTCCCAGTCATGCAGGCCCCATTCGATGTGCGCCTCCAGCAAGCAGGCAGCAGAACAGTGGAGTACTTATCTGCAGTAACATCAGCTCATCACTACGCCCGTGCTGGCGGAGCTAGGCTCGTTGCTGATTAGACTTTAGTTCAGACCTGAAAAAGTTTCTAGTGTATAGCTCAGAAAAATTTATTCTAATTTAGAGCAGCAATTTACTAACCGAATCCAAGTCGTCGCTCGGCCCAATCGCCGCCACGTCTGTGTGAAAAAAGCCCGCAGTTAGCCTCACCCTGTTCATGTCTGTAGATGAAGTGAATTGGTAGATGTGAGAAAGGGAAGTGCCGCGCCAGCGTGCCGCCCCAAGCCTATGTTGCGCCATGTTGCAATTGTTGCTTCTTGTCACTTACACAGTCGGTAGTTCAGTTCCCTAAGTAGTTAGCTTAAATTTGTGTTAGATTGCTCATGGCTTCATGCTGTTCAGCTGTTGGATAGTACAGATTTATCATTTGTAGTGGTGAATTGACAAGAAATTCCTGACTAGCAATATTTCAGATGATTTTTCCATGCATCCTTTTGTTTATCTGAAGAATGAGTTTCAGACGTTTGTTTCAGAAAGAAGTTTGTGTGATTTCTGATAGCTTTACGTGCTCCTTAAGATCTGTCAATGATTAAACATGATTCCTGGAACAATGAACTAATGTGAAATGTAAATATTATCCTGTAGTTATCCTGTTATGTACCAACGTACACAACATTTATTCTATCTGCACATATTGTGATGCTTTCTGGTAAATGTCAATTGTTTCTTTTAGGTTACTATTTATGTTGATGGCTTGATGCCATAGATGCTGAGAAGTTCTCAGAAGTTTGTTCAAAGCCCTTTAGAAGCTTGCCTTATGATTCACCTGGCCAAATTTTTGTTCCTTTAGAAAACTGAAAAGCAATTGTGTGAAGCAATTTCTTATTAGATTTCAAGCCCAGAGATAGCCAGCTCTGTCTTCCTACCAAGGTACACCTATATATACCTGACTTTTAGCACCTGATTCCTGAACCTTATTTGTAGGAACAAATAGTAGTCGGGCTGAATTTGGAAACACCATCGTATTCACGATTCTTAATTTGCTCAAGGACAATTTGCACTACTGTATGCAATTGCTAATGACAACTTGGAGAGTTACCATATTCGAATAACAGAATATTCTAAGATTTTCCTTTGAAGCCAATTCTGGTGTGTGTGTGTGTGTATTACCTGACTTGTAACACCTGATTCCTGATCCATATTTGTAGGAACAAATAATAGCCGGGCTGAATTTGGAAATACCATCGTATTCACGATTCTTAATTTGCTCAAGGATAATTTGCAAAATCTACTGTATGCAATTGCTAATGACAACTTGGAGAGTTACCATATTCGAATAACAGAATATTCTAAGATTTTCCTTTGAAGCCAATTCTGTTGTATTAATATTGCACACTGATACATTCGAATCATCTAGCATTCATGGTCTTTAGGGTTGGTTCCTTTGCTCTCATTGCTTCACAAAATTGTAGAACTACTTTTTTACATGAGCATACCATACACAAATCGCGCTGCAACCTCTTCATATATTACCATATTTTGAATGAATTGTTGTTTTTATCTGATCAACTGTTGAAAAAATATGTAAATTATACGCTTTATTTTTAAATATATAGGATCCATCTTGTGAAAATAAAATAATGATGTTTTGTCATGAATGATTTTTGTGATAGATGTTTGTATTGTCATATCTCAAATTATCTATAAATATTCATATTTTGTGAATTATAATTTATGAACAATGTCAATTATACAATTCATAACTGAAAGTAGTAACTAAGGGAAGCAAGGAATAATAGAATATATAGTATTAACCAAGGTAATCTCAGTTTCTCACTCTCTCATAGCTTATCTATATTTTTTTAATTTTTAAATACATATATACTTGTTGTATCGTCGCATATTTGTTTTTGCAAAATATCGTATCATGGTATCGCCGTATCCTTGTTTTTGCCATGTTTTTCTTATTACGTTGTATGTTGTAGCATTGAGCTAAAGTTTCATGTGAACATGCATTTGCGACATACTTTTGTTACGCTGTTGTGTGAGTATAAATTGATGTCACTTCTAGGCTATTAGCCTTTTAGAGTTGAACCTACGGTGTGGAGAAATACTGGATTCACCACTGCTGGTGCAAGCTACTGCATGTGTACAATACCGTATTTTTTTGGACTAGAACATTGCTAAATGTACATACCTTACCAGCATCTGTTAGTACATACTGGTTTCCTAATATATTGGCCGACTGATAGACCCCGAACATACAGGTGATACATCGTCTTCCGGTCAAGATATTCTATAGGGAAAGCGAAATGATACCACTGCTTAAGATATTCCCTCTCAACAAAAATCTGCCACTTAATATTGTCTTCCGGTAACATTTTACAACAGGACAGTATAATATAGTAATCTGCTCGAGAGATATTAGACACTTCGCCGTGTAATGGGCAGGTTGATGGTATCAATAACAATATATTACAAGCCATCAGCACTTGGAAACAATGTGGTGAGGTAGCATCAGAAGATGATTGACGACACAAGATATTGGTCTCTCTCTAAGGACGAGAAACACAATAACTGTTGGACTTAAAGCCTAATGCATAGTCTTTACTCTGTCAAAGCTAGTGGCCTGAGACGTGCTTATGTTCCCGTCATGGCCGTGATTATCGGATAGTCTGTTAATTAGTGGAGCTGTGTTTACATTGAACGTGGGATGGCACAACTGAAACAGATCATGGTATAAGAATAGGAAATAAGTTTAGTATTTGCTTTGTATTCAGATCCTATAAATTAGAGAAAGCTGAGAAAAAGTGATCGGTTGAGCATCACAAATTCCTGTATATCCCTGAGTGTCATGTGTGTTATCTTTATTCAACCACAACGAGTGGTCGTATCCGAGCACGACTTCATTGTCGTCATCAAGTATGTGGTTGAAAGTCGAAGTCGGACTTGTAGTCGTAGTTGAAATTGACTATTGAGTACGTGATCGTAATCGACTATCGAGTACGTGGTCGATAGTGACCACCGAGTACTTGTGACAAGGAGTGGTCGTAAGTTGTAACCGACTATCAACTTGCTGCGACAAGCGTGGTCGAAAGTCATATCCGACTATCGAGCTTGTGCGTGTCTGCTCTGACTTCTGCTCCAACAAGTGATATTAGAGCAGTGTGATATCCTGTTGGTGAATGTCAGGCCACGTATCTGAATCTCCTTTGAGATCCCTCGCTCCAAAGATCCGCAGGCGCAACGGAATGAGGGTGCACGGCCGTGAGGTGGTGGTGCAGCAGATGACAAGGGAGAGCGGGGGGACAGTGGTCTAACCCATGCTGACGCGCACGAACTACTCTAATTGGGCTCTCGTGATGAGAAACAACTTGTAGGCACATGGTCTATGGCAAGCAATTGAGCCAGGTGATAGCGACTTCCGTGACGACAGGATGGTGCTGTCCACGATCCTCCGCGCGGTGCTGCTTGACATGCTGTCAACGCTCATCATGAAGGACACGACAAAACAGGCATGGAATACCATGAAGGTGTAGCGGATGGGCGTCAATCGCGCGCGTGAGGCGAATGCACAAAAGCTCCACAAGGAGTTTGAGGACATTACCTTCAAGGATGGCGAGATCGTCGACGAGTTCTCTATGCAAATCACCGGCCTCGTCAATAATCTTCGCATCCTTGGCGACACAATTGAGGAATCCAAGGTCATAAAGAAGTTTCTACGAGTCATTCCCTCGCGGTATGCGCAGGTGGCCATCTCTATCGAGACACTCCTCGACCTGAGCACACTCTCGGTCGACGAGCTCACCGGGTGGCTCTGCGTGGTGGAGGAACGATACGAACTTGATGCAAAAGGCAGCTTTTGGAGGGCGCCTGCTCCTCACTAAGGAGGAATGGCTCGTGCGAGCCAAGAAATAGGAGTAGGGTGATGGCTCTTCAGTTAGAGACCGGAGAAGCAGCAGTAGTGGTGACAATCACTGCCGTGGACGGCAACAAGACCGTGGGTATGACAAAACCAGGCACAATGCCCAGGGTGGTGGCTCGTCTAGCACACGGCTTGACAAGTCGCAAGTTAAGTGCTACAACTGCGATCAGATGGGGCACTTCTCCATGAACTATTGCAAGCCCCGCTGCGAGCATAAGGAGGAGGCACACCTGACGCGTGTGCAAGATGAAGAACCCGCACTGCTCATAGTCAAGTACTGCTCGCTGTCACCAGCTAACAGCGAGGTCCAGCAGCAGTCAGTGCTCCTCAACGAGAAGGTGATCCCGACAGATGCAGGTGACAACGTTTGGTACCTCAACATAGGAGCAAACAACTACATGACCGGATCTCGGGCGATGTTTAGATCGCTTGATGAATCAGTGAAAGGGACGGTCAAATTTGACGACGGCTCGCTCGTGGACATCTGCGGCAAGGGAACTATCATGTTTCAACGTTGGAATGGGGAATATCGGTTTCTCACCGAGGTATACTTCATCCCATATCTCCGTAGCAACATCATTTCAATTGAGCAATTGGATGAGAGCGAGTGCAAGGCTGTGATTGAAGATGGAGAACTGCTCGTGTTCAACCGCGAGCGCAAATTGCTGGCACGAGTGAAGTGAACCAGGAACTAGCTTTACATGCTGAAGCTGAACATTGCTGGCCCTATATACTTCACGCGCATGGATGACACAGCATGGCTGTGGCACAGACGCTAAAGCCATCTTAACTTCCGAGCCCTACGGAGCCTGGTGCTACAGGGAATGACGGCTAAGGTCTTGCTGTTCGATCATGTCGAGCAGTTCTGTGATGGGTGCACCCTCAGTAAGCAGCACCGAACCATGTTCCCGCAAGCCATGACTTACCGCACCGAGCGTCCACTGGAGTTGATCCATAGCAATTTGTGTGGACTAATCACACTGACAACAGCTGGAGGTAATAAGTTTTTCCTACTAATTGTAGACGATCACAGTAGATACATGTTGCTCGAGGTGCTCAGGTCCAAAAATAAGATGTTCAAATTCTTCAAGAAGATCAAGGTGCTAGCGGAAACTGAGCATGGTGGCAAGCTCATGGCGTTCCGCTCGGACCGCGTTGGCAAGTTCAACTCTGCCGAGATTCACCACTATTTCGACGAGCTCGGCATCAAGCACTGTACCACAACACCATATTCGCTGTAGCAGAATGGAGTCGTCGAGCACCGTAACCAGACTGTGGTAGAGATGGCGCGTTGTCTATTGAAGACCGTGGGTGTGCCGGCGACATTCTAGGGCGAGGCAGTGAAAACTGCAGTCTATATTCTCAACAGGGCGCCGACACGAGTCTCAACAACAAGACACTGTATGAGGCGCGGCAGAAGAGGAAGCCTAAGGTGCACCATCTCCGAGTGTTTGGGTGTATCGGCACGTCAGGAATGTCAGGCTAGGTGCGAACAAGCTGGCAGACCGCTCAACATCGATGGTGTTCATCGACTATGAGGAAGGAGCAAAAGCGTACAGAGTGTACAATTCAGCGACGAAACTTCATGTGATTCGCAATGTTATGTTTGAGGAACAAAAGCGATGGGACTAGAAGTCAGATGAATGCAGCACTGGGTTGAGCATAGCTTCCACATTCACTGTGACATATTGTAGGATTGAGGAGGCCCACTAGAGAGGGGTAAATAGGCGATCTTAAAAATTCTCTTCCAATTAATATCAATTTCTATTTGGCTAAACCAAGTATATAATGCAGAAACTTAACTCAAATTGGTTTAGCACAAATAACGCCTAAATTAACAATATTCACCAACAATCTAAGTCTAGGTTTGCAATCCTAAGATGACAAGCAATCAATTTAATTCTACGAATGTAAATAGATTGAATGTAAGTTAGCAGAAGAAAACAAACCATAAGTAACATGGCTGCTTTTTACCATGGTATTCGGAGACCTGCCGATCTCCCCTAGTCTATATTGAAGTAAGCCCAAACTAAGACATTTGCCTCCACCGCCGACGCTTCTCTGGCGAATCCAAGAAACGAGCTGAGCCCAAGAAATGCCTTGCCTTCTCGCCTTGATCTGTAACAGCAACAAAAGAAGCAAAGAATTGAGAGTAATGAAAGGGGGAAAGCAAGAATTCGAGAAGAAGGCATTCCTTTCTTGCTCATCAATTGCCTCCTTATCTTGGGATTTCTTCTTGCTTCTTGACTTGCCTCCCAGGTTCTCTCTCCTGGCAGACATGGATGACGAGAGCAGGGGATCGGAGCGGGGGGTGGTGGCTGGTGCGGAGGGGGAGCGGCATAGCAAAGTGGCGATGCGAGGGTTCAAGGCCGAATGTGGGTGCGGGGGGGAGCACATGGGAAGAAGAAGCACGATTTAGTAGCGGGATTGGTAGGATGAACTTGCAATCGTGGACATCGAAATAATTGAATAAAAGATGTAGATTTAGAGATGGCAGAAACAACTTACAATATTAGTCATTGGATTTAGTTAATATAATCATTAGAAGATGAGGGTGTAGTTTATTGGATGAAAAAAGGTTTATCCAAACTAATACTTTTTATATTAGTATAGATAGTAAATATTTTTTTTACAATACCTAGCTTTTAAACATAATATCTTTTCAAAATAAGATATACTAATAGATTATAATACACACTATAATAACTTTATTTATATCAGACAAGATCGCATGTGAGGCTTTTTTTTGTAAACTTCTCTACAATCTGTTTCTATTTATAAGCTAAAACCGAAAGTGTGTGTGATCGGGCAGCTGGATGCTGAATGAACAGAAGGTGCAGCAGCGTCTTAGCTCCTGATAGCAGCATAAACATAAATCTTGAGCAACTCCTGATAGCAGCATACACAGAAATCTTGAGCAATCAGATTTCTCCTCGGTAGCCTCCACCACCGTAGTAATCCCTTCTGGAGCCTGCGATTGCCATGGACTTCTGGTGCTCCAGCTTTGGACAGTCAGTAACACGATGGCCAAGGCCACCACAGTATGCACATCCCTTAACACCACTCTCCTTGGCAATAGTTTCCTCATCCTCCAATGGGTCATTAAGTTCAGCCAACACTGGTGGTATTCTTTGCTTTGCTTCCTTGAGCAAGTGCATAAGGTCAAGAAGCGTAGTCTCTGTTTGGTTCTTGTTGATAAAGGTTGTTGCTATGCCAGTTTTCCCACATCGACCTGTTCGACCAATCCGGTGGACATAGTTCTCGATTTCGGCAGGCATATCATAGTTAATCACATGCTGGATATCAGGGAAATCAAGACCCTTCGAGGCAACATCAGTAGCCACCAAAGCATCCTTCTTTCCATTCTTGAAGGACTCGATTGCATTCTGTCTTTCCTCTTGATCTTTTCCTCCATGGATCGCTACAGCTTCCACTCCCTTTAGAAGAAGATACTCATGAATATAGTCAACATCAGCTTTGTTTTCACAAAAGATAAGAACAGGTGGTGGAGTCTTTTGAAGGCATTCAAGGAGGTATATAATTCTGGCATCCTCCTTAACATACTCAACTTCTTGGATGACATCGAGATTAGCGGCCCCAGCTCTTCCAACATTGACGATAACGGGTTTAACCAGGGCACTCTTCGCAAAGTTTTGAATCTTCTTGGGCATAGTGGCAGAAAACAGAAGGGTCTGCCTTTGTGCCTTGAAATGGTCAAAAACCTCACGAATGTCGTCCTCAAATCCCAGATCAACCAGCCTATCAGCTTCATCTAAGGTTAAATACCTGTGCATATAATGAAAACACTATTAAGAAACTTGCAAACTGCCTGCAGCTAGTTTTGAAAGATCTTCGGAGAGGTTTCACTAGTTGGTACAATCCAATATAGACAAGCAAGCGATTATCTCCTAGGTCGAACTGAACAGTATCTGAACTGGTAATGTCCAGCACTGGGAGTCTGCAACATAAGATATTAACTCAGGAAGTAAATGTTTTGCTGGATAAAGGGTCCTTATGAGTGTGAGCATCTTTCTATTCTTTGGGCAGAACTATAGAATAAAAAGCTCACTTATGAAGCATGACAGATTGACAGCCCTAAGCCCCTACATTTGGTTCAGAGCTATTGAACTTTGAACATTCATTAAATACAACTAAAAAATTAGCTAAAATATCAAATAAAGTTTACATCTGATAATGATTCTATACTCCTAGAAGTATGCACTCCCACTTCTCATGTACCGCATAAATAATGTTGTTATACCTCTTTATCATTTTGAGCTTGCTCTAATAATAATTATACGATACTACAAAGTGAGTTCCACAAAAAATTTCATCAAATTCCACTTTTTTATAGCATAATTTACGTATATACTCTTTTTATGTATGGAAAATGGTATATAGCAAAAATAAAAAGCTCCAATGCAAATTTTCAACCAGAATTAGTATTTAAGTATACTGAAAATGATAAAGAGGTAAAACCTATTCATTTAAGTGGTATATTGAAAGTGGGAGTATGTATTCCCGAGAGTACGGAAAAGACCATGGTATAATATTATGATGAGATGAAACCTACTGAAAGGCTGCCTTTTGTACATATGCAAAGTAACTAATCAATTTTTTTGGGCTACAGATAGGAAGGAGGATAAACAGTGATATGTTCCTGAGAAAGGTATTTATGAGGAACTTAGGGAACAAAGATGGTTCAAACTTAAAAGCTACAGGTGTACCTATACATCAAATTACATAAGCATTATGTGTCAAATCCAAAGAAAATAATCTTCTTGTCGCAAATTGCAATACCAGTGTGATGAGTATAAAAAAAATGATAAATTCATCACCACCAAATGTTCGTTCATACTTCATACTTTATTTTATCGAAGTTGGTCTCTCCTTTAAATTCACATTACTTAAAAGTTTCCAAATTGCAGTTATCGGCAAGGGTTAAGCTATGATTAAAGAAGATTACTACTAAACTCATACATCTTCATAGGAAAAATCAATACAACTAAACACATTACGGCATTATAGAAGCCATGAACCAACAGAGACAGAGACACATCAACGCATACTCCATTTCAGTGTATCATTTTTACTCAAAAGTCATGCATTCACAATTTCTGCCTGAATGCGCTAATCTATGAGGAAGAGGGCATATGAACTGTTTCCAGATAATAGTTAGCGATTAGCAAATATTTGCGCTGTGTGCATCCCTTGTACAACCAAGAGTTGTTTGGTAATTAGATAGCACATCCACCAGAAACACGCTCGCTAGTCCCTTTATTCCAACGTATCGCATTTTTTTTCACGATCATTACACCCAAGAGAGTACACATAATTGGTTGAGCCTATGAGAGGAAAGCATTCTTCTTGTAAAGCATATCCTATTGTACCTTTCATATATAGCATAGTTTTAATTCATACTTTTTACTTCCTCTGTGTGCTAAGAAGAAAATATGAAGCTATGAAACATACACAGCAGTTATATTTCATGACAGGTATCAAAACATCACATTAATTGCAAATATGCAATACCCACCTGCAATTGTCAAGGTTCATCTTCTTCTTGGTGAGTAAATCCTTGAGCCGACCAGGTGTGGCAACCACAATATGTACGCCCTTGTTCACCACATCCAACTGTGTCCTCATGTCCACACCCCCAATGCAAAGCAACGGCCGTATCTCAGGGTACCCAGCCTCCTTGAGCAGAACGAGGAACTGCTCAATCACATCATATGTCTGCTTGGCCAGCTCCCGTGACGGGCAGATGATCATCCCAAATGGTCCCTCCCCAGGCACAATCGGCATCATCGTTTCCTCCTGCAGAGCCACCATGATGAGCGGCAGCACGAACACCAGCGTCTTCCCGGACCCCGTGAACGCGATGCCAATCATGTCACGCCCAGAGAGCACCACGGGCAGCCCCTGCACCTGGATAGGGGTTGGCTGCACGATGCCCTTCTCGCGGAGCTTGCGGAGGATGGGCTCGGGCAGGCGTAGGTCGCGGAAGTCTCGGGTGGGCGGCGGGACGTCGTCGCCGTCCACGAGGATGTGCCACTTGCGGCGGAGCACGTCGGCCTTGGCGCGCGGCATGCGGCGAACGCGGAGCGGCGGCTTCCAGCCGGTGCGGAGCGGGTCGGAGTAGGTGATGCCCTTGGCGAGCTCGCGCACGGACATGAGGGTCTTGCGGTCGGAGAGGTGCTCGACCATCTCCTTCTCCTGTAGGATCAGCTGCTCGGTTGGGGTGACATCCGGGGCCGCGCGCTTGAGCTGCGTGGCCTTGACAAGGAGGCTGGGCTTGGCGGCGGCGTCGGAGGAGGCGGAGGCGGGATGGTTGGGCGGCGGGTACGGAGGCGGCGGGAGGGAGGAGGAGGAGGAGCCTGCGAAGGCGGCGGGGGCGGGCTTGGAGAGGCGGAGCTGGCGGAGGCGGTCGGCCTCCATGGCCCGGCGCTTGGCGACGGGGATGTACTCCTCGTAGTTATCGTCGTCGTCGGAGTTGGCCGCCGCGGCGGCCATGGCCGGGGCTAGGGTTCGGTCCTTGCGGGGCAACTCGTGGGGGACGGGAGGGAAGGAGGAATCGATAAGATCCGATCGGGTCGTGTGCGACGATGAGTTTGGGAAGAAGAGGACCGCCTGTCCGCCTGTGAGGGGTAAAGCCGGGCCCAGAAGCGAACGTGGCCCATCCGGCCCGGCCCAAGCTAAATCCATCGCTCGATTATCTACAAATTTTGAGTGGAATTCCCAACCTCTTGACATGCTGCAGGGTGGGGCACACAAGCATAGAAAAGGAGGAAGCGATGCAATCGTGTAGGGAATTAGACATCTTCCTCCTCGATTACAAAATATAAGCGTACGAGACGAGATATTATATTGCGACGGCATATTGGAGCAGTAGATTAGCGCCACGCGCGCGGCCGGGAAAATCAAGGCCAAGACACGACGAAGCATTGCTCTTAGTTTAGGCCGCCGAGGTGGATCTGCGGCTTGCCGGCGGCGCCGTGGTTGGCGTCCATGACGGTCTCGAAGGCGTCGACGAGCGCCTTCACCCTGCTGCACTGCCGCCTCTCCAGCAGCTTGCTGCGCGCCTCCTCGATCACGTCGTTGCTCCGCGCCACCTCCCGCCGCCGCGGCTGCTCCTCCTCCGACCGCTTCTCCATCGCCGTCTTCACCCGGCTCCCCTCGAACCTCCGCACCGCCTCGTCCTCCTCCTCCTCCGCGTGCTTCTTGATCGCCTCCTTCACCACCATGAACTTGTCTGTGACAGAGTCGGCGACGGCCGGAGCCGGAGCTGCTCCCTTCTTGGGCTCCTCTTCCACGGAGGCAGCGGTCTCCTTCTCTGGCTTCTTCGTGCACAGCTCTTCCTCCGCCACGGCCGGCTGATGGCTCACCACCACCACCGACGGGTTCGCCTCGTGTATGATCTTCTCCGGGACGACCTCGAGGTGGTGTTCCTCTTGCTTGGCTCCCCCACCGTGAACTTCGTCGGCGAGCTCGTCCAAGGACAGGACGCTGGCCGCGTCGGAACACTTGCTAGTGACCGATGACGGGCTGTCGCCGTCCTTATTCTTCTTGCGTCGGGACCTGCCGCCGCGGAAGGCGCGGGAGGCCCGCTGCATGAACTTCCTCGGCGACCAAATCGACGAGTAGTACGACGACGATGACTTGGTCTTATCCTTCGGGGTGGCCGGCGGCGCGTCGGTGTTGATGGTCGGCGGCTTGCAGTGCGACGCGGGCGTGGTGGGCGTAGAGACGGAGGCGCGCACCGGCTGGTGCGAGGTGTTGGAGCTGAACGGCGACCAGGGGGGCGCCTTGCCGCTCGTGCTCCGCGGGAGCGCGCCACCGCCGTCTCGCGACCGCACCGGTGAGGCCATGGGCTGCTTCGACATCGACAACCAATTGTACGACATCATGATGGTGTTAGGGCAAACAAAGATACAACAAACCTAAGAACAAAGCAAGCAAGCTATGGACTACACATTCATCCTATGTAATTCATAGTAATAATAGGAAGCAAACATAAAACAAGCTCAGGACTACTCGACTCCGAGAGGCAAAGGAACCCCAATTATTCTAGAGCTTGTACGCCAAACAGCATCGTATCTTCACGGACAGATAAACATCTCTAGACTTGATCTCCAAGACGTCACATTTTCTGCACAAACATGCACGATCTACGAACAGTCTCCAAGATGTCGCCTTTGGAATATGGGAAATTTTTCGCAGAGTTTGACAGGGGAGGCGCAATCCATGTAGGATCTCTACATTCCAAACAGAGCATAATTTCCCAACGATGTTAACAGATTCAGGTACCTCGAGCCGATTCACCTTCATATCTTAGCAGAGATGAAGGTGCGGTGATGGATCTGCAAGCATGGCACAGCGCTAGGAGGAAGGAAGGAGGCAGAGGGCCATTTGAAGGCCTAAAATTGCACGGAGATGAGCTGGGGGAGATGATAATAGAGGAGGAGGAGAGGAAGCAACGATAAAAACAGCATGAGATCTATAGGTGGAGAGAGAGCCAGGGAAGCAGAGGAGGCGTCCAAGCCAAGAATTCGACGGCCAGGAGTTAATTAGGCAGCTCCCAATATTTGAGTTTCTGGCTATTTTTTGACCGGGCACAGCTCAATCTATATTCTTCAGTTTTGTTTATTTGGAACACGGTAATTATGTAGTAATTTCGAATGATTTATGCTATACTCTTTAATTTTTTTTCATGAAAGTTACTCTTCAAACATGCCCATCAAAGACTTTTTTTTTAATCATCAGAAGCTGGGAGCAGATCGGACGCTGCATTGTGATTTGCTACAGTTCATGGTATAGTGGGTTTATGGACCCAGTGCATATCGTCAAGACGTCAATTAAGCCCCCGAAGGCAGAGATGTGTTTTTGACAAGCACACGGATGCCAAAGCGGCCGAACATATCTGTAGATAAACCATTTAAGGTCTGTTTAAAACACATAAATTTCACAGGTATCTTACATAAAACAATTGCATTCATGTATGAATAGAGAAAAAAATCTCGTCTTCCAAGCTAGACCTAACAATTGAAACCACCAAATCTATGCAAAACAACATTAGCCAAGGACCAAAGGAATGAAGCGCCTGGCATGGATTTATTTATTTATTTATTTTTTTTGAGAATCAACCCAGAGCCCACTCTTTATCGATTCCCCTCGATAGAGTTAAACCCGTTCAATCTGGTTTTTTTAGCAGCTTCTAGCTCCTAGCTATTGGGTTTTAGCTAAAATTGCACTGTAGTATGTGTTAGCTTTTTCTGAATTATTCAATCAAAGAAAGATGAAGGAAAAAGAAAAAACCTATTATATCTCTACAGACAATACAAATAAAAAATGAGGGAAAAAGTAAAAAAAAAAAGAAAAAATACCCAAATTTAAGAATTCATTCCGGCTTTTGGTTTAGACAGAAGCCGAAGTCGGGTTGAATGGGGCCTTACGTTCGAATTGAATATGTGTATGTTTATATAGGCTTTTGTCTTTGGTTTATAAATAGTAATAGCTTATAGAGAAATGTACTCGCGTATAATTTTGATCGATATAAATGAAGTCACTGCAGTGTGTATTGTAATCGACTAGTAGATCCGGTCCTAAAAAGATATTTTATTTAAAAGTTACATATCATAAAAAGTTATTTCTTATAGAAAAAGAGCTTTTAGAAGTTAATACAACATGACCACAACTCGACAGAAAGGGCGGTGGCTGATCACGCCACACACACCGGACAACAGCAGGGCTGTGCGCACAACTGAGCGGCAAAGTTTGCTTCCCTACGCACATGTTGCACGACGAAAACATGCAAATGTGAAACTGAGCTCCTGGGTTTGATTTGAGGTTCCCGGTAGCCTCGGATCGTTGGTCATGACGACTACTACTAAGTACTAACTACTCCAAAGGCTCGTCTCGACATGACTCCACCAGCCCGTGATCGTCTCGGTTCCTTATAAGCGCCATCAGAACACAGCTTTCTGGACCTCTTTCTTCCTCACCTTGGTTTTGCCAGGATTGGCCAAAGTGCACCGCGCAGCTTGTTCCTGCTTGTCCACAATGACCAAGAGCCACAGGTGATCACCGCAGATTGTGCCGCTGGACCCGTCTCGTCTCGACATGCCACCAATGCGCTCGGCATGCTTCCACATCAACAAAGCATGGTACACAGTCTCCTCACCTTATGTTGCCAAACACGCGGCTACATTGGATGCTCACTGTTGAGAAATCGTCGCTAACGAGTTCAGTCCGAGTGATTCTTTCTAGACAGAAGATGGATTAATCACAAAATAATGCAAGAAAATAATAGATTGAACACAAGAGATAGGAGAACTACTTTCTTTCTTTATTACTTTTCTCCTCCTAAAGGTACAAGTTACAATTATTGAGACCCTTTATTTATAAACTAAGTAGTGAGGTGTCCACCATATGCCAGGTTTACTGGTCTAGACGTAGATTTCCCAACACTCCTCTTGGACACTTATCCGACACGTTCATATCTCATCAAAACTCTATAAAAATTCAGTGAAAAATTTTTAAACAAAGAGTACATAATACATGCTATGTTGTGTTGCACGAATTATCTCATTAAAAATCTTAGTCGAGAAACTTCAAAAATATTCGTCAAGGAAAAAATAGTACAATTCACCTAATTTCATTTAATCTACATGATGTATCCTTTTGGGCACTCGATCTTCGTGATCAAGTTTTAATAATAAGCTTGAGAAGAGTCTCTCTCTAAGTTCTGCACTTCTCTAAGTCCCATCATTCTAATTCCGCGTATACACCATTTAAACTTAGTGAATAAATCTGTAAGATTTTCATATGACTTAGTATGCAATACATTAATTTCATCCATCCTTTGCAATTTATGAGTATAGAAGATCTTGGGGTTGATATGTCTTATGAGATGACTCTTCACATAACCTGTTTGCACTTGAGCAACACAAGCTGCATTATTTTCATAGATAACTATGGGAGGTTGCATGATATTCAGTCCACATGACTGCTGGATGTGGTGAATCATCTGTCGAAGTCAAATCATATTCTCATGCAACTTTGTACAGTGCTATGATTTTTGAGTGATTTGTTGAAATCGATGCAAAACTTTGCATAAACAATTTTTATGAAATTGTAGTGCCACTATACAGAAATACATAACCTATTTGTGACCTGGTTGTATGCGGGTCTGACTTGGTACCCGGCATCTGCATAGCCAGTCATATTTGAGTCTTAGTTCTTTCTGTAGAATAGTACAAGATCTTTGCTTCCTTTGAGGTATTAGAAAATGTCTTTTATTCACTACCAATATCTTTTAGTAGGTTCTGCGTTATACCTTACTAATAGGTTTACAGCAAATGCAATATCCGGTCTAGTGCAGTTTGCTAAATACATAAGTGATTCTACTGCACTTAAGTATAGGAATTCTGGTCCTATGACTTCCTGCACCTCTTCTCTAGGTCTATATAGATCCTTGTCTTGCTGCAAAGACCTTTCGACTATTGGTACTTTCGATGGATATGCCCTTTCAAAACCAAACATTTCTAACACCTTCTAAGTGTAGGTTGACTGATACACTAATATCCCTTCCGGGAGTACTCGAGCTATAAGCCTAAGCAGTATTTGGTTTTGCCCAAATCTTTGATTTCAAACTCTGACTCCAGATAAGAGCTCGCTTCCTTTATATCATCCACGGTTTCAATGATATTCAAATCATCTACATACACTGAGATTATACAAAATCCATTCTAGGATCGTCGTATAAATATATAGAGACAATCATCACTATTCGTGTAGCCTTTCTTATATAGAAAGTTACTTAAGCGATTGTACCACATACTGTCTGACTGCTTAAGTTCATATAGTGATTTTTGAGTTTCACACTGTACAGGTTTCTATTCGCTCCGTCTTGGTTTGGGACAAGGATACCTAATGGTACCTTCATATAAATGTCCGAATCCAAGTTTCTTTAAAGATATACCGTTACCACATCCATCAATTTTATTTCTAAATTCAGATTTACTGCTATCGAGATTAAATATCTAAAAGTAATGCCACTCATGACCAAAGAATAAGTTTTTTCATAATCAACTCCTAGGCGTTAGTGAAACCTTATGCAATAAGTCTTACTTTATATCTTTCAATTTTATTTTTCTTATTTCCCTTTCGAACAAATACCTACTTATGCCCTACAAGGTATACATGAGGAGGCATGCGGTGTACAGGCCCAAATACCTCTCTTTTTTCAAAGATAATAATCTAGTTTCTATTGCCTTTTTTCAATCCTCCTAATTTAATCTTTTCTTACATTCAGCAAGAAATGCAGGTCTGAATCAAAATTGATGATCGTGAAAATTTTCTTTGCAAAATAAATATCAACATTGGTTGTTTCCCTATTCATGAATTCTCCCATATGTATATAATTTATAGCTATTTCATCATGGGTTAATTCTTCTAGTGCTTCTACTTGTTTATCGCTCTTACTAGTTGCGAGGGTAAGTCCTTTTAGTTTTTCAGATCCGATGTGTGCATACCTATTCATGCTAGTTTCTCCCTCCATGGGAATGTTGAAATATGGTATGCCCTTTCCTAAAGGTGTCATACTGGTGTTAGGTCTCAGTTCCCCCGCTGGTTCTAAGGAACTTTGGTGATTGGCTATGTAAATCCTTCTTATCCTTTTTCACTATACATAACTTTGGTGATTGGCTGTGTAAATCCTTCTTATCCTTTTTCACTATACATCCCTGACTACTTGGGATTTGAGGGGCCGAAATTCTCGTACTTTTATTCTAAGGGCTCTGGGTAGGATGAGGAATACCTTCAACTTCTTTCGGTATTTCAACCCTATCCGGTGCATTGCGTGCAAGCACATGCGATTTGATCACACTATTTAAATCACTAAAGTGGTCAGGCGGTTGATTTGCTAATGACTACAAATCAATGATCTTCTAAACTTCTCTATTTGCTTCACTAGTACGTGGGTCATGTGAATGGATTCCCGTGGCTTAGCACATAATTTTTCGTTATTTTTCATCAAGGGGATTGATTTTCTCTCCCTAATATTGGAAAATTATCCTTATCAAATATACTATCAGTGAAACGGACGATGTGAAAATCTCCTATCATAGGGTTAAAATACATGATTATGGATGTTGTCTTATAACCAATGTATATTTCAGACTTTCAGAGAGGCCCATTGCAGTACGCTGTGGTGGAGGTATATGTATATAAACTTCGCACCTAAACCTACGGATATGAGAGATTTTTTATAGTAACCCTTGTGCTAGCTGCATAGGCAAGTGGATGTTATATGCCAATAGTCTAAAGTTGATAAGAGTTGCTACATATAGGATTGCGTGTCTTCAACATATATTTGGTAAATTTAATCCTTTTAGTTAATGCTTTTGCTAGTCCATTTTGTGTGTGGACATGTGGCACAGAGTGCTCAACTTTATTTCCTATTGCTATACAATCAAATACATTTAAAGTAAATTCTCCGGAGTTGTCCATTCTTATGGACTTGTTATGATGATTACGAAAATTATTTCTAATTTGAATTATCTGCGAGATCAGTTTTGCAAAAGCATTGTTTTTCGTAAATAATAAACATATGTGTGACTATTTCGAGAAAGCGTCGATTAGCACTATAAATATTTAAATGGCCCTGACAGATGTTGTATAGGACCTCAAATGTCTCCTTGGATGTGTTTTAGGAATGTAGAGACTTCATCCTTCACTTTCAGAGCAAAAGGTCTAGTGATTAATTTTTCAATGGCACATGCGGGACACATAAAATCTTTCTGATTCAGAAATTCTTTACATTGATATTATGTCTCTACGAATTGTTAATTATATTTTTCATCATTCTAAGACTTGGGTGGTCTAATCTATAATGTTAGAGGTAGAAAAGTTCAAAACTTCTAAATATAGTTTTCAGGGCAATATATGTTGCGGGTGCCTTAGTATTAGTGTAGTATAGCCTATATTCAAATAAAAAAGTCTTTCTAATACACTTTTTTTACTTGCTTCACGTTTTGTAATGAGTAGGTATTCCTTATTATACTTTTCTTCGGTCTCAACGTGAAAACCGTTAGCATGAATATTTTTGAAACTTAGAAAAGTCATAGTTGATTCTGGGTATAACAAGGCTTTTTTAATAACCAAAGTTCTGCCCATCGGGAGTATAATTGTGGCTCTCCCTGAGCCTATTATACAAGCATCCCTACCAGCGATTATCGTAAGAATACTAGCATTTTTGTGAATGGATCAAAAGAATTTTGTCTATCTTAAGATGGTATTTGTTGTGCCGCTATTAGCTAAGCATACTTCCTCCATATAGTGTCACACGTGTTCTAATATAAAGTACTTTATTAATATATAGTAGGAGACAATCAACACATAAAAAAATATTTCAAATATCAGAACATATAATGCTATTATTAACTAAATAAATGGATGAATTAATTAATATCATCAAACCATCATGAGAAAATAAATTGTTTGAGTATCATTATTACAAGTCTAACTTATTCCTTTCACACATGAAATGAATGACAATTAAAATCTAGATACATTCTGTGCATTAGATTAAATCTATTAAGAAATCTAAGACTTCAGCTGCTATCTTCTTAGGGTGAGATGCTTTTTCTAAGAAATCATGGTAGTGATAGCTGCAATGTCAAGAGGAGATGCGGCTGCAGGAGTGGAGTCCATCTCCATTGGTGCAGGCAGTCACTCAAAATTCTCTCCCTCGATAAAGGCAAAGTGGGTTTCATGCTGTCCTTTACCACTCGTCTCCTTTTTGGCCTGAAAGGCATCGACGACGTGCTGCGACTCTTTACAGATCCATGACCAGTGCCCCTATTTGCCATATTTGTAGTAGGTTTAGTTTTAATGACCATATGGCTTATCGTCATGCTTTGGTTTGCTGGTCTTATTCTCCTATGGTATTTGACTTGCCTTTTTAATCTAAGGCAGCATCGCCGGCTCCCTCCTCGCCAAGACCATGTAGCCCCACGCCAACACCGTCGTCCTCCGATCCGTAAGCCTCGTCCGTTCCTCTCACGCTCACCCTGTGTTTGTGGAAATGCCAAGGCGATCAGGTGCTCGATCAATGCAGGTGGAGAGGAGCCTACCTGCTTTCTTGGGCCCTCTGAATGTAGCGTGTTCCACGGGGTGGCCGGCAGCTGGTGATTACTCATTGTGGGCACACACATGCGGTGCTTCCACCGGTGATTCGTGGATCGGGGTGAGATTTGGCGACTTAGTTTAGTAGCGTGCTTCTAGTGATTTCTAGTGACTGTAGAGATCTATCTCAACCTTAGTTTGATGATGCGCTGCTACGTTGCTAGGGGAATAGGTATTGGCTTCGCCTAGGAACCACTCAAACACACACACACACACACGCCAACGCTCTTGGCGAGGGGTAGAGGAAGCACAGTAGACACACTGTTTTCCGGCGACGAACTTGCCTGTATCTTGGCTACTTTATTCACTAGACTTGGCAAAGAAAACATGGAGGAGTACAGGGCTACTTATAGACAGGGACATGCCACGGAGCTCGCCTCCATGCCGGCCTTCGCGCCATGATCCGCAGGACTCACGCAGCAATACCGTGAGCCACTTGCTCATCCGGACGACGCAGCTTCCACCGTGCGAATCGGCACCACGCACACCACTACTCCAACAACTCTACGACTCGATCCTAACAACCGACTCGAACTAGACTCCAGGACGCACACGACTGGGAACTTGACCCAAACTAGTGCCGCAGCTAGCCTGCATGCATGCAGCTCACGCCGCATCGCGCGCGGCGCGCCACAAGCACATACTTGAACTCGACCCGCACGCATGGACAACACCCATGGCGTGGTTTATTCCTGGCAATCACCCCCCTAAACCACGACACCCCCGTACGCCCAACCTACAAGAGCGTCGGCTCATCGTCAACGTCGGCAAGGAGGGCCCTTTCCTTCTTCTTCCCGCGGCAGTCCTTGGTCATGTGGCCGCGCTCACCGCAGTTGAAGCATCGCCCTCGGTAGCGGCTCCCGCCACGCCTACTCCCCGAGCTCGTGCTGCTGCGATCGTCGTCATCGTCGTCGTCGTTCCGGCTACCACGCCTCTCGCCACTGCCGGGCCGTGCTCCTTCGCCGCCGCGCGCCCGCTGCTTGCTGCCGCGCCGACGCCGGCGCTCCTTCCACTGCTCCTCAGTGAGAAGTAGGTGCCCGACACCGTCTGTAGCCGACTCAACGACACCGCCGCATCGCTCCTCCGCCACGCGCAGCCGCCCGACGAGCTCCTCGAGCGACATTTCCTTCAGGTTGCCGAACATCTCGATGGAGCACGCGATCTAGTTGTACTTCAGCCGCACAACGCGCAGCATCTTCTTGACGACGCGCTCCTCCTCCATCTTCTCCCCGAGTCCGCGCAGCTCCGCGGCGAGGGAGTCGATCCACACGGCGAAGTCGTCGATCGCCTTGCCGTCTTTAAACGCCGCGAGCTCAAACTACTTGAGGAGGTACTGCGCCTTGGCCTCCTGCACGCGCGCATCGCCCATCCTCAAGTACTTCACCGCCGCCCACGCTTCCTTGGCGCTCTTCTTGCCGGCGAGTCCCGACTTCATCTCCGGCGGCACACCGCGCAAAATGGTGGTCAATGCCCGCCGATCCTTGCTGCGCTCGACCTTGTCGGACTCCACGGCATCCCAAAGCTCCATGCCCTCCAGGATGACCTGCATCAGGAGCGCCCACTCGTGGTAGTTGGTCTTTGTCAGCATCGGCATCTCCACTGAGCCACTGATGACGCGCTCCACCACGACCTGACGCGGCGAGTCGTCGTCACCGGAGCTCGAGCCTTTTTTCGATGGAGACGACATCTTCTCCGGCTCTGATACCATGTATTGGCTTCGCCCAGGAACCACTCAAACACACACACACACACACACGCCAACGCTCTTGGCGAGAGGTAGAGGAAGCACAGTAGACACACTGTTTTTCGGCGACGAACTCGCCTGTATCTTGGCTACTTTATTCACTGGACTTGGCAAAGAAAACATGGAGGAGTACAGGGCTACTTATAGACAGGGACATGCCACGAAGCTCGCCTCCATGCCGGCCTTCGCGCCATGATCCGCAGGACCCGCGCAGCAACACCGTGAGCCACTTGCTCACCCGGACGACGCGGCTTCCACCGTGCGAATCGGCACCACGCACACCACTACTCCAACAACTCTACGACTCGATCCTAACAACCGACTCGAACTAGACTCCAGGACGCACACGACTGGGAACTTGACCCAAAACTAGTGCCGCAGCTAGCCTGCATGCACGTGCGCTCACGCCGCGCCACTGCGTCGGTGCCCGTGCACATACCTGAACTCGACCCGCACACATGGACAACACCCATGGCGTGGTTTATTCCTGACAATAGGGATGTTCTTGAATACTTGGTTCAGAAGTGTGCATCTTTCTGCTTTAATTTTAGGAGTGAGAAAAGGTACAATCAAGTTAGGATAACATGTCTCGGTATTTTCTTGCCATTTGCTTGTCATTATTCAACGGAGGATATTTCTGAATTCTGATAGGGCCATGGAGGATCAAGATGAATTATGTAAATCGAAGTTTCGAAAATGTGGGGAGAATGTGTTAATGGCAATCCATACTAATTGAGCAGAGAGATCCACAGAACTGTTTCCCCTGAACTTCCAATCAACAACAACATATAGCCATTAGTTTTTTTTCTTAGAAAAATAACAAACATATTGCCATTTTTTTTCTAAGAAGGAACTTACCAATTATGAACTATGTGATAATAGCTAAGGATATGAAGCCAATTTATCGTCAGTACAGAAGATATAATCGTTATATTTTCAACAGAATTCGAATGGCTTGATAATTGGTTCTCAGTTTATCATTGGGAAAAAAAGGAGAATAAAACCAATTAAACAGCACTAGTCAAGTTGCTCCCATTGGTGACATCACGGATATTCCTGTAAGTACTCGCAGATTCTCCTTCTGTTTTAGAATGTTTTGTTTTCTTCAGGTTGAGTATTCTTATTTTCCCTACCAGCATGAATTGAATTTGCTGTTGGCATATGTTAGCAATCATTTTAACTGAGATACAGCCCAAATTTGCACAGAGTCAGCATTCTGCATACGTTTGTAGACTGTTATATAGACTTCATCAATTTGCTTCTGCTGCCATCAGAATTCTTATGAGTAATACTGCCTTTCATGTCTAAAAGCCTGCACTTTTTTACCAGAAACATTTTTTTCATAGTATCCCCTGAAATCTTCCATAATTTGGGGAGGAGTTCTCTTCACGTACCTGTCCAAACAAGATTTCTCCTCATTGATTTCATATATCAATCTTGACAGTCAAATATTGATCGCCCAAATTAGTGACCCTTTTCATTAGCTTCAACATCCGATGTGATCGAACATGTAAGGTATTAAAAAAATATGAAGATTGAGCGCTGCACTACTCTTGGAAAAAAAAAACTTGTCCATCTGATGCAATCTGAATGCCTGAAGTGGAGAGAAGGATGAAACTTCTTGCGTCCGTATGCTGTGCATTTCTAAGTAAACAATGATGAGGCCAGTTGCTGTATAGCAGAGGAGTTTATAACTTGTCATTCTGAAAATAACAAATCTTTCCAAACTTATTAAAGGAGTATATGTCATATTTTGTTTACTAAACTATGCCTCAAAAACATTTGCTGAAGTCAGTATGCCAGTTAGACAACCCTACGTCACAGGTTTTTGGCTAGTTTAGTGACTTTAGTCTTCTAGATAAACATCAGAAACTTGAAATTTTGCGTGCTCACGGTGTTGTACATTAACAGTAACATCCATTAATTTTCAGGAAATTAAGCAAGGGTACCTTACCCAGAAGCAAGCTCTGCTAGTAGCAAAGGACCTGAGACTACGGATGAAGGGTTCGCCTAACAGCAAACTGGCAACTTACAGCACTGGTTATCCATTGGCACTTGTCTCTCTTGGAAGGAACGAAGGGCTGGATCAGTTGCCGTTCCCGACAATCAGTGGGTGCTTACCAGGCATGATTAAATCTCGAGATCTGTTTGTCAGCAAGACAAGGAAGCTGATGGGTCTGAATGCTTGACTGCAGTTCAAAGAAGCATGAAATTTCTTGCCTCCAGATTTTCAAACAAATAAACTTCTTGTGCCCATATGTCAAGTATATGTACAAGTAAATAATGAACTAATGGTGATGAACAAAGTGTATGTACATGTATACAAAGACCTCTTTGGCCCACAATAATGGTGTGAATAATCAATAGGTGCGTTTGTTTGTTGGCAATTATAAAGAACTACCTTTGCTTATTGGTAATCACACCTTAATTGCCAGCAATGACTATTTGATGCCCATGGAGCTTCTGGATGAAAAAGTTGATACATGTCCTGTCAATTGCATACATATCCACTAAAAGACGCTCTGAATGGTCCCAAATTGGATGTAACAGAACGACGCTTTCTCAGAAAGAAAAAGAGAAAAGAACCTGAAAAGAGAGAGAAGCTGAACCTGGCATGCATTGTTGTTCCTTGAAGGGAACAATTTGGTAATTTCTCTTTTTCTCTGTCCTGTCTTTCATGAACCGTGAATAGGAGACATTTCATGTCATTGTGATTTTGGAGAGAGTGTGACCGATACCTTATCAGTTTTGGTCTTGGTGATCCTATGGGGTTAGGTTACACTGCACTTTATCTCCAACTTTGCTTCTTTCGTTGATTAGAATGTGTTACTTGGAATTTGCAAGATGATGGATTCATCATTCAAGAATACATGGGCACTTGACCTGAACCTAATCAGCCATTTGCTAAGAAGCATTGTTGCTGTTTTCAAGTTTATAAAGCAGACACGATGATGTGGTAGTGAAAGTGACTAGTATATTTTCAGAGGTACTTGGGATTGGAATAACCATCATCATTACTACTGTCATTATCCTCAGTTCCACTTTCCAAATGAATTTCCTTTTTCTTTTGAGAAATTCTAAATGATAGGTTCAAAGTTCTAGTAGTACTCATCACAATTTTCCCCTTTGATGGATTATCTTATTAGGACTTGACTCAGCCCTTGCTCTTATCTGCTTAGGATGAGAATTGAGAAGCAAACACAAATTGAAGCAACACAAGCGGCCCTCTGAAAGGAACCACATTTCAACACAAGGATTGCAAAATCAGCAGGGCTTAAGAAGATCAGCAGGCCCTTGAGCTTGAAAAATTGTTAATTGTTTAGTTCTTGCCATTCTAATGAACCTGACCTAATTTTGGGGTCAAGTACACCCAACCTCTAGCTAGCTGCAAAGGCCAACACTGCCCCTATCGACTTGTGCAGGCCCCACAAACCGGACAGGACGTATTGCTGTCTGATTTGTGAAGTCAGTGAGCTGCAATGCAAACACCTAAACCTGCCCTACAATACTCTACTACATGCAGCGGTTTTGTGTTGGCCAAAAGAGATCCTATCATCTTATCCTAATCTTCCCATTACCACCCCTGATCACATCAGGTTGATGTCGTCATGCCAACCACTCCTGCAAGGCTACAAACTATTTCTTGGGCACACACACACTACAGATACGTCTTTGTTTGTCCTTTTTAGGACATATCTTCCTTTGAGGCACTCTATAGAGTCAAGATAGTATATATAGACGTTTATATATGTGAGTTGCTTTTCTCAAATGTTGTTCTTGTATCATCTCCATGTACATCCCTGAATATATATGCATTTCATCTGGTTATCAGAGATACAAATGTACATTTGATCTGCAAATCCTTGGCTAGGCATTTCAAAACAAACGTTCATAAGGATACAGTATGCAAGATCAAAAAGTTTGTGTCTAGAGTCGCTCCAGACATGATCCCTCTGAATCCGGTTTCAGGTAGTTGTAGCTGAACCATCTGATATTGTTGTCCTGTTCACATGTATGCATGTCTCTTTTCTGCTACTGGATGAGCAGTTGCCCTCATATGAAATTCTCAGCATTTAGCTTTGCAAAGCTGTGCGATAAGCAACTGGTTGGTGCCTTATTAGTGCTAGTTAAGTGGAGTAATTAAAAATTAGTCTAAAGAGAGGAGGCCACTGAGCAGCGAAGACCTACCTGACGACAAGGCATGCACACTCATCAAACTCATCATCTTTTGTGCCCAAGATGATTGTCAGACCTAGATTTAGCCACTTCAGAATCCTCTATAAGACCACTACACTATTCTCTAGATCAGTAGATAATGCTTATAGAATACACCACTGAATTATTTTATACATGATATAAATTGTACTATACATTAATATTACAATTATCAGAGTTTAAATAGATCACATCTAGTTAAGTTTACAATAGGGCCGATTAGTCCAAAAGAATACATTACATAAAGCAGAAGCGAAAACAAAAACAAAAGGGGAGGGAACATATTGTTGTATTTGCCAGAGGGCAAAATGGGAATTTCCCATTTGATTAAAAGGGAAAAAAAAGGAGAAATGGGCCCACCTGTCGGTGGGCTGGGGTGAGATAAAAGGAGGAGCTTGCTCCTCCTCCTTTTTACGCGAGTGGCTCCAGGCAGGGCAACGGTCGGGTGTTTGAGGGGGCGACAGAGGAGGCGACCTCGGTGGCGGTGCGCCCGGTGGCGCGGTTCTCCTGTGCGTCCGTGTGGCCTGCTCCCTCTTCCCCGTGGGCCTGCTCTCCCGTGAGACCTGCTCCTGATCCGGTATGTGCGGGCTCAGTTTGGCTCAGATCTGGATGAGCGGGCTTGACGGAGAAGGAAGAGCGGCGACGGCGGCCCAGGAGGCTCGGCCTCGGCCATTGGTGGCACCAACCCGAGGGTCTTCCCCCCTTCCATACTCGCTATAAGAGGAGGCCGGACCCTCTTCGGTTGGCATCAGTGAAAAATCGAGTGAGCTCTCTCCTTCCCATCTCTCTTTGGTTGCCTATACTGCCTGTGGTGTGTGGCCACTCTCTAGATGCTTAGCATCCCAACGCTGGCGGCAGTCCCTTCGGTGCTCAACGGTAAGGTGTTGGCCGACTTCTGCCGTGTGTTTGTGCGGTGTTCCCGACCTCAACTTCGTTGGATCGAGTGCATACTCCAGCGAAGAGGGTTTTGTATCTCCGATTGCCTGTGCCCTCTCTCACTATGGTGTAGGGAGGTGCTAGGTTTTCTGGGACAGCGCCCTGCGGCGTGCCTAGCTCCGTGACCGTCTCGGTGATTTCGAGTATCACCGGCTTTATGAGTATATTGTTGCAATTCTTTGCAATTTGAGGCTTGTTCATATATTGTGATTGCAAAGAATCAGTGGGTTGTGATGCTTAATGATGAAATAGTCATATACTGAAATTGTATGTTAAAGCTTTGAGCTCTATAACCTTGATACCTCAGTTATTGCCTTGTTAGAATGATTAAATATGAAATCTGTGAATTGATCTTTGAACATTGATATAGCAGTCATCTGGTTTTGGCATTAGCATGCTGTTGGGTCACTTAATTCATGTGTTGAGTTCAAGTCTGTTACTCAAATAGCCTTTACATGATCTGATAATTGAATGTTTCAATCTGTGATAGATCAAGTTATATTTGTCTAAATTCTTATCATCATCAAGTAATCACTTTATTTATAAACAGTGCTGGCCAAAAATTACATGTTTAAATCTAGAGGCAATTAGATGTTGGTTTAGAGCTCAAAATCTTTGAGAATTTCTTTGACACATCCAATTGATGAAGAGTATAAGACTTTGTAGCGGGACGGCCAAGAGTTAATCTTGTGTAACCCTACTCCTGAGAGAACAAATTATCAATTAATCTTGAGCTTTTTACTAGTATTAATTGGTCCATGTTCTATACATTGACATACATATTCAAATTTAGAAGTTTATTGCTTTCTTTAATAAATATGTGTTATATTACAAGTGATATGATTAAATCATATGATTACATTCATGCTATATCATTTGTGTATGTGTTGATAACATCCTTCTGGTTACATAGTTATATTGGAATTATATTTCTATCCATGCTTATACCGCATTTACTACAATACATATCACCATAGGCAAGCGACTGGGGTAAGTTGTGTGCGACTGATATTAACTAAAAACTTAGATAATATTGGTGCACACAAACATCAACTTAGTCAGCAAGACTAGGCTGAGCCCTAAACTACCAGAGACTATCCCAATCTCCGTAATCTTCTTCACCATCAACTCCTAGGCGTCGTAGTACATGTAGTGTTCTTGGTGCACATGTTCTTAGAGATTTTTGTGAGCGAAGGTGAGCATAAACAACAGTGTTCCGCGAGCCAACACACAGAATGTAATAATTATACGTGTAGAGTTCAACAAAGGTAGGCTCATGTTCTTTTATTTGCTTAATGCAACATTTGAAAATCACAATAATTATAAATTCCTATAACTTAGCATCTTAACTAAACCATGTTTTATTCAATAGAGTAAAAGTTTGTAATATTTATAGTCGTACAGTATGCCAGTTTTTTATTATTGGGGTTACATTCACACAATTATCAACACTGGGTTACATCCCCCCAGGTAAAGCCAGATTCAAGGTTACATCCATCTGACGAATTTTCATCTCACCTACAAAGTTTTTGAAATAGGAGCTAACTCAAGCAAGTTCCTATGCCTGCTCTTGACCATAGGTACGACTATTCAAACAGTTTATACTCTACAGAGATTGTACACTTTACCCATAAGAGATAATTAACTTATTATGTTTAATATATTTTCTTGAATATATGAATCAAGAAGATCATTATAAGACTTTTACAATGCATCACCTAGTGTAGATTACATTCGTCAAGATTTCATCTGAGTGAGGTTACGTCTACCACACTTAGACCTTCTCTTGTGCCATACAACGGCTTACACCAGTGACACGACCCACATCCATGATGATTTAAAACCAGTGACATGACTCGAGGGTCATTGCAATGGTGCACCCGCATTGGTGGATGCAAATTAATTGGCCAAGTTGTACCTATTATAAGCTTATGGTGTACTATTTTATATTGGAAGGTTATCACATGATTCAGTCTTTAAGTTATCTAGGCAGTACATACCATAAACCACTATTTCTCGTGTTATATCTGTACCAACCATCATACCATCCAATCAAATATGGTAACAACAAGTTTTAGGGTTTTGGGAAGCATGAAACTAAGTTATCTCAAATCTACCAGTCATTTCCCTCTGATGACTGCCTAAAACAAGTTTCATGATAAAAAGATGATGATTAGAACAATTTAATGCCCTAGTACTTAAGCAATGCTAGCATGACACTTAAATACGATCTATAGCTATTAAAGTTACCATTAAGTATCTAGGGTGATAAAGATTATGTTATTCAAGCGCCAAAGATGGTATAATAATATTACTATGTCAAGTATGCATATATCTAACCTTAAGCTTAATATATATTTGCATAACAATTAATAGTATGCAATTTGATAGTTTAAATAAATATAAATTTGCATAAAATATAGGTTCAATATGATCAATAGGTTCAATAAGCTTAATATATATTTGCATAAAATACTGGCGACGGCGATTTGACCGGAGGGGAGGGAGGAGGTGGTGCGGGAGGAGCTTGGGGCGAATTGGAGGCGGGGAAAGGCAACTGAGGGTGAGGGGAGGTCAATGTGTGCACTTTATAGCCATGGTGGGGAGCGTTGGCCATTGGACACCTTGATGGCTCGTGCGTAGCCCCGAGGGTGGCATCGCCAGCACATGGCACATGCACAGGAGTGAGGGTGGAGTCAGTGCGAAGAATGGACATGTGCGAGGAAGGATTAAGGTGAGGAGGGAAGGCTTCAACGGTCGACCGTGGATCATGGCACGCGGAGGTGATGCGGTGGAGGTGAGCACGGGGGATGTGGTGTGCGAAGGGGGAGGAGAGGAGGGGTCTGAGCGAAGCAGGGCAACGCTAAGCGAGGCTAACTCGGGTGAGGGTGGCGCACACTGTGGAAGCACAAGGGAGGCGATGGTAGATGCATGCGCAGCGGAGGCAAGTTGGAGGTGCGGCGTGACCTGCACTAAGCGCAGCCAGGGGCGGCATGGGCCGAGCCAGGTCAAGCTAGGGCCCTGGTGGGCCAGGGCGAGGCTAGGTGGGCCGAGGGGAGAGGCAGGGGTGGGTTAGGCCAAGCCCAAGGAGTTTTAGATTTGAAAATTTTGAAAAAATAGTTTAAAATTTGTATTGCACTTTTGAATTTGAACTCAAATTTTGAATTTCATTCATGCAAACACCAAAACTCCAAAATGGGATGTTACAATGACACTATTATACTGGGGGCATAAATTAGCCTAAATCAATCACTATTGCCTCTCGACTCTCGCGCCTCCGACTGTTGAGCTCGTGACATTTCCTTGGCACCATCACAACAAAAGCAACAATTAGCATTCCTATAACCATCATGCTGTAGATCAAGGAAACAAACACATACACTGAAAAATTGTAGCTCAGACAACAACGAAGACAAAATGCACGTTCGTAGTGCCTATCGGATGAATTTTTTTTTTTTGACAATTCACCGAACAATCGCGCATTGAAATATCATTCTAAAACAACACGTGTAGTCACTCGCAAACCACGGGCCCGACGGGCACACCGTTTGTTTCTCTTGTTTGGGTACAGTTTTTGTTGTCATGTGCACGCATACTCCACGTTTATCATGTACCCTAGCGTCACCCGGGCCCACTCCTTGTACGTTGGGACTAGCAACCTACTCCCTGTAAGCTTTCCGAGATAGCACCGAGGGCGGAGATGTTATGCGAATGGTACATAAAATTTTAAATTTAAAAAGTTATTCAAAAATTTACTTTAAAAAATACATTTCTATTTATTTCAATTTTTAGGATAGGTTTGGTTAGTGGAATCCTATAAGGACTCTAAGGAATACTTCATTAATCTTATGAGATTAATTTGTTGGTTCGAGTTATAAAATATTTATATTATTATAAATATTATTTTGCAGTTTCTTTTAAACTATTCAAATATTGAAATCTTAAATTAATAGTAATATGTTACTGATAATTAAGTTGAGAAAAATATTAGATTATAAAAATATAAAATTATACATACCAGATACACCCTAAGAGAAACCAAAAGAAAAAAACAGGGCCATACCCAAAAACGCAACAGGAACTGGCCAGTTTCGTCCAAACGGGTCGGGTCAAGTTTACCTGACCCGTTAAAGCACCTGCTGTTTTTATATCGCCTCGGATCCTACCAAGAAGGAACACCCCATTTGCTTTGCTTCTCCTCCTCGGCGTCTGGTCCCATTCCGGCCTGGGAATCATCCGATACGCCGTCGCGTTCGAGGTACGGCGCGGTTGCGTTCGGTGGGGAAGAAGCAAAGCTGCTCCCTTTTCGATCGTTTCTTGGTTCTTGTTGAGTAAAAGTTGAGGTTTTTAGGACCAGAAAGTGGTGCTATCTAGATTGTTGTTTTTGTTTCATTCAAGAATCTAGGACTTGTTTTGTTTGATGTCATGAGTATGTGTTGGAATTCTGGGCGGCCGGTGTAATTTGGCCTTGCTTTGGGTTTTGATTGGTGATATTGTGGGTTTTGGGCCCAGAGATGCAAGGAAGTTTTCTTGGATTGATTGAGAAGCCATAAACTTACTACTCTCAAGGAAGAGATTCTTTTGCGCCCCAAAAACAGTTTGAAGGTGTTACAGTTTCTTTTACAAATTTATTATTGCGTATGTTTAGTTTGCTCGAGTTATGTGGACAATTTGAGAAGGCTGGGTTACTACTTACTGGGCTACTGGCAGTTATAAACTCTGGCTACTAGCGATGGTTAGTTCTTTTCCCCCATAAGGTTCAGAGGAATTACTTGCTAGGATTTACGTGGATAGACGAATGATATCAGCGCACCTTATCAATGATCACGTCATAATGTGTGGAGCGTGGTCCCAATCCTTTTGTAAAGCTTATCTTGGAAATATAGTCTGCATATTATAAGTTTATTGGCATCATAATCTTGCTATTACTGAAGTGAGTTCTTGATAGTGGTTTGTCTGAGTTTATTGAATGAAAATGGCCGTTTGGAGTATGTATACATTGTCCTTATTGTTCTTAACATTTGTCAGAAGTGCATGTTGCATCAACCATTTAGGACTTAAGATATGATAAACTGTTAATATGTGCTAGAAGTGCTGCTTGTCTTTTTGGTTCTTGGTACATGACAAATTTGGAATTGAAATTTGTGCAGGTTTACATAGCTTTATGTACTACATCCATAATTTTTTTGGTATTTTTGAAACATTGCATCATGCTGGATTCACTAATGAGGACGTGGTTTCAATGGGCACCAAGCAATTTCTGTTTTAGTTTTATCGTTTCTTAGTAGTATGATCTATTAAGTGTCTTCCTTTTGTGCATTTGCGTCATTGAAAAATGATGTTAGACATAGAATGTACTAATGCGGCGCTCTCTTATGCCTTGTTTCACACTCAACTTTAACGTAGATTAAAGATTTGTTTATCTGTCGACGACTGTAGTGTATAGGGATTGTTGGCACTAATGTCAGTTTCCGAGCAGTTTGTTATCTGAATTAGAGCAAACAAATTCATTCTCAAAATACCCTGTCGCTTTTGTTGAGTTTTCTTGTTCATTCATTTCTTGACATCCATTCTCCAGGTTTTGTTGCTTATTGACCCTTGCGAATGTGACTGCAGAACTACTCAATACGGGAGAAGATTTCTATCTCTGTAGTCTGTATTTAGTACCACCTAATTACATGGAGGAATATTTAAGTAGGAGATCCAAAACAGCAATTGAATTTCTCAGAAGAGGTTCTGGAATCTCTTCAAGAAATCAAAGTCCTGAAGAGAGGATCAATCACAACAGCAATGGACTGGGAAGCACCACAAGACTCAATCCTATGAAAACCAGACTGGCTGATAATCAAGATAGACCAAGATATTTACGTGATTCATTGAAATCTTCAAACTCAAAGTTCATGCCTGGAAGCTCTTCCAAAGTTCTGCTTAGGAAATTTGGTGAGGAAAAGCGAAGGCAGTCCCTGTTGGCAGGGGTTAACATTGCTGAAAGTAGTAGAAGAAAGGCTGAGGCCAAGTATCTGGAGGGTAGTAAGAAAATTGTTGTGGAGGATGAGAATTCAGACACTCTGCAGACTGAGACAGAAGGTTTAACTACTGAAGAAGGTCAATTGGTAGCACCTGATCCTGAGGTTTCACATTCTGCTGGTTGTTCAGAATCAGATATACCGGCTCAGAAAGTTGAGTCCTTGGTAAGGTGTGTTTCACAAAGTTCTAAAGCACATAGACAGAAGGATAAAGAATTGAATTTGGGTAGACCAGGAGCTTGTTCTTCATCATTTACCAATCAGCCTACCATATCTAGAATTCCTACCATTGGTGCGAAGCTATCGCATGGTCTTGTTAGTGGAGTACAGAGACGTGGTCTTAAAAACCTTGATTGCACTTCTGTCTCTGATGTTCTGCCATCAGGATGTTCATCTGATTCTGTTCATAACAAGAGGTTTGATGCTATGAGAAAGGGGGTTTCTGATGGGGAAAGCTCTTCCAGATCAAGGGGCATGAGTCGACCTTCCAGTTTAGGTCATTCACCCGCTATGTATCCTGGCATTAATGGTCCTAGAATCAGAACAACTGAACAATCAGTTTCTCAACAAATGATACGAAGCAGCAGCAGAAATATTCAAGATTCAGCAATGTCAGTAAGAACAAGACGACCTTCTACTCGGGATACTAGGTTCAGGATGTCCGAGGAAAGAGAGGATGTCATACTTTCTCTGCATGAGTCTACCACAGGGAATCAACAGTCAGACGGGGCACATTTTTCTATGGAAGAAGTCTCCCCAGAAAGCTCAATAAGGCCATTCTCTGTGGAACTACCTCATGCAATTTACTCATCTAGTCGTCAGGGCTCAAATACTCAGACTGCAAGGAGAAGATCAAGCTCCCGTTTTGAGGAAAGTCCTCCACAAACATTTCACGGTCTCTTGGGGAGAGAGTTGGCCAGAGACGCATGACCAGGGAAGGAATTGCAGAGGTCCTTTTCCAAAACGTTTTCCATATTGGTTCCAGTTGCTTTGTTCTTGTAGATAAGTCTTATGTAGGATTAGATCTGTCATGGTAATACCAATTTTGCAAAATGACCCTGCACTATTACTAAGGAGGTCGTAAAAGTTTTCTGAATGAAATAGATTTGTTGTATGTAGGTATTACTAGCACTGGACATGATTGAACAAGAAGCTGGACTGAGCTATGAGGTTAGTTGGTTTGCCTTCATGTCCTAAACTTTCTTCTTATCTACCTTTTCACTGAAAATTTGGATAAAATTTTGGCAGCAATTGCTGGTGCTGGAGACAAATCTATTACTTGGTGCTTTCGCTCACATGATCAGCATAGCGACATGCGGATGGATATTGACAACATGTCCTATGAGGTATTATTTTCATCACGTTTGATTCTGCCTAAAGGGGTTCATTAGAGAAGTGCGTTTCTTTGAGGAACCCTCCCTCCCTCTGGTCTGAGATCCTTGTTATGATTTGAGTAAATTTGATCATTCACAGGCCAAATTCTGGTATATACTTATTCGGGAGGTATTTGTGTTTCCTCTTTCTGAACAGGAATTATTAGCATTAGAAGAGAGAATAGGCTCTGTAAGTACTGCTCTTTCTGAAGAGCAGTTTTCGAAATGCCTCAGAAGAAGCACATATAGACCAGTTACTCCCGAAGTAAACAGATCAGCCGTAGATGTCATCAAATGCAGCATATGCCAGGTATATATTTACCTAAAGGATTCTATTATTTCTTCAGGGTGTAAAATAAAAAGGCATCTAAACATTGAATTTTGTGTTGCACCCTTTTGAAAGAGTCCACTACTATTGATTCATGGTGGAACTGATAGCGCTGCTTGATGTTGTGCCACACCTGCAATTTTGTTCAGGCGATAAGAAAAGTCAAAAAGAGAATAAAAAGGAAACTGTTGGTGCGTAGAAAGCAAATGACGTTTATGGCTTTGCTCTTGTATCGTCCTTGGTTTCTTGGGTACCCAGTGAAAATGTTGACTTTTGGTGTTCAACATTAAGTCTGTCTTGTCCTGATTGCTCTTCTTGCTGAAGACCAAAAGAACACTTCTAACACTGCTATGATCCCACTATCCTAAGGTCTTATGAGCACGAGCTGTTACTTTATTAATTATTTGGTTCTTGTCAGTGTATTAACACTGTTTATGCTTAATTTTGCATCATCCCTACTTCTAGTTCATTGCTAATGATTCTTTTGAACCTAAATTGAAACAGAAGTACTACTCTTTAAGTTTACCTTGTTCACAAACACTGTATCTAGTATTCAATAAAGTTATCACTTGAAACTTCCTTCACCAACACCAATTAATTCTATGCCTGTGAGGAAAAAGGTGCAAAAATAGCGTAACAGCGATTACTTGATTGGTTTCTATCTCAAAACAAGGGGGGATTACTTGATTTGTAAATCCTTGCTGAAATGAAAATGGCTGCTTGTCCCAGGAGGAGTACGTGGAGGGCGAAGATGTTGGCCGGTTGGGATGTGAGCATCAGTACCATGTGTGCTGCATTCGCCAGTGGCTCAGGCAGAAGAACTGGTGCCCAATATGTAGGGCTTCAGCTGTACCTTCTTTGAACCAAACCTAGGAGGTTAAAGCTTGTAAATTAGCATGGATTTGGAGCCCATCTTTTCTGTGAACTTGTAGATAACCTTGACTGATCTCACTGCAATTTGTGAATATCAAATCGATTGTGCACTGGATACAGGAAAACTCCTTCAGGTGTTTGCCATGGTTCATACATGTGCATCAATGGGTAGCCGTGAGAAGACCGTCTCATTCTCATGTATGTGCATCAGTGGTTAATTGAGGTTGGATGCGTAATTGCGATGGGTCAGGCACTCGAGCGTGGTGTGCAAATGCAATGCTTATCTCGGATCTGTGTTGGGATTTGATTTTCACAGTGGACCATTTCGATCTCGGAACAGCGTGGGATGTTAACGAGGCAAAACCATACGCTGAGGAGCTGTGCCGGCGCATCCCTTTCCTCCAAACCAGGCAATCCTCTCGTCTAGGTTCTTGTCTCAGCTCATACGAGAGCCAAGTGTTGTCAATTTTCGTCTACATCCACAAAATTAGAAAGTCCTGGAAAACTTTGTAATTCATATTGAGTTGCTTGGTCTCACATTCAATTACACAGCCTGGGAACTCAACATGAATTACATAATTTGCCTAGGACATACTGATTATCACGGAAGTAGACATAAACAGAGATGATATGGACTGAGATAAGAGTTTGATATAATCTTATCCCTGATCTATCTTTGGGTGTAAGTGGAAGCAAAGCCTGGAAAGGAGGAATTCCAGCCCCGCTCGTTTCAGCTTTTTTTCAACTCTAGTTTTTTTTCACCATTCAGTAATTCGTCTTTTTTTAAATTTTTTTAGTTTTTTTGGGCTTTTTTGCTTTTTTTTCTCATATTCCTTTGCATTGTCTGTGATGGTCTAACATATTTTTTTCTATTTTTATATTTTTTTAAAATTTAATTATACCTAAAAAGCCAAATCAGCTACAGTAAAAAAGCTAGCTACAATGAAATTTCAGCCAAAAATTAGAAGCCATCGCTAAAATGAACACGCCAGTGAAGAACCGGGTTCAGAGGAGTTAGGCACACTGCTGGCCGCTGCCATGCCTCGACACCTTCCTGTCTAGCCACTGTAGCGTCTCTGACTCAGCTCACCACTCACCCGCTGCGCATGCTGTCACCCTCTCCTCGTTCTTTAAAATGAATGTTTACTCTCATTCTCTCCGTAATTTTTCTTATGAATAACTAGAATTTTAAATTTTAAATAAAAAATATAAATCACGGTAAAAAGAACCCGCGAGGCAGCAGGTTTGGTTGCCCCGTCGTCCGTAGCTCGCGATTCACGACTCCTATTGACGCTCTCCTCGTTCTCTGAGACGAATGCCGCCACCGTCGGACACACGTTGTTTCCCGAGGTCGACAACATTAATGGACGGGAGATCACTACGATTTCGTGGATTCCCATCCAACTCTCTTCTAATTTCTTCATTTTTCAATGATTTCAGTACAAATCCCTTCAAATAGCCGTTCTCACCTGCTTCATTATTAAGGCCGATCAGTTCAGCTTCCCGTCGTGGCGTTAGGCGATTAAAACACTGTAGTAGGTACTGTAACTATAGTACCTGCTACAGTAAAATTATTTTTTTGATTTTTATCTGTTTTTTTTAAAATTTACTTACACTTTTTTATTTTTTGTTTTCGGTTTTTTTTCAATTTTTTACATTTAATTATACTCAATAAACCAACTCACTCTGATGTTTTTCACCAATTATGATGTTTTTCAAAAAGCCAAAAGCCATCGCTATTCCGATCACCCCCTAAGACACCGTCCAATTTAGCTTCTGATTTTTGCTTTTTTTACTATTTATTAATTTTATCTTTTGTCTTTTTTGTTTTTTTATCTTTTCTTTTTTTTCCTGTATTCCTTTACATTATCTGTGATGAGTTAACATATTTTTTCTATTTTTAATTTTTTAAAATTTAATTGTGCCTACAAGCTAAATTAATTACAGTAAAAAATAAGTCACTATAGTAAAAAAATATAAACTAATCCTATTCTGAACACCCCCTAAATTCCCCTCCAATGCAACATCCGCACTATCCAAAATGAAATAATATTTCTTGTAACTTTGGTTGATCCATGGTAAGATCTCCGTCACTCGATTTGATCCTCTAAGTTCTGGCTTTGCACTGATTTTTCTCAAGGTGATACGCCTTTTCTGTTTTCAAAACCTTCTGCACAGATTATCCGGTACAAGTTTTTACGGATTCTTCTTGCTGTTACTTTAATCTCTATCCAATTATCAAAATCCAGGTGATACCGATCTTCTCTAGTAGTGTTTTATAGTTGGTACCATATTATTATAGCTTTCTCAAACTTGTTAATAGCATTAATGGACCAATGGATTGATGGCAATCGGTATTTTTTTTGTTTTTTATGTACTCTCTACATAGTTGAGGCCATTTTGTTGTTATATCTTGATGTTAGTTTCGTGTTGAAATAGTAAAAGATCGTATTGGGTATATGTGTTTGAGTAAAGGGCATTCGCTTGTGCCTCGTCCTAGGGCCATGGAAATGTTAGGAACGGCCTTGACAATCTTTAATTGGGGATCATTGGATTAAATCTAATGAACGGTTGCAGTACCTTCCAAGTACTATAGTAAGTCAAAAACTTCGATACTACATAGGATCTTGATCCTGGCAAATGGCACTTAGCTTCTGTCTTTGTGGTGCTGCCCTAGTGTTTGTTACATTTCTCACACACGGCCTTGGGTGTGCTTGTAATGAATCTTTATGCTGCTTTAATGCATAAACAGAACTGTTGCTTTAGGAGGTGCTTGCTTCGTGGTATCAAGGTGGATGGGATGATCCTATCCGCGACGGTGTGGTTCGTCCGATTTAACCGAACGAGGTGATATAGTATATGGATAGAATATTCTCCACCAAATCAACTAGATGGAATTATCTTATTTGGAATAGAATATTTCCATCTACCAACCAAATATTAGTGTTCACAAAATAATTAATGCTACTAATCCGGTGATTGAGCTGAACTAATGGATGCTACCTCCCAAACAAGCCCTTTTGTTACCTTGATGCCGTTTTTTTTAGCATTTTATTGATATTTTTTGGGTCTTAACTTAATGTATACTATAATCAACTAGTAGACTCCGTTTTGAAAAAACACTTTGTTTTAAAGTTAGGTGTTATAGAAAACGACTTTTAAAAGATAATCGGAACAAGGTCTTTTAACTAGCCAAGCTAGTACCACCCTTTTCCCCCTTGTTTTCGTCTTTCCAGCCAGTCAAGTACCGGTCTGAATTGTCACCAATAAGACAATAGAAATTCATGCATCACCACGATATGCTTTCTGAGATAGATGTGGGAGGAAGAAAAAGACTTGGCAAGAAAAGTAGAGTCGGCTTGATCTACAACTAACAAGGAATTAGTTTCAGAAGATGGGAACCTAAACCGAAAGAACAACAGAGAGAGAAGCAAATGACGTGGATCCATGATGGATGGCATGCGTAGGGCGTAGCCCAGTGGACCCCCCCCCCCCCTCTTCAAGCTTACTGCCACATGCAACGCAAAGCCATCAATTATCTTGACCATTCTACGCTAAGCTGCGTCGAGGCTTTTTTTTGCGCTTTTGTGCTGATCGCTGAAAATTGTAAGAGACTTTCGTGATTTTGAGTAAGAGGACTAGACGAGCCATCGGCATGTCTCTTTCCTACGCGCGCGTAGCAGAGGAGCGCTCAACAGCCTCCTCATGTCGCACAACGTACGCTTGATCCACAGCTGCAAACAAGAAAAGTTACTTTCTAAAGAGTTCTAGAACTGAAAGATATACGTGGAAAATCCATTATTCTTATCGTAGAACCGTCCTGATGAGTCTAATCTAATCGATTCATCCTATGCAAAAGAAATGGATCAAACACAAAATAGTGTAAACAATAAATTAAACACAGAGAGATGATAGGGGAACTCTTTTCCTTATTGTTTTCTCTGTTCATATCCACTTTATAATGATTGAGACTCTTATTTATAGATTAAGTGAATGTTGTCCACTAATAGATTAGGCTTACAAGCCAAGCTCAGATTTTCTAACAATTTTAAAGAAAAACTGCAACATGAACGGTGGGATAACTCTCCTTCAACTAGGCAAGCTAGTACCACCGTTACGTCTTTTCTTTTTTCTTTGCTTTTATGATTCTATTCTTTTCGGTTTTTAGAAGTTGTTTTTAATTTTTATAATAACTAACTTTCAAATAGAGTATCTTTTTAAAGTGGGGTTTGTAAGTTGATTGTAGTACACACTATAGAGATTTCATTTATATCGGCTAAAATCGTATGTGAGTTTTTATTACTCCGTACTCTATCTCATAAGTCACAAATAGCTCAAAAATCATAAATCTAAGCTATAAATCATAAGGTGAAGCAAAAAGAATAGACCTGGTTTGAATTGTCCATGAATAAGACGACACAATGCATGCATCATCGTGATATGCATGTTGTGCCACAACCATGAATTGTGTTCAAAGTAGAATTGAGTGATCACAACCAATCTCATTTCTCAAATTAAACGCCCCTAGTTTTAGTAAACCACATACATAGCTGGCTCCGTAGCTTCTCCGCATAGTATTATTAAATTAAAACATACGGACCATATCCTTACTCACATCTAACGCCAGCCCTAGCACCAGTTCATTGGCCCGTGGTAAAACTATTTAATGGCCGCCCACTTTAGGGAGGGCGGAAGACAACTCGTGGAGTGCCTCAGGCCATCCCTCCTGGCTCCAAAGAAAGACTCCTCGGCCCACAACCCTACCCTATTACTATTAAACTTGTAGACAGGTCTTGTCTATTTAAAGGTGCAGGACTTAAGAGACTAGACCCTTATGTAGTGACTAAACGGGGATTGCTAATAGAGCATTCGCCTGCGATTCTAATGTAGCCCACCTCGAGGTCTCCTATGGTACAGCTAGATCATACCTCCTCGTGAGTGGCTGCTTGGTCTCTCATGAAACATGTCCTAAACCCCACCGTACTGATGAGCCTTTAATGCTTTCGATCCCGCCATATACTTGTGGGACCCCACCTACTCTAAAAGATGTCTATACATTAATCCCGCATTAGGGAAACATCGGTTTCTCTCATTCAAGAGGAGGTACGCAGCACTCGCCCTGCCTCAAACTGCGAATTCGAAGGTGAAGACTGTATCTCACCCTCCATTCTTAGAGTCTATACATGAGCGCTCGAGCCGGCCGCCATCGTTCCCCCCTGCGTCCGACGTGGGTCTCTCGCACGCGGCTAGTAGCAAGACATAAGTAGTTTTACGTATTGTCCTGTCGCCGCGCGGGCCGCTGGTCCGCTTAAACACCGCTGCGCGCGCTTAATTAGTGAGCAACTCCACGCAACAACTCGTCGCATTATCCACTATTGTTTTACTGTAACAAGAGCTTCCTTTCTTTCCGGATCATTTGGAGGCCCTGCTTTCGTTTCTCGATTAGTTTTATTATTCCAACCTATCGTTGGTTGTTGCGGCGCGGCTTGATTTTTTTGCGTTAACCACCTGGATCTCATGATTTCTACGACCGCATCCCTCCTAAGCGCATCCTGAATAATATAGCATGGCATATCCCCTGCTGCTGTCACGAGCCGCTTTCATGGCGCCGTCAGGCTATATTATTTCTTTTAAAATTTGTTTTTCACTCATACATGCGCTTTCTTTTGCGTGTTCTAACTACTGTGGCACTTGCTCCGCGAGCTAAACAAGATCCAAAATATCCTAATGTTTTTTGTCACGTAGAATTTTGAGACAGAGGCTATATTCCTGACAAAGTATTTGCCGCCACTCAATGTTACTACTTTACATCGATCGAAACCTGCTTTGTTCTGTCGTGATTGATTGATTCAGCTTGAATGGAAAACTTCTGTCATGACCCATGAGTTATCGAGAAGAGACATCGGTAATCGATGTTTTGTCTCCGTCTCGGTGTGACAATTCAGAGGATTGGAGCTTGATGCCAATTGGCTGCAGTTGAGAAATGAGCCACTCTAAAGCTGAAAGTCGTCTGGCAGAATTTCTCGTTGGAAGACTTGGCAAGACATGAGAAAACTACGTAGATGGCTTTCAAATAAAACGATTCCATAAACCCCACCGAGCCTTGCCACCTCCATTTCAATTAATAAATCCTAGGATCAACCCCAGGTGGACTGCAAATTGTGTCTCCTTTCGATATAGGAAACACAATTAACAAGCGTGTTAGGCGGCGTGGATATCGTTTGTCTCCGAGCCCGTGGGTGCGCTCTTCCAAATGAATTTTGGGCTTGGGCCGACTTTAAAACGGTATGTATCTCACCCTCCATTGTGTTGGGCGCCCATCGTGAGTGTGCTCGAACCGCTCCATTTCTAAACGCGCCTCGCCCCGTTCCTTTTAGTTAAATAGCAATGTATGTTCCACGCGCGCGGTCATCCCCACTGCCTTTTCAGGAGTCGTGGGATCTCCAACGGCCGTGTTCCAACGTTGTTCAACTGTCAAGCGGCCTGCCCACCCGCACTCGCAAGAGAAACGCTCGCGTATCCTGCTCATCGAACAATTAGACTGCCATTTTGTTCTTTTCATGGCAGGACAGTTGGAGGCCCTTGCTTCCATTTGGCCACCAATGTTCCAACAGCCTGCTCACCTTTAGCCTGATCCAACCTAATTCTTTAACACCTAGCTTTTTTGTTTTAAGGCGGACCTGAAAAATGCTTTCAATTTTCATCCAGGCAGTGTTTGTTTAAAATGAGCACAGTCAGAATGCAACAAAAATATATTTATGCCAGTTTCATTTCCTTTAACCCCTTCCAGGTGTGGGATGCAGTTGGGCTGAACCCTACGACCAATGATCGTCTTATAAGGTCGTCAATCGACATGTTGAAGGCAGAAATTGTTCAAACCAACATATTGAATGACTTTGGCAGGTTAAACAGAATAACAAGGAGATTGTTGTATGTATTTTTAATTCGCATGAGGCATGCATTCACATAGTAAAACAATCCTTGAAATTTCATGACCATCTCTTATTTCACCATCTTTGTTAGTTGTCAAGGACCAGGTGTTATGAGGTATCATAAAGACCAGTGTAGCTATTATTAAATTAAAACAGTCTGCTTGTAGGGGCGTCAGGTACCCTCTACATCAGATTGAACGAGCATGCGTCCGAGTGAACCGTAACACGCATTGTATTAATCACAACTAGCAGTATGTGAGATCGTTATCGTTGCTGATTGAACCCCACATAGGCCATAATGCGACCTGTATCAGCACATCGGTGGGTCGTAACCTCACTATTCCTGAACCGTGAACCCCTCCAGTATTGGGTTTTCTCTGTATCATTGCATTGCATAACTGCATTAAATGGCGTGAAATCATCCGGTTTTAAGTGTGACCTCAACGACCTATGTCTATGCAATACAAATCGCAGTGAGAGGAGATCCGTTTATTGATTCAGTCATCACGATAAATCTTTAAGACCACATTGGTCAGTCTGATTCTAGATTCTGGGTTATAGTTAATGCGTAAGCCGATATCAAAGTAACTCGCAGAGTCAAATGCTTTTGATAATTTCGAATATCTAGGTAGTAGGCCTACGTGACCAGTATACCCTAGGATGAATGGCTGCATTCAGTAAAGCAAATAAATGGGCTTTCACTTGAAAAATGTATTAAGAAACTTTGCGCCGTCTTCGGCTCAAGTATTTGGTCCTTACAACTACCACCACTGATACTCCCAAAATTAGGTTTCAAAGGCGCTTCTAAAACTGTTTCTCTTCTTCTTCCGATTAAACTTTGGACGCCCATTGCAAGTGCTGGTTTACCATGTAACTACCTGGAGTGAACTCATTCCGTCAAACTACTCAGGTAAATGTTTGCTGTGTAACCAGTTTTCATTTACCTCTCACCGCAACAAAACCTCGGTGTTGGACATTGCACTCAGGGTCCGACACTGCACCTGGCGTTTAGGTAGCTAAGGTTCTTCTAGGGTATGTCACATTCTAGATGTTGTACATATAAAAATAAATGACGCAAAGATACTTGCTTATGCATTATTATATAAACTTTTTAAAAAATATTTAATTCCGTAGAAAAAATTAACACATGCTACAATGTTTTTTCAAGCAAAAGCCAAAAATTACATTGTGGAGCCGAATCTTAGAGTTGGAGGCGTAGATTAACAATCTAATGAGCAGAACGATGACATCCTCCAACAGATGTAGCGAGAGGGGCAACGAGGAAGTCATCAACATAGAAAGTTTCTATGATCTCACATGTTGCTACGCGAACCCTAGTTGTATATATACATGCCACTACAATAACGACCAGCTATTTCTGAGGTGCTCCCTCTGCAACACTCAATGTGGGTAGCGCGAAGCACCTTCTAACAGTAGACATGCACGGAGAAGGTTGTACCACGGTACTCTCCCATGTAGTTCACGGTTATATTCAATCTCCTAAAGCATATAACTGAATGGTGTGCGCGTTGTTGTGGTTGTCATTTATTGAGTGGACTGTTCTAGTGCTGCATCGCGTGCATTAAACTAGAGGGGTCAATATTCATTGAACAAATGTACATCATACAAAGGACTACAAATAAGAATGCAACAACATTATAGACATTACGTGGTGCACAAGAGGTAGTACTTGTAGTCTACCCCTTAGGGATGTGAAAAACTATTTTGCCCTCGCACTTTAGGCTACAAAAGGGAGGCATTCCTCAGCCACTCCCCCTGTATTGTTCTCCTTCACGTCCTGAAGTATTTCTAACCATTCTCTCTACCTTGTCTTGCTTCTCCCTCCCCTAGACGTCAAGATGAGCCAAGTGAGCGCCTCTTCATTGACACCCGCAGTAATTTACCCAAAGTGTAACATGCTTATCAAACGTAAGACCTCACAGATAGTTGCGAATCCTAGACAACTTTACTATGAGTGCCCCATTCACTCGGTGAGTCAGCTTATTTCAGGTTGATTCCAATCGTTCATTAGATGTTACAAAACCTTTTTCTTATTGAATTACAGGATGGTCCAGGCGGTTGTCGATTCTGGGTGTGAGAGGATAAAATGACCACTAGACCTGGCATTTCCATAGGAGAAAGTTGTGATAGGGGTAGCAAAATGGTGGAGATCGACATCATTTTGAAAGATTGAAGAGCAAGATTAACTTAAATATTATGTGCCATTTTCTTTTTTGTGTTCGTTGTTATCTTGAAGGTGTAATGCTGCGAGTGTTGTTTTCATTCGCTTTGTTATATGCGGTGCTTTGTATGATTTATGTATGTGTAATATATATCCATGCTTATACCATACTAAACGGTTGCATGTTGATTGTTCTAGCGCTTGTGTCGCGTGCATTAAGCTAGAGGCGTCCATATGCATTTGAACAAATGTACATCAAACTAAGGAGTGCAACTAAGAAGTCAAGCCATTTCATGCCCATGCTCGTCATTTCATGCACGTGGCGGGGAAGTGTGATTCCACTTAATGAGGTTGGGTGGAATCTTCATGTGTGAATGGGAACACCCACTTGCTGTGGTCGGGTACACACGATGTAACCCAACAAGTCTGCTCTCTGCACTGACAAGACCAGACGAGATGGCCTTAGGCACTGATAAGACTGAATGAGGTAGCTTTATGCAGCGATGTGATGCTACGCTGGTCCATGATAACAACACAACAGTTGATCCGATATGGGGGTTACATGACATGCAGTCTAACGAACTAAGGATGATAAACACATACCTTTACAAAATTAGAAATACATAGGACATATGGACGAAGAGAGTGGAACTACTGTGTGGACCGTGGCCATTTGCCCTTCCTCCTGACATCGACGTTGTAGTCCTCGTCGACCGCCATGGCCTTGGCCGCTAGTTTGCGTTTTCACTTGCGCTCCTCCTCGCTAGCCTTGCGGTCCTTGTGCCTGCACGCCTCGAGGTGAGCTTGCGTCTCTCACCGGATACGCTCACTTTGATCTTTCATGCGCTGTTGCTCCTTCATCCTCTCGCATGTTGTCTGTGTGTCCCACTCCTCGCAGTCTAGTTGCCACTGGTCATGCGGATGGATTTCCTAGTTGATCCATTTGCGGTAGGCGCATAGCAGATTTGGAGACTGCAGGAAAGATAGGAGAGCTTGTTAGTATGTGCCACAGAAAATAAATGGTAAGAGAATGTACTGTAACCCATTCTTACTAGGCTTCCGGTAGTGGGCCGTGTTCCAACGCCGATCGGAATAGTCCCAAGCGTAGTTTTTGCAAATCCATTAACGCATGCCCAAGCTCAATTGCTTCTTGGATTTGAAGAACTTGCATACGTCCCTACGCCAGCATAGGGGGCGTCTCCCCCCAGGCGGTCTTGTGGCGAACGCTCAGTAGGAACGTTCATGTATGGGTTGGGGTTGGAGGTATCGGTGGCTTCGTTTGGGGAGGTGACCTCCTCATACGCTCTGCTTGTTCATCCCAAGCTACTGCAACCTTGCAAGTTGGGTGATCTCCTCCCATTACCTCTCTATAGTAGCGATGTGGTTTTCTAGAAGTGGTGCAGGAAACATGGTGTAGAAGGGGTAGTACTTATATGTTGATGTGCACCACTACAGGCGAGGGGGGACGGTATGGTAAGAGGGACATATGTGCGGACAAGAAAGCGAGCGAGGGGGACGGCATGGACAGAGTGACATATATACAACGAGAGAGCACGCAAGGGGGGATGGCATGAACAGAGTGACCTATATACGATGAGAGAGCAAGCGAGGGGGGATGGCATGGACAGAGTGACCTATATATATACGACGAGGGAGCAAGCGAGGGGGGACAACATAGACAAAGTGACATCTGTGCGGACGAGGGAGTGGGCGAGGAGGCGGCATGGACAGAGTGACATCTGTGCGAACAAGGGAGCGGGCGAGGGGGGCAGCATGGATAGAGAGGGGGTACAGCATGGACAAAGTGACATATGTGCGGACGAGAGAATGGGCTAGGGGGGATGGTGTGGACATAGTACATTTGTGTGGGCGAGGGAGCAGGCAAGGGGGGACAACAGCAAGGGGGCGACATATGTGCAAAGGAGGGAGGTGACACACTGCAAAAGATGGCCACCGCATGGTGGCCATGCGGCTTACGATTTAAATCGTGAATTAAATGAGCATCGTATATCGCTAATTATGATTAAATTAACATGAATTAATATGAAAATTTCATAGCACATAAAATTCCCCAAAAAGTAGACAATTATGATAACTATATCGGAAGACTGAACACAAAACTTTGTAATTTTTGGAGCTTGTTTGCTATATGTAACAACTCCTACAAATAGGATAATTGTATGAATTTTTAAGCAACATTTAGAGTGGATAAATGATGAAAAAAATTACACAATCTAGTATGTTATGTCGGAAACCACACATAAGATTTTATAATTTTTGAGATCATTTGCTATATTTTAAAATTTAAATAAATAGTAAATATAAACTACTAATTAAGATAGGTAATTAAATCCGCTAATTACCTAACTTAATTACTTACCACCTTGTGGCCATGCGGCAGGCTCTTGGCCGCACGATGCTCAGGCGGCAAGTCCTTGGACGCGCTTGTCGCCTGACCAGAGGGCACCCTTTGCCATATGTTAAGCTCTGTGGTATTGTATTCGGTCATCGTACGATAAAAATAATATTTTCATATTTACCATATGTCTACGACCTTTCTTATAAATACCATACCCAAACACACTAAAAGTGCCAGACACTGCAGCTTCAGCTACTCACCATACACTACCAGTACTCCAGACAGTACAAGTCCCTGTGCTCACTCATGACTCAACGATGCCGGATCAGATCAGAGCCGTCCGTCCTCCAACCGACGGCCCAGATCAACCCGACCAGGCCCTTCTCTCCCCCAACCAAGCCAACCTCCTCCCCTCCACTAGTTCTCTTCCCCCGTCGTCCACTCGTTGGTTACTCGCTGCCTCCTCCTCCTCCCCAATTCAATCCGCTTATTTAAATCGAATCCCAAGCAAATCACCAGCACCAAGCCACGCACATCCCAACCCAACCCACATCCCACTCCACTCCAAGTGCGTAGCGAGCCTCGCGACCCGGTCGACGCTCGGCCCGGCATGGGCTAGGGTTTCGGCGATGGAGTGGGACAGCGACTCCGACGGCAGCGGAGACGAGGAGGAGGAGGTGGTTGAGGTGGGAGGTGGGGATGGGGGCGGAGGCGGGGGCGGGGGGTTCGCGCTGGCGATCGAGGGGGTGCTGGGCGTGTGCGGGCTGGTGGTGTCGGACGCGCTCGAGCCCGACTTCCCCATCATCTACGTCAACCGCGGCTTCGAGGACTCCACCGGGTACCGCGCCGAGGAGGTGCTCGGGAGGAACTGGTTCGTAGCTCCTGCTCTTATTTTTAATTCAGCACGGCACGTTTCGTTCCAGCTTGCTTCTTGTTGGTTCCTTTCTGATTTGGGATGTGGGAAGTGATTACAGTGGGTGATCACGCGCTGTTACTTATTATTGAGTTTGTTTATGTTTCGTGGTGATCTGAGGAGCAGCACACCATACATTCTGTATGTTTAGATTGGAATAAAGGAAGCAACTAGTTCAATTGGTTTGCTCTGGCAGTGCTAAGTTGATAACATAGTTTTGTTGTATTTTCTGGTGATGATTCTAGTATTGTAAAACGAGTTAAAACTGGAATATGGTGTTTGATTTGGTTGCTCAGACTGAAAAAACTTACTTCTTTACTGGGAAAGTATATAAGCTTTTATTGAGTTTGCCCCAGGAGAAAACGCACATTGTGAATAAACGTAGAGAACACGATAGAATTTCTGAATTTCTCTATTCTCTTACTTGCTCCTCCTTATTAAACTGTTTACAAGTATCCTCAATATATAGGCAATATATAGGTAATACTCTCTTCCTAACATACGAATTTGGATTTCAAGTATAACTCGACTTCAACTCAAGTAACACACGGAGATGGACTGAACTCTAAGTCAAGATTATTTCTGACAATCTCTTCCTTAATCTTGACTTGACATATTGTAGATTTGTAGTTTAGTCTCAACTTTGCTTACTTGAGTTTAGACGGCGACACATCTTCTTATCGCCCTGCACTCATCTCACCTTTCTTGAGTTTGGACAAGTGCACATCTTTTCAATGTTCCGGACTCATCTCATCATCAGAGTAGTAGTGAACTAGTGATTCATCATCGCTGAGCGCTTCAGCAAGAAACATTTTCTCTATCTTTGGCTTGTAGCATTATGAAGCAAAGTGTCTATAATCATTACAATTATAACATCTCACTTTTGCCTTATCAAACTTCCTATTCTGACGGCCTCAGTCATCACCGCGGGAAGTGTTCTTGCCTTCACACTTCGATGATCGGATCTCCCACTTGGTGCAGGTCAACAAAACCTATCTGTCGCCGTTGCTTAAGATAACCGATGATTAAGGCTGTAAAAAAGCTCAAGGCTCGCGAGCTACTCAAGCTCGGCTCGTTTTAGGCTCGATTTGAACTCGGCTCGAGCTTTAAACGAGCCGAACTCCAGTTTGATCTCGAGCTCGCGAGCTTCACCAAGCCGAGCTCGGATAGTTCATGAGTCTCAATTCAAGCTTAAATAGTGATACATATTAACTCTTACCAAGTTTACCCAAGCCGAACTTGAGCTCGAGCTTTTTTTATTGTTGAAAATTAATGTATATTTGAATTATTTTGACTGTTATCGAGCTTACTCGAGTTGAGCTCGATCTCGAACTTTTCTTATTGTTGAAAATTAGTGCATAATAAATTATCTTAATTATTATTGAGCTTCAACGAACTGAGCTCGAGCCTACTCGAGCTTCGGCCAAGCTGAGCTCGAGCCTAGGTTCAAACTCGGATCCCAACTTGAGCTCGGTTCGAGTTTCTATTGAGCTCAAGCCTGGAAGGCCAGGCTCGCTCGAGCTTGGCTCGTTTACAGCTCTACCGATGACCTCGTCCATAGTCATTGTCTTTAGGTCTCCAAATTACTATATGATCGAAGCAATTAGGAGAAACTGTGAGAGAACAACATGAAGGAATATTTTCACCACGTTCAATTCTTCCACCTTCTCGCTAAGGGCTCGAATCTTGTCAATGATGACCGATCGATTCTGTTTCCTTCATATGTAGCACCTCGAACTCGGCCTTGAGAGTTTGTATCTTTGCTTCCTTCACACAATCGGCGTCAAGATGCTTCATCTTCAATGCTTCTCACGCAGTTTTGGTCGTCTCCTTTTCGGCTAGTAGGAAGAGCGTCTTCTTTGGGATGCCTTGATAGATGGCCGTCAATGCCATTTGGTCCTTGCGCATGTCGACATTGCCGTTCTCGATCGTGTTCCACACTCCTTGAGCCCTCATACACACATTCATCTTGATTGCCCATGCTGCATAATTACTTGTTGTGAGCATCGGATAATGCAGTGAGACATCGGAACTCCTTCGTCATGACACGATGTCTCATCACCGGTGATACCACTTTCCGAAGAACGTAACATGATCTTAGGCACAGATCAAAAACTCAGGCTTGTAAAACTTCTGTTACGGAACTCGGGTGCGTGTAGCAATTTCAATTGAAAAATAATAATAAACAAAAAACAAATGATAGCACCTGAACCCTGCCTTCTGCTTTTCTTCTCACGTGCGGACACGTTGATTTTTTCCTCTGATCTCTCTCCTTGAGTGCTCTAGTGTCTTTGCATGCAGCCGTTACTTTTTCTCTAATATCTCTCTCCCTTTGAGAAACTGAGCAGTGGTGCTGAGGCTGCACGTGGATTGAGGATGAGGGAAGCAGGGAGCTGGCCTTGGGTTTGTGTGCGTTCCCGCCAAACTACAGATCACGTAGATCGAGGAGATTGCTCTGGTTGTTTTGATGTGCACGTTGATTGATTTGAGGTGACGGAGGCTATGCTTTTTATTTGCGTTGTGGAAAAGCCTGAAACCCGGCTCGGGGACGGAGACGCGAAGACATCTCGGATTCAATGATTCGGTGACACCGAATTTTTTCTTTTGAATCTGCTTAACTGTAAACTCCTGTGCTCTGATACCAATTGTTGAGTTTGCCTTAGGAGAAAACGCACACATTGTGAATAAACGGAGAGAACACGGGAGAATTTCAGAATTTTTCTATTCTCTTACTTGCTCCCCCTTATTAAACTGGTTACAAGCATTTTTAATATATAGGCTAATATTCTTCTACTAACATATGTATTTGGACTTCAAGTAGGACTTGACTTCAACTCAAGTAACACATGGAAATTGACTCTACTACATCTTGAACTTTAAGTCAAGATTATTTCTTACAGCTTTGGTTCCATATTTGATATTTCATCAGTGTTTTTATTTGATTTCGACGAAAGAGGTACAAAATCCTCAGCTTCCCCTCGTGGAAAGGCCATATCACAGTTAGGAAACTTACACGGTATTTTGGTTCAATTAAGGCCTCTCTTGACATGAAGAGCAGTAGCAACCAAAACGATAATGGCGTTTCGTTTATGATCTTATGTAAGCGTATATTTGTCTCTTGTGTGCAGGGCTGTTGTTAAGTTCTCCTTAGAGAAGAATCTGTTCATCTGTAATTTACTGAAAATAAAATTAGGTAGTTGCTTTATGATCATACTACTATCTTAATGTCTTTACCTTGAGGCCCTGTTTTTTAATTACTTGTTAGAAAATGACTTTTTGGGTGGAACGTTTGCCTGTTTCTTGTTAGGATGCCAACCTTCTTCGAGTTGAAAGTTCAAACAATGAGATATAACCATAACGCATGTGGTGGTTGTTGTCTGGCCTAACTTTTCGTACCATGGTGTTAAGTTTTGAGTGTAAACATTCTAGCCTTGGTCAAGCCAATACATTGTTAGGGGAGTGGGCCTTGGGCCCAAGGCCCAGTCGGGTGATAATTAGAGATTGATTTCTATTTGAGTTAGAGATATAATTAGAGATATGATATGAGTTGCTATATTTGTTAGAGATATAATTGGGATTAGAATCTATCTGTTAGGGGGAGCCATCTATATAAAGAGGCTACCGCATGCTATTGGCATCAATCAATCAATGAAGAGAAATATTATAGTCTCCCTTATCTAGTCTCTCTCTCTCTCCCTTCTACCCGGGATCATGACATACATTCATTCAAAAATGATGGAATCCGCTGCCTTATCCTTTGAACCATTTACCTGTGGATAGCTTGCTTTCATCAAAGATCTTCTTTCTGCCTACCCAGGAAGATGGGCATAATCATATTATTTCACTTTCATGCAAGCTATTGCTTATCAAATTAGCTTGTTGGGTTTTTACCACTACCTTCTATTTTATTTGCATTTTCTCTAGTTGGTGAATCTGTCTCATTTTCAGATGACCTTTATGACTTGCCACCTTTTTTTTAAAAAAAAATGTGAATTGCATCTAGTTGTTTGCTAGAAGTCAGGATGAACATGAAAAAAAATACTATACTGTCTTAGGTTCTAATTTTTTTGCTATCTGGGTAAGTTGTAAGGATTACCTATTTGGCCTCAGCTCTAGTTAGCACAGATATGGAATAAGTAAAAGGACCAATATGTCCTTGAGGACGTTTGGCATGTGGCGCTATACCTTGACATATGTGCTTAGGTTTCTTCAGGGGTGTTTCATGTTTGTTTTGACAAAACATCCTGATGCTGTTTTTGTAAAATATTGGGGTAAATTTGAAATAAAATGATAATGTCAAAATGGTAATTTACAAAAGTTTTTTTCCTAACTTTTAATTTTCATTTAAAATTTGTACCAAACTGATAATCGGCTCCATATTTTGGTAGTGACCTTAATTTTTTTCGAACTATAACATTTGATATGACTAAATCCACTTGGACTTTGGTTTGCGATATTATTTCTATTTGCTTTCGTGAGCAATTGCACTGGGATGCGTTTGTTTGTAAAAAAATATTGGATCAGTTCAGTTAAAAATTAATGACATGAATTGTTCTAGTAACACAGATGTTTAGAAGTTGTCTGGAGACACATAAGCTGATTTTCCTGCCATTAGTATGTTGTTATTATGCAAAATCATAGTTTGGAGTTAATGGTATAAATGGCTGAACTAAATCGCTTTCAATATTATGCGGGCTAATTTGGGAAGGCACACAATAGGTAGCCTTTAGTACTGTTGGGGCTTAAATAGTGAACGCACAGTTAGGAACTCCTGAACGTCTTACCTTGCTTTGCTGATATCTCATCATTATGCCCACAAAAAAAGCAGGTGGACATACTGTAAATCAGTTGCTAGTGATAGAAAGACATCTTTGCTACTGTGATTTACCCCATACAGTTTCTCAACCATTTCTTTTGCTTTTGAGCTACCATGCAAATTAGTTTAACATGCTATGCTAGCCATTTTACTTATACATTGTTCAACTTATTTGTCTTATTTACAATTTTTGTGATGCTCTTTTGTTTATTCCCAGCCGGTTCTTGCAATGTCGAGGACCATTTGCTCGGAGGAGACACCCCCTTGTTGATACTGCAGTAGTTACTGAGATTCGGAGATGCTTAGAGGAAGGGACTGAGTTCCAGGGTGATCTGCTGAATTTTAGGAAAGATGGCTCTCCATTCATGTCAAGGCTGCAGCTAACACCTATATACGGAGATGATGAAACAATAACCCATTATATGGGCATCCAGTTCTTCAACGATTCTAATGTTGATTTGGGGCCATTGCCTGGTTCTATGGCAAAGGAAGTGAGGTCTACATGGATTGCACCAGATAACACTACCCGGCCAAGTTCAATTGGGAAGGGTAACTTTTGTAGGGAATATTCTAGTCTCTTCCTATTGAGTGATGAGGTACTGTGTCAGAAGATCCTGTCAAGATTGTCACCCAGGGATATAGCATCTGTAAACTCTGTATGCAAACTACTGTATCACTTAACAAAGAATGAAGACCTTTGGAGAATGGTTTGTCATAATGCATGGGGCAGTGAGGCCACTCGAGCTCTTGAGACTGTGGCTGGATCAAAAAGTTTGGCATGGGGACGACTAGCAAGAGAGTTGACCACCCTGGAAGCTGTTGCCTGGAGGAAATTGACAGTTGGGGGTGCAGTGGAGCCATCTCGCTGCAACTTCAGTGCTTGTGCTGTAGGGAACCGTGTTGTCCTTTTTGGTGGGGAAGGTGTTAACATGCAGCCGATGAATGATACATTTGTACTGGATTTGAATGTCAGCAAGCCAGAATGGAGGCATATCAATGTGAGCTCAGCTCCTCCTGGTCGCTGGGGCCATACCCTGTCATGCCTAAATGGATCACGGTTGGTTCTGTTTGGTGGCTGTGGGGGGCAGGGCCTGCTCAATGATGTGTTCATTTTGGATTTGGATGCGCAACATCCAACTTGGCGTGAGATTCCTGGCCTTGCACCACCAGTTCCGCGGTCATGGCATAGCTCCTGCACACTGGATGGAACAAAGCTGGTGGTGTCTGGTGGCTGTGCCGACTCTGGTGTACTTCTCAGCGATACTTATCTTCTAGATGTAACAATGGAAAAACCTGTTTGGAGGGAGATACCTGCATCTTGGACTCCGCCTTCTAGATTGGGGCACTCACTGTCTGTCTATGATGGCAAGAAAATCCTTATGTTCGGTGGTCTTGCTAAAAGTGGTCCTCTACGACTCAGGTCTAGTGATGTGTTCACGTTGGACTCAAGTGAAGATGAGCCATGCTGGCGGTGCATCACTGGTAGTGGAATGCCAGGAGCTGGTAATCCAGCTGGAGTTGGTCCACCTCCTCGCCTTGACCATGTTGCTGTGAGCCTTCCTGGAGGGAGAGTTTTGATATTTGGCGGGTCAGTGGCAGGTCTTCACTCCGCTTCACAGATTTACCTCCTGGATCCAGCCGAAGTGAAGCCTACCTGGAGGATACTGAATGTTCCAGGGCACCCTCCGCGGTTTGCGTGGGGCCACAGTACCTGTGTTGTGGGAGGAACAAAGGCAATAGTTCTTGGAGGACAAACTGGAGAAGAGTGGATGCTAACTGAAATATATGAGCTTTCTCTGGCAAGATCATTATTTTGAGGTCAGAAAGTACCCATCAAGCTTCCAGCTTCCTCGAAGCGACGCCTCTGGAGAAAGGCTGTTGATATCATGTGACTGAAGCCTGAACATTCTCATCAGTGAAACCACACAAATGGAATGGGCAAGCAGAGTTACTCTTGGCAGGGTAGCTGTGTTTGCTTGGAAAGAGATGACTAGTCCCAAGTAGATCAAACCTGGTTACTCTCACAATGTCTTGGAGTCGCCCCATGTAGTTATGAAGTAGGGATATGTTACCGCTGCTATTGCTGTTTGTTTGGTCTACTACAAGATAATAATTATCATCCATAACCTAATCATATATGTTGTTCTAATCAGATGTTTCCTGCACTGTATGGTAGAGAAACCAAAGGGACTGGCACTGTATAGTTGGAATTTCTGATGCAACACGCATGCTGTGCGCTTCAATGGTGGGCCTGTGACACCGCCATGATGATAGTGATGATGTTGTAATTGTTCTGAATTTTTGATCGATCGATCGCTCCTTTCGTTGAACGTGTAACACTAGCCGATCGATCGGTTGTGTTTAGTTTTGCTTTCTGTACTTTATGTTTTCCTCGAGTGGTCAGAGGAGGAAGCACCATAATTTCATATCTGCAGGAATCTACTGTGTGGATGTTGTACTTTTGTAACTTTGATTGTAGCTAAAAGCATCTGGATTGGTTATACGAAAATAGGGGGATTTCCGAATTGTATTAGTAAAAGAAATTCGTAATAACATAACCTATTTTCTAGTTTGTTACCAACATTTTATGGAGACCTACTTTTGTCGATATCCAAAGCATGTGTACATGTATGAAGTAATCTTATGAACGGTGGGAGGAACTTCATCCAAAGCAGATGTGTGTATATGTATGAACGGAGTAATTTTTACCCCAAAACCACCGGTGAAAATCTGCAGGAGGCCATCAATCGCTTCGTTCTCATACCTCAAATTATATGCCATCATCTGAATTGATTCGCGGCGAGTCGAACACCACATGCTTGCACTCGTTATTCGCCTTGGAACGTCAGATGCGCGTCGGAGTCGAAAGGGTCTGTAGGTCGGGGAATCGGCCAACGGACAGCGGCTCCGCTTGGGCCCGGCGGCCGCGGCCGGGCTGTCAGATCCCAAGTTCCCCAACCCAGATTTCAGCAAGAAATTGTCAGGAGAGGTTTGGAGAAAAGGGAAAGTAACAAGAACTAGGAGGAGCTACGTTACGGCTAAGGCTAAAGAAAGTGTCGGCAGAGCATAGTATGTCCATTCATTGCACAACCGAGTTTATGAGTACAGTACCCCATTAAACATAGTACTGATTACAGCTAAACAAACACTTAATTAAGCTTTAAGTAAATAAACTTAACATGACTAATATAGACCGTTGATGCCTGTATGATAATCTTGGCCGTTGATGATACTTGATCTCACAGAATAATTCCCCAGATTCTGACATTTCCTCCCCCTTTAGACTATACTTGTCCTCAAGTAGTTGGATCAGGAAACCATGACTTGATAGTATGAGAATAAAATTCAGGAAATGCACCCTTAATGAAGTCAGCATCTTCCCATGAAGCATCCTCAGTTGGCAAATTCTCCCATTGAATCAACCATTGTGTTACCAGCCTATCACTTCTGGGTAAAGCTCGGGTTTCCAGGACTGCAATCGGCTCAGTCTTTAGCTTCCCATCTTTGCTGACTAGAGGAAGATCAGGACTGGGAATTGCCCTTGGGCCACAATGTCTTTTGAGCTGGGTTACATGGAACACGGGATGAATTCCTACTCCCACTGGCAGATGAAGTTTGTATGCCACCTTCCCAACTTTTTGTATCACTCTAAAGGGTCCATAGAACCTACTGGTGAGCTTTAAAGCTTGTCTGAGCCCAAAGGCAGTAGTTCTATAAGGCTGCATCTTTAAATATACCATGTCCCTAACTTCAAAATGTCTTTCACTGCGATTCTTATCCGCATGTTTCTTCATCCTGGATTGGGCTTGAGCTAAATTTTCTTTTAATCGTTTGAGCATAACCAGTTTCTCCTGCAAGAAATCCCTTACTTCATCATCTTGAGGTCCCGGTATACTCACCTCGTTGATAATGGGAGGAGGAAACCCGTAAAGCGCCTGGAATGGAGATACCTTCAAAGAAGTATGGAAAGATGTATTATACCACCATTCTGCAAATGACAACCAATATACCCATCTCTTTGGTTCTTGAAAGGCCATACACCTCAAATAAGTCTCAACACATTGGTTAACTCGCTCCGTTTGACCATCCGTTTGAGGGTGATATGCAGTGCTAAACCTCAAATCTACCCTTAAAGACTTAAAGAGCTCCTGCCACAGTTTGCTAGTGAAGATGCGATCTCTGTCGGAAACAATTGCCAAAGGAAAGCCATGCAACTTGAAAACATTATCTATGAAGGCCTGAGCGACGGACTGGACTGAATACGGATGAGTCAAAGGAATAAAGTGCGCATACTTTGTAAACCGGTCAACCACAACAAAAATTACCTCATACCCTTTTGATTTTGGCATCCCTTCTATGAAATCCATCGAAATGTGAGTCCAAGCCATGTCGGGTATGGGAAGAGGTTCCAATAGACCAGGATAATGACAATGCTCTGCTTTAGACCGTTGGCAGACAGGGCAATTCTGGACCAATGCATGCACATCCCTTTTCAACCCCGGCCAATAAAATAAATTCTTAACCCTTTGATATGTGGCCACCATGCCGGAATGTCCTCCTACCGCTGAAGAGTGGAAGGAATGTATAATTTGCTGTCTTAGCTCCGCATCATTGCCCACATACAACCTTCCCTTGTATCTTAGTACCCCTGAACGAAGAGTAAATCCAGAATCAGGATCCGGAGCGATTGTGAGACGCTCCAACAGCTCTTTACAATGTTTGTCCAAGAGATAGCTGTTCTCAATCGCTTCTACCCAAACAGGAACAGCCATAGATATAGCCATCATGTCTGTACTTCTTCTGGACAAGGCGTCTGCTACTTTATTCTCCTTCCCCTTCTTGTACTCAATCAAGTAATCGAACTCAAGTAACCTTAACATGAGTTTGTGTTGGATCCCTTCCCCAATTCTTTGCTCTGTCATATACTTGAGGCTTTGTTGATCTGTTTTAATCACCAGTTGTGTACCCAGGAAGTAGTGTCTCCATCTCTTCAGTGACTCAATTATTGCTAGAATCTCCTTGTCATAAGTGGATAAAGCTGCAGATTTCACTCCAAGGGTTTTGCTGAAATAAGCAATGGGTTTCCCATTTTGCATCAGAACAGACCCAATTCCTTTAGCACTTGCATCTGTTTCAAGTATAAAGGGCTCAGAGAAGTTTGGAAGAGCCAACACTGGCGCCGTAGTTAGTTTGAGCTTTAATTCTTCGAAAGCCTTGTCTTGAGCAATGCCCCAGTTAAAACCATCCTTTCGCAACATATCATGAAGAGGTCTACATATCAATCCGTAATTTTTAATGAATCTTCGGTAATACCCTGTCATTCCCAGGTAACTTCTCAACTGAGATACATCTTGAGGCTTGGGCCAGTCTTGGATGGCACTAATTTTATTTGGATCCGTAGCAACCCCTTGTTTAGAAATGATATGTCCCAAATACTCCACCTGGTTAGCAGCAATCACACACTTGCTGATATTCGCATACAGCCTTTGCTGCCTCAAGGTCTCCAATACAATGGTTAAGTGTTATGCTGTGCTCTTCTTCATTTTTGCTATACACTAGTATGTCATCAAAGAACACTAGAATGAATTTCCTCAAGAATTTGGCAAAAATTGCATTCATCAGAGATTGAAAGGTAGCAGGTGCGTTAGTTAGGCCAAAGGGCATGACCACATATTCAAAATGACCTAAGTAAGTTCGAAAAGCTGTTTTGCAAATATCTTCTTGCTTCATACGTATCGATGGTACCCGATTTCAAGTCTAATTTCTTTGAATATAGTGCACCATGAAGCTCATCCAATAAGTCTTCAATGACTGGTATTGGGTATTTGTTTTTGATGGTCAATGCATTCAGCTTACGGTAATCCACACATAATCTCCATGAACCATCTTTCTTTTTGACCAAAATGGCTGGAGAAGCAAAAGGACTGCAACTGGGTTGGATAATAGAGGCTTCCAACAATTTATGTATCTGCTGCTCCATTTCAACCTTTAGTTGATGTGGAACTCGATAAGGGCGAATATTAGGAGGATGAGACCCTTCTTTGATAGGAATGGAATGGTCACATTCTCTTTGAGGGGGTAAGTCTTGAGGATCAGAGAAAACATCCTGGTAGGAGTCCACTAAAGATTGGTAGAGAGGGTTAACTAAGGTAACTGCTGCATGTGACCTATGATTTTGGAGATCAATCATAAACCCGCAAACCCTCTTAGCTGCTATTTTGTTCAAACCCTTATGATTTAACACTTTAACCAAAGGAATTGGTTGAGGATCCTCAAAGACCACCTCTGTGACTCCATTCTTCATAATAGTTAACCTCCTATTTTTCAAGTCTATCTTCACTGGACTATCTTGATATATCCAATCACACCCAGTATCGTGTCATAACCCTTAAGTGGCAATACCTTAAAGGAATTAGTGAATCTCTCTCCACGTATACTATAATCCTCTTCTGAAATGAATGATCCAGTCATCAAGGTCCCACCTCCAGCCACGGTTACCTTCTGTAGGGCAGTCACTAGGATTTTACATGAAGTACTGGTAGCAAAGAGCAAATCGATGAAGGTGTGAGAACTCCCACTGTCAACCAATGCTACCCTTGTTTTCTCCCAATGTTGACATCCAATGTGAAAGTGGTGATCCCAATATGTCCACTAACAGCTTGAAGAGATATCTGCATCAGCTGATCTTTTGCTTCCGAAGGCAAATCAGTGTTTTCACATTGATCAACTTGCACTTCTTCTTGCTCAAGCTCAGCTGGAGCTGCTTCTTCACTCTCGGCTGCCAACAAATTTACTTGTTGATATTGCTTGCATTTGTGTCCTAAAAACCACTTGTCACCACAGTATCTACAGATTCCCGGTATAAATGGCTTAGGATTTATCTCTTTCTTATGAGAGCTAGACTCAAGGAGATGTTTGCCTCTTGCAAAAGATGACAAATTCTTGTGTTGTCCCACTTGAGCACTCTGAACATTTCTCTTGGTTACAGCTCCCTTTTCCATATCTTTAGCCATCCAATATGCTTCACAAAGATTTTGTGGCTTGAAAGGTTTGAGGTAGTGTTTGATGTCATTTCTCAATCCATTTATAAAACACTTGACAAAGAAATGTGAACTCTGCAAGGGATTCTCATTCTTGTACACTGCCATCAGTTCTTCAAATCTATCTATATAATCAGCAACACTTAAATTGTACTGCTTCAGTGAATGGAAATTCTCAAGTACCTCATAACCACTATCTTTGTGCAAAACGATCACGCACCATAGCACAAAATTCGCCGAGGAGGAGGGTTCCAGAGTAACCCAGTGCTCCTCAACCATCTATCAGCCCTCCCTATCATGTACATTTGTGCTAAATCAAACTTAGCTTCATCCGGAACATTGGCCATTGCAAAATAAGTTTCACTTTGTCTAATCCATTCCAACGGTTCTCCACCATCAAATTTAGGAAAATCCAGTTTAGGCCCCTTAGCAATAGATTTGTAAAAGCTATGTACTCTGTCATTGCTAGGATTGGGATTCCACTGTCAGGCATGATATTGATAGTGAGGTTGATTCAATTGCTCTCTAGGGTTGGGAGGCCACTGCCTAGTTAGAGCTGGTTCTTGGTTAGGGTTTAAGAGATTCAGAGTGGGAGAAGCCCTAGAGGAACACGGCAAAGGATCTTGCCCCCAACCAGTGGCAACTGCTGAAAAACCAGTAGATGGATGGTTGTAATTACCTTCAGAGATACCCATCAAATGAACCCCTTGAGTGCTGTTGAGGCTTATATTCCTCAGATCTTCGATCCTCCGTGTCATCTCCATCTCAAGTTCTCCAGATTGAGCCATCTCTTCCATGGTGCGAAAGTTTGAAGCACCTCTTCCAGTCACTTGCTCGGTCACCCTTGTCGGAGGAGGTGCTAACCCTTGCAGAAGAACATCCATCCGATTCATCTGGTCCTGCATACCCGACACTTGCTTCTGTAAATCTCCCATTTGGCGCTGCAGCACATCGGCCTTGTGACTTGCTTCCATCGCTTCTTGCCTGACTTCCGAGAGGTCTGAAGTTTCCGCCTCATTTTTTGCCAAAGTTTTTGTCATCTTCCACCAAATCGAAGCAAGGTTTTAGGGATTTTACCACGGATTTAGAACCCGGAACCTGCAGATAGCGCCGATCCGATCAGACGCCACAGATCAGAGACAATCGGGGATTTTATGAGGAACCCTAGTTCCCAACCCAATCGCTCCAACCCTTCTTGCCGAGAATCGGTGCGCTCTGATACCACAATGTCAGATCCCAAGTTCCCCAACCCAGATTTCAGCAAGAAATTGTCAGGAGAGGTTTGGAGAAAAGGGAAAGTAACAAGAACTAGGAGGAGCTACGTTACGGCTAAGGCTAAAGAAAGTGTCGTCAGAGCATAGTATGTCCATTCATTGCACAACCGAGTTTATGAGTACAAGACCCCATTAAACATAGTCGCGATTATGACTAAACAAACACTTAATTAAGCTTTAAGTAAATAAACTTAACATGACTAATATAGACCGTTGATGCCTGTATGATAATCTTGGCCGTTGATGATACTTGATCTCACAGAATAATTCCCCAGATTCTGACACGGGCTCTCCTCCGTCCTCACGCGGCCGCCGCAACAGCCGTTTGCTTCCGCTTGGCCATGGCGGACTCCCTCGTGGCGGCGCCGGCGGTGGACGCTCCGCTCCTTGGGGTTACGTCCGGGGCAGCCACCTCGATGGGCGCCGTTGGATCAAGTTTGAGCGGCTGGATACGAGATGGGAACATATTCAGTTCGGGATGGGCCCACCAGTAAGAAGCACATTGAGGCAAATCTGAATTTGTGGTTCTATCCGCTCTTCTACCGTCCGATCTGTATTGGCGGTCCAGATTAAGGCGAAGGAGCAGAAAGAGAACGGGTAAATTTGCACGTCAGACCCTAACGTGATACAGATTTATTAATTTACTCCTCAATCTGGATCGCGATCCTAGGTGGCTGATCTTTCACTACTCGATGGATATCACATAGTTCGGATTAGAGATAATTTATTATATGTCATTGAATAACACTTAATTCTATAAAATATTATTAAAAACACTATCTCTATTATATATCACAGAATAATACTAAAATTTTATTATATGCCACTGTCGTCAGTTGACCGTAGGGCAGACCGTTATACTTTGAAAAAAAACAAAAATACCTCTAGTAAAAACCAAATATCCAATTTATTTCAAATAGCAAATAATTTTTAAAATTTATAAAAATTCACAAGAGTGTGCTCAATATGTTAGTGAGCTAGAAAAAATTTCAAGGCACTGTTTAAAGAAACTTTTTTATTTTTATTAATTTAAATGCTAATAATGGCTACTATTTACAAACAAATAATAAATAAGGTTTAAAAATTCTGAAAAATTCACAAATGCTCCTAAAATGTCACATAGCTCCCAAAAAAATAATTTTACATTTTTGTACAATGAATTTGTCCCAATTTAAAAAATAGCTCAAATGGGCTCATTTTAGATTTGAATTTCAAAAATAGAACAAATGAAAGATTCAGCTCACAAAATTTTATATTTGAGTTATACACTACTCTAATGATGCACCCAAAAATTTCAGTATTTTTGGTTGTGTCAATTTGCCCTATATTTAATTTTTATCATACGGACATATTTTAACAGTGGACAAAATTATCTTTTCCCGGGGCAAATGTACTCTAACTGATGACAATGGTATATAATATAATTTTGATAATATTCGGTGGTATATATAATAGAGAGAGTGTTTTTCAATAATATTTTATAGAAATGGTCGTTATTCAGTGGCATATGTCATTGAATAACACACACTTCTATAAAATACCATTAAAAAAATACTCTTTCTATTATATACAACTGAATAATACCAAAATTCTATTATATTCCACTGCCGTTAGTTGACTGTTAGAGCTCAGCGTTATACTCCGAAAAAAGACCAAAATATCTCTAGAAAAGATCGACAATCTGATTTATTTAAAATAGCAAATAACCTTTAAAAATTATAAAAATTCATAGGAATGTTGCTCAATATGTCAGTGAGCTAGAAAATTTTTAAGGCACTATTCAAAGAAAATTTTTAATTTAAATACTAATAAAATCTACTATTTACAAATAGAGATTAAATAAAGTATAAAAAATAAAGGCTACTATTCACATGCTCCTAAGATGCCACATAGATCCCAAAAAAATGATTTTTCATTTTTTTACAGTGCATTTGTCCCAGTTTAAAAAATAGCACAAATAGGTTGATTTTGTATTTAAATTTCAAAAATAGAACAAATGGAAGATTCAGCTCATGAAATTTTATATTTGAATTGTACACTGCCCTAATAATCCACCCAAAAAAATTTAGTAGTTTTGGCTATGGCAATTTTCCCTATATTTAATTTTTATCATATGAACAGATTTTAACTGAGAGCAAAATTGTCTTTTTCCAGGGGCAAGCGTACCCTAACTGATGGCATTGTCATATAGTAGAATTTCAGTACTATTCGGTGGCATATAATAGAGAGTGTATTTTTAATGGTGTTTTGTATAATTAGATATTATTCAATGGTATATAATTAATTATGTCTTCAAATTAACGTAGGTGACTTGTTTCTTTCTCACAGGGAACCCCAAATTACCCTCTATATTACACTTTTGCACCATACATACCCAAAGATTGAAAGACTTGAAACACCGTAGTTGAAAACTCTATTGCCGTTGTCGCCTATGCTCCCTATCCAACCACGTTGATGCCTCCTCCTTCCTAGGATCCCACGTGAGCACACACTGGTAGTGAAGGAGGGCGCCGCGGATGGCCTCTACATGCGGAACACGCCGGTCCACTTCCACAGTGTCTGTGGCGACGTGGCGGGCGACGCGAAGGGTGTTCGACAAGCTGCCGCGCATGAGGGATGTGATTGGTGACGTGGAATGCGGTTCTTGCTAGGTGCGTGCGTGCGTGAGACATGGGCATGGTGGGGGTTGCGTGGGAGATGTTTGACGAAATGCCAGAGTGAGGGGTTGTGAGGTTTGATGGAGCATGGTGGTAGGCGGGTATGTGACGGAAGGGAGCTGGGTGGCGTTGGGAACGTTTAAGGGCATGGTGGATCAGGGAGTCCCGTGAATGAATCTGCAATGGTGACAACATTGTGTGCGGTTGCGTAGCTCTTAGGTTTTTGATGGAATGTCGAGCATGAAGGGATGTTTTTGTATGGAATGCCATCATCGATGGGTTTGCTACTCATGGGTTTGGGGGACAGAAAGGATGCAGTGGAGCCATAGGCGGAACTAGAACGAGAGTGATCAAAATTCACCATTTTAGTATTTCATTATACATGTAACAACATATATAATTTTAAAACAATATTATATTAAATATTTATGTGTCTAATAATAGTTAGCATCAATAAGTTAACATAATCGATGGCAATGCATAATGATAAAGTAGCGATCACAATGCTTACCAAAATAAAGAAAATTCTACTAATATTATTGCTTGATTGCACCAAAGTGAAAGAACTAAGGGCGAAATCACGAACAAAAGATGATCGACATTAGCAAAATATGTCATCCGAACTCAATGGCCTATAAAAAAGAGAATGAATTGAATTGAATTTTCAATAATAATAAAAGAATGACCAAATGAAGGTATATGCATTACCTTTTAGTATTTATATTTTTCAAGTTCATGAAGCGATTAACCACAACATCATAGGTAACTTTCTTCATTTCTTTTATCTACATATAGCAAATTAGGCTATCACTCATGAAATCATCATCGATGCGATTGCGCAAATAAGTTCACAATTTTCATGGCTAAAAGCACCTCTCAATTGTAGCAGTGGCAACAGGCAATACTAGTACTAGCTTCAAAAGTTGATAAACCAAAGGATAGATAAGATATTTTCTTGTCTTCATTTTTTAGAAAGCTGACCAATACTCTATATGTTGGAGAATCTATCATCTGCTCGCACATCGGTAATGTAGAAGCAAAGATGATGGTTAAGGTCTCAATTTCCCATAATCAAAATTATTGGAATAAAATTTAGTTAGATTTATAAAATTCTCCTAATTAAAATCATGAAATAAATCTCTTGGACTCAAAGCGGCCAACCAAATAAGCAATTATAAGTTGTCTTATTGAAGCGACTATCAAACTCTTAATAGTACGCTAAACCTATACTAACAATCTAGTCTTCCAACCAAGCATCAAGATCAATAAAAAACTAGGAACACATTCTTAGCCCTACCTAATCATATCTTGGCTTTGAGCATCATCTTGAAGCTTGATGATGTATATCTTCACTTCAAGTCTAGGTCATTGTCTTCTCTTGACTTGATGATCAACTCATGATCATCTTTTTTGAGATCTTGATGTGTATCAACACATGATGCATCTTCTCTATAACATGTATGAACATATAATACATCCTCTTCTTGATAGCCTTCAACTCATGAAGTCATCTTCCATTCCGAACATTAATTTAATGATCTTCAATACATGAAACTACCCAAAGTCTTCATCGTCATAGAACATAACATATTTATCTAACTTATGAAAAATGTTAGTCCCATAATGTGATTGTCATTAATTATCAAAATATACCATTAACTCATAATAACGGATTTAGATTCTTCAATTTTTTTCTTTTTGATAATTGATGACAACCACTACAATTGCAAATATTTAAATATAAAGCTATCAAACTTAAAGTGCAATACTACCGCCATCTAAGGTTCAATAATTCCGCTCTCCGGTAGTTCCGATTTCATGCACGGTACTTTTGTTTGTCTTGAGGATCAAAACTTGGTCCTCTCTGGAAAAACTATACCGCTCAAATTTTTGGAGTTTCTGAGTTCCAGTAGTTCCGCTTCAAGAGTGCGGTCATACTGCTCTGAAGTAGTTTCGCCGTTTAAATCCGATACTATCATTTTTAGAGAGACTAAGTGTTTCAAGGGGTGCTCTCTGGAAAACAACGTTCCACTAACTACACATGATACTTCCAGTTTCTGTAGTTCCGCACTACCATCCTAGATTATCTATTTATTTTACTTTTTTTATGTAAAATAATCTGATTATAACAATATTGATAACATCACTCTTCTAGTCATAACTCTCGATGACATAGAATTTAAACCATGATTCTAGTCGTGAATAAGATACATTTATTAATCAAATTAGATGCCAAAAGACCAAATAAACACCCATATTACTATTGGAATATACGATAAATTGAAAAAAATATTTTTGGTAGAATCAGGTGGATCTTAGATTCTACGATTCGATACTAGAATGCGATCCTACCAGAGTGTCTCTAATCCGATTCAGGATTGTAACCTAAATTCTAGTTGTATGTGTACTACCATGACCATCTCATAATCGTACGTTTACAACTCCAAATTGAGGGTAGAGTTTATCGATTTGGCATATAGGACTCATTCACTAATTATGTGATATTCTAATTAATTACTTGCCATCAAATAATCCACTGCTAGTTTATCTCAATTCTAGCACCTATGACTCACATAATTATTGCTTAAGTCATCCAACCAATTTGTGCATAATTAAATATTCCTCTGATTCAACCTTTATCTCCCGCTAAATATCATCACATGAGCCATTCATCGAGTATTGATAAGAAAATTCTTAGTATCTTAAATCCAAAATTTACTAGATCATATCTATGCATAATTAAGACCATGGTAGAAGGCTTAAATCCTCTCTTCTTTTTTTTTTTTTCTACCACCGACGGCTTGCTCTTCTTCTCCCGGTCACTGGAGCCAACTTCGGCCGCCATCCGCCGGAACCCACCGTCGAGGCCGGCCACACCGCGTAGTGCCAACTGCCTCCACAGGCCGCGCGCTCCTCTGGTCTTGGTCGCAGCCGCGCTCACTCCAGGCCGGCGCAGTTGTCGCCGCTCCTGCACGCCAAAATACTGCCGTTGGAATCGTGACCGCGCGATCGAATTTGCACTAATGCGGGGCTCGCCGCCACCAAGCATCGGCGCCGTGATCGATGGGTAGTCCGTGAGGTGGCCGGCGGGACTAGCTACCCGTTCTCACCAAGCAACTACTCCAACCGGCTATGAAGGTGAAGCTCAAAGCTCGGGGGCTCTGGAGAGCCATCGACAAAGGCGATGTCGATCCCCAGGAAGACATGATGGCACTTGACGCCCTCTGCAGCGTCGTCCCCCCGGAGATGGCGTCCGCGCTCACCAACAAGGAAACGTCGAAGGAGGCGTGGGACGCCATTGCCACCATGCGCGTCAAAGATGAGTGCCGAAGGTGTGGCAAAACCGGCCATTGGGCCGGTGACTACCGCTCCAAGCCCAAAAGGGAGCCAGCCCATGTCACTCATAAAGAGTAGGAGGCGTTGATGCTGCTCAGGGCAACAGCACTAATCCACACCACACCGCCTCCCCACAACGCGCCGCCTTCCCGCGAGCGCCCACTCTCCCGTGGGCGAGCCCCACCGCGCCTCGCAGGAGAGCCCCTGGCACGCAGCCTTCCCGCGAGGGAGCCCACCGTGCCGCCTCTGCCATGGCCCAGATCCACCGCGCTACCGTTATCCCCTGCGCGCTCGCGCGCACCACCACCGCCCGAACACGCATCCGCGCGCCGGCGTGCGAGCACGTATTGTCAGCAGATCGGAGGATGGGGCGAGATATGGCGCTCCACTACAACTACGAGAGGAGAAGGTCTTCGTCCAGCTCGATGAGGAGGAGGCGCGTAGTGCCAAGTCATGGATCCTCGACACCGGGGCCACGAATCAAATGTCGGGGTCCCGGGCGGCGTTCGCGGATCTGGACATGGCGGTGTGTGGGGGCAGTGCGTTCGGCGGCAATGGAATGCGCGAATCGAGGTTGCGACGCAGTGTTGTTCGCGTGCAAGAACGGAGAGCATCGCTTCCTCACCGGCGTCTATTTCATTCCCCAGCTCACGGCCAACATAGTGAGTGTTGGGCAGCTCGACGAGGTCGAGTACGACATCAAGATCAACTCCGGGGTGATGCAGATCCGTGAACCAGGAGGACGACTGCTAGCCAAGGTCGCACGCACGACGAACCGGCTGTACGTGTTCAACGTCACTCTTGCACGGCCGGTGTGCCTGGCTGCGCGTGGTGAGGAAAGCGCCTGGCGATGTTACGCCAGGCTCGGCCACATAAACATGCCAGCACTCCGCAAGATGGCGCGGGAGGAGATGGTCCGTGGCCTGCCTGCAATCGAGAAGGTGGACCAGCCGTGCGAGGCATGCCTCGCTGGCAAGCAGAAGAGGACACCCTTCCCTGATCAGTCACATTGGCGTGCGGAGCGCGTGCTTGAGCTGGTCCATGGGGATCTCTGCGGACCGATGGCGCCGGCAACACCGAGCGGGAACGTATACTTCCTGCTACTTGTCGGCCGGCCGCTGTGGGTGACTACTGCTGCCGGTCAACGGCGCTGACGCCCTGTGCTCGACCGGCTCGGCATCTCGCTGCACCCTGCTCCTGCTGCTTCCTCCGGCCGTGGACTGGTCTCGCCGGCGCTCCGTTTGTCTCTCCGGCTGCCTCCTCCGGTCGCTCTAACGCGCACGCCTGCATCGCTCGGCCGCGGTGTCGCCCGGCCACCAGCGCCCGCAGAGCCGCCGGCCGTGCCCTGCGACACCACGCCGTTGGGAACGCCTCCTCCACCGCTGCTGGCATGGCCGCCGTCCGTCTGCTCGGCGCCGCTGCCTCTGGCCGCGTGCTGGCCAGCCTCCGGCCTGCATTGCCGTCTCACCTCGACGCCACCGGGCCTCCTCCAGCTACGCCCGGCCGTGGACTGGTCGGCCGGTGCTCCCGGCCGCAGCTCGGTTGAGCGGCGCCGCTACTCGGCATGGCAGTCGCCTGGCGCTTGCATGCTGCTGCTTCGGTCGGGATGGTTGCCGCCCTTGACGCTGGCTGCCCTTGCACAGGCCGAGCCGGGCAGCAGTAACAGCCCGTCTCGGCCGGCGTGAACTGAGCGGGTGGGCCGTCCATTCGCACCTCAACTCCCCGCAGGGAACTCGGATCGAGTTCACGTGTGGCACCGGTCCTCCACGTAGCGCGCCTGCCCCGCTCGCTACTCCGCCCAGCAGTGCAGTGGGCCGCGATATGGTCAACAAATCATCGGTTATCGGTTTTTTGGTTAAATTTTTTTAAAATATTGGTAAATTTTGGTTAAATCTAAAATTTTTTGGCCGATACGTTTTTTTATCAGTGCTTGCCGATAACACTGATTTGCACCGATAACAGTCAAAATTTCGACAATATAGTTTTCTCTGCGTGTAGTTGCATGAAACCATTTGCCTCAAAAACACGAGGTTTAGCACAAAAAAAAGAGAGCCAAAAACCGGTGGTCTTGTGTTACCAAAACCTCGGGTTTTATAAAATTTGCTCTTTAAGAATCACTCGGGTTTTCTCATTGAAGCAAGAGGCACCTTCAGGCTTTAGCTCAAGGTATCGCAAAAACTTGCAATCTCTTCATGATGTGATGCTAATAACAAAATCCAAACCAATAGAATCTCTAACAAACGACAAGTAGTGAACAGCCAGCATTGGGGATCGAACACTACCCACAAAAGCCAACTCAAAAGGCCCTCTTTACCTATTCCTACGAATATGATGAACTAGGCTATTTCTGCCAAATTGGCAATTTTGGGTCTTCATGGCACCATAGCATACTAATCTTTTTCCCCTGATGTAACTATTGTTGCTATATCGTGTGATTATCCTTTTGCTGTAGATCTGCGGGATTTGGAGTTTCCCTGTAAATTTTGAATTTTACAGAAAGTGAAGTTCCATGTGCGGCTTAGAGTACCTAAACGAGGAGATTTCATTTGTGCCAGAACAATATAGTTTAGGCAAGCAATCAATCGAGGAAGGATTTTTAGTGTTGGTCTTTCAGCCATGCCCTTGTTGTTTAAGCTGGTGTGGCCCTGCAGACTGATCCAATTCCAGCGGCAATAGTGGCATAAGGTAAGGTGTGCTAATGAGTGAAGAGCAAATAGATCAAGATTTATATCCGAATCCGAATCTCTATCTCTACCTGTTTCTTATTTCTATCATTAGACCTTCAATTTTGGTACCTGCTGATTCGCCTTCTGGATTGGTGCAGAACTTGCAATGTCTTCATTCATGTGCTTGGAAGAAATATTATGGCGTTGCTTTCCTTTAACTCGGATTGCAGTAAGACGCTGGTATCACCATGTGTTTTTTTTATGAAACAAATGCTTTGTTATGATTGTTAATCTGCCGCAAACAAATCCAGTACCAGTACCAGAATACACACGACCAAGTATCAGCCGGTTTGGATTTCCTCCTTTTCCTCGCAGAATCATGTGGTGCGCAATTCGGCGCAGCTCGAGCACTTGGAGCGTAACAAAGACGTTATTACATGCATCTCTATCTCCGTAGGGAGAAAAAGAGAAAGATCCCTGACACTTCGGCGTGACAAAGACGATTAGAACTAAACAGAGATTCGAAGGCATCCTAAACAAGCCAGTTCTTCAAGCCATCGACGCAGCCCTGATGGAAGTCAACCGGAATCAGGTGGACGAAAGATTGAAGCAATCAGGGGTCAGACTTCAGACCCTTTCTTTTTAGAACAGGCCAGAGCAAATCTTTATTGCACATTCAAAGTCGAATTACAATCATTAGGACATAAGAAGAAAGGAAACTTGGAAACAATCACCTGCCCATCCTGAACAAGCCAGGCATCTGCTTCAAGCCACTGACACAGCCGCCCTGATGGAAGTCAACCGGAACCAGTTAGACGAAAGGTCGAAGCAAATCAGGGTTCAGACATTAGCAGTTCTGCTTCTGCACGAAGCAGGCTCTTCACGAGCAGCAACAATTGGACTGTTCAATACGAATGCTCTTCACGAGCAAAGCGACGGCAACTGGACAGCAACAGCCAGTAGCAGTCTTAAGCAAACACATTCCAACACGAAAGCTCTTGTACAAGTCCAGAAGCAGAAGCAAAGCACGACCTTCTCCGGCATGCTTCTCACGATCCAAAACCTACATTTTTTTACCATGGGAAACATTCGCGTGCTATCGCGTTCCGCGATTTTCTGACAATTATTGGATAAGGGCGGCATGGAAATTACTCGATGGGCAAAAGTTTCGGTTGGCCATTTCCTGTAAAGTTTGCTGTGTTTCAGAGCAGCATTTTGAGATACAAGGGTTTCCGGGACAGAAACCTTGATCAACATTACTGTAAGGTAGGGCGTTAAATATTTACACAAAGAACTTAAAACGGTGAAACCTGCTGTGATTGAACAGTGAAGAAAAGTTTTGCTGCTATCCTATATGAACACAAAACTTTGGGCTGGGATAGCACCTCCCAGAGGTTGGAAGAGAGGAGGAAAAAGGAAATGGGCAGAGGTACAACGCTTCTGATTGCTGCTGCATTGTATATCAGCTGGCTCGTTCATCCTAGGAGTGTGAACGTCGGCCTCCATATCTGGGATCCCTGGAGAGATCAATAATAGATTGCGTATCAGTGTGACAAAGTAAAAAATATGGATAGATCAATAATAGATTGCGTATCAGAGTGTCAAAGTAAAAAAAGCAGCCACGATTTGCTATGACTCTAGTAATAAAAACTGTTTCTACAGTCATTTGTGTAACGTGTTGTGGCTTTCAAAGGACATGCTCAAGATTTTTCTCAAGAGTCAAAAACAAAGTTTTGCTGTCGATTTTCGCAGGTATCAAGTGCTGCAGTGCACGAGTGCTCATTGTCATGTTTGTTATCCTATCTGAACAAGTACACTTTATCAGCTATCCAGAAAGAAGTGCCATGTCCACAGTTCACACTTCATATTGTGATCAACAGGGAACAAGGTGTAATAGGGGCCACAAAGTTTCAATCAAATTGATCTCAATCTTGACATGCAAAGATCACAGAAATCAGTAAACTGCCCACAAGCAGTAAACCAATATATAGGCTGTACAGCTGTGACAGAAATTTCATGCATACTGAGAAGGATGTAGCCATGTAATAGCTAAAATTCACACATAGTACTATACAGAATTGTGCAACAAGGAGAATTATCGAAGAAAAATATGCCCATCTTCGTATTTTTATCATTTTGTGTCTGTAACTCTGTATGTGTATTCATGTTTTCATATCAGTTGGTATATGACTACAGTGCGTCTTTTGAGAATTTAAGATTTTGTATATCCTTTCAACAATATAACGTCTTGGCAACAACAGAGCAGGAATAAGAAGCAGGAATGAGAAAAGTATATACACAAACCTGTAATGATTGGCCATTCTCCTGGATGCAGAAACACTCGGCATTGCCCCAGTAACTATATATTCATCATCTATTTCATCAAATCTGATTTCCCTTATGTCCACAGATCTTGTCGGAACCTCGAGGGTAAAGTTGTCATGACTAGACCTGTTGCTGCTCCTCCTTACACTACCTCTCCTTTCTCTTGCTCTTCTTCGGCCTCTTGAAGATCTACAGAATGCCTTACAGAAAATACAGGATGTCCACCAGTTCCCCCTAACCCTGTGGAAAACTTCATAGTCATCTCCAGCTTCATCATCGCCATACTCAATGACATAATCTCCCAAAACTATACCATTAGGAACATGTGCATGTATTGTGCTCAAGACATCTACGGTGTCAGAAGATTGCTGGAAATTCTCCCAATCAACTCGCCGAGCAGGATCAATTTCTGAAGGGCGTGAATTTGGATGCTTTTGTTGGGTGTGTTTCTGAAGCTCATGGAAGTTGCCAACATACGAACAGCAACTCTCCTCGCAGCATCTTTTCTTTTGGTTAAGATGCAGACGAGCCTCGTCAATAACAATCCACCCAATAACATCACCTCTACACAACGGGCAAGCTGGGCGGTTATTTGCATTAGATGATATGATATGAATGCTATCAAGAGGAGCCACGGTAACAGATGAGACTTTCGCATTGGCTGGCAGTCCATGAGCACCTTTAAACCGCTCAAGGCAGTTTGAACGAGACTGGTCGGTGTCGCATATGAACGGCCTACAACCCTTCTCGTAAGAGGTGCACCTCAGTAAGACTGCATTGTGAGGGAAATCTAGGCAGATTGGGCAAGTGACATCCTCCATCCAAGTTTTATCAAACTGTATGTCCAGATCGAAAGAGCTGGGCTTCACCACCTTCTTCATCACCAAATTTCCTGAACCCACGCTGAACTTCCTAAAATGCACGTCTGACGCTACTAAGTTTGTCTTTTCATGACAGCCTGCATGTGATCAAGCAACAAGCCAATTTAATCTCACTCCCATAATTTAACACATCATATCGATTTTCCGTAAGCAATAAAGCAACAAGACTTTGCATTTCCATCACTACAGAAAAATATCATCATAAGCCTACGAGGCTACAACATAGTACAGTATCACCTTTCCAGATCAACCCAGTTAACTAGATACGGTTCCAATTAATTGTCCTCACATCTAGCATCTCACTTGATCAAGTAATGATGAACATAAAGTTTTCGGCTGCCTCGGTCTAGCTCGCGACACCAAATGATGCCAATCACATCGTTTGTCAAGAACAAAAACATTATGGATCGTAATGATTTTGCTTTGTTTCATAAACATTTCATATGATCCGGATGCAAAGGAGAAGGAAAACCAAGTCATCTCGTGCTCTACCAAGTTTATCAATTTCTATTAACATTCCACCTCAATTCCCAAAACGTTCAAATCGTTTGATCACAACAAACCACTTAACCCAATTAATCGAAACCCAACAAACACAAAAACACACGGTAACAAAAATTAGGAGGAAAAATCCTAAAACAACATGGCATGATAAATCAGGTGCAGTTGTAAATTAATACAGATCGTAAACAAAAACTAACCAAAACCCAGCCACATCTTTACCCCTAAACGGCAAAAATAACAATTAAATCGACGAACGATCGCCACACACACAAAAAAAGAGAGAAACAACTCAAAGAAGCAGATGCTACAACACGACCGAAAAAGAATTGCGGGGAAAATCATACAAAAATCACAGCTATAAACAATCCCCCAAAAGTACACACAGATCGATGCGGAGCCGCAGAGCCATCAAAGCAAACCACTCAGAAAATTTCAAAATTACAGAGAGAGAGAGAGACGATGGTCGCGAGAGACACGCACCGCCGCTGCAGCAGCTGCGACCTCGGGGGTAGGTGGCGCCGTGGCGGTGGAGAGCGAGCCGAGGAAGCGAACCCTAGAGAAGGAAGGAGATGGGGCAACGTCGCCTCCCTCCCAATCTCTCTCGACCTCTCTCTCTCTCTTCTCATGGGGCGCTCGTCTCTTCCATTTCGCTGCCTCCCACTCAGTTTATTCTCTTGGGCTCGTACCACCACTACTAGTCAAGTACAAGGAAAGCGAATAGAAATCAAATTTTTTTTGTGGGCGTTTTTTTTATTTATTTATTTCGTTTGGTGTGTGAAATGAGAGAGAAAGTGAAAGTCGGGTGAGGGGGAAGGGAACTCGCGGTCGACAGAGGAAGATGATGCGCAGACACAACTCTCTCTCCTCTCTGCGCTTGCTGCCCTTTTCAACGCGTCACCTTTTCCCTTTATTTAAAACTAGTCTGCACCTTTTCCCTTGCCGTCCTTATTTAAGCTTAAGCTGAAGGTTTTAACTTTTAATTTTTTTAACTTTATTTTTTCCTAGCTTTTTAGCTTATTTTCAGATTTTTTTTTGCTTTTTTCTGTCTTATCACTTTTGTATTATCGATGATATAACCATTATTTTTTAAATTTAATTATATTAAAAAGTTATCAGCAGCTATAATATTGCAAAAAACTAGAAAATCGAGCATCTACTTCTAACGTCATAATTTCATCTTTTTTTTACTTTTTTGGTTTTTGCCTTTATCTTTTTGACTTATTTCTTTGCATTGTTTATGATGATATATATTTTTTTATTTTTTAAATTTAATTACGATGAAAAAGCTACCAGCAGCTACCGTGTATTGTCAGCCACTGCAGTGCAAAAAAAGCCATAAGCCTGAGCTTTTTAAGCTCAAATGAGCATCACATTATTTCGAAGTTTTTAGTATCAAATGATGTAGTTTAGATGTTTAAGAATATATTTATATATCTTGTAGGCTATTTATGATTTTAATACATCATAAACATTGAAAAATGATAATAGAAACTTGAAATAAAATATTACTTGAAAAATGTAATTGAAGTATAAGTTTGATGGATTGAGGTTCTTAAACAAATAAAAACTCTCCATATGCATGGATCAAGCAACTACATGTCCCTATTCTTCGTCCATTAGTTACTTTTTTCCAAAATATATGTATACGTATGTACCTCTATTTAATCTAAAAACAATACATTGATTATATATGCGGCAATCTTATTAGTTTACATGATATTAGAGTATATTGTTCACATATACACCATAGCACGACCTACTTTGAATTTATAATCCCTCACACGCTGGTTGCCCACCGAACCATGTGTCTTTTATCTTTTATCTCCATTACAACTTTTCTGCTTCAACATCTAATAGAACACCAATTCTTGATCGATCCCTCTTATCTGTGACACATTTCAATACGATCTCTTAGCTACTATTCATTCCACCATATAGTTATCTTCTACTTCTTTCAATTATTGCTTAATGATGGTCGTTATAACATCAAACATTCATACACATGCAACTGTCGCTGATCCTTACTAGGGACACTTGTCACACTCTTTCCTCCTTTGCTTTTGTACATCCGTGCTTCTATTTGTACAGGTGTATGTGTATACACAAGTATAACGTTTTATGTTATTGATGTATCTCTTCTCCCATGTTGATCACTCCTCTTCTTTAACATTGGCCACATCAACTCTATTTTTTTCTGACTAACCGTAGTGATCTTGCATCTTCATTGATATCGGTATGTCTGCTTTAGTCGTTGTCTAATGATATGAAAAATCTTCTTACCATTGTAGGTGACGTCGTACCCCTTACTAGGGATGACATGCTCCAAGTAACTTGATGACCAAATATCGTTATATCTCATCTTCAATACAAAGCATCATCTCCTATCTGCCAAAGCTTCTCTATTATTGAGCTTATTTGGACACGAAATATTTCATCATTTGCCACTTAAAGATGTACAATTTATGATTTGTCAATCCATGTCTCACTGACATGTGGGTCCTAAGACTACATGTCGATGAGACATTAGTGGTAAATTCTGAAATGGCATATCTTTGACAGTGGCAAATGGTCAATTCCCCCATTTGGACACTGGTTTCTTCAACAATGCTGACACTCACTACTCACTGTCGTGGGCCTTGGCTCCTTTGACTTCGGTTTTTCTCGTCAATGACTTCGGCGAATAGCAAAACATTGTCCTTGTCAAATGGCTAAGGTAGGCAATACGACATTAGCCTCATCGCCCCTACCACCGCCTTGACTCTTCTCTTCTCGGTGGATCAATGTCTTCTTATTAGACAAATTGCTATCATTACACTCTTTGTGTCTCTTCCAACACCATTCGTGCTATTCTTGTTATAACTTTTATCTTTATTAAAAATTTTAGTTGTTTTTATTGGGGGTTCATATACAAATCAAATTGCTAATTTTATTTAATTTATATTGAGTTGTAGTTATCTAGAGATTTTACTTTTTAATTGTATGGTAATTAAATTGTAAATTTATTTTTATTTTAATAAAAAAAATTCAATTATGTTTTGTATAAATTTGTATACAAATCCAATTACTAAATTTTATTTAATTTTTATTTGGAATTATACTTATTTAGGGATTTTATTTTAGAATCCATATAGAAATTAAATTGCTAATTTATTATATTTTTATACCAAATTACAATTAATTTTTTTGTTGAAATTCGTGTACTAATCTAATTGCTAATATTTTTTAATTTTATTTTAATTATACTTACTTAGGAATTCATATTGAAACCAAATTACTAATTTTATTTAATTTATTCTGAATTTTATTTATTTGCGGATTCTATGTTGGAATTGTATGGAAATCAAATTGGAAAATTTTGTTATATATTTTCGAATTTCAACTTTATTTGTTGGAATTCATATGCAAATCTAATTACTAATTTTTTGTCTAACTTTTATTGCAATTTTTAATTATTTAGAGATTTTAATTTAGAATTTGGATCGTAATCAAATTGCTAATTTTTGTTGGAGTTCATATACAAATACAATTGTTAATTTGTGTTTAATTTTTATTCTAAATTATTTTTATTTAATTACTAGAAATTCGTTTGGAAATCAATTTGCTAATTTTATTTTACCTTTTACTCCCAATTTTAGTTATTGTTTATTGTATTTAATATGGACTTTTTAAAAATCTAGATCATTATAATTTGGACCCACTATGATCATTGATATAGATCTTTCTTTTTTTCTTCGATTGATGTGAAAATTTCTATCTTTTAATGTGGGAATTTCTATCTCTTGATAGCGAATGTAATGGCTTCTTTTGCCTTTACTTTAATAATATAATAGATTAAAAAAACACCCTCGTGGGGCCGCACAAGCTTCATAATCCATAGAATAATTTTCTTGTGTTCGTTTAACTGTATGGCTATTTTCGGGCGTGGAAAATTTTATAAATTCTTACGGGAAACAGAACTAATTCTTGCGAAGTTTATGTGTTCTAATCATACTCTTATCTTCTTCTTTTTTTGCACGCTTTGTTTATGTGAGAGTTGGACTTTACAGTTGGGTCTAATTCTCTTGACAAAGGGACGTTGTGTGTACTACGTTTTATAGCTTTTAGTTGCTGCTTATTAATCTAATGAATATTGATTGCTGAAAGAAACTGAAGCTAAAAGTTGGCTGGAAATTAAGCTAAAAAGAATGGGCCAAAATTGTGTGACATGAACTTGTTGATGAGACGGAACTCGTGGTCTCTTGTATACTAGCAGCATCGAGATTAATCTCCAGCCTGCCTATTGTATGTGTGTACAGGTAGCTTCAATGTATATTTACCTCAATGCATGGCGCGTATGCAATGGGAAATTAAGCACTTGTTCAATGTCAACATTTCAACCACCACAGAAGGAATATCAACTCATTATTGAAAAACAATTGTACTGCACTATAAGGATTGATCATGCATGTGTTAAGGCCCCGCTCAACTTATCTTATTTTTCACTGTTTAGCGATGGAAGTTACTGTAGCAGCGATGAAATTACTGTAGCAATTTTATCACGTAGTAATTTTTTTTTGTTTTTTGATTTTTTTTTGCGTTTCGTTTTTTTATCGTATTCCTTTGCATTGTCCACTCTAGACTAATGAGCTGTTTTTATTTTTACATTTTTTAAAATTTAATAATCCTAATATGTCAGCCAGCTACAGTAAAATTTTAGCAAAAATCAAAAGTTATCGCTATTCCGAACGCCCCCTAAATACTCTTCAATGCATATTCAACGGACGAATTATCAGGCATCAGATGCATAAAGAAAAAAGAGAAAAAACTATTAAAAACCATCCATGATGGTTCTACTACTAACCAAACCCATACACCGCTATTTAGTTAATCTCGAGGCTTTCATTCAGACTTATTCTAGGGATCTCTCACTTTGGTCTCAGCTTCTGCTTATTTTTTATTATTTCTAAATTTCATCTTTTTCTTGCTTTTTAGTTTTTGTTTAACTTTTTTACCTTTTCTTTTTTTCCCATGTTCATTTTGCATTATCTGTGATAGGCTAGCTTTTTTCTATCTTTATTTTTTAAAATTTAATTATGTCAAATAAGCCACCATTAGTTATAGTACAAAATAAACTAGCTACAGTGCATATTCAGCTATAAACCACTATTTTTCAGCTCAATTGAGCGGTTTTTTAATGCCAGAGGCCAAGACGATTGTTTCCCTAATCCGAACTTGCGTGATCATATATTTACATTACTCCCTCAGGCCTGTAATATAAGTTTTTATTTTAGAAAGCATCATCCCATAATATAAGTCCATTATGAAGACTAAAAATATAGTTATTATAACATTTTCATAATATGCTCCTACTTTAATGCTAAAAAGTTGAGTAGTTATAGTATACTATTTAATATAGATATGTATAGTCCAATAATATCAACTTATTTTTAAATTTAATATCTTTTTGATTTATATATATGATAGGTTTTGAATTTATATTGCGGAATATGATGAGTAATAAACACGAAAGACAATATAGTGCTGCTTGTTGATAAAAAAAAGTCAAAAAAGTTGTCGACATAATGTCTACATCGATAATTCACTGTTGTGTAAAAAGCATCTGCAGTCTCCAAAAGAGAGATTGAAAAAAAAAGTGTGCCGACTCTTAATTAATCTCCCCAAAAGGTGTAGCACCAGTTTTTACAAAAGTGGCATGTGTTAAATGATGAGGCACACATGTCGACGGTTTGATCGGTGCTAACCCATCACTTATTCGAACGTCAAATCGGAACACAACGTGTTTGTGCAAAATTTTCATTTATTGTCTTTATTCTGGAAATAAAAAAGGCACAGATATGGTGTGGTACATATAATCTAGGACCAATTTAGATCAGATAAATTTTATGGGAAACAATTCAATTTATCGTCTAAGCTGAATAAGGGCGTGCTCAAAACGGCTTCTGGTCGTGGGTTGTGGGCGATTTTTTACTGTAGCAACAGTAAATTTTTTTTCGTTTTTTCTCGTTTTTTTAAAATTTACTTATACTTTTTTTCGATTTTTTTATATTTTTTACATTTAATTATACTCAATAAACCAACTCAGGTACAGTGTTTTTTCAGTCAATTACAGTGTTTTTTCAGCAAAAATCAAAAACCATCGCTATTCCGATCACCCCCTAAGTCCTTCACAAAAGTGGATGCACTCACAGGCGCTTTTGGTGACCTCTTGGCCATTAACCCCACTTTTTCTCTTTCTCTCAAGTTGTACTCTCTCATCACAAAAAAATGATGTTTTGGGCCAATCAAACTTTCTAAACTTTAATTATTAATATATTTAACATTTACATTAGACATATAAAAATAGTATATATAAATTTATTTTAAAAAGTATTTTTATAAAAACATAATTTGTTAGGTTTTATAAATATCTTATAATAGAAATTAGTGGTTAACACTGTGTCTTGGGGATCTGTTGATGTCCAAAGTGACATCTTTTGTGACTCGAGGGAATTTGTTATAAAGACAAAAAAAGGTAAAAAGAGAGAAAAAGAGAGTGAACTACGTGGAAAGAATCAAAGGTATGTCAGCAAAGGAGGATGATAATCGTAAAGTAGTCAAGCATGCATGCATGTAGCCATATGCTGTGAACCTGTGATAAATCCTATCATTCTAGGATTACTTCTCTGTTTATTCTCTGCATTTCAAACATGTATTTGATGCAAAGCAAAGATGTATACTAGTTTCTACATCCTAGTATTCTACTCATAAACCATGCATACTAATTAAAAAGATATTTAGGCATTACTACATGCATGTGACTTGCTTGACGAGATTAAGCAATACTAGTAACATTTGCACGTTTGCGAAATTGACGATCAATGGTCAATGGGTTGATCATTGGTACGGCGCTTGGTCACGTGACACGCACGCGCGTAATACATTGCTTGCATGCTTAGCGCGATGCTTCCCAAAGTCAACGAGAAGAAAGACCAAAAGTGCGCCACTTTCCTGTCTTTTTTTTGTGCGCTTGTGCATATATCCGTGGAGAAAGTCGCTGTGTGAATTAATTCCTTTGAGAAAAGCGGCTTAATTGTTTCTCTCTTTTTTCAAAGTTGAATAGCTCTTTTCTCTCTTTTTTCCCCCTTATCTTCTGCCGAACATAATAAGTCGTCAAGAGCATGTTGAACTTATACTCCATCCAGTTTTTTTATTCGATATCTTAGAATCCGTATAGTCTAAAGTTTAACCACTAATATATTTAAAATCAGGGACAGAACTAGAACGAAAATGATCGAGATTCACCACTTTACTATACATATAACAAAATATATAATTTTTAAATAATATTATGTTAAATAGTAGTATGTTCAGTAATTTTTAGCATCAATATTTTAACATAACTGACGGTAGTGTATGATAATAAAGAAATAGTGAGCGAAATGCTTACTAAAATGAAGAAGCGCGATAATAATATTGGTTAGTTGCAGCAAACTAGATGAATTAAGGGTGAAACCACAGATAAAAGTTGGTCGGCATTGGTAAAATATATTATCTGACCTTAGTGGTTTGTTAAAAGAGAACAAAATTACTTAAAATTTTTAAATAAAAATAGTAGAATGATCAAATATAAGTTAATATATTACCTTTTAGTATTTACGTTCTTTCAAGTTCATAAAGTGACGAACCATAACATCATTGAAAATTGTTGTTAATTATTGTTTCTCCACATAGCAAATAAGTATATTATTTATGAAATTATCACCAATTAATTAAAACAATTCAATTAACACATTTATATGTTCAACAGTTTAAGAACAAATATAATAGAAAAATACGTTCAACGGTTTACTTACTTGACAGTGTGGTCAAATACTACAATTTTACCTCCGATTTGCAATGAGCTAGGTCGATATCCCAAAAAACAAAATAGAAATCATAAGTCTTAACCATATATTTCAACAAAAATTAATTAACAATCATCATATTGAAACCCCAACTTACAAATGTAACACTTGTTCTTGAAATAAATTAGAAGAATTGAGAGAAATTTAGAACAAAGGACATACTAATCAGGACCAAAGCTTTCTTAACCGGCGAGGACATGAGGCAACAAGGACTAGGTGGCGAGATAGCAGGCGAGGGTGGCAAGTGGCACTGATTTCTCCCATTCTCCGTTGACCAATCGCTGCCTGGCTGGGTGCAGCTGTGCGACGGATGTGGTGCACATCTTCAGGCCAACCATACGAGACGAACAGGTGTCGAGGGTTGCTGCAAGGTAACATATTTTGGGATTGATCAAATAGACGTCGTGGTCCTCCCTCTTAGGCTAGCTCAAAAGCTGGCTTGGCCTGCTGTAGTTGCCTCATAGGTTAAGGAAAGCGGAGGCTTCTCATATATTGTTATTAGCTACTAGAAATTTAGGTTGCTAGTGCTCCCTTCATTGGGCTTCAAAGAAAAAACCGGGTGCATTGAGTATAAATTGGGGATTCACACATGGGTTGGAGGCACTGATCCCTGCTAAATTTTTTTTCGGATCTAGTGTTCTGTGACATTCGTGCCAATAACTTGGTTATGCCCTTATTTAAACTATATTAATCGACTGTATAAAAACTATATTACTAAAAGTATCGTTAAAAATACTTTTATAATATAATGATTTTATTAGTATATATTAATATAAGTTATAAAAAGTGATGGTTCAAGTCACATCTTGAGATCGTGAAAAGTCAAAAATGTTATATAAAAAGGAATGGTAGGAATATATGTTTATTTATTTATGTTAGTAATATATATGTTGATTTCTGGTGACATGATTTGGTCTATCTCAAAGTTACAAGTACTCAAACCCAAATGATATGTATTTCAATTTTACCGGTTTCAAAGACCTTCAACTTTGTATTCCTCATGCTAGGAATATTACAGCTATTAAGCTCAAGTAATTGCACAACAAGTAAGTACAAAAGAAGAAATCTAGGAGTACTATGCATCAAAAGCATATAATAGTCGCCAATAAATAAAGGGAGGGGAGCATTTGTGTTTTTTTTTCATATTCTAAGAATTTATGAACACGTATGCGTATATAAATTGTGATGACTAATTACCTAACGTATTTGCTTTCTTTCTTTTTTAGAAAAGCAAGCAGCATCAACTTTCCATGATAATGTTTCATAAGAGATTTAATGCCCGATGATAATACCAATAATATCAAGGCAAGACAGCAGCACCTTAGGTTGGAATGAGATATGGAGATCGACCGCGACGGGTTAACATTACCATAGGCTTTACCTCCAACTGATATTGTAATTGAATAAGTCATTTCATTTTCCAGAAATTAATATGGTTGTTCTTGCTCTTCCTTTTTCTTTTGACAATTTACTCTTGTTTTTATTTTTCGAGAACACACAGGAGAATCTTATTCTTTTTTTTTCTGAAAATCTGATACATGTCACTTGTCAAATAGATTAGCTGATAGCAACGTTAAATCACACTTGCCTACCTAATTATAGATCGAACGAGACTATTATCCTTTAATCCGACGCTTCCATCCTCGTTTAATTCGTACTACACATTAAAATCGAGCACACCTGATATATATACGGGTAAGATAGAAAAGTATGTTTTTTTGAACTGAGGTTTGTGATTTTTTATTTAAAATTTTAAATTTTAGTTGTTTATGGAAGAGTACAGAGATATTTACGTGTAATTTTAATTTATATAGATAAAGTCTGAATAGTATCTATCATAATTAATTTATAGTGTTTATTTAAAAAAATATTTAATTGAAAAATTAATTACCCTAGAAAACTAAACCATAAATATAAAAAGAACCGATGTCATGCTTGGTACGTACATCGACCGATCAGAGCTTACACGTTTCACAAACACACGTACACACGCGTCAAGCCAGTAGCTTCTAAGAAGCAAACTTGGCACCTTTGCACAACAGTGGTAAAGTCTTAATTCACCACATATGTATTATTAGTTTATTACATAACGATCAGTTGCAGATGCAGAATTCCTTCAGTTATAAAATGTTTACACAGTTGCGTGCAAGAAATGAATGGGTTAGAAGGGTTTGATATTTAATTTGGTTTGATTATGTACTATATCAAGCCGAGTACACAACAACCATCTATAGTTAATTAGTTTCATGCTTGCATGCATGCCTAATTCTTGCATCAGCAACTTCAGAATCCGGACATGCGTACCGCTGCTTACATCATCACATTCAGCGAGATGGGAGGTCGCCTCACACAAAATCAGAAAAGAAAAGGCATGGGGCAAATTGAAGTGTCAGTTTCAGGTTTCAGTCTCAGACAGAGGATCACCACACACATTATTGATCCCATTTGAAAACCTTATCTTTTTTCAAGAACAGCTAGACCTTCATCTGAGCACTTAGCTGCCACAAATCTGAGGATTTGCAAAGAGAGACGACGCCAGTTCTATCAAAAAAGACAAAGGAAGAGAGGTCTCTAGCAGCTGTTATGTAAAGACCAAACTAACTGCAGCGCCAGCAGCAACTCCTGGTATCTCCCCAACCTGATCTTGTAACTCATGGTCACCACCAGTCGAAGCCAAGTTTTGCGTCCTATCTATTTGACTGGGACGACGGGAGGATGGCCTGTGATGAGCTCCAGGAGAACGACACCGGAGCTGTACACGTCGCTCTTCTCACTGATCTGATGACTGCGGAAGTACCTGCACAAGATCCACACAACGCAACGCTAGAGTTTGGTTACTAGGTAGATACAGAGATCCTTAATTCTGACAAAACAATGCCTTGAGAAGAAATGTTGTATAGGACGTACTCCGGATCTAAGTAGCCTAGAGCGGCGGCTGGTAACCGGAAAAATACGAAAAAAGGTTGAAATTCAAATATTAAAATTTGAATTTAGGATGTTTTAAAACTGGCAGCTAGAACGGTTACCACGCAAAAACCGGAAAACTGCTACAAAAACCAAAAAAACTGCTACCAAGACCAGGAAAAGCTAGAGATAACCGGTTATAGGTAATTAGCAATTGAAATAATACAAATATTAATTAGAAAGTGTGTAATAAAGTAATAAGCATGACACATAAGGATCTTGATATCTAGTTAGAAATTTATAAGGAATCTAGTGTTGTACATAAAATGTCCTTACTAGTTTGTCTATCTCGTGAAGCTCTCTCCTCCAAGTGATACATAAGGAGCTTGATGTCTATTGAAGGATATTTAGCTCATATAACAGATAATCTACCATAATAAAAAGTCTAAACCAATCTAAGAAGTGCACTATGCAGTTATAAATTTAAATTTAAAAAAATTCAAATGGCCTTTTCTCCCGGTTTCCATCGATTTTTCCGGTAACAGCCGGTTTTTATCCCTGGCCCAGCAGCTGGTTCAGTGGTCACACGTGTTTTCGAGTCACTGAAAGCCTTGGTCAGACCAAGATCAGCGAGCTTAGGCCCAAGATTTGTCGTCAAGAGGATGTTCCGACTCTTCACATCTCTGAATCAATGCTGGCTTAGACGCGACGTGCAAATACTCCAGACCTGCAGCAGAGTAAGTACGAATTTTTGTAACAGTGCACAGTAGACGTTGCTCCCGAGTGGTTTACTAGTGGAAGTGGCTTGGGGCGTAAACAGAAAATCAACATATAGTTAGTTTAAAGAAGATTTTTGAGAAATTCATGGGCTTGATACTTTCTAACATAAATATGCATATATGCAGTTAGTAATTAACCACGGCTGCTTTAAGGTCTATGCAATTGTCTTTTGACAATGCAGCATTCCTCTATAATCTGAATTTCAAGATATAGCTTAAAGCCTATGCAATTGTCTTTTGACAATGCAGCATTCCTCTATAATCTGAATTTCAAGATATAGCACACAACTGATCTGATATATGACACCTGAAAAAATGGATTGGCTGAAATAAGCATCAATGTTTGAATAGCTAAGATGAACGACCTCTCAGATGATCCTGCAGGTTCCCTTCGGGCATGCACTCGTAGACAAGGGCCAAATGATTTTTGCCCTTGCAGTAGCCAATCAAGGAAACCAAATTCTTGTGATGAATCCTTGTCAAGTGCTGAGCCTGCAGCAAAGCAGATCATATCACGAGAATGGTCAACAAGTATAATTTTATCTGTGAAACCACAAAAAAAAATCTTGAAACTGCTCGTTCATCAGAATTCAGAAACGGATGGTTACATAAAGAAAAAGACGGTTGTAAGGAAAACAGACTGCATTTTTGCCGGTATTTCAGAGGGATAGTGCGAAACAATTGTGACACGTTTTTGGTTTGTGAGGAAAGAATTGCGACACATAACACCTTTTCAAATTCTTCTCTTTTTTTTACGATGACTCAGAACAAACTTTCACAGCAACTTGGCTGAAGTTATTTGTAACATGCTTCAGTCCTCTGTAAGAGAATTCTCTGTAACACTGACTCATCTTTAGGACCAGAAATACAGCAATGGTGTGTAATGCACAAAACAGGAACCGTTATTTCCACCTGACTGTATTACCTTTTCCCTAGAGCGTTTGGCGCAGCAGAAGAAATAAGATGAGGAATAGTGCAAGCACGACAACTATTGGAACGATTATTGCAGCGAGAAGTGCACCACTACTTTTCTTTCGACCTGATCCGCAGGTAGTACCGTCGCCACGTAGATTTGCATTGTTACCAACCCTGGTGGTATTAAAATGTACACAGTAATTCACATTAGGAATGTGCTTCCATGGTATGTAAAATGTATTGGAAGAGAGAAAGTGGTATGTAAAATTCTTCCATGCCTTTTGTAACAAGTGTTGGATGAATAGTTATTGGATGTATTGCATAGCCCAAAAAGACTATATATAAAGAATACATGAGACACACAAAACCCTAAACCCTAGGACATTAGGAAAAGATATTAATACCGTTTAACACCCCCTCAAATGCAAGGCATATGTAATAGCATTCCATTTGCAAAGGTTGTTATTAAAATAGAAAAAAAATCCAAATCTTGAAGATGTCGCCATGACAAGCACTTCTGGAAAATTGTGTCGAGTACTAGAAGATCTCACATTTGGAATCGTGCGACAACCCATAAAGCATAAAGTGCAGGGGCTAAAAAAAGGGAGCAAAGTTGACCACGGCAACATGATAAAAATGATATAGAAGATGACACAGATACAGAGAACTGTCAAATCAAGCCAAATAGGATAGATAGAAGCATGGCGGCGTAGATCGAAACCCGAAATGGCAGCGATGCAGAAGAGAAGCACGACGACCTTAGAAAATCGGGGCGGCAGCTCACAGAGAAGAGCAGTGGCATCATAACAACTTCTACGATCAGCACTGGCTCAAAGAAAAGAATAGCAGTTACTGCCATGCAAAAGGGGAAAATGACCACACTCAATCCAAGAGGATGGACCATGGCTAGCAAGATAGTTGACTGACCAACAAAGAAATTTGTGAACTTGCACGGCTTTGATGAATTGAAAGAGAGAGGCTACAGACTTGAATGGACGTAACGGAAGACTCAAAAGAAAAAGACTAGTAACTGAACTGGCAGCGATAGCACATATCTTCGGAAATTACACTCTCAAAGCTCACATGCCACAAACACACCAATAACCACCACCTTTGTTCCTCCTCTCTCTCCTTTTTTTCAATCAGCTGAACGGCCTGCCCACCTATCCCCCTAGCTTCCTACTCTCTTTTCCTTTGGACTAGGGCGCTTGCTCCATTTGGACCGATCAGGGCATCGGGTGGAGAAGGCAAGTAAGCCCCCCCTCAAATCCGAAATCCCCTATCCCCAACCCCTCCGTCACCACAAACCCCGCTGATAGCAGCGACGTCCACCGAGGCACCCCAATCCCAACTTGCACCTGTCTCCAGTGGCCAGCGCGATGAGCTGGGCGGCCAGGAGGCGACGGTGCAAGTGCGGTGCTGCGCTGGGAGACGACGGTGACCGATTGGGAGCCTGGATCCAACGGTGAGAGGGCGGCGGGATCCGGCGGCGGCGACCGAGAGGAGGCATCGGCGTGGGTGTGTCCGAGTTGGCGGCGGTAGAGACAACCAGATCTGGCCCAAAGATGGCCGGATCTGGGCTTGGCAGTGGTCGGGAGAAGGCACCTGTGCCCGCTCAAGCCCACGCCGGCGCCTCCTCCCGACCGCTACTGCCGGATCCTGCTGCCTTGCACTGCCTCCCTGTTAGATCCAGGATCCCCTTAGGCCGTCGCAGTCTCCTAGCCGCAGTGTCGTGCCCGCGCCGCCGCCTCCCGACTGCTAGAGACAGGTACGAGTTGGGATTGGGGTGCCCCGATGGACATCGTTGCCGGTCGCCATCGTCGCTGCCCCTAGGAGGAGCAATCTTCACTCTAGGGGGCAACCACCTCTATTTTTAGCCCGATCCGGCTGCCTCCGGCCTCCTCCACACTCTGTGCCACTGGCCTGCACCAAATCTGGCCAGCTCTGACCTCCTCCGCGTGGCCAGCCCATGCCCTGTCGGCGCTCCGCCCTGCTAGCCCGCACCAGATCTACACACATCATGCCTCGCACCAGATCCGACCACCTTTGGTCGGCTCCGACCTCCCCCAGCAGCGGTGGCAAATCCTAACTCTAACCTTGCTCTGATACCATTTAACAAGTGTTGGATGAATAGTTGTTGGATGTATTGCACAACCCAAAAGGACTATATATAGAATACATGAGGCACACACAACCCTAAACCTTAGGACAATAGAAAAAGACACTAATACTCTTAACACCTTTGTAGTCTAAAAAAAATTTCCTTCCGTGCCTTCCTAGTGAAGATGAGAATCCAACAATAAATGCAGAATTTTGTTTACTTCTAAAGTTTTCTGTCCTTGTTTTACTGGCTATTACAATTGATACTGATGATGAGATACCTTCTCCTTCCAATTAACCAAAAATATTGTACCTAATTAAATGGACAGTCAAAGAAATTGAAGAACAAAACAAAAAAAAAAGCGCATATAGAATAGCATAAATTTTCAAAACAACTACTATGATATGAAATCAACAGTTTCAAACTATTAATGACATCCTCCAAGCATGTTAAGCATCTATATTCTATATTAATACTTTGAATGTTTTTCTTCAAAAAAATTTCACTGGAATTTAGTTCTGGTACACTCTATCTACTGAAACACAAAGTAGAGGGGAAAAAAGATCCTCTCGGGTTCATTTTGCTAGCAGTATCAAGGAAAAAGGTCGCGGCACATTAAAATTCTACAGTGAGACATGATGACGAGAACCTACAGGTGCTGGAGTGCTTTCAAATCTCCAAAATAAGTAGAAATGGCACCAACCAACCCACTGGAAGACAAATTTCTGCCCAAAAATAAATCCAGAACAGTCCGTTTCTCTTGTCGAAATGTCCTAAGGTTTCTTTGAAATGTCAAAATATTCAGCCTATAACAATGGATTTTCTTTATTTCTTTCAAACATGATTGAGAGACTTACAATGCTGTTATTCTAGAGGGATCAGCTGTAGGATAGGAGCAGTTTAATCCCCTCCACACAAAGGCTCTTGGAGCACATGGATCACCCATCCGGTTTTTCCTTCACACCAAAACTTTCTTGGATTGCCATCATGGCTCTAGCTAGTTTGCAAGAGCACGGAAAATGGACAAGCCCATACAAAATGAACAGAAAGGCAGACAAGCTTAAAGATGCTGCTACACCTCAAATGTGGTAAACAACAACTGCAGCACTGTCAGTCTAATACGTCTCATATTGCAAATTGTACGAAAATTTAGCATAATAACAGTAATTGATTATAAGAAACATACACTCTGTAAGTTGATCTATTGCACAGCCTAAAGAGGCAATATATAGTGAATATAATGGACACAATCCTAAACCCTAGGACAATAGAAAATACCAATAATACTCTTATATTCTTAACACCTCCTCAAATGCAAGGCATATGCAATAGTATTGCATTTGAAAGGGTTAACACTAAACAGAGAAAATCTGAGTCTTGAAGATGTCATCGTAGTGTGCAGCTCTTAAAAATTGTGTCGAGACTAAAAGATCTCCATCCGGGGTCGTGCAGTATCCCATAAAACATGATGACGCAGATCAAAGTCCATGACGACGGCGGCATAGAAAGAAAGCGCGACGACCTTAAAATTTGGGGCGACGGCTTAGAGAGAAGCGGCGGCCTTAAAACTTCTACAATCTATAACGGCTCAGAGAGAAGAGCAGCGACAACGACCATGCGAAAAGGAATGGACCACACTTGATCCAAGAGGATGGACCGTTGCTAGTAAAACAATCGGCTAACTTACAAAGAATTTTATTCACTCGCACGGTTTGGACAAACTAAAAAATAGATGCTACAGATTTAGATGGACACAATGGAAAACTCAAAAGAAAACTAGCGGCAAAAAACTAATACTAGCAGTGGCTAACACCTCATCCTCAAGCTCACAGCAAGCAGCATCAATAATAAAAACTAGCACACAGGTAGATGCAGATAGTAGCACACGACAATAAAAACTAACACAAAAGATCTCCTATGTACTCTGCTGCACAGCATGCAACACATGCACCACTCCTACCCTTCCACTTCCTTCCTTCTCCTCCTCTCTCTCCCCTTCCTCTGCCTTTTCCTTCTTGGCATCACTGCAGCACACAAGCAACACCACAGCGAAAAAGCATGCAGCGGCAGCAGCGTGCGGCCAACATACATGCAGAGGAAGCATGACACATAGGGCAGCTTGAGGTGCAAGGTGGCGGATGAGGTGCAAGGTGGCGGATGCGCATGCACTAGGCAAGTCGGAGGCGGTCGAATCCGGCATGGAGGCAGCCGAATCCGAGCGGGAAGAGGCCAGATCACAAGGCTGTTGAGGCCGAGTTGGCGCAGAGGTGATGAAGATGACAACTGGTGGCGACGTGGTGATGAGCCCACTCGGATTCAATGGGGATCGACCAGAACTGGGAGAGGCAGCAACAGCAGGAGAGACGGCGTCGGTTGAAGATCGAAGAGGATCCAGATGTAGACGGCGATGGGGGTCGACTGATCCGGCCCATGTAGTGACGAAGACAAGCCGAAGATGACGAGATCGAAGCAGATCTGACTATGGGGACGACGGGGAGTGCTCGGATCCCTCCTAGCGCGGCTCAAGGCGGGAGCTTGCGGCGATCAGCCTGGCGGCGGCGGAGGCCCGAAGATTGGTGGTGCCGACGCAGAGACCCGTCCCAACGAGAAGCAGTAGCCATGGCAGCTCGGGACAGGTTTCGGCCTAATGGTGGCCGCCCTCGGAGCGGAAATCAATCTTCCTAGGGGCAGCGGTAGCGGAAGACCCAATTGGTGGCTAGGGTTTTCGGTTGGAACCTAGGGCTCTGATACTATGTTAGATCTATGAATAAATAGATGAATAGTTGATCTACTGTACAGTTCAAAGGGACAATATATAGTGGATACAATACACACAACTATAAACTCTAGAATAATAGGAAATACTACTAATACCCTTACATTCTTAACAGTACCATCTCCAGTATCAGTTACTGCCTTATTGGTTCCACCAAGTACATCTCCATGGCATTAAGGTTAGGTGGAAGCGTTGCATTGTTTGTAGCAACAAGTGAGACACTATAACTTGCCAGCCCTGTACAATGACGGACAAAGAACCAGCAAATAGGAATGGTGGGGTGTAAGGCTGTGTGTTCCATTTCCTGTAATTGACAATGATGTCAAACTGCCGCAGCGCATTGCTTGGTACACTCTGCAACTCAGCAAAGTAGATGTTGCAAATAACGCACAGAATAAAAGAGACAAGAGACACGAATTTTTACGTGGAAAACCCTTGCGGGAAAAAATCACGGGCGCTCGAAGGCAAATCACTATATTGTGGAGAGATTACAATGGAGAGACTCTCTGAGGGATACTTTTGCCTATGGACTACTGTGGTATATATAGCACGGGGAAAAGAGTCCCATATGGAAAGAAAACAGAATAAGGAAACAGGACAAGAGTCCTACACGGACACAGATCCGAATTCGGATCACTTTCCAACAATCTCCACTTTGAGCCGAATTCGGATCACTTTTCAACAATAATTCTCCACCTTAAGCCGAATTCCCTCCAGTAGTCGAAGAATATTATGAACTCCTCCAACAAAATCAGCATTTACACCTTGAGCGCCGAAAGTCCAAAGGACTAATGAGTAATACCAACTAAGTCTGAGCAAAGCTCAAATTTAGATGCAGGAACTGGCTTTGTCAACATATCAGCTGGATTATCATGAGTACTTATCTTGCAGACTTTAATATCACCTTGAGTAATGACACCTCGAATGTAGTGATACCTGATATCAATGTGCTTTGTTCTCTCATGGAACATTTGATCTTTTGTAAGGCAAATAGCACTTTGATCACACAAAATATTGTAGTGCAAGATGTACTTCCACAAAGCTCGATAAATAAACCTCTCAACCAAATAGCTTCTTTGCAAGCTTCAGAGATAGCCATATACTCACTTCAGAGTAGACAAGGCAACGGTAGCTTGTAAACTTGCTTTCCAACTTACGGCACACCCTCCAACAAAGTGAACACATAACCAAGTGAGAGACCTTCTTTTATCCAAGTCTCCAAAGAAAATCGAATCCACATAACCAACAAGTCAATCTTTAATCCTTCCAAATCTGTAAAGAAACATTAGATGTGCCCATGATATCCGAAAATCCATTGAACGCTTTCCAATGCTCTTTTCCAGATTAGCCATGTATCTACTAACCACACTTAATGATTGAGATAAATCGGGCGAGAATATACCATGGCATACATAAGTGAACCAACTACACTCATATGGGACTTTAGACATGTACTCCACTTCATCATTAGATTTTGGACATGATGTCAAGAAAGTTTGAAATATGTCGCTAAGGGAGTACTCACGTGTTTAGCCTCATGCATGTTGAAACGACGAAGAACTTTATCAATGTACCCTTTTGATTTAGATATAATTTACCAAGTTTTCTGTCTCTAATGATTTCCATACCAAGAATCTTCTTAGCTGCACCAAGATCTTTCATCTCAAACTCATCGCTTAATTGAGCCTTCAACTTTGAAATTTCAACCTTGTCTTTTGCAAGAATCAACATATCATCAACATATATGAGCAAATAAATAGCTGAACCATTAACAATCTTGAAATAAACACAGCTATCATAATTTGATCTTTTAAAATCTGAGATATCATAAAGGAGTCAAATCTCTTATACCATTGTCTAGGTGACTGTTTCAAACCATAAAGAGATTTCTTCAATTTACAAGCAAAATTCTCCTTTCCGGGAATGACAAAACCTTCCGGTTGCTCCATATAAATGTCTTCTTCTAATTCCCCATGTAAGAATGCAGTTTTCACATCCATTTGTTCAAGCTCAAAATCATGCATAGCCACAATACTAAGCAAAGTGCGAATAGAACTATGCTTCACAACAGGGGAAAAGACATCTGTGAGATCAATACTGAATTTGATCAGATCCTTTAGCAACTAACCTTGCTTTATACCTAATCTCTTCGGTTGGTGAAACGCCTTCCTTTTTCTTGAAAATCCATTTGCAGCGAATCGGTTTCTTCTCAATTGGCAACTTGACCAGCTCCCAAGTACCATTCTTGTCAAGAGATTCCATCTCATCATGCATGGCAGCCATCCACCTTTCTGAATCACTAGAAAAGATAGCTTCTGAATAAGATGAAGGTTCTGCAGTACCTTCAATTTCTTCTCGCCACATTTAGACAATAAGCCGCAGTTGGCTTCTTCAATAAATCTCTTAGGAGGTGAATGTTCCTCCTTTCTCTATTAGCTGCAATGGAATGTTGTGTTGGTGGCACAACAATAGGAACTTCTGGAGTATTTTCCTTGTTGATTTCTGGTGTAGATCCTGAATCAATAATATGCTCCACCTGCACGCTTGATTGCTTCTCAACGGGAATATCAATAGATGGTTTATCATGCAACATAGTAGACTCATCAAAAGTAACATCTCTACTAATAACCACCTTTTTAGTTTCAGGATTCCATAACTTATATCCTTTCACACCAATTTTATAGCCAAGGAAAATACATTTAACTGCTCTAGGTTCTAATTTACCATTGTTGACACGAGCATAAGCAGGACAGCCAAATATTTTCAAATTTGAATAATCTGCTGGAGAGCCAGACCATACCTCAATTGGAGTCTTCTTATCAATAGCCAAATTTGGTGACCGATTAATCAAATAACAAGCAGTGGAAGCGGCTTCAGCCCAAAAACTCTTTGATAATCTAGAGTTTGATAACATGCAACGTACCTTCTCCATGATGGTTCTGTTCATGCGTTCTGCAACACCGTTTTGTTGAGGAGTGCCTGGAACGGTGTAATGTCTCACAATACCTTCTGATTTGCATAGAGCTTCAAATTCTCCTGAACAAAACTCCAAACCATTGTTAGTACGAAGCTTCTTAACATGCTTACCTGTTTGTCTCTCAATCATAGTCTTCCACTCCTTGAATGCGCTGAATACATCCGATTTCTGCTTAATGAAGTACGCCCAAACATTTCTTGAATAATCATCAATAATTGTCAACATATAGCTTGCACCTCCAAGTGACGGAACGCGGGATTCTCCCCACAAATCAGAGTGAATATAATCCAATATGCCTTTTGTAGAGTGAGTCGCAGTGCTGAATTTCACCCTCTTTTGCTTGCCAAAGACACAATGTTCACAAAACTTCAACTTATCGATATTTTTACCATCAAGAAATCCTCTTTTGCACAATTCCGTCATCCCAGCTTGGCTCATATGCCCTGACGCATATGCCAAAGATTAGTAGCATCGAATCAAATGATTTATTTGAAACAACAAAGAACATTACTCGAAATAGTAGTGCCTTGCGATGATATAAGTTGGCGACCTTCATATCACCTTTCATCACAACAAGAGAACCTTTGTTAACCTTCAGAACTCCACCTCCACCGGAATACTTGTACCCTTTAGCATCAAGAGTACTCAATGAGATAAGATTTCTCTTTAAATCCGGAATATGACGAACATCTAACAAAGTCCTGATGGTGCCATCAAACATCTTGATCTGGATAGAACCAATGCCTGCAACCTTGCATGGTGTATTATCACCCATCAACACAGATCCACTTGACGTAGCTTCATAGGTAACGAACCACTCACGGTTCGGGCTCATGTGGAAAGTGCAGGCTGAATCAAGAATCCATTCATCGTCGGTTTTGCAATTACCGGCAAAGGCAACGAGAACATCTCCATCAGAACCTTCTTTGGTGACAACGGTGGCTCTAGCTTCATACTCTTGTTGATCTTTCTTGAAATTATTATTTCTCTTCTCCTTATTCTCGCAACTTCCAAAGACTCGGATATGTCATGTCCATCCTTCTTGCAATACCTGCATGACTTCCTGTTCCTGGATTTAGATCTGCCTCTGAATTTGCTTTTGCTTCTGCCTCTTGAATTGTCGTAGGAACTCTTCTCATATTGCCTGCCGCGGACAGACAAACCTTCTGCATGCGTACTTGAACTCCCACCGGGAACCATAAGTTTTATCTTTTCTTTAGCATGCAGAGCTTCATAAACTTCACTGAGAGTAAGAGTATCTCGACTATATAGAATAGTATCTCTAAAAGTAGAGTATGAACTAGGCAGAGAGCATAACAAAATAAGACCCAAATCTTCTTCATCATATTTTACCTCCATAGACTCGAGGTCAGAAACAACTTCCTTGAAAGTTGTCAGGTGGTCCAACAATGAAGCTCCCTCCACCATCTTGTGTGAATAAAGCTTTTGCTTCAAATGCAACTTACTGGTCAGATCCTTGGTCATGCAGATCTGCTCCAGCTTCAGCCATAATGCGGCGGCGGATGTCTCCTTCATAACCTCCTGTAGAATATTATTTGATAGATGAAGATGAATTTGGGATAAGGCCTTACGATCTTTACGTTGCTTCTCATCGGCGGACAGTGTTGCTGGCATCTTGTCGATCCCCAAAAGAGCATCATCCAAATCAAGTTGTGATATCTTGACTTGCCATAGAGAAAATCTCGTGTCGCGATCCAACAGCGGAAGATCATATTTCATAGTAGCCATGTGGAAGAAAAATAAAAATTTGCTAGTATAAAATCTTGCAGAAAAACTAGCAGTCAAAAAATCCTGGTATACTTCCGTGTGCGTGTAGCAAGTTTTGACCAAAAATAATAAAGCAAAGATTTCTAAAGTGACAGCACCTTTCTTTCTCCAAAAGAGCAAATGCAACGCACCTTTTTTTCTTGGTAGCCGCACCCTATTTGATGGCCTGGTTGCTTTTCTAAGCTAGAGCAAAGAAAATGCTAGTACTTACTTTTTCTTTTACTGTGTGTTGAAGCAATCTGAAACTAGCACAAGGATGAGGCGTCTGCTGTCTTGTACTTCCTTCTGTTGCTTTGTGCGTGGACCGAGGAGTTGATGACTGCTGCTTGGCTTTCGTTGCTTTTGCTCGAATCGCTACCTCGGATGATGTCAGATTGCCGCCGCCTCGCTTGCGTAGACCGAGGCGAGGAGGCTGAATAAGACTAGGCGCTGCTACCTTTTCTGTCATCCACCGATCGAGGCGAGAAGATGTGGTTGCTGTTGCGTGAGAATAGACGAAGACACGCCGAAGTATTTTATCTGCGCTGTGGAAGACCGACTCCAACTCCGAGGCGAAGAAAAAAATCAGGCTATCGCTCGGATTCGACGAGAATAGATCTGTTTTTTTTCGTGCTCTAAAATTCCTGTGCTCTGATACCACTTGTTGCAAATAACGCACAGAATAAAAGAGACAAGAGACACGAATTTTTACGTGGAAAACCCTTGCGGGAAAAAACCACGGGCGCTCGAAGGCAAATCACTATATTGTGGAGAGATTACAATGGAGAGACTCTCTGAGGGATACTTTTGCCTATGGACTACTGGGGTATATATAGCACGGGGAAAAGAGTCCCATATGGAAAGAAAACAGAATAAGGAAACAGGACAAGAGTCCTACACGGACACAGATCCGAATTCGGATCACTTTCCAACAGTAGAAAACAAAGAAGTATTTGGAGCTGATGTTCACCGATGGATCAGATGGATCCCATGAGAAATCAATTCTTGAGCTGTTGACGGTTGCTGCATTTTGCATGACGGCTGATGGCACATCGTAGATATCAGTGAGGTAATTCTGAACGACAGATGTTGCAGATATCTCAGTCCAGTTTGGGATCATGTCATATGTCGACCAGATGCGGTCATGGGGATCCAAGGGGTACCTGTTTGGGCCAAAGAAGTTTGTTCGCGTGATCTAGTATTATAGTTCATTGAATTAGTTAAGAGTCAAAACAACCATCTTTTTGCCCAAAAGTATAGCTCGCAGAGACGTAATTCATGCAAAATACGGCTAAAATAAGCGGCCACATTCCTCTATAAAGATGTTTTCTTTTCTTTTCTTTTTCTCTTTTTGTTTATTTTCAACAAGCCTGCAAGATACCCAGCCACCTAGGTATTGATATCCTATCAGTTTTACTTTTATCAACCAAGATAGTGATAACACTGACTTGGTTAGTTAATTTAAGTCAGACAATGATAAATCCAAAACTCACCTGATTATCGAATTGTCTGTGGGTCCCAAGTTGAACCGATTGGAGTTGATCAGCAACAGAGATTGGCTTGTATTTGCCTCTGGTAAAGATTAGTCTTCAGCGGCCTCAAATCCAGCCCAGAAATAAGTGGAGTTCCCGTTCCTTTCTTCACCAAACAAACTAGCACGTAATCGGCAGGAGCCACAACTATGATGTCCATCCAATTAACTACACCTGCATCACTGAAGTTTACTTCATGCCAGTAGTTTGCCCCCAGGTACAGATCAAAGACAGGAGGTTGCTCAGGCTTGGTATGAATAGCGCTTTCTATATTTGTATTGCATAGCCCAAAGGGGCAATATACAGTACAAGATTCAAGAAACATAAAATTAAACCCTAAAATAGGAAAAGACACTAATACCCTAATATCCTTAACACCCCCTCAAATGCAAGACGTATTTGAAAACGTTGACACTAAATAGAGAATATCCAAAATCTAAGTCTCGAAGATATCGTCGTAACGTGCAGCTCTTCAAATTTGTGTCAATGCTAAAAGATCTCCATCCGGGGTCATACGGCAATCCATAAAGCAAAGTCTGAGATGGCAGCGGCGTGAAAAGAAAACACAGCGGCCTTAAAATTCAGGGCGGCTACTCAGAGAAAAATGGTGGCATTAAAACTTCTATGATTTGCAACAGCTCAGAGAGGAGGAGTGGCGACTATGGCCATGCAAAAAAGAAAGGAACCATACTCGATTCAAGAGGATGGGCTGTTGCAAGCAAAACAATCGGCTGACTGACAAAGAAATTTGTGAACTCACATGGCTTGAATAAACTGAAAGATAGAGACGACGAATTTGGATGGATGCAATAGAAGACTCAAAAGAAAAATACGCAAAGCTACATATACTAACATCAACAATCAATCCTTAACACCAATATAAAAAATTAGTCTTGAAATCCTGAACAATCTCCCTAACAAGCCTCGAAGAGACCAACCAGATAGGCCTCTACTGCTTCATGAAGAACAAACATAGCATACAATGTTCCCTCTCTCCCTTCACTACAATAGTCACATTGAGGAGCACAGCCAAGAGTAAAGGGTACCCGAGACAACCAGCCAAGAGATAGTCAAAAGGAGAGAGAGTGCATTCTCCCCAGGCCACAATCTAGAGAACATTCTCCCCGGGCCACATGGCAGCGCACACCACTCCTCTGTGGTCGGCCCACGCTCCACACGGCTGCGAGGACAAGAGGCACTTGGAGGCAATGAGCCGCGACATGGGCGACGAGCACGAGGCGGACGCGGTGGAAGGAGAAGACGAGGAGTGGGCTCTGCAGATCCGACCGGTGGAGGAACCCAAGGCGAGGCGACGGCCGACGGCGGCAGTCCGAAGAGCGCGAGATGAAGACACCCGCGACGTCCTAGCAGCGGCGGTGACGAGGAGGCTGTCCGGATCTAGAAGAGGAGCGGCGGTGATGGAAAGACAATGATGGCTCCAAGTGGGGAAGCCTCTAGGCAGCAGCGAGCCAGATTCAGGTGGGGCATGGCCGGCGGCAGCCAGATCCAACGTGCAGTGAATGGATCTAGCCAGATCCGCGTGGGAGAAGACCAGGCGGTGACTAGGAGGCGGCTCCCCGGGTACTTTGAGGCTGTCAACGGCCGAAGACCACTGGATCCGACACCGAGGCAACGGGGGACGTCGAGATCTAGCGGCGATGAGTATGAGCTGGCGATGACAAGCATGAGCCGGTGATGACCATATTATGAATAGTGCTTATTTCATATTTGTATTTTATAGTCCAAATAAGCAATATATAGTACAAGACTTAAGAGACATAAGGAACACAAGACTAAACCCTAAAATAGGAAAAGACACTAATACTCTTATATCCTTAACAAGGCCATGTAGTTTCCACAATACAAATCAGCACGTCCCGCCACCAAGGACCTCAGGGTGTAGCTATTACGTGTACCATGCAGAAAGAACCGGACATAAAAATTGCGCTTTGCCAGTGACAACTTAATGTAATCTGAGGAGATGATGTGGTTTTCTCCTGTGGTGACGAAACCATAGTCTGAGACATACTACCTATATTAAAGGAGGAGGACTCCCCGGATGCTCAGGCCCCCCATGTGGCGTCTCCCGCGAAAAGGTCCTGAAATTTTTGGTAATTACATATAGATCCTCGGTTCTTGCAAAAAGATCCTTGAATTTTTACGAAAAAGTCCCTATGCTCTTTTTTCGTTGATAACGCTCTGTGGTTTTCCTAATTACGTACAGGCCCTCAGTTCTTTCAAAAAGACCCCTGTTTTTTTGCAAACAGGCCCCTTCACTCACCTTTTATTGCGAAAAGGTTCTCAATTTTTTGTGAAAAGACCCCTCCGCTTTCCTTTTGTTGCGAATTTGTCTCTTTTACTTCAGTCCACATGGTGGTTGACGCGGCGTGACGCTGCGCCTATGTGGTTAGTATATTATATTTGAGGTTGGATCTTGGTACGAAGAGTTCACCAGGATGCCACAATTGATGCTTATGAAACCTGGAAACAAAATACAAGTCAAAAGTACTCCCTTGCCAAATCGAGCATGATCAAGAACTTGCTAGCTTTCACAAAGATTTTTCACACGCATTGATGTTTGAGCATGCTTTTGTAGAGTGTATCATTTTCTCTTTTACACAATAATGGCTATGCATCGTGCATTCATATTATCAACCATGTAAACACCCTTTTTTAAGGAATGTAAACATACCTTTGGATGGCAGATATGAGCATACCTGTGCTTTTCATTGTGTATAGTCTTAACATGAAGAGCTGTAAGAATTAGGTGTAACACACCTCTGTTATCAGGCTGGCCATGGATAAATTGAAAGATGGAGAATAGGAGAATCGCAACACATAGATTCATGCTTCCTGTCCACTCTTGTGAGCATAGCTAGAGCCTTCTAGCTGAGTGAGAGAGAGAGAGAGAATATATGCACATACATATCCATGGGACTTACAAATACTTATGCATGCATATTAAGGTTGTCCTATTCAGCAATTATAGGGCATGAAAGTCAAGGTACAAAAAACTAGGTCGGCTATGCAATCACTACTACAGAAACCGTATTACATACAGTTGAAAAATATCATCACACACGATTTCGTGAGCCGTCTGAATTGGTGGGTCAGTACTGATATGATGTCATCACAGATGGCTTTTGAACCATCTGTGATAGTTGATTATCACAGAGGGTTTTTAAGAAAAATCGTCTATGATAATTAACTATCACAGATGGTTTTTAGTTAAAAATCGTCTGTGATATTCTTTTCTTTCCCTAAATCTATTTCTGTTTATTAGCTGGCCTCGAGAAATGCTAGCCATGCCCTCTGAAACAAGCAGATCAACATGTACATGTATACATCCAATTCACATCTCAATTCGTTTCACAAACAAAAACATCAATTTTGCAAATCAATTAATTGAAATGAAATAAAATATCCATTAATAAATACACATTTACAATTAATGTCAATTTTATCCCAAACAAAAAATCATTCTACGTTGTGGAACTCTCCATCTGATTTTATGACTTTAGACACCAAAAAGAACACGTACTCTCCTCAAATTTGTGCAAACTTGGCGTATTGCAACGCAGTTGTAGGGATGGACGCAGCCTGTCGATAGTAATATCAATGTGTGTACATATATAGCTTGATAAGTATGAAATAATTATGGAAAGATTGACAAACTTTAGGATTGGTGATCTTCGAGAATTCGAGTAGTAGTTTCATCTGGTGGCAAACGTAGAGTCCACATGTGTTGCCCGGCGGCTACTGGTGGCACTGCAAAAAATAGAATGTGTTAATTCAAGAGGCATTACTACCAAGTGTTATATAGGATTAATTAATGTGTACTAGCGAATACCGAAAAATTTTGAACATGTCGCAGGGCGTTGGCCCCTTCCGTCGAGCCACGCGCCTCTGTAACGTACGTGGCGAACAACCTACGTGATTTCAAAAAGTTAGCCTTAGTCATTCGGAAGGAAAGAAACAGTACAATATAGTTATGTATGAAAAAAATATACTTACCTATCGATTAATCGGCCGATAACTATGTAGTCGGTTTTGTTCTTACTTAGGGAATCAATGTATATTGCTTTGTTCCATTTTGGTATAATTACAAATAAAATTCAGTGGAACCCCTGATTGTAGGGTATAAGTACAAATTACTTATTGCGGAGAGCCAGCAATGTTGTTGTAATATACCTCTCGACGAAGGATGCATCCTCGTTGATAGTATCTAAGGCGACCAAGAGTGGGTCCAGGAAACCAATTAGTGATTTGGATAATCTGGCTTCAGTCACCATGTATATATATATACATACACACACACACAAAATCAATAAATTACATATGATATTTATCGAGATTACATGAACAGAGACTGTGATTGTACACACTTACAGTGTCCAGCATCGAACGAGTGAGGTGTTGAAAGCGTTGAGCGTGAAAAAATCAAATAAATTCTCAAAGATCATCGCGAAGACACAATCATGAACTTTGTGTTGTAAATGATGCGGCCTGAAGTTGACAATGATACCTGAGCACCGTTATCCCTGTGGCTTATTGGCCTGTTCCATATACTAAGAGTGTAATTTTTGGCAACTAATTCCTAGGGTTATGAGGTGCTCTATCGGGACGATTATCAGCTCACATAGCACGAATTTGCGGGCCAATGGCAGGTACGGGGTATCATCATCGGTCTTCTTTGATTTGCCCCTGCTGCCTCAGTTGTAGGTCGACTTTATGGTAGTCGACTATAAAGGTAGCACCAATGCAAGTTGCTTCACCGGGAATAGGACCCGTGGACATGGCACCGGTGCAGGTAGCGGTGGTGCAAATAGCCCCTGTGGACATGGCACCAGTGCAAGTAGCTCTTGTTCGGATTGCCCTTGTGGACCTGGCACCGGTGAAGAAGCCTCCAAGTAGATGTCGTTTTTGGGCCACTGGATGAATATTCCAATGGCTTACCCGAAAGTCACGACCTCGTCGTTGGGGGCTTCGGTAGCGGGACGACCTCGAAATTGGCATGCACACCATCCACATTCACTTTTCTAAAATTTGGCGCTAAAGGTGCACCGTGCACCATGGCCTCGTGACTGGACGGATATGCCTGGCCCCAATTAGCGCACAACACAACAAAGACATATCTCACTTAGAGCTTGCACCTCATAGCCTCCTATATAATGATACAAAATTAGCTACTCCAATAGACCTATCAATGGATAGAGCATTCCAGAGATAATAATTATTACCAGAATGTCGTCCACAGGAAATATGGGCTCGCTTTCCGTCATAAGATTGGACGTGCAGCTACTCCGACGGTGCTAGGTACATATCAATATCATTCCCAGGTTGCTTTGGCCCTTAGATAAGTATCGACAGCATAATATACTTTCGCTTCATACACAACCAAGGAGGAAGGTTATAGATGCAGAGAGTCACGGGCTAAGTGCTATGTCGACTGCTCATGCAACTGAAAGAATTCATTCCATTTGTACTCAATCCAAACCTTATATTCCTTGGTTCTGCACCGAAATCTGCAAACCACTTATCGATGTTTCTCCACTGGGTGGAATCAGTAAGGTGTCTCAGCATTTCATCCTTCTTGCGCTCCTTCAAGTGCCAACATAGCAGTTTTGCCTTCTTTGGATTCGCAAAAAATCGCTTCAAACGAGAAATTATAGTAAGATACCATGACACCTTAGCAAGAGGTCTTTTCTTCACCTCTGTTCCCTCACCATCATCTTATTGATTGTTACATTTGTATCGGGATGCGTTGCACAGCGGGCATAAATGCATATTTGTATACTCTTTACGGTAGATGATACAGTCGTTCGGACATGCATATATTCTTTCTGCTTCCATTTCCAATGGATAAATAACCTTCTTGGCTTTATACGCGGTTTTAGGCAACTCATTTCCCTCCGGAAGTATGTCCGTTAAAAGACCTAGCAGCGTCGGAAAACTCTTGTCGGACCAACCATTACTTGCCTTCAATTTCAACAGTTCAAGCACGGCTGACAATCTCGTGTACTTTGACTTGCAATACGTGAACAAAGGTTTCTCCGAGTTCTCCATCAAGCCCCGGAATTTAACATACTCTCTTTCATCATAGTTCTCTTCTACATCGCGAAGCATCTGATCTAGATTGTCATTGTGCAGCTCATCCGAATCCGAACTACAATCGACATCATCTGGCGGTATATCATTGACTTCACCGGCGATATCATTCGACGGCATATTATTGACTTCGCTATGATTGGTTCAACACGTATACCCCATTTTGAAACCCTCCAAATCAAGTGCACTTCAATCTGCCCTCGGTTTTTAAACATCATTAAATTCTCATAGTCAGTGCATGGACACTACATATATTACATCCCTTTATTCAACATATCCTCCTCGACATCTCTTGTAAAAGCAGACACGCTATTAATGTACTCTTCACTGACATGGTTCGCGGCATACATCCAGCTTCGGTTATATGTTATACATATATATAACAATTTAGTATTAAAAATTAAATTAATTAATTAGTATTACATATATACCACATGCATTGAGGCTTTGCTAGCTTAATTCATATTAACACAACAGCAATTTTTCCAGCGATCGAGGAACCAATTATAACCAACAATTATGACAAATTTAGGATCCAACATGACGGGGACTGATCATGTATAGTCTAGTAGATGTAAACCATCTTCAATAATAGTCACCGAAAGTTAGATCTAAATTTTGATACAACGAAAAATAAATTTTATTACTAACCATATCTAGAGCAACTAAGAACTTGATAAATCTTCAAAGCTCTCCTGCTAAATAGCTAGCCTCCTTCCACCAAATTAAATGGCCTGAAAGCCTTACCTCCTCCAGGTGCAGCATCGGCTAGATCTGGATCGAAATGAAGACAGATGTGGTTCTGAGTGGCACAATAAATATATAGTCGGATTACTGTCTGTGATGAGCTAATTATCACAGACGGTTTTTAATAAAAATTGTCTGTGATAATTCACAGATTATATTGCTAGTATCACAGACCGTTTGTGATACTTCACAGACGGTTTTTACCATGAACCGTCTATGATATTAACCCTTCACAGACGGTTTTTACCGACGGCAACAACACAAACGGTCTCAAAATTAAAACCGTCTGTGATAATATACATCACAGACAGTTTTGTGAAATCGTCTATGATTTATCGTCTACTAATAGTGTTTCTGTAGTAGTGAATGCTCCAGTTAAAAAAGTTATTTTTAATGATGTTAAGTATGCCCCACCAATAGAAAGGATACATCTACAACATTCTTCCAGCTTTTCAATTGACACTTTCACTCATTTGTGTTCATTAGACAAAAGGCTGTCTTATTATCTGCTCATAGGGTTTCAATTCTCATGGTCATCATGAAGACAAGGGAACACACATGCACACCTAACCTTGATGTGGCTATCTCAGTAGAATAATAAGGCCCTGTTTGTTTACGATTACGCTTTTTGGCTTAAGTAGCTTAAAAGCAATCCGCTTTTAAGCCAAGCCAACCTATTTGGCAATCTGGATTTTGTTGGGCTGGATTATCATTGTGAAGCATGAAATGTCCAAAATACCCTTATTCAAATTAGCTAAGAAAGGTTTGCATATCATTGTTCTTGAGTTAAAGCATGATATTGAAGAACACATAGAAATTATTAGAAATGAATATAAAAATTCCCAATTTATCAAGGAATTACAACATGTAGGCATAAGCTAATGTCAAATCTTTGCATCACTGTCATAACAAAACCTTACTAAACTAGATTAAAGATCCCAAGTGAGCAATCAATCGAGGGACGAGGCGACGCCATCTAGGGGGGAGGCAGCGCCGTCGGGTGGAGGAGGCAACGATAGAGTTGGGGAGGAAGGGGCGGAGTCTGGGGAGGAGGCAGTGGCGAAGTCGGGGAGGAAGGGACAGAGTCTGGGGAGGAGGCGGTGCCAGCATCGAGGAAGGAGGGGACGGCGAGGTTGTCAGGACCAAGGGAGGATGGCAGCAGCGAGTGCGGGACGAGGGATGCCAGTAGCAGTGGGCGTGGGGAAGAGGGATGTTGGCGGCGTCGGGCATAGGCTTAAGAGAGGCATGTAGCGTTGGGCGCGGGGAAGAGGGAGGTCGGCAGAGTTGGGGCGCAGGGACGGAGCCAACGGGAGTGGGACGGCGGTGTGAGCGTCGCGGGGTGAGAAAAATGAAAGGGTTTGGAGTTATATATGAATGGCATTTGATGGGTAATTTTAGCGAACTTGAGTGGCAAAGGGATATTCCATTCCACAAAAGCCAAAAAAAGCACTTCTCTTATGGCTTTTGGCTTTTAGGCTTAAAATGGCTTAAGCTTTTCATAAGATGGATGAAAAAGTAACTTCATTGTTTAGGCTTTGGGCTTTTTCCTTATAAACCAGATAAAAAGCCTAAACAAACAAGGCTTAAATCAGGAGAGCAACTAAATCCCAAGGCTCAGGCATTTCAGAATATGTATTAACTAAGCTAGTGCCTCAATGGAATGGAACCGACCTAAAATAAAGAGGAAGTTACATTCCATCTGAGCAAATTTGATGAATCAGAGTATCAGACACTTGACATTGCCATTACTTCATCGTGGCTTATGATATATGCTGTTGTTATCTTGTTTTTTCTCGAAAACATAGGAGCTTTATATTTCATTCATTAAGGAGAAGGAAATTACAAAGAGAGTTCAAATCAGATTCCTTGGCAAAGCTAGGAATTGAAATGAACGCAGCAAGACAAACCAAGAAGCACTATAAAAAGTGTACTACTGGCTATGACAAGCAGCATAAGCACGCAACAACTCCCTAAGGCGGGAAAGCACTACCACTCGACCTAACACGAGCTATTGTCACTACCTATCGCGGCCACGACCCGACTGCTTCGACTTCACTGTAGAAAAACGATGCCAAGACGATGACCACCGCCAATGGACAAGCACCGGCCTACGTGAACGCAGCGCACACGCGGAAAAACAAGGAGGGTAGGGTCAGGTGTGTTAGTGATATGCTCTAGAGGCAACATGGAGATGTTGTATATATTACATATTATGTTTATGATACATTACTTTGTTCCTTGAAATAGATATTATCATTATTAATCAATGAGTATGTGACTTATTCATGAGACTCTTAATGCTAAAATGTTGCTATTTCTAAATGATCCCTGATCATATATCATATGAGGAACAAATATGATTCAAAGACAAAAATCAGCATATGTATTGATTGATGATTATGTCTCATGGATCATGCTATGGTGATGCCAAATCAATAATATGGACATGTGTTAGTGAACATATGTTGGATAGACCCGCCATGAGACACTGCAGAGATTCCATGTGTCATCAGTTGGTCTCAAGTAGTGTTTATGTAGAATCCTTAGACTTGAGATCATCATGGTTCCCAACATGCGTAGTAGCTTATTGTGGGACTACTAAACACTACTCCGTAACTGGGTAGTCATAAAAGTAGTCTTCGGGTTTGCCATGAAACATATAGTGGGATGTGAATGATCAAGATAGAATTTACCCCTCCTTATGGGAGAGATATCTCTAGGCCCCCCGATGTAATGGATTGTGAAAGTGCATGACCATGCTAAGGTGATTGAGGAGTCAATCACAAGTATATAATCCATCACGGAATCAAGAGAGTGATTGAGCTATTAAGAGGATGACACAGGTCTCGCCTTGAGCTCAATCTATATCGTGAGGCAAAGGGATTCGTACATGAGAACATTACAGGTTCAGCCGATATGATCTTTACGTATACTTTGGGGTTAATATGTCTTACTAGAGGCCGCTATTAACAGGGTGACCGGAAAGGTGTTTCCGGGTCACGACCAAGTATACGTGAACCTATAGGGTTGCACGCTTAACGAGTTGGAACACTAATTCGAATATGATTCCGATGTGGGCTCAATTCGGATAGAGATCCGAATAGACTCCTATTGGGCCTCGGTCCGCAAGGCCCAAGTGAGGAGGTCTATATATATGGAGGCGAGGGGCTGAGGGGACACTCTCCTGTTAACCTCTAGCATAACCCTAGCTGCCACCTCCTGAGCCAAACCCTAGCCGCTCACGAGTGCTAGTACACTCGCGATCGGCGTTCTAGCCCCGGACGTGTGGATACCGGTGGAGGCGCTGCTCGTTGCGGTGTTGATCGGCGTCAACAACCTACAGATTAGATCCGCTCGTGGTGTGGTTGATCGCGTGGAGGAGACGATCTGTACGGGATGATCGGCTAATTCCATTACTAACTCGACGCGCGTGGTTGGATCGGTTTCCAACTCTTCTTCATTGCACGCTGCAAGTCCTAGTGATAACGATCCATGATCCTTCCTTAGCATGATGTCCTGGTGTGCGCGGTAGAAAAGTTTTGTTTTCTGCTTTCGCAGCCTACGCGCAATCTATTAAGGTGGTCCAAGGCAATGCTTCCAAGGAGGGAAGGACACCGGAGGTATCGCCGTCACCCAATCCGGCAAGAACCGGATTTGAGGTTTTCACCACAGACAACTGCTACAAGACCCTGTGGTGAGTGAGGTACAGCTCCAAGACGATACCTCCAAGGAGGGAAACGATGCCCAAAAGTACGTCGTCATCGTCAGATTCTGTTAAGGAGGGTCAGATCTAGGATTTTCACCAAGAGCACGTAACCGCACCACCTGGGACAAGCCCGTCACCCGCCACGATCCAGGCGTGACCGCCTCACAAGACCGCCCGACCCAAGAGCAGCATCGTCCGCCGGCCTCCACACTTAGCAACTTCGATCGCCTCCGCGGCCAACAAGCGGCCACACCACCATCTTCCAGCCAATCACAGCCCTACTTGGCCATGCACCGGCAGGCCCCAGATCCAACAGAGAGCAACAAGGACCAGCTCTAGCTGCAACCCTATCGCTTCCATCCAGCTCTGGCGGCTGCTCCCGGCGAACTCCGGCGCTCGTCTTCTTCCATCGTGGCTTGGCCAGCCTCCATTAAACCCCTAACCCTGAGGGCACCACCGCAACTTAGAGCTACTAAGTACTGCCGTGCCACTCGCATGGCCGCAACACTCTGTGCCCGTGAGCGCCGCCACGTGCAACCCAGCACCGATGTCGGCCTTCGTCGTCGTGCCCGCCATCGCTTGCGTCGTGGCCATCCGCGCGCAACGAAGAAGCTGAAGGTGATGGAGGCCCCCGTCAAGTCCAGATCCGGTCTGGAGATGACCAGATCCAGCCGCCTCCAGCTCTCCCCACCTCAGATCCGACTGCTGGGCTTCACCAATGCCATCTAGATTCGACCCACGTGCCGTCGCCGCTACTAAGAAGCCGCTCTACCTACCTCGCTAGAAGCGCCCTATGGACCTGACCTCCAAGGAGCTGGAACGCCGCAGCCACTATCTCAGCTCGCTCATCCGTCGCACCAAGCTCGCCGACCCGCTGGAGCCGGAGCCGATGCCAAAGGTGGAGCCAAAACCAGTGGCAAAGCCCAGTTACGGGGAAGGTAAGGGCGGTAAGGTGGAGTTGAAGGAAAGGGAGGTGAAGGCAAAGGCAGGGAGGCCCTGCCCCCATCGCACAACAACGGCGAGGGAGGAGACGCAGTGCCGAGGGTGGTTTTTTGGGGGAGTTGGAGTCGCCCCATGGTTCAGGAGGCGCGTCCCATTTTCAATCTTCAGAATGTGACATGTTGCTATCTTGTGGCTGAAAGCATCTAGACTCTTAAAAATGGTTTTGGTAATTAATGACAATACGTGAATATGGAACTAATATGTTTGTTAAGTATCGTATAGGTTAAGCCCCAAAAGTGAGCATGTCAAAGGCAAGTGTATGCTAAAAGATGAAAAGAGGATCAAGATGGTTCAAGATAAACATACAAGTAGTATAAGATCCCTTTTATATTTTATCGATCTTAGGAGAAAAGTTGAAAGATCGGGTTATATAATAATTGCCGTACTATTAAAAGGAATCATAGAAAGTAACTTAATAGTATGTTCTTGTGCCATTTGGATCAATCTAGTATCATACATGTACTTAAAATTAAGTTTGAAAACCAACTGTGCTCTGTTAGAAAAATCAGAAGTACCGGAGTGCATATTGCGGAACTACTGGACTCCGGTAGTACCGACGTGTAAACTACGGAACTACCGAAACACAATAGTACCGGTAACCTGAACGGTATATTTTTTTTTCAAAGAGCACCCACTGTGAGTCTTAGACTTGCCGAAATCGATAGCACCGGAACATACATGACGGAACTACCGCAATGCGGTAGTACCGGACCCGAAATCAGAACTACTAGACTTCGGAAGCACCGAAAAAATCTAGCAGTACATTTTTTCCAGAGATGGTCATTTTTGGCCCTGAGGAAAACGGTAGTACCGCGCCGATAAAATGAAACTACCGATGATCGGAACTACCGCATTTACAACGGCGGTAGTACCGTGCTGACTTTCAATGGCTAGTTCTGGCATCCTAACATAACTGTTACTGTGTGCTACATTACTTTGCGGTAGTACCGCAGATTACATATCGGTACTACTGATGTCCTTGATTTTTCAGGATTATTTTTTGTAGCAGTTAATTTTGGTTGGTGACAGTATAAATACCTTAGGGTCTTGGTGTAAGTTTTCGATCACCACGGTAAAACATCGTGTGTCACTTGATATTATTTGTGCTTCTTCTATATATTCAATTTATTGTGCAATTAATTGTATTAGAGTCTTGTGTAGTTATTACTTTTTAAAATGTCTTAGGGTTATTAGAATTGTGTAGGTTTAAATCGTATTTCAAATTTATAGATCATTATTATCTTGTAAAAATTTTATTACCTCCTATTCACCCCCTCTAATCGATCATCCTTGATCTTACAGTAGGTCGTGAACTTTTGGTGCATAACTTAATTGCTATCTATCATCAACGTAATTATGACCTGATACAACAAACCTAATAAGATGATCCTAACGAATCTTACAAGTGACACACAAGGATAGAATTACCCCCTCATTCTAATTGCTGACTTGATATGTAGTCTGGAGATAAGCTCTGGCCCTTGAATCCTTGATCTCCTAGACTTCTACCCAGATTTCACGCTTTACCAACAACTTCGATGGCGAACCCACCAGTATCACCGAGAAAACATTCGCACAATGCACAGCAATTTCGTACCTGGACAAGATGATAGTGCGCGACGACTTCGGACACCCTGAGGTCGGCACGCGCAGGGCCGTCGCGTGCATGTCCCGTCCTCCCCGACGACGACGTCACGCCAACGATCAGGATCAGATGAGGCCGTCAGGCACCACCAGCCGGTGGATGGCAGCGATCAAAGAACTCACCCTTGTCCCCTCTCCTTGACTTCAGTCCTCGCCCCTCGGTCTCAGTGGGAATGTCAGCGTGCACCGCCGGAGCTGCAGCGCACAGAATAATCCCGCGCCAAACACAGCGGGCGGCCCAACGCCTTGGGCACGCACGTAGAGGCAGCCAGCAGGAGAGCCATTACGCCGAACACCTTACGTGCGCGGCGGCGCGCCGACGCGGCGTCTAGACAACGACCACGGGCATCGCCTCCGGCAAGCACGTGCACCGAGAGGGCGAGAGGGGAGGCGCGCTCCGGAGAACTTCTCGGGCGGGGAGAGGCATCGGAATCGGTATTGGCATGTCGTCGAACACCCATCGAGCAACGCGTCTGGAACATGCAGGGAATGCAGTGAAGCATAGAGCGGAGTGCTAAGTGTAATAAGATTAAATCAGTGTCAAGTAGTGGCAGTTCCTAATCCCTAATTCTACATTGGTGACCACTGAGTCAGTGACCTATAGGGCCCAATGACAGTGAACAAAAACTAATTTTCTCCTCTTGTCCAATCTTCTCAAGCCAATGCAGCTTGGAATGCACAGGTCAGTCAGACTAAAAATAAAATGCAATGGAACATGAAATGGAGCAACTGCCAATGCAGATGAAGACCAAGAGCCAATGTGAGAGGAGAGAAGAGTAGGGTTGTAACTGGAGCAGATACGAATAAATATCATTTAGGAAAAATTAGATATATGCTATTATAAAGTGGTCATGTTAGAAATATGCCATTATAAAGTTTTGGTTTAGAAATATACCACTTCAGAGTGTGCTTGTTTTGAAATATGCCATTGTGACCACTTTTATATATTTTTTTTATCAAATACATAACATTACTTCCTAAACTACCCTTCTCCCGATTCTCTGTACACCCCGCCCCTCTCCTCCCCTTCCGCCCGAACGCCCGCCCCTCTCCTCCCCCGCGTAGCCTTCTCCGCCTCCGGCCCTCCCCGCCCCCTCCCTGCTGTCGAGCCACCGCCCGCCTCCGGCCCTCACCGGTCGGATTCTTCCCGGTTGCGCTCCGACGTGAGCCACGGCAGGGCTGCTCACAATGGCTACGATAGTGGGCACGACGCGTCAACTTCGAGTTCCATAGGGAGGAGAGGGCGGCGGCGCAGCAGCAGCCGCATCCGGTGGTTGGGCCGTTCTTCAGGCAGGTGCCGTCCAAGTGGAACGACGCCGAGAAGTGGATCACCGGGAGGCACGTCGTGCACTCCAACCCGATCTTCTCCAAGAGGGCCGCCGCGCACACCACGCCGGCGGCGTCCGTGTTGCGCCGAGTCCGTCATCGTCGTCGGAGATGAAGAAGAGTAGCGGCTCTTGAGACAATCTTCTTAACTCACGCGCGCCGCCGGTAGCGCTACCGACCGAGCCGTTGTCGCCGTCGCCGCCGCGTCGGTGAGCGGGCGGCGAACAAGCGACCTCATCACAAGAAGCTCGCGTTTGAGAGGCCGCCAAGTGAGACTAGTACGGGTGAATTCTACGGCGTTCAATTGTTCATCTAAATCTACACAAATATGACTGAATTAATTCTACGGATTCGATTAGTTCATCTAAATTTACGAATGTCGTCGCAACAAAGAGATGACAAGACTGAATATTTTTGGTTTTGTCGAAATTCTTGCTGGTGTTGTAACCTGTGTTTTTGATGTGTTGCAGTGAGCCCGCCGGTGCAGCCGGTGTCTTTGAGGATTTTGTTCAGGCTTCGCCGGATAAGAGCCCTGATCCTGATGAAGATGAACACGAAGCCAAGAAAAGAGGAGTTTGAAGCACGTGCTGTGGCATGGGAGGAGTCTCACAAGTGTAAACTTGCATCAAGGTATGCAAAGATCTTTCCTCTCTCTTTTTTTTGTTGATGAGCTTTTCCCTAAATTTCTCTGTATATTTCGTCTCAGGTTTTTTGAATCTTATGCTTGATCAAAATTGTAATGCCTCGAGATATCGAGGAAGGAGGTGAAGATACAGAATGGGAGAGTTGCGAAAATCCAAATTTGAAGCCAAAAGGAGGCACGCTGAGGTCAGTTCCAATTGCCGAACTTTCATCTGAGAAGAGACAGTCTCTGCTGGCTGCACATTCTTATCAGCATTCTTCAGAGAATGATAATTCAACTTAGAAGGGTAGTTTAGGAAGTAATGTTGTGTATTTGATAAAAAAATATATAAAAATGGTCACAATGGCATGTTTCAAAACAAGCACACTCTGGAGTGGCATATTTCTAAACCAAAACTTTATAATGGCATATTTCTAACATGACCACTTTATAATGGCATATATCTAATTTTTCCTATCATTTATCATGTATTTTATTTTATTTTTTATTGAGATTGGAGTCGGACATGGACAGTGACGGGTATCTATTTCTTATTCTGTATTCGCTCCACAAGGCTTCGACTGATCGACGAAAATTATCTGCTTCTTTTAATTCTTACATAGGATATTGAACAGTAGTGATGTGGTCAGAGCGAATCCGAAAAGATTAACCACCGAGATATCAAAAGAAGACCACTTAGTATTCTCTGTCTATTTAGATGCAACAATCCACTTATGTTATCTTATTCCTAAGCGAAATCAGAACAGATTTACTCATGTCACTTACATATGGATATATATATGGACAAATATTACTCATTCCGTATTTTTACCTTGGAGCCGACTCGTATATAGATAGTGTTGGATACTCATTTATCCCTCTCGTATTCACTCTGTCAACCTTCGTTCAGTCAAATAAAAATTATCTGATCTATTTGTACGGTAGAGAAGATGGATCAATGTGATTTTTATTCTCTTTCTTTTCTTTTAAACTCCTTTCCTACATTTTTTTCCCTATGTTCGAAACATGAAACAGGTTAAACCTCTGCGAATGAAGGAATCGACAAAAAAGGAATGTTTACACCCATCATATCCATCCTAAATATCAACTTTCTTTTCCTTTTCTTTCTTTTTTACATCTCTTTCTTTTATTACCTATTCAGCATGTCAATTAATCCACCGACGTCGCAAACGGCTCTTGCTGCCGTTGCCGCTGCCTCTCGAGCTCCATGAGCTTGGAGAAGACGCCGACCATGGGCGCGGTGTTGTACGTGCACGCCTCCGTCTGGATGTACGCTCCGCGGTGGTCGGTGAACACGTCCTTGGCGTTGGGCCCGCCGACGATGGCGCCGACGAGGTCATGCGGGTTCTCCCGCCGCGCGCTGTACCACGAGTCAAATCCCTGGAGGCAACCGATGAAGGCCTTGTCGTGCTGGTACGACGCACTCGACGCCGCGCGGTGGTGCACCCGCCGCGGGTACCGCCCGCCGTAGCCCACGAGGTAGCTCATGCCCATGGGGTTGGACCCCAGGATGTAGTCGGCCTGGGACTTGGCGAACGCCAGCACGTCACCGGGGGACGCCTCGCCGGCGCCGCACCGGAGCCGCTGGCCCAGCCCCGCGAGGAGGTCTGAGTAGACGGTCAGCAGGAAGGCGGCGTTGGAGACGTACTGGAGGTTGTTCCACGGCCGGATGAAGAGCAGACCCGCCGGCGTGCGGCGGGCGTTGTGCGCGTCGCCGCCGGAGTTCTTGTTCAGGCACGAGCATACGTAGTACTCTGCGTTGGACCTGTACTGCTCCAGCACCGCTCGTCGCTCGTCGCTCAGATCCTTCTCCTCAAGCAGCAGCTGATCCATGATGAGACATATTAATTACACGGATTAAAATACTAATTAGACATGATGAGATATCAGATTTTTAAGACAAATATCACAATGTTTCAGAAATTATATGGAACATATTTTACCTCGCAGAAATGGTTTTTTTGTCACATGTCGCCGCAAAGTCTATGATCTAGGAAATTGAGTATTACAGCTGGGCTCTAGGGCTTCTTATCGAAGGCTTTGCAAATATAGTTAGTTATTTTTTCTCCTAATTTAGCCTTTGAAGTATGAATTTTTAATTTTCGTCCCCTTTAACCGTAGAAACAACAGCAGACGATATGTGTTACATGCTGTGCTCCTCGCATCGTAGCAGATTCAGGCACCATAGTACCACCTGTCGAGCTCGGCAGGAGTGCCTGCTACACTAGGCGGTCGCAGCATGAGGCAACTAAGCACCAAATTATTGTAAACATGCTTAAGTTAAGCACTAATACAAAAGTTAAGCATTAATCATATCCTGTAGATGGCTCCCGAGCTCGATAGCTCGGCAGATGCTCTTACCAAGCTCGGTTAACGTAGCAGGTGGTATCGTGATGTCTTAAACCTACCATGATGTAAGAGCTCATTAGGTCATATCACTATTTCCGCGGTCATAGAGATAACTAAAATTGAAAATTCGTGTGTTGGAGGCCATATTTGAAAAAAGAATTCTACGGTGCCAAATATGCGATCAACTCCTTATCAATTAGATATTGAATGGCACTATTTTATTTCATTTGCAGTTCCTGTTGGTCAAACTTTGTGCCAAACCTCAATAGTACGGTTGACCTTAGTAATCAGGACACCACCGTTCATTGGCCGGCTATGGCGCCTATGGGGATGCATGTAGACCATCCATGGATATGGACCTAATTTCAGTGTAATCTAAAACTAACTGTGGAGGCTCACAGCAGAATTAGATCGAGCGAAATTAAGCTACAAAAGAAAATTGGAATCTGGGCCGGCCACACGCATGATCCTTCTTGGGTTCAGTTGTCAGGGCTCTGGTTGCGATCCAACCACTGCCACTTTTTCCAAACATGTAACTACTGTTTGTTGGAATGCCTCATGGAGATATGATATTGTTTACCTTAGAAATGCATGCATGGCACTTGTGTTGTCCACATTAGCAGTAGCTGCCTCATGCTCTCGATTATTTTTCTCTCCTCACCAATGGAAGTCCAAGATAAATACATTATATAGTGTCAATTGTGCGCATTCATTCACTAATAATTGAAGAAATGACCATTGACTCCTATAGCTAGTCCAATTTGGACTGGTAAGATGGTTGCTAGCTAGAATCTTTAGGATTAGTTTGCTTCAAAGATCACATACCAAGCAAGCATGCCAGGGAAGGTGAGAGAGAGCTTGTGGAAGAATAAAGAAATGGGCATGCGCTGCATGCATGGTAAGGCAGAGCTGCCTTGTATTCTAAGCATGGTGAATGGAGTTAGGGTTAGGAAGGCAGTCCATTTCTACAAGACCCCAATAATGTCATGAGTACAGCTTACAAAAATCAAAGGTTAGGAAAACAGTCTGTTTCCTGAAGAAAATGCTACCTTATAGCACATGAGAAAAGATATTAGAAACTGTTGGCAAAGGACAAGGCACAGGTGGAGGAAAGATAAATCTGGTCCATAAAAAAAACTGAGGCATCAATCTCATTTTCTTTCCTTGATGAATTGAGCATCATCTGCCTTTTCATAATTAGCTTTTTTTTTTTGGTTAGGAATCATCATCTGCTTGATTAACTACATCTTGTTCATGATTTCTGAAAGAAAAATCAGCATATATGCTGCTTAATTATGCATACAAAGGTTATTCGCAGCTCTCCCGCATATTCTCGAAAAGCATATATGCTGGCTATGCATTCTTGCACAAGATGGAGTTTGGTTGGGCATGGCGCATCCGTCAATTCCAGCACAGGCAGCCAATCTCATGGTAGCTATGTATGCTTGTAAGTCAGACTTTGCAAGAGGGTGCACCAAGCAGGCTTGCTCCTCATGCTAGCTAGAACCCGTGCGTGGTACTCACTTCTTGCACCCTTGCAGTTGCTGCACACACACACATCTATCTATCTACATCAGAGTGGGCCAAACAAAAGTGTACCTGTCAGCCATTGCTCTCTCTATCATGGCCTATTTACCAGTACTAAACTACTGATAACCTTTCAGGTTTCATGCATTGCGTGTCAACAGGACACAGCGCAATCCGCGGTGGAAAAAAAATCGATCGATGTTAACTAACGCTGACAAGAGACCAGAATTAAGCCGATGACGCAATCAGAAAAAGGTAACACGATTTTGACCAATTGAAGGAAGGAAGGTAGGTGTATGCAGGTTTGGCGGCATGCGTGCAAGCGTATGTGTCGAATGCAATGGAGAATTGAAGGGCCAACCTTGGAGGCGAGGAGCTGGAGTCCGGCGTACTTGATGTCCCAGCTGAACTCGGAGACGGCCCAGCCGGTGCCGCCGAAGTCGTCGGCGTTGGCGACGGCGTAGTCGAGGTAGTCGCGGCGGCCGGTGGCGCGGTGCAGCCAGAGCGCCGCCCACAGCAGCTCGTCCTTGTACCCGCTCGACGACGGGTAGTAGTTCTTCACCACCCGCACGCTCCCGTCGTACCGCCCCCTGTACTTGTCCCCAAACTCAAACAGCTGCATACGTACATACATACGTATAAAAGTACATTATACACCTTACAAAACACTGTATTATGATGTGCGTGTACGATGGATGGTGAGCTGCTTGCTGTCAAGTACCGGCTAGTGGAGTCTTTTTTTATGCGAAAATTAATTTCGTGGAGAAAGCAAATTAAGCTTAAAGGAAGGTTAAGCTAGTTTTAATTTAACTTTGGTGCTGCTTCAAGCTAGTGACAACGACGACGTGCATGTACGTACGTACCTGCTGCGCATGGTGGAGGAGGAGGTGGGCGTAGTGCGTGTCGCCGGCTCGCCGGAACACGACGGACGCGGCGGCCATGGCCGCTGCCGTCTCGGCGGCGACCTCCGAGCCGGGGTTCTCGGCGTCGACTTTGTACGCGCGCCGCGACGTCGTCATGTCCTCCGGCCGCTGCCAGCAGTAGTGGTCCGAGTCGCCGTCCCCGACCTGCCATACATATACGTACACATCGATCACATACATATACAGACACGTATGTATACGGAGTAGGTGTGTACGTACTCTACAGGTATGTGTACGTATACACGTGCGTGCGGACAGGAGAGGAGGAGGAGGCCATGGTCACCTGAGTCCAGAGCTCGTGGGGCTTGGTGTGCGCCTTGATGAAGTAGTCGGTGCCCCACTTGATGGCCTGGAGCGCGTGGTCGCGCTCGCCGGCGGCGGCGATCTCCCCGCCGTACTCGAGGACGCCCCACGACAGCATGGTGATGGTGAACGCCATGGGGAGGCCGAACTTGACGTGGTCGCCGGCGTCGTAGTACCCGCCCACCAGATCAACCTGCACGCACACGGCAGCACCCGTTCAGCCATGCACGCGCGCTCGTCAAGAACAGCTCGCTCGCCGGCGACGGAGACGCACGTACCCCTTGCTCGAGGCCGTCGGTGAGGCCGGAGTGGCCGCGCCACCGCACGCGCTGGTTGTACGGCAGGCGGCCGGACCGCTGCGCCTCGAAGTAGAGCAGGCTCTTGGACAGCGCCTCCCCGTAGTCGTGCACCGCAGCCGCCGACGCCATCACCAGCGACACGGCGACCACGGCCGCGGCCACCACGAAGCGGCCGGAGACGTCGCTCATTTCAATCAAAAGAACCTACACTCCTCGATCCTCCCCTACTCCAACGCAACGCGCATCGACCTCTCCCCTGCCCTGCAGCTCGATGTACCTCAAATGGAAACCCACCGGCCAGCCGAAACCAATGTGCTCGCCCGCCTCAGTCCAGCAAGGATTAATTGCGCTGGACTGCCAAAAATTAGCAACACGGGCGCCTGGCTTCTCCTCCTCCTCCTGGTCTTTGGAATGGAAACTGATAACTGAAGGGAATAATTGCGCTGAGTAATGGCTGATGATTTACTGCCAGCTTTGGCTGGGATCGATTCCTCCTCCTCCTTGAGAAGAAGATCAATGATGCATCATACACACAGCTAATCTTTGAGGAGGGATATGAATGCGATGCACTTGTATGCTGCTTGTGTAATGTGTGACAGAGGAGAGAACAGAGCAGAGGTTGGAGAATTCTGGGCTTTAATGGAGGGAGGCAAGAAATGGATCAATGGGGGTAGGAATTTAAAGGTGTGTCGATCATGTATGCCATGCATGTGTGCAAGATTGCAAAGTGAGTTGGTGGGTTGAAAGGCTCCTTGGCTTGGCATGGCAGTCTCTCCTTGCGCAAGAAGACAGGGACATGCATCTCGTGTCAGTACTAGTTTAGTACAACTACATACATACGTTCCTTTCCTTCATCGAGGCACTGTATTTTTGGTTACACCTGATATTTTTTTTGGTTCTAATACATGTATTTATATGAACAAATCAAAAGTGATAAGTCGTTTTAAAAAGGTTATCTCGATAAGCCGCTCAAAACAACGGCAAAAAAACTGTTATATTTATTTATTTTTATAAATATAAGTTATGAGTTGAAATTCGTGAGCCCAGCCCCACATCCTGTTCACCTAGCTGGTCCAGCGCAGTCCACGTGGCAAAAGAGGGATGCCTGCGTTTCGGGCGAGGTCCGATCGCGCGATCTACGGTTCAGTCTAAGGCGCTGATAAAAACAGGAAAAAAAAGTTACCCTCTATTTTTTTCACTTTGTTTGATCGAGTCCCTTGATTCTTGACCCAACGGCGGCGGATCCGCGCCCGAGATGGAGTGGCCTGGACTAGGAAGTGTGCCAAGCAATATAATTATTTGCTGTCGGAATACTATTCCATTAGAAGAGGGGTTTAGATCATATACCCTCCTCATAGTTGGAAAATTGAGGATTTACCTTCCCCACTCAATGATATGTGGGATCATCGTAGGTCACTGACACGTGGGTCAGAAGGGTAAATCCTCAATTTTCATCTAAGTGGAGGGTATATGATCAATAATTCCCATTAGAGGAGAAGGTGCAGGGAAGGGTGATTAGCTCGCCTGCCACGTCTGAATCAGAAGGCAACGAGTTTGGGATGAAAAGTCACACACATGAAGAGAAAACAAATCACCTGCTACAAAACCAGGAGAAAAATAATTAAAGAGAGATTCGATTTGCCTAGCTAGCATGCAGTAGCTTGTGGCTGTTCTGGGTCAGTTCGTTGCCGTGTTGCTGTCAGGTGTTAGTAACACCACAATCAACTTGTGCGTTGTGACTGGCCAGTGGCACTGCAGGAGGATGCTTCGGTTGGAATCAAAAAATCGGTGTATTACTTGACGCTTGCCTTTGCATCCGTAGGGGGGTAGCCAGGGCTAGGAGAAGGGAAGACAGGAGAAAGGCCACGTTTAGAACAAGAATAATTAAGCACACTGTTAAGGCAGTGATCGTTTTAGTTTTTAAAAGCTTCAGCTTCTAGGTGCAGCTTTTTTTCACTATTCACTACACTATCCACTAACTCAGCTACAGTAAAAAAAGCCAGCTACAGTGAAATTTCAACCAAAAATCAAAAGTCGTCGCTAAAACGATCACCCCCTAAGGCGAAATTGGCCCTTTACGAGGAGACCAACGATCACCCCCTAAGGCGAAATTGGCCCTTTACGAGGAGACCCGCTGGAGACTCAGGCTCTTGCACGATCCATTAGGCTCCCCTCATGTGGCTTAAAATCAGTTTCTGTTTCTGGTTTCTATTTTTATTTACTATTTAGTAATTTCATTTATTTTTTACTTTTTTAGACTTTTTTATCTTTTCTTTTTTTTTCATATTTCTTTATATTGTCTATGCGATGGGCTAACATGTTTTTTCTATTTTTATTTTTTTAAATTTAATTATATCAAATAAGCTAACTCAGTTATAATAAAAAATAAATTAATCATAGTAAAAAATTATAAGCCAATATTAAACTAAGTGCTACCTAGTACAGTTGAGTACGTCAAGGAGTTGAGCATCTAGATAGAAACGATTTCTGGTGCAGATCGATCTGTCGTCCTCGATTATTATTTTTTTTTGATTTGGTGACCTCCTGATCGAGGACAGGTATGTACTTTTATTTTTACGAGTCCTAAATCCGATCTATTCTATTGTCTCGCCTTTCATTCAATCTCATAATTAAGAGTACTTAATTTGCACAAAAAACTATCTCAAGGCTGGAATTATACTGCCCATAATAATTAAAGCCATATAAATAGTGATCGAGTTCCATGTCCTAATAGTTTCCATGGATTAAGACTCTAGAGCAGTTAATATTAAGACTTGTCATACATACCGCTGCAATATCAAATCAAGCTAACCTCATGCAATTTCTTGACGAACACAATCCGTCGTTAGGAAACATTATTTCTAAGATTCCAATCCATCATATGGGACACGCAACACAACCACATCAAATGCACACACGCAGTCGGTGCATGCATGCATCATCCATTCGTCATCGAAAGATTTGGCACATAAATATGTGTAGAGAATTGATATATAATATTCGTATATTTTTTAAGATAAAATTAGTCAGATTTTAAGATGTTAGAAACTTAGATCTCTATCCAATAAAAAGTACTTTGAATCTGAAACATTAAATTTCTATCCAACAGAGACTCTATACCTCTCTCTAAAAACAAGTGCTCTGAATCAGACATTAAATCTCTCATCCAATATATTAAAATCTGACTGATTTTATATCTAAAAATATATAAATATTGTATAGACATTCTTATTTATGTACGTGCACATTAACGAACGTGTCGTCAGCATTGCTAGTTTACAATCAGTTGAAGCAACACGTACTGATGTTCAACGCCGAACCTTGACGATGGATGGCAGCCTGTGAACAAATCAAACAAGCACGCTTGCATCACCTGGTCAAGGTCCAATTATTACCTACTTATTCTCACAATCCCAAAGCAAGTGGTTGATCGAATTCCAACCTAGACAGTTATATAGGTATGCACATGCATGCATGAAGATATTTGAGTAGATTTTTTTGGTTGTGAGTTATGATTTATGACTGAAAATTTTAAATTATGGATTGGTCGTGAAAAGCAGTATACAAAAGAAAATAGTCGTATATGATTTTGGCCGGTATAGCTGAACTCGATATAGTTTGTATTATAATTTACCTATAGATCACGCCTGAAAAAGACGCACCGTTTAAAAATTAAACATTGTAGCAACATAAATATAAGTATAAACATAAGTCAATACGAACCCACACAAAGTGCAAGTAAAAGATGATGTACTACATGCAACTTTCTTGCATGATCACAATCCAACACACACATATTCAAACCCAAAGTTTGGGTTGTTATGGAGAAAGGAGAACACAAAGGTTGAATACATGTACATGACCATTTTGTTTATTTAATTAGAGATAGAGAAGAAGAAGAAGAAGATTGTGTTGGTAGTAGCGCGGTAGACTTTGATGGATTTTTTTTTTTGTTGTACTCACGTTTAAGTCTTGCAATTACTAGAGTATGTTCCAATTGATAAAGAAGTGTAACGACATTATTTAAATATGTGGATGCGGGAGTGCATATTCTCATAAGTGTACAACTATTTTCATATATAAATATTTACATGCACTCGTTGTAGTTTTGACTTTGCCTGTAAAAAAGAAAGGATGGAAGATAGAAAGAAAGAAAGAGCGAGATAGCTGCCGGAAAAGGCCTAACCTTTTTTTTTCTTCTAGACCACCGGCCGGCATCTGTGGAAAGGAGAGTGCAATATGTGCATGCACTCGTTGTTTATTTCTTGCGTGTGTTTGGTGGATTCAGTTAACTTAATTAATTGAAGGACATTGCAAACATGTAAGATAGGGCCGGTGAGGTGATCAAATACATTCAACTTTTTTATATATATAAAAGGACTTGGTTTCTTGCGTTGTCTTCTTCAGCATGGCGGCCAATTCGTTGAGGAAATTCAGACTTTGGAGAAAATTGCATCAGATGGACACCTTTTGTCAGCAACCCAATAACAACTGTAGTTGCCAGGTGAGCATCACGCTTGGAGCTAGATCGATATAGGCAGATGATCGATGCCACTGCAATGTGTATGTATTGTATGTGTCCAATCAGATTGAGATTTGCATTTCACCGGCAGGTATGCATCAGCAGATGCCATTGTTAGGTGCTGCATCAACAGGTCCACAGGAACGAGGCGCATCAGGTGCCTGCAAGTTTTCTTTACTGTTTCCAAGTTTCAGAGACTGGGCGTTCGAGAAAGAGAAAGGTATATTTTTAATTAGCAACTGAAACGCGCGGATGCCTAATTAGGGGGTGATTGTTTCGGTTTTTTTCGGCTTCAGCTTCTAGCTTCAGTTTTTTTTTTCACTATTCACTACACTATCCACTAACTCAGCTACAGTGTTTTTTCAGCCAGCTACAGTGTTTTTTCAGTTAAAAGCCAAAAGCTATCGCTATTCCGATCACCCCTAAACAGAAGCATGCAGGAAATGAGATTAATTCCTCGAAATGTACTTCTCTGTTCCAGGATTGTACGTAGACACTATCAGGGGACGCTTTTGCACGCAAACTAGTGAAATTAAACTTTAGTTCCAGAAAGCAACTCTAGAGATTAACAAGTGTGTGTGCATGTTAACTGACAGGTGGCGCTGAATGCCAGAAGCATTTCCAAAGTTTACTGGCTATGTTTTGTTTGGCTGATCATACGCAGTGATAGGTCATGCTATGTTTTGTTTGGCTGCACAAATGATACAAGTAGAAAGTGTACTGGGTGAAAAAAAAATATATATTTTCAAAGTTTGCATTGTTTTTCTTTGCCCTTTAGTGAAATAATCGTCAAAACAAGCGGAATCTTAATTCATACTAAAAACAATGTCCTAGTACGTGCTATTCACTCAACTAATCACATTACTACGGGAGCCTGCCTTACTCGTACGATCAAATGTCGAATCTCACTTCTCTCCTAGAAAGCTAGGCCCAAACACGCACTTTTGTATCCCTGGCCTGGGTAGCCCATGCAAGTGAAGGGGCTTTTTTGTCATGCCGACTAAATGAGAGAGAAAGACAGAAGAGATAGGCTGGGTGAAAAGAAAAGAGGAAGAAAAGAAAGAGAAGAATAGAAAAGAAAAAGGGCGGAAAGGAAAAGGGAGTTTTTTTTGTCATGCACGATGAATCCTTAACTATGAGCGTTTTTTGGTTTTGCGTATAGAATGATGTCGTCCGTATAAGCACATATATCGCTATAGCATATTGAGTTGGGTTGATGCTTGTACAGGTGGAGGTCCTAATTTGGAGTTGTCCACGCATCATTCCCGAGGAAAAGAAACTGTTCTATCTCTTTTTAACAGAGGCTCTTCCCCAAAAAAGAAAGAAAGAAAAAGAAAAAGAAAAAAAGAAAAGAAAGAAAGAAAGAAAAATGTCTTCTTTTGCAAGCACCATTTTCTGTTCCTCGTTGCCCGGTGATCTTCGATGGTCTCAATTATCGAGACTGATTTCAGCACATGCGCCTCTACATCCGTGGTCAACGTCTATGGGAGTACAGGCGAGTTGCTTTATCCACCTTGTCTTACTCCATCTACTGCGCCTGTACTCCCGAATGATACTTTTGAAAACGCTCGTACAAAGGCATTTGTTGTTTTTGAGATTGATATGGAGACTTTTCAGACTCAGTATGCTGTTTACAAGAAATGGATTGATGATGATGTTTGTGCTTCTGCTATTCTGGTTGCTAGCATAGAGGTGCATCTCATTAGTGATGTTGTTAGTTTGGGAGCTTGACTGGCTCTGGGAGCTTGACTGGCTTCATATTCCTTCTGCTGCCTCTATCAGTTTTTTCGCCTCCACCATTGTCTCCGCATCTGCTGCAGTTTCCACCACACCTCTTGCTCAGTGGCATCATTATTTAGAACATCTTTATGGGTCACGTATGTTTTCTTTACTTTATCGTTATCTTTTAGGGTCTGTGTCTGATGATACTTCTCTCAATTGTCAGGGTTGTAAGCTTAGAAAACAGCTTCAACTTTTCTATTCATCTAGTGAGTCGGTGTCTCAGTGTCCTTTTGATATTGTTCGTTTTGATGTATGGGGAACAGCTCCTTTCGTCTCAAAAGGAGGTCATCGATATTATATTATTTTTATTGATAATTTTTCTCGGTATACGTGGATATACTTTATGCCATCTCGTAGTGAGGTTCTATCCATCTACAAGACTTTTGCCACCATGGTCCGTACTTAGTTTGACTCTCTTATTCGTGTTTTTCGCGCTGATTCCGCTGGGGAATACTTGTCAGGAGTTCTTCATAATTTTTTTTGCTGAGTATGGTACTCTCTCTCAATTTTCTTATCTTGGTGCTCATGCTCAGAATGGTGTGGTTGAACACAAACATCGCCATATTCTTAAGACAGCTCGTGCTCTTATACTTACTTCTGCTGTTCCACCACACTTCTGAGTTGAGGCTGTTTGTACTGCCACTTTTCTGATCAACATTCAGCCCTCTTCTATTCTTCAGGGTGGGATTCCAGTTAAGCATCCATGTGGCAAGAGTCCTGATTATTTTAATCTTCGCATCTTTGAGTGTGTGTGATATGTTCTTCTTGCCCCTTGTGTGCGCACCAAGCTGACCGATCAGTCTATTGAGTGCGATGGCAGAGGAGATTGCTGTTATTCATCATAAGTGGTAGCATGCGATGGCAGAGGAGATTGCTGCCCATGAGCATACTAGCACGTGGGATCTTATTTCTCTTTCTGTGCATCACTCCTATTACGTGCAAGTGGGTCTATAAGGTTAAGACCCTCTGATGGTTTTCTTGAGCGCTACAAGACTCGTCTTGTGGCGTGTGGTTTTCAGTAGGAGTATGGTCATGACTATAATGAAACCTTTGCTAATGTTGCTCGCATGACCACTGCTCGTACTCTTCTTGTTGTGGCCTCTGTTCGACAGTGATCTATGTCTCAGTTGGATGTCAAGAATACCTTTCTCAATGACGAGTTGCTTGAGGAGGTCTACTGTCGCCCCTTGGGTATTCGGTTCTTGAAGATATGATTTGTCGTCTTCGCCGATCTCTTTATGGTCTCAAGCAAACTCCTCGTGTTTAGTTTGATCGTTTCTCTTCTGTTGTCACTGCAGCTGGTTTCTCTACCAGTGCTTATGATCCTGCTCTTTTTATTCATACTTCGTCTCGTGGTTAGATGCTTCTCCTTTTGTATGTTGATGATATGATCATTATTGGCAATGATTCTCAGTATATCATTTTTATTAATGAGCGTCTTCATGAGTAGTTTCTCATGTCTGATCTGGATCCACTTCGCTATTTTCTTGAGATTTGGGTTATTTCTACTTCTAAGGGGTTTCTATTTGTTCCAAGAAAAGTGTATCTAGAATCTTCTTGATCGTGCCCCTTTTACTGATCAACGCACAGCTCCAGGCATATTCTGATGCCACCTGGGTTAGTGATCCCTCTGATCTTCTGTCTCTCTCTATTTATTGTGTTTTTTTTTGTAGTTCTCTCATTACTTAGAAAACTAAGAAGCAGACATCAGTTTCTCGTTCAAGTGCTAATTTTGTTTTACAAAGTATCCTTTGCCACATCCATGGTTTACTTTGTCAATATCATTACTACGATACTGTTGAAGACAAAATCATCTGGGCAATGTGGTGGGCATGTGAAATTCCAACCTGCTGCTTAGTGTAGAACGGAGCTAACATTTACTAATGTGACATTGTAATGAGTATTTTTTTTGTGCATTAGAAAAGGAAAAGGAAAGGATTTTGATGATTTCTAGCTAGTCCTTTGCCCACAATACACCATGCATTAGTGATGTAAATACTATGTTTTGTGAATCCTGATTAAAGAACTCGTGTTATCATCAGGTTGAGCTGTTGAACAACACTCGCCATCCAAACATGGTCCACCTGGGGGGTGCTTGCCCTGAGTATGGTTGCCTGGTGTACGAGTACATGCCGAACGGCAGCCTTGAGGACCGTCTCTTCTGCCAGTCAGGCACGCCGCCGCCGCCATGGCAGCTCCGTTTCAAGATTGCAGTGGAGATAGCCACCGGCCTGCTCTACCTACACAAGACGAAACCTGAAGCCTTTGTCCAACGAGACCTCAAGCCTGGAAACATCAAAGATTTTCTTAGCAAGATTAGCGATGTCGGTCTCGCCCGCATCATTCCCCGGTCAATGGATGACACCGCCACGCAGTGTCGGATGATCGCCGCTGCCGGGACCTTCTACGTCTGCACGCGCTCGCTGTGTCATCTGAAGATTCTTCTTCCATAGATCAAGGCCATCAGCGTTCAGCTAGTGACATGGTAAAACTAACCAGTTATCCTTTATTGCTTCCAATGGAACTTGCAAATTCTATAGTGAATGCATCAAGGCATCTTCAATAGGTGTTCTGAATTTTTGATCATCCAGGCATCAGCTGGAATTGGTTAAAGTTGGTGTTTCATCGGGCTTATATTTTTCTACTATGAACGCAGGATTTGCCTTTGTAATATAGACTTGTCCGAGATTCTGAACGATGGAAGTGCGAAGGGAGCATCATTTGGAGCATAACAATGTAAGGACCAGAAATAGGCCTGTCTATCATTCTAGAATCTACAGTTGTTCTAATTTTGTTGTAAATACTGCCCTAGCCCAGCAATTTTCAGGTTGTTGTAGTTCATTTTTGGAAATGTGTGATACTAATATCGATCAACCTGTAAAATAAAAACACAGTCTGTAGCTCTCATCTGTTGTTGCTGAACACTTGTACTTACTGCAGACCGGATCAATCCCATGTTCTTCTCCTGTTCTCCGCGACTGAACTGCTTTGATCAAGAGCTTGGAATCATATCTTCAGGACCGGGAATAACATAAAAAAAAAAAATCACGTAGCGCACTGCAGAGGTGGACGGGCGAGAAGGGAGATGGCGGTGGTAGAATGGCGCGCGCGGAAGGCCTGAGCGAACGTAGCGCACCGCGGAGGTGGACGGGCGGATGTCGCCGGTGGGGCGATCGGACGGCTCTGAGCAAAACGGGAACGTGGACGCCTGAGAAGCGAGGAACGACATGGTTGGCCTAAGCATCGCGAATTCCTCCACCTTTAATAGATCTATGATGATGCATGGACTACATGATGGTAATAATGATGAGTTTGCCTTCAATCGAACCTTGTAATGTTGTCACACGTCACATGGCATGATCATAAGGAGTGCTTGTGTTACTGCTTGTGACTTGCGAGTGGTTCATGAGCTTGTTGTCAAGGTATGCAGTTGAGTTAGCTACAGCGCCTGCCTTGATTGGTAATTAACAAACGATCTGGATGAATTGCTTGTCATCCACTCAGCACAACCACACAACTGAGGGAAGCAACAGAATGACACAGGGCCATCATCAGATCTGCAGGTGTTTTTCTACCCTTTTATGTCCAACCTGACCTTTATACACTGCAGAAATGCAAGCCCAGATATACTGGCCATGTACAAGTAAACGCTGCAAAAACGGAATAAAAACCGTGTGCACATAAATAGAAATATCAAACAGTACATAAGCAAACCAACAAATGCTGTAGTAGATAGAAAAGGCATAACATTAATCCAGACTTGTTGAATCTCATATCTTAAACATCATGTTTTTCTCCCATTCTACACAAAAGTTAGGAACGCATTGGATTTCCCCCCAGATACAGCAACATCATCCTACTGACAAGACATGGTTAGCTTGGATTCGTCAAAGGTGAATACGAAGCATGCTTCATCCCACACAGGTGTTCTTCCCTGATTCAGCCTGACAATCATCCTTCGAGCAGCTAGAAAGAGAAACTTCAGGTTCCATGACCTAACATGACCGAATTGCATAGCTCCTGATGCTCTGACAACATGGACGATGTGAATGACAGAACTGTAAACTATGGACTACCAAAGTGGAAAAAGAAATAAGTTGCCCGATAAATTAAACCTCCTACTGTCAAAGCGAAGAAAGTTCCAATGAACGGATTGTATAAGTTAACTACTTCAATGAATTTCCAATGAAGAATCAATACAAACATCTGCTACCAAAGAATGGGACCAAATATGCTCCCTACAAAGAGAATGGAAATAGCTTCCCTTCCTTTAATGCCAAAGTTCCATGCAGAAACCAGAGGGAACTGAAGGTGGCCTTCTGCTGTAGATTGCCTCCGAGAAAGTGTCAGCAAGCTGGCCAGAAAGGCTTACAGGATCATCGATAAGAGTATCCACGTAGACACTAACTATCCTCCTCTCATGTGGGGTAGCACGCAAGCTATACCATGTCAAAAACTTCACTCTGAAGTTAGTCTCAACATAGCCCTCACACTCCAGCCACCTGACAACCTTGACACAGTACTCATAAGACGCTTCCTGACATCCATCTTTGTGGCCAATGTCCTCAAATTTACCTGATGTTCTTTTATTTGATGAATTCCCTGGTTCCCTTTCAGGCTTTGAAAAGCCATTTTGCAGAATGTTATTGCCAGGGTTTACTTTGAAGCTCCTTCCACCAATATCCTTACCGTTTTCCATAACTCTTGGTGCAGTGGGTGGCATAGAGCCAGAGTATCGAGGTGGAACAATCACCAACACATTTCCAGCAGGTGCATTTGATGCATCCTGTGATCTAGGAACTTCGGTTCTTTGATTCTGCTCCATTGAGTTTGAGGACTCCCTAAGTAATGCTGTTTGAACAGTTGAATTGGGCTCCTCATCCAAAGCTGATGCTGAGAGTCCAGGAGCTTCCTCCAGGTCAGTGACTTCTGTTACCCTAGCTGCAACTATCTGTATGTCCTGTGAGTTATCAGTAGGTTCAATGGGGTGATGAGATGCTTTATCTGAATCAAGAATCTCAGGATTTTCACAATATTCAAAATCACTTTCTGGTGACTTATTTAGATCAGCATACACCGTAGTGTTATTGTTTGAGTCCACACCCTCTGAAGAAGGATCAGACTGACCACAACTGTTTGTCTTTGGGCTTCCGTTATTATGTTCTAGTCCAGCACCACCTGGCATCGAACCCTTTGGATCATCTTCCTTCTGACAGCTTGTCTTTATTCTGACTTCCCATGACCCAAACTCATTGGAGTCGCTGAATGCAACAACCTTAAAGATATAGCTTGTAGCTGGTGCAAGTTCAGTGACAACTAATGTTTTCAATGGTGCAAGTATGATGCCAGTCGGATTTGACGAGTAGGATCCTGTACCAGCCACTCGGTGCCATACGTTAAAACCAGTTACCTCTTGGGCAAATGTAGGGCACTGAGCCAAATCCCAAACTACAGTGACAGATGTTTGGGTTATAGCTTCAAACTTTATGAAGTTTGATGATATCATACTGGATCCTGAAAATGCAAACATGCATGAACAAGTCAATATCATTTGTATATGCGATGTCTAATGTGAAGGGCATGGAAACTTATGTTGAAATTGTGAGTTAGCAGGAGATCCACCAGAGAGCAAAGACTGCATAGCCTCTATTGCTCGAGCACAAAGTTTCTGAACTTCAGCACCGACAGAAAGCCGACTGACAATTCCACGACCCACATTTGCAACTCCTGATACAGGACCAACCTCAGCCTCCAGTTTCTTCATCGCTGTGTCAACAATTTCATGCAATACCAAGTACTTCTCTGTGGAGACGAGGACCTTATGACTCAAAAGAATCCGATGACACAATACATCCAGACGCCGAGCATCTTTAGCTATCATCAGTTGTTTCTTCCAGGACCTGAGGAAGGGCATTAAACAGTCACATTATCGCTCAGCAAGCTAATTTACCAAAAGGACCCTACTAGTTATGGTCTGAATATTCAAATAGAGCAACACCAGTGGAAAATTTATCAGAACTCCTGAGATGAGCTACCTTCTGAAAAATGAACCAGCAAACTTGATGAATACAATAAAGTGCATTGTACTGGGTTGCTCAAAAACTCATTTTATCAAGCTCTTTTATTACACAACTACTTCAGAAAATACTACTAAGGGGTGATCTAGGAGGTTCATGCGTGAAGGGAGAAAAATATATTATTTAGCATTCAGCACAAAAAAAATGAAAAGAAACTGCCGGCAATCTCACCACAGTTCAAGTTATTCAAATGACTTCTAAAAATTTGCACTTAGCAAATATGAGCCTCCATGTGTAGCATAACCATTTGAAACATTCAATTCTCCATGCTCTATTGATCCTTACACGGATACTCTACCTTATTACCTTGTTAAATTTCAACGAATTAGAACCTTGACTCCATCCCTTGAAACTAGAACCGCAAGAACCCTAAGGGATGTACTACAAGAAAGACCTGAAAAATAGGGCTAAAGGGCTTTCACAGCTGGCAACCTACATAGTCAAGCCTCAGTCTATCTCAATGAAAAAATCTTACTCCAGATGGAAAATGGATGTATCCAACATTATACCAGGTAGAAATGAGCACACAAACCAATCAGTATGCCAGGTCATAGCATAAAATTCAGAAGCAACAGCAGCAGGCCATTTCTAAAGATACCAACGCAAAATATCCATTATATTTTTTGTACTAATGATGCTGACAGCACAAGGATCTTTGCTGAAGAATCCCTAAACATGAAACCAGTAAGGTAAGCACTGGCACTTCTTGTCTTGCAACAATTTCATTATTTCCGCACAGAAGTTTCACAATAAAAAAATGACTGGAAACCAAGTGAACGTGCCAATTATCAAAGCCAAGTCTCAACAAAACAATCAAACTAAGTTATGTATAGCTGTTATCAGTGCAAGAAATACTGGAAGCACAACTAAGGCAGTAGGCAGTGAAGCAGTATGACTGGAAGCGCGGAAACAAGAAGTAAAGTTACATAGAAAATCTATGTAACTTATTTTTTACTTGAGAACACAAAATCTGCATAAACAAAAAGATGTTTGAGAAAAATACCCAAGCAAATCATTCTGCTTCCGACAGCGAGTGCAGTAATAACCACCATCAAGTTTCTTGCATTGCCCACTCTGCAGAATTCCGGTTCTTCCATCCTTGAGGGCACATTCAAGATGGCATGAAAAGCCACAAGAATCTTTTTGCAAGGGTTGTTCTGAACTACAGAACAACCAGAGACTAGGGTCCTTATTGTCATCATACTTGAAACAAATACAGCATGAACAGCGTCTGCAAAATTTATCTTCCTGGTTAAGAGTTGCCCTGCAAGCTAAATTTTGGCAGAAGCATGCATTATTTGTTGGCGGCACATCAGCTGTTGCTGGATTGCTTGCAACAATTTGTAGTCGTGATGGATTGTCACTCTTTCTTTGTCGTTTTGCTGGAGACTGATGGTTACTTGTGTTGGGCTCAGGAGTTGGCTCCTTTTCTTGCACATGTTCCACAGGGCCAGCTGATTTGCCAGTCACCACCCTGAAGAGATAATCCAGCATTCTCTGCTTTGATAATCCAGTATATTTTCTTTCCCTTCCTAAATCAGCACAAAGAATCTCTACAATATCACGGCGACTCCATGACTGTAGTTTGTCGGAAGCACTTTCTGGCCACTTTGATAATTCACGAACAAGTTCTCGCTTTTCATCCACACTCATCAATCTGCATCTAGCAGGATCAATAGTAATCCCTGGAACAAGAAAACACATATTAATATCCATTTGATAGATACTACAGCCAAAATTTTGCACCAGTAGACTTTACATGCATCATCAGAAATGGTTACAAATCCAGAAGACCAAGAAGCATTACCAAAGAAACTTTGTAAATATCGATGTTAAGTTTAGTGGAAGAGAGGAAGGATGACTCAATTGTATTGTATGTTGCAAGAGCCCAAGGGGCATATATATAGAGTACAATAGACTAAACCCTGAAGACTACCCTAGACTACCACTACAATACCACAACTACCCTTTACACACAGACTATTACATTACTACCCTTAACAATTTGCATTAACGTATCGACAATGTTCAAGCCCAGAATGGAAAAAATCCGAAGTTCATTAGGTCTCAAAGAGGAATGAAGAGTGACTAGTAATGGTTTTGAGGGCATCATTCCCAACATGATTTTAGAAAATAGCAGAACAAATAAGAGATGGCATTTCAAGTTGCCAGTGGTTACTAATGGGCATAATAGGTAACATGAAAGAAAAGACTCAATGTAAGGCCTTCAAATCTTTACAGATGATAAGCGATTTCTTCACAACTAAACTAAACTAGATAGAATGAGAAGTTAGTTTGTGGCTTTGTGCATTTGCATCAAAAGTGCAGCTGTGCACAGCACTACCAAGTACAAACCAAAAGCTGTTGTGTTGTCAATGCCAAAATTCTTGACTATACTGCTATACATCCTCTAAAAAACCTTATAGGGAGGTTTCAAATATGATAGATTCCCATTTTTGTTTGTGTGTGTGTGACTGTTAAGAAAAGATAAGCCTTGGGGAAGTGTTTATCAGTGTTCTCTTTTCAAGCTCTTCTATCTAAAATTAAGAGTGAAACAGGTAATGTAAAAGAATCAAAACTATGTGACAATTGATGCAAAGGACATTAGTATATTCTGTAAAGAATAAGGGGTTTCGAATTTCAAAGTGTCATAAATACAACAAGTCCTAAGATATTCTGTTAATTTGAATTGAGATACTGTGTGATTGGTGTACTGGCATAAATGTTAAAATGTTATGATCACAACATATTCCAATGAAACAATTCTAACCCAAGAGAAGCATAGATGTTTTGGTTAATATAGCTTGAAACAAAAGAAAAGCATGCAAAATAATCCACCAGAAACATCAAGAATAAATGGCACACCAAATGTACCAGATTGAATAACTTAAAGGGTTAATATCAAAGGACACTTATGATGCAATTTGGTGCAAAGTAACCTAGGGCCATCCAATCTGAAAGAAGACCGCCTAAAAACCTGCCCCCCAATGCGATAGGGAAAACTGATTCTTTGCGATTTTCTGAATGAACGCGTGTTCAAATCACTAGAAATGCACCCATCAATGTTTCTAAATTTACAGGCCCTTCTGTAACCAGTCATTTGGGCTAAGACTTGCATGTCATTCCTTCCATGAAACTCAGAATTTGGCACCACGCATGAGGAATAGATGCATTGTACATATTATGATCATTATACAGAAAAACTATCATCAACACTATAAACCAAGGTTGGCATAATGGAACCTTCTACTTGCCTAACTCAGTAGCCTCAACCAGAAGACAGCAGCTTAACATGGAACGCAAGATGCCACTCTCCTAACATTAAGCGACTTACCAGCTAACCCTATCAACCCAAAGCAAGCAAATCCACAAAACAAACAACCCCATACACGTGAACAGAGACTCCGTTCGGCCAATGCGATCCCACCGATGCAACCAACGGCCAATGCACCAATTGGAGGCCCCAACAGCCGAACGACTGACCGAGCCTTTCCCCCATCCCAAAAGGAGATACTACTACCAACGTTGGGGGGCACCAGCCATGGACACGTACATCCCAGGAAAACGACGTAAAGCAAGGAAACCGTGTCGCTGGCACCTTCCCGCAGGAGAAAGGAGCGCAATGCGAGTAGCCATCGCCGCCTGCAGCACGGAATCTGACACTAGCGGCGGCAACGTCTCCTCCTCCTCCGTGCCTTCCACCCACCACCACCAGTAGAACCACGCATCAGCAACAACCACTAATCAACGATTAAAACAGTATAAAGCGCTAAGTAGACGCATCGTGCGCATAAACCCTCCCACAAAAAGGGCTAAATCTCGGATTGAATAGACGAACACTGCCGATTGCAGGCGAGAACTCACGAACCCGTAAACTGCCAACCCAGCAGCACCCACGAATCCCACCGCGGAGCGCGCAATTACCCAATCGCCGCCGCCTGAATCGCAGATTGGACGCCAAATTAAACAGATCGAGGCGGCGCATCGCCGCGCCGCCAGCGGCCCCCCCAAAAAAAAAGCACAGAAAAACACCGGGAAACCGCGGGGAAAATGGGAGGCGGGTGCGGCGCTGACCTCCGTAGGGGGGATCCATAGCGAATTGGGATCGGAGACGGCGAGAGAGGCGGAGGAAGGAGGGGGAGGGATCTCTCGCTCCTCCTCTTCTCCCTCTCTCACGTGGACTCGTCTGGCGCTCTTCTCTCTCTACTGCTTCTCTCTCTACGCGCACGCCAAGTTCGCACGCATATCAAAGCCTTCCGCTTTTGCGGTGCCGCCCCCCGGTTCCCGCGTATTAGCTAACAGCTCTCTCCCCGACTGATTACAAGGCGCGGTCGGTTACGGTCAACGAGGCTAGTTGATTGGTTAGTGTACGTACAAGGTACATATCAGTTATAAGCATTGTTATGTGGAATTAACCGCCAGAAATATACAATATGCAAGACAACCAGTGTAATATCTTGATTTTCAGAATTTATTTAAAAATTTTAAAATAAAATTCATCATTGAAATTTTTAGATATAATACAAGCTTCAATTGAATTTTTATTAATTAAAAAGATTTAATATGACTAAAGTAAATATCAAATAAAATAAAACCAATTTTTGTTGGGTTCCTTGTGCTGCAAGGAATTTTTGTATTTTTTGAGATTTTTATGAATTTATTTGCTATTTTCAAGGGCTCAGTTAATTTCTGAAATTAGAAAATCCCCAAAAATCTCTCATGTCGTTCGGACTAGTCTGGTCGTTCTCCCGTGTCGTTCGGATCATCCGATTAGTCAGCTTGCTCACCGTCTGATCTTCTCAATGCCACGCGTCAACCATCCGAGCGCCTATGCACTCGTGTTACCCATCCGTTCACCTGCGCTTTCTGCTGCAACCGTCCGATTCTTGCCATGGCCACGTGTTACCCATCGATACTGTCAAGTACTGTTCATCTTCGTCTCCCAGACAGACACTGCCACCGCATCGGTTATCGTGTTCGAGCTGAACTCTCTGACATCTCCGAGCCAGACTCCTTGACGTCTGTGCATATATAGCTACACCACCCCTCATATTCTGCACCCGCCGTCGTCGTTCGCCCTTGCTCGTGCGCCACCGTCCTCACTTGAGTTTACCGCTGCCACCATTCGCTGAGCCCTCCTGTCGCCATCACCGTTGTCATCGAGCTCTATCGTTTTCTCCGCCGTCTCCGACGCTGTCGCTCGCTCGTCGCCGCCGCTGTCTGCTTCATCCGCCGTCATGTCTCCTGCCCCGTCCGGCCTCTCCACCGTCCAACCCAACCGCCATCGCTTGGCCTTCAACAACCAACCATAGAGCGCCACACGTCGTCGCCGTTCGAACCGTCCGAATGTCCTCAGCCCTCTGGACCAAATCGATGGTATTCGAACCATCTGATCATCATCACCCCTTCGGCTAGTCTGATTGTCCTCAGCCGTCCGATCATCATCATCGTTCGGACAGTCCGATTGTCGTCGCTCCTCAGTCGTCCGATCATCGTTCCACTCGGACCGTCTGAACAACCTTACTTCTCTTGACTGTTCGATCATCTTTGGACCGCCCGATCGTCATCACCCTAGCCGAGTCAGCCACCATCTCAGCAGCCACGCAAGCCCTAATCCTATGTGGTTGCCACTTGTTGTGACACGTGGATACCACAACAGCCACGTCAACACTAGCCGCCACATCAGCAAACCAGATGTTCAAGCACTATTCCATAAGCGGAGTTCACCGTAGACTGACCTTTTCGTGAGCCGAGTCCACAACACAGTAATCTTTTTCTATTTACAGTATTTTCTTTAGATTTAATTTTCGAAGAACTCGTAATCCTTCGTTCTAGCTCCAATTGACCTCGTTCTTTTTCTAAATTTATCTAAAATTGAGCTCTATATTTTAATTATAGTTTAAAATTTTTAGAGTTCATTTGAATTTTATTTGATATTATTTTGTGCCTCGTTCGTTTTCTCTCTAGTTAGATCGCGTCTTCGAAAGAGCAAGAGCATCACTAGAAGATTAAGAATTTATAACTAAGTAAGGTCAAGGTAAGTCATGTTTTTTGATCATGTTGAACCTAGTTTTCAAATATGTTATTTATTTATTTTATTTTAAACTATCGTGCATTACTATGTTAATACAAATCTTTCTACCTAGTAGTTATTATCCAACTAGATTAATCCTACCTTGATAATTTGAATACCATAATTCCATCGTCACCATAAGATAAAAAAATTATTTAATGATAACATACTAGTTATCACATAGGTTATATGATTAATTTACTTAGCCATGTTTACAGTTACATTAGGCTCAACATCACGTGAGAGTAATTAATTAATTTGACTTAAAAAGATATTGAATCATGACTCTGACCATAGTGATAAAATTTGTGTATCATGACATTAGTGTGTCGTTGGTGTTAGTTATACAAAATTAGTTTTCACTTGGACGAATGATCGTGCAGTAAAGGAAGAAGTATGGATTAACTTCGAGAGATATGGATGTCTCGTCTGGGTATTGTCTAATGACTTAACTTTGTGCGTAATTGATCTGAACCTTACCGTATAAACCACATGTTTAGTTTGGGATAGATTTGACTGATTAATTTATGATGTTTCAATTTTAATATCACCATTGTGATGAACATAGTTACTGATTTTCATGAGGCGCAAGGGGGTGTGATGCGAAACCCTAGTGAGCGGGATTAAGTTGAGGTTGAGTATTGTAAAGACCTTACTGTGATTTTCTTTAACGTGAGGATGAGCACCTCGTGTGGGTACAGTTGTGCAATCTCTGCAGAGTGTAAAACTATTCGAATAGTCGTATCCCCGGTTATGGATAATACTCGGTGATTTCACACGAAGGGTATAGTTTTCATTAAAAACTTGGTTGTAATAATTTTGAAAAGTAAATAGTTAGTTCACTGATGATTCATTACGTGAATGGTTAGTTCACGTGTGATTCATTGGGTGGATGATTAGTTCACATGTGGTTCATTCAATTCCTTTGATTACTTACTTATTATCTTTTTAATTAAAGTTTGCTTTCAATATATTTATTATATTTACTTTAAATTATTGCTTTCTATAAAATAATATTTCAGCCATCTATTGGTAAGTCTTGTATATTATATTGTATTTTTATTACAAATGATTTGCTGAGTACTAATGTGCTCACGGCTTTATATCTACTATTACTCAGTTGAAGAGAAAGAATCATATCAGCAGGAGGTACCAGAAAGAGGATATTTTGACAACTTCGTGGATTAGGACCTCGCTTTCCAGTTGATTGCCTATGGGCATGTCAAATGATTACTACGCTTATTTCTATTTTTCGCTGCTAGTTTCTTAAACCCTTCAGAGTAGTAAGTTGTAAACTTGGCCATAAGGTCATACTCTAATAATTAATAATATTAGAGTGTTTTTCTATATTAATCATATTTATGATCGATATTTCATATATTTTTGCATTGCATGTACTAGCGTGATCCTAGACTAGTGCAGTTTACACAGAAAATCCATGTTTACATATTTGGGTCTCGACATCTAAGCACTCAATGAAGAATTGTCTCAACAGACCAAGCTCGTCTAGTCGCCATTCAGTGTCCTAATTTTATGTATCTTTTAGTGTATCACATTAATTCATATTCGTACCAATTTGAGATGTAATTGTCAATTAATCAATTGATATCTGAATGATTAACTCCGTAATCTATTATCCCACGTGATGTCTGTAATACTGTTGCGTTCTTATTTGTACTCCTTTGTATGATATATGTTTGTTCAATGCATATCGACCCCTCTAGCTTAACGCACGCGACGCAGCGTTCGAACAGATGTCCAAATAGACGGACGTCAGAATAAATCCACGAACCTCGTAAATTTTGTACGGAAGATGGAATGACCTAGAATCAATATTAATTTGTACAACTGTTTGTGATCCTGCGTCAACTCTATGGGTGAAAACAGATCTGGATTCGATCAAATTATCTAGCTATCGAATAATTAAATAGGAGAGGCAACGAATAATTATTGGAATTCAAACATGTAGTCGAATCCGATTTGATTTTGGGTATAATCCGATCTAAATTTATATCCGATATTTGTCCAGTCTGTATTCGTATCCGATGTTTGTCCGATTCGTATTCAAGAAAAATATGGATACGAATATGATTTGAGCAATATCTGATCCGTTTTTATCCCTAGTCAGCTCTATGCAATCAGAGCAGATACAGACGGATATCACTCATCATGTATCTTATTCTATTTTTTCTTGAAGTCAGAATTGGACACAGATAATACTATATACCTATTTATCCATTCCGTATTCGTTCCATAAACATTCGGACGGCGGTCGGATGGGAATTATCCGCTTCTTTACACAGGACATTGAATAGTAGAGTGCAATTAGAGCGAACACAGAGAGACTAATCATCGAGATGTCGAAGAAAGATCACTTAATATTCCCCGTCTGTTTAGATGTGACGATCTGTATATATATTATCTTGTTCGTAAGTGACGTCACAACAAACTTTCTTATATCACTTGACATACAGATATATATGAATGGATATCACTCATCCCGTATCCTATTTAATATTTTTTTCTCGGAGTCAGAATCGGACATAGATAATATCGGATACCTATTTACCTCTTCCGTATTCGCTTCCTGAGCCTTCGATCGGTTAATTGGATAAAAATTAGCTGTTACATTTGCACCCCTAGTCGCAGGTTTAATTACCTGCGTTGACAGCGTGCTAGCTGTGAACCAACGTGTGTAACGAATAGTGAAGCATGCTGATCGAGGGAAAGAGAGAACCGTGGTTGATCAAAAGAGAGTACTAGATAGTTTAACTAGTTTTCAAGTTGCAACTCTTGCGGGTAAGAAACAACGCTACAGTATTCCTCCTTCCACGTGTCATCTTTAAAGCCATGTAAGGACTTTCAATAGAAAAATATTGACAATTGTTATCGTATTAAACGGCTATCAATTTGTGACCATCAGTAAAACAATTTAATAGATAGAAAGAGGAAACCAAATAGTGTGACTTTGAAATACCATAGTTTAGTTTATACTCCTCCCGGTTCACAAAAACGAATTATTTTGGATATCGTTACAATCTAAAAATATAATGTTCACCACTAATTACTATTATAATATATTTATTAAACCAAATAAAATTATAATATTATAAAAGTATATTTCAAAACGAATATACATATATGAATTTCATATATCTAAACTAAATATTTAGAAATGTAGCGGTGGCCAAAGTTTTTAAAATTTAACTATACATATTCCAAAACGACTATTTCTTTAACATCACGAGTAGCTCCCAAAGCTAAGAAATGTCACAAAAGCTACTTCTGCACGTGTCAACTTAGATGTTGTGCCGCTATCGACAGGAAGTCTCGACAAATAATGCTGGCTGCTTTATGTCACGAGACCGTAGGAGATTTACATGTCATCGATGACAAAACCTGGACAGTTGCCAATCGTGGCTACCAAAATCACGACATCCATGCATAAAATGGAAAACAAAGAGCGCGAAAAACACATCTTAATGATATAAGATGAAAACCATACAGCACCGGCAGTTTTGAATTTCGCATGCAATTTACAAGCCTATAAATCATATGATGCGCCATCAGCTATACTGTTGTATGCGATGACCCAGACAATAAGAACATGTACACCCATGAGGTTACTCGCTACAGAGCGTGTTCTTTTCATATTCTCAAAACGACTTTTAAAGTTTGTTACAGTTAACTTTTAAACGAGATATTTTTAAGATAAAATCTACAAGTTAATTATAGTACACGTTAAAAGTCCAATATCTGTACCATCCAAAATCGCAAGCGAGTATCTTTCTCCGTAATCTCTGTCGCAAACAGCTAAAGTTCAAAATTTTCAACCAAAAAACATAAATCGTAGTCAAAAAAAAAAACAGACCCATAGATGGATGTCATCGTCATCGTGTGGCTGCCTATAAAAAAAGACTCATCATGCGGCTGCCCATGACATCATAATAATTTGTATCTTGATTCGCTGTCAGCAAAAGCTCGTCAGGTGATTAAAGACCTATACAAAACAATTATCTGCACTTAACTGATTAAGCTACGTAATGATGGGGCATGAAACGCAATACACAACACTTGGAGGGTACATTTGGTTAACTTCACCGTCAACTTCGTCACAACACTCGGAAGTCCAAGCTGTGGAGTATAAACGCATACTGATTCTACCAGTACTTTAATAAATAGGGTAAGTTAGTCGTTGTGAGGACGTCGGGTGAAGAGAGAGAGAGAGAGAGAGCGATTTGTTTAATTAATTAATTAATTAATGATGCCGAAGACCGAAGAGGCCAAGCCGGGGAAGAGAGAATCAGACGGCTGTGAACGCGTGGCTTCCTCCCCTGCCGTGGCGCGCGACGACGACGACGCTTCAAGATTCGTGCGGCCACTCGCTCGGCCGGTGCCGTGCTGGTGCATGGCTGTATGCTGACCTCGTCTTCCGAGCTGAGCTGTCGATTGCCATTACAACGCAGCGTGAAGAAACTACAATACCTTTTTTTTCGATGTCTTTTTTTTCCTTTTTGAACACTAAATATTACTCTGCTTTTCTTTAGACACTAAAGAATTTTGGCTATTGGTATCTTAATAAATATTTGGATTGGGCATATGAAAATTATATGTATATGTTGTAACATGAGGTACCATAGTGGGTATTGGTACCCCTCTCTATGGATAAGACTTTGTCGTCCTCCTCGTAGGCATCACCTCGGAAGGGTGGCCCAACCTTGGCTCCACCCCTAGTGCCGTCTGCGATGGAGGCTCGACCTCGACGCGATGGCTTTAGCTCCGTCGGGAGACTTCGCCGTTCTCCTCGTAGACGTCGCCTCGAAAGGGCAGACCCACCCCTGGCTCTTCCTCTACGTGTCGCTCGCGTCGAAGACCCAACCTCAACAGGGCAGCTTTGGCTGCATCGAGGGACTTCGTCATCCTCCTCGTAAGCATCGCCTCAAAGGGGTGGCCCAGCCCCGGCTCCGCCTCTATGCATCACCCGCGTCGGAGGCACAACCTCGATGCGGCGACTCCAGCTCTGTCGGGGGACTTCGCCGCTCTTCTCGTAGGCATTGCCTCAGAGAGGTGGCCACACCCCCGGCTTCACCTCCACATGCCACCTACTTTAGAGGGTCTACCTCTATCGGAACGGTTATGGCTTTACCAGTGAAAGGAAAACCCATTTCCAAGACATTAAGAGTGTTCAGATCCCCCGAGGGCTCAAGCAAGCAGTTGCTTTGGCTCGCACCTCAAGGCCTCCGTGCTTGCTATTGTGGGACAGGGGGCTGAGGCGGGCAGTTAGCCACGTCAGCTCACCCATCGGGACATCCGTGTGTACTGTTGAGGGAGTACTGTTGTGGAAGTGCCCAGCCCCTACGCCCGTTAGGTTTAGCTACTAGGCCTTGGAACAAGTCCAATAGCATATTATTCTGTACAGAAGGTAATGTACTGATTTACCCTCACATTTTGTAATTATTAAAGGGTATAATAGAAATTTCTTATCTTACCATATTCATGTATATAAACCCCTAAGAGAGGTACAAAGGGCTAGACCCACTTATTTTGGGCTACCCCCAACTCTCTCTAGCTAATTCGTATCCTCCATGGAGAGGGGTACCAGTACCCGCTTTTGGTAACACATGCTACGATAGTATAGATTAGTCTCGAAAAGTAACATAATAAAATTACAAATTTAATAATTTTTGTTAATATATTGTATTAGAAATTAGTGATCGAAATTGTGTTTTGAAGACCGTATCGGTATCGATATCCAGAACCGTAACTAAAGGGGGGCACTACTCTAATATACTGGAGTACTTGATTATAAGGAACCATGAATAAAGAGGAGCACTACTCTAATATAGTGGAGTACTTGATTATAAGTATAAAAAGAAGTAGGAAATGTATAAAATACAAGTACAACTAATTCACTCTATGATATGCTAGTATGATAGTAAGCATGATACCCTAGAGTATTCTAGGGTGCGTTCTTTTTGCCGTGGTTTATAGCTTATAGCTATGGCTGTGGCTTTTGGCTCTACCGTAAACACTTGTGCTAACAAGCCGAATATCGATAAGCCACTTTGAAAAGGTTACTATTGTGATGATGGCCCCCATCGGCATATATTCGGCTTGCTGGGTTAGAAGACCCAATAAGGTATGTAAAAAACATGTATACCATTAGAATACTAAACTATACTAGGGGCGTCATTGTAATAAGGTCTTATGGCCATATACATATTCCCTTGGGTTAGCAAGGGAGGAAGATATAGCTTATTTTTCCACACACACTCTAATAGTCCTATACTTACTGTTTGGCCCGTAGCCACAATAATTGGCATCGTCTGTGGGGGGCGACGAGCAAGCTGCAAGCTTAGAGAAGCAATGGCATTCAAGAAAGTGACAACAGCAACCAAGTGAAAGAGAAGCGCACTGGCGTCAACGGCCAGGAGTGCGGCCAGTGCGTAGGGGCTGACGATCGAGGGTCCACTCACCCGTCGTAGGCCGCCAGCGATCAACGCTAGGGGGAGAGTTGGCTCAGACAATGACGTTGAAGCGACTATCGGTCATAATACCGACACCTGTGCAAACTCGACGGTCGACGACGACGCCTACCCAGCACAGCCCCCGACTCCAACACCCACACAGAAGTGACCATTGACAACAACGCCCGTGCCGGCATAACCGCCCTTCTCGATAATCGCCCCGACATGTTTGGCGACCACAGCGCCCGTACATGCCCGATCGTCGGCAGGGATGCACACGTCGACACGTCCGTTGATCTCGGCGGTCGTTCCAACATGCACCTCTGAGCCAACAGACCTCGTGGCATGGACAACAGAGAGTACTCTCGTGGCAGCCCTCGGAACGCTACAACGTGAGCTAGCAGACTTTCGGGGAGCCATACGGGAGGTGCAAGAGGCTCGGGTCAACAAACCACCAAGGCAACGGTGGCGGAGGTGGGGGCTGAATGAGCAGACAGCCGTGAAGCCCTTACCCTCGCCTGTGTGACACCTCAACACGGGGATTCAGAGTCTTCGGCCCTCAACATGCTCCAGCATGAGTTGGCAGACCTTCGAGGGCCCATGCGAGAGATGCAAGAGGCTTGGAGCAAGCAAGCGCCCACGGCGACAGCAGCGGAGGTGGTGGCTGAACGAGTGGACAGCTACGATGCCCCTGTTGCCTCCCATATGATGCTTCAACGCATAGATGCAGAGTCTCCACTCTCCACACCTGCAGTAGTCCGTGTGGCCAGAAGATTTCAAGTTTTCTACAATCGACCCGTACAAGGGCAATATAGACCCCCGCGAGTTCATCCACGTGTATGAAATAGACATCGAAGTGGCTAGAGAGGACGACTCTACCAAGACGAAGGGACTATCATTTGCCCTCCAGGGGGTAGTGCTCTCATGGTTTTTCGCCACCGCGCTGACCTCCATCTATGCGTGGGAGAAGATCTATGACCGTATGTACAACAATTTTCGAGGTAACTACGTAGAACGGGTCGACACATCCTAGCTCTTTACCGTTATAGAAGCCCTTGGAGAAACTACATGAGTACTTCAAGCACTTTGCTAAAATTCATTAGCAAGTCAAGGATGTGAACGAAACGACCATAATTAATGTAGCAATCTGGGGACTTCGCCCAGGTCCAGTCTTTGACAAAATGAAAGAGTATGCAAGGGATGAGAAAGATGCACAACGACGCTGAGGTGACATCTTCGAGCTGATGCAGGTGCTTGAAACTTCGAAGGAGGGTTCTGGCCATAAGCAGTGAAAGGGCCAATGGCCCAGATATGTCCTTGACATTGACGGGGGTGGCAACACCAGCATTGCTTCGGCTAACCGTGGGCGTGGCCAGAGAGGTCGCGGCCGCGGAAGGGGTTGTACCTGTGATGACGGAGAATGCACCGAAGAGGCGCAACAGCACAAGCTATGGTGTGAAGTGTATGGCCAAGGCGACCACCTTACATGGCACTGCACCACCATTGCGGCCCTCCACAAAAGCGTCATCAGGGACAAGGCCCTCGAGTGAAGGACGTCGGTGGTGATCCATGTACTGCAGCCCCCAAATGGCTAGCTGATACAGTCTTCCCTCACCGCACTACGTATATAGGCTCCGAAAGGTGGATTGCGTCATGTAATCAACGTCCATCTGGCTCCCGGACCATCTGAGACCACTGTTGCCTTCCACAAAGTGGTCAAACCACCGCATCCATTTTGACTCTCACTTTGTCCACGTTGCATTTGTCAAAAATAGCTTCGTATGTGCCGCACGGAGCACGAAGTTGACGCTTCCGAAGTTAGAGTATTCACCCTCCTCAAGCCTCTTCGGCTAGTACTGGGCGTTGTGGAGGAAGGCAAACCGCATTGAGTGAGCTTGCAGGCAGAGCAACGGGAGCGTTGATTGCCACGAGCCATTTTCGCGCAATAAAAGGCGACGAAAGCATGAGCTTGCAGGCAGAACGCCGATGACACGACAGAGAGAGCGGTGACGACGGGTGTGGTAGCTATAGCGGATTGCACAGGCGAGCGGCACCAACAAGCGAAAATGGGAGGAAGAGGAAGGAGAACAGTACGGGCGGCGTTCCATTGGGGCTGCCGGCTTTTAAAGGCGTATGCCTTTTTTAGGCGTCCCTTGGGAATCCACGCCAGCCAACAAGACGGCACACAACTCACCAACCAGGATTGTACATGTGTCCCACGTGACAGGAACCACGCGCAACCGCGCTCAACAAACACCAAACATGGGGCCAGTTTCCTATTAGGCCAAAAAGGACGGAGGGGGCCAAAAGGCCTACGCAGCATGGTTTCAGCCTGTTCAAGATGAAACCCTTTACCATAAGAGGTTTCTATTGTGAGGATGACCCCCATCGGCATATATTTGGCCTGCTGGGCCATAAGGCCCAATAAGATATATAAAAGACATGTATACTCTTAGAATACTACACTGTACTAGGGGCGCCATTGTGATAAGATCTTATAGCCATATATATATATTCCCTTAGGTTAGTAAGGGAAGAAGATATAGCTTATTTTTCTACACACTTTGATAGCCCTATACTTACTATTTAGCATCGATTTCTGTTGGGATATGAATCATATGATATGTTTAAAGAGAGAGTGTATGCAGAAAAGTTGTTCTCTTTCTTGAGAGTGTATGCAGAAAAGTTGTACTCTTTCTTGAGAAGGGCTCGGTTTGGTTCCCTGAGCTATGTGCAAGTAGAGGCTAGCTCCGTCGTATATGTACCTCGAGCCCATTGAGTTTCAAGGTAAAGAGGTGTGTTGATAGATACTCCGATGTGATGTGGCCTTTATGAGCCGATACGAGTCAAAACGTTGTGGTGTGCCGGCGGTGAGGTTGGTGACAGCGACGGTGCTCACGGTGACGGCGGCACTACTGAACAAGAATGGGCTGGAATGGAGCACACCAAGAGTTCACATAGGTAAGGCTATCCTCGAGCCTTGCGCTCTCTCTTAGCGCCGCGAGGTAGTCACATTGTCAATCGAGCACGCGCAACAGCGCCAGCTGCAACTAGTGAATTCTCAACCATTTTAGTTGCAGTGAATTCTCAACCATTTTAGCCCTAACAGCACGAAATGCAGTATTTTGACCCCCCCATGTATATTGCTGTCTTTGGCTCCCTCTCGTGGCCAGGGAGCGCGCGAGCTGGGTGGCGCAGTTGGAGACCGCGTGAGAGGAGATAGCACAGTCAAGATAAGCACGAGAGAGGTGGCGCGGTTGAGATGCGTGCCAAGGAGAGGTGGCGGCGGCAGCGGCCCATCTCTACCGACGTTGTCATCCCCTCTATCGGCTTTGTCATCTGCGCTCGTTATCGTGCTACTTCGCCGACGCATCGCCGGATAACACGCCACCTCCTCGTGTGGCCCCATACTGTACCACCTCCCCCTAGCGCGCAGCTCGACTGCGCCATCGTCCTATGCGGTCCCCGACAGCGTCACCTCCCCTTGTGCGCTCTTCAACCACAGGAGAGAGCCAAATGCGGTATTACCGTGCCACTGGGAGCCAAAGTGGTTGAGAATTCGCAACTCGTGAGAACATGTACAACCGCACAATATAGAAAAACCATCGAGAGATTATGGGATCAAATCCCACTATTAGCAATAGACACTTCTCGCGTAAGCATAAGACATGATTAAGAGAGGCGTATATGACACATTCTTTGGGGATCCCATACTCCCCGCTGAACCCTAACCCTTAACCTTAGCTATAAACTGAAAAGAATAGGCCTAAGCATCTGGATTGAGAACGTGTGGTCTTTGCGGTAGTTGAATGCAATGCTTCCAGTTCCAGGTTAGGCTGCCACAAGTTGGCATGTCAATTCTGGGCGATCCCCATCAAACACGTTTTGCGTTAAAGATCACCACAGAAATGTCGCTTTCGCTTTCAGGAGGTACTACTACAACTATATGGATAAGCCTCAAGGCAGACGGCCATTGGCCCCATCTTGATTTGCTCCAATCCTTGCAGTATAACAATGGCCACACCAAATTATGAGTCGATGACAAGGACATAAAGTACAAATAATTTTGTGGCGCCTTCATACCATTTTCCAAAGTTTTCTAAGGTTTAGTTGACCGCCGGCTTTCCGGTTATCCAATGGCAATCAGAGAGGTACAGAGGTGGATCAGTCAAAAACTTATAAAAGCTAGTCCTGAAACTTTCACTGAAAGCAAGTCAGAAAGATGAAATCTTTACAACTTTGCAGAGAGAAGATTCTGCTTTGGAACCCAAAATTAGAATCAGATCTAATACCCAAAAGATGGATTCAGATCCATTAACAAAACAAGGTAGTGGTCAATCTCAATCTCAACTTTTGACTTCATAGCCGTACGTTCATAAACAAAGCGATCTCCTTACTGACCGGTGCTGGAACGAAAGAAATAGTAGCAAAATGCTACCTCCACCTATATTTACATAGTGGGTACAGAAAGGCAGGGTTACTGGTTACTACAGTTTTAGAAGTCCTCTTTGTTTCTCAACTGGAAAACTAGCAGCAGATTGAAGCACAACAAATTTGTGATGCTATTAAAAAATTTCAAAACTTTCATTGCAAAAAAATCCAGATTTAATCATCAATGTTAGTAGTCCCGTGCCACTCCTGTACCCTTCAGCTTGTTCTCCAGGAGAGGAATTCATTTCTACCGTACAAACATTACTGGACCAAAATACCTTAAGTAGCATAAGAAACTGAATGTGGTTACTCCAAATCCCTGTACTTTAGAACATCGATCTTGTCCAAATCATATGCCTGGCAAATGCTCGAAATGGTATCACAATCCAAACCTTCATCCAAATTCCTCCTTTCAAGAAACCCGTCAAGCTTTTTTGATGGCTGCAAACTCTATTGAAGGAATAACACAAAAGGCATTAACAAAGTACAAATGAGGAAATAAAACATAAGGGTATAAGTCATTAAAATCTAACAAGCTCATCTACATAAAAGCAAGTAGAGTGCAAAGCGACTATTACCCCACAACCCAACAACTCCTATTCCCACCTAACCGCTGAAAGGACATTTTGTTTTAAGAAATGCACACACCAAACACGATCATATTATGATACTAAATATCGAACTCTGAAGATATGTTTCATTCATAGTGGGCCCGTTTCATAAAGGATTGGGGATTGATGTGGCCACGTGTTAGTTTATCTTAGCTTGATACCACAGAAAGGACAAAAACAGAAAAGTTCAAGTATTAGCAAAAAGCTACAAGCAACAAAATTGCATGAAACTAATGAAGAAAAATAAAAAAAAATCTCTGCAGGAGGGATCTCAGGGTCTATTGCAGTAAAAAGAACATCTCAGGGTCTATTGCAGTAAAAAGAACATGTCACGTTTAGATTACAATAGCAAAATTAGTACATCATGTGGCAAAAATTTGAAGGATGCCTAATTGGATTGGTAGAAAAACTGTAAATTCATTACGAAGACATGCAAAATGGGCAACCTCTTTCAAAAGGCCAAGATGCACCGATACCCCCTATTTATCATTGTGTTGGGATTACCACATAACATGGACATACTCGCCTAATCGTTGCTGTACATGTCAGGGAAGCCTGAATACACCCATCATTCATCAGATGTATAACAAGTAACTGTATAAAAGTATAAAACCCACAGAAAGATATATTAAAATAACTGATTGCAATGATTGTTATATAAAAGTCTCGAATGCCAGGATATACGTATCAATTGAATAAAAATAACTACTAAGAAAAGCAATAACAATATATCCATACACATAAAGTCATGGTCATCCATACAATGCGTGCATGCAGGTATGCAAGGGCATATGCTGGCATGCCATACACCCCCAAGGTCAAACAAATTGTGCCTAGTAAATAAAAGAATTCTGATATACATGAAAGTGCAAGTAGATTAGTAATTCTTTTGGTTCACCTACTTCCTGACATGACTCTCATTTGTGCATATTCCTAGAGGCCGTGCAGCTAAAAGGTGGTACATTGGACACATCTAAAAATGTCCACTAAATTGGCTCAGTAGTCAGTCCAAAACTGCCCCAAGGATACAACAATCTGAAGGTTTCACTCATTTTGGAATTAAGGTCAACTTACCCAAGGAGCATATTGTGCATTTTCACAAGAGTTGCCATCCTTTCTGGAACTCGTTTCTTTCTTCTTTTTGAGAAGGATTTTCCATTGACCCGAGCAGTCAGAAACTAGCAACTGGAGCCTCTCACTTCCCTATACAAAAATAAATGTCAGACAAACCTGAAAAATAAAAAGGCGATATGGTTAACCAGAAAACAGCATGGCCCTCTGGTTCTCCATATACGCCAAGAAAGGGCAAAACAACAAATGAGCTATAACTTACTCAACAAGAACAAGATTCAAATTTCAATGCAATAGAAAATTTTCCAAAAGTAGTCTATTTGAGGAGCCTTCCACTTATAGCAACTTTAAGCCATACTGGTTGGTAAACCAGCTTACCGGCCATGGTTGCCACTTGCCAGTGAGGCAGTGATTAGTGCAATACCAACAAAAGAGGTCATGCCTGTACAGTGGAAGTGCATGAAATATCAAAGAAGAACACAGGACAACTACAAGGATATTGAGTTGCATGCACCAACCAATTCACCCAAAGCTTAAGCTGATGAGGAAAGGTGGACAATTTACTTATACTTCAACACTCCCTCTCACGTGTAGGCTCCCTCAGGCCTAAGACGTGGAATAAAAGTGGACTGCAATTATTTTTTTTAATTGCGTCAACCGGGTCTCGAACTCAAGACCTCTTGGCTCTGATACCATATTGAGTTGCATGCACCAACCAATTCACCCAAAAGCTTAAGCTGATGAGGAAAGGTGGGCAATTCACTTATACTTCAACAGAGGATAATGCAGCAGCACAAGCTTGGCACGCCAAAGGGTCTTACTACATATACTTTTGTTTACCCTTTTATATTTGATTTTCCATTTTGAAAATTCGATCTGGCATAGCGTCATCTCTACCAACAAAACAAGTAATGCAAAGTAGAGGTCCCTCAAACAGTGGCCTCCATTGTCAACTCAAGAACTAAGTAGTAACTGTGTCATCGCCAGCAACTCTATACCTAACAGACTAAACTTGCAATAACCAATTTGACTTTTGTGCCCTTTATAGTTTATATGCACCAAAAGTTTTGCATAATGCTATATCCTAGATGCACAACATACCACAAATCAGATTTGGAGGATTTTTTCTAAAAAAGAAAAGCATTCGAAAGAGTATAAGCTCACAAGTAGAAATTTAAAGAAATTGGGATATGGTCTACATGATTTGCATTTCTAGAAAAACCGCAATGCTAGAGAAAAGTTCGAACAGAATAATTTAATCATGGAGCGAAAATCTCTTCAGAATAATTGGATGACTTCACAAACCTGTAGAGCTCTCCAATGAGAATAAGCACGAAATAGCACCCAAAAAAATGGTATGTTTGGTAAAGGCAGTACCTGCAAATGAATAAATGGTGTTTAAGAATGATAGCATCTCATCATAGTCTACTGACTTAATAATACCTATTACATACATTTTGAATTGCATCGTTGCATGTATAAATATGTAGATTTCCAAGATATATCATCTATTCAGCATTCTTTGCTATTATGAATCTTATGTAGTAAAGAGCAAGAATGCAACATACAATCACATCCTTTGATTAAGCGCATAATGATATTGTGGTAAATGATCAAAACATAACAACCTATTGAGTCATCAGGATGTTTATATACTGGTAGCCAGCATAATAAATTAGGAAAATACATTGTAAATGGTTAGATACAGTTATGTACTAGCTATTAACTAGACAACATAGACCACAATTCCACAAAAACAATTATTTTACATGATAACTGAATCAGCATTAGTATAAATTGTACTCCAACAAATCTCAACAAGCAAGCCTGGCTTCCTGATCTTTAAAATATGCAAATGTGCTTATCATCTTTTTCTGAAATAGGAATACTAAGTTGCGAAGTAGACCAAACAGGGGAGTTGCTCGAACAAGTATTAGACCTCAATCAGCTGAGCTGTGTGCAACATAGAATGCACAGCAGGCACAACTAAAAATGATATAGCAAGCACAAACAAAGACCTAGTACTTTTGAGTCTTTGATCAACACTTAATGGCAGTAGAATCAAAGACAAATGTAAAATAAAAATATCTTCAGAATACATTTAAATAATCCCACTGAAAGCACTATTGTGAATTGCTAGCTGACACCACCTTTTCCAAAGCAAATGACCATAAACTTACCATGAAAACACTAGTAATTGGAAGCAAACAAACTGACCCATAAAGAAATTTCCTGTGAACTGATGCACCCCTGATTCTCAGAAATAATGTACAAGCAAAAGGGTCAGGAAAGATCAAATTTGAACTAAACAATACCCAATTCTGGGGTGGGTCATCATGCATTCACCTAACAGCAATGTGACGCAACCGTCGACGCACAAGACGTGGGTTTATACTGCAGTGAGAAGTTGTGATTTAGAATTAACAAGCGCAAAGATAAAAAAAATGCACATGAGTAAGAAAATTGTCAAGCATATGATTTAGTAACATACATACGAGGTTTTTCAAGTACAACCAAAGTCAGTAAAAGAAAATCATACTACATTAGTACAAAGTACAAATTCCTCACTACTAGGATCTTAGTCCTATAAAATTAGTAGATAAAACAAAATGGCATACCCAGTGCCGAAGCTCCCACGTTGTGTGGGGTCCTATAAAATTAGTAGATACACAACATAAAACACCTTAAAAGTAAGAAAGCAGAAGTAACATTACAAGTGAATTTTAGCACAAACTTACTCTATTATAGCAAATTAGCAGGTTAAAGATGCCAACATCCTTCCTCAGACTATGACATGTTGTATGAACATCCTAAAAGCCTTAAAATACAAATAAAACTGTAACTCACAACTACCAATATTCAAACAATTTACAGAGACAAAGAAACTAGAACAAGTGAATTTTCAATTTGTGACTACTTAAGAATAGCTAATTAATCTATCTATAACATATGTACGGAAGTTTTGCAAACTCAAAACTCCAACAATTGGATCATGAAGCCAAAAAATTAAATGACACCTATAAGGCTATAACCAAGGTTCTTCAAGACAGAGATTAGGTTTGAACTAATTGGACATCAGAATCATGCTATTTTCAAACAAGGAAAACAGCACAGAAAATTACTGTCATGCACAAAAGAAAAAAATAACTTCATTAAAGACATTACCATTTCAGTAAGACAGGACTGCAAAGCTATGACGTGGTGAAGATCAACAAAAGTAGACTTGACCACATAGATACACTTCCATTACAACACTCACATGCAATTTCTTCCAAAGGAAGGATTTCAACTACTGTGTGTCAGTCCTAGTTTAAAGAACTTGAACCATACAGCCACATCCAGAGAAGACCGATGTGTGTAATGTGTATTGAGACCAAATAAGCTCAGCAAGTCGGTGCGCAAACTTGATCGTACATAACCCACCTATCTCTCTAGGAAACATAATCAACCTCGTATGCCTATTTTATTTTCTGCTCAGTGTAGCTAACTAGTTGTCATGGGCATGGGCCTTGGACCCAACCGGTTCGTTATTAGGAAGTTAGATATTAGTTTCTATCTATCAAAGATATGATTAAAGATATGATATTAGTTTCTATTTGTTAGAGATATGATTGAGATTATCTTCTATCTGTTAGGGGGGAGCCCATCTATATAAGGAGTCTGCCGCATGCTATTGGAACAAAGCAAGAAATAACAAAGTCATTCTTATCTGTAGTCTCCTTTCCTCCTTCAAAGCCATTCGCCGTCCGACCATCCTCTCAGCGGTGTTTACCCTTCTATGAATTAAGGTTCGTAACAACTTGGTATCAGAGTCAACACCATGGCTTCTGCTGCCGAGTTAACAGGTGACAAGATCATCGCTGGCTATGAAGAAATCATTGCTGAACTCAAGAATATAGAAAGCATGTTGAATAAGATGATGGCAGCAAAGAAAAAGGCACAAGCAGTTGTTGTTGCGTGATCTGTGGAGGCACAAGGGGCAGAAGCAATGGTGGCCATACCACGGCAACGACGCTGCTACTGCTGCTCCTTCACCCAGTGCAGGCAGCAGTGCGGCTTCAAGCGACGCTGGCATGGTATCTTCTCTGGGCGGCGCACAGGGTACAAGCCGCCGCACCACGTGACGATGGCGGTACTACTTGAAGAGGCGGATGCGGCGATACGGCTCCAGGCAGTCGTGGCATTACATCTGGATGCGCCTCTGCTTCATGATCGCATGCCGGCACAGCCATGGCGACCACCGTCGCGTTCGGTTCCTCCGCCGCTACGGGTACTACCGCGTCCTCACCCTCCACCACCCCAGCCCCAGCCCCATCACTGCCAAGGCCGGCGCCTCTTTCCCCCACGTCCCCGGTATCAGAGCAAACCGTTGGATAGTGATGGCGTCTCCTCGCGCAACAACTCCTCGTCTCCTCCAAAAACTCCTGGTCGTTGTCGTGCTCGTCACCCTTAGCGTCGTACCAACACGCGGGACAGTAGCAGTTGCCGTGAAACACAAGCCGGCGCTGACACCAGCAGCAGCAATGACCTTCCTCCATGTGTGCTACGCCGCAACGATGATCGCTTCCATCTGCTACGGCACCCTCCTTGCGCGCGCTGGTTTCTTCCACGGCAACCACGTCAAGGTCTCCCGCGTCGCAACCACCGGCGTGTTCGCCCAGTTCCGGGGCTTCCGTCACATCCGACGCGAGGTCCGCCAACAGTCGTTGCTCCTATACGCGCTCGACATCGTCCCATCCAGGCGTCGCAAGGCTGAGTGGGCCATGTGCTGGATCGACGGCGGCGAGCGCTTCGTCGAGCGCCTCGTCGCCTTCGCCTGCGTCAAGGGCATCTCTTCTCGGGCTCCGGCCTCCTCTATGACCTCGTCCACAGCAAGCTCGACGAGGCCTGCATCCACGAGATTTCCGCCGACGTTGTCGACATCAAGATGCCGAATGGTCTTCGGTCGCTGTTGCCTGCTAGATCCGACTGCCGCCCACTCGATCCGCTGCCAGCCGCCCGATCCGACCATCGCCCACCGCCGCCGGCGGCCTCCCATTCGTTAGCGCCCATCTGCTCTCTACGCTGCCTTGGTTAGCTGGTTGCCGGACCTGACCGCCGACCACCGTTCTTGCCACCGCCGGCTGCCGCCCTCCCATTGCCTCTGAGTCTCCACTGCCTGAGATGAAAGTCTCAAATGAGACTTTGGGTCAGGTCTATCGCTTTTGTATTGGTTCCAAAAAAACACCAACCACTTCGACCGGATAGAGCTCATCTCCCTGCAAGGCAAGACCAACTTCTTTGAGAAGCACGTCGGCAACTACCAGAAGGCGCTGTCATGTCCAGCCTCAACAGCGGTGCCACCTGCAACCACGTCTTCAGCATCGATGAGGACTTCAGATCCGCTCTCGTCTCTGAGTATTTGAAACACGACCTCACCAGCCTCACCTCTACCCCTGACGTCACCTTCTCTGAACCCAAGATTAAGTGCCCCCAAGACCACAACTGCACGCCCTTCTTTTCTTGTGCGACCTGGGGTGGGGTCCACCTGCAGGCGAGACATAGCAAAATAAGTCAGGTGCAAGCCCTGTTATCAACAAGGATCTTCTGAGACTGCAACCATGGCCAGCAATTCGAGGACGAGCTGCATATCCGGGAGGTGTGTAATGTCATGAGCGTAAGTCTTGGGCCCAACCAGTTATTATTAGGAAGTTAGAGATTAGTTTCTATCTATTAGAGATATGATATTAGTTTCTATTTGTTAGAGATATGATTGAGATTATATTCTATCTGTTAGTGGGGAGCCCATCTATATAAGGAGGGCTACCGAATGCTATTGGAACCAAGTAAAAAATAACAAGGCCATTCTCATATGTAGTCTCCTTTCCTCCCTCAAAGCCGTTCGCCGTCCGGCCATCCTTTTGGCGGCGTTTACCTCCTATGAACTAAAGCTCATAACACTGGTACTATTCATTGGTGACAATGTGTGTTTGCTAAAGATATATTGATTTTGTACTTCCACTAACAAGTAACAGCAGATACCATTTGCATTCAGAGTTGCCAACTTCAGGAAATATTCAATACAAGACCAACTGATTCGACAACCAAACTCACAAGGACTAATACCTTCCAACAATTTGAACACCAAAAAACAAAACAATACGACACAAATACACCAACATTACATAGCAAAGTCAAGCAGCGATGCAAGCGATCATCACAGAACTCACCTCGCCGGGTGCACGATCTCGAGCATGGAGACGTCCTTCGTGACCGACTTCAAGAGCACCTCCGACGGCCGCACCCGCGAGAGCAGCTTCAGCCCGAAACTGCACCACAACAAAGCGAAATGGCACACGCCCAAAGACTCAGCATCTCGCCATTTCCACACACAAACCCCAATCCTAAACCTTAAACCCCCGACCTGTGGATCCGGCTCTTCAACGACCCCTCCGGCGCGCTCCCGAACCCGATCCACGCCCGGTTCATCTGCGTCGCCAAACCCCACCATCAGAAACCCAAAACCCCCAAATGCAGGCAAGAGAAACCGGTGCGAAAATCAATGTGGCGCGTGGAGGACCTTGTCGGAGACGAAGTCGACGGCGGCCTCGGCGTTCTCCGACGCCGTGCGTCCACCGCCGGCGATGCCGCGCCAGAGGTCCTTGAGGGTCGGCGGCGGAAGGGCGCCATCGCCGCCGCCGGCGGAGGCGGCTGGGGCGATGGCGCGCGGGCTGGCGAAGCACCAGGCGCGGCCTTTTACGGGGAAGACGACGACGCGGGCCTGCATGGTGGGGAAGCCGGCGGCGAAGTGGGAGTCACGGCGTGGAAGGCGGCGGGGGCGACGTCGTGGTGGTGGTGTAAGGCACTGATGAGTGGGGAGCCGACTGTTTCGGTGTTTCGTTTAGTCCATGCGGCCTGCGGCCGTGGGCGGTGGAGTTGGGGCGTTTCAGCCACTGGATGCGGATCGGAGGGCGAGATGAGGTTGCTACAAGATTTCTCCTTTTCGAGACAAGGCCATTACCAGAAAGCATCAGTGTCAGCACAGGTCATCTCTGACTGTTATCTCATTTGCATCACGCATCTCTTCGTAAGCAACTAAGCATAAACGGACAGTAGAAATCAATTTGTACATGATGCCATTTTGTATACAATCTCGAAGTATTCTGAAAAAAAAAAACTCTGCCATACAAGCAGCATAGAGTGGTTCCACTGAAACTTCAGTACAGATCGATGCATGTAAATTGATCAGTCTAATGACTGCTGCCTGAAGAGATCAATCGTTGGCATAGCTAAGACTGAACTCCCGACAACATAATTTATGCAAAACCGGCACCAACAGACAGTGGCAATCACTTAAATTTAACTGTCAACTCAGGATCTCTGCAATAAAAAAAGAGATTTAATTAGGAAAAACAAAATGCTATAAACTAAATGAACCATACATTGACAGTGAGAATTATAACGGCCAAATAATAGTGGATCAATAATCATACCAGTTTGTTTTTACTCCGGTGACTACATGAAACAAAAAATGACTTTCGCTGCAACGATCATGGTTTATGCCGAGGGCTGCCTGCATGTTTATAGCAAGGAATTATCCTTTCTTATTCACATGGCAGTTTCAGATCCCTGTAACAAAATCCAAACGATACAGCTCCCAGCAGAGCTCTGAGGATTCCAAGTTCGACGTCAATCCAAGTGAGCCTACGCCTTACAAAACCAGCAATCACAAGATATAACGGCAGGGCATCACAGTACTGGCACAGCATATGCTAACCACCGACCACTGACAAGAAAAGAAAAGAAAAGGTCAAAAATTAGCTGCGATTAAGGTAGGCACTAGGCAGCATACTACCCCCCAGAATTTACTGTTTTTATCTGGAAGAAGCATACAGCAGGAAATGCGGCCCATGAGATCTAAAGACTGCTACTGTCACCTCTCTACTCGAGTCAGGGCAAATAGACAATTAGCAAGAGACATGCTCAGAGCACAAGTCAGCCATGTATATACAACAGTTTTACACACCCTAAGCATCAGTCAGACCGACCGGTCCCCTTCCCAAGAATCCCTGAGTCCGCCGCTGAATCTGGCTTTTGAGTCTCTTGCTGAGTCGCTGCTGGAGGAGCTGGAGCCTCCTGTGGAGTCGCTGCTGGAGGGGCTGGAGTCCCTAGCTGTGTCTCCTGTTGAGTGCCTTGCACGATCTCAACTGCGGTGGATTGTGGAGCCTCAGCTGGAGTGACTGGCGTTGTACCTCCATCAACGGCGGCTGCTTGCTCACGACGCCTCTTGAAATACTTCTTGCAGAACCAGTCACCATGCTCCGTGTAGGCCTTCCTCACATAATTCTCCATGCACTTCAAGTAGGAGAAATCTGAGCATGTTCCATCTGACGACACCACAAACAAGCACCGACTTTCCTGGAAAATTTGGTGCTTGTCAACCTGTCAGATTAAAGGAGGCCACAATACACCATAAGCCAAATTAAGATTTCTGATATTTCATTACAGAAAATCGGATGATCACACAGCATATGTAGAAAGCAAAAAATAACACTAGAACCCATACCATTATATGATCAATTTCACCAGACACCTTCGATTGCTTTTCAGGGTGGTGCTCAAGAACATTCTCTTCGATAAACTTTTCGTCTTCCGGAGAAAGACTTACGCCATCACTGCAAAATTTTAAGACAAGGATAAAATTAAAAGTTTAAGACAGTATAAACCAATTAACTGTTGCATATGGCATATTTTCATATAACAGCCAGGCCACTGCCTTTCCCCTGCTTGAAGCAACTAAAAAAAACTTGACTTCATACTATGAACTATAAAGCACACCAAATTAACAAGTAAATCGTGAGGTAATTTACCATGACTCACGGAAGATCTTTCTGATACTCTGCACAATGGGATTGATTTCTGCAAGAATCTTTTCCTCCTCGGATGTTAGTTCAAACCGTCGTCTTGGTGGACCCATCTCATCATATTTCCTTTGGGGCCTCCCAGGTTCGTTTCTTTGACCTCTCCAGTGACCAGTTTTGGCACCCCATCCATCTGATTTCCAGCCTTTGTTGTTGCCAGAATCATTGGTCTTGTTCCATTTATCAGTACTTGAGCCCTCAGCTCGATCAGAATTCCAGCCATCCCAAGAACCTGATTGCTTTGCATCTGAATCCCCGTTCCCTTTGGAAATTGGAGCAGCATTCCATGCATTGTCTGATGGTGATGCAGCCACATTACCCCAGGACTCCTGCTGTGTAGTAGTACTCTGAACCTTTCCTGCCACACTCTCCCAGGAATCATTCTGTGCATCTATATTTTGGGTGGCCACATTACCCCATGAGTCTTGCTGCATATCAGTATCCTTTACAGCTGTTTTGTCCCACGAACCCTGCTGTGTAGTAGAATTCTGAGCCTTTGCTGCCACACTCTTCCAGGTATCATTCTGTGCATCAATATTTTGGGTGGCCACATTATCCCATGAGTCTTGCTGCATATCAGTATCCTTTACTGCCGTTTTGTCCCAGGAATCCTGCTGTGCACTATTATTATGAGCTACAACATTACCCCATGAATCCTGCCGTGCATTAGATTTCTCCCAGGAACCTTCATTTGATTCCCTTGTCTTCTTTTCTTTCCAATTGCTAGGCTGGTTATCCCATGTACCATCACCTCCATCGGACTTCTTTTTGCCCCGTGCATTGCCCCAGGAGTTCTGACCAGCATTCATCTTCTGTTCATTCCAAGTGCTGGGCTGCTTCTCCCAGGTACCATCACCTCCATCGGACTTCTTTTTGCCCCATGTAATGCCTGACGGTGATGTTGAAATTGTTGACATGTTTCCCCAAGAGTCCTCATCCATATTCATCTCCTGTTTCTTGCAAGAGTTGGCCTGCGTCCCCCAGTTACCATCATCTCCGTCTGATTTCTTTTTGCCCCATGTACTGTGTGATGGTGATGTTGACATGTTGCCCCACAAGTCCTGATCCACATTTTTCTTCAATTCCTCACAAGTGCTGGGCTGCTTCTCCCAGTTACCATCACTTCCATCTGTTTCCTTTTTAGCACCCTGATCAGACCAAGTATCAAGTACAGCTGGTTCTCCGGATACAGTCTTCTTGTCCTTTGGCTTTTCAGTGCCCCAGCCTCCCCAATCAGTGGAATTGTTCTCCACCGTTGCAGGCACATCCCAACATGAACTATCTTGGTCTGCTGGTTTTGCTGCTTTAGCTCCATTACTCCAGCCTCCCCAGTTATCAGGATCATTCCCAGCACTTGCACTTTGTTCCCAGCTCGCATTCATCGTTGTGCCATTCTCCCATGAGCTGCCCTTCTGAATATCTTGCTCTTCGAAATCATCCTCAAAGGTGGGCTTACCAAGGGTCCCATCCAACTCAGGAGATAAACACGCATCATCTATTTCGTTCTCTTCTATAAGGTAATCCACATCATCCAAGAATGTGTACCTTGCCTTTTCTTGGTCGGTCCTCACCAAGGCCAAGAAATCGTACAGCCCATCACCATACTCCTTATTGCTTTTCAGCTGCAACAATCAAATTAAAACACGTAAGTGTCCTTCCATATGGTTAGACCATATAAAGCAGAAGCAGAGCTTTCTAGCTACTTCTATATTAAGGGATTTTTTTAGTAAATGCATATTTGTTGGATTTGCCCCATCTTCTGAACATCTTTAAGCACAATTCATTGGATTAGACCCACTAATGACTCAGGCTCCACTACTGAGATAAACAATAAGCTCCGTGAGTAGACAAACCAGCTTACCTGATTTTCGTTCCAAAGAATCTGAAAAAATGATCCAGTGCCAATTGCAGCATGCTTGCCCCATGAACATGATGAAACCACACACCCCAATGAATCAGAATGGCATTTCTCTGCAGCCTTCTCAAAGCACTTCATAGGGGTCTACAAAAAAACAAGATATCAACAAAATGTATGTGATGATAAAAACAAATCAAGAGATCTCACAAATGAACTTACAATCAATGTGGACTCTGTGAAAGGTACTTGAACTTTTAATGAACGGAATGTTGCCTTGTAACCACCAGTGTTGAACCCATTCAAGTTTCCAGTGCATGTCATGCTGTTTGCCACAAGTACCAAATGGTCCTTGAGAACTCCTTTAGCAACCATCCTTACAGTTGTTGAAAGGCGCTGCACAAGTCAGCAATCATAAAATTACCTAGTGAAATGGGATGCAAGATAAATCTGTTGAAAGGCGCTGCACAAATCTCCAAGCACAAAACTGATGTAGAAAAGTGTTTGTTGCGACAGATAAAAAGGAAAGGCGCTGCACAAATCTGCAAGTGCTATTAAATGAAATGTTCAACCACTCAAGACTCAACATTCTCTATCAGCATTAAAATCATGGGCAGACATGGAATAACTACACCTAAATTACAACAAAGGACTAACATTGTGAAACGATTATCCCCAAGAAAATGGATAAATATTGCAAAACAGAGGTAGTAGTAGATTTGTCATCTAAAATACTTTCATGATATTTATAATTTTTCCTAATAAATTCTTGTAAATACTAATGGCCAAAGATGCACCCTGGTCAGTGATCACCATGCAATGTACAAAACAACTTCATTTGTGAATGATTGGATTTCCCTTTTGTTTTCTTTTTAATGAACTAATCAGTAATCAGTGCTACAAGGAATCCAGATCTTGGAGGTCAACCTGTTCCAGGAGGATTCCTGACCTTTTCCCCAGTGGATACTGGGAATACATTTAGCTTCCAAATATTCTGTTTTACTAAAAACTGGAAGCCCTACCCAGGATTTGGAACCTTGGTCACCAAACAGTGGATCTTGAAAAAAATTCATCTACAGTTTTTACGAACAAACAGAAGGTGACAAACCTGCACAACTTGATCAAAGGCACATGAGATGCCAAGAAGTTCTCTCACTTGTTGAATACCATAAGGGATGGACCTTCGTGTGTCAATGAGGTTAAGAACTGGTATGCAGGCATCCATTGCTGTTCTCCAGGCATCACCACTGTGTAAAGCTTCATCTTTTTCAACAATAATTTCTACTGCTGGCTCACCCTTTGATGCCCTCCGTGTGTTTTTCACCCAAGACGTTCCATCGGATCCAATCCAGATAATTTTAACCTCTTGAATTCGATGGTCACCTGCAGAGCAAGCAGAAAACAAATAGTTGAGATGAAAGTCTCTCCCCCCCGCCCCCTATTTAGAAAACAACACCTAAATTGTTAATTAATATTTTTTAATGAGTTGACAATAGTAGATATATTAATTTCATAAGCATAATTTTGCACCAACAAAATCAGTCGAAGCACAAAATTGTAATGGAGTATGTCTTAATTACAGCTATAGCACTACAAATAGTGATCACTTTAAAAAAATCAAAAGTACCATGAAACATTATAAATATAGAATAGTTTAATCGCTATAAATATAGAATAAAATTATTCACTATAAATATGGAATAGTTTAATCGCTATAAATATAGAATAAAGGCCCTAGCCTGGAAAAAGAAGATAGAGTTGCACATTCTTCAAACCCACCGCCCGTCGAATCTGCCTCGGAGCTGCCGCCGCCCGGGGACGCTGCCGCCTGTTGCCCAACGGATCCGGCCCAAGCCGCAGATCCTCACCACGCCTCAGTAGCCCGTCACCCGGTGCCGCCGCCGCCCGAAGCAACCCGCACCGCCAAAGTCCCTCCCCACCAGGATTCCAAATCCCGGCAGTTCTGTGCATGCTGCGCATGCTTCTGAAAGTCCTGTGCAGTCTCTTAGTATTCATGCATTGCATGCGCATGCCTTGTCTCTTGGAGTTCTGTGCATACTGCGCATACTTCTTAAAGTCCTGTGTAGTCTCTTAGTATTCATGCATTGCATGAGCATGCCTTTTAAAGCTCTGCGCATGCCACTTAAATTCTGCATGTATCTCTTAGTAAATTGCGTTGTAGTTATTGTCTATGAGCTGATTGCTATAAATAAAAGAGGAAGAAAAGAGCAAAAGTTAAGCAGCCATTATTGCTTCCTTCTAATTTGATTTCCAGTAATTCAGGTAGAGAAATATTGTGTTCCATATGCTTGAGGCTTAAAGAACATTCGCGTTGGAGCACAACGTATTCCACCGGTTTTTTCGGTAACCGACTGGTTACCAGTCCGGTTACCGGTCTCCTCCCGCCCCGCCCACAAAATTCAATTGCCAAATTTTGTCCGGTTTTTATCCGGGATTTCCGGTTACTGGGCGGTAACCGGCCAATTACCGGTACTGCCCGGCGGCTAGGATTTGCCCCGGTTTCGGTTTTTCGATCCTTGCTCCCCACTGACGTCTCCCCCTCGCCACCGTTGTCGCCGGTGCGGCGACGGCGGCGGGTCCCTCAGCCGCAGATCCGCTCCAATTCTATGTCGTGCGCGGGGTCACAGCTACAGGCGAAGGTGCACCGGGGTGAAAATCTCTGGTCCGATTCTTACCAGATCGGGTGACGGTGAAGCCTTCGGCGTCGTTAAATCCTTGGAGGTGTCGCCTTGGGCCACCCGACCCCACCCTCCTCGTCTTTTCATGTGTGCGTTGGCCGGTGTTAGTCCATCGGTAGTAGTAGTCCACTCGTCGGCAGGGTGTGTTAGCCACAGACATTTGTCTTGTCGGGCTAGTCGGAGTCGTGTTCCTTATAACCAGTCCTTCTTTGGGCCTTTATTTCGGCCTCTATTGCTCTTTTTCTTAATGAATGAAACACAATTCTTCTGCGTTTTTGAGAAAAATAAATATAGAATAAAATTATTCCATATTCTCAGCAAAATGGCATGCATCTGTTACATCAATGGATGCATATTCATCAATCTGCAAGTATATATAGAGCATGTGAGCAACACCCAAAAGAAATAGGTATTAGAAGCCAACAGTCGCAAATTTACAATTTTGATTGTTCACTGGAGTCAGAATTCAACTATTTGTAAAGAGATTATGTATTAACGAAACAGTTTGTAATTTTGCCAAGTAAAATATGCAGCAACAAAACTGGCAATACAAAATTTAACTAGGAGGTAAAAAAAGGCTTAAACATTTCAACCAAATTTACAGAGGAAATTCAGAATTGAGTACCATGTCCTAACAAGGGAAAATTATTTCTTTACCCAACACTTTTCACCAATTCTGTCGTGCTACTTGGTTTTACCTTCTGCCTATGTACCTCCCAATCATCTTATGGACAGGAGCTCATGACACAAAGCCAAAGTTCATGCTCCACAAATGGCACCATAGCCATAGGGATAAAAATAAAGAACCACGAGAAGAAAGTTATATGCCTTGACGGATATTAGATAATTAGATTGTACTGATGAAATTTCTCTAATGTGCCAGTATTGAGAAATTAAAAAATGCATTAATCTCAAGCTTTCTTTCCAATAAGATATGAACAGCAAATATTCATTTGAACATTAAGAATGAAGTCCAATTTGAAGATATCCAGTGAATGAAATTTCAACTGAAGAAGCCTAGTTTGTACAACTTACAGTACCTTTTATAATTGTACTCAAAAGCACTCCGCAGACAGAATCAGCTAACACATTCACTGCTCTCTCAATGGATTCAGATAGCACAGTGTTGTCATCAGAGAAAGAGAACTGCAAACATGGAGCCTTAGGTAGCTTCCCATCACTCGGCTTCCGTGTGAATGAACAATCGCTGCCAAGAGCAAGGATGAAAAATCGAAACCCTTTAGATTGACTAATGAATACAGATAATTGAAAGATTCATGTCACAATAAACAGACAACAATGAGTCATAAAATAATGGCAACACTGAAATATATGCTTAAGTATACATATTCCTAAGAGTGATGATCCCCAATCACCAATATATTGGCGTTCTCTTCCCAGACAAAAAACCCCATCGTTACAATGGCCCTGTTCAAAAATGCTGCGGCTTTTGGCTGATTGCGAAAGAGAATGAGGGGGTAAGGGACACTCACGTTGAGAAGTCACTCTGTTCAAAACAGCTCCTACAGTGACTCCTATAAACGGCTTATAGAAACCACATTGAGAAGCTACTTCGTTCAAAAGCCGGCTTACAAAAGCCAGAAGCTGTTTGAAACAGGACCTAATGGCCATTAACTAACTATGCCCAAGGGGTGCCAATTCTTTGCCACCAACAACATCAAACTGATTTGGACATTGTAGGAACTAGGAAGCAAATAGAGATTAGACATACTGCAACCAAGAAAATACCAAATTTCAATCATAACTTAAGCACGCTCTAGTATTATCATTGCTATGGAACAGATAACCTCATGCAAAACCATGTGAAGACAAGACAGACAGAAAATACGAAGTTCTCCCTCTAATTGCAAATATAAGTCATGTCAGCTGTTTAAACTCTTCCGTAGATATAAGTTGTTCTACAACTTCAAGTGCAGTTTACTCGTTCCTATTATACCTGGTGACTAGATGCCATTGTTAAGTGTTGCAATTAAATAATTAATATTTGAATAGTGAGAGAGAACTTATTATGTATGTAAGAGAAAAGCTAGTATGTTTGGAATGATTGAAGGGCACTAAAGTCATTTCATGTACTCCTTAATTTTTGTGCACAAAGCTAAAAGATTTATATTTGCAATCAGAGGGAGTATCATCGAATAATTGCAAATCTTTCCATATTACAATATCAATTTCCCCACCTCTTTCTTATGATGTACTACTTCAACGAAGTTAGAATACGAAGTTTGAATAATTTGGTGGCAAATAATGGCATATGGCTACAATTGAGGTTAACCATCTAGCTGCCTCAACATTCCGTTCTGGGTTGATTAATCATATAGGTCTATCCCACAAACGAAAGAAGTGACAATCTTAGTTCTGGGATGCATGTAGGAGGGTGGATTTTTTTTTAAATACAGTAACCACTACCCACAGTTCAGAAGTAGGATTTCACCTCTAATCCACAACACAACCATCCCCTGCAATATTTTACTTCTTAACATATTCTTCCACCTCTGTCTTTGTTTAGGGAATTCCAATCCCCTTCGTCGCAGTATAAGTTTGCATCACAGGCACGTGTGTGTGCACGTTAAACAATCCAGTAAACAAAACATAAAGGAAATGAATAAGCAAAACATCATCAAGCATTTAGTTCTCATGTTGACACATTAGATATTACACATCTAGATCAAGAACAATACAACACCCTGAATGACCCCAGCAGTCTATTCTTCTACCAGGAACCAGGCCAACATGAGCCCTGAGCATGACATCTAGACTTCAATAGGTGAATGATTGCAGGCCATATGGTAGAGAAACATATCTTACCAAGTAGAGAAAGTGATCTTTTTAAACAGGTGACTAAGATGTCCTTTCTTCTTCCTATATTTCTCAGAAACTTCTTGGCATTTCTGGAGAATATCTTGAGTGCTAATGTTTATCCGTTCTAATTGCACCTGCAAGAAAGACATAAATACATGTGTGTGTGTGTGTGTTAAAAAAGGAAGAAGTCCACTTTTCAACCCTGAATTCTGGCCTCGGTTTGTTTTTCAACCTCAACCCTGAAACCGTCTGAATCAGAACCTCAAGCTAATGAAACTGTCCGTATTACCCCCCCCCCCCCCGACTCAAATCATGGTGGTTTTATCGGAGATGGTGTCCACATGGCAACGGTTTTGACACGTAAGCGCTAGCTCACCTCCTAATCAGCTGTACATGTAATAAATCAGAAAAACAATTTATGTGGCCCACATGTTAGACACTAATCTATCATCTTTCTCCTTGGCTATGACATGCCTCTCCCCTCTCTCTCCAATTCTGCCATGGAAGGTCCTCAAAGCTTTTTTATTCCTTGGATTTCTTTTTCTTCTTCCTCCTCTTCATCCAACCTTTTCCATCATTCGCTGTGCTCTCAACGCCAAGCCAGGCCTGGTGGCCCACCGGCTGTTGGGCCTCAACTCCTCATCCTACTCTCTCTCTCTCCAGTGAGCCTCCCTCCACGGCTGGTCTCCAGATCTGAAGGTCTGGTGAGCTGCAGGTACTTCTTCCTCCATTGGTCTCAGATCTGAAGCTGCACGTACTTCTTCCTCCGCCTTTGCTTCTTTGTTTCTTTGTTCCCTTTGTTCCTCTTCCTTTGATTTGCTTCTTTGTTTCTCTGATTCTTTCTTACTCTTCCTCTGCTGAGTGCTCACTTCTTGTTCTATTTTTTGTTCCCTTTCTCCCCTATCTTGTCCCCTATCCCTCTAGTGACTCTATTTCTACTCGTCCTTTTGATCTTGTGCACTCTGATGTTTGGGGTCCGGCTTCCTTCGTTTCGAAAGGGGGTTATCGTTACTATGTGATTTTCATTGATGATTATTCTCGTTATACTTGCTCTATTTTATGTCATCTTGCAGTCAGGTTCTCTCTATTTATCAGCGCTTCGCCACTATGGTTCGCATTCAGTTCGATTTGGCTATTCATGTGCTTCGTGCTGACTCTGCTGGCGAGTATCTCTCTATAGCCTTTCACTCTTTTCTCGCTGATCAGGGTACTCTTCCCTAATATTCTTGTCCTGGTGCTCATGCTCAGAATGGTGTCTCTGAGCATAAGCATCGTCACTTACTTGAGACTACTAGAGCCCTCATGCTTGCCTCCTCTGTTCCCCCTCATTTTTAGGCTGAGGCTGTCTCCACTGCTGTTTTCCTTATTAACATACAACATTCCACCGCCCTTCAGGGATCTACTCCTGTCGAGCGTCTTTTTGGTCGAGCCCCACAGTATGATCACCTTCGCAGTTTTGGTTGTCTGCTTTGTTCTCCTCCTACCTCGTGAGCGCACTAAGCTGACTGCTCAGTCAGTTGAGTATGTTTTTCTTGGCTATAGTCTTGAGCATAAGGGTTATCGCTACTACGACTCAGTTGCACGCCGGATGAGGATTTCCCGGAATGTCACCTTCGATGAGTCTCGACCTTACTACCCTCGTTCTTCTCCAGACAAATCTGATTCTCTTGCTGAGTCGGTCTCCTTTCTGACCTTCCCTCATTCTCTACCTACTTTCACTAATGCTTCCCCTCGTCCACCTCCTTCAGCCTCGTCTTTGACTGATCATCCTCCATCTTCGGACTCTTCTCACTCTTTTGTTAAGGTTTCACCTTTTCCCTTGCACTACTCTCGTCGTCCTTGACCTCCTCCTTCTCCAGTTAGCTCTCCCTCCTTGCTGGGCTCTGTTCCCAGTTCCTCTTCTCCGTCTTTGTCAGATCCTACTCCCAGATACGACCTTCGTGATCGCCACACTGTTAGGCAGCTTGAGCGCTATGGCTTTGCAGCCACTGCCTCTTCTGAGCCTCTGACTTATCATGAGGCTATTGCTCATCCTGAATGGCAACTTGCGATGTCTAAGGAGATTGCTGCTTTGGAGCGTAATGGTACTTGGGATCTTGTACCCTTACCTGCACATGTCAGTCCCATCACGTGCAAGTGGGTATACAAGATCAAGACTCGCTCGGATGGTTCCCTTGAGCGCTACAAGGCTCGTCTTGTGGCTCGTGGCTTTCAGCAGGAGTATGGTCGTGACTATGATGAGACCTTTGCTCCTGTCGCCCACATGACCACTGTTCGTACTCTCATTGCTGTCGCTTCCGTTCGACAGTGGTCCATCTCTCAATTAGATGTTAAAAATGCCTTTCTCAATGGAGAGCTTCGCGAGGAGGTCTACATGCGGTCACCCCCTGGGTATTCTGTCCCTGATGGTATGGTTTGTCGCCTTCGTCGCTCTCTCTATGGGTTAAAGCAAGCTCCTCGTGCTTGGTTTGCCCAGTTTTCATCTGTTGTCACTGCCGCTGACTTCTCTGCCAGTAATCATGACCCTGCTCTTTTTGTTCACACCTCTTCTCGAGGTCGGACGTTTCTTCTTCTCTATGTTGATATGATCATTACTAGTGATGACTCTCACTACATTGCTTTTGTGAAGGAGCATCTCCGTGAGCAGTTCTTAATGTCTGACTGGGTCCTCTTCATTACTTTCTTGGCATTGAGGTTACTGCTACCTCCAAGGGCTACTTTCTCTCCCAGGAGCGTTACATTCAGGATATTCTTACTCGCGCTTGTCTTACTGATCAGCGTATAGTAGATACTCCTATGGAGCTTGGTGCTCATCTTCGACCTAGTGATGGCGAGTCTCTTGAGGATCCCACTCGCTACCGTCATCTTGTTGGAAGCCTTGTCTATCTTGGCATCACTCGTCCTGACATCTCTCATGTAGTTCATATCTTAAGTCAGTTCGTCTCTGCTCCTACTCAACTCTATTACAGTCACCTTCTTCGTGTTCTGCGATATCTTCGTGGGACCATCACTCATCGTCTTTTCTTTCCTCGCTCTGATACCATGTAAATGGTTTTGGATGCTTGTATTGCAATAGCCTATAGGGCATATATATAGTACAAAGAGAACACAATGACACAAACCCTAGACATATGGGAAAAAACCTAAATACCCTTAATAGTATGGTCTGCTGCTCATGCTCTCTGCTCCGCTGCTCTATGCTGTGCTGTGTGCTCTGCTCAGTGGTGGTGCTGGTGGCTGGAGTTGGTGGTATCAAGGGAGAGCGAAGGCTGCTGTGTGGGTTTGGGAAAAACGGTGGACAGCAACGACAAGAGGTGTATGGGAGGCGGTGCTGACGAGGTGAATGGGCGGCGGCGAGGTCTGGCCTGGCCCTTGCCAGTGCTAGACTTGGAGAAGAGGGGGAGGAGGGAGAGATGAATGAGAAAGGGAGGAAGATGAGAGGAGATGAGGATGACATGTGGGTCCCATAAAGTGGATGATTTCGTTAGTTCAAAATTTCGATTCGAATGGTTTCAGTGTTGAGGGTTGAAAAACGACTCAATGACAAAGTGTTAGGGTTGAAAAGTGGACTTTTTCCTTTTAAAAAATAGTAAACATGCGAAAAGCCAGAATGCATCATAATACCTTGTCAAGGTGAATATGGCCTACAGGTGCTGGGGTGGCTTCTGAAGTTCCATCTAAAATTATTTGCTTCTGATACCTGAAAATGCAAACGTCACATTCGTGGTGTTCACCTCAAATGACAATGAATCCTAAAAGCCTACACCAGCTGTGGGACAACAAGGATCCTATTATCTCTATTCCCGTTTTGAGAATGGTCGGATCATGCATTTACCCACTTGACTCAATCAGCTAATGGGCCAACCCGTTATGTTTTCTCATAATATCTTAGCTTGGGTAATTTGTAAGTAGAATTATGGCAGTTCAGTTGCATAATGTTCCGCAATTTGAAGGGTAAATCAAAGGATTGAACAAGCTCAACACTACTGCTTAGTGGGCAACAGAAACAGATGTCCAATACCAAGGAACAGGGATATCTGGTTTCTCAGCATTAAACAGATGGAGAAGTTCCCAATATGATACACCTAATACAGTGAAATACACTGTTCATGTTAGTGGGAAAGATCGTACTACACAGATTTATCAATCCATGCTGGACAATCAAATGGAAAAGGAAATCTGAGCTTTAGACTTTAGCATAATAGAATCAGTGAACTGAGATGAACCGTCACAAAAAAACAAGACCAGATCCTCCATCGATTTTATAACAAGAGAAACAAGGAATGAATGTAACTCTACTATTGACGGTGTTAATTTATGGATACATACTCAATGCAGAAATCAGTGGCACAATCCTCTAACATAACTCTCTTTAGACAGCCCTGTACTGCAATAGCAGCCTTTTCCTTGCAGAACTTCTTGGCACAAGAGCAGTCATTCAGAAACAAAATAACTTTTCGGTCTTTCACATCGTTTTTATAGCCAACTTTTGTCTGAAGTATTTCCTGTTAGGTTAAAAGAATGCAATAAACTTGTTAAATAGTACTTACAAGATCACCTGAGCCAAATGCATAAAGTAATTTACAATGTTATTACCTTCATCAACTCCCATGAAGTATTATTACTTTGAGAAGCATCCAACACAGCCTTGTATGCAGGGTTGGAGATAGCAGTGGCAGCTAAGACACCCACTGGTTCTCCAGGAGTTATTGCACTTGGAAAATCTGTAATGTCATCTTCCTTATACTTAAGTTGCATGATTGAATTGCTGCATATGTTTCTCACAGTTCCATCATAGCATATAACTACATCTCGCAAGATGGCCATTAGACTCTTGAACAGAGTTCCTGGTTCTGTTAACCCTCTTGAGGAGCGGACAATAGCTTCTCTTGTAGATATAGCATGTACCAACTCCTCATAAGGATTGAGACCATGAAAATATGAACTTTTCACAAGACCATAGGCCTCTGGAGGATGCTCATCTCCAACAGACGGGTGTTTATTCACAAAAGTTGATAAACAATCCTCCACCAGATGGCTAGAGTAAAATTTTCCCTCACGGTAAAGCTGCAGACCAACAAACCCAAGCTGCTGAACCACTTTTGACATTGAAGGGTCGCTTTTTGGATCAATCAGCAGCCCAAGATGAGAGTGTTTCATGACAAAATCCGAAATTTGCTGCTTTACTCCCTTCAGATTGTTGTCAGCTCGCATTTCCACAAATTGACTTTTCGACCACCTTGACTGTTCAAGAATAAGTGACTGTTTCTGAATGCTTTTCTGTGCTTCTTCCAACAGAACCTTGGGGACATTAAAGTCTTGAAGGCTTACACTAAAGCCATCCAGAAGTAAAAATTCCATCAATAAGGGCTGCAGCACATTCAAAAATTGTAGCGCCTCTCCTGGACCCTTCACACAAAGAATGGAGGATACTAAATCTGAAAATGAGGCCTGAACAGATTCTTTGTCTAGATCCAGTTTTATAACAGTGCTGTCCCTGACTAGGTGCCTGGCCCCTTGACAAGTTAATTCTGCTGGCAACGCACCTTGCACTATTTGTGTGATTGTCCAACACGGGTTTGACTTGACCACAGCAGGGGCGGGAAGTGAATACGACACAAACATTGCCAACTGGTTAGCTGATTCTTTGTTTAACATGGTTCTGGAAGACATATGTTTCAGAGCTAGCAAACTGTCATTAGCTAGCTGGAGATTAATGTTCCCACTGTGGGAACTAGTCAGTTGTTTCTCCACACTGAAAAGCTCCAACGCTTCAGCTTTTGCAGCAAGCGACTGTGGATAATATATGTGCACACAGTCACCATCAAAGTCTGCCGAAAGAGGAGAGCATATAAGAGGATTGATTTTGACTGTATGATCATCGTGGATGTATACAAAGAATGCCTGGAGAGAATGCTTGTGAGTACTAGGTGGCCTGTTAAGGAAAACAACATCACCATCAACGATTCTCCTACTGATCATTTGACCAACTTTGAGTGTAGTATGTCCTTTCGATCCTACAGTGATGGCATAGGTTATTTGACCATCTCTGTAGGTCAAACACAATCCTTTATCAACCACATCTTGCAACCTGTTGATGTTGATGTCCGTTACTTGTTCTTCGAAAGTTATTCTTTTTGCCACTTCAGAAGGCAGTCCAACTACATCCACTCCAATATAGGGATCTCCGGTAAGTACACTGCGTGATGAAAAACCTGACCCTTTGCTGATAAACAATGTTCTCATCTTCTCCAGCCACTGTTTTGTTGATAAATGAGATGAATCAGTGCTAATTGCAAATCTCTTGGTGTTGTCTTGAGGACCCTTCAAAACAAGAGATAGAGGTTAGTTACCATGGACCATAGGAAACACGATTAAATTAGACATAAATAAGTTTGATCAGCTATTAAATAATCATTCGGATGGTTGGTTGATCAGCACTCTAAAAAACACCGCGAAGGTGCAGGCATTTGTCTAATTCTCATGGTTCAAAATGATATGGGTGCAGTCAAATATTACTAAAAGCAAGACATGCATCTGGCCTTGTGTGCTCAGAAAGATCTCTTAGGTATGAAAAGTCCACATTTTCAAGTTTTTAAAACACTCAGAGGAGGATGGACACTATCCTATCACTAACGTTCCTATCATCTTTTGTCAAATACACACAAGTGCCAAGCTGAGTTCAACAGAGCTTATTGTACTCAATCCTAATTGTTAACTTGGTGATAATTTAGAAACAAGCTTGAACAGTTTGACTCAAGCTTGGTTCATTGGAGCTTGAACTAGTTTGTAGCTATTCGCTAATTGAACCACAAGTCTTCTGACTGTGCTCTTTGTGCACTGTATAAATATGATTAATTAAGTTATCCACTTTAGAATCATGTCACATACCCTTGTAGTGCCCCTTAAATGAATGTATTGGGCGATAAAAAGTTGTAGATCACTTGATTCAACTTCATGTGATTCGAAGTTTGGGGAACCAGCTCTTGATTTTTTTATCTGCTCTATCTTTTGAAGTACCTTCTTCAACAGCGCTACTGAGATGTCCTGAAATGAGATGCAAGAAGAATAGGGCATAAGATAGCCTTGAACCAGTCAGTAAAATATGAACAACCAGGAAGTGCAAAGAAGAAAACTCACGTAGGACATGATGCTCTGCCCATCTGTGAATTCTGGAATATAGAGACAATTAGGGGGTACAGGAAGGTATTTCATCACATATCCAGACTGAGCAATGTATCCCCGTGCAGCTAGCTTTTTCCTCGTGTCATCCGGAATCTTCTTTAATATATTCAGAGCCTAGCAAATAAAGCAGGGATGAAATAGTAGGTTGTTGGATACATGGAGTTCAGAAAAGCTAAAAAAAATCTTGAAACAGAACTAGATGAGATTATTACCTCTTCTGGAAGCAATGTCCTACAGTGGGAGGCTCCACCGTGGTGAAATCCGTATTTATTAAGGAAGTTCCATGAGCCTTCTCTCATGTGTTTCCTAGGGGGTGCTTTCAACTCTAAACGAAACGCACCATCTGCTGTCTTGATTTCCTTCAAAGATAGTGCTGGGAGATCCTATAAGAAATAAATGATGAGAAACATCAATTGCCACTCATCCAGACTACACATGTTGTAGTGTCAGTGCTAGCACCAGACTAGTAGCAACTGCTGATGCTATGGTTGGCCATATCTTCCAAGTTCCTACAGTACTCCATCGGACAGTACTACTAAATTATGCATACTGTGAGCTTTAACGACGACACATCAATGACCAAACATAAAATTGAATGCAGATTATGTTATTCCTCCTCTGTCCAGAGATAATAACTTCCCAATCAATGACTTTATTGCAAAAGAACCAACCATGCACCTACTTATTTCATAACTTGGATTTGACAACAAGAGAGAACCTGGAAGCATATGTATACATGAGATTACTAAGTCAACACTACTATATTAGTAATGTTGGCTATGTTTCCTCCAACTAAATGTTTGGTTAAGTTAAACACCAACTGAACTATTATTTGGACTACAACTATATTATTTGGACTACATAGGAATGAGCTTAAACTTAAAACACTGACGTACTTGGTTTCTGCTGAGCTATATATTTCCAAAGCTACATATACCAGTCCCAACAATGAAGTATTGAGTCTATCTACTACAAGGCAGAAGAGGAATATAAAAATGTTGGGGCTGGCAAATACCCGACAATAGTAACATGATGCTGCTGACACATTTTCCTTTCCATTGCTTTGTTTACCCTGAGACATGAAAAGATCTCATAAATTATAAGCCAAGGTGAAACATCTATATTTAGATTAAAACAGGGCAACCTGTATAGAACAATAACAAAGTTAAATTAAGCCGTTTTGGCCTATATGTACCTTTCCTTTCTTGATTCGAAGGCACTTCAAACATACCAAGCTCAGTATCTGCCTAAGTTCACTAACATGACAAGGATGATATACAGGTACAGGCAGCTCAATGTACCCAAAATGCCCTAAATAAGCAGATAAATTTGATTGTTAACAAGAGAAAAGGGATAGTCACTTGCTAGAGCACAATGTTTGGGACATGAAGAAAACTAATGATAAGTCATTGGGTGAGAACCTTCGCATTTGCCATTTTCTGAGGCACCACAGGACTCGCATTTTCCTATTTCCAGTGGCAACCCAAGGAAAGGATTTCCAAGCTGACTAGGATGGGTAACAGGACAGTCATTTATAGAATATGTACACTGCACAACAGAAAAATGTGCATATTAGTCATGTTTGAAAATAACAAATAAAATGAAAACAGAATTGGGAATTGTGAAGAATATAGCATTGCCATAATTATGTGAAACAAAACAAAATGCAAAGAAAAGGTTTAAACCTAAATAGATGGAGGAGGAGAACGTAACATTAAGTACTTCAGTCCATAAAATGCGCATCCATAGCTTGCCTAATAAGTGACAATGTCCCTTATCAGTCATCCAAAAGCAAAATAAAAAAATGTTGGAATTCAAAATTATCCATATCACAGAGCCCACAAGGAGCTCTCATGGCACCATTCATCTTGCAAAAAATAAGTTTGCAAAACCAAAGTAATTATTGCAATTGCACAGTTCAAACTATGCCTTGTAGGTCAATATCTCAAAAATAAATGGAAGCGAAAAGGAAGGATTTCCCAATGGACATGTGTCAGCATCAGGAGCGGTTCTCTCAATTGTGCTCCCTTGAACTATGAAGCTAGGTTCTGTCTCTCTTATCAGAAGGCAGTAGCTTTTAAGAGATCAAACCCATATTGTTTTTAATTCTGCATGCATCTCCATGCACCAGCAGTGCTAGTAAAAACATCAGAGAAGGAGAACTTACGATCTCATCCTCGGTGGATAGGCTAAGCTTGATGCTCTTGATAGCACCTTCAGCCAACAGTATTGCCAACTGGTCCTCCTCCATCTCTCTGCAACAGACGAAGGCAGAAAGCAGTGTCACAGATACTGTGAAAGGCATAAGAAAAAAAGAAGAAGCAAGAACAGCAACAAGCTAGAACCAACCGTTGGTTCAAATCACACAGCATGTAGCAAAACCAAAACATGAAACAAATTAAACAACACCAAAAAAGACACGGGACTTGAGCATCTTAATAAAACAAACACAAAACAGCAAGCCCACACTCCCAAAATTTAGATACAAGCCATTGTAAATGTTGGCGTTTTGAAAAATGGTACTCTAAATCAAATGTGCATCGATTTTTCGCCATTTTATTTTACTTTTCCTCATTTCATTCGATTTTTTAGTTTTCCATGAGGTGCGCTAATCAATATTCCCTTGGGGAGCGCCTCCGCCTGCGAGAAAGTTAATTAACCCAGAGCTGCTAAATTAATTAGGTTTGCTCCTTCTGCTGAAGGCCTGAAGCTGCGTCTCCTTCTGTCCCTGCTCTCAAGCTCACCGACTACCTCATCCCTTCAGAGCTGGTTGCCAAGCTCTGGCCTCCCGCCAGAATGTCCCATTTGTGCCCAGTGTTGAGTCACTGTCTATCGGCTCTATCCACGGCGACAACTGTTCCTGCAGCAAGCTTGAGCCTAGCCATGCTCCCACACTCTTTGATCAGGTCGTCGGCTGCTGTGGCCACCCTCTCCACCGTTATGTCTCCAACAGTGCCATCCAAGGATGTCAGATCATGCTCTATTAGCTCGTGTGCTTGGCTACCTATACACACAATCCCACAAGCTAGAAATAGGAGTAATTAAGTTGCGGTGTTCGCTAATTCTTATCATTTTGAAGAAAAGGACCATCAAGAAAAGGGGAACTGTGACAGGACGGCTGGTTGCTTCCCCGAGTACCCCGGGATCAAGAAGCCCAAGAAGGTGGCCATGAGCGCACTACCGGAGCTGGTGGGGCACGTATGCATGTACTACCTCACATGCCGCCACGGCGGCCACCACTGCCCCGGTGGAGAGACCGCACGTCTGTGCTCAGCTTCCACCGAATGCAATTCCATGCTCGTCAATGCGGTACTTACGGAGACAACTACAGCCGTGAAGCAACAAAATCGCCCATGCTCACATGGAGCCCAATGCATCGGACACTTGGAGTGGCATGTATCCAAATCTAATTTTCCAAACACGAACTGATCAACCCACCTAGGACCATTCAAAATCCCTGTATAGTCCTATGCTAGCTCCCCCGCCCCCAAAAAAACCATTTTTCCTTACAAGAAAAATAAAAAAACGCCAAAACTCAAGCCAAAGCACCCCAAAAAAACAACTGATCGATCCTCTCAGGACCATTTGAATTCCCTCTTGTCCCACACTGACCGCAAAAACCATTTTTTCCTAACAAAAACCATCAAAAGTAACAGAAACAACGCAAAAACCGCACTCCATACAAGCCCCAAATGCAGAGATGCGAACCACAGCAACAACTCAAAACTCGAGGCGACCAAACAACCCGCCCCGAAACCCCTCCATTCCCAGGGGCAAACCGCACAAGCCACCGCCCAATCCCCGATCGCCATAACACAGCCCACATTGGCGGAAACGGGATCGAAGCCCCAGGTCAGAACCAGCGCTTACCAAACGTGATCCCCGTCGTCGTGGCGCCCGTCGCCGTCGTGGCCGCCCTCCCGGACTGCTGCCCCTCCCCGTCGGCGCCGCTAAAACCCTTGCGCGGAGGCGGAGGGGAGGAGGAGGAGGGTTTAGTGCGGTTCGGAGAAGCCGAGAAGGCGATGCTTTACAGACGGAGGAGTGGTAGTGGAGCCGTTGGTGTCATGGTGTGCGTGGGGAAACGGGGGAGGTCGGCCCGGGCGCAAAACGGAGAGGAATGGGGTGTGGCGCGCAGGAGACAGGTGAGGTTACCGCCCGAGCCTTGCGGGCGGCCCATGGGGCTACGCCCGTGTCGCTGGCCGGTGGGGCATGGTGGATGGGACCCGCCTGGGAATTGATTCGCCCTCGCTTTTGGGTATAGCTGTCCAAAAAGATCGTACCGTAGCGGGCCAGCTCGAGGCCCGTCACTGCAGGTTTGGTTCAAGCACGGTATGACCTGTTTAGATGATGGGCTGTGTTGTGCCTGTGTCGAGCGGCCGGTACACCAGGCTGGCATGGCACTGCCCATTTAGGTTGTGGGTCATACCGTCACAGCATGGTAAAAAGGCCGCAACGGGCGTAAACAAGCCGTGTTGGCACAGTAAGACTCGGTAAAAAATAGCCGCTTTGATTCTTTTTTTGATCGTTGTAGTGTAAAAAATTCTGAAAAAATAGCAAAAAAATCGAAAATAATATGAAAATTTTTCTATAAATAGGGGGCATCCGATCTCTATTCTCCACACCTCAAACCTCACTCTCATCTCTCTATTTAGCTGTGAAAAATTCGATAGTATTTATGCAAATTTGGCAAAATTAGTGATAAATTCATGCGAAATTTCAAAAAAAAACTTCAAAGAATTTTTAGAGTGCTGCAGAAGAGGTAATAGTGTTGTCTTATTTCAATTTTTTTGATACTATTTTTTGATTGAATAGTAAGTTATTTGTACTTTACTATTCAATTTGCAGTTAATTCAATGGAGAACTATGATTTTCAACTCTCCGAGTTCGGTCTCACGACGGAGAATATGCAACCCTTTCAAGAAATATATCCATCTGCGGAAGGTCCACGTCCACAATAAACTGTAGAACCAAAAGAACTGGTCGGCCCGCTGGCGTAGGGTCCAATTGATCCATCTTCTGCTGCCTTGACGAGTGCATCCACAACCCATAGCACAAGTTCAAAAAGATCAAGAGCTACTACATCAGGAGTCTAGAATGATTTCAACAAAAAGTTCAGGACTGACGATGCTGGAAATCCGTTGACGTATGCTATTTGTAAAATTTATGGTAATGAATTGACTGCAAAATCTTAAGTTGGGATGGGTCACTTGCAACAGCATACTGCAAGCTGTAAAAGAAGGCAAGGAATACAAATACACCAAACGCAGCTGTAATATAACCCCGACGGCTCGGTACGTACTTAGGAGTACAACCCGAAGGTAACCCATGAATCTCTTTGTAGATTAATTGCTTCTTAAGATTTACCTTTAAATTTTGGTGAGTTTGATACTTTTCAAAAAATATATTAAGACTGCTCATAACCCTCGATTTAGTATTATATCAATGCAAAATACAATTAGATATTTAATTAAATATTATAACAATTATTGTGAAAATTGAAAGAAATGTTTCATACTTGTACATTCTCTATTGCTTTGACATCAGACATATGGAGTGATAGAGGTAGGGAGGATTATATTAGTGTTGTTGCTCATTATGATAATGATGACTGGGTAATGAAAAAAAAGAATTACAGAATTTAAATTAATTAATACTTCACATACTGCTAAAAATATTGCATAATGCATTATTAAAGTTGTAGAAAATTTTGGCCTCACGAATAAGATTTTTTCTATAACTTTAGATAATGTAGCTGCAAACACTAAGGCTATAGAAATTCTTACTCTTTTTTTTAATACTTATACACAATCTTTCTTACTGCATCAACATTGTGCTTGTCATATTATTAATCTTATTATTAAAATGGTTTTAAAAGATTAAATGTTTGTATTGATTCTTTTAGGGATGCAATTTCATATATTAATTGTTTTAACTAACGAATAGTCGCATATAAAAGCTTAAACATATATTACTATATAAGAGCATATTATCTGTTTTACTTCACACTCAAGTTCATCTATCTCGTAGCTCCTCCTGTAGAACCCAAATTAGAGACCTCGAAGATTGGGTTGCTGGTAAAAAAATATTTTCTTTTTCAGAACTTTTTCATAAGGCTACAATTTGTCTTTCTGGAGTATACTACCCAACCTCTCCTCTAGTTGTTCATAACATTCTTAAAATTGCCACTCACCTAAAGGCTTTTGAAAATAATTCTATACTACGAGATGTTGTAGTTGTCATGAAAACTACAATTTTAAAATATTGGAGGAAAATTCCTATTTTATATGCATTCGCCTTTATTTTGGATTCTAGGGCCAAACTCCAAGGATTTATAAATATGTTACAACTTTTAAGTAATTCTGCTGGTTTAGATTATTATACGTATTGTAGAGTAGTTAAGGATAAATTACATTAGGTATATGAGAAATATGAAAATAAGTTTGAGTCTGTCCGTTTGGAAAGACCCCAAGTAACCCCTAGCACCTCTATAGGGACTATGCAATAGGGCAAGATTTTTTATTCTTCCTCTCGAGGTTCTCATGCAGGTACACATCAGTTAGGAGGAGCAAGGTGGCAAAGCACCGGGGACCTATCAAGCTATCTCAACAGTGATAACGTCAGCTTTGAGCAAGAGTTGAACATCCTCTCATGGTGGTAAACCTAGAAAGTAATATATCCAGTGTTATCCATATTAGCACATGATATGTTGATTGTTCCTGTCTCTACGGTCTCCTCGGAGTCAGCCTTCAGTCTATCTAGAAAAATAACCGAGGAGCGATGAACAAGTCTCTCGAACAAAATGGTCAAAATCCTTCTCACTGTCAAAGGCTGGAAACAACCTGGATCAAGACTCCAACATACTGCACAGAATACAGACTTAAAAGAATCTTTTAATAATTTTTATTTAGATAGCAATGAATAGAATTTTCAATATTTTTTCTTCAAATGTAGTCACCATTGAGCTTTATAGGATGTACTTTTTTATTACCAAGGTTTTCTCAAGTTAAGTTTTTAATGAGGTATCCATACAATGTATTTTACTAAGTTAATAAAGCTCATTATATTATTGGTAATAATTATATTAATGATTAATAATATCTATAATTTTATGTAATTTTTCTATAATTTTTCCTTAATTTTCTATATTTTTCTACAATTTTGTGTAATTTTTTGAATTTTTTCAAGCTAAACGGGCCAACCGTGTCAGTACAGTCCGTTTAGCCCTAATCGTGCCTATGCTAGCACGGCACGATCACGGACTGTGCCTAGGCCTGGTCCTTGTCCTGTGGGCCGGCACGGCATGACCTGTTTATTATCTGTGCCTAAACGAGTCGTGCCCAGCACAGCCCGTTGGCCAGGTCTACCTTTGGGAGACGGAGACTTTCTTAAACGGGGGTACAATGTCGTGTAGAACTAGCTAAATGGATCGCCTAGCACATTCTGATATACGCCCATATAGGCACAATCTAGTTACTCCGATTATCTAAGTGGATCTGATCCATGAACTTAGGCTCATATGCAGTCATGATCCAATAAGGTGCTGGATCATGCTGTGTCGATCCGGAACATGTAGCATAACGGGCTAAAGATGATCCGTTTAGCATGCAGTCTACTGTCGCCTCATTTTTTTCTCTCTCTTAGTTTCTCTTGTAGTCCCACTCCCTTCTCTCCTTCACACCGCCATTGCCATCAGTGGATCTCTTCACACAACCACTTCGTGTTGCACCCGTCGAATGTACCACGTCTATCTTCTTTCGAACCGGATCGAGCCCGTGGCGCTCTCCCCTGGAAGTCGTCGGTCCTCGGTGACCTCGGCCATAGGCTCGACCCGACCTCGCTGATGCCAAGTCGACCTTGGTCCCTTGTCATTTCCGTGTCATCCGGCTACCACCACCCACCTTCCGACTTTCGCCCCCTCCACCGCCCCTACCATCGTGTCGCTCCGTCCCCCACCTAATCCACCTCCTCTGCTCCTTGGCCGCTCCGCCCGCCACGACCCCCACCTCCAACACTGCTACATGTTGGCGCTTGCCCCACCTCCTCTAACCGCTTTGCCCGCTCACCTACTTTGCCACTCCACTCGTGCCTGCTTCCCCCCTCCCTCCCTCCTTCACCCCGTATGTTGCCTCCCGCTAGCCCCCAACCCCTACTCCCTTCGCCATCAACCTCCTCGGCTCCTCTGCCGTTGCAGCTTGCTAGATACGTTGTCGACTACCCCCAACCCCACCTCCTGCACCATAGGGCCTAACAGGGCATGCTGGGTTGACCAGTGCCTGGGCCATACCTAGCATGGTATGATACTGTGTGTGTCGAGCCAAGGGGCCAGCTAGGGTGAGGTCATGACCCAAGCATGGCACATCGCATCAAGGCCGGGTTAGCACGGCCTGTTTAGTCCTAAGTTGGGCCAAAAGTATTGTACTTTGAGGCAACACGGTTAGTAGGGGTGAAAACAAATCGAATTCGGTTGGATATTACTCATTACATATCATATCCTATATTTTTTTTCTCGGATTTGGAGTTGAATACAAATAGTACCGGATAGGAATACGAATCTGGGTAGTGTCGGTCACACATACGGAATGAATACGGAGCGGTTGCGAATACGATAACGGATATCTAGTCGAATATTACGTAGGAATACAAAGAGCATATATAGTGTGCATGACACCCACCATGCATTTCTAAAGAAATTTTTTGGGAGGGTTCTGGTAGAAATATTTCAAAGATAGTTCCACCAGATTTCTTGCACTTCAAGAAAACTTATTTGGATTTTATTGGATTTGTTGGAATTTGTTTGGATTTTTCTAGATTTTATTTAAAAGCACAGAGCAAGATAACTTATTTTAACTATTTTTTAAAAGCTAAAAATAGTTTATATTATTTTTCCAGAGCTCTCCTATATTTATAGTATTTTATGAATTTTTTGAAATTTTTCGGAGTTATTTGCATTTTATTGTATTTGTTGAATTTTATTTGGATTTTTCTAGATTTTATTTGAACGCCTAGAGCAAAAAACTTATTTTAACTATTTTCTAAAAGTTAAAAATAGTTTGTGTTATTCCCCAAGTTGTCCTAGATTTATAATATTTTTGTGAATTTTCTGAAAATTTTTGGATTTATTTGCATTTATTAGATTTGTTGAAATTTATTTAAATTTGCTAATGGTCTGATAGGCAGTTTGGGCTGAAAATGATGATTTGGCTGATGGGCCGTATATCCGATAAATATATCCGGGTATTATTTGATAAAATATCGGATAGTATCCGTATCCGTCGGATAGTCTGCTCCCGATTCCGATTCCGTATCCGAAAATAACTATTCGAATTCGACTCCGAATTCGACAATTATCCGACTTGACTACCCGAATTCAATCAGACTCGGATTCGACGGTCGATCGGTCAGGAGGTATCCAATCCGTTTTCACCCCTAACGGTTAGTTCTGCCCATTAAGCCACCTCTAATGCCGTGGATCCAACTTTTTTGCTAGGGAGGTTGGAGGGTGGATCCCAGCTGGACCCACCATTGTACTCAATATCGGTTTAATTATTTTTCATTTTAGCTTACAATATACATTCGTGGTTGGAACAAGTAATTTAGTATTAATTTTGCAGGAAATAATACATTTCTCATTGAAATCTTGCAAATTACTGCGTTCTAAGCTAGCCAACTGTACAGTACACCTAATTTTGGTTTTGTTACGTTCTGCTTTGAACGACATTATTGTGATATATAATATGTTTAGTTACTAGTCATTTTAGCTTACAATATACACACGTGTTTGGAATGAGATAATTCCATATTTATTTTGCAGAAAACAATACTGTTATTGTAGAGATCCTGCAAATTATTGCGTTCCAAGCTAGTCAACTTTAAAATACACCTAGTTTTAGTTTTATGCTATATAATCCGTTTAATTACTTGTCATTTTAGCTTACGATATGTATACGTGTTTGGAACGAGGTGATTTCGTATTAATTTTGTGGGAAACAAATGTAATTTGTATAGAGATATTGCAAACTGTTGCTTTCGAAGCTGGTCAACTTTAAAATACACCCGGTTTTGGTTTCTGTTAGATTATGCTTCGAATGTCATCATTATACTATATAATTTGTTTAATTGCTTGTCCATTTAGCTTATGATATATATGCATACGTGTTTCGAAAGAGGTAATTTTGTATTAATTTTGCATCAGTACTCATAGAGATCCTGCAAATTACTATGTTCCAAGCTGGCCAACTTTAAAATAAACCTACTTTTGGTTTTCTATTACTTTCTATTTTGAATGTTATTATTAGCTATAGGCCACGCTCAGTATGGCTTCAGCGATGCATAGGCGGTGAGCGTTTACTTCTTTTTTTTATTGTTTGTATTTTTGTCTTTTGTTTTTTTTCTTTTTTTTGCATTTTTGGTTTTTTTTTCTTTTTTTCCCGTATTCATTTGTATTAATTGGCTAACATGTTTTTTGTTATTTTTATTTTTTTAATTTAATTATGTCAAATAAATCAACTCAACTACAGTACAAAGTAAGCCAACTATAGATTAAAAAAAAGTCGTAAATCAAAGTCATTCTGAACACCCTGATAGAACACGAGTAATCTGTTTAATTACTTGTGATTTTAGCTTACGATACACATACATGTTTGGAACAAGTAATTTCGTATCGATTTTGTAGCAAACAATGCAATTCTCATAGATCCCGCAAATTACCGAGTTCCAAGCGGGCCAACTTTAAAATACACCTTGTTTTGTTTCTGTTTCATTCTGCTTGGAAGAGAGAAGAAATAGTTGGGATTCCTAATGAGAATTGCATTTCCTAATGATATCCTTCCGGCTTCCGATATGGGAGCATGTCTAGTACAAACCACCCTTCGAAATACGATAATAAAAGCTCTAATTGCAGCAACTAGAACAATTTGAATAATATAGATCAAGAAGTATTGCCCTATATGTCTAGTACAAACCATCCTCCCATCTCAATCACCAAATTGGAATCACAAATCGACAAAGTATATACGTAGAAAGTGGGATAATTAGTGTAAATGGCTTTTGGTGTTTGATCTCGGCCTTCCACATTCAATCCAACGGCTAAAGTTGCAACTTCTCATTATCATTTATTAAGCATAATTCTCATTTGATACATTCCTTAGCAGGGGATTACATCAATCATCACTGGAGTGTCTGTAGGAAGCAAGCTATTGTGGTGCCAGCCCGTTGTCATAGTCACTGCCCCTCCGTGGCCCATTCTGCAGGTTTCTCTCGAACTCCCTCAGGTAATCCAGAAGCAAAACGATCACAAAGAGGATGAATCCACCGGAAGAGCTGCTGCCACCGCCGCCGCCTCCTCCTCCTCCTCCACCAAACCGAAACGGCGGGAACCCAACACCTCCATCATCAAGTTTTGGCCCCTTCACTTTCTCTATAAGCAGATATCATCGAAGTAAGAAGTAAGCACAACATTGCCATACACTGAGCTTCATATTTAGGAGGAGGATAGGAGGAACAGAATGGTTGTGCAAATGCCTTCCATTACCTTTAACTGAACCTGATGGTGGAGAGGTGGGACCAGAAAACGATTTGCGGCGCGCAGTTTGTGTCTGGTTTGCACAACATGTTATGTTCTGCAGGAAAAATTCCAGAAGCAGTCTGTGTGAGATGCTTTCAAATTTGTTGGTTAGACCTTAGAACCAAACAAATAGATCATATATATCCTCTTACTTTTAATTTACAAGCTGTAGCAACATTAACATGCCAGATTTACAGACAGCAGTAACTTCAGTACATGTGCCACATATACTAATCTGGTGATTGTAAGAATTCAGTTTTGCATAGAGATAAGAAACAGATTTGTTTAGAAATAAATAAGTCACCTTTTCTATCCTTGTAATTTAAGTTAGGGCCAAGTTAAAACCAGAACTTTCAAATTAACAAGCCCTTCAAATTTCACTTTTGCATTCTTTTTATCCAGCTAAAGTCTGAAAACAGAGTTAAATAGTTCCATTGCCCTAGTTCCCAGGGGTGATTGCTCCAACATGAATAGCATGTGATACATGAAAATGGACCACAGTACCATAACAAGAGTATACTTATCCCTTCTGCATGCAAGGCCAAATATTCTTCCAGCTAAAAAATTTTATATGAGATATTTGTTATGTTTCGATGCATACATTAAAGATTTTCAATATGTGGTGATCTCTGACATATTTGCTTCAAGAATTTTTCCTGCTGAACTATTTGCAAGTTCAAAAAATGTGTCTTGCACTAAATTTTGAAGACCTTGAACTTTGTCAACCTATTAGATTGCCGAGAGCAGATAAACTATTTCTGGGAACTCTTACAAGTTAAATTTAATATGCACAGCATTTGACCAGGTAAAATAATAATAGCAAGAAAAAAAGATGAGCAAGCATGTCATATCTATACCTAGAAATATTCCACTTGACCACAAGAACAAACAAGTAGGCACGTCTTACCATGGAAGCTACGCATGATATTGCTTTGGCAGAAATAGTGGCGCTGAGTTTAGTCCTCCGAGATTGCGAACCCGAAATAGAGGGCTCTTCCCGGCTTTGTCCTACATTGAATAATATAAGCTCTGCATGAACTTTGGTAAACAAAAGGCATACTGTTCTAAGCAGTAAGCACCATTTCCTAATATTAAATTGAAATGACCATCTTTCTTAGCAGGGTAAACCTTTGAGCAACATTGGTGTATAAAACTCAATTCGGCATCAAAGCGCACAATCCCCCAACACCAAATTTTAGTCCTTGCCAGCAGGAGGTGCACAAATACACAGTTCATAAAGAGAGATTATGACGACATAATCTCTCTTTATTCTGAATACAAGCAGGAGGTGCACAAATACACAGTTCCGGCAATTTAACTCGAGGTGTATACAGGTACGAAGTCAGGCAGGCCAAGCGTCACGAGTTCAGCATTGCCGTCATCATGTAACTAAGAGCTCGCACTAGGAGTTCCAAAACATGAAATTAACCAAAGTGGGGAAAACATATTTGCCAAGAAATAAAGCAATGCTTGTTCTTTTCCCCCCTTAAAAATCCATTTTGTGTGTCTGTGTGGGGGCGAACGGCAGCAATTCTTGGATAAGACAAGGGGAAGTCGATTAATCTGCAAGGCAATGGATGAGCAGTACCAACCTCCTCGATTTCTCCTAATCCCTTGGCACGCAGCGGGCAATAGAAGGAGCGAACTTGGCGCAGACATTGTGGCAAGTGGAGGCATGATGTATAGTAGCTAGTGTAGATAGAAGAACTAGCTAGTAAGTGGCCTTGACAAGAAAATTACAGAACATGGAGTAGTTTAGAACCGGATTGCACATACATAGGAAGCACAGCGAGAGAGAAGGGGGTTAAGGTTACCTTGCAATTGCAGATGAGAGCCTTCCCAATCCCCAAAGATGGAGGAGAGGAGAGGAGAGGAGAGGCAGCTCAGGGAGAACGGGTGTTTGGGCTGTGTTGTGAACTTGTGATAAGAGGGGAGAGACCAAGAAGCCACCAGGCACTGACAAGCGCCTGGCTAAGATTTTATCCATTTGCTAGTGTACTTTGGCTGTCACACTAGTTTTTTGGTTTTTGATTTTTAGTTTATGTCTTTTAGGAATTAAAAGACGATAAAACGTATTGATTTTTTAATATAGATTGTTTTTTTCTTCTTTTTTTTTTTGCATTGTTGATGTAGACACTCCATGGATCCTTGACTATCCTAGGCAGATTCAATGGAAACTTTAAAGGAATCGTACCGATTCCTATATTCTATGTTCCAAATAGGTCCTAAAGTGATTTTTCTTAGATGACTTCCATTGCAAACTGTGGTTAGCATTTTGCTAGCTAATGCTAGATTTTAGCACCAATCTCGTTGCTTGACCAACTTATTTTGTTTGCTTTTCTGACTGACCACCGTCAGTTTTTCATATGAAAACTGAACCTTAGTTTGTGGAAGGCGCAGGTGCTTTTCTTCTTTTTAACGTGAAGAACTGAAGATACCTGCTCTTTTCTGCCAACATGGAAAATACTCCAAGCACTATTGAAGCAAACCCCAGAAAGACATCCTTCAGGAAAAAAGAACACATCTTTTGCGGAAAAAAAGAACGTAGTAACGCATGAAACTCCGCTTTGGCTCTCTTATTTTAGCTAATAGTTTATGGTTTTTTTCAAATAAATAAATAAAATAATTTTTCTGTCAATTTTTTGAAATAATTTATTGAGACAATTTTTAAAAAAACAATTTATTAATTTTTAATTAGTTGGTACAACCGCTCCTCAAAAAAGTGAAAATCATCGATCACAGTGAAAAGAACGAGGCGTGTCTAAGTGGTGCTCATTTCAGCTTATTTTTTATTGTTTGGCACTTTAGTTGGTTTATTTTATACTATAACTGATAGTATCTTTTTTAGCGTAATTAAATTTAGAAAAAATTAAAAATAAAAAACTAGATCAAGCCATCATAAACAATGCAAAGAAATAGAAAAAAAAAGACGAAAAAGCTAAAAGATCAAGAAAGATGTAATTAAGAATAGTAAAACTAGAATTAAAAACTCAAGGGATTTGCTAGGGATCGGACGTCCGATCCCTAACTAAAACTCTGGACACTCGGCTGCAACATTTTTCGATCATGTTTGCAACATTTTTCGTCCATATTTACAATATTTTTGGCTTGTGTTTTTCTTACAACATTTTTACTTCATGCATGTAACATCGACTTTTGTATCTGACATTTTGTTGCATACGGTAATTAAAAATATTGCACACATTATCTAAGAATGTTACATCGGATCGTATGATCCGAATACTCGTATCGTTCTTTCTTTTTTTGGTGTTGCATACATAGCCGAGAAATATTGCAAACATGGATAAGAAATATTGTGGATGGGAATACTCACATTGTTCTTGATTTTTTTGTTGTAAAGATGGGCAAAAAATATTATAAATATGGTCGAGAAATGTTGCAACCGAGCGTCTGAAGTTTTAGTCTGGGATCAGATGTCCAAGCTATTGCAATACCCAAAACTAAAGGGGCGCTCACTTGGGCTTAAATAAGCCGGTTAATGGCTGAATTTCACTGTAACTAACTTATTCTACACTGTACCAGTAGCATATTTGATATAATTAAATTTAAAAAAGTAAAAATAAAAAAGTTAACCCATCATGAACAATAGAAATGAATATGGAAAAAAGAACCGATAAAAAAAATCAAAAAATTAAAAAAGTATAAATTTAGAAATAGTGAATATAAGCGAAATGAGGGGTCCTTAGACTCAGGGCCTGTTTTTTGTGGCTTCTAAAAGTCGCTTTTGGCTTTTGCTACAGTGACTAACTTTTAAACGGAGTATTTTTTTAAGATAGGGTCTACAAGTTAATTGTAGTACACGTTAAAAACCTAATATCTATACTATCAAAAATCGAAAGCGAGTATCTCTCTTTTCGCAATCTCTGTCGTAAACAACCAAAAAACCATCAACCACAATCAAAAACTATCAGCCACAGTCAAAAAGAACAAACCTGAAATGAGCAGGGGCGAAAGGGCATCGTCACAGCAGCATCTACAGTTGTCAGCTCAGTTTCAACGGCCCCCTCGATGCAATGCATTGCATTGGCGATGCGGCGTCACCACATCCCACGTCTCCTCTCCTCGCCCAACCCCATGAGCCATCAATCCAGCGTCAGCTTGTGATTTAGGACCGGCAAGTCATCGGCTCCCCATGAGCACTAATTCGCATTTGCCTCCGGTTTCGTCAAGGCCGTAGCTTCCGCAACGCCGAAGAGCGAGCAAAGAGCTCCATGCCGTTCGCGCGAGCTGAGGGCGCCCTCCCTTCCGCCGCCGCCGCCGACATGGCCGCCGCCTCCTCCCCAGTGTGTGTGTAATTTACGTACCTCTTAGGAGGTGTTTTGGTTGGTGTTCTTGAATCTTTCCTGGCATTGGCGCGTTTCTTTTCTTTCTGGTTGCCACTCTCGAATCTTTTCTACCATTGATTGGTGTGCTTCTTGTTTGTTGATCTTTCTGAATTCTGAGAATGGTATGTTTCTTTGTGTTTCAGAGGCGGCCTGATCCAGAAGGTTGGCGGCGGCGGCGGCCGGAGATCGGCTGGCTCTGGGCGCTGTCGACTTCGGCCAAGCTGTTTGCTTGCCTGCAAATTTCCATGGGGGGCCCGGATGAACTCTCCCAGACCCTATTTGTCTCTACTTTCCATTAATTACAGTAGACTGTATGGTCAACCGACTATCTTGTTGCTTCCTGGATTGTGTTTTTTTCGATTGGATTAATGTCGCGTGATTGATTTCGTTGTTCTATTGTTGGTAAGGTAATGGCAGTGGGAGGAGAGAAGAGAGCCACGGGGGCAGGAATGCAGGATGCTGCAGTATAGGTCGGAGCTTGAGCAGGAAGTGAGTGATTCTCCTGAGCTCTGTCCTTTTTTCACAGTCTAATGTTGGTGCCTGGATGTGATGCTCCTATCCTGTCCAAATATGCAAGTCAAGAAATTGCAGAGGCAACTCGAAGAAGAGATTGATTTGCATGTGGCGTTGGCAGATGCTGTTAGTCAAAGCGCCACACCTATATTGAAGTCTTCTGTGAAGCTTCCATGCAAGGTGCAGGAGCTACTAGTGTTCTTCTTTTCTTGTGTCTAAGCATTGCTGTGTCATTTCCTAGCAACTCAATGCACTCACTAATCTTGTTTTAACCTTTCATTCTCTAAGCACAGGAGCTACTATCTAACATTACCACCTTGGAGAGTACTGTTTCAAAGCTTGAAAAGGAGTTAAATGACTTGTATTACCAGCTCTGTCATGAAAGGAATGAAAGGCTACTTGCTGAAAATAATCCAAGATGCCTGCCATCTACATCCCCAGATGACCGGTCATTGTCAACTTGCACGTGTACATGGGAAGAAGTAAGTTTTCACTGAGCAAATATCTTATAGTGTGAGACCATGTAGAGCACCTCATGTTGTGTGATGAGTATTTGATTTTGCTTATACTTTATCGTCGAAGTTTGAATTTGATTTGTGTCATCTAATCTCTGGTTTTTACTGTCAGGTGGACGTGGTGTGACCAGCTCACAGAGACGGTTTGACCATTGTGTGTGTGGCCTGACCAGCCATGTAATGATGGTCTGACTGGTGGTTTGGTGTGACCGATCGTGGGCAGTGATCCAATCGAAAATACGGTGTGATCGATTTCTAGTTGGCGGTACGCTTATTCCAGAAAGGTGTTCATAGAGTTGCGAGGAGTTTTTGAGTTCGGTGTGACCGCCGACCGGACGTGGGTGGCGGTTCGATCGGGGGTTGTTGGGCGGTTTGATGAATGTTTCACATACTGCTGAAAATATTGTAGAATATATTACTAAAGTTGTAGAAGATTTTGGTCTCACAGATAAGATTTTTTCTATAACTTTAGATAATACAGCTGCAAACACTAAGGCTATAAAAATTCTTACTCCTTTGTTTAATACTTATACACAATCTTTCACACCCAGATTCATCAATCTCGTAACTCCTTCAGTAGAACCCAAGTTAGAGACCCCGAACTTATTGAGCACGATTAGATTGTTGGTGAAAAAATATTTTATTTTTTAGAACTTTTTCATAAGGCTACACTTTGTCTTTCTGAAATATACTACCCAACATATCCTCTAATTGTTCATAATATTCTTGAAATTGCCACTCATCTTAAAGCTTTTGAAAATGATCCTGTACTTCGAGAAGCTGTAGTTGCCATGAAAACTAAGTTTTTAAAATATTAGAGGAAAATTCCTATTTTATATTCATTTGCCTTTATTTTGGATCCTAGAGCTAAACTCCAAGGATTTTCAAATGTACTACAATTTTTAAGTGAGGTTACTGGTTTAGATTACTGTACATACTATAGAGTAGTTAACGATAAATTACAAGAGGTATACAATAAATACGAAAATAAATTTGAATCTGTACGTTTAGAAAAACCCCAAGTAATCCCTAGCACCTCTGCGGGGACTATGCAATAGGGCAAGATATTTGGTTCTTCTTCTCGTAGTTCTCATGCAGGTGCACATCAGTCTGGAGGAGCAAGGCGACAAAGCACCAGAGATCTATCAAGCTATCTTAACAGTGACAGCATCAGTTTTGAGTAAGAGTTGAACATCCTCTATTGGTGGTAAAACCAGAAAGTAACATATTCAGTGCTATCCATATTAGCACGGGATGTGTTGATTGTTCCGGTCTCTATGGTCTCCTCGGAGTCAGGCTTCACTATATCTGGAAGAATAATCGAGGAGTGACGAACAAGTCTCTCCAACGAGATGGTCGAAGTCCTTCTGACCGTTAAGGACTGAGGATAAGCTGAAGCAAGACTCCAACATATTGCTCAAAATACAGACTTAGAAGAATCTTTCGATAATTTGTATTTAGATACCAATGATTAGGATTTTCAATATTTTTCTTCAAATATACTCACTAGTGAGCTTTATAGGCTGTACTCCTTTTTCTTTACCAATGTTTTCTCAAATTGAATTTTTACTTAGTAAAATTTTTAACGAAACAGTCATGTAATATCATTTGACAAGTTAATAAAGCTCATTATATCATTGATAATAATTATCTTGATGATTAACAATGTCTATAATTTTTTATATTTTTTTGTATTTTTACAATTTGTTTACAATTTTTACAATTTTTCTATATTTTTGGCATTTTTTGAATTTTCTCGGGCTCCCTTAACCGTGCCTGGGCTGGCACGGCACAGCCACGGGCCGTGCTTAGGCCCGTGGGCTCGGCCCTCGGCACGTGGACTGGCACGATATGGTTCGTTTATTAGCCGTGCCTAAATGGATCGTGCTGCGTTCGGATCCGTGCCGGGCACGGTCCATTAGACAGCAATAATTGAAGGTGTTTAAAGCATACATTTGAGTAAGTAATGTAATTGGTGGAAAAGACAGAGATTAAACTGTAAAATTTCAGTTTTGTGCTATTGGGTTGTGCGGCTCTGGTCTCTCGCCCCCGACAACTCCGGTGCCGGCGAACGGCGGCTGCCGTCGTCTCTTTCCCGAGCAGTCACGCAGAGAGTCAGCCGCAACTGCAAAGGTCAGTTTGATCGCCGCGCTTTGCCCCCTGTTCGCTACTATTACTTACATGCTGATTGTGGGGGATGTGTGGTTCGGCTCTGGTCTCTCGCCCCCGACAACTCCGGTGCCGGCGAACGGCGGCCGCCGTCGTCTCTTTCCAGAGCAGCCGCGCAGAGAGTCAGCCGCAACTGCAAAGGTCAGTTTGATCGCCGCGCTTTGCCCCCCTGTTCGTTACTATTACTTACATGCCGATTGTGGGGGATGTGTGGTTCGGGATGGTTGTCCTTCATGATTATTGATTGCAGATTGCTCAGCAGCTCAAGGATTAGACCCTCATTTTTTTACACCAAAAGAATCGGAGCAAACTCATGTGGGCGGGCTTCAATTCCACTTGCCCTACCAAAAAATTGGTCATGTCTAATGTATTTGGCTGTTGCTTGGTTTGTTACCAAAATTTGGCTGCCCATGAGTATTTGGTCACCCCCCTCACAATTTGGGCATAGCAATCTCTCACCAAAAAATTGGCTAGCCAATTCTTGCCAAAGTTTGGTGAGGCTAAAAGGGCATAAAACCAAACATATCATGGTCAGGAAGTCAGGTTCTTTGCTTGATGTTTATACAGACCTGGGCGTACTGAGGTTTAGCAAAAATCCCAAATCTAAGGTTTGTAATTAATCCTAACGTTTGGTGACAATTTTGTTGTATCTCTTAATTATTCTCAGCATTTTCCTTTTTTTATGTGCTATTTAGGAAGCATATACTTGTCGCACTCTTTACATCATCGATGTGAAGTTTGGTGCACAATATGATTCATATCTATTCTTGCCAACATTGAGTTGGTAGTACACTAGTACTTTTGTAAAAGGGCATTGTTCCCATGCAATCGACTCCTAATAATTTGTTGGGATTCTGCACTTCAATTCAACTCTTGTTTTTATGTGGAATTCTCAGGAACATGCTGGAGATGAAGTGAGGAAAAGCTCATAATCTTTACACTTGTTCACCGTGATATTAAATAGTTTGAGAAAAGTGAAAAGGGGAATGAATTGCAAAAATTCTCAAAATGGTAATCTGTCAGAACTTAGAAGCTGTGGAAAAAGAACTAAGTCATAGTCAAGAGCAGTAGTTCTATGGAAACTACATCTGCTATGTTCACTCGACTACAAGATAATCATGTCTAACCACATTCTGCCTTAACTGAATTTTGCATCTGTAGGTTGGCGTCTATACTGTCCAGGCAGGAGACTACTTCCCGTATAGTTGGCCTCATGCAAGGATTACAGTTGACACACTTGCAAGCAGCTTCAAGCACCTTCAGCATTTGCCCTTCATACCCTGTGCTTCGGAGTGTTGGATCTAGGACCTCAAGCTGCTTCCCTTCTGATTTCATCTCTTGTACCCACTTGACAAGTTCTTTTGATGAAGACAAGACCGGAACAGGCCGTCTTCCCGTGAGGAGCTCAAGCAGGACCACTCCAAAACTGTACATATCACCTCTCAACGTAGCAACCCATCCTTGCCCATACTCAGGTGGGATGTATCCCAGAGTACCAACTAGCTCAGTTGTGACATGAGTTTCGTTGGCAAGGATCAACCTGGAGAGTCCAAAATCTGCAACATAAGCTTTGAATTCTTTGTCAAGCAGGATGTTGCTGGACTTGATGTCACGGTGGACAATGTGAGGCTTGCAGACACGATGGATATAAGAAAGGCCCCGGCTTGCTCCTTGTGCAATCTTGAGCCGCATCGGCCAGTCAAGAAATGAGCTGGCATCATCATCCCTGTTGTGAAGCCAATCATCGAGGCTGCCATTCTCCATGTAAGAATATATAAGGAGTCTTGAATCTCCCTGTATGCAGTAACCCCAGAGTGGTACAAGATTGTCATGCTGCGCCATGGAGAGTGCTTCAACCTCTGCAGTGAATTCCCTTTCCATCAGGCACATTTCACCATTAAGCTTCTTGATGGCCAGCTTGGAGCCATCAGGTAAATCAGCCCTGTAGACTAGCCCATAGCCTCCACATCCGATGATGTTCTCCTGGTGAAAGTTATTTGTTGCCTTCACAATGTCAGTGAATGTGAGCTTGCTTTGTTCTCCCTTGCCTCGTGACACTATCACTAATGATTGTTCTGAACCAGACACGAATGAAGTTGCTTCTACATCTCCATTATTGCTGCTCCTGTTTTTGGTTATGAAACTAGTACGCTTGACTGAGACAAGGAGACACCCCAGCAGGAAAAGAACAGCAATCCCTCCAAAGAACACACCAAATGTAATTACAAAAATTTCTTTCTTTCTGCGTTGTTTTGTGGAGCCTGATGGTCCTTCTGCTGAACCACAACTGCGATGGAGAATAGGGCCACACAACTTTGGATTGCCTTCAAAGCTAGAATTTGGGAATGTACTAAACTGGGCTCCATTTGGAATTGGCCCTATGAGGTCATTGTGAGAAATATTGAATGCAGAAAGGAAGTGCAGGTTGTTCAGTGCCAATGGGATTGCACCTGTGAGATGGTTGCTAGACAAGTCTAGCACCTGCAAATTCGTCAGGTTGCAGATCTGCTGAGGAATCTCTCCAGATAAACTGTTGGAACTGAAATTGAGTATAACAAGCGATTTTGACTGACCAATCTCCTCAGGGATCACACCGGTGAATTTATTATCACCTAGATTCAGCACTTTAGGGAAAGCACTGGTTATCCGATATTGAAGTGATGGAGCTTTGTAAATAGGCAGCTCAAAGACTCTTGGGTCCAAATGGGCTGCATTTTTCTCTGAGTTTAGCATTGGCATCTCCATTAAGGCTGTTGGAATTTCTCCTGTAAGGTTATTATTTGATATGTCTAGGTGGAAAAGTAAGTTTAGGCTTTTGATCCAGCCTGGTATTGGTCCACTAAGTTGATTGTTGTGCAGAAACAACATCTCCAACTTTTTCAGCTTTGATAGCCAAAGAGGTATTTTTCCAGACAATGAGCAATCAGCTATGGAAAGAACCTGAAGATTCTGAAAACCATCAATTATTTCATCTTCTGGCATGGCTTCACCCTTGAAGTTGGCCACTCCAATAAGCAGGGAAGTGAGGTTCCTATTGTTCTTGAGGATCCGGAGTGTATTTGTGATATTTGTAAAATTGTTGGAACCAAGTGATAGGAAAGTAAGGCATTTCAGATTGCCCATTCTCGGTGAAAGTTGCCCATGTAACTTGTTGCCAGATACCCGCAGTGCAGTCAGATTGCTGCAAGAGTATATGCTTTCTGGAATTGTGCCGGTGAAGTTGTTGTACAGAAGATCTAAATTTTTTAGATTGAGCAGGCTGGAGAAGTTGACCTTGGTAAGTTCTCCGCTGAAGTTGTTGCCCTTGAGGTCAATTGTTATGAGATTTGTGCAGTTGCTCAGGGCTGATGGCAGCTCCCCTGACATGTTGTTGTGGTCCAAATGGAGCTCCTCTAGTTTCTTGAGCTGACCTATGGAGTCTGGAATCTTGCCGTTTAGCCTATTCCCTCCAAGATCAAGTGTAGCCAGATTTGCAAGCTTGATTATTTGTGCGCCATCGAGTACTCCATGTAAACCATTGTTAGGAAAAGAGAGGTACTCCAATGAGGAAGCATTGAAGAGTTCATTTGGGAGAGTCCCACTGAGGTTGTTGTGACCAGCCTTGAGCACTCTGAGCATGGAGCAATTACCAAGCCCAGGAGGGATGCTGCCAGTAAATTGGTTGTAACAGAGTGCAAGCACAGCGAAGGATGGCGAGCTGCTGCAGAAATGACTCGGTATCTGACCTGTGAAGCTGTTGTTACTGGCATTGAGGGTGACCAGATTGTTCATCACCTCCCATGTGGTGGATGGAAACCGTCCAGTAAACAAGTTGCTTGAGATGTTCAGTACCTGCAGAGGCTGGGCAGGGGTTGAAGATGGAAGCTCTTTCATGTGCCCCTTGAGGCGGTTGAAGCTGATGTCAAGCACAATGATGCTGCTGGACGACACCAGTTCCAGTGGTACACCACCGGACAGCGAGTTGTGAGAAAGGTTGAGACGCAGCAGGCCAGTGAGGTTGCTGAGGGATGGTGAGATGCGCCCCTCAAGGCCCTTTGAAGCCAGCAAGACATCGGTGACTGTCCCATCTGCGCTGCAGGTGATCCCTTCCCATGTGCAGCAGTCCGTGCTATTCCACCATGACACCGCGAGGCCACCATCCGGCGATAGCCCAGCGAGGAACTGGAGGAGGGAGCTCTTCTCCTGCTCGGTGCAAGAACTGGTGGGACAGGCCAAGGAGAGGAGCAGCAGCAGCACAAGAGCAAGGCCAAGGAAAGGTATGGGAAATCCATTGCTGTACTTCTTGCCCGAGGAATGGAGTTGCTGCTGCATGGCTTCCTGATGAAACTAGCATGAAAACCAGATGCTTAAATCTGATTCTGACTGTGTAGAAAATGGCCCTGATTAGGAAAGAGTGCGAGGAGGAGGAGGAGGAGGAAGGATTTGATTCTGTATTGTTTGATTTCTTGCGGTCGAAGTCACCACAAGGGAAAACAGAATTGGGTCAAGGATTGTAAGCTGTGGGCGCACATCAACTCTGGTGTTTTGCCCAGTTGCCACAGCAGCTTCCTGGTTCATACCATCACGTTTCGGTTGAGGCCTTCGCCATAATCTATTGAAAAAGTCCAACCTTTTCTACAAAAAGAAAAAAATGGCTGCTTTAGTAGCCACTCTTGATTCTGTGATGATTGAGTTGTTACATGATGCATTTGTTTAATTACACGATGATCCGATACTCTGATACGATATTATATGATATGGCATGGCTTCTTTTGCCCACTTTACAGTCTTTACTTATCGCAGCAATTCTTCAGTGATGGTGTGTGGTCAGTGGTGGCCATTTTTTTTTGTTGGACTCAGCGATGTCCATTTTGGATTCTTTGACTGTTTCTTAGTTCATTAACTACTAGGGGTGAAGTGGGTTCTGATTGGGCCGCTGGTACATGTCTCTGGCATTTTGGTGGTGTGGACGGGCCAGGGCCGTACGGCGGCTCCTTTGTGCTCTGGCGTTGCTGCGTATGCGCTGTTGTTTCAATGTGTGGAAGTGAAAGTGCAGCAGCGTTCAGTGCAGATGCTGCGTTAAATTGGATTCGCGTAGCAACGAGGAAACCACGCCGTCTGGCGCCGGGAGAAAGAGGGTGAGGCAGAAGCTGAAACCGGAGAGACGTCGTTACCATTCTCGTTGAGAATGTAAACAGGTATCGCTGCATCACTATGCAAGCCATGTGTGCATCGGCAGGCTAAATCAGCGCCTATAACCTGTGAGCGGTGGTTACATAGGTGGTGATCGGAATAGCGATGGCTTTTAGTTTTTGCTGAAAAAACATTGTAGCTGCATGAAAAAACACTATAGCTGAGTTGGTTTATTGGGTATAATTAAATTTTAAAAAATATAAAAATAAAAACGGCACGTTAATCTAGAGCGGACGATGCAAATGAATACGAGAAAAAAAAGAGGAAAAAATTTTTACTGTTGCGCGCTACAATAAAAAAAATCGCCGAACGCCGAACGCCACGACGGCCAAAGCTGTTCTGATCGCTGCCATATATAGTGTCTCCTGTGTGCGTAAATAGTTATAATTTGGAATCCAGCGCTCTAAGCAGTCTAGCTACTGAGCCATGTGGTAAGCAAAGGTTGCTGTAACACCCCCGTTTCCAGGGGTGGTACTATACTATTTTATCTCGCAGTTGTCCAGGACTGTTCAACTGCGAGGCACTGTAACTGAGTGTACATCATCGCAGACCCATGCTTTAAAAGGGTACAAACTAGCTTTATTACAATATAAAGGCTTAGCAGCCGAGTCTTACAGCGGGCGACGGCCCTTACAATACATAAAACCAAAAGGTGCCACAGGCATGCCTGAGCGGAGAACAACCTTTAAAACCAAACGTCGATTTCGTCGAAAGCGCCTCCGTCTTCACCTGCTTCTTCGAAAACTTCGATTTCTTGCGGTGCGATTTCTGTTTATGTTTGTTTAGCATGTATGAGTACAACCACCGTACTCAATAAGTCGCACGGGAGAATACTGAATAGCTACATGTAAAGGGATTTCAAAGAACATGGAATACTGGTTATATTATTTTATGTGGATGCAGTTTTGCTTTTATAAAATATTTTGAGTTTAAAGCAAGATAAACGAAAACTTCTTATTAATTTGGGGTTTCAAACTTGATCATTAACCTTTCCACTTTACCAAAACCATTTCAAATCTACTTATGCTTCATTTATGGCATCACCCAAATAAACACAGCTTCATTAACCGGAAGCACGTCGTATTCGAATACCATTTATTTCACTCTGCAGAGTTGCTCAACTTTACCCACAAGATTCCTTAAACTCCTGCGTCAGAGTTAAGAAAACAATGGTTTTCGCGTACTCAGTTCTTTATGTACTCTTTACCCGATAGACAATTGATCAACACTTCCTCGGGCACCTCTGACAGGCCAACGTCGAGTGAATGTACCCGATCCGTGAGAGTCTACCGTTGTAACGCATTACCTTTACTATTATTCTTTTCTTTCTGGTGTAAAGATTCAATTGAACTGAGTAGCTACTAATCCAGGTTTGACGAATCAACGCTTGTGGTTGAGCGTGTACCATGTTCGTTATTAGGCATAAGGGTCTTATCCTTATTTTCTTGCCGAGGCATCATCTCAAACACACACTAGTATCCATTGATACTAGGCCAGCACTAATTTATGCTGTCTTCTCACTTAAGCCTCCTTCTCGGATAAAGGTCAAGGGACCCAGCCAACTCGTGGCTTCCCGTGAAAACTTTATCCACTTCCTTTTTCTTTTTAAAATCCTACCGACAAGTGTCGGATCACTTAACAGTGTCAAGTATGAGTTTCTGCACCACCATGTGATATAAGTTGTTCTATATTTTATGTACTAGGGTTTGTCAAATGAATGTGGCCAGCAAAATAATAATTGGTTTTATTGTCAGTGGTAGGTTATAACTAAGAACATGATATTCCGAATTTAATTGTACATAAAATAACAATGTAAAAGTAATGTAATGAAAATATTGTGTATTTAAATAATTAAATGACATAGGCTCAATATGATCAAAAATAATGCGACTTACCTTGCGATTCAGGAATTTCGATTAACTCGTACTTTGAGAAATCTTGAGCTGGGACTGGGACCTTCTCCTCCTGTGTCGGTGGATTGGCAACGTCGGATGCTAGCGCAAAAATAAATAGAATTAGGCCCGTTTTCGAAGGACTGAATTTGGGCCGAAAACAAAAACAAACTCGAACGAAAGTTTTAAAATAAAGGTTTTGGGCTTTAAGTGCTGGATATGGGGTAATGGATATCGGAAATGGGTTCGTGGGCTCGAAACGAATCAAATGAGTATAAACTCACTTTTCGGGTTTCGGGTTTTCAAGTGAACAGTAGCGGGTCTCAAGCGTACTGTTCATCGCGGGTGGGGTACTGTTCCTACCGAACCCGCGCTACAGTGTCGTCTTCCCCACTGGCTTGCGCGCGCTCGCAAGAAACAGAGAAAAAAGGGGGCAGCGATTGAAGGGGCTTTGGGTTTTTGCGACGCAATCGAGGAGCAGGAATGGGTGAGGGGGTCAAGGGGGACCCATTTTGGGCACGCTCACCGACGGCGGCTCCGGTAATCAACGGCGACGGCACCATGAGCAAGCTCGGGTCTTGGATGGCACATGGGTGCTCTAGAGTCTCTCGGGGTAAATGAACATGCGTTTAAGCATCTGGGGAGGTAGGGGAGGTTAGTGGTGGTGGCGGTTTGGCCGGAGAAGAACGGAGGTGGGCTGTCCACGGTGGTTGGCCATGGGTGGGTGGCGGCGCTCGGGGGCAGGCTAGTAGGGGCAAAGGGGCAAGTTGGGGTGGCTTGGGAAGTGCTTCTGGGATACCAAGGGAGCTCTGGACGGAAGGAATTGGAATTTAATCGAAAGAATCAACGGATTGAAAATTTGCACTCACCTCGGGTAGCCGCGGGGTTCTGGGCTGCATGGTGTACTCGGGAACAATTGGGGGCGGTTTGGGGTTGCTGTGGGGTTGTGCTACAAGGTGGAAAGGGGTGCTGGGGTTTAAATAGCCGAGAATGGCGGTTCTTCCTTGTCCTGGTCCGGCGGCTTGCGGGAGGGGTCGGGTTGGCGTGGGGAGGAAGGTTGGCTGGCAGGGGTGAGTCTAGGAGGTGTCAGGGAGGTAGTACAACCTTTTGACTCGGGTGCTTGGCGGTGGAAGGCGGTAGAAGGCGCGAGAGGGCACAGGCGGCGGAAATATCAGGCGGCGGCTGATATTTTCGGACCGCTCTGATGTTTCACGCGAAACTCAACGGAGAGGGCAGGTTGGCAAAGCTCTGGTGGTGGGTCGGGCAGTGCGAATTGGTAGGAAGGGCCAAGGGAAGGCAAGGATCCAAGAAATCAAGAAAATTCAAAAAATTTTGAAACTTCGGCTTTGTTTCAGTTGCCGTGTGAAGTTTTTTCTCTCTCGAAAACGCAGGAAAGTTGCGCTTCATTCATTAAGGAAAAAGAGTTACAGATGGGCTCGATGGCGATTACAAACAGGGAATCAATCTAGAGTATTACTATAGTGAACGACAAACGCTACCAGGCAGCAAAGGCTACACAATCATGTGCCATTGGAAGTCCAATGCCAGGTGACGGTGTCTAGGACTCCTTGTTGCAACTGAACCTGAGTTAGAGCTGAGTAGACAACAAAGAAATCAGAGATGGCACACGAGCTATAGGGTCCTCGCAAATCTGCCATCCACTTATTATTAAGAAGAGCTTCGTGGACCCTGGTCAGCTTTTTTTAGAGATCTTCACTCTTTCCTAAATGGCCGACGCTATATCACGAATACTTTGCCCTTGCAGCCATGTATCAATCCAAAACAGCGTTGAGGCACCATCCCCAATCTCAAAGGTCGCTGATGCACGAAACAAATCTTCAGTTGCCTAGTCTTCTTGCAAGTGAACGCCCTGCCATATCCGCGAGGGGTCAGTGCGCGCCAACCATTCCCAACGCGCTTGAAAGGCAATGCCAGCTAGCTCGAGATCGGCAATACCCAGTCCGCCATATACATATGGATGGCAAGACTGACGCCAACTGATGGGGGCACCTCTCTTTCTTTGACAATCCATTCCTAGTCCAGAGGAAATCCCAACGCTTCTTGTCAATTACTTTGATCGCCCATTCAGGGAAAACCAAGGTAATTAGGGGGTAGATACCATGGATGTGAGGACTGTCTTAACGACTATAAGCCTCCCTACATGCGAGAGCAAACACGCTTTCCAAACTAGTACTTTGCTCTGGACTTTGTTAATAAGAGGTAGAATGTCGCGACGCCGCAATTTACTCGTTATCAGGGGGGCATTCCGAGGTAAGTGAAGGGGAAGACGGCGGTGCTACAATGGAAGATCTCTGTTGCATCTTGTAGCTCCTGTTGAGTGAAACCAATTTGGATTAAAGTAAACTTTTGCATATTCGGCCTAAGCCCTGTAGCATTTCCGAAAAAGGCCAGGATTTGCCGGACAGCAATAAGATCTTGAAAGTTTGGTTTAAAGAAGAGCATGACATCATCCGCATATAGTGAACATTGCGTCGAGATTTTTGGAGCAGGATTCAAGATTTGGGCTTGTAAAGCGGATATGAGCACCTTGTTAAGGACTTCCATTGCAGTGACAAAAACAAGTAGGGACAACGGGTCTCCCTGACGCAATCCTCAACAGTGCTGAATCTTCTTTCCCAGTGTGCCATTAAGCAAAATTCTGGTCGTGCCAGCGGAGAGAGCAGGATTGAGAGCCAGTCACCCCACCGAGTACCAAAACCCATTGCGCGCAGAACTTTTGAAAGGAAAGTCCATGAGAGAGTGTCAAAGGCCTTGGCGATGTCAAGTTTAAGGAGGATCATCTTCTCTCTTCGTCGTCGCAACGACCGTACAGTACCGCGCACAAGTTTGTAACTATCTTGGATTGTGCGGCCCTTAATGAAAGCACTTTGGTTGCAGTCGACCAGTTGTACCATATGTAGCTGAAGTCTAAGGGCCATCGATTTAGTGACAAGCTTAGAGAAACTATGAATCAAGCTTATCGGCCTGAATTCAGATGGATGAGCAGCCCCTTGTTTTTTTTTGGCAGTAGAATGATTAACGCCGAATTCAACCGATGGAAACCCCGATGGTCTGTGGAGAAGAAAGCCTGCACCCTGGCCATGATATCATCCTTGATGATGGACCAAGCTTTTTATAGAATAGGCCTGTGAAGCCGTCCGAACCCGGCACCTTCTCTGCTGGTAGCTGATTGATCGCTCGAATAACCTCGTCTTCCGTGAACGGTTGCTCCAGGCAATGCAATTCATGATGTTGCAGACCTACAGCTACCAGGTTAATAGCTCGCGAGGCGAGGCCATCCGTTTGCAACAGTGACTCAAAATGTTGGTGAAGCAGTGCTGCCATATCGTCATGCGCTTGATATACTTCTCTGTCGTGAGAGAGGGAATTGATTCTGTTCTTCTGGAGATATAGAGATATGCCAATATACTCTAACAGTTGGCTGTGTGAGAGAGGGACGGCAGCAGCTTTCTCTGTTCCCAGCCGTTGTCTGCTGTTAGCACATGAGATGGAACGTAATCAGATTGGCAGACAATAATTTAAAGGACAAGTAACTGGCTATGAAGTTGTATATTTACATTAACTGTAGTCTTTCCATCTTCTTTTGAAACTTTACTGATCGTTTCTTTGAAGATAAAAAGCATGTTAGTTCAACGTGGCATCAAGATATGGTTTTCGAAAACTTGAAATATGCCTTTTCGAAACGAATAAACAGAGAAATTCTTCTCTACCAGCAAATTTATTATCTAAGGCAATAGAAATACTGCACTGAGGGGGTTAGCTACTTACTTCTTGAGGTTTCCACTTATTGCTTGCCTAAGCTTCAGAACAGATGGTTTTGAACTCTCTGCCGATTGAGCTACTTCCCTAAAATAATTGAAATGAGATTTTACAAAAGCTTTATGTTCGTATAGTTCTTCGTAAAGGACTCTTCCAAATTGACAGCTTAAGGATGCCATATAACATGCTTGGCACATTCTTCGTCTATGAAGACCTCAATGGAGCTGACACGAGTTGACTGAACTGTCCCTCTTGCTCCTACCTTCTGTGGAATCTGCTCAATGCAATGTTATCATCAGTTCAGTAATCAGCCAAAAACTAAAAACCACATCCAAAAGATAAAACCCATGGCACTTTTGAATAGGGCCTTAGACTGCTTCACTTCAAACCATCTTACATAGTCACATACTTTTACATCACCAAATTAATCACTCCTCGTCCATGAATCCCCTCCATGTACTTTTTTTTTTTGGTAAACTTTAGTAGGAGCTTGTTCACATATGGTTCACAACTACACGAAGCTTGTTCGTTGGAAATGGTTAGCAGGAGTAGTAGAGCTAACCAAAGAACCTTGGTAAGGCAATCCGATCATATAGCACACCTACAGCAAAGAACACACCAAAAGCAATACCAAAGAGGATCCTATAAATATATAGGAGTATTATATTAGGGTTCCGTCGGGGCTGGGGGCTTCTCTTCGTAAGATTGATTTATTGGCAACACTTACAAACTAGGAATCTGAGGAAGGAGCAAGCAAGGAAGGTTTGCGATGTTGCTTTCGCCATGGACGACCTCTCTCTCACGTATTCGATCGTGCTCCTCTCCTCTCCCCCTACTTCAGGGGCTCTGCCGATTCTTCACCCCGCATTATATCTGCGCCCAGACATCGTCTCCCATGCACTGCAAGACAGCCATTACATACTTGAAGATCGTCTGCTTCAGGCTGTCTTCTCATTTCCTTCTCTTTGCTGGGCTGGGAAGGGGAACATGGGGCGCTGCTCCCCAAGAGGCGCTGCGCTGTTCGCTCTGCCTCTCATCTGCCTCTTCCTGTCAGGTATATTTCCCAAGGCAAAGCGATAGATGATCGTATCTTTTCACTTTCTCCGATCCTGGTATGCTAAGAAATTCAGGAATGCCCCCTCCATTTTTTTTACGGCCTTCTGTTGTTTTTCTCCCTTCAGTGCGTGTTAAAATCATTCCAAAGTTTATATTTGACAGAAATGTATCAGATTTTCTCACTGGTCGTGTCTATTTCACCTCAAAGTTGCCAGATGCCTTTTTCTTGTTTCAAAAGGAAATTAAAAAAAAATCTGACACGCACGGACTTTCTGGCTATGTATGTATACGCCTCGTTTCAGGTGCAACGAAACGGGCCGAGTCGGCCCGAGTCTTCACGATCATCAACCAGTGCAAGACAACGATCTGGCCGGCAGTGATACCCGGCGACAGTTTCGACGGCGGCGGCTTCGCGCTCCGGCCGGGGCAGTCCATGGTCTTCACGGCGCCGGTCAGGTGGTCGGGCCGCATCTGGGGCCGGACGGACTGCAACTTCGACCAGACGGGGAACGGGTCCTGTGCGACGGGGTCGTGCGGGTCGTCCCTGAAGTGCGCGGGGTCGGGGGAGCCGCCGGCCAGCCTGGCGGAGTTCACGCTGGCGTCGCCGGACTTCTACGACGTGAGCCTGGTGGACGGGTTCAACCTGCCGATAGCGGTGAAGCCGGTGAACGGGCAGGGCAACTGCTCGGCGGCGGGGTGCGACAGCGACCTGCGCCTCAGCTGCCCGTCGGAGCTGGCGCTGAAGGTGAACAAGCAGACGGTGGGGTGCCGGAGCGCGTGCGACGTGTTCAACACCGACCAGTACTGCTGCCGCGGGCAGTACGGGAACTCCATGACGTGCCAGCCCACCACCTACTCCAAGAAGTTCAAGGAGGCATGCCCGACGGCGTACAGCTACGCCTACGACGACAAGTCCAGCATCCTCACCTGCTCACAGGCGGACTACATCATCACCTTCTGCACAAATAGGTAACAGTATAATCCTTTCCTCTACAACATGAAAATTTTCAAACAAAATTGTACATGTACTTCTCGATTTACTCGACATGTGCATGGTATTTTAAGTGCAAATTCATTTTTTTTTTTGCTAATAGTAACAAAAATGAGAAAATTCTGACAATTGATGAATCAAAAGGAAAACGGAGATATATAAAAAGAAGAAGAAGAAAAAGGCAAATGTTAGTATCCACATCAAACATATCTCTCTGTCTTTCTTCTAACACACGATGGCTTTGAAGTCGAAATTGTAAAGGGTGCTACAACATATGTATCCGTACAAGACCTAACTCCGCACCTGTTGCATTCCATTCTTGTTGTGTTTCAGGAAGCAATCGGTGTGCTCTTACCACAACAATCGGCTCGTGTGCAGCAGCTCCAGCCGATATTGGCCGATCATGCCTACCCTAATGCTTGTGCTGCTCTTCAGCTTTGTGGCTTCGCAGTAGTTTTCACGTTTCAGTGAAAGGATCGATTCATCAAATTTATGCTCTCTCGCATGTGAATATTGTTCTTTAGAGAGACAACATACATTTGTGATTGTTTTTCCCTCCTCCCCTGCATGCCAATGTAAATGGGGACAGCAGGATTGCATATTTGGCATGTTTTCTAAGCCTTTTAATTAATCACATCACCTGTGGGGTCTTGCCAATGTAAATATAAACATATACTCTTTAACATATAATGTGGGCTCAATAATGCTGCATATCCTGCTCCTATGTTTGTGAAGGCCCTTCTCTTGAATTCAGAGCCATTGCTGTTGTATTTGTCTGGGTAATTATTTTCAGTCATGCAGTTTCATCTGATCTGGACAGTGGTCTGTCACCGCGAGTACATGTGAAACAGCAATGCCATGTGTGTCAACTGTGAACAGCTTCATTGCAAACTGGAGTGGTGAAAGTTAAAAGGGAAAAAAAATCAACAAACCGGCATAGGCATGATGTTTTGAAGTTTTATTTTCGAGGTTCAAATTCGAAGTGTTGTTGAGCTGGGCTGTCTGATGTTTGGACAGAGCCATGACGGTCAGTAGTAATCAACCAGTCGTAGCTTACGATCCTTTTGACGTTCGGCCCATCAAAGGAAGCCCGGCCCAAATCCGTCAACTGGAAGTGGAAGCGATGCATCATCTAAGACCACGATAAACTGGGCCCATCTTTTCATTTCAGCCCAAACTTACTCAGCTCATACGGCGGATTCCGCTCGGTTAACGCTCCACATGTGCCGTCGTCGCGGTTCGCGGCTGCGCTGCTCCGCCGCCCCGCCCGCCGGCGCTCCTCCCGCGAGTCCGGTGGCCGCAAGCCCGCAACGGCCTAATTCACTCGGTATGCCCACCCGCAGGCCGCTCAGGCTGCCGAACACACGGCACAGAGCGCACGGGCCATGGCGCCATCGGCAGTGTTCGTCTCCTTCTCCAGTCCCCCTCCCGCGCGAGACGGCAATTCGCAAACCCTAGCTAATATCCGCGCGCGGCCGGCCGGAAGTTGAAGCGGAATCTGGCGCGCACGCACGAGCGCAAGCCGGCGGCCGGCGGCCTGGAATGGCGCACATGCATGAACGGCCCAGTGATCTGTCGCCCGGAGGTAAATCGCGCAAATATCTTGTGAAATGTAAAATCATAGCTATGTGATCGGTTTCCTTGCTTAGAAATTTCCGCATGGATGCAGTCGTATTCATGTGAAATGGCATGATATAATGGCAATTCACCATGGTGATGTTTCGGCTTTTCGCAATAGGTTTTTCTTAGGTCTTTTTACAGTAGGTTGTTAACATACTGACATGAAATTGCCTCAACTGTGGACTAATTATTTCTAACATGGTATAAACTCCACGGTTAGTTATATGGTGAATTAATTAATGACTACTTTTCTATCCTGGATCCACCCCTGATCAAAAGAAACATCGATTACCCTGCACACCCAACATTTCATTTCACACACCGCGACGTTTTTTCTAGCAAATTAGTAACAATGTAACAAACACCTTGTAATCAAGGCTGCTTGCTAGAAAAACAAATACTGCATACTTTTATCGTTCAACCAGAAAACAATATGTCAGCTTCAAAGGGCTCGACAAATATTTTAACAAGATCCAAAATTCCAAATTGCAGGCGGATTGAAAGATGTGAACCCTGATGGAAGGGATAAAAAGATGTAAGGTCTAAAGACAAATTGGCTACAGACAGGGAGATGCAGTAGAAATCACTCTTAAGAACAAATTTCTCCCGGGTTCAACTTTTGGTACAACTTAGTAGCAGCCTAGCACTGAAAGTAGTGAGAGCCACTCGATATCAGGCCATTGTTAGAGATGGTGAGAACAACTATGAAGTCGTGGCTGTTTGATGCATACATATAATGTAGCACAAATTACAATTCAAGTAGGCTTATCCAAAAAATCTGGATAAGACTACCTGATCATATAGCACTCCTATCGCAAAGAACACACCAAAAGCAACTGCAAAGATGACCTTGCTGCTGCATTGTTTTGCGAAGATAATGGAAACTGGAGCTTCTGCTGAATTACAATGGTGAACAAGCATAGAGCCACACAGCTTTGGGTTCCCAGCAAAACTGGAGTTTGGAAACGTGCTAAATTGGTTTTTAGTTGGAATAGGCCCTTGTAGGTCATTGTTAGAAATGTTGAATTCAGCAAGGAAGTTAAGGTTCTCCAGTGCAGAATGGATTACACCTGTCAGATGGTTGGTAGAAAGGTCTAGTAACTGCAGGTTCGTGATGTTGCAGATCGATTGTGGGATCTCTCCATTAAGTTGTTGAAGCTCAAGTTGAGTAAGAGGAGCACTTTCAACAGACCAGTCTCGGGGGGGATCACACTGGTGGATTTGTTGTTGCCTAGATTCAGCGTCCTTGGGAAAGCGCTGATCGTGCGGTATTGACGTGGTGGTGTATCATATAAAGGCAACTCAAAGATTCCTGGGTCTAAATGGGCTATTCTCTTTTCTGATTTCAGCATTGGCATCTGCATCAATGTTGTTGGGATTTTCCTGTGAGACTGTTATTGGATATATCTAGATGGATGAGGAAGCTTAGGCTACGGACCTGTTCTTTTTTGTTACGGCTTATAACTTTTGGCTGAAATTTTTGAATTTTAGCTGTTTGCGATAGAGATTATGAAGAGAGAGATACTCGCTTACGATTTTGGATGATACAGATGTTGGGCTTTTAACGTGTACTATAATTAACTTGTAGATTACATCTTAAAAAAATACTCCGTTTGAAAGTTAGGTACTGTAGCAAAAACTAAAAGCCGTTTTGAGAAGATGAAAAGAACATGCCATATTTATACAGGCAGGTATTGGTCCACTGAGTTGGTTGTTGTATAAACATAATACTTCCAAATTTTTAAGCTTTGATATCCAATGAGGTATTTTTCCAGACAACGAACAATCATTTGTGGTAAGACCGAAGATTCTCAAAGCCATCAAACATTTCATACTCTGGCATGGTCTCATGCCTGAAGTTGCCCCTGATTAGTAGATTAACTAGCCACATAGGCGCGGCGCCATGCCGCGTTAGTCACCGTGTGGACCAAAGTAAAAAAAGCGAAATTTCGCAGCAAAAGGAAAGCAGAGGAATTTTTTCGCAGAAAATCGAAGACCTTTTCGTAATGAAAGGAGAGTAGAGGGTTTTTTTGGCAAAAAATCGAAGGCATTTTCTAAAGAATCAAGGGTCTGTACGTAATTACGGGAAATTGTGGGGCGCTATCCAGCAAAAAAAGTGAAGAGGTTTTTTTGCAAAAAAAACCAGAGGTCTTTTTGCAGGAATCGAGGATCTATACGTAATTATCAAAACTTTGGGGGCTTTTTCGTGAAGCTTGACACATGGATGGGTTGGGGGGACGGGAAGTCCCCCGCTAATAATATACGGAGTATGAGTCTCCTAGAGCTCTTGAAGATCTGAATTGCATTTGTGATATTTGTAAAGAAGTTGTTACTAAGTGATAGGAAGGTGAGGGACTTCAGATTGCTTATTCTCGGTGAAATCTGGCCATGGAAATTGTTGGTAGATAGCCTCAGTGCGGTAAGATTGCTGCAAGAGTAGAGGCTTTCTGGAATTGTGCCAGTGAAGTTGTTGAACAACAGGTCTAAATATTTCAGATTTAATAGGGTGGAGAAGTTCACCTTTGTGAGCTCTCCCCGGAAGTTGTTTTTCCTGAGATTGATGGTTGTGAAAGACGTGCATTTACTCAGAGCTGACGGCAGCTCTCCAGACATGTTGTTGTTGTCTAAGTAGAGCTCCAGTCGCTTGAGCTGCCCAATAGAATCCGGGATGTTGCCACTGAACCCATTCTCCGCAAGATCAAGGATAGCCAGATTACTGAGTTTGGCTAAATGTGCTGGAGGCAGTGCTCCTTGCATGCCGTTGTGGGGGCAAGGAGAGGTACTCCAGTGAGGTAGCATTGAGGAGTTCATCTGGGAGAGTCCCACTGGGGCTGTTGTGTCCAACCTTGAGCATTTTGAGCATGGAGCAATCACCTAGCCCTGGGGGGATGTCGCCACTCAATTGGTTGTGAGAGAGATCGAGCACGGTTAAGGAGAGCATGTTGATGCAGAAAGCAAAGCACTGTCTCACGATCGAGTACAGAAGCTGAGTACAAAGCTTTGGCCAATGCTACAACTGAGGTTATTTAGGTGCAATCGCTGCTCCGTGAGTTAGGAATTTATCCGCGACAATTTGGGTGTTACCTATCTTTTTGTCAATCCGGTGTTTTACGCCTGTACAAAATATATTAAGGTAGATTTTCACTTTGTCCGAGAGCATGTGGCGTAGAAGCTGTTGGAAACTCGGTCCTTCTCTTCTCAAGATCAAATTGTAGATATATTTACAAAGCCAATAGCTGTTCGACGTTGTCTAATCTGGCGCAATCTCAATTCTCAACCTTAGATGCGGCTGAGATTGAGGGAGAGTGATAAAAGATATATTCGGTTTGAACTAGACTTGGCTGAAAGTTAGAGATAAAGTTGTATCTTAGCTACTTTGATGTAATCTGCAATCTGTTGTAACTACGTAACCGAGATGGTTTCATCCGGTGCATGCCGTATATAAAGAGAAGAGAGGCTACCGTGTTCGGTGTCAAGCAACTCAAACATACAATCTCATCTAGTCAATCTTTTAAAAACATCCCAGCATTATCTTTACTATTATAAAAGAAGGAGTTGGTGGTTGACCCGTCGTCACTCCTCTCTTCTCAGCCATTCGATCTGAATATAAGATAAAATCCGAACCGTCTGTTTACTCCTCCCCTCCCTCCCTCCCACCCCGCACGCCGCCTCCTTAACCCTAAAATCCGAACCGCTCTCCCCCCGCATCCCCCTCGCACCCCCGCCTCCCCCTCGCTCTCCCCCCGCCGCCCCCGCTCTCCCCCCGCCTCCCCCTCGCTCTCCCCTCGTGGCCTCGCTCTTCCCCCGCCTCCCCCTCGCTCTCCCCGCTCTCCCCCTGCCTCCCTCGCGCCCCACCTCCCCTCGCTCTCCCCGCCCCCCCGCTCCCGCCTCCTCCTCCCTCCCCCTCCGCTCCGCCCCACCCTGCGCCGCCCGCCTCCTCCCCACCCCGCGCCGCCGCACCGCCTCCTCCTCCCCACTCCTCTCCGCCACCGCCTCCTCCTCCCACCCCGCGCGCCGCACCGCCTCCTCCTCCCCACTCCTCTCGCCACCGCCTCCTCCCTCCCAACCCGCGCCGCCGCCGCCGCCTCCTCCCCTCCCTCCCACTCCGCTCCGCCGCCGCATCGTTCAGACCTTCATGCACTGCTCCAAGCTCACAGGCTCCTTCACCAACGTCAGCCTCGCCTTCCAGCGCAAGATCCTCGAGCGGTCGGGGCTTGGCAAGGACACCTACCTGCCCCCCGCCGTGCTCCGGGTGCCCCCCAACCCGTGCATAGACGAGGCGCGATTTGTGGGGATTTCTAGGCACTGGCAAGAGCATTTAATCTTTGTAAAGAAACTCAGAAATTGATGCGATTAAGGGCTAATCGGTTTGGTTCTTGGATCTGTGTTTGCAACCGTGGTGGCATGGGAGGCCGGGAAACCGCTGTCGATCGAGGAGGTGGAGGTGGCGCTGCCTCTGTCCATGGAGGTGCATGTCAAGATCCTCTACACTGCGCTCTGCCACCGACGTCTACTTCTGGGAGGCCAAGGTGTGCACAGTTCCACATCTTATAATTTTCTCATAGGTTTATGTTTTCCGATTGAGAAATGGTGATGCAGACATGCATAGATCAGTGGCTAACTTTGTGTGATTCTGCTTGAACTTGTGCAGGGGCAAACTCCGGTTTTCCCTAGGATCTTAGGCCATGAAGCTGGAGGGTATGCATCATCTTGCCTCCTCTATCTCTAACCAGCTTTTATTCTAAAAACATTGTCAGTTCTTCTACAATGCTACTTGAGAGGAGATAGGTTCAAGATCTTCGAGTATGACATGAAAGTAAAAGCTGCATGTAGAGATGGCAGTATTCTGGTAAGATTTCGTTTTATGAAAAAGGTTAAAAAAAGTCTGGTAAGACGATTTTATGTGAATAGGGTGATGTCTTTATATATGAGGTTTTTTTATCCCGCATTGACAAACTTCCAAGTTAGGGATTCATCATTCATAAATCATATCCTTCATTAGTAACATACTCCTTGTGCAGATTCAGGATTTATTTGGTTAGATACACCCTATTGTGATTCTTGTAGACATGAGTGAAGTAATGCCAGCGATGTTTACATCCGTGAGCTGGTACTATTTCTTTTGTCATTTTTTTGCTGAACTTGCCACCCAATATTGCGGGGTGTATTTATGCTCACAAATGCGAAGTCAATTGGAGATAACTTTACTGTCATGATTCCAATTGTACCGCTATAAGAGTTATTTATACCGTTTTACTCTTGCCAAAATGAGCAGAAAAGAGTACGCTCTATGCTCCTATGAAAGATTTGTGGGGATTTCTAGGCATTGGCAAGAGCATGTGAGCTCCTGTAAAAGATTTGCTGGGATTTCTAGGCATTAGCAAGAACATTACTGCCACATACCATCTTTCCTTTTCTGGTTTTGATGCATTTTGAAGTGAGACAATGATATCAAATTAATTGACTCGTAGGTCATAGTTATCAATGGGGATCTAAGTGCTTTCCAGGAGGATCTACAGACAGTTAATCTTGTAGTTCGAAATCTGATATGTGCCTTGTACTAGAACACATTTCTACCTTATTTGTTGGATATTAGTATCATGCACGAATGCACTCATGTACCGTTCTTGTTTCTCACAGGAGTGGAGGCTTGGGAACCTTGCATACACACAAGTAAGTAGAAGTCCACAATACCACTGCCCCCCACCACCACAACAACAAAACAAATTCCTGCATGTTCCTAATGTTATCCACTTGAATCCTGTTAGGATCGTACGGTGAATGGAATATCTGAGTTGGTGTCTGTGTGTACTGACCCTTATTACCTGGTTTCAGTATGTGCTTATGAGAGTTGTGGAGGCTTTTGGTAAGTTGGATGGTATGAACAGCCCCTCCTTTGCAAGAAGGGTTTTGATTCTTGAAAACATTGCAGAGGTCTGGTCTTGTGTTTTGATGTTAGATCTTGACTAGGATGACCTGATATGGGACACATTTCACCATTTCTCATAACCATAAGGTATGAAACTTATTTGTCTGTTTTTTGTTTCATATTTTCTCTACATGTTGGGTATGCCAAATTTTTTTTCTTAGATTCTATATTTTGTCTATATGTTTAGTATGCCAAATTTTTTTCTCGGATTCTATCAAATGGATTAGCAGGAGGAGATAACGTAGTTGTGGTCTTGACTTTGTAAGATGCCCTATGAATGACTGTGTCACTTGCATGACATGGTTATGGTTGTAGACTACACTATTTGTCAGGGGAATATCATGTACATGTACCACTATGGCTTTTCTATGGCATTGGGTGTTATAATGTTTCAACTTTGACTTGCAATTACCAAACTGATTGGTCATACTGGCCCTACCACTGAAAAGCATTCGTATTTGATCTTTTACTATCCTCTCATAACAACATTATTACAGGTATAGCGTTGTTAATAATTTGTATTATGGTAGTAAAATTAGTTATTGTAGCTGCTTATTTAGGAGTTAAATTCAATAGGTTCAACTCTTTTTCTCTCATCTGATTTGGGATAACAATGTTACTCTGAATCCATAGGGTAAACAAGTCTATTGTATTAGTCACATCCTCAGTTTGCTATAAAAAATTATTGTACTTTGCACTAATTATCTAATATCCTAATGATAGTATGCATCACTTTTATTTGGTTTTCCGTTGCAACGCACGGGCACCTTACTAGTCTACAAAACATTTCAATATTAACCCTCTCTCGTGAGACCTTAATAACTCTGGTACAGAAGAGCAGGCTATTGCGACAAGCAAAAACATGTAGCGCAAGGGCACAAGGTTTACAGACCATAGTATAACCGTTTGCAAAAGGTACAACTGACGCAACGGGGAATTTTTAGGAGTAGGATGAGCCTCCAATTTTAATTCCCACGGTATATATGGTAGTGTTGGCTTTTGACTAAAATTTTATTGTAGTTGGTTTATTTTTTTACTGTATCTAAGTTGATTTATTGAATATAATTAAATTTAAAAAAAATATAAAAATAAAAATAGCATGCTAATCTAGAGTGAATAATGCAAAGGAATACAAAAAAACAAAACACAAAAATACGAAAAAACAAAAAAAGAAACAAATAAAAAAGCAACGGTAATTAAAAACCCAACTCAACGCTAAACGCAGAAGCCGCAGCGACGCTAAGTGGTGCCATACATCTAGGAGGATGAAATAACGATGAATTTTTTTTCCGGTCGACTGTCCTCGTCTTCGTCTGATCAATTATTTAACAACGTATTTAGGTAGTAGTCCATGGAACCAAGCATTGCCTACATAGCCGCCCTCTATTTATAAAGCTAGTCATGTTTCGAATATCAATCAGGAAGCTTTAGGTCCTGCTCGTTTTAATTTTTTTTCACTATTTAGCAATTCGTTTTTTAAAATTTTTTTAATTTTTTAGGCTTTTTTGCATTTTTCTTTTTTTTCTGTGTCCCTTTGCATTGTCCGTGATGAGCTAACATATTTTTTTTATTTTTACATTTTTTAATTTAATTATGTCTAAAAAGCCAAATCAACTACAGTAAAAAAATCAGCTACAATGAAATTTCAACCAAAAGTTAGAAACCATCGCTAAAACGAACATCCCCTAGATATGTGTAACAGTGTAGATGAGGGGATTACACTAGAATTTAGTTTGTGTTGGAGAGGGAGTAAACAAGCTTGTGTTACACTAAGAGACCGTTCGGTTGGGCTGAAATTTAATGATTTATGATTAAAATTGTACTGTAACTGGCTAAAATTACATTATAGCTAATGGTGATTTATTTGATGTAATTAATTTAAAAAAATCTAAAAATAAATAAAATATGTTAGCCTATCACGTATAATACAAACGAATATAAAAACTGATAAAAAAAGCTCTAAAATACTAAAATTCGGAGAAAAAACAAAATAATAAAATATAAATTAGAGGTCTAATCCTAAATGAATGAACCCTAGAAAGTTGCCTTTCCACCAACGAAGCAGCCAATCCTGGGTACACCGTACACACACCGGACAGGGCGCAACGCACACCTCCCCTCCAATCAAACGGTCCTGATCGCACATCAGCCAGCCCATGCATGTGGATCCCACGTGCAGCTAGACTAGAGGAGATGGTGCAACCAAATACTACCCAGCCCCAGCGCTCACTTCCCATCTATAAAGCCAACCCGTGTCCCCGGCCAGCGAACGCGGCCTCGCCGGCGAACGTTTGTCGCAACCTCTCGCCGTTTCCATCCACCCCGTCCCCTGCCATGGCCGTGACAAAGCTTAGCCCGGCCGCGCCGCCATTCCACTGCTCCAGCCACCACCACCTCCCTCCGCCGCCTCCTCCCATACCGCTGTACCACGTCGCCGCCTGCTCGCCGCCTTTCCCCTACGTCACCACCTACTGCTGCGCCCCGTTCCCCATTCCCGCTCCCCACCACCCCGACTACCCCCTGCCTCCGGCCTCTCATCCTCCTCCTCCGTTCCTCTTCAAGCGCGTCCCGGTCCTCCCGGCGCCGCCGCACGGCCGGCCTCCGCACAAGCTCATGGTGTCCAGTGGCGCCGTCGCCGCAGAAAAGCTACAGGCGCATGCGGCGGCCAAGGCTCGAGTGGCCGTGGCCGTGAAGGCTGGGCAAGAACCACCAGCTGCTGCCGCCGCGCCTCGCCCTCGCAGGGTGGTGGTCGCGGCGCCGTGTGGGCTGCGGGTGCAGCAGCAGGCGGTGAGGGGCAGGAGCAAGGACCGCAGGCCCCGGAAGGCGGCGCCGGGAGCGAGCTCCGGGACGGCGAGGTCGCCATCGCCGGAGTTCACGACGGGGTCGCCGGTCCCCGTGCTGGCGGCGGCGAGGCTGGGGCGGTCGGCCACCACCGTCATGGTCCGCAACATCCCCAACAAGCTCACGTAAGTGAACATCCATCGATCGATCACTACCTGGCATGCTGTTCTTGTTCTCGTTCTGGCATGTATAGACTAGCAGCGACGTACTCCATTGTTGTGCTTCGTGTGGCTATAAGTTGGCGAATCTTTGCGTTTGATGCGTGCGTGTGTGTAGGCACTGCGAGATGATGCGGTTGCTCGACGACCACTGCGCCCGCGCGAACAAGCGGGGGGGCGCCGTGCTCTCCGCGTACGATTTCCTCTACGTGCCGATGGATTTCAGGTGAGATTTAAAAAAAAAACTGCTGCGAAACAAACTGTTCGAAGCGGCGAAGTGTACACAAAAGTTGCAACGAAAAGGTCGTAGCTTTTAAAGAAACGGAATGGAGCCAAAGTTCATCTTCTCTCTTTTTCTTTCGGTTGTCCTTTTACTGGAAAAAGCAAAAGGACAAAGACAGAATCAGAAAAGGAGCCTTCTCGAAAAAAACAAACAGAGAGAGGAGGTGATAAAAAAAACCAAACTAACCATTTGCTAAACTAGTAGTATAGTACTATACGCCTTTTAGTTTTCCAATTTTCTTGCTCGATATTAATTTCCAGCTGTTCATTCGAAAAATCCACGGTGGTGATTCACATGAACAACCCATGCGTGTACCACTAGCGCGAGCAGCTGGCGCCGGAGCAGCAACATGGGCTACGCGTTCGTCAACTTCACGACGGCCGAGGCGGCGCGCCGGCTGCAAAACTCGCTGAACGGGTGCCACTGGAAGGTGTTCGGCAGCCAAAAGATCATCGATGTCCGCGCCGCGCGTATCCAGGTAACTTGCGCAAGATCGATCGGTGCAATGGCAATCATGCGTAGCACGACCACTAGATGTACCATCTGGCTTAGCAGTTGGTGGCAAACTTGGATCGTATGTGCGTACACGCATGCAAAGGCTCTTGTGCTGATACGACGGTGCTCTGTGCTTGCGCTGCAGGGCAAGGACGCGCTGGTGAAGCACTTCAGCCGCTCGACGTTCGCGTGCCACACCGACGAGTTCCTCCCCGCCGTGTTCTCGCCGCCGCGCGACGGCGCCGCCGCCGACCCCAAGCCCAAGCGCGTCGGCAACCGTGTTCCTCCACTGTTCCGTTGGCTCTGCGACAACTGACCACCAGGCCGGCCTGCATGTATCGAGGCTAGCAAGGCTCATGGCCATGTAGCCAAAAACTAAGCAGCTAGGTAGCTCGGTAGCTTCGTGCCTCCACTGTGGTCGCGTGTAGCACGGTCAATCCCAAGTCTTGGGCATGCCTTCCCTTTCTCATTTTGGTGCAAACACACCTGCAGCTAGCGAGGCGAGGCGAGGAGAGGAGAGGAGGGGAAGGCTGGGAGACTTTGGACATTAGCGTAGTACTACTTCTATGCATGCTCTCTTTGTAGTCTGCAGCCTGTAGTGTCTGTACTGTGTAATGTGTTGGCATCAATGTATCGTGCATATGGCTCATGTAATCATGTGTCTTCTTGTTGAGATCCTAAGCACTGTGCTGCCCCACTTTTGTGCTTCCAGGGCTGGTCTCTCCTGCTGCAAGCCTCCAAGAAGCTCTAGGGCTGTGTGCATGGAACTGGTAGAAGCTTGTGATGCTTTTACATTGCCACTAGCATGCAACTCTGGTGTACAAGAATCTCCGTATCTGTTTTGTATCTGTTTGATTTGGTGGTGCCATTAAGGGGCAAGCAAAAGTGTGTGGTCAAACAGTTGCCACTTGTGTGAAAACTGAAAACCCGTCGGCTCGATCTCTGAAAAGCGCTACCTAGGCAGCTCGATCGATCCGCAGCTGCAACAACTTCTATTGGGCAGTATAGCATGTTTGTCCGTATGTTGGGTCTGTTGTCTTTTGTTTCGGTCTTTGCAATACTTATGATTTTTAAAATTTTTTATGAGAGATAATATAGAGTAATAGTAATTTTGAATTTTTTATGAGAGACAATATAGAGTAATAGTAACTAACGTGTAATTTTGTCTGATAAAAATAAAGTCGTTGCAGTATATATTATATTTAACTTGTAGACTACGCTTTTAGTGTAATTAAATTTAAAAAAATAAAAAGAAACAGATTTCTCATTACGGACGATAAAAAAACATAGGAAAAAAGATTAAAAAAATCTAAAAAAACAAAATTAAGAAGTTATAAGTTAAAAGCTAAAAGTATAAATCAACTTAAGCTACCTACTGCTGGTAGTATTTGCAATGTAAGGCTAGTGTAGTATAGAATTCTTGTCGTTGCATAAAGGAGACGGACTGAACCGGCCGGCAGCCTGGTGAAAGAGGGGTTCCAGGACGGGTGCAGCTACGCAGGCTTTGAGGAAGGCCTGCAGAGTTTCCGAATGCGGTTGATCTGGAGGACGGCTGGTGCTCCTGTACTTTGGCCGAGTTGGTGAAAATGACATGGAGACGGAGCCCTGCCTGCCCACCTGCGGCCTACGGCTGAGCGGGCAACGGCTACGAGTACCATGTGCGTAGTGCAGTGTACATAGCGTCCGCGTGTGCATGCGGAGGGGGCGAGCGAATGGTAGCGGACGGATGTGATCGATTTGCATATTTAATGCACGCACGTAAGCCCATGCAAGCGCGCCGATCAAATCCTCGCTAAATATTTTCCTCGCCGTTCAACCGCGCAATGATCACCGGATCGCGCAACACGCCAAGGTTTTAAACAGCAGGCAGCGGAAGCGTAACATGGACTGTTTCTACGGCGGATAACGTGTATCGGTGATATAATAGATGCTATATGTTAAATTATAAAATGCTTAAAATATAAAGATATTCAATATTAAATCATAAGTTTTAACCATAATTTACATAGATAGAACAAGGATTAGACATATCTTATTTGAGCCCCTATGTATGCATGAGGCCTTCCTCCATTTCTGATGAGAGAGAAATTTTTAATGATGGATAGAGTAAGAGATGGAATGTTATTGTTAGAAACATTTCCTTCCTCTTCTGGCTTAGATCTCCCTCGACTACGGTGGTGATCGTTTTAGCGATGACTTCTGGTTTTTGGTTGAAATTTCACTGTAGCTAGCTGAAATTTTACTGTAGCTGAGTTAGTGGATAGTGTAGTGAATAGTGAAAAAAAAGTTGAAACTAGAAGTTAAAATTAAAAAAAAGCTAACTTGAGCGGGGCTACGCAATACTCCTGCTTTTCCTCGCTCTGTCAATACTTCTTTTCTTTGCTCAAAACGCACAGCACACTAGACATGATTTTTCCTTGCTCTTGCTTCTTTTTATTTCTTTCCGCTGCTAACTTGGCTTCTCATCTTACTTTTCTTGCTTGCCTAGCTTCCATCGTATAAATACCCATAGGACTTGAACCGCATGGAAACGGACACGGACTGAATAGACTTGTATACGTATATAGGCCTGTTCTTTTGGCTGCGACTGATAAATTTTGGCTGTGATTGATAGCTTTTTGGTTGTTTGCGATAGAGATTGTGCAAAGAGAGATACACACTTACGATTTTTGATGGTACAGATATTAATTTTTCAATGTATACTATAATTAACTTGTAGACCCTATCTTAAAAAAATACTTCGTTCAAAAATTAGTTACTGTAGCAAAAGCCAAAAGCAGCTTTTAGAAACCACAAAGAACAGACCCTATGTACACCACTCGGACTACTATACGTATACGGCAAGAAACTAGGTAACGGACTCGGCAATACATATACGGCAAGCATGCGTACACATATATGACTCAAATACATCTAAAAAATATAAACAAGATTAAACTCTAACAGTTATTAACTACTAAAACTAGGGTTTGTAGGAGAATAGAAGGTTAAGCCCTTGTTTTTTATTGGTTTCTAACTTATAACTTATGTTATACTAGCTAGTTTTCAAGTTAAGTGTTTTTTCAAGTCGAGGTCTACTAGTCGATTGTAGTAAACACTATACCGACTTCAGTTATACTGGCCAAAATCGCACACGACTATTTTTCTCTTCGTACTCTCTTTCTCGCGAACAGTCAGAATTAAAAAGTCATAAACCGCAGTTGAAAAGAACGTACCCTAATTAATTAATTTAGGTGGGGATATGAAAGCCCATTTAATGAAAATGCTGGTACTAATGAAACTTAGCAATCAAGATGTGTATCCCTATATCAGAGGTAGTTTGAATATTTTTGGGCAATAGTGCTGATATAGCTTGTAGCGGATAACGCGTGTATCAGTCAATATATCAGCGATATTGCACCAAACTATAAAACAACCAATATGTAGTGCTTGGGATATCTTGATCGCAAGGTATAAAATAATGGTTCACAAATATAGCACCCTACCAATGTTTTTTTAATTTTATCCCGCTAGCATTTTTTTCAAAAATGAACTCCTTTTTGAGCTCAAAAGGCGCAACAGTGGACACATGTTGCCTGCCGCACCCCTAGCTTAGCACAGGGTGGCGCACGCCTAGGTGAGCAGGCGTGGCAATAGGTTCCTGTTGAGCTTCCCATGTGCAGTAGGTTCTTGCCGAGCTACCAAATCGCGGTAGGTACTGCACAACACTACTTGGCACTCTTCATCCATTAATTAATGTTAAACGCAATTAATTAGAACCAATTAAAGTGCTAAATTAATAGTAATTTATTTAGTGCTAATTGTATTTTAATTAGCGCTAATCATATAGGGCTAATTGATGGTAATGATAATTTATTGCACTCATAATTAATGAGTACTAATAATATTTAATTAGTGCTAATTAAAATTAAAAGTCTTCGTGGGATAACATTAATGATTTACTCCTCTTTCTACCGTCTTGCTCTGGGGATAAAGCAAAAGGTCAAGGGTGCATCATACACCCCACTACTCTTACTTCCATCATGCACACGCATCTCTCCCTCACAACTGCTCACTTTGTAAAGGTTTAAATAACCAGATGGCGTAGGCAAAAGTACATATCCTATCTTTCATAATTTTTGTTGTAAGTATAGAATAAACTCCAGTGGTGAATTTCTATGGTATGTAAGCAGTTCAAGTGAAAAGTCTTACATTAAATTTTCAGCTCATTCGGACAATAAATGCTCGTTGTATTGTTGACGGAGATGAATGGCATAGAAAAAAGTGTGTTGACTTCCACGATTTTTGTTACGTAGAACAAAATGAATTCCAGCGGAGAATTTCTATTGCATGTTAGCGACTCGAGTGAAAAACTTTTGTGAAATTTTAAACTTATTCGGATAACAAATGCTCACTTGTATGGTTAGCGAAGACGAGCGATATAGGGAAAAATATGTGTGTTGACTTTCATTATTTTTGGCGTAGTACGTATTGAATTCTATTGGCATATTTCTATACCATGTTAGCGGTGTAAGTGGGATTACAATATGAAATTATCAGCTCATTCAAATAACAATTGCTCGCTTGTATAGGTTGAAATAGCCAGACAACGTAGGCGAAAGTGCATATCCTACCTTCCACAATTTTTGTTACACAGTACGAAATGAATTCTAGTGTCAAATTTCTATGACACGGTAGTTGTTCAAGTGAAAAATCTTGTGTGAATTATTCAGGTAATTCAGACAATAATTGCTCACTTGTATGGTTGGCGAAGTCAAATGACGTATGAAAAAACGCGTGTGCTGCGTAGTACGTATTGAATTCCAACGGTAAATTTCTATACCATGTTAGCGGTGCAAGTGGGATTACAATGTGGAATTGTCAGCTCATTCGGATAACAAATTGCTTGCTTGTATAGATTGAAATATGCAAACGGCGTAGGCGAAAGTGCATATCCCATTTTCCATGATTTTTGTTGTGCAATTCAGAATAAATTACAATGGTGAATTTCTATGGCACGTTAGTGGTTCATGTGAAAGTCTTATGTGAAATATGACATATATCATACGTCCCACTTTTATAGAGAGTGTTTATTTTTACAAAAAAAACTAGGGTTTAAAATTGGAAAAGAATTTGCTAGGGAGCATACGTGGGAACAGTTCCGCGTCAGAGGCTCGATACGGTGCACGTATTCTTCGTTTTGGTTTCGTTGCGTCGCGTTGCACTTGCACCGTCTGCGAAACATGCAGATGCAGCAACCTGTCGACTCGTCTAGTACCGGTCTGGAACCTCTCGTGGATGTGTTGTGCCTTGTGGATGCAGCAAACTAGGGTTGTGACTCGACAGTGGAAACAGCAAAAAGGTCAATCATCACGCCAGTTTAGTGGCGTTACGTATGACTCGCATTCATTTCACCAGCAAAAAGACAAGGAAGTCCACGGCCAATTTGGTTTGGAAACAAAATTTTGCACCTGACAGGCTGACAGCTAACGCAGCACCGAGAATCGCTACTACCTTTCGGACGCTCTGGATTCGTTCGGGGTGCTTGTATGGGTGAGCACAACTGCACAAGCGTCGATGGCTCTTTTGGACTATACCATGGATTAAGGTACGCAAAACCATTATTACTCATGACTTTTGGGGCCATATTGCCCACTTTCAAGCTTCTGGTATTACTCCGCTCGTTTCAATTTTTTTTCACTATTCAGTAATTTATCTTTTTCTGATTTTTTTTAGTTTTTTTTGACTTTTTTGTATTTTTCTTTTTTTCCGTGTTTCTTTGTATTGTCTGTGATAGGTAACATATTTTTTCTATTTTTATATTTTTTAAATTTAATTATACCTAAAAGACCAAATCAGCTACAGTAAAAAAACCAGCTACAGTAAAATTTCAACCAAAAGCTAGAAGCTATCGCTAAAACGAACGCCCCAGTAGCGCTCAGTTTAGCATTATTTTATAGTTTTTTATTGTAACTATTTTATTTTTTTACTGTAGTTGAGTTGGTTTACTTGACATAATTAAATTAAAAAAAATAAAAATAAAAAACATGTTAGCCTATCATGGACAATGCAGAAGAATACGGAGAAAAAGAAATGGCAAAAAAGCCCAAAAATCTAAAAAAATAGAAAAAGGTGAAATTACTAAATAGTGAAAAAATAGAGTTAGCTTATTTGTTATAATTAAATTTTTTTTAAAAAAAATTAAAAATAGAAAAAACACATTAGCCCATCACAGACAATGCAAAGGAATACGAGAAAAAAAAGAAAAAGACCAAAAAATCTAAAAAAAATCAGAAAAAAAACGAAATTACTGAATAGTAAAAAAAGTAGAAACCAAATAATAGTTTTTGCATAAGCCGGTCTCCAAATATATGGTGTACAGGCTCAAAGTTGCCCCTAACCAAACGCATCTTTGAGGTAGGGGACGCGTCTGACAAACAAACAACTTGTGCAAGGATTTGTCATATGGCTTCATACCAAATCATAGTTCAACTACCTACCATACACTAGTCTAAATGGGGCAACTAGTATAGTGTAACCTAGACGGCTAAAATCATACGATCTCACGCATTCTGTTTCGATATATTATTGCCTTAATGTTGTCATTTCATTTCTAGTACATAAAATTTTATGTGTCCCAACAAACATTAATCAACAAAAAAACATATCTTCAAAGACGAGTCTGTTCTTTAAAGTTTCGGTTTATAGTTTATAACTGCGGCTTATAACCTTTGTATGGAGATATAAATAATCTATGTGTGATTTTGGTCGATATAAATGAAATCATTATAGTGTGTACTATATTTAATTTGTAGACTTTAATTTAAAAAGATGCTATATTTAAAAAATAATTACTATAAAAAAAAAATCAAAAAGTAACTTTTAAAAGCTAAGAATAAAAGACCCATATTGAATGTCAACGCAGAAGTGAAACCCGGTAAATGGTAGCCTGTTCTCTCCTCCGACGTGGAGTCGTGAAATATGTTGAGGTGGCTCCATCCCAGCCACCGAAGGGAAAAATCAAGGGCTGCAAAGGCTACACTACAGTGGAAACAAATCGCACTAGTCCAACCAGAGAGAGCAGCCTGCCGGATCTCCATTAAAAAACCTCGACTGAAACCGCAATACCCTTTTCCCTCCTCTCGAGTCTCGCCGCTCAGATCTCCTCCTCACTCCAAACCCTAGCTCCACGCAGCCTCCAACCATGGCGGCGATGATGGTAAGCACCACCACGAAACCCTAATTTATCAGCGCCGTAGCATCGCCACTCTCGTAAGCAAGCTTGGGATTGATGGTTCTGATGGGCTGCTTGTCTCGTGGGGTTTTGGTTTTTGGTTCCGCAGCAACCGCAGATCATCCTGCTCAAGGAGGGGACGGACACGTCGCAGGGGCGCGCGCAGGTGGTGAGCAACATCAACGCGTGCACGGCTGTGGCGGACACGGTGCGGACCACGCTGGGCCCCCGCGGCATGGACAAGCTCATCCACGACGACAAGGGCGGCACCACCATCTCCAACGACGGCGCCACCATCATGCGCCTCCTCGACATCGTGCACCCCGCCGCCAAGATCCTCGTCGACATCGCCAAGTCGCAGGACTCCGAGGTATGCATCTACCTGCTCGTTACTTGCAGCAGGCAAAACCGGCCTCAAAGCATTGGGGCATTTCTGGGGCACTGGTAGTTGATAATGTTCCTACCTGGATAAATTGAGTCCAGCATATGCATGCAATTGTTCTGTAGTTTGAGCTTTCCAGGAGTAGTTGTATGAAAACATGCATTGCTATTTGCAAATGAAACTGTGATGTTTTTTTTACAAGATTGCCTGTTATTTAATCTGAGTTAAGTAGAGTTAATTCGTTAAAATGCAATAGCCTACCCTGTTTGTTCTTGGGACCGACTCATGAGTTCACAATTAGCTTATGGATGGACTCCGATATTGACCCAGAAGATGTGAATTTGCGATTTGAAATATAGATTAGGGGGCAAGGTTCTAAAACCCGGAACCAGGGCTAATCCCGGCCGGCGGCCGGTAACGGTAATCAGCCGGTTACCGGAAATCCCGGGAAAAACCTGGTCAAATTTCATGATTTGAAATTTAAATTTGGGTGGTTTGAAACCAGTAATCGGTCAAAAGGGGGAAAAACTGGCAAAACCGCTAGGAAAACCGGAAAAAGGCAAAAAAACATGGGAGAAAATAATTGATGCATATTTACTTCATACAATATATAATCTAGTACAACAAATACCTAAACTAACCTAGGAAGTGCATTATGCAGTCATAAGTCTAAATTTACATTTGAGTAATCCTGGCTGGTTTTTTATCTCTGTACCGACCGGTTTTTCCGGTAACCGCCGGTTTTTCGAACCTTGTTAGGGGCATCTAAATGTATCATTGGGTCGTACACTGATATGTGAGGTTTGAACTCAAATTTGTCCACTATTTTGTCCAGGCTTTGGCACGGTGAAAGGGTATCTTTTAGAGCTTTTATTCCGTCAACGTCTCGTTGTGTATTGTATGGTGCACTCTGTGTACTTATTTGATTTGTGTTTTCGCCCTCATGTTCAGGAAGTTCCTTGCTTCTCTGTGAACCATATGAGCTTCTGCTGCCACCCAAACTTGATTATTATCTTATAATGAATCATACTTTGACATTCGTACAAGAAGAAACTATTTCTGGTTTTCAGGTTATATCTTGCTTGCAATGATTGTATTTTGCTGAATATATGCTTAACTGCTCATTTGTAAGAAGCAGAAGTGTTATGCATTGTAACAGTTGATTTTTTACAGCTGGTCCTATATTGTTGCTACAATGCTGTCTTAGTGACTAGTTTTGCCCCTTTTTTTTCTTTCTCATCTGACTAATTTTAGTAACATAAATCTTTTGGCTGCTTGTGATGCCGATCAAACTTGGACTTTAGGATTAAACCAGAACTGTCTCTTGTTTACTTCAGGTTGGTGATGGGACAACTACTGTGGTGCTTCTCGCTGCAGAATTCTTGAAGGAAGCAAAACCTTACGTTGAGGATGGAGTGCACCCTCATAGTCTGATTCGTAGTTATAGGACTGCTGGCAGTATGGTTTGTAACCAGCTTTACTTTTCTTTCTTTTGAATGACTGACCTTTTAATTCCCTGCAAAGTTTGGAGGCCAACTCCTGCTAACCTGATATTTTCATCAGGCAATTCAAAGGGTTAAAGAACTGGCAGTCAGCATAGAAGGGAAAAGTCTTGAAGAGAAGAAATCATTATTAGCCAAGTGTGCTGCCACAACACTCTCGTCAAAACTGATAGGTGGCGAAAAAGAATTCTTTGCTTCTATGGTTGTAGATGCTGTCCTTGCCATCGGCAACGATGACAGGCTTAACCTTATTGGAATTAAAAAGGTAATTTCCTGCAATGGTCCCTTCCATGATGTTATTTGGCCTTTCTTCTACTCATACAAACTACAGTTTTTCATCATGCTAGAAGTAATATTAATTTAGTATTGATTTGATTTTTCACTACAAGATATTAAAGCTTGCTATTGTGATACATTGATTCCATTAGGTTCCTGGAGGTACCATGAGAGATTCCTTCCTTGTTAATGGTGTTGCATTCAAGAAGACATTTTCGTATGCTGGATTTGAGCAACAACCAAAGAAGTTCCTGAATCCAAAGATTCTTTTGTTGAACATTGAGCTAGAATTAAAATCTGAGAAAGAAAATGCAGAGATCAGGTACCCTGAGTCATTCAACCACTTCTCTACAGAAGTGCGTTTCCATGTTTGCTTATGTTACTTTATGTTGCCCCATATCTATAGATTGTCAGACCCTCTGCAGTACCAATCAATTGTTGATGCTGAATGGAACATTATTTATGACAAGCTGGATAAGTGTGTGAAAAGCGGGGCAAAAATAGTTCTGTCTCGGCTGGCTATTGGTGATCTTGCAACACAGGTATCCTGGCCTTTCTTATTGTAACTGTGCAGCTTTTCTGCTACTCTTTCCTGTAGCCTAGCTCAGTTAATTTGCTTTTGTACAGTATTTCGCAGACCGAGACATTTTCTGTGCTGGTCGTGTTACAGAAGAGGATTTACAACGCGTAGCTGCAGCCACAGGCGGAACTGTTCAAACTTCTGTTAATAATGTCATTGATGAGGTAAACATGGCTATGTTCGGATTATTTTAATCTATTCAAACACGTTCTGCTGATTAATGTTTGATTGGATGTTGAGCATATTTGGTTTATATCAGTTGCTTGCTACTAAATGCAAGCTGATTAAGTTTGTCATGGTTTTTGTTGCTGAAAGGTCCTTGGTTCCTGTGAAGTTTTTGAGGAAAAACAAGTAGGCAATGAAAGGTTCAACATATTTAGTGGCTGCCCATCTGGTCAGACAGCAACTATTGTTCTTCGTGGCGGTGCAGATCAGGTCTTCTATTGCTATATATCTTATTATCTCTCTTTAATTTAGTTCATAAAACTGAAGATAACTGTACTTAAGTTGTTTTTAATGCTGTGCTAGTTCATAGAGGAAGCTGAAAGAAGTCTCCATGATGCCATCATGATTGTTAGGAGGGCTGTTAAGAACTCAACAGTTGTGCCTGGTGGTGGTGCTATAGATGTGTGTCAAACTTGTCCAGTCAATATAAATTATTTGAATCGTCATACAACTTTATGCTGATCTTGTATCTTTCGTGCAGATGGAAATAAGTAAGTATCTCCGACAGCATGCACGGACCATAGCTGGGAAGTCTCAATTTTTTGTAAATTCATTTGCTAAAGCCCTTGAGGTACATCTTCCTAGCTCTCTCGTTTTTTCTTACCTGATTTAGGTACATGCTATTTGTATATTGCACTGAAGGATAAACCTTCTTCAAATTGATACTTTATTTTGTTCTGTTATCCTAAGGTCATCTCTTTGAACTTTGGAAAAAAATAGCTAATTATGCAGTTTACCGCACAGCATTGTAAGAATTGCCATTGCTACATCTAGCATGATGTAGGGGCATGCACATCTAGATATGGCTTATAGTCCATTGTCCACGAAGAGAAGGAAAAAGGCATTAATTGCAGGATATACTTTAATGTAGTAATTCCGTAGTTTCAGGCAGCCCTCCGCACAGAAAAAATTAAACTGCTGGAAATGGATACGAGATGAGTTAAATTAAGAAAGTGTGCAATCTGATTTTTCACGTTGATCAAGCATTATTAGGGTTTGTCTTTGTCGTATTCTGATTATTACTTTTGGTATTCTGTCAGCAAGTTGTACAGCTACAGTGATGTACTATTGATCAATTGTTTGGTTGTGTGAGCTTTCCTGTGTTACATCACATATTTTTGCAACTTTAATTATTTTTCACTCATTTGAAATAAACGCATCCTGCAGGTTATTCCAAGGCAACTTTGCGATAATGCTGGATTTGATGCAACCGATGTTCTCAATAAGCTCAGGCAGAAGCATGCATCCGGTTGGTTCTTGTTAGCTTTATGTTGAATTACTGGTACAGTTTTCTATAAAGTTGTGAAGCAGCATACTGTCTATTGTACTAATACATAGTTCAGCTGTACCAGGTGAAGGTGCTAATTATGGTGTAGACATCAACACGGGTGGAATTGCTGATTCCTTTGCTAACTTCGTGTGGGAACCTTCAGTTGTGAAGGTAATTGTGCTTTCAGTTTTATTCATTGGCATTTAAGTATCTTCATTCTTATGTCGTTGATATCTGTGAACTTTTTTGTTCAGATAAATGCTATCAATGCCGCAACTGAAGCAGCCTGCCTTATTCTTAGCGTTGACGAAACAGTGAAAAACCCAAAGGTAAAGCAGAGCAGCAAATGTCTATTGTCTATTATAGTAAAAACTAGATCCTCTCGTTTTCTTTTTCCTTCTTGTTTCTTGAGTGGAGAGACTCATTTTCTTGTGCCAAATGCCAATGCACTTTTATAGTTGTATAATCGTATGATGCTCAATATGTTCAATCTTGTGTATTAATTTCCCCTTGTGCTGGGAACAATGGAACCAATTTAAGAGAAAAAAGGGCATATAAATGCTGTTTAGTTAGGGACCGAAGAACCTTATATCTAGCTGGATAAATTATTAATTAATAATTAGTCACATGTAAGTTAATCAACTCATCCCCTCTTAAGGACCTCCGTTTACTGTCTTAATGGTATGTTTTCAAATCAATTAAAATCTTTGAAGTTCAGTACGACCATAGCACTGATGGAAATATGCACTGTAAAGATCATGGCGTCCTCCTAATTATGCCTTGGCAGCTTTGTGTGCCTTTTGTTTCGATATAAGCTTGTGCTGAGTTCTTGTTGGATACTTGCTACCTCTAGAACCCTTTTGAACAATAAGTATTTTTTTTTGTTTTGAAGTTCATTGTTGGCAACAATTGTGTCTCAATTTCAATGTTCAAGAAGGCGCCAGGCACTAGGCGGGCGGCTAGGTGGGGCCTAGCACCTAGGGAGCCTAGGCGAGGCCTAGGCGGCTGAATTAAAAATAAGGACAGCGGGCCGAGGATAAACAATTATAAATATATATTTGATGTTTAGATGAAAATTGTTACCATAGACTGGGCCTTTATTAGCTTGCATATGATCATGATATGACACAATACACAGTAATGTAGCAATGGTTCCATCAAAGATCAACCACTTTTTCTATCGGATGAATAATTAATGGTTCAGATCACCCCACCCAGCCCATATAAAACCTACAGCCCACCCCTTAACCCTACTTCCTCACTCCAGCCGCCGCCAGCACCACCCACCCCCTAACCCTAACTCCTTCCTCAGTCCAGCCGTCGCAACCTCTCCTAGCCGCTACCACCACCACCCACCATCTCATCCGGTGTGCCTCCCTGCAGTTGCTACCGCCTCCTCTTCCTTGGGCCACTGGCCGGTCCCTCCCCTCCTCTCCCCACTTCTCATGACGGTCACTCCCTACTGGCCTCCCCTCGGGATCTCACCTCCACCGCCGTTGGCAGAGGAGAGTAGGACGACGATGGAGTATATCAGTGTAGCCGTGTAGGGGAGGCGATGAAGGGAGAAGCTCGGCAAAGGGGAGGGGAGGCGGAGGAGAGAACACACCTATGCTATGTTGCGGGCGGCAAGATCCGGCGAGGTGGAGGGTGAATGGCGGCGGCATGAGGACACGAGGTAAACCTAGCCTGCCATTTCCGCCGTGGACCATCTTCCCGCCCAGCAGCCCGCCGGGGGATCAAGGCGCGGCGGCCGGCTGCTGCCCACTACCTATGCGCTGCCTTGGCGGGCGCCCAGGCCGCCTTTTGCAACACTACTCAATTTTTGTTACTATTCACGCCTAATTTCTATTTGAATTTTAGCATTTGATGTTTACAACAGAATCGATATCACCTAACTTGCTCCCTTTTTTATCTCTTGTTCTAGTCGGAGAGCGCACAAGGTGACGCTGCTGCTAGTGCGATGGCTGGTCGTGGCGGAGGGGCGATGCGAGGCCGTGGTGGGAGGGGCATGCGCAGGCGGTAATTCTATAATCACGTCAGCCCTGTAACCTTATGCCGCCCTGGTGGGTCAGATTTTGAAGGTTCTTTGTGCGGGCCATTCTATCATCTACATCCAGTTTTTGTGGACTTTGCATGTCGAATGTGAGAGTTTCTAGTGTTAAAAGCGGGCTAGCCTTCTGTTCTAGAACATGAAACATAGGTCAGGCGTTTATCTATGTCCGGTTGTGGTATAGCACGATTTGTACTCGCTCTATGTTGGGAGTTTTTGTTTGTTTTCACGAGGCAGCTGTAGTCGATGTTACATGCTGACATGCTAGCGGCGCTGGTGAAGCCGTGATGGCCTGACGCTGATTGATGGACGTGTGCTTAAGGCACATTTCGATTTAACTTCTATTGTTGGCTTCTCCTTTTTCACTATTCATTAATTTTGTTTTTTATTTTTTAGGCATTTTTCTCTTCTTTTTTTCTCATATTCTTTTGCATTGTCTGTGATAAACTAATATATTTTTTATTTTTATTTTTTAAAATTTAATTATGTTAAATAAGCTAACTTAGCTACAGTTTAAAAAAAGATAGTTACAATAAAAAAAAGTCATAAGTCAATGTTATTCTAAATATCCCCTAAATTTGTGACAAAAATTGTTTGCCAAATCGTTTTGCTTTATTTAGCTGCCTTTTCAACTTTGTATTTTTTTTTTGATTTTTTGGCTTTTGCTTTTTTCTTATTCATTTGCATTGTCTGTGAAGATATAAATTTTTTTTCTTATTTTTCAAATTTATTTATATAGAAAAAGATAACCGTAGCTATAGTGTATTTTTAATAGTTATAATGAAAAAAAGCTATAAACTTAGGTTTATAAACCCTTTGGAGCACTATCTAATCACCTCTGGTGTCGTGACTCTTGATCTGTTCATACAAAATGGAATTGGAGTCACATTTTTTTTTAAAAAAAATAGCCTTCGGACATATGCTTTGGTAAATTTAGCCTTCTCTTTAGACTTGTTGACCTACCAAGTTTCTTGAGCTCGACAGGTTACTGGTCAGCTGTATACTAATCAGTATGTATGTTTTATCAGTGATAAATACATCTAATTAGTGTTAAATCATATTTATTTAGTACTAATTATATTTAATTAGCATTAATCGTGGTCACTAATTTTGTTGCGTGGTGGGGAGCTCAGGAGCTTTTGCTGCCGCTATGGGGTGCTCAGTAGCTTTTGCTGCCGCTATGGGGGTGCTCAGCAGCTCCTGTTGAATTGCCGAGCTCTTGTATCGCCTGATACAGCTTTCGAGTTTAGGGAGGGGGTTAGATTTATAAAAATGAAATTTAAAAGTTAAAGTTGGAGAAAAAAATGTTGCTACAGTACTATTTATATAAACAGCTTGTGACTCGACTCATGCTATGTGAGTACTGAAAAAACAATGCCCAATGGGGTCTAGTAAGTATGGTTGCAACACAGTTACCATCGAACAAGATAGGTCACGAATTATTGGTTACTACTTTTTAGTTTTTAAAAGTTATTTTTTGATTTTTATATATTAACTAGTTTTTGAATAGAGTATTTTTTAATATAAATCTACAAGTTAATTATAATATACACTATAGTGACTTATTTATATTAGTTAAAACTGTACGACCTCTGATTCTCTTATAAATAGTTTAAAAATTATAAATTAGAATTAAAAAGAACAGATACGTAGCCTTTTCTCTGTGAACGTGCAACAGTGGTCGTCGACTCAGGTCAAGATCGACCTCTGATTCCATTCCAAGTATGCGTGCGCGTGGCCGAGGGTTTGATCCTGTACCCCACTTGTCATCCTCCGTCGCCGTCCCATCCAATTCAATGATCTGGTCGGCCATTCGTCAGCTTGAGTCAAAACCACATCTGACGCAATCACGCAACGAACCAACCATGTCTCTAATGATCTAGTACGAGTGCCTAAATATATCCATGTCAAATCCCCTAATTAGTTACACTTGCAAAGTGGATCACACCACGCAACTAAATAAATAGGATCTTTCCAATTATCCCACATCGCTCGCGAGTCGGCGCAAACACCCCCTCTTCATACCCCTCGTGCCGCGTCCGTTTCCCCAGATCCCAAGAGAAGAAGAATCATCCCCTTCCCTAGCCGCGGAATTTCCGCAAGCACCCTATGGGCTCACTCCCCGTGCCCTCCTCGCCGGAATGCGCGCCGCAGCCGGCGCAGAGGCGGGTGACGGTGGCGGCGTCGGACCTGGCGTCGCTGTTCGACGCGCAGCGGCGCCACCTCGAGCACTTCTTCGAGCGGCTCGACCTGTCGCAGGCGGCGGCGTTCGCGCAGGCGCTGCTTGACGCGCCCGGCGCGGTCTTCTTCACCGGCGTCGGCAAGTCCGGCATCGTCGCGCGCAAGCTCGCGCAGACGCTCGCCTCGCTGGGCTTCGCGCGCGCGGGCTTCCTCGCCCCCGTCGACGCGCTCCACGGCGACATCGGCTCGCTCTTCCCCGGCGACGTCCTCGTCCTGCTCTCCAAGTCCGGCGCCTCCGACGAGCTGCTCGCGCTCGCGCCCTGCGCGCGCGCCAAGGGCGCCTACCTCATCTCCCTCACCTCCGCCGCGTCCGGCGCCGACTGCCCGCTCGCCGCCGCCTGCGACCTCAACGTGCACCTACCGCTGCAGGGGGAGGTGTGCCCCTTCGGTCTCGCGCCCGTCACCTCCACCGCGATACAGATGGTGTTCGGCGACACCGTCGTCGCCGCCATCATGGAGGCGCGCCGCCTCTCCAGGGACCAGTACGCGGTCAACCACCCCGCCGGCAAGATCGGCAAGACCCTCATCTTCAAGGTATACCTTAAATAAACAAAAAAGCTACCTTCATTGTAAACATCGGCCGATTGGTAATTTTGTTTTTGTCTGCAGCCACCCAATGGGAAACATGAACATCATATCTCAGATCTTACTGCTACTAGATTTTACTTTACCCATTTCGTGTTGGTGGACTTCGTCCAGTAATTTCCCCGGTGAAATGTTGTACACATAATACAGCTCATGCTCGTTATGATATGTCGATTTTGTCACTATCCAACCAATATTTTGTTTCTGCTTGTGGTGATTTTGTCACTATCCAACCAATATTTTGTTTCTGCTTGTGGTTACTTGTCACAATCTTTTTCGTAAGGACTCCTGGAATTATAGCTATTGGGGGTTGTTATTGATAGGTCGTTTTCGCCGCCTTTTCGTCCTACAAGGAGGATAGATACTGGACAACACCTCATGTTTTGCATGATTTTACACTTTCTTCATTCTTGATGGTTCTCACATGCTAGTTATGCCTGTTCACACATCCATTAAAATTTCCTTCCGATGTTCTTTTTACTTTTCATTGTATTAGCGGGTGCGACATGAGAATACTTCTATTCGATTGATTGTTTGTAACTGTCGGTGATGAGAAAGGCAGAAAGTCTGGGTGTCATGAGCATGCCACATTTGTACAAATGTTTAGTTCATGTGGCAAAAGTAGTTTTCTTTGGGACAAATGCTGGAGTCCCATTATTTGAAGGGCTCTCAGTTATGCCTATTTTAATTTAGATGCTCTTTCTTTCCACTTGTGTTCAACAGAGGTGTGAGGTGCACCACCTGAGGAAAAGAGTAAATTGTCCAACAGATATTGATTATGTGTCAAGATTGCAGAACAGATTAGTTATTTGTTGAAGCCTGGTACTTTTGTTAAGTAGGAATCAATTATTGTAGTGGCCAGTGTGCACTCAACATTCGACATTTCTTTTTCTATCACTAAAGTTTGTCTTTCAGATTATTTGTTCGTACAAATATTTTCACAACAATAGAGCCTTGGCTTAAAAAATGAATAGAGGCTTTTGCTTGCCTTTCTTGATAAAATGGTTACACAATTTAAAGCAAGCCTACATATGTTTGTCCAGCTGATTGAATGTTGTGACATAAATGTGTTTAGCTGATACATCTTCATGGAAAATTTGGAACAAATATTAGCGGTACTTTGAGTTTACCAAAACAGATAGTCACACCTGTGTTCCTGATTTGTGGCTTAGATGTGGCCTGTGAAACACTGCATCTTATAATCATGAGTAGTTATATTATCCTTGAATTATCAAAACTATTGATTCTTTCCTTGTATGGAGTAGTAATGTTTTTCAGCTAATAGTGTGTCAAATCATAACTTGCAAAACTACCCTGCAGGTTAAGGATGTTATGAAGAAACAGAATGAGCTTCCTTTGTGCAAGGAGGGAGATATGATAATGGATCAACTCACTGAGCTCACTAGTAAAGGTTGCGGGTGTCTACTTGTGGTTGATGATGAGTATCATTTGATTGGAACTTTCACTGACGGTGATCTCCGGCGTACACTCAAGGCAAGCGGACCAGCTATCTTCAATCTCACAGTTGGAGAGATGTGCAACAGGTTTGTCTTTGCTCAGTCTATATGTTTTATTAGTTTTGTATGGATCATTTTTTATACAAGTATAAGGTGGTCTTTTGTAAGATCTTTTTAGTAGAACCATGTTTTGGAAAACTGGTACCAGACCAAAAACTGGATGGTTGCCCTGCCACCTTGATTCCTTTCCTTTTGTTTCCCTATTTTCTCAAATTCTTGTGTTTCCTTAACCATCCAAGTCACTTATATGAATTTTCTGGAGTAATACTCTGGAAAATGGCAAACCAGGCCATAACATCCATGGCTGGCATAAGGTAACTTTAGGAATAAGATGAAGTAGCAAAAGTGTTGGAAATAAAAAACCAATCATATAAAACTCCTTTTCTTTCTATTCCTCACCCTTTTAACATGTGGTTTTCCTTAAAATCACAGGAAATTATGCTAAGTATTATTATGTGATCTAAATCTACGAATGTGCCATTTTCCAAAGGATTGTGTCATTTCTTAAAATATATGCCCAAATTATGTTCCGATGACAATGTTCATTTATAGTTTTAGTAGGAACAGTATGTTAGTGTCCAACATTACTATGATAACCAATTCACTATGAGAATGGACTACTAAGTGATTCGTTACAAGTTCAGTTTCCTTTGGTCAGAGTTAGTTTTACGCGAAATGTCTAGTTGAATCTTTAGTGCTCCACGGGTAAACTTTCTGCCTGCAATGGTTGTCTTCAACCTTGTAACATTCCTTTTGTTCTCTCTCAGAAGTAATTTGTTGTTAGCAATCCAGTAATGTACTTGTTATCCTCGTGGTGCTATAAGATCTAGTGACAGTTTTGTCAGACCTTGACCTATTTTTCTTTTGTCTCATTAAAGGACAACATGCTCCTGTGGGGTGGCATATTGTTCTGATTTTCGAGTTGATATACTGGGCAATGTGTTCATTTAGCTATTGTAAGATGAGTGGGTATCTATATTTGCTGTAAACCATGGTCCCCTCATATCTGTGAGGCCACATGTTCTGGTGTAAATGTTCTGTGGAATTAGTTTTGAACATGATCTAGAACCTTGTCTAACTGGCTTGCTTGATTTTTCAGGAACCCAAGGACGATCACTGCAGATGCAATGGCGGTGGAAGCCATGGAGAAGATGGAATCTCCCCCTTCACCTGTGCAGTTCTTGCCTGTTGTCGACAACAACAATGTCGTGTGTGGGATCATTACATTGCATGGATTGGTCTCTGCTGGATTATAAGCCTTTATATCAACTTGCCCGGTTCTTTATGATTATTTGCATCTATTTGGTCCAAGACATCACATTTGATGAACTCGTCAGTTCTGTTGACATCTGATGATGGCATTTTATCACTGCAGTAGCATGGGTAGTCTAGAGTCTCTTGGGAGTATGTGGAGACACTACCAGTGTTTCCCTATGTACAGTGTTTGGTAAGAGGAATATGCGACATCTTGTTCGTTGGCTGCTCGCCGATGTTTGTACTCTACACCTTTGTAAATGAATGTTGACAGCTTCCCGTGTAGTTAAATAAGCTGTAGATGCAGCCCACACAGATCTTACAATCTTCAAAGTGTTGCGTCCTCAGCCTTTGTGATCAGGTGCGGGTGTTTCGCCCTAATGCATTCTGGTTTACGACAGATAATGTTACTCCATCCTTTTGCAATGAGCATTAGATCGTGGATGTGTAATACCTGAGAGGACTTGGGCCGGCTTCGGCCTAAGCCGTCTCCATAAAAGAGGGGGAGGAGGCAAAAGCCAATTGCCCCCCCCCCCCCTCATGCTGACCCAGCGCTCGCCGTCATCTCCATGTACTAGCCCCCATCGTCGCCCACCTTCTAGAGCCGCTGCTCGTCACCCTCTAGCGGTCGCCTGTCCTCTACTGCTGTTGCTGCCGTCGTCGCCGCTCGTTGCCCTCCTGCCGTGCCTTGCTTGTGTCATTGTGTCCTAGCAATCGACATCGTCGCCTCCGCCTTGCTACGTCGTCCTAGGGGGGAACCGAGCACTCCCTGATGCCGTCGTCACTGCCCCACCTCCACACGCGTGGCCACCCTACGTCCTCCTCCTCCGTTGGTCAAGAAGAGGAGGGGAGGAAGTGGGGTGGCCGTGAGGAGAGAGGAGGGGGAGAAGGGTCCTCGGCCATGGGGGGAAGCCGGCCCACTGAGGGAGAGAAGATGAGAGGAAGAAGGAGGCGTGCTGGCCGTGGGGAAAGCAAGAAAGGGAGGAGCCAGCTGGCCGACGAGAAAGGAAGAAAGGAGGAAAAGAAAAAAAAGAGAAAGAAGAGAAGAAAAGAAGGAAGGAAGGAAAAAAGAAGGGGAAATGCTAATTCGGTGCCTGATCCGCCAGACCTGGCCAAGACAAGGAAAGGGGAGCTCCGATCCAGTTATTCAGAGCTAGGGTAATACCCCGAAACCATTTTCTCGCTTATTTATTGTTTTATATAGAAGCTAAAATATCGATTTTTGAGATTGAGTCATGAAGTGGCCGATTTGTCGAGTAGCAAGATAAATGCATACGTTGGTTAGAACACGGCTAGCGGCTGGAATTCATGTGCCAAGCGGTGATTTTGTAGCCATGTGAGTGTAGAATAGGTGAAGAAAGCTGGTCGTGTGGTGTTGTGTCGATGTGTGCGTGACCGACTAGTATTCAGTGAATGATTAGTATGAATTAAGTAGTATGAGTTAATTATTATAGGCTAATTAACATCAACTCTTGCTAGAGCTCTATAGAAGACTGGAACACCGATAGATGCTTATGGTTGATTGTTATATTGAAAGAGTGTTGCATCGTACCGCGCACTCGTACTAAAGATCTACTCGGGTAGGCATCCGCAGTAGTGGGATAAAGACCTACTCGTGTAGGCATCTCATAGTAGTGGGATAAAGACCTACTCGCGTAGGCATCCCGCGGTAGTGGGATAAAGACTTGCTTCGCGTAGGCATCTCACAGCAGTGGGAAGATAAAGACCTACTTCCGTAGTCACTTCACAGGAGTGGAGTTGGTGTAGAGATGATTGTGAATGCTAAAAGGATGTTGCATCATGTAAATTACATATAAGCCAGGGCGATGTGAAAGTCATATAGCTAGTATGAAATATATGTGCCAGGTCGATAAAAAAACTATATTACTAATCCAGAGTGCTCATGAGTAAGAGTGTAAGACCTACTACGATAGGCGCTTCACGGGAGTGGAGTTTGAGACCCCGTATAAAAGAGGATGGGGCAAGGGTGATTCATCGATGGGTGAATACTCAGCTATATCGATTTAAGCTTAAAATGTGTTGTGGACATGGTACTGCATTGTATTGCATTGCATGCAAGTGACTGAGAAAGGGATACAGTTATAGACGCATTGCATTGATTGCATTGCATGAAAGAAACATGGGATAGTGGAACAATTGCAAAGTTTATGTTACAGTTTTACAGATATGTGATTTACTGACAATTACAGAGTTAGTGTTTATAGATCTCGATACAGAGTTTACTTAATTACTATTGTTATCGCCACTATTTTATTATGTACTAACTATACTAAGTCTTTGTACTTACCTTTACTTTGTGGTTGTTTTTAGGTGTATAGTAAAGATGACATGTATGGACGAGAGTAGCACGTGTGTTGTGGGGGTGGCTTAGCCCCCTATGATTGAGCTTTGCAACAAGCCTAATAGTATAGGAACATGTGTATAAAAAAATGTACCCATGTACTCTCATATTTTGTAATTATTAAGGGGGATGGAAAATTTTCATCCTATCTCATTCATGTATATAAACCCTCAAAAGTGGTATAAGAGGGCGAGATTCACTCATTCTTACTTCTAGTTCTCTCTCTAGCTCTCTTGGTGTTGTCTCCTATGGAAAAGGGTACTCTGTATCCACTGTTGTAACCATACCCCTCCTGAAGGTTTATATACATGAATAGACTAGGATAAGAAATTCTCAGTCTACCACTTTATAATTACAAAAGGTAATGATACATTGGTACATTCCTTTATACACATGTTCCTATACTATTAGGCTTATTGCAAGGCCCAGTCATGAAGGGCTACCCCCCAATAACACATATATTTTCACATACAATAGTAATTCATATATCATCTCTAATTGTCATGATCTAACTTTAATAGCATGATTTGATAGTTAGTATTAAAATTATGTCATGTTGAAAATACCTCATATAGTGTAGATTATACCTTTTTTTCGATGGTTAATAATCAGGAACTGTTGCCTTAACGCTCACCGGTAAACATGTATGCTTAATGTGTCATTGAGTAGAACAGAAGAGTTACTGCCAGATTCGAACAGCAATATATGTAAATGGTATAATTTTAGAGTCATGGTGGCATTCCGGGCTCAGAGGATGATTGTGGCCATATTAACAGATACCAAGCACAAGACATCAAATGCAAGTCATAGCTAACTCGACTAGTAATTTGCACTTGGTAGTATGGTGAAGTTGTACATGCACTGAACAAACACAACGGTTCGTGGTGAACGAACTTCAATCTAACACAGACAGATTCCTAAATTGATTAGGAAGAAAAGACAGTTCAAGCATCCCAATCTTTCATACTTTCTATCATCAACTCGTAGTGATGTTCAAAATCCTCCATCTGGTGCTACAAGGATGCTTCACCTTTCCCACTCCGAATCTGGGTGTGGGCGCTCCACCCTGGGCTTGCTAGCTGAGGGTCTTGTATGATGATTAGCCAAGACCTGGTCCCAGCCCATGATGTGCGGCAATGCAAACTGCGCAAATACACAGACAGAGCAGTCAAAGAAACATAAATGAAACCGTAAGCTGAAAATAATTGCAGGGGAGCAATATGATTAAGCAATAACAATGATGTATACGGTACACCACAGGTCCACAGCCTCAAGACTACAGTATTGTAAACACTTAAAAAGCCCCCAAGTATGAGCACTACCATTCCAAGGACTAAGTAACCTAGGAAGTAATGCGTGCCCGAATACACTAAGTAATGGACTGTACGGTAATGTTCATAGTTCAGTGCAATGGAAGGTATCTTAATGTAGGCAGGAAGTAGCCATTAATTAACTTGTGAAAGCAAGAAAATGAAGCCATGCTGTATGAGGTAAACTTGGTGCAATAAAATGGCAAGGACTGTGTTCAATATAGAACTATGATCAAAGTTAACCGGTATGACACCAAATCTATTGATTCTTAGTTATCTATTGCTACGATTTAGGTTAGTTGGACTAAATAATCTGTCAGTCATTCAGATAGCAGTGATAGATTACAAATGGCAACAGGGAAACTTACACTCAATGCTGAGCGCATAACTGCAAACTCAGCTTTTGTGACAGGGACTGAAAGGCGCTCAGTTGTCTTCTGCACACTGTTCAGAACAGCTGCAAAGAAGAGTGTGGCGTATCTGTTACCAAATCCATGGTGGATGCGATGACGACTAAATATATACCAGGAAACATTTCCTTTCTTTAAAAGAAATTCAGGCAGTCATTTTAAGAGTTCAGAGAGACAAGCCCTCAACACTCGGCTAATTCAGAAGATAGAATTTGAGCACACAGACAATGCCTCAACGTAAGTTTTCACCAGTTGACCAACTCCACGTCCTGTTCGGTATTATAGCTTTAGGTTACAACAGACTGATGTCATAGCTTGAGCATTCTGCACATTTAAAAATGTCAACTAGCCAACAAAGTTCTTACAGCAGAATCTACAATGACTACATAGTTAATAGTTGTGCCTGATGAAAGTATTTTGTAGTTCCCTAAGATACTGGATACATCCTATGGAAAATAAAATAGACTCATGTATTGAGTAGAGCAATTTCACCACCACTCTGGAAATGCTAACAGCATGGACATGAACATCTTAACATAATGTTGATCAGTTGGTAAAATGATTTTTAGTCAATGGCAATGTGTTGCTAACAATGCAGCTTGGTCCATGGAGAGATCAGATATTGAACATCATGAAAATGGGAAACAATTAATAATAAGAAAGCCACAGTTAGAACTTAGATATGCAAGATGAAAATCACTTACTTATATTAAGAAAGTATCCACTATCATTGCCAAGAGGAGTGATAGACAATGATTTTTTTCACTTGGCCTTCATGGCTAGTAAAGAATTGGTTGGGTTAGAAGGCCACGATTAGAAGCACAAAGTAGCAATATTTTTCTTGACAGTACTATCACAAACCTTGATTTCATGGAAGGATCATGGAAAAATTCACAAGATTCAGCAGGTCCAAGACTTATCAAGCTTCCGACTTCAGTAGGTGATAGAGCAAAGAGCTGTATTATAGATGTTCCAGATCAATAAAGCCCCATGCAATTTAGAGTTTTTAAGGAAGTAAAAAAGAACAATATAATAATTACAAATTGTTGAAATATAAACTACATTTTTCTATGTTGCGCATAAAAAAACAGAGGCACAAAGAAGGAGCTTAGAGAAAAAGAAGCAAAAGGGAAAGAAAATCAGTCTTTTTTTTCCATTGCCAGCTATGAGCCTATGACCAACCCTCCAAAAAATGGAGCAAAAATGGGAGTTTTCCTGGATTATCAGACTACAAGACAAACCCTCCCTCCCTCTTGACAGAAGCGAAGCAAGCGTAGATAGTTAAATCATGTCAAATGTAGCCATTAACTCGTGCATTGATGGTAGCAAACATTGAGCAAATTCATTTGCATTGGGTTTATGTGTTTGTTAGAAATGCAGACTATGATGAACCTTAGTTCATCGGGATAAACACCGCTGGGAGGAAGGTCGTACGGCATTGGCTTAGTGGGATGAGAGATTTGATTATAAACTGGGATGATAGAACTTGAGGAAGAGACTAGATTAATTCATCTTCATTGCCTGATTGATAATAGATATATGCTAGTCCTTTTATAATGATAACTCGACTTGACCTCTCAGAAATAATCTCTATCTTTAATTAAACATATCTCTAATAAATGGAATATATCTATAAAATAGTAAACACATCTAATGAGTAAACTAACAGTTCTTATCTCTATCCTAATTTATCCAATCATGCTATATACGGATGCTACAGTACCATGGTACTATTCATGCGCGTGAACAGTAATTTCAACCCGTGACAACTTCTCTCCCCCTTTGGTGACAGCTCGGCCTCGAGCTGTGGTGGCGGCCATGGCTGCTGCCCTAAGAGACCCTAAGTTGACGAGATACTTTGACGTTTACTAGTAATTTTGAATACCGTGGCCTCTACGTACAGGTGTAATAACATTGATGACATCTACGATCGCCATAGCAGACGCGGTAGCAACCATGGTAGTGTTGTAGTAGGCTTCTACGATGCGGTTGCCGCGACAGGCTTTGGCAGGGTCACGATGGCCTTTGGCAGCATTGTGATAGGACATGGCACGGTTGCGGCGGGCGTCGGTGGTACCACAGCAGGTCGTGGCGGTGACATGGTTGCCACAGTAGGCTTCAGTAGCAACACGGCTGCCGTGACAGGGCACAGCACGGTTGCAGCAAGCGTCGGCAGAACCACAACTACCATGATATGTTCTGTTGGCTGCTAGGAACAGCGCTGCTGCCACATCTTGTTGCGCCTTTTTTTGATTCGCGATCTTCTCCAATGTGGCATACATGTTGAGAAAGATGGTAGCCATCTTCTTGTCGATGTCAGCCATCTTGATGGTGTTAGCCTTTATCGTAGCCAACGACTCGGCAACATGAACCATGGTAGCAGAAGTCGTGGGAAAGTATCGACTGCTCTGATACCAAATATAATGAACCTTAGTTCATCGGGGTAAACACCACTGGGAGGAAGGCCAGGTGGCATCGGCTTGGTGGGATGAGAGATTTGACTCTAGATTGGGATGATAGAACTTGAAAAAGAAATTAGATTAATTCATCTTCATTAACTAATTAATAATAGATATACGCTAGTTCTTTTTATAGGGATAACTCGACTTGACATTTAACAAATAATCTTTATCTTTAAGGAAATCTATCTCTAATAAATGGATTATATGATTATATCTATAAGATAGTAAACACATCTAATAAGTAAACCAACAGTTCTTATCTCTATCCTAACTAATCTAATCATACCATATACAAATGCTATAGTACTATGGTACTGTTATGCGTGTGAACAGTAATTTCAGCCCGTGGCACTGACTTTCGAACTTCTGGGTTGAGTGAATAAGCAACATACAAAGTAATAATGATATCCAGGTAATGGAACCGTACCTGCTTTGGTATTTATACAGATCAATCATCTATTATGGATTTGACATGAGTCCATCCCAAAAATATGGATACAAATTTGGTACAAGTAGTAGTGAGTCTGCGTGCGACCAATGCTCACCACTAACTACACAAGAACTTATTGTTACCTGTTTCCTCGTATAGTCATACTTCCTTTGTCCAACAGCTGGGAAAAAGGTCAACATTACTGACCCATTTTTGTTCACACGAGATCCTCCAGACTGATGAAACAGACAAATTATACAGTGGAAGTAAGGCATTATATCATTGTATTCTAGAACACAAACAAATAAAAGTAAACATACTTCCAGTTTGCTGAAATTAGGCAGTATAGGATGTATAGAAAGTGCGGCCTTTCCCTTGAACACAGTGTAGCTTGCAAATTTCCTACCAGATGTGTTCTCTGCTGCTTAAAGAGTACCCAATAAATTTAGCACATAAAGGTTTTGATGCAACAAGCAGAAGGCTAAGTAACAATAAGTATATAAACTACGGCTTTACCATCAATATTTGCTGTCGAAGTCGAAACAGCATGTTGGAAGGTCAAGGAACCACTCCAGAGAGCATCCTTCAGGTCAGAGACTCTCCTGAGAAGGGGAAAAACTTATTATACGTTTGTTGAAACTGGCAGAAAACTGTAGAGCCATACCACAATAAAGGATTGACTTGAGTTTCTCATTTAAATGTTGTGTGCTGCTATTTAAGATGTGATCCTCTATGCTCATACATTAATACGAGAGAAATCACGAACTATAGACCTGTTCTTTTCAGCTTCTCAAAACGGCTTTTGGTTTTTGCTACAGTACCGAACTTTCAATCGGAGTATTTTTTTAAGATGGAGTCTACAAGTTAATTATAGTACACGTTAAAAACTCAACATCTGTACCATCCAAAATCGCAAGTGAGTACCTCTCTCTCCGTAATCTCTGTCGCAAACAGCTAAAATTCAAAAATTTCAGCCAAAAGTCATAAGCCGCAGCAAAAAAAGAACAAGCCCTATGTCAACCAAAATGAAAAGCTGAACCTGAGTATATTTGATCAGGTACATTCAAATTGCCAATTTACAGCAGTGTTTCTTTTTCCAAGGGCATGGTAAGCAGCATTAAGTTGAATCTTTAATAAATTCCTGGTAGCATTAAATTTGATCCTAGCAATGTAGCTACGATGGTTATTCTTCAGTGAATGAATTAGGCATCTACACACTCAGAGCACCGAATAGCTTCGAAATTTATGCCTAGAAACAACGAAGTTATACACTGCAAATACTGAAAGGGGGAACAAGGAACAAATGGATAACCAACTCCGTCCTCTGAAGTCTGAACAGTCCATCACCACTCAAAAGCATACTACATTTAACACTCGCCTACGCGAAACCTACCCCCCCCCCCCCCAATGATATCTTTATCTGCCACAGCGTCTGTAGAAGGCGAAGGCGACAACAAGGAGGCCCCTACCGCTGAAGCCTCAAAAAAACCCAGCCATTTCCATCTTTCACGTCGATTGCAGAACAAAATACAGTACGCTCCGGACGCCGCTCCCCACCCAAACGAAACCTCCAATCGCTTACCTCAGTTGCTAGGGAACCGGAATCGGCGTCGGTAAACCTAAGATCAGCAGACACGCGCGCGCTCGCTCGATCAAAGGGCCGATTGACACCATCAACCACACCAATAAGGCGCCCCCCAAAAACCGCACACAAGGATAGACGAGTCACGAATGGTACGGCGGCGGCGGTGGCGGCGGCGGATGGTTGGTCTCTCAGCTCGTGCGCGAGGTGGGGGCCGAAGCGGAGAGGGGAGAGGTAGGGTTTAGGGTGGAGACTGACCTGGAGGTGGAGGGGAAGAAGCGGGAGTGCCGCAGCATTGTTGTCGCCGTGGGTTGCAGCGAGCCCGAGCCCGAGTGAGGAGAGGAGAAGACTGCTCAGTTGAGGCTGGCAGGCAAGGCAAAGGTGGCGTCTGTCTCGGGAAGGGTGGACGACGTCTTTAAGACCCAAAACCCGGAATGGGCCGGTGCAGAACCAAGGCCCAAAAACTTTCTCTTGTTCGTTTTACATCTGCGTGCGCACCGCAAGGTTCGCCGAGCTCGAATAGAGCTGGAATAGCTCGTCGAGTCCAAACTTTTTTTTTAATAGCCTAATTGGCAACCAAATTAAAAGAGAATCTTTCGAAGGTCCACGGACTATTCTTTTCAATTTTTAAAAACAGATTTTATCTTATACTATAGTACTTAACTTTTAAACGGAGTATTTTTTCAAGATAGAGTCTATAAATTATTTGTAGTACACATTAAAAGTTCAATGTCTGTACAATTTAAAATCGCAAGCGATTATCTCTATCCGTAATCTTTGTCGCAAACAGCTAAAATTCAAAAATTTCAGTCAAAATCCAGAAACCACAACTATATCAATCAGCCACAGCTAGATATTAATATTTGGCAAACTTTGCATTTTTGTTGGTTTTGCTGTTAGAATGTCCGATATGACCGGTGGCTTGCTGCTTGCCAGACTACTCCAAGTGATATGCCCGTAGTGATCAAACTGTCGACCAGTAGTACCGCATATAGTTGCCTGTTGTAATTTTTCAGAGCGAGTTGTTTTCACTGTTTGTGACTGGTCTGATTGACCTCTGATTGGCAGTCAAATCGGCTCAAAATTTTGGATTTGTGATTTTGGCTTGTGATGATTTGAATTATATTTTGTCAATACATTTTATATAGCATAATGCATGTTTTAGTTAATATGGATCAAGTTGTGAAGAACTTATGCCTGAAAACGATTTCTTTTTTGTCTTTAGATGTGCAGAAATCTTTAGAGTCAACAATGGTCAACAACGAGGATCGGAATTACGCTCATAGAGAAGTCGATGTCTAAAATGATTAAAGATGTTGGGTGAGATGATTAAGCCCAAGCATGGCAAGATAAAGACATGACTTACTGAAAAGAAGGTTCGAGAGACGGGTTGCATTAAGTGGCTTGATTGATCCAAGTGAGACATCATCCGATAGAACTAAAACGGGTGAGACTTGCCGATGTGTGGTAAGTCATTGGTACACCTACACGTGGTGAGTATGGTGATTACACATGGTGAGCATGGTGATTATTTGTAATGGAAGATGAAGACCGAGTCAAGACGATGGTGTTATGGTAATTTGCTAAAAATATCGAAAACTGCGTTAGATCAAAATTGTAGCGCTTGAAAAAGATGTTTAGGTTAAGAAAATGCTGAGAATATTAAGTGAATCAAAGGCAAAAGATTTAGAAAATTTGGGCTCATGTACTTTAAAAAACATGCATGTGTTAAGTGTGTAAGTAAAATCTGCGTTGTGTAGGACCAACAGGTTTTTCTTAAATGTATTAGAAGATAGTGGGTATGTTCTTTTCAGCTTCTCAGAACGACTTTTGGCTTTTGCTACAGTACCTAACTTTCAAACGAAATATTTTTTTAAAACAGACTCTACAAGTTAATTATAGTACACGTTAAAAGCCCAACATTTATATCATCCAAAATCGCAAACGAATATTTCTCTCTACGTAATCTCTACTGCAAACAGCTAAAATTCAAAAATTTCAGCCAAAAACCAAAAGCCGCAGCTAAAAAGAATAGGTCCAATATTTATTAAAATTAGATGTAAACTGATTGTTTCATCTATTAATGGTTGGGATAGACTTGCAAGACCCATCAACCATATCTCATTTCAACCTTGTGTTCTAGGTTAGAGTTAGAAGAACAAGCGTTGTAGTGTGTTCTCTTGTCATCCAGGTGGAATACCTGTAAAATCCATCATCTACTCACAAGTAAGTCATATTTTGAGTTTTCGGTTTTTGTCCAATTTTAATGCAACTTTACGTATTCTAGAGAAAGGTCTAAGCTTTGACAAGAATTCAAGCGATCCTTAAATTGAAGAAGTTCCTAAAACCATAATCAAGGTGTGTGCAAAGTTCCATTCTATTTGCTATGGATTTTTGGAGGTGCACCAAAAATAGTTTAGATTCGGGATGATTTTCTGTTATGGGAACAGAGGAGTGGTCATACCACTGTGAGCTAAAGAATTTCTTTATTTGGTTCTCGAGGTTTTTGCTGTGTTTTTTGGTTTAGAATACTTTGGAGAAATTTTGAAAGACACTATCGACCCTTTCTTTGTTACCAACGGTCCTACAAATGTAAAAGCTGGATACTTACATACTTTGTTCACCAGCTTTTTCACCATAAGTCAGGTGATTTCCTAAAACTTACGAGCTAATATTTCCTCCACAAGGCTACAACATTCAACCAAAATCAACTACATGACTTCAATTCTAACTCCACTGTTAAACCTTGTTTATTTAAGTTTGGGATATCATGCAATGGTAAAACTCAACTGCAAGTTATAATGTGGTGGGTGGGTATTCACACTACTACAGAAGGTCTAATACTGGACGCAACATCACAGACGATTTCATAAAATCGTCTATGATGTATACTATCACAGACGGTTTTAGTTTAGAGACCGTCTATGTTGTTGCTAGTACTAAAAATTGTTTGTGAAGACTTAATATCACAAGCGGTTCATAGTAAAACTTTTTGTAAAGCATTATAGACGGTTTTTGCCATAAACTGTCTGTGATATTACCAAGTATCACAGACAATTTTTAGTTTGAATCGTTTGTAAATTATCATAGACGGTTTATAATACAAACTGTTTATGATAATTAAGTTATCACAGACGGTTTGTATCAAAAATCGTCTATAATAATTTTACTATATTAATTACACATAGAACTGTAGATCCTCTGTCTTGAATTCTAGATCTAGCCTGCTGCTTTGAGCTAGAGGCAATGCTTTTAGGTCATTTGGTAAAAGGAGACTATTTGGTAAGAGTGATTGAAGATTTATCAAGTGCTTGATTACACATGATTAGTAATATAATTTGTTTCTCATTGCATTAGAATTTAGATTTAACTTTTGGTGACTGAAATTAAAGATGGTTTAGATCTAATTGTGATATGTAAGTATCACGGACAGTTTCAACTACAAACCATCTGTGATAATTCAATATCACAAACGATTTTAACTGCAAACTATCTGTGATAGTTCAATATCACAAATGGTTTGTAATTGAAATCGTCTGTGATACTCATTTATCATAGATGGTTTCGACTGAAAATGGTTTGTGATAATCAACTATCACAGACGGTTTGTAATTAAAACCGTCTATGATAGTTGCATCACAGGCAATTCGGAAACCATCTGTGATGACCTCATTTTATTACCGACCTATAAATTCAGATGGCTTATGAAATCGTCTGTGCTGATATTTTTGAATCGTTTGTGAGAACATTTTCTGTAGTGTTGCTAGCTTGATTGATTGGACATATATGTACTTTCTTCTTAAAAATTGTCGTTCCTGCTGCTGTACGGCATATAGTGCAAGTCGTTCGCACACTCGATCACGAAGAATTCCTTCTTTTATCCCTTGTTCAATTATCTCCTCTTAGACTTTGTTTAGAGATATATTTTCAATATAATCTATGTAGCTGGAACAGAATTTTGAACTAAGATCTTTCTATTCATATAGAACTCGATTAAGAATGAGCCCTCCAAACAAATCCTTAATTTTACAGATGATCATATGCGTATGCATGCAATGCATTAACAACCATCGGTCGATCCATCTTCACAAAAAAATCACAATGGCTAGCTAGCTAGTTTACTAGTTCGCCTTCTTGGCGGCGGGCGCCCGGCAGAAGGCCTCCCGGTTGGCGGCGCCGCCGCCGCGCACGAGGAAGTGCCCGAGCGACGGCGTGCTGGTCCCTTCCGCGCGGTTCTCCTCGCACAGGAACTCCCTCGCGCACGCGCTCTCCACCTCCCTCTCGTAGTCGTGCACCAGCACCTCCGTCTCCGTCCCTTTGGTCCGCGCCATCACCGCCGCCGAGTAGATCGCCGCCATCCTCCCCGGCGACCCCTCCGTGTACCTTCACGTCGATCACAATAGGCACGCATGTCGGTGCGTGATGAATGCGTGCATGGCTGCATGCATGAACATGCATGGTGATTGATTCGACCGTAGGCACGTACCCGCGTGGGCCGTCGACGAGGATGACGTCCCAGGCGACGTCGTAGAGCTGGTTGGGGAGGTCGTTGATGGCGAGGCAGCAGTCGGAGAAGAGGAGGTTCTGGACGGGGCGGCACTCGGCGGCCTGGGAGGCGCGCGTGGCGTCGAGGAGGTCCGGGAACTCGCGCACGGCGGTGGCGTAGGCGACGTCGTAGGCCTCCAGCCCCGGGTGCGCGCCCTCCAGGTGCGCCACGTAGTACGGGTTCTCGTCCAGGAACACCGTCCGCCCACCGTGGTTCAGCGCGCGCCACAGCGGCGTCTCCGCGCCAAGCCCGAACACCAGCAGGCTGCACGGCGCTCGCCGCCGCAGCACCGACGCGATTGCGCGCACGTCCTCGTCCGGCATGCTCGCCGTCGAGTTCCCCGCCGCCGCCGCGTACTGCACCAGCGCGTCGAACACGTACGCCGGCAGCCCTCCCCCCGCGGCGTCGCCGGCGCCACCTGCTCCCTCTCCGACTCCGGAGGCGGCCGCGCCAACCGTGAATGTGACCCGCTGTGGAGCCACGCCTGATGACGCGCGCGCTGTGGAGTACACGGTGAGGAGGGACACGCAGGTGAACAGCGCTAGAAACACGACGATCCAGAGGCAGCGACCGGACATGGACGTCGACCACGCCGGCGACGTCGCCGACGGTGACACCACTCCGTTCCCAGGCTTGTTCGACGACGGGTGCACGACGAGCAGCTTCGGCCCAGCCATCGTCTTCTTCTCCTCAACCACGCCTTCAGTATATTCTCTGCGTGACCGAATCCTCCTTGCTTAATTAGGAATCAATGGCGCAACCGCGCAATCGGAGCTGGTCGTGCTCGCGCTCGAGTTGCCTCTTGTGTGGTTGTGTTCTTGAGTGGGTGCTTGGAGTGAAGGGATAGTAATAGTTTTAGTAGATGAGGTGGTGTTGGATGTCAGAATGGCTCACCTGACCTGAATTACATTTCAGGTGTTCTTGAGAAAGAGTTGGCGAGGAATGGAGGTTGGGACAATAAACATAATTAAGCAAAGTAAAATAAAGCCTGTGTTGGATTAGTAGTTGGCATGTTTGGCAAGAAAGCAAGCTAAAAATTCCTGCAGGCTTGCTTCAAAGTAGCTCAAATTTCGGTAGGTTTGGATGGCACTCCTTCGATTTGGACACTGGATCTTTCTTCCTCAGAAGATGAGCTCCATATACACCACACCAAATTTTGTTTTCACAGTTAACAGCAGCACACAGATTCAACTGAGCTCAGCTAGAGACTGGCCAGACCAAGACCAGAGTGCAGCAAAGAGCTTGCTGGTCTCAGGTCTCTAAATTATCAAGACAAGGCACTTTCTTAGGTAAGGTGAGGACCCATGGTTTGTCGTATGGAACGCACAAATGCCAATAGCTGGTGATACAGGAGCATCACTAATTGCTTGGAAAGCTGCAGAAGATGGCTCCTGATTTTGGAAGACAAGAGGCTTTCTGGCAATCAGGCTTCAAACAAAAAAGTCGCAAATAGAAAATATCAAATTTGGTGAGAAAAACGTTCACGGGTGTAGCAGAAACTAAAGTTTGTAGATGGGAGGTGGCTGTCGGTCTATTCCTCTGTTGTCTTCAAGTGAAGCCTCGGCCAAAAAAAAAAAAAAGGTACGGAACACACAATGCCATGTACACTCCTGGACTATTTCATGCTTACCGGTTACCAGAGCAGATGTTTACGGCAGTAACGATCTCACATAAGCATGGATTGGTCATCCAAACAAAGAACTAGTTGGTAAAGAGAGATTTAAACATAAAGTGAAACCATACTTAAAATTTTGGTAACAGGGCAGTGAGAGCAGAGTACTTTCTTCTTGCAGATTTGCTCACGGACACCACTACTCGTCCCGGTGTTGGAATCAACAAATCGTAACTAAAATGGACATAATATCGATTGATTACTTTCCCACAAAGTTTAACTCTGTTTAAGTTAATGAATTGCATTCCTGACGCAGAAATCGGGTGTGAGACAGCATTCCACCCGGCAGGGAGCATAAATGTTTTCTTCTTGCAGATTTACTCACGGATACCACTTCTCGTTCCGGTGTTGGACTCAACAAATCGTAACTAAAATGGACATAATATTAGTTGCTTGCTTCCCGCTGAGTTTAACCCTGTTTAGGTTAATGAATTGCCCTCCTGATGCAGAAATCGGTTGTGAGACAGCATTCGACCCGATGATCACCTGAACAAGTTCCGTTAAGTTTCTTTGCATACCAGAGCCTCCAATGAAGAGTAGGCATTGCCAATGGAAATTTGCACAGCACAAGCTTTGCTAAGACCAATTTTTGTTGTAGCTGATGCCAACACTGCTCTGATACGCGAGTGGGTGGCAGTCCACATGTCTCAGATATGTGAACCAAGTAACTTGGCTTCTTAGGATCAAAGCGATTGGGGCGCTCGTGGTCAAACCACTTAACCAACAGTGAATTGTTCTTTACAATGTTCCCCATTGCATGGGGTGGTACATGAAACGAATGCCCAGGCTACATTTTTGACTTCATCAAGTGTCAGCTCTTGCATCACAAAATCATAAAATATCTAGGAAGGCCTGCGTCCGAGTGTGCACATGAAACGAATGCGGGTGAACCAGCGATTTGCAGATCTTGCGTCCTCATCTTTTCCAACAGATTAATGAAGTCTAGTGGGATTTTTGAAATACTTCATCTGCATAGTTGTGCCTTATTATATTTTTGATATTGCTTCACCTGAAACCAAGGTTGTCAAACATGCCCTCTCTGTATATTCTAAGCAAGCATGTGATATTCTTGTTATAAACTATTCATCAGGATTTAATTATGAAACAAGCAATCTCAATTTGTAGAATAACATGACAACCACAGTAAATAGCATGCATGTTTGCCTTCGTACAACCAACCAGGTGACCTACATAGAAAAAAAACGTGTTATTCTACTATACTAAATACTAATCGGCATCCAAACATATCTACAACACTATAATTATCTATGCAAACATCATTTATCCCGTTTCTAACATTGTTGTAGTGAGACTAAACAATGTGTAGATAGGCTTGTTCTTTTCAGCTTCTCAAACCGGCTTTTGACTTTTGTTACGATACCTAACTTTCAAATGGAGTATTTTTTCAAGACAGGGTCTACAAGTTAATTGTAGTACACGTTAAAAACCCAATATCTATACCATCCAAAATCACAAGTGAGTATCTTCTCCATAATCTATCACAAACAGCTAAAATTCAAAAATTTCAAACAAAAACCATAAGTCACAGCCATATCAAACAGGCTCGATATCATCTTTAATCTTTAAGAGACCGTTAGATGGAGAAGCAAAAAATGGTGATATGGCACTCTATTGTGCTTTGCACTACTATTTTAAATATCTCAATAAAAGGTTCTAGGCAATTCGGTAAGGGGTTTCTAGAGTGTATGGGCGACGGTATGCAGCTTAGTTGTAATTATCGCGATGTGGTGCTATTTTGTGTTTCATTCTGCACTGGAACATGCAATGCCAATATGCCATTATATGATGACAGATGAGCATCATTAATTGCTTGAAAAGCTACAGAGGATGGCTCCAGATTTTGGAAGACAAGCAGCTTTCTGGCAATCAGACATCAAACAAGAAAGTTGCTAATAGAACATATCATGTTTGGTGAGAAAAATGTTGAAGAAAAGAAGACTGAACCTCCTTTGGCACGGGTCCTATAGGAAGATGCCATCGGTTAACACTTCGAATTCAAGTCACAGGTGGCGCAGGAACTTAAGCTTGCATATACGAGTGGCTGTCGGTCTATTTCTCTGTTGCCGTCAAGTGAAGCCACGGCATAAAAAGAAAAGAAAAAAAGAAAAAGAAGACAAAAAAGGAGGCAAGAAACACAAACTGCCATGTACACTCCTGAACTATTCCATAATTACCAGAGCTGATTCCAGATAGAACTTGGAGATGCTCACGTCAGTAACAATCTCACATAAGCATTGGTTGGTCATCCAAACAAAGCATTAGTTGGTAAAGCGAAATTAAAACATAAAGTGAAATAATACTTAAAAGTACGGTAGCAGGTAGTGATAGCAGAGTTCTATCTTCTTGTAGATTTGCTTATGGATACCAGTACTCGTCCCGGTGTTCCAATCAACAAATCATAATTAAAAGGGACATAATATCAGTTGTTTATTTCTCACCGTGTTTCACCCTGTTAAGTTGATGAAAACAAATTTTAACTCATTCAACTATGAAAGTTTGACGACCTCGGGAGAAATAAAAAAGGAGAATGCTTAACATATCAGCATTTACAACCAGCAGAAAGCGCAATATGAACACAGTACAAGAAATAGAGGTGGCAAGTTCAGTCCATAACATTCTGCATTGGCAATGTATTTGCTTCGGTGAACAGAAGATGAATCTCTGGCATCTCTGTAGTAAAGAAGCGGTACTTGAAAAGGAGAAATGGTTTACAAAATCTCACAGGTATCATGAAGATCGCCTGGGGCGACGACAGATGTACAGTAGTAAGGAGGTGCCACCAGGATCATGCAGTCCCGCACCGGTAGGCCAAGTGCTCATCTTTGCGCGATGTGCTAAAGAGCCCACCACATTTCAAGCAAATGAAGCTGCTGCCATCGGCAAAGGCATCCAAGATGGTCTGCTTCCTTCCACACTCAGAAAGTATGCAGGCCTCATCAGAATCCAACATCACGACAGGGTCAGAACCAGGTGCTTGTGGAGCATTAATGTTTGATGACTGAGCCTCTGCTATAGCGCATTGTGCAAGCGAAGAAGCGAGCTCATCGACTTTAGGACTGGCCTGCGATCTCTGCCTGTAGAGTTCACGTGCGCGGTTCAGTGTCTGCATGAGAGCCTGTTCGCCACCTTGAGATCTTATGGCCAAGAGAACCTGCATAATTCTAGCAGTTGATAATCAATATAAGGAAATGAGCTTAATTTCTTAACAAAACTAGGAAAAGTCGAAATGGGCAGGCTAAATTAATTAGCACAGGACTAATCCTAATACATCGCAACCAAGCAACGGTACAAGTCTGCCAACTTCCTATATTTGCACCACGCACAGAATATAATTTCCATTGAAATATACAAGTTAAAAGGCAGGTTGCAGGCCTCAGGAATACTTATTCATGATGCACCTTATTTTAAGGTACGTAAGGTTTGAAATGTTCTCACTTCTCATGCAACAGCAAGCACAAAACAAAGTTCTCAGCAAACCACATCTCAAAAATATCCTTTACAGAGAAGTCTGGCCATTTTAGCTCTCTTCATCAATGTACTCGGTTCAGTAAAAGTGAGATCAGGAATGTACTGACTACCAAGCATCAACACACACGGCCACAGACAGAGCAATGGCAATAAAATGAAAGTCTCTGGGAAAATTCATCATTAAAAGTGAATCCCATGAGACGTACAGCATGGATACATGAAGGATTTAGACCGGTCATCACAAGTTAATGATATATTTTAGTAATTAATGACAACTATATTGTGTCACTAATATTTTCTATGAATTGGATTAATAAGTTATGCCCTACAATGATAAAGACTTTGGATGACCTTATGAGTTGATCGTTGTCAAGTCAATGTTCGAAATGAAGGATGACAACACGTGTTGATGAACATCAAATTAAGATCTCGAAAAGACGATAATCATGAGTTGATCATTAAGTCAAGAGAAGATAAATCATATATTGATGACTAAAGTTAAGGACTCAGACTTAAAAGAGAAAATGTTTGTCATCAAGCTTCAAGCGGCTACGTAAGGTAAGGTAAAACTAGTATATGCTAAGGATGTATTTTTGTCGTTTTGCTGGTCTTGGTTTTTGGAGAAAGACCGGGCTGCTAGTATAGGTTGTTGTACTATTAAAAAGGGTCATGACTAGTAGTTTGAGTGTGTCATGCGTTGATAGCTCATTTGGTTTACTCTGGCTCTCCGTAACATGATGCTAGTATTTGCAAATGTATTTTACAAATAGTTGAGGCTCATGCATTTGATCTCTGTAGCATGTGACTAGAGTTTGCAAATAGTTGAAGTCTATGCACCTACGCCTTGTAGCATGATGCTTATATTTGCAAATGTGTTTTGCAAATAGTTGAAGGTCATGCATAATCCTTATAGCATATGGCTTGAGTTTGCGAATATATTTTGCAAACGATTTAAATCCATGTCCTTAGTCATTGTGTCATGATTCTAAGGTGTGTGAATGTGTTTTGCAACTTGTCGTGAATTATGTTTTAATCCTTGTATGCATGTTACTATAATTTATGAATATGTTTTGCAAATTTATTGAAGTGCATGCACTCTTGTCTCTGCTAGAAAATGCAAGGCGGTATGACTACCATTTGTGTGGCAGTATGACTGGAGCAATACGATTGGCTCTGCGTGAGCGGACGGGCCGGCCAGCGGTACGACTGGCTCTGTGTGAGCGGTCAGACCTGCCGATGGTCTGACCGACTTCAAGCGAGGTATGACTGGCCCTCTCCGAGCGGTCAGGCTAGCCATGTGTTGGTAGTCTGACCAGACCTTGCAGTACTATTGGGCATTAGCGGCCGGTAGCAGTTTTCCAGAGAGCTCTGTTTCTAGTTCTTGGTCGAGCGGTCCGACCGGTCTATGTGGTGGTCCGACCAGACCCGGCAGGTTGTACCGGATCCTGTGTGGGCAGTACAACCGATAGCAACTGTAACAGCTGATTTCTAGCCGTTGCAAGGAGGGTGGCAATACCAGCCATTAGTTGGCAATAGTACCGGCCTCCTGCTGATTTTGTCTCCAATGACTAGTTTTTAGCCAAGGAGTGAATTAAAAAAAAACCTATCCACTCCCCCTCTAATTGGCAAGCTCGACCTTACAATACATCAATAACACATCATGGGATCCGACAATTAGTAACTCTATTGGTGCAATTTGCACATGTTGATCAGTGGTTGGTATCAATAGGCAATTCTACCCACATACAAAAGAAACAGGAAATGCTAATGAAGTATTGCAGTATTGCAGATGGGAAGTTCTTTGGGTAGGATTTCAACTACTTCAATCCGCACCAAGACCACAAAATGGGTCATCCACACATCAGGTAGGATATCATATATATCTCCAACACAAACTGGGCATGAATATTGCAATGCTATATTGCATATTAATGCAAATTTAGTAAGATTCGGTTAGTCGCACATTAGTATCATTGGCTCGAGTGGTTTCATTAGAGTAGCAAACCCTAACTTGTTGACTTTCTTCTCATTCACGTCCTTTGTACTATATCTCTTAGCTTTACCCTTACCCATCAACAGAGGGTTTAAATGGTCTTTTTGTGACTAGCAGAATAATGATTACCAAATGTACTCTGCATATATGAGCTAGGAGCCTAGGACACCACCTGCTTTGCGAAGAACATAAGACATCCTGCAAAAGCCTAAAATGCATCAAAGCTATTATTGAGTTTAGATCATGCTCCAGTACACATTAAGTATTCTGCCTAAGTCAATGTGGCTTCATGAAAGCTCAATAGTATGAAAAGCAGAGATAAACACTTCACAGAACTAACAAAGCACATCGGACATGGGAAATAATCCCCATTCTTAAAGTTCAAAACAGGCTCGGTTGATTTGAGGGGAAGTTGTGCTCCCCACTTTGGGTGGTGTACTAGTGTTCTTGCTCAGGCAAAATCAATTTCTAGAACCCTCTTTCAGAAACAATCTTTATATATATTCTAAATAATAAATTAATAACAGTAGGCTCTGAAGACATTCCCATTTCCCACTTTAACCAAAGGAGAACAGCCTTGAAATTGCCACAAGATAAAAAAGGAAAGAAAAAACTGTCAGAAATCCCACATTAATCGACAGAAAAGGAAATAGTGGAGAAAGAAATTGTGTAGGGGACAAACTCTAATAACAAGAAAGGACATTATGCATAAAACCAACTCTAATAATTAATTTCTCTAAAATTAGCAGAACTGGCTGCACAATTGCGCGGGAAATGCAATTGCGTGGGCAACTTGGCTAGTGTACTCTCTAAATTATGGCATGGCAATGATAATCTGATAGATGATCAGTTGACCGGGATCAACATAACAGATTTGCATGGCTACAACGAATCCTTTGGACTTCCCCACCTTTGCATGGCCAATCTCCATGCATTTGTCCACAACATGGTTAGTGCCTACTCAGAGTGCAACTGGAAATTCAGTTGTGAATAGCAAATTGAACCGGACATACTGAAACCACGGATTTCCCTGTGTACGCGTCACTTCACAATCTTCCTCCCTCTTTGCTAGTCTAAGAAACAGGGACATGACCGAAAGGGATAGGTGCGAAAGTAGGAAGGCAACACCCAGGCACCAAACATCTTCTAGAACGAATCATACCAAACAAATCCCAAACCCCAAGGGCTAGAACCCTAGACCTAGAACGAATCACACCTAAACCCCCTTTTTGTCCGTGTGTGAAATTTCAAGCTGGATTACGCCATGGAGAGGACGATCCAAAGCGACGCGATCGTCTAATCGAGCGATCAACCTCCGACGGGTACGATACGAGACGAAATCCTCGCGAATTCCCCACTCCAGCACCCAGCGAGCGTCCAGACGCGTCATAGCACACGAAACGGAAGCGGAATGGAAGGGAGACAGCCCTCACCGCCTGAAGGGCCAGGGACGGCTTGCCCCCCTCGAGCAGCGCGCGGGCGCGGGACAGCATGCTCCACCATTGTCCCGCATGCGGCGGCGGCGGCGGCGGCGGCTGGGTCTGGGGCGGAGGCTCCGCGGCCTCCATCTCTACGTCGGGCGGCTCCATCGGCGGCGCCTCGATATCGCCCACCCGCTCGCCCGCCGCCTCGCCTCTGTGCTTCGACGCTGCGAGGTGCACGGCGATGCGGAGGTTGGTCACTGCGGGCGACAGCTGCAGTGCCACGCCTCGAGACGCTTCCAGGTGTGCGTGCGTCCTCGGGCGGCTTCCCTTTGGTTTTCTAGAAAAAGACGCACAGAAAACGAAAACGACTGCGTGATTTACTTTCACTGTGAGGATGTCCGTGCTTTGCCCCTGATCTTATGTAAACTCAGAATGTCGTGATTGTCTGTGCATAGGTTTGGATGGGTTTTAGACAGTTTCTTTAGGGGGTGATTAGAATAGCGATGTCTTTTGGCTTTTGGTGAAAAACATCAGAATGGTTGAAAAAACATCAGAATGGTGAGTTAGTGGATAGTGTAGTGAATAGTGAAAAAAAAGCTGAATCTAGAAGCTGAAACCGAAAAAAAGCCAAACCGATCACCCCTTAGAATGGGGTGGAAGGATTGTTAAAGAGGGTAGGACAACAGATAAACTTTTTTTTATTAGTAGAGATGTTTTACGAGTTTTCCTTTTTTATATAATTTATGCGAATAAATTTCAGTTTTACAATAAGTTAGAGCAATATGTTGTTTAAATTATAGACATGTAAAAATATTACTTACAAAATATACACTATAGTTTACTGATAGATATTTAAGACGTCAAATCATATCTACTAAGGTTGTTTGATGTGTTTATCATGTAGAGCATAATACTAAACAATGTTTATCGTATATGCTACATTGAGGATTTTGGCAGCATTGCACGTTTGAAGTCATCAAAGAAAATAGACAATACGTAGAAGTCCTTACAGGGTTTTCTTGTCGCTATTGTATTCTTAATGTCCTTTGTGGTCACCAATGGCGGAGCAAAGAATTTATAAAAAGTAAGACAAGTTGCCATAACCTACACTTCTAAACCATTAAATTAGGACAAAGGAGCGATAAAAAACCTATGGAAACTAATATAAGGTTCTTTTCTCTAATCCACTATTTGTCACTGGTGATAGCTCATCACATCTTGTAAGTGATAACCCGTCTTCATTATTAAAAAATACGATGCAATATTGAAGATCGTAGAAATGATCAAGGATGCTAATATCATCTAGGATACCGAATGACTAGGATGTGCGACAACCATAGTTTGATTTGGACCCTCCAGTTTACTCGAAGAATAACAGTGTGCATCTGAAATAATAGAGAGCCAACTTGAGGGCTTGAAGCCTTTTAGGGTTTTGAGAATACGAGGCCTTCTTTTTTTGTTTAGATTTATTTGATGGGTGAATGCGTGTCTACAAATAAGCGTATCACATTGCTGAGATACGCTGTTAATGGCTCCCTTCATTTCGGTTTATGGCTTCTCTCAAATAAGTAAATTAGATGTTTTCTTCATTGCCGTTTTGAATCAGTTTATTGGGATAATATTTTTGAAGTGGCTTATCAGTATTCGACTCGTTCACACAAATGCTCGGCAAAAAAATATAAGCGCAGCCAATAATTGAACAAAAAGCAAAATTGTGATATCCGCTTTGAAGAAACCAATGCACTAAGGCTGTAATTTTATATGGGAGAATGTTGTTTAATTGTGTAAAACATCTGTCCACAAAATTGTTTTTCCTAAAAGAAAACTAAATTCGCTCAAATTACCAACCCAAAAACCCTAGAGGAAAAAACGAGCATTTTCTGACCCAATAGACCTTCATCAATCAGTTCATGCCCATCACCATCGCTCGCAGCAGCGAGGGCGAAAGTCTGAAGAGAGCACACTGAAAACAAGTACACTCCCACTACCGCACAACGGCTGGCGGCGGCCATGGCAGAGCTGCGGCACTTGGCGGCGGCCGCCCGCTCGTCCAACTCCCCCGCGAAGCGCGATTCCGACGCCTCCGCCGGCTCCTCCCCCTTCTCCTCCACCTCCGCCCGTGGCCGCGACGACGACGACGGCAAGGACGCCCACCGCTCCTCCCCTCTCCTTCCGCACCACAATCACCTCGTGCCGTCTCCCCTCCGCTCCCTCCTGGCCCTCGAGGACCCCAGGTCCCCCTCCGCCTCCCTCTCCTACCGGATCTTGCTCGCCGTCCTCGCGTTCCTCCTCCTCGCCGCCCTCTTCGCCGCGCCCTCCCTCTGGTCCCGCCTCGTGAGTTCCTGACCCCTCCTCCCAACGCCATTCAAAGTCCTCAGGATCCCAACTTGATACATGCATCGTTCGTGTTGTTTCGCATTTTGCATTCTAGAACGCGCCCTACTTGTGCCAGAAGGAGGGGATCACGCTGCACTGCCCTCAGGTGAAGTGTTCATCATCTCAGCAAGCATTTTGGAGAGACGTGTTCGCATCAGGAACTTTTGGTGTGAAGTATTCTTGTTTTTGGATGCAGACGAAGGAACCCCTCTCGCTGTGGGAGAACCCACGTGCCGCTACCACGTCCTGGAAGCCCTGCGCAGAGCGCCGCAGCCATGAGCCCTCAGGCAAGTCCAGCATTCACATTGCTTACAGACGACAATGTAGCATATATCGCATCCTTTCATACGTCTTTGGAGGAAAGGAGTAGCAGTCTTGCTGTCAATCTGTCACTGTAAGGTCACTTATTACACAACCTATGTTTGTGGTAGGGGTAATTCTCTGAACCCTTGGTGCAATTAGTGATTGTTGTGATGCAGTACCCAATTTGGTAGGCTTGCTAAAATCTAAGTTTCCAGTGCTCTTTGATAATAGGTCGAATTGTGATCCATATTTCCATGTAAGGTGGCAAATCAATGAGACAACATATGGCGAATTTAAATTGTTTAGAAATATTGCCAACAAAAGTGTGGCGGTAAATTTATAATGCAGTTCCCATGCATAGACTTTTGTGAGTAATATGAGTCAGATAACAGATACTTTCCTTGTGAAGTACTAGGCTAGTTCTAATTAACTCTCTGTCTACAAATAGCTTGGCCTTTCTTCTAGCGATGTTTTGTAATACTGTCCCTAAGAACCATAGCATTTCTCTGCAAGGAAGGACCCCTCAAACAGTGTGAGACGTGCACCCTCTGTTATGTACATGAAATTGTCTACATTTGTTTTCTTTCATGATTGTGCCCTGATGAGTGATGATATCATATATTTCTATATCATGCAGATGTCCCACCCGAGAACGAAACCTCTGGGTATATTTTTATTCATGCCGAAGGTGGACTGAATCAGCAACGTATAGCTGTATGTATGCACTTCTGTTTCTCTCAGCCTTCCTCTCCTTATTGTGTGTGTGCGCTAAATATTTGTTTCAATGCTCAATGATTTTTGCTACCAAAGCATAGATTTATTGCAACCTGCTGATGTCTCCAAATTTTGTTACTTGAGAATTCTTTTCGCATGAGGGTGTTCCTTTGCAAAAGCATAATCACAAGGGGATGTCTATTTATAACTTGTGCTTTATTAATTATAAATCACATTTTTAACCATACGACCAAAATAAAAAAATCACACACACATGCACATGTTTCAAAGCTAATCAAAAGGCTAGGAAAATCAGGTTAAGAGTTAATAAAGAGTGGGTTCTTTTAGGCTGTGGTTTATGGCTATGGTTTTTGAATTTTGTTCTGCTCGCGAGAGGCAGTATGTATAGAAAAATATTGATTTTGGTCAGTACAGCTGAACTTAGTACACTTTTTTTACTACAATGACCGTTAGACCCCATCTCAAAAAAACGCACAGCTTTTAGAAAATCTACTGTAGCTACAGTACATAAGCATAAGCCATAAGCAGTACCGAACCCGCCCAAAATCCTGGCAACTTACAAATAACAAAAACATAATCTAGTAACTTCTTTTGATATCATGTCTTTGCCATGATCTACTATATTTGGTTTAAGAAAAATATAGAGATCCTCTTGTTGTTTAATACTATTTAAATTCCTCTCTAAGCAGATCATGATAATTTCTTGAGCAATGGTAATTAGTTGCCTAAAATAGCATTGAGTTTAAATCACAGCAGAGACCCATCTGTTAATTTCGCATATTTGATGTTTTTGCAGATATGTAATGCTGTTGCAATTGCTAAGATAATGAGTGCAACACTTATTTTGCCAGTTCTGAAGCAGGACCAAATATGGAAAGATCAAACGTAAGTGTTGTTTCCTGTTCTAAGTTCTTCTACTTGTCTATTTCTCTGCTGGTATTTAATCAATAGTTCTATGATATAAAATTTGCTTCACTAAAACTCCAATGAATTTCGCCGCTAACTCAGCATAGTGTCCAGCTAGAATGTTGTAAAAATGAAACTTTTGTTATTTTTATCAAAGCTACAGTCACATCAGAGTTTGGGAAATCAGAAATATTTGCTTTAGGTCTTATTTTCTTATTAGTTCTCAGAAATCCAAACATTGGTGTTCCAAATCAATGTAAAGGAGATACATTTGGAACAGCTTAGTGCTTCTCTCTCTCTCTCAAAATGCTGAGTAGTTTTTCTGCATACATGTGGCTCCAATGTACTGCTGGAGTGAGTATTTGTTTCTTATAAAAGATAATTTACTTCTCATACTGCTACCAGATGATCAAAGTATGTGCTTCTAAAAGTCACTCTTCCCTTCTTCATGATTCTCAGTGATTGTAGTGTTGTCATGGAGTGTCCTGGGCAAATCTTCTGTGATGTTTCACCTGCGAAGTAGTGATAACTGAAAACAAAGAAATGTATAGTTGATCATTTGATCCTACCAAATGTGGAACACTGTTTTTTTTTTGCCTGGATAATTTGTCAGTGTTGTAATGTGAATTAATTTATAGTTGATAAATCAGCTAAGGAAGCATTTAGATTTTGTGATGAAAATGTACCAAGCTAGTAGATAGAGATTAAGGCCTGCAAATTGAAGTTATTTTAGAACATTTGAAGTTCTAGTAGTCATGAACTTACAAGCACAAAAGTTTGTGATATCATGTTCTGTCGGTCTGAAATATTTTTTATTCCCATACTGGGTGTTGAATCCTGAACTAATTGCTATGGGATATAATGTAGAGTCATGATTCTCTTAGTCGCAGTGTCACCTGATTTGACTAAATGCATGTGTTTGGCCTTTTTCTTTTGGTTGTTAAGAACATTTGTCTTCTGTGCAGGAAATTTGAAGATATCTTTGATGTGGATCATTTTATAAACTATTTGAAGGATGATGTACGCATTGTCCGAGACATCCCTGACTGGTTCACAGAAAAAGATGAGCTCTTCACCAGCATAAAGTAGGTGCTATATTTCACTTATTCCTTGTCTTAACTAGCTCTGCTTTCAGAAATTGATGTTAAAACATGCAAACACTGTTGACAGTGAACTTTGCATTACCATTTTCTGTCATCAGTAGTGTGCATTTATTATTTTGGTTAATTCATGTAAATAGGTATGGAAAATCTGAAATTACATTCATGTTGATATACTGTGATTCTTATGCGTTCTTAGCTGGTCTTCTCGGAGTTTGTTTACCTTGTTTTATAAAATTTAAGCAGTTTTTCCTTTAAGGTTTTGCCTGTTTCTGTCTCAAAATTAATACAACTGGAATTAGAGATTACATGCTAAAATTAACTGTTATAGATTATAGATGCTGTCATCTGTTCAGTTCAATTTAAAATCTGATTACTGCCCACGCTATGTTTTCATGCCTAAGTAAATGGAATCAAGTGTACACGGCCATTTCCATTTTCAACAGATATTCAAATGTTGTGTTTTGACGCTACTTATGTGACATGTAGATTAACACAACTATTTTTCTAGTTTTCTGTCCTGTGAAGTAAAATGGGGTTTGAGAAATGATTGGAACTGTTGTTTTTTCACTAGTTGCTGTCTCACCTTGTCTTATTGTCACTATTGAAATCTATTTGTTTACTTTAAATTGTTTCTCCTTGTACATATTATTCTGCTTATACAGTAATGTGAGTGTTTGAGATCAAACAACTGTATCATATTTAAATATTCTGCTTATGACACTGTATTGCAATGTGTTTCTAATTCTATGACAGGCGTACTGTCAAGAACATCCCAAAGTATGCATCTGCACAGTTTTACATTGATAACGTACTTCCAAGGATCAAAGAGAAAAAGATAATGTCTATTAAGCCATTTGTCGACAGGCTGGGGTAAGTCAACAATTGATCGTGACTATCTTGTGGCAATTGTTCGTACAACTTAATTTCTTAATCCAAAATGTCCAATCCGCTTCCATGCTAATGTGAAGGGAATATTGTTCTCTCTTTTTGTTTATGGGTAGTTTGTGCTGTACAAATTATAATGTACCATATCTTTGATATACATCGAGTAATCTAAATCTAATGTAAACCTTCAATTTCAGGTATGACAATGTTCCAATGGAAATTAACCGCCTAAGATGCAGAGTTAATTATCACGCATTAAAATTCCTACCTGATATTGAAGAAATGGCTGATAAACTGGCAGCAAGGATGAGAAACCGAACTGGCCGCGTAAATCCATACATGTAAGCTATAATTACTATCTTATGTTCGACCTATCTGGATTTTTTTTGAAGGATTATCTGGATTTGACAACTTAGGTTCATTTCATAGTTTTGAAAGAAAGGTTTATTTCATGATCAAGTGTTGACATTTACTTTTATAGGGCACTTCATCTGAGATTTGAGAAAGGAATGGTGGGCCTCTCCTTTTGTGATTTTGCTGGAACACGGGAGGAGAAAGCGATGATGGCAGCTTATAGACAGAAAGAATGGCCACGACGCTACAAGGTCATGTTAACTTTCAGTTATCTGATTAATTTGAGTCTTCGAACTTTAAAGTGATGAAGTGCACACATTATAACATTCTAACAGTTTTGTTAGTTGTATTTGCATGCAGAATGGATCTCACCTGTGGCCATTAGCACTGCAGAAGAGAAAAGAAGGGCGTTGCCCTCTTGAACCTGGTGAGATAGCTGTGATCCTGCGAGCAATGGGATATACAAGGGGAACGCAGATATATGTTGCATCAGGGCAAGTGTATGGCGGCAAAAACAGGATGGCTCCCCTCAGAAACATGTTCCCCAACTTGGTAAGTAGAGTACTTCCCCGGTTCAACAGCGAAATGTTATCGTATTCATTTTGCTTAGTGTCTTGAACATTATCACAGACAGCTATAAACTTCATGTTATTGATCAGTGATCACTCACCCAGTCCATTCTACTGAACTACGAAGTACAACACACATGATAGACACTTGCATTGTGTGCAATGTTGTTGCAGGTGACCAAGGAGGAACTGGCGAGCGCGGCGGAGATGGAGCACTTCCGGAAGCACGTGACGAGCCTGGCGGCGCTGGACTTCCTGGTGTGCCTCAAGTCGGACGTGTTCGTGATGACGCACGGCGGCAACTTCGCGAAGCTGATCATCGGCGCGCGGCGGTATAGGGGCGGGCACCGGCTCAAGTCCATCAAGCCGGACAAGGGGCTCATGTCCAAGTCCCTGGGCGACCCCTACATGGGCTGGGCGTCCTTCGTGGAGGACGTCGTCATCACGCACCAGACGCGCACCGGTCTCCCGGAGGCCACCTTCCCCAACTATGACCTCTGGGAGAACCCACTCACCCCCTGCATGTGCAGAGCCTGAGCTCTGAAACCCTCAACTGAACCCCCTCACGAAGTAGTTTTTGACACCATTGCTTGTAGTAAATTAGTAATACCTTTTCCTTTTCTTTTGTTTTCTTTACTTATTGTTCAAAGAGCAGTACTACTATCTAGCTTTTTGTTGAGATAATTTATCTGTAGTATCTCACCTAGATTGGTTCTTGCTGGGAGTTGCAAGAACTAGGTCTGAACTCTAGTGTACACAAGTGACAGATTTTTGCAATTAGTGTGCACACAAGAACTGGTGTTGGCTGCAGATATGATGTGGATTAGTCACTAGATTGCTCTTCCCTGAACTCACGAGTTCCAAGGAGAAGGACAGAGACACCGTATGACCAGAAGATCTCTGTACTCGAGGCGCCATGCAGCCTCCTTCCTCGCCACGTACTCCTCCCACTCGATGCACTCGAGAGTGTTATACTCCTCTCGAAAACACGTCTCTGCTTTGCACATCTTACGCTCGCACACAGAGGGGGAGAGAGAGACGGGGGTCAACAGTGGCGCAGATGAGAGAGTCCGGTGATGAGCAGCGAGAAATTTGGACACATGTGGTTTGTTTATTCCCCGAAATTTCAAAAATAGCCTCTAGATCATCGGAATTTCAAAACTAACCCCCTTTCCGACCGCGGAACAACGGACGAGCGACACGTGGGCCGGTGGTGCGCCCGGGGGTTGGTGCGCCTGGGGGCCGCACCACCCACTGTAGCGCGAACTGGTGGTGCGCCCCCCGGCCGCACCACCCACTGTTCATGCGCGGTGGTGCGGCCCCCGGGCGCACCACCCACCTTTTCCTCCGATAATTGGTGCGCGTCTGCTGCTCTCTCTCCCGCGCGTCGGAGTGATAATTGGTGCGCGTCTACTGCTCCTCTCCCGCGCGTTTGATCCCACCCGTGAGATTCCATGCATGCATACAACATGTGGAACAGTGGTGCACTGTACATCTTTACATCATATCATATCACTTTATGTCATGAGAGAATACGGGAGACATGCGATAAAATCATCGCTCTCATTCCTCCGTTGCTCTGTTGCTCATTTCCTTCTTCTTCACTGCGTCTGAGAGAGTGCGTTGCGTCTGAGAGAGTGAGAAAGAGTGAAGAAACTGAAGGTTGAATCGCGGCGCACAGTTAATTACGTGTGCAATTAGGAGTTTGTGCAACTGAGAAAGTTATAGATCGTCTCGTGGGCTTCAAGAGGAGGTATTTTTTTTATGCCACTGTAATTAAAATTTGTTTTGTGTGATTATTAAGTAATTAGGCAAACTCTCAGTTTGTTCGTTTGCAATTAGGAGTTTTTGCAGTTGTGAGAGGTGTAAATCGTCGCGTGGGTTTCAAGAAGAGGTACTTTTTTTGTCCAAATATAACTAAAATTTTTTCCATATGTTTATTACGTAATTAGGCAAACTGACAGTTTTTTCGTTTCACTTAGGAGTTTTTGTAGTTGCGAAAGTTGTAAATCGTCTCGTGGACTTCTAGAAGAGGTATATTATTTTCCCCCGTGTAACTATAAATTTTTTGGACATGTCATTTTAGTTTTAGCAATGTGTTTATTTTGTAGTTAGTGAATGATGTCTTCTTAGTGTAGAAATATAGTATTAGCCTTGTGTAGTTGGTCTATGCCCATAGTTAACTTAGAAGAGCAAGTGTTATTATTATCATTAATTAGTTAGTAGTCACTATGACTTAAATTTAGGTAAATGACTTTGCATGCAGACCAAGTAGTTGTATTTGGTATTTAGATTGTTATGCAATATTTAGAATGTTATTTTGTACATAGGACTTAAAAGTCAGAAAACTAAAAATGTGAAACATTATTAGCTGAAAATACACAGACTATTAGATGAAAAATTTTACCAGAAATTTTACTAATTTCAAACATTAGTACAAATAAATAATTTTATGTTACATGATAAATAATATGTAATGTGTACTGTGTTAATTTTGACATGTCCCATGAAAGTCTGAAAATTTATTTCAAGTATATATGTTGAAAGGTATGCATATCATTATGATAGGTTATTGATGGATTTATATTTTAAAACTGATATTAATAATCACGGTGCCCTGAAAACATGGTGGCCCTGTTGGAAGGGTTCACATAAACTATTATAATTTTTGGAAATCAGTTGTTATATGTAACAACTTATATCATGTTCATATCGGATAAATTTGTGCAAAAATTACAAAATTATGTACGTTGTATCGGAGTACTGCACTTAATTTTTTGTAGATTGTGTACTATATTTAAAACTCAAAACAAATAATACAAAAAAATGTGCAGTGTTTATTTGTTAAATTCTTTGGTGTGAAGTTATTTTGTACACATATGATGCATAGAGAATTAGTAGTGCAGCGTAGAGAATTTTGTGGGCTTTTTGTTTTGTTAAATTTCGTTGTGTACTAAGGTATTTTGTACGGAATAATCATAGATATCCATGGCAAACATTCAAGACTTACTTGTGTTCTTTGGGAGTGGGCTCGTACGCGATGGGCCGTGCGGGGCGGACGTGTCAAATTGTGAACGGACTGTGATCCATGCACCCAGTTTGAACACCATGACCCTGGATGATCTTCGGAGGTGTGTCCGTTATGCGTTCGATCGGGAGACCGGTCGGAAGAAGTTGCGGATCGAGGCGTTGTATGCTACTCCGGGAGATGGGGCTGGAGAGATTGTGTGGCAACTTATAAAGGTGACCAGTGATGTTGCATGGGCCCGGTACATGGAGGTCGTATGCAACCCTGCCGCATCGATATACGGCAGGCCAATGGTGTACATTCACTTCGTGGACAGGACGGAGTCATCCGTCGTTGGTGGTTCTAGTGGTTGTGGTGGTGGTGGCGGAGATGAAGCGCCGAGGCTCACTGGCGGTCATGAAGATGCCAATGCGGAAGAAGATCTCGCGAGCAAGTGGGAGATGGAGGCCTGCAGAGGCGTGTGGAGGATTTCCAGGCGACCGAAGGTGTTGGGAGGTGGTGGGCCGCCCGTGTTGATTGTCACGAGTACCTCGCGGACCATTTGGAAGAAGTTGAAAGTGAGGAGGACGAGGAGGATATGGAAACAGCCAGTTCTGGGGAGGAGGAAGATGACGAGGCTTCAATGGGAGGTGTTGTAGGTGGTGTTGTGACCACGGACGTTTCATACGTCTCCTCCAGACTTGACGACATCGCAGCGGCAAGCCTAGTCCTACCACAGGCAGAGGGTGCGGAGTGGGGGTTCAATGAGGGCGCACTCATTTTAGGGGAGTGCTTTCGCGACAAGAGTGCCGCCCAGCAGGCTATTGCTAGACATGCCGTCGGCATTAGCCGGAACTATCGGTGTATAGGTCCAACCCGGACACCTACATTGTGAAATGTGTTGACGACTCATGTCCTGGCAAGGTCCGTGCGCAGCGTTCAAGGGCACAACCTCGGAGTTCCAGACTACGGTGCTTTGGAAGATCACAGTTGCGAGCTTGCGGCGCCGCTACGTAGGCACCGCAACATGACGTCGGCGTATGTTGCGGAGCTTATAAGCCACCTCGTGGTGGCAAATGTGTGTATTTCTCCAAGTTATCATTGGTGAAGTGGCTAACATGGTAGGGTTCGAAGTCAGCTACAAAAAGGTGTGGCGGGCGAAACGGAAGGTGCTAGAGCGTATGTTTGGAACGTACGAAGAGGCGTACGACCTGGTCCCAAGAATGCTTCATCAGATTGCAGAAGCAAACCCAGGAACATACATCAACAAGAAGGAGCGGGTTCATCCCAACCAGGGCCCGAATTGTTATGTCCTTGATAGAGTGTTCTGGTCATTCCGACAGGCGATCGAAGGGTTCAGGTGGTGCCGTCCAGTGCTAACAATGGATGGGACATTTCTAGCTGGCAAGTACAAGGGTACGATCCTCACTGCGGTTGCAGCTGATGCAAACGACCAGTTACTCCCTGTGGCCTTCGCAATTGTGGAGAATGAGAACACTGATAGCTGGCTTTGGTTCCTGGTCAATGTGAAGCAGGCCGTGGTGCAAGATCGACCGGATGTGTGTATCATCTCGGACCGCAATGCAGGCTTGTTGTCCGCGTTGCGCGCAATGCAGACCGGTACACAACCCCCGTTCCAGTGGAATGATATGAAGAACCGTTGGTGCATGAGGCATCTCGCGGCGAACTTTCACACAAGGTTCCGTAGCAAAGAACTAATGAAGATATTCAAGAAGCTTTGCATGCAGAACCAAAAGCGGAAGTTTGACTCATTGTGGAGGTCGCTTGATCGGAGACCAGCAAGCATGGACAACAACCCGCCTGTGGTGAAGCCGGCCTTGTGGAGGGTTCTACAAGAGTCGGGAGTTTACACGTGGGTTCAATCGAACGCGTCGACTTGGCGATGTGGTCCTGTTACATGACACCGGCGGAGCAAGGTGCGGAATCATGACAACAAACATGTCCGAGGTGTACAACGGTGTGTTGAAAGGTGTTAGATCCCTACCCATCACAATGGTCGTGGAGGAGACTTGGAACCGTCTTGTGGGGTATTTTGTGAACAGAGCCATGATGGCGAAAACATCTAGACGAGGGTAAACAATTCTCTCGAGGTTTTCCAAGCACATATGGACAAAAAGATAGAGAAGGCTCGTTGCCATAATGCTCGTACCATGGATGGCATTAGAAGAAAATTCGAGATACGCCTTAGACAGAACTACATGAGGGGTCACACAAGAGGGGATCGCAAGCAGGTCTGCACGATTGATGACAATGCATGTTGCACCTGTAATAAGCCGCAACTTCTACATAAGCCGTGCTCCCATGTATACGCGGCATGCGCGTATGGCGCCAGCACCGACTCCTACATCTCCGTGTACTTCGATATTCAAAGACCAGATCGGACTGGAGTACGGAGTTCCATTCGTACGGGGTGGACATGCACTACAGGGAGCTATGGCTAGGTCAAGTGAAGTGGGTGCCCAACGAGGCATTGAAGCATGTCGGCCGAGGAAGACGGCAAAGCCGTCGCATCCACAACGACATGGACAACAGCCAGCGTGGGGATCGGCGTCGACGTCCGAGGTGCAGACTGTGCAAGACGATTGGGCACTCGTTGAGGCAGTGCCTAAACAGGTCGACGTCAAGCAATGCTCCGCCGTAGTGAGCTCATAGTTATGCAGTGTTTTTTGCTAGTTGTTTTTATGTGTGTGTTGTACTATAGTCAAGTGATATGTTGTACAATTTTGTATGGGGCTACACTTGTTACAATTCGCTATTGTGCCGTTATGGTGCTATCGCTACACAGGTCATGTTACAATTTTGTATTTTATTTACTTCATCGCATGGGTATGTTGGTACGTATATTTATTTTATATCTTGCTATGTTTGGTACATGTCACTGTCGTTACGTTTGTTCCACATTGTGTTATCGTTTTGGACTAACATTCTTTGCTTCAATGGCGTGACATGGCTTATGAGATGGTAGACCCCGCTGGGATGAGCACCACCGATGTCAGGCGTGGATATCGGGTGAGGTCCCCCCAGCCTTCATCCTTAGGGGCCCCCGCGAGTACTGGCCTCTGGACGACCGGTACATCCCACTTCTGCGGAACACTGGTCTGCTGCCCATTGCCCTCATGGTAAATGTACCACATGCATTCCGATTCGATGCGGCGTTGTTGTCCGCACTTGTTGATCGCCGAGACCGGAGACTCACACCTTCCACTTCCGTGGGGTGAGATGACGATCACTCTTCGTGATGTGTGCATGATAATCGACTACCTCTACGTGGTGCCGCAATAGTGCCACCCGACATCCGTGTGACCGGAAGGAGCTTCGGGTCGGCGGTTCCCTATCGCGATACCGCGTGGTGCAGCACGTGTCCCTCTTTCTTGGCTTCGACGGTACATGACCTGCCGGAGGATGCGCCGAGGACGTGGTGCGGACTCACTTCTTCGTGTACCGCTATTCCTCTTTGGGTGGGTCCTATTTCCTACCACCACTGGGACTCCGTTCACCCTAGCTACATACACCTTGCGAGTCCTTAGCGTATGCCTTGCCACACCAGTGCCCGAGTACGCTTGGGGTCTGCGTGCTTAGCGCCACATACCGAGGCCTCGTGTGATGCCTCGCGTCAGATCGTGGCCGTCAAGCCGGTCCTTGCCGCGTGTTACATTCTACTTCAGTTGTGGTCGTGGGAGCACTTCCTGGTTGGTAGGCGAGACTTTCGCAGTGCCGGACACCCTTATGCCCTCAGTCCACATTTCTATGCCGAGGACCACGACCCCATTCATGGGCCCACAATGGGTAGTCGTTGGACACACGCGCAGCTTCGATGGGCTAAGGACAGACCTCGGCGAGTGTACACAGAGTTCCACAACCAGTTGGAGAGTCTCCACGAGAGTGAGATAGTCTGGTTGCCATGGACTATAGAGTTCATTGCGAGGGTGGCCCCGCACGGCCTATCATCTCAGTGCCACCAGGACCAGTGCGTATGTGTACATACAAATCCACATATGATGCATGCTTCATTGTAGTGTACATAATGTCGTGGTACGAGGCATGTGTAGGTACGAGGCAGCTTTGCCCAGTGACTCGACAAAACGGGCCAGCTTTCCGCAGTGACATTACAAAAGAGTCCAGCTTTCCGCAGTGACATGACAGAAGAGTAAAATTTGCAGGCTCTGACAAGCCTTCATAGGGACATTTATTGCTACACTGCTATCCTGACTATCCTCAAAAGCTTCCCATGTCGTCCTCTCCATGGACTATGCCCACTGCACCAGATAACCTGCCTACATAAAGGCCTCCTATGTCTTCCATACCACATCTCCTCCTCAAGCCATCACAAAATCCTACTACACAACAATGTCTTCTTGGAGGTCCGACCCATTTGGAGTGCCGGAGTGGCATGACCGCCCAAGTGCCACCGCGATTTAGGACGATGTTGCAAGTCCGACGGATCGAGTACAACGAGCCAAATACGGCGTAGGTTCTTCAAGTGTCCGACACGATGACGACTTCGTGGTAACAACGACAACTAAATCATTTGTTTCTCGTTATCGCTTTCAACTTGATCCATGACATCTACCACGCCACACATAGGCTTGCACATTCATCGAATGGGTGGATCGGTGTCGCGGCATGGCCAAATAACCGGCAAAGGCAGGTGGAAAACAAAGGACAATACTTTGTCAAGATGACTCGTGCTCGCGAGGTGGAACGGCAGATGCGGCTTGAGCAAGAGCGCCGCGTGAGTGGACCAAATCCGTCTCAAGGGCAAGGAGGATGAGCGCAAAGGAGGCGGAGCAATTAAGTCTGCGTGAAGCGACCATCAAGCGTCGGAGGAAGAGCTTCAAGCTCGTGAGGCAGCTCTCAAGACCAAGAGTGACAGAAGAAGGATGCAGCGAGCCATCTTCAAGGCGCGACAAAAAGGTAAAACAACCACGCTACACCCAGTAGACGAAATGTAATAGACCCAGCAAGTTATTTTCCCTAAGGCATGCATGTTAGGACTAGTGGTGGAGAGTTCCACACATGCCACATGCCAATGATCACATCACTTACCACTTTATGTATCGAATAGTTCCTAAAAAAATTTACCCAATTTTTTTATGCATCTACAACTTACATTGAACATAAACTTCTATTACACCTTTATCTTATTTTCCCGCAGTTTATAATTACAAAATTGACAAAACAATACAAACATCACACGGATTGCAAACCCTTAAAACAAATCAAACCTAAAAGTCACTTACCACTTTATATATCGATCGTTCTACGCACAATCGTTCCTAAAAAAAAATTACCATCATTTTTTATGCATCTACAATGAGCCAATCAACATAAACTTGTTTTACAATTTTAACAGATTTTTTTCTTTTTCACAACTACAAAATTAACAAAACTTATAATCATTACAGTTCCTGCACTCATTCCCACGTGTTCAATATCACTTTCATTCATTTCGTCCAATTGTTCATATCACATTTGTGCTCAAAAATTTTTTCATTAAATTGCTTCTAATAAAACAACATACCATGATTGAAATTTGTTATTGCCACTTCAACACATTTTTCACGGTCGGCAATATATGAAAATCACAAATACACTAATCGTTACTTCACACAAATTTCGTTCGTACTCTACCAAACAACATTTTAAATTTTCAAAATTGCACAAAAATTAACACAACTATTACAGTGGACTCCACTTCAAATTTATATTTTTTCACTCATTTTATATATGCACATAAATTTTTTTTAAATAATTACTTTATATATGTATAAGTAAATATATATTTTGGGTGGAGAATGCATTTCAGGAGAGAGGAATAGCAAAAACTGAATGAAAATGGGGTGGTGCGCCCGGGCCGCACCACCAGCCACAAGATGAACAGTGGTGGTGCGCGGGGCGCACCACCATTCACGCTCTGATGGGTGGTGCGGCCCCCGGGCGCACCACCAGCCCACGTGTCGCTCACCCGTTGTTCCGCGGTCGGGAAGGGGGCTAGTTTTGGAATTCCGGTGATCTAGGGGCTATTTTTGAAATTTCGGGGAATAAACAAGCCACATGTGTCCAAATTTCGAGCAGCGACAGCAAGAAGCGCTGCACGGCAAAGCTCATGGCGACGACAGCAACAAGAAGGCGCGCGCGGGGCTATGCGGCGTGCTCCGGGAGAACATAGTGGTGGAGCTGTTAGAGTTAATCTTATTTTAATAGATTTGATTAAATTTTTAGAGAGTCTGTTGTTTAGGGGGTTTGATTGCGGGCAGCTTTTAGGCCTAGTGCACAGGGAGTGCGGCCCATTTAAGACATGAGGACTAGGGAGTGAACTTGGTAGGACCTAGGGTGGGTCCGAATACGTGAGACCTAGGGTGGGTTCGGATGTAACAATTGGTATTAGAGCCCAGATACCTAACATCTCCCAGGAGTACGGTGTGCACAATCCATGTGTGAGGGGGAGATTGTTAGGAAAAATAGTCCCACATGGATTGTGCGAGAGAAAAAAACATAACTTATAAATGTGAGGGAGTCTTCACTCATCAGGCTAGTCTTTTGGGAGGAGGAGACTTAATACTACTTATAAGATTGTTGCTTGGGGGGTTTGCTTGCGGGCAACCCGTGGGCTTAGTGCGTAGGGAGCGTTGTCCATTTAAGATCTGTGGATCGGGGAGTGAACCCGGTGGGACCTAGGGTGGGTCCAGATACGTGGGACCTAGAGTGGGTCAGGATGTAACAATACATTGTTAGAAAAATAGTTTCACATAGATTGTGAGAGAGGAAAAAATACAACTTATAAGTGTGAGTGGGTCTCCATTCATCAGGCTAGTCTTTTGGGGGAGGAGGAGGCACAATACCACTTATAAGAGCAACTCCAGCAGGGCCCCTACTTGAACCCTCAAACTCAGATTTAAGAGTCAGAGTAAAAAACTGAGCTCCAACAGAACCCCTACTTGTCTCTCAAAAATAGGAGGCCTCTCAAACGAGGCCTCCAAGCCCTCGTTCCTAGGGGCCCTGCTCCGGCTCTCATTTTTCAACTTTCCTCGTTTTTCTTCCGTACCAGTGAAACGTATTTGTATTTGAATATTCATATGTGAATTCGGAATAAATTTGAATATTCAGAATAAATTCGAAATAAATTTGAATTTAAATTTAAATTCAGAACAAAGTTGAATTTAAATTTGAATATTCGTATGTGAATTCGGAACAAATTTGAATTTAAATTTGAATATTCGGAACAAATTTGAATTTAAATTTGAATATTCGGAATAAATTCGGAACAAATTTGAATTTAAATTTAAATTTAAATTCAGAACAAATTTGAATTTAAATTTGAATATTCGTATTTGAATACATAAATTTAAATATTGTCCCTCATTGTGAAATCATAAATATTTTATTGTGTATTATGCTTTTGTCCCATACGTATGTATATAGTGTGTGAGGAAATAGAGGGAATTGAGAAGTAGGGGCCCTGTTTTGAGGGCTCCTGCTAGAGTGCAGCCCAGAAACACAGAGCTCTCAAAAGTAGGAAGAGCCCTCAAATGAAAAGTAGGAGTCCTATTTTGAGGGTTACTGCTGGAGTTGCTCTAAGGTTGTTGCTTTGAGGGCTTGCTTGCGGGCAGCCCGTGGGCTTAGTGTGCAGATAGCGCAACCTATTTAAGACCTGAGGACCGGAGAGTGAACCCGGTGGGACTTAGGGTGGGTCCGAATACGTGGGACCTAGAGTGGGTCAGGATGTAACAATTAGTATTAGAGCCCAGGCACCTAACATCTCCTAGGAGTGCGGTGTGCACAATCCATGTGTGATAGGGAGATTGTTAGGAAAAATAGTTTTACATAAATTGTGAGAGAGGAAAAAGCACAACCTATAAATGTAAAGGAGTCTCCACCTATCAGATTAGTCTTTTGAGTGGAAGAGGCCCAATACCACTTATAAGTTGTGTTTTTCTCTCTCTCACAATCCATGTGGGACTGTTTTTCCTAACAGGAGCTAGCTCGGGCCAAGCACTGGCTAGTCGAGGTCCCATACACCGCCACGCTCGTGCACACGGCCAACGCCCTTCTCACCAGGTGCTTCTCCGCCGTGGTTGTGGCCGCGCCGTCGGGCTACTGGATCGGCGCTGGTGGGTCCATGTTCCTCGAGTCCGACCCCTCCACCGGCGCCGTCCACAAGCACTACATCGGCATGGTCAACATGCTCGACATCCTCTTTCACATCGCCGAGGTCGGCAAGGACGCCACCACCGGCGCCGTCGAGGCCAAGGCCGCGCTCGGCGAGGAGGTTGACCTCGATCGCCGCATGGCTGTGCTGGTGTCCCCCGTCGTCGGCCACTCCTTGGAGGGCCTCACCTTGTGGACACTTCACCCAAACACTAGGTGGGCACACTCATGTCGTTTCTTGGACTACCAACACATAATTTTGCACTACTTTTGCTGCCAAATTAGATCATCCTCGCTCGACATCCTCGCTCACATCGCCGAGGTTGGCGAGGACGCCACCACCGGCGCTGTCCACAAGCACTACATCGGCATGGTCAACATGCTCGACATCCTCGCTCACATCGCCGAGGTCGGTGAGGACGCCACCACCGGCGCCGTCGAGGCCAAGGCCGCGCTCGACGAGGAGGTCGACCTCGACCGTCCCCGTCGTCGGCCACTCCTTGGAGGGCCTCACCTTGTGGACACTTCACCCAAACACCAGGTGGGCACACTTATGGTCATGGCCTGGATGTCTAACACGTGTCGCCATGAACAGATCATATGGCTAAGTGGAGAGGGCTTGGATGATTGACATGTGGCTAGAGAAGAATCCAACGACTGAGAATTAATGAATGAAGGGAAATTGATTTTCTAGAGTTTTTTAAGAATTCAACTAAATTTATAAGATCTCTAAAAAATAGCAAATAAATTCGAAAAATTTACAGAAAATTTTTTAAGACACAAGGAACCCAAATAAAATATTACCATCAAATGTTAATATTTATTTTAGTTATATTAAATCTTTTAATTATTAAAAATTTAATTTAAGCTTATATTACATCTAGAAAATTTAAATGGTAAATTTTCTTTTAAAAGATTTAAATAAATTTTGAAAATTAAGATGTTATAGAAGTACATGTGAACTTATTGTCGGATCAAAGGAGGATGACTCCGATGGTGGTGTACTCCTCGACGATGCCGACATCGGCAAGATGGACGACGATGCCAACTGACGCGGAGGGTTAGCATGGCCGGATCAGGAGGCACTTGGGTTAGGGATAGCTAGATCCAACGGCGAAGTCCACCTCAGCGGAGCACATCGGCAGAGCGGTCAAGCGCAGCAGTCGACACGGCGGTCAAGATCCATCCTGGATTTGGCGGCGGAGCAGGAACCTGGCGTAGCCTCGTCTCCGGGAAGGTCCAGATCTGACGGTGCCACCTAGTCGCCGAACCGGGACGGCAGTAGGAAGCATCAGCAGCGCTTTCGTTGGCAGTTGTGCTCGGCCAAGCTGTATCGTCGTCACTACGTCAGTGCAGCCGGGAAGAGCATCTCTATCTATCTTCATATCTTCCATCTAGCTCGTGCGTGCATGATGCCACCGCCGTGAGGATATGCGTACGGATTGAGTTCGTCGTCATCTGCTCGCTCCATTCGAACGGACAATGAAGTTGGGGCGGGCCATGATCCGATCCGTTCGGGTCATGAGTGCGCGCAAAAGAAAAGAGGAGTGCACATAAGAGAGTGGACCCGTTGAGTGACTCGGACGGACCAGCGTCGCCGTCCCAAACCACAAACTGATCCCGAGCAGGACCGAATACAGAATCCACCACGTATAATAAAAATGTATGTATTTGGCGTAATTAATAAAAAAAATCTAAAAATAAAAAATATTAATCCATCACGTATAATACAAACGCATACCAAAAAAAGAACCGATAAAAAACTAAAAAATACAAACAAACTTAAAAAATGAAAAATATAAATAATAAAAAAATAAATTAAAAATTAAAATTTTAAACTCAAATGAGCTAAGCCAAAATCGTACGTGGAGTGGAGTGAGTGCTCGGTCCGCACGCCACGCGGAATTCAATGCTGGCTTCAGCGCCTTTTTCTCTGTCTCCTCGTCGCCCCACCCACTCGTCATATTATTTTGCGGCACAATTTGACCGTTGCACGCGGCCGTCGTCGTCTTTCACGTTTCCGCCCGGCCCCCACCTCTCTCTCGAAACCAAACCAATTCTGCCTGTGGCTTTCACGTTACCCGCGCACGCAGTGCAAACGACGTGCATTTCAACCCGTTTTCCTTTTCACGATTCTTCTCTTGTTCTCTTCCTTTGCGAGGATTCTTCTGTTTTTCCTTGTGCTAGAGACCTGTGCCTGGGAACGTTCTAGTAGTAAGTTGTCACCCCAGTGCCATTTCAAAAATTGACCGCATTTGGAAACTTTAGGTATGTTTTTTCGACCGTGGATTATAACTGTATCTGATATTTCTTGATTCTATTACGGGTGCTTATATAAAGAATCGAATATTGATAAATTGATTCAAAAAGTCTGTCTTAATAAACCGTTTCAAAATAGTGACAGAGAAGCCATCGTATTTATTTATTTAAAAAAATCATAATATATAAATCATGAACTGTAAAGAAAGGGTAACTATATACGCCACTTCATGCGCTGGAATTGCACCGGGCTAGACGCTGGAATTGCCTCCACAGTTCCACCCTCTCTCCAAGTGACAAGTGTACACAAAACTGTCAAAACAGCAACTCTGCAGCGATTTCTCCATGTTTTTTCTTTCGCCCCGAAAAGAACCATCGGAGTCCAAGAGCTGCATTGCATGCATGCCTGTAGGCTGTAGTAATAAAGAATGTGGCAGCAGCGAGACTCCTGAGACCCCTGTCTGTCACGAGGCCTGTCCTGACAGGGTTCATTCACAAGGTTAGTTAGCAAATCGAGCAGATCAATTATAGACCATTCGGTTAGTCTAAAATGTAATAATTTATAATTAAAATTATATTTTAGTTAATTAAAATTATACTACAATCGATGATAACTTACTCAGCATAATTAATTTTAAAAAATCTAAAAAAATAAGTTAACCATTACATATAATACAAATAAATACGAAAAAATCGGTAAAAAACTCAAAAAATATAAAAACCAGAAATAAAATAAAAATAATAAAAAATAACTAAAATTTAAAAATCTAAACCTAAATAAACGGAGCCTTAATCAATCATACTTTGCAGCCTCTTACCAGAAAGGCTAATTAAAGGAAAGAGGAAAGGCTAATCGATTTTGTACGATCGGTGTACCTCCGCCAACTAATCGTGCTGTACATCGTCCTTGTACGCAGTCTTGAGTGTTAGTGAAGCCACCCCGTTTCGCGTATCTTAATTAATAAAGCTGATCTCTCCTGTCGTTAATTCATTGCTGTTGTTAGCTTCCATTAACACGAACTCGAGAGCCCGCTCAGGTTGGCGACGAATCGCCGCGTTCGGTGATGGGGGCAACTGTAGCGAGCGTTAGGGTGACTAGCATTTTTGGTGGTTTCTGTTTTTTTTGTTTTTTTTTATTTTTAGTGTTTTATTTTTTTCTCGTATTCCTTTACATTGTCCGTTTTAGATTAGCGTACTGTTTTTATTTTTACATTTTTTAGATTTAATTATGCCTAATAAGCTAACTTAGTTATAGTAAAAAAAGTCAGTTACAGTAAAATTTCAGGAAAAACCAAAAGATATCGCTATTCCGAACGCCCCGCCATTGTTCTTTCAATCTTGTTTGGGTCAAAACACAAGATGTACATGGGAATTTGATGATTTTTTATGTCATTTATCTTTACTATCTCCAGCATTTACGGGTAAACATTAACACTATGCATGTATCGCCATTTTTCTACACAACCCTTTATTCTCGCGCTTAGTGAAAAAATACGGTGTATAAAAATAAATGGATGGAGTACTTATACATAGTTAATCATTCCATGAAACAGGGCTAAAGTGGAGCAGGATTAGTCAGCATTGTGTCCGGAGGAGTGGAGATAAGAGCATAACCTATGCCATATACTAGTACCAATGACAGCCTTATTAATAGTGATCAGTGTGATTAAGATTCTCTACCTACATGCGTTACATGTGAAGTCTTCAAAGTGGACATTGGGGAGGGAGATGCACAGAGTTTTGTTGGCACTTATTTTAATCTTTGGGAGTCCAATCTGGTGAGTGCACTAATTATGTGTACATCCAGATGAAAGGCAGCTCATTTAGGTTGGAAAATAATAGTTTACAGTTGAATTTGTATTATAGTTAGTTTATTTTGTACTGTAATTAATGATATATTATTTAACATAATTAATTTAAAAAATAAAAAAATATGTTAACTCATCACAAACAATATATACGAATATGAAAAAAAGAAAAGATAAAAAAACTCAAAAATAAAAAAAATAAAATTTAGAAATAATAAAAAATAAGTAAAAGTCGAAATGAAAAGTTGAAGAGTGTGCATGCAAGAATTCAGAATGGTAACTGCACCATTCCCCTCAAAGAAAGAAAGAATGGTAACTGCACCACAAATTGGACAATAAAAGAGCATAAATTTCTGACAGCAGTTATTTCTTCTCTCCGTAAAAACTCTTTTTTCTCATTTTTCCCTCACAAAAATACTAAAATTAATTTTCTTTTCTGTGACAGAAGGAGACCTCTGAGCCACCTGGCTTCTTCTTCAGCAACAGCTCACATTGATTTCTTTCTTCACTACCTCCACTACGCGCAGCCCCCCACCCCATCCTCTCTCTCTCCCCTCACGATTCCTTTCCTTCTCGCGCTTTCTCATGCTTTGACGCCACCATTCTCAGCTTTGGCTTTATTTCTCTCTCTCTCCCCATCTTGTCCTCTGTCACTTATTAAAGCAGAGGGAGAAGGAGGAGGAGGAGAACAAAAAGGAGCACGGGAGAGGAGGAAGGAGACGGGAAAGATGTTTGATAGCTTGCTCTGCTCCAAGTTCTACAACAGATGGTACAAGATTCGTCTCTGTTGATTCAGTCTGGCTCGTGATTGGTAGACTTCAGGTCTAGTTTGTTCTTGAAGTTGGCTTGGCTGTTCTTCTGGACTGTCGGGCCAGAAATCGAATTCCTGACTTCTTTTGTTGTTTATTTGTTGATCTTTTCAAGTTGGGCAACTTAAAAAGGCTGAATTTCTCGAGGCCAGCAGCCAGCATTTGTTGGCTTACTGGTTTTTTTGCGTCCGTGGTTCTTCAATTGCTTGGATTTTGAATTTCTTAGCTCCAATTCTGACCCTTATCTTCATATTGAAGGATTTTTTTCTTGGATTTGCGAACTCTTCGGGTCTGGTTCTTGATTTGTATTACTATTGCTTACTTCTGCTCGTTCTGCTTTCCTGGCTTTTAGAAGGATTGATAATATTTCTCTTTGGAGATTGTGTAGCCGTGTCACTTGTTCGGATTGCTACATTTTCGATTTGGATTGCATTTGTTGGTTTTGTTGCTTTCTTTTGTCTAATTTGCTGAATCTGTTATTGCTTGATGCAGCAAGCACGCGATCAAGTGCACCCGGACTCGGTTGGATCTGGTGCGGCGGAAGAAGCAAGCGATGGTCAAGTTCCTGAAGAAGGACGTCGCGGACCTCCTCACCAATGGCCTTGAATCGCATGCCTTCGGACGGGTACTGACTGCATACTCAAGGCATCAACTTGCTTTGTTTAATACTCTTAGAAGTTAGAAGGATTTAACTTGGTGCAAACTGCGCAAAATTCATATCTTTTTAGCATGAGATGTGCTGGTTCAGCGAAAACGTTGTTGCTTTGTCCAGAAAATCCCTGGTGAAATGCAGAACCATTTGAGAGTTCTTCAAGTGATATATTCCTGATTGCTGTTGTTGTTTTCTCCCCTTGATTGCAGATGGAAGAACTGATTATAGAGATGAACCAAGCATCCTCCTATGATACGATAGAGCAGTACTGCGAGTACATAGTGAAGCAGCTCAACAACCTACAGAAACAGAGGTATCTCTGATGTTTATTGCTGTCAGCCTGTCACAGGACATGGGGAACAATGTTGTGATACACCATTTTCAGCCTGCCAATTTCTGTTTTGGATCATCAGCTGTCGTATATCTCATTCGATCACTGCCTCGCAGATGCATGCTCTGCATTTGTTCGTGTGTTTGTGGTAGGAAGAAAAAGTGGAAAAGATCATAATCCATCCACCTTAATTATAATGACTGATTTTTTCCCTTGAAATATCCATGTACTCTCCTGTACCTAATCATGACGGCTTAGACATCTTCCCTTTAAATAATACTAGTTCTTTGTGAATTCCTAGCATTCGGGGAATGTTTCGAAATTCTTTCTTTAGTGTATAGCCATAGCTTGTTTCTCTCAATCAGTTCTGCACAATGCATGCCATAGTCCAGTTTTGTCATGTGCATGCGCATGTATCCTCCAGATTGAAGACCTAAATGGTGCAAATTCAGTCATGGTGGCTAACCAAGCAGCTTAGTGTTTGCTGTTTTCTATAGCTGTTTGCGAGGTGTTTCCAAAGTTGTAAACCTGTCATACTAGATGAGTGTTTTCATTGTTTGCTAGATCAGTGAAGTATGTGCCACTTGCAAAAGTTAGAAATAGTTCTCATTGCATTCAATTTACATTACATAACTTTCTATCTGCTGCAATTGATTACTAAATCTGTGATGGTCCATTAACAGTGAATGCCCTCAGGAAGCCTTGGAAGCTGTGTCGACTCTAATTTTTGCTGCTGCAAGATTTCCTGATTTGCCTGAACTGTGTGACCTCAGACATGTATTCACTGAGAGATATGGGAGTTCCATCGAGTCTTTTGTTAGTTCTGAGGTGCTTAAGATGCTGTCCTTTTTGTTGTGTTTGAGTTGCTCTCTTGTGTTGGACCTATGTTGATTAACTTAACCTTTCTGTGGACAGTTTGTTCAGAAGCTTCAGAATAAGTCATTTACTAATCAAGAGAAGTTTCAAGTGATGCAAAACATCGCTGAAGAATTTGCAATCCCGTTTAATACCAAGGCATTGGAACGGAAGATAACTGGTGTACCTCAAAATAAACATGTAATATTTTAGTGAACTTACTGAATTATATCATTATATGTATTCTTTTCTGTTAACTACTCAAATAATCATTTCTTAAATATATGTATGGTCATTCACTTTTGATCTTGTATTCTTCTTTCATCAGGATTTTCTGAAGAAGGGTTCATTTAAAGGGGTAGAGGTCGAAGCATCAGCACGCAATGGACAAAAGGTGCATAGGCATGCTGTGCATGAAAGAAAATCCAAATCTACACCTGAAGGGCATGAACAGAAGCAGGAAATGCAGATAAAGCCAAAAGATATTCATGTCATTCCTGATGGCATTGGTCATCTTGGCGAGAAAAGCAGGAAGAACTATTCAGATAGACCTAATGAGAAGAAGCATGTGGATAATGACCTGCCTCCTTTGGACATGAAGCGAAGGAATGGTCAAAAGGAGACTAAGAAAGATGACAAAAAGGATGGTCACCCTTGGAGGGAACTGATGAATGCAGAGGAGTTAGATCTCAACGGCTTGAAGAAACAGGATGTTGGTGTAGTGAAATCTGTTCAAGGAGAAATCAACAGAGTAGTTCCTCCATACACAGAACCAAAGGAAGCTGAGAAGAAAGACACTACTGAAAGGGCTGATGGGAAAGGCTACCATGTCCATCGGTCACCCATGGCTGGTGGCCCTGATCATAATTGGGGACATGCTGACTTGGGGCTTAAAACTCTGGGCCTACAAAAGCAAGGAATTGAGTCAGCTAGCACCTTGAATGGTAAAACAGTTAACAAGGCTCCTCCTTATTCTAAGCCCTACAGAGCAACGAGTGAGAAGTCTGCTGAAGAAGATAAAAATAATTTGTATAATAGACTGCAACATGTAGGAGAGTTTGGACAGTCGGTACAAGATAGGCAGCAAGTGCCAGAGAAGGCGGTCAATATGCAGCCTCCTTATGTTAAGCCAAACTTTAACATGCGACCTGCGCATGAAAATCCTACAAATCAAGCTGCTAATGGTTACAAGCATACTGGTTCCGAAGAAACAGGTCACCAGAGAGATGGGCTGGTTGATGATAATGCACTTCGGCCTGTTTCCGTCAGAAGGAAAAATGCAAAACCACCTGCATATGGTGGTGAAATGACTAATGAGGAAAAGATGACAAGCCAAACACCCGGTGGCCGAAGAAGACATTCAAGCAAGAGGAATGGCTCCTATGATGATTATGATCAGAAAGGTGGTTATATCCAGCCCCTAGAAGGTGTCAGTAATGCGAGGCATGTCCAGCAAATTCCTAGAGAACAAAGAAAACACGCAAGCAGACAGAATGGATCAGCAAGTGGCAATGATTACGAGTCAGACGAGGATGAGATGAACAATGCAATTGATTTTGGCAAACTTTTGCCCCGAGCCCCTAGTTCACATCAGAGACACAGGAGGAGTTCTCATGCCCGCAGTGAAGGCCGTGACAATGAGGAAAGGATGATCGATAAGCTTCTGATGCACTACAGCAAGAAAGGTGTAGATAGGAAGGAGCACAAGACAAGAACAAAATTCCGGACCCCTCGACGTCGAGCTGATCAACCTGCCGATGGCATCGGAGAACGATCTAGCAGAGAGGGGGGGCCCATGCACCCTCCAGAAAGAGCTGTATCTCTACCCGCAGAATCGTCTACCCCGGATGCGAAGCCAAAAGTTACTGCTCGGTCCATCTCGATGCAGGACATATCTAGAGGGAACGTGCACCCAAGAATGCCGGATTTCGATGAACTGGCTGCGCGGATCAGCGCTCTGAGGAAGGCATGAGCTGCGACAAGACCGTCTTCAGGCTTCAGCATGTTCTGTGTTCTTTCAGGAAGTCGTATCATAGCATCTTATGATGCCGGTCACAGGAATGAGAGATCTTGAGGTACTTGCATTGCATTCCCCCTTGTGGCCTTGCAACCTTTCTTGGTGATATACTTGCTTGCATTGCTCCCAGCGTGTGTCTAGATAAGATAGAGCATTGGTAGGAGCAGTTATATGGCGATTTATAGGCATACCATACTATATTGGATTGGATGTGGCGGTTTGTTGTACTCATAAAACAATTCTTGTGATCATTGTATAGATGCCATTGATGAGGCTATAATGATAATGATTGTTCTTTTTTGTTTGCACTAGCATGTGAGTTTGTATGCACTTCAACCTTGTGCTGTAGCCTTGGAGGAGAAAAGTGGGTTTCACATGCTCAGCACGTCGGTCACTGCTAGCTGGAGGTTGAACCGGAGCAATGGAGGATGCTTTAGGATGCGCGCTGCCAGTGCCAGATGCGGTGTGAGGAAATGGGTCTTCAAGATCTGTGCTGGCAGATTGAGTCAGAGCATTTTGGGGACCGAATGGACCTTTGGCTCAACTTCATGTCTGATGTTGGGTCGGAGACGAAGAGGCTGTTTCATGCAAGATATCATAATGATGCTTTCATAAACATGGGGTACTATAGAGTGCCAGCTGCAAAGGATATCACGCACCCAGCATCTATAACTGAGCAGATGCTAGTTTCTCCTTCAGCAAAGAAAAAAAAAGCAGAATCATGTGACATGATATGATATGAATTAGGTGAATATTACATGCTGAACTTATTTCTCCCAGGAAGACCACGTGGCCGTCGCCGCAATAAACGGCGCCGACGCCGACAACTTCTTATGAACACAATACATGCCGTGACAGACAGCTACGTCCCAAACATCACCCTTCTATCCCATGTTCGCAGAATGGTAGGTCAGTAGTGTCCTAGACCAACAAGAGTCCAAGACTCTTGGCCGCGTAGCTAGGTAGTAGCTACTGTCTAGCCCAATGACCTCATTACAGTGATGACGAAATGTACGTAGGATGTAGTTGTCGCCGCCGTCGAGCAGGTCGTCGCAGACGAGCCGCTCCAGCCCGGGGTCCCTCGGCAGCGCCCCGCCGTGGTACAGGATGGTCGCCGCCGGAGGCCGGCTCGCCAGGCAAGCCGCCAGTCTCGCCACCGCACGAAGGAACAGCGGCAAGAGACCCTAAACGTACGGAGACGTACGCGTAGCGTGCGTCGATTAATTCAATCTGCCCCCCCCAAAATAACTACTTACTGCTACCAATTAAGCAAACCACCATAGATCAAATACAAACGAAATGCAATGAACTCGTAACTCACCATATGAATGTATGTGCACGTGAGATTTGAAGGATTAATCGTGTGTGCTTATATATAGACTTCCTTGTAATTTTTTTATATGATTCACATTGAAATATCTTATAATTAGTATACGAGTATATCCAAAGTGATAAAAGAGTATTTCAAGTTCGTTTAGATGAAATATTAGAGGTGGGTGTAATTACATCTGGGTGTAAAAAGTATTATATATACTAGTAAGGTGCCCGTGCGTTGCAACGGAAAACCAAATAAAAGTGATGCATACTATCAAATATCTCAAACTGAATAATAAATATCAACTTTTTCTTACGTCATCATGTATGCATATACAGGGCTCATGTTATTGTTTGCATATCAACACAAATATCAATTATTTGGCTCATTGGAAAATTAAAAATATTTGTAGTCCATGTAATTGTTCACTTAATGTTTATAAAAGCATTTTTAGACAAAACACAGGAGATGGCAGAATTCAGTTGCCTTGTAGCGCATCGTAGTTCCTAAAAAGAACATCCGAATACAAATGGGTTAACAACTACTAATGAACTACGAATGTATGCAATGCCTATATAGCAATGCATGCCACATGCAAATTCCAAATATTAACCAAGGTTCCAAATTTATTAACAAATCTTATTATCACTTACTTTTCCTCTTGCAAGTTTGCATAACCTTGAACATCTCTTCTTCACCACAGGACAGACCTGATAGGATATAAATCGTGATAATATTTAGTCAATGTAGGAAACAACCGACTGAAACAAGTAGGCAATAATAGTGTGCATTGAGAATTACCTTTGGCAAAAGAACATCCCATTTGCTAGCTTTTTTCCTTCCTCTTTTGCTTTATTGTGTTGTTGAGAACCTAGATTTCACGAGTCTATTAATGATCAATGCAACACGAAGTGTCGTGTATCACAAATTCACAATTAGTTGGCAGGAACAAGCATTTACCTTGGCACGTTGCATCTGATCACGATCAAGTAGATACGGAGGAAGAGCACCCTCTTAAACATCATCATTGACCTTTTGTCGAGAAGTTGACTCATCGTGCATTTTTAGGCTGCAAAGAAACAATTGACAATAAGACCCCATAAATACGACTGCAACCAAAAAGGCAGAATCTACACTGCAAGGAAAACTTAATTTTCATGCTCACATCCCCTACTCAAAGTATCAATGCATAGACTAAAGGAGCAACACAATTGTGAACATGTTGAGCAGGGGGAAAATCTACTTAGCCTACACAGGTAAATGGTAATATGACAGGGATGAGAAGCTAAACAGCAAATGTTGATAGGTTATGTGGTTAGTGGTATCTATGAGTGATTAAAATTTGAACCTTATAGCCGTCAACACTATATAGCCTGTCATAGAATCATGTATATGACAATCTTGATTCATTTCATTTTTTCCATGAGCATGAACCCATGTATCTACTTCAACAGTATCAGGGCTAAAGGAGTAAGAAACTAATTCAAAACCTGTAAAAGCATGCATGTACTACCTAGGGTTCATGAAGGGTTTCAGAGTATGCATGTAGAGGATGTCCACAAACATTGGCTATAAACAAGCGTTATTCCCGAAATAATATCTAGCTCCTACCGCGTAACTCAATTCAAGCAATGGAATACTATTATGCGAATGTTGCTGCTGCTACTGCGGGAATCTGGCAGAGAATTTCGGTGTACCACTGGGAATCAGGAAAGCTCAGTACAAAACGCAAGCTTGAAGTTATGCATCGACAAAGAAGAAGTTACAGACACTCGTGTTCACCTACTCCCACAATCTCGCCATATAGTGCACCTTTGCATATAGGGCACCGATTTTAATTCAACGAACAGAAAATTCCTAAACAGTAGCATCCAGATGAAACAACCTCAAAGCAAACAAAATTTTGTTGTTTTGTTTATCATACATAACTAATATGAATCAGTAAACACAAAGCAAAGCAATCGATCTTAACTTACCTAACAACAATCGATTAATCGACTCAAGGCAATACAAAGAACACTTCCTATGAAGCAATCCAACAAACAGATAGCATGCCAAGTGAATAGGGAAAGAATTACCATTGAGATGAACCAGATTAGGCAAAGGAGACGCCGAGGTGACTCGAGTCCGTTAGTCGCCGCGCCAATACTCGGGCGCATGCCATGAGATGATCGTAACTTGAGAAGGAAATCAAGGAATGCCGGGGCAAGAGAATGGAGCGCATCGCATCGGTACCAAGAATCACCCGCCGCTTGGCATACAGCCTCGTCGCTGCCCTTGCGCATTTCGCCGCCACCTCTGCTGGCCTCCTCCTCGTGTCGGCGCGCGTCCGGCAAGACCCGCCGATCCAAGTAGGCAAGGACCAGATCGCTGCCGCCATCCTCTCCCGTGCAGCATTCCCGCCGCCTCGCTGCTCGGATCTGCAACGCGCGAACGAGGACAAGGCCCGAGCCGCCTGGGTCGGGAGAGGAGGCGAGGGGAGAAGAATGGTGACGTTCGAATCGGGAGGAAATCACGATGTGGCTGGGAGGAGGGCCCCTACACTCCTTGTAGAAGAGCTCGTGCGCGGGCAAAGCTGCGCCACACGGCCGCCGGGGGGGGGCGGGGGGGAGGAGGAGGAGGGGGGGCGGGGCCGGGGAGGAGTAGGGGCGGCGGAGGGGAGGGGAGGAGGGCAGCGGGAGAGGGAGGAGGGCGGGGGGGCGGATCTGCGGAGGGGAGGGGAGGAGGGGGCGGCGGGAAAGGTTGGGAGGGGATGGGGCGGCGGGCGCGGGGGGTGAGGGGAGGCCGGGTGTGCGCAGTGGGGACTGGGAGGACCGGGAGAGAGGAGCGCGCTACGTGGGAGGGGAGGAGGCGGGGCGGCGGAGGGAGAGCGAAGGGCGGCGCGGGTGGGAGGGGAAGGAGGCGGGGCGGCGGAGAGCGAGCGCGGCGGGGGAGAGCGAGGGGAGGCGGGGCAGCAGCAAGGCGCGCGGGGGAGGAGAGGAGGCCGCGGGGAGAGCGAGGGGAGGCGGGGGCGGGAGGAAGAGCGAGGAGGAGGCGGGGCGGCGGGGAAGAGCGAGGGGTAGGCGTGGGGCGGAGGGGTGATGTTGGGATTTTAGGTTTAATCGGATCGTGTGGTGAGAAGAGAGGAGAAAGATCGAATGGTTAAGAAGTGAGAGAGGTGGACGTGACGGCAATCACCAACTCCTTCTTTTAAATAGTATATATATATATATATATATATATATATATATATATATATATATATATATATATATATATATATATATATATATATATATATATATATATATAGGAAGCCTCTTTTCTACACCCGGGTGTAATTACACCCTATATCGTTTCTCACAACGTAGGGAGTATTTCACGTAACGGAGAGTATGTACGTATAGTATACGAGTATTTAAGATCATCTAGGTGGTATGAACAATTTTTCAGAGGTAGTATGTATATTTTTTAGACATACTCCTTTTTATATGCGTATATGAAGGTATTTATAAAATACGCTAAAAACTATGGACTCCCTTACAATTTTTTCATGTGGTTCACATTGAAGTATCTTATAATTAGTATATGAGTATATCTAAAATAATAAAGAGGTATTTCAAATTCATTTTGGTGGTATATTAGAGCTTGCTCCGATCTCGATCTCAGCCATGTTACGGTTCAGACAAGGCGGGAAGCAGAAGCCTCTCAAGGCGCCCAAGATCAAGGCGCCCAAGGAGTATGACGAGGTATTATTACTACTCTGCATACATATCGTAGCAGAGCTTGCTACGATATGTGAGCACAGATCACTCAACGATCAATGAGATGAAACAAATCCCCATCTGATAAATAGTCGATGTGTTCTTGCAATGCGTATGTCTGTTATCAAGGACGATTCTTGATGTATATATTGGTGTATCTGGACTGGTATGAACCGTGTGATCATAGTTGATGCTAGATATCAAACAAGCTCTTTCCGATACTTACTATTTGAGATGTTATTCCAAAAAAACTATTTGAGATTTTTCATGCACCAAGCTGTCGACACGCAGCCGCAAGCGTAAAGTTAATTTTACAGGACATCATGTTAAATATACTCAGCAAGATAAGCATTAAGAGTAAAACACACACACATTACTATATCATAACAATTCAAAACGTAATTAAATAGCACGACAGTAATTCAAAAAGAAGCATCATGCTATGCTAAGATACACAAATGCACGTCATGCCCGATCCGATCTTTTTGAGAATGGAGGGAGTAATCAATAACATGGCTACATGCTACTGCCCAACGTAGGGCTGTAAACGAACCGAGCTTGAGCGAGCTTGGCCTTCTAGGCTCAGCTTGGTAGAAACTCGAGCCGAGCTCGAGTTGAGGTCCAAGCTTGAACCTAGGCTCGAGCTTGGCTCGGTCTAAGCTCGAGTTCGGCTTGTTGAAGCTCGATAACAATTAAAATAATTTATTATGCATTAATTTTTAAAAATAAGAAAGATTTGAGTTTGAGTTCGGCTCGATTAAACTTGATAACAGTTAAAATAATTTAAATATACATTAATTTTCAATAATAAGAAAAACTCGAGCTCAAATTCGGCTCGGGTAAGTTCGGTAAGAGTTAATATGTATCATTATTTAAACTCGAATCGAGGCTCGTGAACTATTCAAGCTCGGCTCGGTGAAACTTGTGAGCTCGAAATCAAGTTCGAGTTCAGCTCGTTTAAAGCTTGAGCTGAGCTTGAATCGAGCTTAGAACAAGCCGAACTTGAGTAGCTCGCGAGCCTCGAGCTTTTTTTTACAGCCTTATACCTACGTACGTACACTCAAGGTTCTAAAACCAAATCGGGGAAATATCGCGGACGGTTTGATGCTGATTCTTCGACCGTAGAATCAAAAAACTACCAAATTTTATGCATCAAAATTTGAATTTGAAACTGGTAACCGGAAAATTGGCATGTTACTGTCCAAAAAACTGAAAAAAAACTGTTAAAAATTGGTTTTTAAAATTCAAAATTAGAAATTAATAATAAAAAGTATGAAGTCAAGCACGGGAGGTACATGCATCTTTCTAATACATTCCATTAATGTTAAATGATGTAAACATCATTAGGTAAACTAACTTTTTACATTCAAAAATTGTTGGATAATTTATCTGTTTTCTTGAGATAACAAAACCAATCTTCTGAGCAAGCTGCCGACATATACTTTTATAGAGATTACTAGTTTGCTTTTTACTCATTGCTTAGGAAGTAAGATTTGAGTTGTGATGTTTAGTCAGTTGCAATGAGTAAAAATACAAATTGACTACTTCTCAAGTGAAGAAAGTACCAGAACATACTACATACTAGTGTAGTTGGCACTTATCCAAAATTAGGTTGTAAAATATCTTGGGTTGAGTCGGATCCTATGCCTATAAAAAGGGCAATGTATGTATGGATTGTACTAGGGTTTTTAGATGAGAAAAGCTTGTAAGGGTTATGTATGCAAGAGAGATCAATGAATACTTAGTCTGATGCTTTGAGCTAGTTACTCCTCTATTCCAATTCTTTGCTTCTTTTGAGAGTTTCCAATCCCCAACAACTGGTATCAGAGCCCCATGTTCGAGTCGGGCGTAGTAGAGTAGTTCGTTCATGTTGTTTTTCAGAGCCGAGATTATGGCTTCGAATTCGGACATCGGGATGGCGCAGTCGATGGTTCCCGTATTCTCAGGAAAGAATTATGATATGTGGAACATTAAGATGTGGATGCTACTACTATCGCAAGGGTTATGGGATATTGTGGAGATCGGCTACAAAAGGTATGCTGCTGAAGATGTTCTTACACCAGAGCAGAAGAAAACTCTAGCGGAAAACCAGATGACAGACGCCAAGGCCTTGTTTCTAATTCAACAAGGTATTGCGGAAAGTTTGTTTCCGCGGATTATTGGTGCTAAGACCTCAAAAGAAGCTTGGGACAAGTTAAAGGAGGAGTTTCAAGGTTCTACAAAAGTTTTAGCCGTAAAGTTACAAACTTTGCTAAGACAATTTCAAAATCTGCAGATGAAGGAGTCCGAGAAGATAAAGGATTACTTCTCGAGGGTCATCGAGGTGGTGAACCAGTTGCGTACCTACAGTGAGGAAATTACTGATCAAAAGATTGTCGAGAAAATTTTGATCAGTTTACTAGAAAAGTTTGAATATATTGTTGCTGCAATTGAGGAGTCGAAGGACTTGGCTACCCTTACTATGCAACAACTAATGAGTTCGCTGGAATCTCATGAAGAAAGGAAGCTACATCGTGCAGGGAACTCAGTAGAAAGCGCATTCCGGTTAAAACTGAGTTTCAAATCCCAAAATTCAGAAAATAGTAGAAATTATCAAAGAAGAGTTGATCCGATAAAAGATGTGCAGAAAAAGCCGGCTGAAGATAAAAGATGGCTAGTTCTAAATTTTGGTGTGATTTTTGCAAAAAAAAAACCAGTCACACTACAGATAAGTGCTGAAAAAAGATGACTTGCAATAAATGCAATAGGCAAGGTCATATTGCCAAATATTGTAGAACTCGAGATAATAATCGGGCAAACTTCTCGGAAGAAGAGAATAAATCAGAAGGAGTTGTTTATTCTTGTCAAATTGCCCAAGATGAAAAAGAAGATACTTGGATTGTGGATAGTGGTTGTACAAACCATATGTCGTCCAATCGGGATATATTTCAAGATATTGACTCATCTTATCAAGAAAAGATTCGGATGGGAAATGGTTCTTTAGCTCAATTTGAAGGCAAGGGCTGTACAGCTGTCCAAATGAAAAATGGTCAAAAATTTATTCGAGATGTTTTATTGGTACCCGATCTAAAGTAGAATTTGCTAAGTGTTGGGCAACTGCTAGAACATGGGTATACTGTTCATTTTGAATATTTCTCTTGCAAGATACTGGATTGCAAGAATGGGAATCGCCTTATTGCAAAGGCGGATATGGAGAAAAATAGAAATTTTTTTTATTGAAAATAAATTATCTCACTCAATTGGCTTTACGAAGTGAAATAAGCGATAACTCTGAGTTATGGCATAAGAGATTTGGCCATCTCAACTACAAAGCCTTGAAGCTGCTTAGAACCAAAGGTATGGTACAAGGTTTACCATTCATTAATTTGGAATCTGATCCATGTGAAGGTTATATTTTTGGCAAACAAATTCGGGCATATTTTCCATATGAAGGAGCTTGGCGATCATGTGCATCATTGGAGTTAGTGCACAATGATATTGTCAGAAAAATACCAATTATGATAGAAGGCAAGAATTGGTATTTTATCATTTTTATTGATGATTATACAAGGATGACATAGGTTTATTTTTTAAAAGAGCGATCAGAAGCACTTGAAGTATTTAAGAAATTCAAGGCTATGGTTGAAAATCAAAGCAACTGAAAAATTAAAGTACTTCGCAGTGATCAAGGTGGCGAGTATATCTCAAAAGAATTTGAGAGATATTGTGATGATACTGGTATTTGAAGGCAATTGATAGTAGCCTACAGTCCTCAACAAAATGATGTTGCCGAGAGAAAAAATCACACAATTGATGATATGGCGAACTCTATGCTAAAAGAGAAAGATATGCCTAAATCTTTTTGGACAGAAGTTGTAAGTACGTCAGTTTATATTCTGAATAGAAGTCCAACAAAGACAGTTCTAAATCACACACTATTTGAAGCATGGTATGGTCAGAAACCAGTAATGAGTCATATGAAAATATTTGGTTTTGTTTGTTATGCCCAAGTACCAGCTCAAAGGCGAGTCGAATTTGATGATAAGAGTGTCCGTTGTATATTTGTCGGGTATGCTGATGGCACTAAAGGATATCGGCTTTATCACTTAGAAAAGAAGAAGATCATAATCAGTAGAGATGTAGTCTTTGATGAGAAAACTTCTTGGGATTGGGAAGCAGCAAAGGTTCAAAAGAATCAGTTGATACCTACAATAGGTATCTCACTAGACCAACCACAAGCTTCGGTTGAGCAATAGGAGCAAGGTGATGCTCCAAGTCAAGATGAATCAAGTTCAAGTTCTAGCTCAAGCCCGAGTGCTAGTGAGCAGATGAGTATGCTAAAATCAGCTCCACGACGAGTAAGGAGTCTAACAGAAATATATGAGTCATGTGGTTTCTCCGTTATTGAACCACAAAGCTTCGAAGAAGCAGAAAAGCACCATAATTGGGTAAAAGCTATGGAAGATGAGATTCATATGATTGAGAAGAACAACACTTGGGAGATAGTTGGTTGACCCAAGAATTGAGAAATTATTGGAGTCAAATGGGTTTATAAGTCAAAGTTAAATCCAGATGGCTCAATTTAAAAATATAAAGTAAGACTTGTGGCGAAAGGTTTTAAGCAAAAGCCTGGCATTGACCATTATGACACATATGCTCCAGTTGCAAGGCTAGAGACAATACAAACAATTATTGCTCTAGCAGCTCAAAAAAGATGGAAGATATGTCAACTTGATGTTAAATTGACATTTCTAAATGGCTATCTCGAAGAAGAAATTTATGTCGAGCAGCCAGAAGGATTTTCAGTTGAAGGGGGAGAAAACAAGGTGTTTAAGCTTAAGAAGGTATTATATGGCTTCAAGCAAGCACCAAGAGCGTGGTACACTCAAATTGACAAACATTTCATACAGAAAGAATTTGAGAAAAGCAAGAGCAAGCCTATCTTATATGTCAAGAAAAGATTTATGGATATACTAGTTGTCTCATTATATGTTGATGACTTGATATATACAGGAAATTGTGAGAAGATGATGCAAGAATTCAAAAGGGATATGATGGAGATATATGACATGAGTGATCTCGGCTTGCTACATTATTTTCTAGGTATAGAAATATGCCAAAATGATAATGGCATTTTCATATCTTAGAAAAAGTACACATAAAGTATTTTGAAGAAATTCAAAATGCATGACTGCAAATCAGTTGCAACCCCCTTGAGGCCAAATGAGAAGCAGAAGATAGAAGATGGAGCAAATAAATCATATCCGATAATTTATAGAAGTTTAGTCGGAAGCTTGTTATATTTGACAACAACACGACCAGATATTATGTTTGTCGCCACTTTGTTATCAAGGTACATGAATAGCCCAAGTCAATTAAATTTTTCTGCTGCAAAAAGATTTTTGCGATATATCAAAGGAACATCAAAATATGGCATTTGGTATAAGCTAGTAGAAGATTCAAAACTAATCAGATACACAGATAGTGATTGGACGGGATATCTTGATGACATGAAAAGTACATCAGGATATGCTTTCTCACTTGGTTCAGGTATCTGCTCTTGGTCAACAAAGAAACAAAATATAGTAGTTTTGTCTTCAACTGAAGCGGAGTATGTGGCAGCAGCCCGAGCTGTATCACAAGCAGTCTGGTTGAGAAGAATAATTAAAGATATTGGTGAAAGACAACATGAGCCAACTACAGTTTATTGCGATAGTAAATCAGTAATTGCAATAAGTGAAAATCCAGTCAGCCATGATAGAACCAAGCATATTGCAATCAAATATCACTACATTAGAGAAGCAGTCAAGCATCAAGAAGTTAAACTGGAATTTTGTCATTCAGAACAACAAATGGCAGATATTTTTACAAAGGCTTTATCTAGAGAAAAATTTATCCATAATAGAGACTTAATTGGTGTCTCAAGAAAATAAATTAAGAGGGAGATTGTTGGATAATTTATCTATTTTCTTGAGATAACAAAACCAATCTTCTGAGCAGGCTGCCGACATATACATCTCTAGAGATTACTAGTTTGCTCTTTACTCATTGCTTAGCAAGTAAGATTTGAGCTATGATGTTTAGTCGGTTGCAAGGAGTAAAAATACAAATTGACTACTTCTCAAGTGAAGAAAGCACCAGATCATACTACATACTAGCGTAGTTGGCACTTATCCAAAGTTATGTTGTAAAATATCTTGGGTTGAGTCGGTTCCTGTGCCTATAAAAGGGTAGTGTATGTATGGATTGTATTGGGGTTTTTAGATGAGAAAAGCTTGTAAGGGTTATGTATGCAAGAAAGACCAATGAATAGTTAGTCTGATGCTTTGAGCTAGTTACTCCTCTATCCCAATTCTTTGCTTCTTTTGAGTTTCCGATCACCAACAAAAATTAGAAAATCCTAATAGTATGAAGTCAAGCACGGAAGGTGTATCTATCTTCCTAATACATTCCATTAGTATTAAACAATGTAAATATCATTAGGAAAACTAACTTTTACATTCAAAAATTGAAAATTTCTAAAACATTCATGGCAAAAAGCATAAAGTTAAGCACGGGAGGCGCATGCATCTTTCTAATATATTTCATTAGTGTTAAATAATATAAACATCATTAAGAAAACTAACTTTTACATTTAAATTTTAAATTTGAATTAAATAAAAAGACCCAAGCTCTCTGGTGCAGTCTGCTAAAAGAAAGATCCTGGAATCCAGTGCCATGTCCTTGGGTCAGCAGTGGTGAAGGCTCTTTCAGTTTTGCCTTTTGTGCTGAAAACAATAGTAACAAATTGTTGCAATGAAATTTGTGCATTTACATCTTCCAGAGTTTGTTCTCATAATGAAAAAACAACTTCTAGAGTTCAGCACTTACATGGACCAGATACGAATCAAACCCATTGTGTTACCAGTGTAAACTTCATTTAGATCTTTGTAGTATGCAATTGCGGTAACATCACTCAACATTTTAGGGTCACTTGGACAGATCTTTTGGATGCATCTGCCACATCCTAATTAACTCATATTTATTGAAATGGTACCCGAACCTACAGTTTTGATGATTCCATATAATTCAACCAATTACAATATTAACATTGTGTACTTATAGATAGCCGAATACTCACCTTTGCAGACAGAGATGATCATATCATCATTCATGGTAATACAAATTTTGTCAATGTTGCAATCGGCATCCAATAGTATATGATTCTCGAACTTGCTCACAAAATTTCCTTGGAGATTCCAAATCCAACTAAACCTTTTCTGGAAAGTTAGAAACAGATTTCTCCTATGCAAAAGCTGGAAGGTACATGGACTTTTCACCATTGCGGATTGAACTTCAATGTTCTTAAAATTTTGAACCTTCACCAAAACATGAATCAGTTGGTGATTTAATACATGTATCAATCATTTCAAGAGATCATCAAAGATTTAATACATACATCAATCAATTGGAGACCCCTATTATGTTCTTTTATCAGAACCTTTCTATTTAGGAAGGTTAGAAGGTCAAACTTGTTCTTGTGGGAGATATAAAAGGACCTCATCACTACTCCATTTTCAGCACTCGTGATCTTCAACGGGAGAAGATTTGAACTACTTCAGAGAAGTTCCTTCCGTGCGGTGAGGTTCTATACCTGCTCCGGCTGGCCTGGGCGGATTGCCGCACGAGATGGCCTCTCGCCTCTCGACAGAGAGGCATTACATCCTATAGAAATCGGAACTACCGAATGTTGAAAGTACCGAAAAAATCCAGCGGTACGTTTTTTTCAGAGAGCACCCACCGTGAGACTTAGGCTTGCCAAAATCGGTAGTACCGAAAAATACACGACGGAACTACCGCAGTACGGTAGTACCACACCAATAAAACGAAACTAGCGATGATAGGAACTACCGCATTTACAACGGCGGTAATACCGCACCGACTTTCAACGGCTAGTTCTGACGCTCTGACAGAGCTGTTACTGTGTGCTACAGTATATTGCTGTAGTACCGCAATTTGCACGCCGGTAGTTCTGATTTTCCTGATTTTTCAGAATTATTTTTGTAACAACTAGTTTTGGTTGGTAAGGGTATAAATACCCTTCCACCAGCTCAAGGACATGTTGCTGAACTGATGACGGGAAAATGGGCGTGAACCCGCGTACACGTCATTAGAGACAAGTTAATTAAATTTAATTCAAAATGAGACAAAGAAATCAGGTACTGTGGTCCATTACTTCCAGAATTAATACATTTACATAAAAATTCTGTTAATTACATCTCTTTATGAGAAAACCCCTGATTAAGAATTTCAACATAAATATTACAAGAAATTGCAACATATGACTATTACAAAAATATAAAAGAAAAGGTCTTCAATCTTGGCGTCGCTGATGGATGCTTGCTCGATGGTATTTTAGCTGTATTTATATTATTTTTCTAACATGGTATAGTATTTATTTTTTAGCGAACCTATGTATGTAGTGTGATTGAAGCTTAATTATTTCAGTCTTTTTATATATATATTTTTACTTCGCCGTATATTGCTACGAACATTGCATTGCTCACATGACATAGTATTTTTTTAACGAACCAATGCATGTAGCGTGATTAGAGTTTAATTATTTCAATTTTTTTATATTATTTTACTTCGTCTTGTATTAGTACTAACATTGCATAACGCTTGCGAATATTGAGCACTTACATGTAACATAGCCCAGGCGAATGTCATTTTTTCAAGATTTTATTACTACTAGTGTGACACAAATTTTATGCACGTAGTGTAATATAAGTTTGAGTGTTTCATTATTTTATTTTATGTTTTGTTTTGCTCCGCCTTGTATTACTATTAGCATTGTATAGCGCTTACAAATATTAAACGCTTGCACGTAGCGTAACCGAAGCGAAGGTTGTTTCTTAATATTTTTATTACTACTAGCATGACGTGAATTTTAACATGTAGTATAATAGGAGTATTTTATTATTTTATTATTTTTATTGTTTTGCTCCGCCTTGTATTACTACTAGCATTGCATAGCACTTGCAAATATTAAGCTCTTGCATGTAGCATAACCGAGGTGAAGTTTATTTCTTTTTTTTATATTTCATTACTACTACCGGGCCATAGATTTTATGCACATAGTGTAATAAATGCTTTATTATTTATTATTATTATTATTGTTTTTCCTCGTCTTGTATTACTACTAGCATTGCATAATGCTTACGGATGTCGGGCGCTTGCATGTAACGTAACCGAGACGAATTTTGTTGTTTTAATATTTGTTCATGCATTTTTTTGCAGCATACACCCACCCCTAATTCATATCTATTTGAGGGGACCGAATTGAGGAGATAGGGCTTTTTAATCTTCTCACTCTCGGTTTGTATCCATTTGTAGGGGACCGAACCTAAGAGACGAAGGGTTGAGCCCTTGTTCTTTGCGTTTGTATCCACCTAACGGGACCGAACCAAGAAGATGAGGTCTTCATGTCTCACCTTGATTTGTATCCATTTGTAGGGGACCGAACCTAAGAGACGAGAGATCAAGCACTCGTTTTTTGGTTTTGTATCCGCCTAACGGGACCGAACCAAGGGGGCAAAAGCATAAAAAAAAATGAAGCACCTTAATTCGTACCACGATGGCTGAACCTAAGAGCAAAGGGAGAGAGGGAGAACAAGAGCAAGAACTTCACCTTTGTTAGCTTCTGCAGCCCTCTCTCTATCTTTCTTCCTTTTTTCTCTCACAAGTGTGTGTATGTGTTTTCCTCTCTTGAGAAATTTGCCCAGCGTTTCTCCTCTTTTCTCCCCCCAAAAAGTTCCCTCTTCTCTACCTTTCATTCTCTATTTATAGAGCAAGAATGAGAGAGTGGTTCATGGAGGGAGTTATGGCAACTCCTCTCTTTGGTTTTCTTTTTTTATTTTTATTTCTTGCTGGAAGCTAAGAACTTTTCTCCTGGTTACACACGCACAATCAAGTGGACAAGAACGTGGGTGCATGGTAATTGTGCATGGACGTGAATGTGTCCATGCAGGACTAATTCACTCCTTGTTTGTTTTTTTATCCCTGTGTAGATTGGACAATGTCCTATTTTCATCTTGATAGTAGATACATGTACACATGTAATATGCTTGCGTACTAGTATTACACGTGCTTAATTGCATGGCTCACGCAAGTATATTCTTATTGAATAGTCTTCATGCAGGTTGGACGTGGCCACAATGGTCTTTTTTTTAAATAGTGGCCACTCTCTTTGTTCCTTAATTTCCTTTTCTCTAACCGGTCAAGCAACTAACTAATGTATGCATGCAGGTTGGAGTGGGAGCATGCTGCAGTTTGATATATAGCATGCAAATTGGCCCATATGCATGGACGTGGCTTAGTGGCCTAATTTATGAAGAAATCCAATAGTGCTTGTATGTAGTTCTTTTATGCATGCATGTAGTATGTGAGCATATATGGCCATTGGCATGAATGTCTCTCTCTCTCTCTTTTTAATTAATCCAAGGAAAAGGTAATTAATACTTGTAAGCATTTTGCACGTAAGCATTTGTAATCTGTCCGGTTATATCAATTTATACAAGCAGTATTTGTTCTCCGAATGACTTAAAAATTAAACACGAGACTTTCACGTGTACCACAAACATGAGCACCCCCTAATACTCCCTCTGTTCTTTTGTATCAGTTACTTTGACTGTTATTTTTATAACGTTTTTATTGATATATACTAATAAAATTATTTGTTATCAAATATTTTTAACTACAAATGTTATAATATAGTTTTTATATAGATAGTTTTAAACATATGAGTAGAAAGTTTTACAGTACGAATTCTAAAACGTCAAATACAAAAGAACAAAGGTAATAACAATGGTACTGTAAGAAAATATTGGTTGAATTAACTAGGGATATAATGGTATTTTTTAATCAAGTGCAACAGTTTTTTAGGATTGACTAATGTACATTATGTAACATCTCCGTTTTTGGGAACATGACCGTCATACATTCCGCAACAGCTCAGGAGTTCAGTTGCGAATAGAAGGGGTATCACGCCTGAAAGCATCTAGGCCCCTAAAATGGTTTTGATAATTAATGACAATATGCAAATATGAGACTACTATGTTTGTTGAGAATTGCATAGATTAAGTTTCAAAAGTGCGTACATGTCAAAAGCAAGATGCATGCTAAACGACGAAACGAAGATCAAGATGGCTCAAAAACTAAGGTACAAGTAGTATAGGATCCCTTTTTCATATTTTACCAGTCTTAGGAGAAAGATTGGAAGACCAGATTATAGAATAATCGCTGTACTATTAAGAAAGATCATAGAAAATAACTTGATAGCATATTCTTGTGCCAATTGAATCAATCTAGAATCATGCATGGATTTAAAATTAAGTTTGAAAACCAACTGTGCTCTGTTGGAAAAATCGAAAGTACCGACGTGAAAACTGCGAAACAACCGGAGTCCGGTAGTACCGACGTGTAAACAGCGGAACTCGGTAGTACCGAAAAATCCAGCGGTACGTTTTTTTTCTAGAGAGCACCCACTTTGAGACTTAGACTTGCCGAAATCGGTAGTACCGGAAAATACACGACGGAACTACCGCAGTGCGGTAGTACCACACCAGTCAGAACTACCGAACTTCGGAAGTACCGAAAAAATCCAGCGGTACGTTTTTTCCAGAGAGCACCCACCGTGAGACTTAGGCTTGCCAAAATCGATAGTACCGGAAAATATACGGCGAAACTACCTGTAAGTTTAAGCTGCATTATGTTGTTTTTGGTGATAATGATAAATACTATTGTGAGACTAATATGCTTATTAGTAATGATATAATTTAGTCTCATTTGGATGAAAATGTGAAATCAAAGAGGTATGCATTCGACACTTACATCCATTTACATCTTAGTGCATTCCTTAGATCCAAAATATAGATTAAACTTCACCAAATGTCTAAGATAAATATATGCATATGTTTCTAGTATATATTCTTGTATGCACACATTTAGGGGGAGTTTACTCTATGTTTTGTGATTTCATCAGTATTGATCCATATTTGTTTTTCACCGTATATTGGAATCTCTACTTTAAAACATATCCCTTGAGTATATAAAACTTGTGCAGTTCATATATACTCACATTAATTCATATTGCGTTATACTCAATGATTTGTGTATGGGACTAATACGATTATCAAGTGTTTGAAAGGTTTAGTCCCGGATGTTGATTCACTATATGGAGATGCATGCAAAGATTGATATGAAGATCAATATGGTTCGGTAATACCGCACTTATCAAAATGCTGAGTAACAGCTATTTTCTGGCCATTAAAGTGGAGTGCGGTAATACCGCACTTATAACGGCGGTTGTACTGATTTCTCTGATTTTTTCAGAAGTTTGGCTCCAACGGCTAGTTTTTGTGTGTGGGGTATAAATACTCACTTGTGGCCGGTTGGAGAGTATTTTTTGGTACCTCATTTCACTCTCTTGAGCTAGTGTAAGCATCTCCACTCTATTATGCGTGTGTTGCACCTTATGAGCAAGAAGAGAGGTCTCTAGTTGCATGTGTTGCATCTAGAGGTGGATTTTGCATCCACTTGAGCTTGTGCATTCGTTGCACGTGGTGAGAGTCAAGCGAGGGGCTTGGCTTATTACTCTTGGAGTTTGCCGACTCCTAGACAGCGTTGGAGGCATCATGCGCGGTGATCTTCTCAAAGAAGGTTGTGAGAAGACCCGGCGTATTGTGAAGGTTGGAGCTCACCTACCCAGAGCGGGAAAGAGCTACCACTAGTGGAATTGAGGTGTTTGGCTTAATTTGTGGAGCCAGTCCAATTCGTTTGGGCTTACCTCAACGTGGATTAGGGGAGACCGGCAAGTCTCCGAACACCACGGTAAAACATTGCGTGTCATTTATGGTTTGTTTTCTTGTGCTCAACTTATATTCAAGCAATTTACATTCATAGAATTAAATTGATTACTTGTCACCCTAGGAAAGAGCTAATGGATAGGAAAGAGCATATCTCTCTTAAGAATTCTTATGAAAAATTGAAAGAATCTCATGATTTACTTATTCATAAGGATTCTAGAAAAGCTAGCACTAGCATTGGAATTACTTGTAATATTCATGATACCATGTCTAGTGTAAATATGCCTAAAACTAGCATATCTACTTCATGTGATGATTTGATCAATATGCCATGTTCTAAAATTGATTCAAATACTAATTCTTGCAATGATAAACTCCTTGCTGAAAATATTGAATTAAAGAGCAAGTGACCAAGCTAAACAGAAGTTAGAAAGGTGCTACAAGGGTAAGGACACTCTTGACAAGTTATTAAGTGAGCAAAGGTGTTCATTTAATAGAGAAGGTCTTGGGTATGTACCCATGAAAGATAAGAAACCGGCAAACAAGTCCACAAGATTTGTTAAGAAAAATGGTAAGTATTGTCAAAAATGCCGGGAAATAGGACATGAGCAACAAAATTGTCCATTGGGTAAGACTCGCTCTATTGGATTATATGATTCTTGTTATATGCTTAAGATATCAAAAAATGGTAGCATTATTGCAAAATTTATGGAATTTCTATTCTAGGTGCTAAGAGTAAAGCTATTTGGGTGCCCAAAGCACTAATCGCTAACATTCAAGGAACCAAGCAAATTTAAGTACCTAAAAGATCCTAACTCTCTTTTAGGTGAACTACAAAACCAGTGGACGGCATTGGATGCTTGATAGCGGGTGTACTCAACACATGATCGGAGATCGGAAAATGTTCTCCACATTTGAAAGTGGAAGCAATGAGAAGATCACATTTGGGAACAATAACAAAGAAATGGTATTGGGATTGGGTAAAATTGCTATCTAAAATGATCTTTCAATTTCTAATTAATCTCTTGTGGAAACATTGAATTTTAACTTGCTATCCGTTGCCCAATTGTGTGATTTAGGATTAATATATTTTTTTCTAAAAATGATGTTACTATTTCAAAAGAAAAGGACAAAGAACTTGTTTTCAAAAGTTTTAGATTTGGAAATCTTTATTGGTAGATTTCACCTCGAGTAATTTGGGGTTAACAATATGTTTATTAGTAAAAATCTCTTTGGGTTGGTTATGGTATAGAAGGTTAGGTCATGTGAGCATGATTCAACTAAAAAGCTTTTTAAACATGATTTAGTTGGCTTGAAAGATGTGAAGTTTGAGAAAAGCAAACTTTATAGCGCTCACCAAACTGGAAAGCAAGTGAAAATCCTTCTAAAAGTATCATGTCAACCTCTAGACCATTAGAGCTCTTACATATGGATTTGTTCAGGCCAACAACCTATAAGAGCATTGAGGGCAATAGCTGTTGTCTAGTCATTGTAGATGATTACTCGAGATATACATGGGTATTATTCTTAAATGACAAAAGTGAAGCCTTCGAAGTTTTTAAAACCTTTGCAAAAAGAGCCCAAAATGAATTTGATTTCAAAATAAAGAAAATTAGAAGTGATAATGATTCCGAGTTCAAGAATACCAAAATTAAAGATTTTTGTGATGAACTTAGAATAAAACATGAGCTTTCCATAACCTACACTCCGGAGCAAAATAGAGTTGTAGAAAAGAAAAATCGAACATTAATTGAAATGGCTAGGACAATACTGAATGAATATAATACTTCTGACATATTTTGGACGGAAGCTATTAACACCACGTGTCATGTCATAAATCGTCTTTATTTGCATCGTCTTTTTAAAAAGACTTTCTATGAACTTCTTATAGGAAGGAGGCCAAACATCTCTTACTTTAGAGTATTTGGATGCAAATGTTACATGCTCACATATACATAAACTTGTACACCTATACATGCTCACATAGCTAGCTTTGGTGACTCGTGCACAGCAGCAACAAGCAATTGTGGCTGTGGCTGCCGCCCAACCGATCTCTACCGGGCACTTTTGTCTCTCCTTGCCATGCCTAGACTTGCCAGGGAAGGAGATGTTCCTACGGAGGGAGGTGGATTCTTTTCGTTGTCATTGGTGGCTTATAGATGTAGCTGAAAATGAACGTTTATGCAAACGAATCAAATACCAATATATCGTTTTGAAAAAGTTGTCTCGACAAATTATTTTAGAAAGATGAAGAAAAAGTTATACCGTTTGTTTTTTCAGAGGGAGCCACGAGCCAGAAAAGAGCCGATAAACAATGCTTACTGCTCCCAGTCACCAAGCCGTAGAATCCTCTGGTCAAATGTCAACCTACTGCTTAAATGGACCAAACGAAAGCTAATTGTGGCAAAGCATGATGGGCTGACTTATATGCAATTAATTATCAGCTTCTAGAGGATTTCCTGCAAAGATTTGGACTTAAGTCTAATCAAAACAAAGAACATGCACATTTGCGATAAATGCAATTTGGGCCGGGTCATCACAACCACCATCACAATATAGTTGTTATATGACTGTCAATCAGTGTTACTATAGTTACAACAAGGGTCTAAATGTCTCCATGCAAGAAGAACCACCACCACAGTAGAGTTGCTATATAACTATCATTCATTGTTATTACTACTAGTTACAAAGAGGCTGTAAGCTCTGCAGTTTCAGCCTAGTGAAAGAAAGACCCAAGCTCTCTGGTGCAGTCTGCTGAAAGAAAGATCCTGGAATCCAGTGCCATGTCCTTGGGTCAACAGTGGTGAAGGCTCTTTCTAGTTTTGCCCTTTGTGCTGAAAACAATAGTAACAAATTGTTACAATGAAATTTGTGCATTTACATCTTCCAAAGTTTGTTCTCATAATGAAAAAACAACTTCTAGAGTTCAGCACTTACATGGACCAGATACGAATCAAACCCATTGTGTTACCAGTGTAAACTTCATTTAGATCTTTGTTGTATGCAATTGTAGTAACATCACTCAACAGTTTAGGGTCACTTGGACAGATCTTTTGGATGCATCTGCCACATCCTAAGCAACTCATATTTATTGAAATGGTACCCGAACCTGCAGTTTTGATGATTCTATATAATTCAACCAATTACAATATTAACATTGTGTGCTTATAGATAGCCGAATACTCACCTTTGCATACAGAGATGATCATATCATCATTCATGGTAATACAGGTTTTGTCAATGTTGCAATCGGCATCCAATAGTATATGATTCTTGAACTCGCTCACAAAATTTCCTTGGAGATTCCAAATCCGACTAACCCTTTTCTGGAAAGTTAGAAACAGATTTCTCCTATGCAAAAGCTGAAAGGTACATGGACTTTTCACCCATGCGGATTGAACTTCAATTTTCTTGGAATGTTGAACCTTCACCAAAACATGAATCAGTTGGAGATTTAATACACGTATCAATCATTTCAAGAGATCATCAAAGATTTAATACATACATCAATCAATTGGAGACCCCTATTCTGTTCCTTTATCAGAACCTTTCCATTTAGGTAGGTTACAAGGTCAAACTTGTTCTCGTGGGAGAGCTTTAAGGAACTCATCACTGCTCCATTTTCAGCACTCATGATCTTCAACGGGAGAAGATTTGAACTGCTTTCAAATTTTAATAGCATGCTTCCAGAGCTGAAAGAATTTAAAAATTCAGAACAAAATGTGAAATCTGCTTAGATGAAGGTACAAAACAATCCAAAAAACCAATACGCATATAGTACCTGTATTCTATATAGTGTAGATTTGTTTCAGGAATCGAATACAAAAAGGTGTAGTCCTTCATATCAAAGACTTTGTATCCACTGCAAGAACAGTTTTTATTTTATCAGAAAAATGAATAAAAACTGCCATCAAAATAGTTTATTTAAGAGTTTGTACCTATAATTCTTTGAAACAGTGACAGCTTTTTCATTCACTTCATCAAACCCTACAGATCCGGGCCAAGATATATTTTCTCTTTCAAATATATCAATTCCCAGATTCACTTGATTTCTTCTTATGTATCTGCACAAACAGAAAAGCTATCTTATAGAATCAATATTGAGCAATCTGATATGCTCAATAAAAGTTAGTAAAAGTGTTAGTTTCTTACTCAAGTTTAATTGATTTGCATCTTTGATAAGTGTAATCATCCGATCGATAAGTTGATACAGTGATCACCGAGTCATTCAATTGGTTAAAGAATAATGTCTGAATAAATTCATCTGGTACTTGATTTAATACCGCAACTAGCTGGTTTGTCACTGTGGGAAACAACCATATCAATGATTAGAAATTTAGAATATATCATTTTCCTTACATGTATGGAAAGTTGACATTTACCTCGACAAAAAGTAATTGCTAAGCCTTTTATTGTTCTAGCAATTAAAAGGTCTTGTGCAGCAACTATATTGCTAATCGGAGTTCTGTCCTTCAGAAACTCAAGTTCTAGAAAATCAATTGCTTTTTGATCCCTGAAGACATCCAGCACTTCCTGCAATCACAAAGTTACAGTCATTATAATAGTTCTGCAATATGTTATTATTGAGAGGACACGACTTACGTACAGCCTTTCAAATAGGAAAGGACAAATGGTTTTGGAAAAGAGTTTTAGAAGGCCTTTATACCATGAACAAAACAGGACATCTCAGAATGTCATACAGGAAATATACAACCTTTAAAGCTATCAAGGACATAATCTATTTGCCCACTTAATTGAAATTTTCAAGAAGCTATTTGCCTCCATTACCCTCACTCATACTCATCTGTAGTACTAACTAGCTAGTCGACTGATATTCAGATCAGACAAAAGTTCAATTTGCTTTTCCTATTATTTTTTTTTCTTGTTGTATTGTATAAGCAGCATTGTAGGTCAATGTTATCATCAACTAAAACAAAAAAAGCAATGTGCTTTCAGGTCCTCCAAAATAACACACAACATACCCTGCAAGCAACTCAACAGCAGGAAATACCCCATCCCTTAAGAACATGGACATACACAGTGGTAAACGATCAATCGCAGGAGCTAAAATTTATAAACTGAGGGAACAGAAATGGCATAGGAAACACACATTAACAATCAAGAAAGTGATAAAATATAATTAATCACAAGATATACATGTTATGAACTGTTGGGCAACTTGGGAATTCCCCTCAATTCCGGAATAAAAGAAAGGAAAAAACAAAGAAAAGAAAATCTGGAGCAGGGCCCATCTGTAAGAGAGATGAGAGGGAATGATTTGAGCCTATTATATATTAGACCAGTTATAAGACCCCATTACAGGGGTTAGGCCACCCTTACAACATTCCCCTTTAAATGGAGACATGGGAGAGCTAGCTAGGCAGAGGAATCAAGAGCCTACCCACTTATCCAAGAGCAACCAGTGGCGATCTCCTTTTGTCTCCTATGCAGTTTTGCACCTGTGAGCTCACTGGGGCCTTGGTGATCTCCACGCCGGCGTGCCTCTGCAGATCCTCTGGGGTGTAGGCGAACTTGGTTGCTGCTGCCTGAGCCGAGTTCGTTGCTAGGCACTTGCGCATTCATGTGTGCAGTGTGCGACCGACCGGTTCTCTCTGATTTCCCGATTGCTTCATCCTATTGAGTGATTTCTGTGGCTTTGTGCGGCATTACTATGCATCTCGACTTCTCAGCTTGTTGTGTTCAGGCTGAGAGGGTGGGCATTGTATCTCTGGAACCTCCGTCGGTGCTGTGACTAAACGCAGGCGATTGGTTTTCTGAGATAACGTTTGGTAATGTGCCTTGCCCTGTGATTCTTCTCGGTGGGTTAGAGTGCCATTGGCTCAGTGAGTTCCTTTACATTCCGGTATTACTATCGTGCATAAGTTTGCCGTGCTAGTTTAATCTTAGTTTTATCATATCTGAAACTTGTAAGCTCTAGCACTGGGGGGACTTTGCATGATAGCTTGTGCGTGCTGTGATTGCTCAATGAAGAAATTGGTCAACGTGAAATATATATGTGATAATTTGTGATAATAAGTTGGGTTGTGACCTGAGTTGTTATCTATACCATATTGATTCTTACTTGGCATGTTGCTAGCTCGGTAAAACATATATCTGGACATCTCTGTTAGAGCAATATACTTGTGGTAACTAGTGCTGGCATCTGTCAATAGTTCACTGCTTAAGTTCATTGCTAATTGTCTTCCGATTTCAGTAAGTTAATCTAGAGTTCAAAGCCTAACTTATTAGATAGAAATTGTCACATAAATTTGTGATCAATTAGACCCTAGTGGCGAGGAGGCCCTGCTACACGCAGGAGCAAACTGACACCTGAGAGCAAATCAATCAATACCAATCTGTGCACTATGCAGATTATTTTGGCCCAGTTGCTAGCTCAGTTAAGCATATTTTCCTGTTTTTATGACTTGAGCACTTCATCTGTGTTAAGAGATGTTTATTTGATACTCATGTCATTCTTTTGCTGCTGGAACTATGCTATACTGTTCATAAAGAAATCTGGAATTAATCTGAAAATGTTGCTGAAACTGCTTAACTCTCAACATGCACCTGGGGGAAATGGATTTTGCCAAATGTCTCCTGAGCAAAGGAGTGGGCAGTAGTCCGGGCAGAAGTGATGGCATTAGCAGCGACAGAGCAGCCATGATTCCCTAGACCCATCTCCCGAGACCTTAGCTTTAGTAAGGTATTCACACGGTGCACACAAGTCCCCTTCGTCTTCCTGGCACTGCAAGTTTCCTTCTTGACGCAGCCCCTTCCATATTTGATCATTGGCTCCTTCTTGAACATAACGATAGCAAGTCAAGAAATCGACAGAAAGAAGTAATAAGAAGAAACATTGGCAAAGAAAGAAAGCAAAAACTTACCTGGTAATGATAATTGCAGAGATACTCCTGGGCAGAGGAGGAGGACGAATTGGAACCAGAAGCTATGGTACAGGGAACAGGTCCTTGTTCCACGGCGCCGCTGCTCTCATCTTCCCGGCCAGTGCCGCTCTGTTCTTCCTCCTGCTCATAGCCCCCAACATCTCCAGAACGGGGACTCATCTTCTTGTTCTTTGATCCTTCCTATTGATCGTGCAGCTTCGATTTTACTCTCTTTTACTTGATCTTCGCTCTGCTTCTTGATTGCGATTCTGCTCTGCTTCTTTTTTCCGGGGAAAAAAAGGCACGTTGGAAGCGCTTTGAAAAATGAAAACACGGCTTGCCTCCCGACGGAGTGGGAAAGAAACTTGCGGAATTCCCTGTTTCCTTCCCTTACTCCTCCCGACGGAGACTGCCTCCGATAGCACACACGTGGCACACGAATCTCCGCGCATGGCGTCCTCCCCCCTTTTCCCCCAAGTCGAGCGCTGCGCTCCCGCCATTGTCCCGTGATGTCGATGAAGCAACGCATGATGGCGCCCCCCGTCGGCCGCAGACCGCGCCGTGGACTTCCCGGTCGCCACGTAAGGATTCACCCGCCGCCGCCGGTGACGGAGCTCGCCGCGGAAGGTCTCCATCCGCCGGCCGCTGACGTCTTCCGCTTCCGCACTCTAATTCGTCTGGTCACATGCGGGAGTATTTTGTCATCAAAAGTTGGTACTTACATCAACTTCCTTGTGGTCAATATTTTGTCATCTAGCTTCAAGTCTTGCCATTGTTTTTGCTTTTGTGAACTGTGGCTACAATTGTCCTGGAAATAGTATCCTGTTCTCCAGATTACAAGCGCCTAAGATTGCCACTGTATTTGTCAGACAAACAGGAGCAGTCAACTAGGTTCGGGCATGAATCTGATTGAGTTTTTCAGAGGTAGAGTATGTCATAATTTGAAACCAAAAAGAAAATGTTGCGCAAACCTGACACTGTAGTACCAATTGAACGGAAGATAGCTCCATTTTGTCACAAAACATTTGATATATAGTTGGCAAGACAATTCCATTTTGATTGAATTCAAGTGAATAAAAAAAATGAAACCTGATAACATCCAGAAGCATTCAACGATCTGACATGAAACATGCATTCACTTTCCATAGTTTACTATTCACCTCCATTAAACAATCTGATAGAAAACCATCTTTACAACAATTAAGAAACATTCATACAAAGTTTCATTCACCACAAATTCAATTCACTATCTTTACTATTATAAAATAAAGAGTTGATCCGTCCTCTTCTATCTACTTTCCTCCACTTACATGCGTGATCTCTTCCCTTCCCCAAGTCGCCAACTGCTCCCGCAACCCGCATCTCCCTCCCCACCCCACGCCGCCGCTGGCCTCCTTCTCCCCAACCCGCACTGCCTCCTCCTCCCCCACTCCTGCGTGCCGCCGCCGCCTCCTCCCAACCTCGCGCCACCGCCTCCTCCTCCCCATCCCGCGCCGCTCCTCCTCCCCCACTCCTCTGCTGCTCGTTGGTCGCCTCCTCCTCCTCCCCCACTCCTCCGCCGCTCCTTCTCTCGCTTCGCTTCCTTCCCATCTCCTCCCACTGAAACACCTCCAGCCGCATGACGCCCTCGCCTCATCCCCTCATTCCCACCGTGCGGGAGGTGGAGTCCTCGCGTCCTCCCCAACCCCCCGCGCCGCCGCCTCCCCCTCTCCGTCCGCCTCCTCCTCTCCGCTCCGCCGCCGCCTCCTCCCCTCCTCCCCACCCCGCGCCGCTGCTGCCTCCTCCTCCGCTCCGCCGCCGCCGCCTCCCCCTCTCTGTCCCCTGAACCGCCTCGCCGCCTCCTACTCCCCCCACCCCTCCCCGCCGCATCCTCCGGCGCAGCCGCACGGGCGGTCCGGCAGCAAGCGGAGCCGCGCCGCCGAGGAGCACAACTTCTCCGAGAAGGTGGTGGCTGGCCTTGCCGTTGTGAATTGTTCTTCGCTTCGCTTTGCTCACCCAGTGCAGGTGCTAATTGTTTCTTGCTTTTTGGTTGGCTGGTTTTGGGTGCAGAGGAGGAGCAGGATCAACAAGAAAGATGAAGGCGTTGCAGAGCCTGATACCGAATTACAACAAGGTCAGGAAGAAAAACCAAGAAGCCCTTTACTTTCGTGTTGAATTGCAGGCTGTTGAGTTGTTCCTGTGCTGGATATTTACAGGTTCGTGTTTGCGATGGTTTATGGGGTGCGGACTGACAAGGCGTCCATGTTTGATGAGGCCATTGAGTATCTGAAGCAACTGCAGCTCCAAGTGTAGGTGAGCAGATACATGCCTAGATGATGCTAAATTGCTAATGCATTTGTTTTGATTGATCCAAACTGCAAATATTAACATAGAGTTGTAATGAGAGTATCTACCCTTATTATTTTTCATCCAATCTGTGCTAATTAGGACACATAATCTCATTAATTTGCTTGACCTCGAGACAAACGATAAAGCGGTGGATCGCCATGATATGGACAAGTCTCGTATGATCTTTCAAAACATGAAAGGTGAAATATGTCCCATCCAATGTGTACAATTGAACATTTCGAGCTACCTCTTGTCTAAGGTGCTAAATAATCCATATGCTAAAGAAGTCTTTGGGTTAGGAATAGTATGCCGGTGACAATGTGCAAGAAGATGGTGTCCGGTTTTAAACCAAGAATGATGTCTATTTTCTATACTCCACGAAACATCAAACTCATTGAGATCGTAGCGATAATGTACTAACGTGAGCAGAATGAACTCTTAGTAGTAGCTTTATCTTTTTTCCTTTGGTTTATTGATTGTATTTTCAGTGTATTTGTCGACACCTATCTCATGTGGATCAAATACCACCATGTCCTACTTGTGTCGCATCGGGACTATTGAGTCTCAACTGGTTCTCGAATTTCGATCTATTTGCTCGATATCACCAGAGCCAATTGCAGTAGCATCACTAGGGCAAGTATACAGAGGTTAGTCATGCCTAATAAGGCTTTTGCTATTATATTGTGATCATCCTTGTTCCTTATTGATTTTATTTTGCTTCCTTTGTTTCTTCTAATATGTCATGAATTCATTACAGAAAATCAAATCCCTGCATGTTGAGGGTATGGATGTAGTTGTTGAACCAGGAGTTGGATGGATTGAGCTGAACGAATACCTGAAACCTTATGGCCTTTTTTCCCTCTTAACCCAGGAAAGTCCTTTGTTTCTTGTTTGCTTATAATTTATTTTGTTGATAAGACTTTTTCAAGAGACCCATATTGACATAACTCAGTATGGAATTATATTGAATTTAACTTTATTGCAGTTGATCAACTTTAGTTTCCGATTGATTTGTATAACTTTGTCGCATCCTCTGGACATTTATGTGATATTAACATATTTTGTCCCAGGGAGATGAATTCTGCATGCTTTTAAAACTGAGATGAATTCTGCATGCTTTTAAAACTCAATACTTGCTTCCAACTTCACCCATACCTGTGGGCATAAAATAGCATGACAGTCAGCATGATTTTGCACTAGCTCGGTGCTTTACGTCAAATGCATTAGTCTGATTTGCAGGGCCTGGTACCACTATTGGAGGAATGTGTGCAACTCGCTGTTCTGGTTCATTAGCTGTGAGGTAATTCTCATATTCTCAGGCTACTTTCAATGCTCTACACTACAACTGTAACACCCCATCTCCACAAAAAAAGATACAACAATAACCCCTACGATAGTGCATCCATTGATCAGTTAACTTTATCATATCATTGGAAGTGAAGGAACTTTGGGGTTAATTACAGAAGTTACTTTGCGACTTCAAAAGCTTCCTTCTCATTCTGTGGTAGGTATTTTGTTTCGATTTAGTCATATCACAGTTACGAGGTGGTGATCAAGGACCTGGACACAGTGGATTACTTCATCATATATTTCATCTGTTGCTGCCATTATCTTCTGACAAATCTGCTGATGTCTCAGGCGATTGGATGGGAAAGTTGTCTGAAAGAACCTCTTGGTTCTTGGTAGCTTTATGTTGCAGATTCGCTGAAGGCCGTGGAAGGGTAATTTCTGAAATTGTGAAGGCATTTTGTTATTTCATAGATTCAGCAAGTTTGATTGTCATCACAAATGAACCATTCACAAGGGCAGGATCTTGAAGAGTTCAGTCATCTCGCAATGACTTGCTTTGTCTCCTTTGCAGCAACCATTGAGGTCACTGAGTTTGTTGTGGCCACGAATGAAGCCTCGTCAATAGTAAGACATTCAGCATGCTCACCATTCACTATGGCCTTGATAGTTGGATCGCTCTTACATTCATTCGCAGAATGGAAGGGAAGGACTCCCATGGCTCGAGATTGTAGATAGGAGGCAGCAGATGCAGCAACATGATAAGCGGCAAATGGATTTATTCCCTGGCCACTTTCTTTCTCCTTCTTGCACTCTGGTTGAGCATTAGCTACACACATTGATTCTTGATCATTACAAGGTCTGATGACCGTGCCTGTAGTCATATTCTCCTCATCATGGGGCTTTCGCTTGTGCTTCTGATCAGGGTTTGGATCTTTTGCGTTCTCTTGAACGGATGACGTCACAAACTGCAAATTGTACTTTTGGAGATACTTTGGCTGACAAGGAAAAGCAGTAAACATGAGATTACGAGAATCAGGTAGGGGATGCTAGCTACCAGAATGTGAAAGACAGGTGTACAAGTGTATATATATACACAGAGAGAGAGAGAGAGTGTGTGTATGTTACATATGTATATATATAGTTTAGCATGACTAATGTGGATACAACACAAAATTAATGTGAACTCAAGAGGTTAAGTACAAAGGACGAGAATGTGAGGCGTTCGGTAACCAAAGGGTCAGGCTAATATGCCCCCGCAGTCTGAGTGTCAGCGATATGGACGTTCAGATTGGATCTGAACTCCATGATGACAGAGGTATGCAACCCCTTGGTGAAAATATCTGCGAACTGTGATGACATCGGTACATGAAGAATGTAGACATAACCAAGGGTGACGCGCTCTCGGTGGTGCGACAGCTCGTGCTTGCAGACAGCAGGCTAGCAATGATGATCTGGAGTGATGATGACGATAGACGGGGTGTTCGAAAGGCCACAGAGGGAGGACCATATCGACGAGAGCACCGCGTCATGCCATGACGTTATCGGAGGAGAGGAGGCACCAGAGAGGTCGAAGCCAAGCCAATGAAGTCCGGAGCCGAAGAACGTCAACGGGTTGGCAGGGGCGACACATACTGATCTATGATCGAAAAAAGTAGAAAAAATCCGATCTGAGGATGACTAGGGAAAACTCTAATTGGTAGCCGATTAGATGATCGGTGACACGACTTAAACTACATGTTGCGCAGCCTTCGGCAGAGATCATGGAGACGAGATCATCTCTCAGGGGCGACGCGGCGAAAGCTATGGAGGCGATCGCTCAAGAGCGGTACCGCTCTGATACCATAAGAGTATGGAATATTTAGGGCAATCACGCTATATAATTCATTTGATTCAAGTCACAAAAGGTTACACATATATAGTCTAGCATTGCTAATGAGAACACAACACAAGATTAATGTAAACTATAGAGGTTAAGCACAAAATACGAGGAGACAAGGCGGTCAGTAACCAAAGAGCCAAGCTAACAGTTTTGTCTTATTTAGTATGTAATGCCCAATTTGGTTCTTTCAAATTATCATCTTATGTACGTATGTGTTGTAGTTAATAAATTGCTTGTAAGTTGTACTGGCATATTATCTACCTATATATGCGAGATCTAATTCACTTGTGTATTTGGTGATTTACTTGCGTAACTGGATCTGAAGAACTTCATCTCCTTCTTTAATTAATCACCACAATCCTCTTGCCATTAGTTAAAAAAAAAAGAAGCCTTCCGTATCTGGTAAACTAAACATAAACCCAAATCACCGAATCAGTGACGGATCGAATGGGACTCACCGGTGGAGGATTACGCCACGGCGGAGCCGCACTTGAAGGTCTTCAAGCATGTTGCGACCGCTGTCGACCACCAGATCCGTCACCCGTGACGCTTCAGCCGCTGCCAAATCAACCTCCGATGGAGAGCATGGCCGAATTTTCTTGGGTGGCGAAATGGAGAGGAAGGCAGGTGAGGAACGAGAAAGATGGGGAATGAGAGGGGCTGGAACACTGGAGAAAAGGATGCATGCCCTAACAGTTTCTCTCCGAGCATGAATGTTAAACAGCGAGGGGTGCACATTGATTGATACAAAATGCCCATTTTGTAACCGTCTCGATGAAGATGGGGGGTAGCTCATTTAAAAATGTAAAGAGGTTCGGCCATGCTGGAGAGCTCTGTCATTGGAGGAAGTCAAGACTGAAGCTATTTCAATGCGGTTCACCACAACAAATTCTTCATAATACAGTATCTAGAGCTCTGGAAGCTACCGCATGAAGTCTAACTGAAAGTTCAGACCTTCTTCTGGGTCTGGTGGGTCGCGCAGAAATAAGGTTTTGAATGCAGATGGTGTCTTCTCCCTAGACGAACCAACCCAGAGAGCGAGTGATCATTGGAAACCACCAGTTGGAGCGATGCTAAAGCTGATCAGAGATGGGCAAGGTACAATACAAGGCATATGGCAGGCGCTGGTAACCTTCCTAACTTGTTTGATGCCTATCTTGTCGAAGCCATGGGCAAATGCAAAGCCACATGTATATATGGATGTACGTACTATCCTTGCCTTTCAAAGTGATTTTTGTCCAGTGAATTATGCCAAAACCAGTATCGGATCTGCGTGTGACCATGTCGTTGGTTTGGCGGCAGGGGTGTGGGCTATTTGAACGGAATAAAGTGTGTTTTGATTTCAAACCACTGAAAAATCTGATTGAGATAATTTGTTCTGTTTGCACTTTTCTCAAATATACTGTGCAGCTCTTCAGATGGGAGAGAAGGAGATGCTGATACTGTTGGTCTAGCTCCTGGCGAGAACTCACTCACCATTTCCTCTCTAGAACATATACACAAGGAGATGAATACAGATGAGTTTGACGACGCTTAACCACTTGCGCCTACTTCTCACCTTGCTCTTTTATTCCACTTCTATTTATAGGAATACAAGGTAACTTCATGCATTACGTGTATCCACACATTTACTCACTTGATCCGCTTCTCAAGCAACTACTGCTGTGGAAGCGGTCTACAACTAACAAACTTTATCATGCAAACTAACTAGCTCACAATGTGCACACAAACATACAGCTACTAACTCCATACAGCCACACCAAACGCAACATAGATATGAAGGACTCCCACTAAAACGTGCTTGCACACATGCACGTACAGACTAACTCACTCTAAACTTCAAATATGTCAAGATTATATCTAATATCAATATTGTTAGGTATAATCCCACATTAGTTATGGGAGAAAAGAAAATATAACTTATAAGTGTGAGGGAGCTCTCATTTATTAGACTAGTCTTTTGGGGGAAAAGACCCAATACCCCTTATAAGTGTAGTGCTCCATGGGCTTAGTTGTATTCAGCCCATTTAGACTTGTGACCCAAAAAGTAAATCATATTGGACATAGACATGCAGTCAGAGTCCAATCTATCAAGTGGTATCAGACCTTACGCGCCTAACATCTCCTTAGACCTCATGATTACAAAAGTGTCCAACCAATGTGTGAGGAAAGATTGTTAGGAATAATCCCACATTGGTTGTGGGAGAGGAGAAAGCATAACTTATAAGTGTAAGGGAGCCTCCATTCATTAGACTAGTCTTTTAGGGGGAGAAGGCCCAATACCCCTTATAAGTGTAGTGTTTTGTGGGCTTAATTGTGTTCAGCTCATTTAGATCTATGGCCCGAAAAGTAAATTCGATTGGATCTAAGCATACGATCAAGATCCGATATATCAAGAGATACAAGACGCGGAGCAAATCCAAGCAAAGGGTCCTTCAGCGCATCAAGGAGATGGAGCAACGACAAGAGGCTGGAGGAATGAGGCTTCTACCTAACGTCTCTGCCGCTGAAGACTAGATTAGCTGTCATTGAAATTCTCTGCCTCTTTGCGTTTGTTTTGGTGGGATGAGGGTGTTGCTGTGATAGGACGCTAGATAGTATGCAGAACATTATGCTTAGCTTTGCAGGTTTTGATTTGTGATTTTGCTTGGTTTTCGCTTCTAGCTGGTTGTTTGGTACAACTCAGTTAAAAGCGATAACATGGTGGTAATTTAAGGTAGTGGTGCAAAGAATTGTGGGCTCCAGGTTTGTTGGCAGTTTGGCACTATAGTGATACTGTAGCAGCTGTTATTATTTTTTTCTGAGTAATTAAATTTAAAAATAAAAAAGTTATATCATTACGAAAAATGCAAAAGAATAAGAAAAAAAGAAAAGTAAAAAAGCTAAAACAGATAAAATTTAGAAGCCGACACGTTCTAGAAGTCAGAAGCAGAAATCGTTTGGAGCGGGTCTAAGGGCCTGTTCATATTAGCATCTACTTCTAGTTTTTGTTTCTAGAAGCCGAAGCTAATACAGACGTCCCAGTTTTTATAAACCGCTTTTATCAGTCACTATAATATACGTTTTCACATATTGTAACGTACTTAGTATTTTATTATATCACAATTTCGTAAGTCGCATAGCAGTCCGAATACTGTAGTATCTTTTGTTACTCTATTTTTCTTACATAATGCACTACTATTCATCAGCCACTTCTATCAGCCATTACTATTCATCAGCCGCAGCCAAAAATCATCGGTAGAAGTCAACATAAATAGATACTAAGTTTTGAGGGTGTACTCCCTCTGTAAAACCTTTTTGTTTCCCGTTTCTACAATGAAAAACCGGGATATGTTCGTTTGGAGGGAGGAGGTGCATTAAGATTCGTGCAAAGATATTATAATGATTAGAAGATGTGACGATGGTTTGAATTTTAAAAATTGATATTAATCTCGAAGTATCTGATATCCGTGATTGTACATGCACCCTTACGTACATGTCGAAAAGACATATTCCAAGTCATGGAATGTTTGAGGAATATTGGGCGGAACATCCAAGGGCATTGCTGGTATGACGGATCAGCCTGGAGACAGATGCTATTAATCCGTGCGATGCTGAAGAATCGGAGAAGCAACCGCTGTGATTAGAGAGGTCAGAAAACAGCCTCGACTAAACCTATTCGTATACGGATCGAAAGCAGCTTCGATTCTGCAAACCATAAGTTTTCCGAGTTGGAATAGGACTCTCTTGTGCGCATGACCAGGCCTACATATTAGTGTTTCCCTCTCTTTGCCGGAGCTTGCATCGCTTCAATTGTTCGCTCTACACACCAAACCGAGACAAGTTTTGCTCGTCCGTGGCCGTCCTTTTGCCCAAGAGAGAGATGGCGCAAAGGCCGCACAAGAGGGAGCGGATGTCGTCGTGCTCGCAGCCGGTGCCCTGGTCGGCCCTCCCGCTGGACCTCGCCGGCGGCGTCCTCCGCCGCCTCCCGACCTATGCCGACCGCGTCTGCTTCGGCGCCGTGTGCCGCGCCTGGCGCTACTCCGCGCGGCAGCATCCCACGCCCCCACTGTTGCCGTGCCTCTGCTTCGCCGACGGCACCTTCCGCGGCTTCCCCGAGCTTGACCGACGGTTCCACCTGCCCGCCACCGCCGGCTACCACAGCTCCTGCGGCGAGTGGCTCGTCTTTGAACGTGGTGACGGCTCCTACTCGCTTATGAATCCTTTCTCCAAGGCCACCATGGCGCCGCTTCCCAGCCTGTCCCGCGTCCACGTCCGTCACGACCCCATCGTGGCCGTGGCCGAGCGAGTGCTCCCGGAGTATAACCTGCACCGGCGGATCCAAAGGGACGGTGAGCCCCAGATGGTGTCTGTACTCAAGCTAGTCGTCTGCTCGGCTCGCCTCGTCGCCGCAGTCATCGGCGAAGGGCAGCTCGGCACGTTCGCACTGTGCCGGCCGGGGGCGCCGTCGTGGTCGGTGATCGCCCACGACCAATGTTGGAGGCAGCTCAAAGACATGACCATGTACCAGGGCAAGCTCTACGCCGTCGACCACAACGAGGACCTCCTTGCCATCACCGTAGTCGGGGACAACGACGGCGTCGACGATGATCTTGCCGTGTCTCGGATCCACCGCGTCATCGAGGGGGCTCCCCCGAGTTTCGACACCCACCGTTGCATCACGCTGCATTACCTCGTGGAGTCCGACGGCGCGCTGCTCTTGGTCCGCCGAGAGATTTGCCGTGAAAGGCCGCCGCCACGGCGGTCGGGCACCTTGCTGATGTTCCTGGGCGCAATAGAAGAGCGCTTCACCGTGTTCGAGGCCGACTTCCGGTCGTCGCGGTGGTCGGAGGTGAGCACCGTCGGAGACGACCGGGCGCTGTTCGTGGGGCGGTGGTGCTCCAGAGCTGTCCGCGTGCCTGACGAGCGCCGCGAGGAGTGGGCCGATCGTATCTTCTTCCTGGAAGACGGCAACGGCGACGAATGGCCCAGGAAGTCGCAGCGCTACTCCTTGAGCGTCTACCACATGAACAGAGACAGCTTCGCTTGGTGCTGCTACCCGCCGAGGTGGGGATCGGAGCCGCTTCTGCCGGTGATGTCGAGGGACGGCGATGACTTGCCGGCGACATGGCTTTTCCCTCAAGCGGGGAATTGTGCGTAGCCGCTCCTTGATGAGCGCATGCATATGTAAAAAAATGCATCAAAATATTTCATAAACAATTCTCATCAGATCTTCTAGAAAATTACATTCCATGATGAACACTGCGACTGATTAGCACAGAAATGTATTGTGACAATATACATAACACATAGTGTGCATATTTTTGGATCTATGTTGGATAAGTTTTGCCTCAAAATTCAACATGTTCGCCAAAATCTGCTGAAATAAAATGCCTCGATATATGAATATCCTAACACTCAGAAATGAACGACCAGATGACCTTGAGCACCATTTAGTCTTTGTCTCTGCTACTTAGGTAGCGTTCGGACGATAGCTTCTGATTTTTTACTGAAATTTTACTGTAGCTAGTTGATTTTTTACTATAGCTGAGTTGACTTATTAGACATAATTAAATTTTAAAAAATATAAAAATAAAAACGGTATGTTAACCTATCTTTTTAAGATAAGGCTTACAAGTTAACCTTAGTAGATATTGTACCGATATCAGCTATACTGATCAAAATTACACGCGACTGTCTCCCTCTTCGCATTCTCTCTCACTAACAGCAAAAATTCAAAAAACATAAATCATAGTCTAAAAGAACCCACCCTTCGCTCCTTTGCTCTGCTAAACCGCATAAGCCCTAGCCGCAACCATCCCTGCTTCTTTCTCTCTCCTCAACAACGAAATCATATCTAAACATATCTAAAAAGATCTTATCTAAACGTCAATGAGTTCTCTCTAGGATCTCTTTGTATTCTATACTCCCGCCGCCACTTGGTCATCCCCACCATCTTAGGTGTATGGTCGTCATCCTCCACACCACCGTGTCTTCCTCACGCTGTCACGCATCCCTGTCCTCAACACGTAGCATGCCTGTGGCGTGAGCGTAGGCACGACCATACTATCACTGGTGGCCATGGCGACGGTGGCAGCCATGCATAAAGCTCCGCAAGGAGCTACTGGCTACACATGCAACGGCAACGAGTGGTGGTGACAGCAATTCAACCTATAGGACTTTGATTCGCGGCGACGGCTATGAGCAGCAATAACTTCGACGTGTGAGGCTCTGACGAGCATTCTCATGGTGGCCGCTGATCTGGTCCATGAATGCACACAATGACTGAAGACTCATAGAAATGAGGTACTTATTTGATTCATTGGTGTATAGTGATATATATATATATATAATGGTGATGCTAATGTGAATAGGAGCGTTATTTTGAACCAAGATATTACAGTGGGAACGAGATAGTAACTGATACATCACAGTGGGAACAGGATCGTAAGCTAACACCTCCCGTAGTTGGAACGAGAACGGGGAGGACGTTCAAGCTGGAACAAAACTCCTCGAAGATGGCCGTGCGAAGATCTTTGGTGAAGACGTCAGTGCACTATGAGGTGGTCGGTAGTGAAGAACGTAGACTTCACTAAGAGCGACATGTTTCCGTACAAAGTGTAGGTCTATCTCAATATATTTCGTTCTTTAATATTGAATGGGGTTAGTGAAGAGATATATTGCACTAATATTGTCACAGAAGATGACCATGGCCTTCTGAAGGAGTCGTCGAAACTCTAAAAGAAACTGGTGGAGCTAGCACGACTTGGCAACGACATTTGACTAGGATTGACTAGGCGAGATCCATCCCAGTTCCTCATGTAGTTAAGAACGTTAAGTGAACAGCCCAATCTATCATGGAAATTAATTGTGAATATAGATGAGTGAAGTATCAACTAAGTAAAATGATGAAGTGGATGTATTTAACTTGTTTTCTTGAATATCGATATACAACGGGAAATCAAAAGGCCAATGAGGGATGTCCTCGTCCCATTCACGAAAACAAAGCTTCAAGCATTGAGAAAGTGCTTCGGATATGACAACCTTAGTTTTAGTATGTCTTTCATCGAGATCTTTGCCTGCTTTGCTGGCATCTTGCAAAGGATCCAGGATACTAAGTTTCTTACTGTGCATGTCAAATGCTTAAAGTGCATAGTGATGCGGATGGTGCACAGGAATAAATATCTGCATCAAAGGATGGTTGTTAACAATTGTATTTGCGAATTTATAAGGATATATTAATAGAATCGACATACCAGCCGACATTTAAAAACATCGTAGGGTATTAGAGTTTCATCCCTGAAATAGTGGAGGTGATCTTTTGGGTTCCACAGGCCCTCCCCAGCAGCTGCAAATGTCTGGCATTGAGGGTAGTGTCAGTTCTGAAAATAAATTAAAAACAAAGATTGTAGTATTATGGGACACTTACTGAAAAATCCTGGTTTATAAAATGTCTCCAACCTACAAAGTCAGTCCCCCTAAATCTATGTAGTTCATCTTCAAAAATCGCTTGGATAGCAACATTGAATGTTTCATCATGCATTTCGGCATCAAACCTGAGTGCTTGCTGTATTTGTTGCAAGTTTAGTGTAATGGGAATTGGGTTTGATATGTGTACCCAAATTTTGCTGCGAAATATGGAAGTATGTGTCAATATATAGTAATGAACAGTTGCTATTATGAAAACCGATTTAGTCTACAAAACACTTACTTGAGGGACTCCTCATCGTTCTGTGAAATTGTGTACACAAACAAGTCATCAAATGCCTTCAAATGATATCTCATAAGGGAGTGTTGTTTAGATAGAAATGGGGATTTGACAATGTTGCTTGGTTTAATGATCCTTTTTGGCCTATCCATGAGTATGTCTGAAAGTTTGCCAATGATTCTCCTCTTTGCCTTAGGAGGGTATTTGGTGCATGAATACTCTTCACGTAGTACAATCCTGATTGCACTAACCTCTCGCATTACGGAGTGTGGAGATATGAAATTAGCTGGTGAACGCACATACTCTGCAAAAGAGTGGAATAGTTTTATTGAGGAAAAAGTTTTGAAATTATGGTGGTGAATGTGTTATTTTTGTTTAAAAAAAGTGGTCTGAATTATACTGGAGGAATGACTTCGTTGCTCTGATTCAGGAGTATTTGGCACTACATAATTAAGGTAATCCTCTTTGGTAGTCAAAGGTGGTTCTGCATGATGGTTTAACTAAATTAGTAAATTAAAGACAACAGAGTATTTAGTGGTATTCACAGGAATAATTTCTCAGAAAGTATGTAAACATCTAAAGGACTCACCTTGTTGTCTGTTGTCAGAATGATGAAACGTCGGATTTGTTAACATTGCCTTAGAACATGCTACATTGTTGAATTCTTCCTCTAAATTCACAACCATATGTTTTCGTGGGGTACAGACTGCCGTAGTGTTTTTGGATGCCATTTGAGTGATTCCCAAATCAAAGCTTGGGACCTCAATGTCCACATGTCATTACGGTTCAGCTTACTCAGTTTTAAACTGACTAACCCCTGAAATCCCATCTCATTAAGTCATTAAGTAATTGCAACTTATGTTGGTCTAGATCTTTAATCAATTCAACAACAAAAGAAGGAGAACACCTGGAGTATATCTTGTTATGCCAAGCCTTCCTCGATTTCATAGCACTTCTTTCCTTTGTTTGGGAACCGTTGGCACCTCTGCTCTTTTGCTTGCCATCCTTTTTTTTGGGAGCGAACCAGATACAGAGCCCTTGTCACAGCAGATTTGGAGTAATTACCACTAGGTGGATTGATCATATTATTTGATTCGGCCATGACCTACAATGGTAGCTTTTAATGTTAGTAATGATATGAATGGTGATGGCAATTTAACAGTATAAGAAAATGGATAGATATGAACAACTAGCATGTAGTATTTTCAAGTATTTAGATGTTCAAATAGAGGTTCTAGGTGGAATGCTCAAACAGATGTGCCAGATGAGTGGGCAACTAGCGCATGGGAAAACAAATAAGCAATCATTTAGACATACTTGCAAGGGAGTATTCTCCCAATGGATTGAACAGGTAGAATGAGTTCCTTGTATTGTCAAATAATCACCAATTAACCATTCAATTGTGCAATCAGGTGAGATTTGTCCTCACGTTTGATAAGGAACAATAATTATGCCCTGTTATCAGCAAAGGCCGATTCTTCATAATTAACAAGATTTGCAAAAAAAAAAACCTATTCGAAAATCTAACAGGGAGTATTTTCAATAATGAAAATCTTCATATCGGAGAATCTGTAATAGACATCAAATAGATATACTTGCAGGGGAGTATTCTACCTACTGGACATGTAGTATTTTCAATACTGCAAAACATCAGTTATAACATGCAGGGGAGTATTAACCTATGGATTGCAGACACAAACAAATACACGGTTCTACAGAAATTTTGGAAGATCCAAGACCTCCGGCACTAAGGAACATCTAGTGGGAACAAATCTCCAGTTGGAACAGGTGTCCATTCTAGAAGATTTCCACAAAAATCAAAAGACTCAATGCTAGTAGCGACGGAAAAGGGCAGCCTAAAGTTTTCTCCTGGTGAATCTCACGTAGACATTACGTCGAGCACCTCGCGAGCAGAGCTCAAGCGGGAAGGTAAAGAGGCGACAGGGGGACACGCAGGCGGCTCAGGACGCACCTGGAGAAAGCGCGAGAGAGCGTGAGGCTCCGGGGAGGTGACGATGGCGCGTTGCAGCGCCGACGCTTGCTCTCTGACGAGCTCCGCCCTCGACGCCCCATGCAGTATGTATTAATTTTGGTTCACACTGACAGCTTCCAGGTCACCGGCGATCTGGTGAAATCGTCAGGGAGGCTCAGGGAAGATACCTGATGTGGTGAAATCGTCGGATCTCAGGAGGGAGATGGCCGGAGAAAATGGGGATGGGAGTCGCAAAGGGGACAACAAATCCGGGATTCCGGAGTCCATTGAATTGGAGAGGTAGCGAAATATCCGGGAAAAAGAACGGAACACATCATAATAGGAAGCCTCGAATTGCCGCGGGTGTGGTAGATACGTAAGATTTTGCGTCCGCGACCCGTTAAAACATACACTAATCTAAATGCAATCGGATGGTAACAAGGATAGGTGTAATTACACCCAGGTGTATAAAGGATATATATATATATATATATCATGCATCGGGGCCATGTAATGGGAGGGTTATATGTGTTAGGAATGTGATCTCAGGCCAAACGGTCAAAACGAGAAAGAGATTATTCAACGCCCTGATCGGGGGAGCTTTCCATATTTTGGTTACGGTCCCCCGTTGCAACAGCGCAATATAAAGAAGGGGTTCCGGCCTCTCACGGAAGTGCGTACTCGTGAGACTAAGAAACCCCGTACACACCCAAAACGAAAACCGATCTATTGTGCGCTGTTGAGCAACGGGAAGGCCGTCGCCGTCGCCACCACCGCAGGACCTCGCGGCGACGACCCTCTGCACCGACTCTTCCTCACGCCGCATCGCGCAGCACGGTCTTCGCCATGGCGTTCATCGGCGACCGTGAGTTCTCGATCTCCCTCCCCTCTAGGTGTTCTAGCGAAGACTAGCGGATTATGCAATATTCATAAAGATTAGGAATCAACATTGCTCTGATACCAAATGTTGATTCCTAATCTTTATGAATATTGCATAATCCGCTAGTCTTCGCTCATGGCGTTCATCGGCGACCGTGAGTTCTCGATCTCCCTCCCCTCTAGGTGTTCTAGCGAAGACTAGCGGATTATGCAATATTCATAAAGATTAGGAATCAACAATATGCAAACGGTTGGCGATGGCAACAACGGCGCCCATTGTCGCTCTCGGTAGCTACAACCACTTAATTTCCCTTGCCTTCTCTCTTGCTTTTTGCTTCGTCTGAATCGTAGACATTAGACGCTAATGATAACAGTGACAGGATAAGCACCAACATAAGCAGCGGCGTAGCCAGCCCAGCTGAAATATCCTGAAGAAAGGTTTTGGAAGTGAATATCCTGAATAAAGGCTGGGTCTCAAGCAAACAATCTTGATCTGAATCTTGAGTCATTGTCCTAATGGATAGGCCTAGCTCTATCCATCATGAACATAAACATTAGCAATGCTATATAGCAACAACAAAAAAGAAAAAGAAAAGGCTGGTTAGTTCTCCTGGATTGATTCATGCCTCACGAGTCGGTCGAATCTTAAAGCTTTGTTTTTTAGGGAACAGTCGAATCTTAAAAAGGCTTGATGCGGTACTGCAGATCGAACGGTTGGCCCACCACAGATAACACGGGCGGTATAACCCACACGCACGTATTTCCGACGTCCCAGCCCATCCCCGACAGAGTTAATAGTATTATGGGGGTGTTTTTTTGCTTCTGGTTTCTCCGGGAGTTGAAAAGTCAAATGTTAAAATGGGATGACTACTTAAAGCGAATTCTCTAAATAACTTTTTAACTTTAAAATCATATCCACTGTCCGTGCTGATATCTCCGCCGTCCACTATCGTCTCGAAAGACACAAAATCATCACTGCAGCTAAAAATCATAGGCTACAACTGAAATAAAAAAAAATATAGTGATAGTTTTCTTCTTCATCCCCTTCGTCATCGTCGTCTGAATCGAATCAATTCAATTAAGCTTAGTTAATTAGAGCTTGCTCCGATCTCGATCGTTGGCCATGTCAGGGTTCAGACAAGGCGGGAAGCAGAAGCCTCTCAAGGCGCCCAAGGAGCATGACGAGGTATTATTACTACTCTGCATACGTATGGCTCGATTTCATCGATTGATGATTGATCGATATCAATAGACTTGCTTAGTACATGCCTAAAATTATAATAGGGCTTCATCGAGGAAAGGTCGTTAATATGCATGCTTCTTAGTCGCTCCTTAATTTCAACATTGATTATACGTGACATGATGATGCTGCAAAGAGAGAGTCCGGTCTTCTCCCCTTTTTTTCAGAAACAGAAATTATATATGGATCCAAAAAAGAGGATCGACCAATGTGCATGCTTACTGTCATGAGTCATGAACTTAGTTTGCTTTTTACCCTACGACATGTGAGCACAGATCACTCAACGATCAATGAGATGAAACAAATTCTAGAGTTCAGCACTTACATGGACCAGATATGAATCAAACCCATCGTGTTACCAGTGTAAACTTCATTTAGATCTTTGTTGTATGAAATTGCGGTAACATCACTCAACAGTTTAGGGTCACTTGGACAGATCTTTTGGATGCATCTGCCACATCCTAAGCAGCTCATATTTATTGAAATGGTACCTGAACCTGCAGTTATGATGATTCTATATAATTCAACCAATTACAATATTAACATTGTGTGCTTATAGATAGTCGAATACTCACCTTTGCAGATAGAGATGATCATACATCATTCATGGTAATACAAGTTTTGTCAATGTTGCAATCGCCATCCAATAGAATATGATTTTCCAACTTCCTCACAAAATTTCCTTGGAGATTCCAAATCCGACTAACCCTTTTCTGGAAAGTTAGAAACAGATTTCTCCTATGCAAAAGCTGAAAGGAACATGGATTTTTCACCCTTGCAGATTGAACTTCAATGTTCTTGAAATTTTGAACCTTCACCAAAACATGAATCAGTTGGAGATTTAATACATGTATCAATCATTTCAAGAGATCATCAAAGATTTAATACATACATCAATCAATTGGAGACCCCTATTCTGTTCCTTTATCAAAGCCTTTCCATTTAGGTAGGTTACAAGGTCAAACTTGTTATTGTGGAAGTGATTAAAGGAACTCATCAGTGCTCCATTTTCAGCACTACTGATCTCCAACGGGAGAAGGTTTGAACTGCTTGTAAATTTTAATAGCATGCTTCCAGAGCTGAAAGAATTTGAAAATTCAGAACACAATGTGAAATCTGCTTAGATGAAGGTACAAAACAATCCAAAAAACCAATACGCGTATAATACCTGCATTCTATATAGTCTAGATTTGTTACAGGAACCGAATACAAAAGGGTGTAGTCCTTCAGATCAAAGACTTTGTATACACTGCAAGAACAGTTTTTATTTTATCAGAAAAATGAATAAAAACTGCCATCAATATAGTTTATTTAAGAGTTTGTACCAATCCTTCTTTAAAACAGCGACAGCTTTTTCATTCACTTCATCAAACCCTACATATCCGGGCCAACATATATTTTCTGTTTCAAATATATCAAATCCCAGATTCACTTGATTTCTTCTTATGTATCTGCACAAACAGAAAAGTTATCTTATAGAATCAATATTGAGTAATCTGATATGCTCAACACAAGTTAGTAAAAGTGTTAGTCTCTTACTCAGTTTTAATTGATTTGCATCTTTGAGAAGTGTGATCATCCGATCTATAAGTTGATACAGTGATCACCGAGTCATTCAATTGGTTAAAGAATACTGTCTGAATAACTTCATCTGGTATTTGATTTAATACCGCAACTAGCTGGTTTGTCACTGTGGGAAACAACCATATCAATCATTAGAAATTTAGAATATATCATTTTCCTTACATGTATGGAAAGTTGACATTTACCTCGACAAAAAGTAATTGCTAAGCCTGTCATTGTTCTAGCAATTAAAAGGTCTTGTGCAGCAACTATATTGCTAATCAGAGTTCTGTTCTTCATAAACTCAGGTTCTAGAAAATCAATTGCATTTTGATCCCTGAAGACATCCAGCACTTCCTGCAATCACAAAGTTACAGTCATTATAATGGTTTTGCAATATGTTATTATTGAGAGGACACGACTTACGTACAGCCTTTCAAATATGAAAGGACAAATGGTTTTGGAAAAGAGTTTTAGAAGGCCTTTATGCCATGAACAAAACAGGACATCTCAGAATGTCATACAGGAAATATACAACCTTTAAAGCTATCAAGGACATAAGCTATTTGCCCACTTAATTGAAATTTTCAAGAAGCTATTTGCCTCCATTACCCTCACTCATACTCATCTGTAGTACTAACTAGCTAGTCGACTGATATTCAGTTCAGACAATGACATAGGGAAAATCTAAGGACAAAAAAATCTCTGAGGTCGCCTATCATAAGTTTCTTCACTCTTAATTTGTTTGCCTGTACAGTCCAAGTTTTAGGAGGGAATAATGTAACTGCTGTTTCACTGCACAAAATTCTTAATAGATGCATTTGTGCAAAAGTTCAATTTGCTTTTCCTATTATTTTGTGTCTTTTTGTATTGTATAAGCAGCATTGTAGGTCAATGTTATCATCAACTAATACAAAAAAGCAATGTGCTTTGATGTCCTCCAAAATAACACACAACATACCCTGCAAGCAACTCAACAAAAGGAAATACCCAATCCCTTAAGAACATGGACATACATAGTAGTAAACGATCAATCGCAGCAGCTAAAATTTATAAAGTGAGGGAACAGAAATGGCATAGGAAACGCACATTAACAATCAAGAAAGTGATAAAATATAATTAAGCACAAGAAACACATGGTATGCACCTGGGGGCAATGGATTTTGTCAAATATCTCCTGGGCAAAGGAGTGGGCAATAGTCGGGGCAGAAGTGATGGAATTTGCAGTGACAGAGCAGCCACGACTCGCTAGTCCCATCTCCCGAGATCTTAGCTTCTGTAAGGTATTCAACTGGTGCGTACAAGTCCCCCTCGTCTTCCTGGCACTACAAGTTTCCTTCTTGACGCGGCCCCTTCCATATTTGCTCATTGGCTCCTTCTTGAACATAACGATAGCAAGTCAAGAAATTGACAGAAAGAAGTAATCAGAAGAAACATTGGCAAAGAAAGAAAGCAAAAACTAACCTGGTAGAGATACTCCTGGGCAGAGGAGGTGGACACATTGGAACAAGAAGCTATGGTACAAGGAACAGGTCCACCATAGATAGTCCCCGGTTTCTTTACAATCTCCAGAAAATCTCCGTCGAAAGCTTCAGTCCTCCCTTCTCTTCTTGCGATTCTTTCTTGTCCCACGGCGCTGCCGCTCTCATCTTCCCGGCCAATCTCGAAAACATCTCCGTCAAAAGCTTCAGTCGTCCCTTCTCTTCTTGCGATTCTTTCTTGTTCCACGGTGCCTTTGCTCATTGGCTCCTTCTTGAACATAACGGTAGCAAGTCAAGAAATTGACAGAAAGAAGAAATCAGAAGAAACACTGGCAAAGAAAGAGAGCAAAAACTCACCTGGTGATGATAATTGCGGAGATACTCCTGGGCAGAGGAGGTGGACACATTGGAACAAGAAGCTATGGTACAAGGAACAGGTCCTTGTTCCACGACGCCGCTGCTCGCATCTTCCCGGCCACTGCCGCTCTCTTCTTCCTCCTGCTCATAGCCCCCAACATCTCCAGAACGGGGACTCATCTTCTTGTTCTTTGATCCTTCCTATTGATCGTGCAGCTTCGATTTTACTCTCTTTTTTCTTGTTCTTCGCTCTGCTTCTTGTTTTACGGGGGCAGAGGCAATGGGAAAAGAATGGAAGGCGCAGGTGGAGCGGAAGCGAAGGCGGGGGTGGAAGAGCTTTGAAATACCGCCTAACGGCCGGGCTGGGCCGGGCTGGGCTGGGCTGGGCTGGGCTAATTGCCGCACGTGTAACTGTGTGAACCTGTGAGCCGAGGCTCTATACTGCGCTGGCTCGGCTCGGCTCGGCTCGGCGGATTTCCGCACGAGATGGGCTCTCGCCTCTCGATAGAGAGGCATCACGGCCTACAGAAAAGCCTGAAATTGGCCCGGCATGGCAGGCATATTGAGCCGATCCGAGTGGCCAGATAGCCCAAGCATGGTGCGGTCTGTCGGCCCGAGAAGCGAGCGCTGGCCACCGGCGGCCACGTCGCCGCCGGCTGCGGAGAGCTTGCCTGCTGTTGACATCTCCGCCGGATGCGCGACACCACCGCCGCGCGGTGGCCGCATGGCTTCGGCCTCCCGATCCCCGCTTATCCGGCCAACCCGACACGACGAGCTCGCTTGGCAGTAGGATCCGGAGCAAAATCTGGAGGGATACGTGATGGCAGGGCATAGCAGTGCGCTGAGCGCGGGCATTTGCGAGAGGAGGAGAGAGGACATTGGCCCTTGGCGCCGGAGCAGTTTGTTCACCTGCGCGCATGATGCCCATCTCGCCGGCGGCGGCGCTCTGGGCTCTTTGGGCGTGGTGAACCGTGAACGAAACGGTGGAGGGTGGGTTAGGCTTTCTCAACGCAATAGGTAGGGTTGTTCTCTTCTGGGCGCGCACACACGGCAGTACCCTCAGTCCTTGTCCTGGTCCGACTGCACCGGTTCCAGATCAGCCAGGCCAGAGTTGAAGTGCTGATCCAGTGGTTCCAGATCAGCCAGGCCAGAGCTGAAGTGCTGATCCAGTACTCCCACTGTTCTTCTCTATCCGTTACTTCGATAGTTACTTTTTATAATTTTATATTGATATATACTAATAAAATTATTTATTATCAAATATTTTTAACTACAAATGTAATAATATAGTTTTTATATAGATAGTTTTAAATATATGAGTTGAAAGTTTAACAGCATGGATTTCAAAACGTGAGATACAAAAGAACAAAGGTAATAACAACGGTACTGTAAGAAAATATTAGTTGAATTAACTAGGGATATAATGGTTTTTTAATCAGGTGCAACAATTTTTTTAGGATGGACTAATGTACATGAGCTGTAAACTATGCTTGTTCTCGCAAGACACAAAAACACAACCCTCTTGACAAATGAATCATCACAAAAACGAAAAATGTTACGGATGATGTGGCGACAGTGTCTAGCAGCAACAGAGGGCTCGCACTATGGCACCAGTGATGTATCCGTCGGCGCGAGGTGCAGTAAGGTTACAAGAGGGTGCCATCGATGGTGTCAAAGAAGGTGGGAGTGGAATAGCTGGTTGGGAAAAATAAATTGTAGACAAAAGTTAAAAACTTATTAGAATCTGTCTATACAATATTGACTGTTTTTTATGATAGAAACAGTAAAAATTTATGAGTCTTAGATTAAGATTTAAAAGCCATCATCATTCCTCCTTACTATATAACGTCATCTAACCCTAACACTATCCCACCATCTCCCACCCCAACCTCGCTACCTCCCACGCCGTGCCGCCCCCTTCTCGTCCCTGGCGATAAACCCCTCCCACGGCCTCCTCCTTTCTCGCAGGAGCAGCTCTGTGCGTTTCCTCCCGCCACCCCCTCGCCCCCTTCTCCACCACCCGTGGCCGACGATGTCTCCACCGTCTCGCCGCGCCGCCCTACCCCTCCCCACCATGCCACCTCTATCCAACCTAATAGCTACTACCTTCTGCCGTCACCGCCCACCACTGGGCCACCGCCCCTGGCCTCTCTCTATGCCTGGGGGAATGGTGAACCCTAGGCGCAGCGGGCGGGATTCTACGCTCAGGCTCGCCAACGAGTGTAGGATCAAGAATAACCGACTAGAGTAGGGGTGAATAGGAGGTTCAAAATTTTTTTGCCTTCTACCAATTACCACAAATTATAGCTAGACAAGATAATCACAATACTCGCAATAATTTAAACCTATACAATTCTTGTATACCTATGGCACCACTAGCACTAGTCCCTACAAATAACTCGAGCACAAGCGAGATAAACAATCACAATTAACACAATATGTTAGAAATATAAGTGTGGAAAGAGAAGAGAAAGAGATAACCAATTGACACACGATGTCTTATCGAGGTGTTCGAAAACTTGTCGATTTCTCCTAATCCACGTTGAGGAAAATCCAAGCAACTTGGACCGGCTCCATAAATTAAGCCTCGACTCCTCAATCCACTAGTGGTTATCCTTCCTCTGCTCCGGAGATGGTGGACACCAAACCACTCACAAGTCGGCGTCGAGTCTCTTCACAATCTTGAAGAGGTCACCTCGCAATCTTTCGTCAAACCGTCTAGGTGCCGGCAAGCACCAAAAGTAATAAATCATAGCTTCGCTTGAGTTATTTAAGCATTGCATTCTTCCAATCCAGATCGTCTAGAGCATCATCTATAATCTTTGGTTCAAAAGAAGGAATAAAAGAGTAACGTTCACAAAATGAAGTTACTCTAAATTTAGTTTATACACCCTTACTCACATTACTCAATATTTGATCTATTAGATTATCCTTGGTGATTGCATTGTGGATCTTTGGTGATAAACGTTGTTCTTCCTTTTCTTCCACGTTTATGGCTTGAATGTTGCTTCTAATGGAGGTGGTGGGAGGTTCAACTTGTATTAATGAATGTGAGACGCTTGTGTTCTCCTTTGGCTTGATATCACCGATTTGCATGTTTTACATTGCACGCCTTAGTCTTTCATCACCTATATCATCCAAATTTTCTTGTTTTTCTTCAGAGCCATCAGTTTCATCAAATTGAATATCACAAGATTCTTGAACTAGACTGGAGTTTTTGTTAAAGACTCTATATACTTTACTATTAGAAGAATAACTAAGCAAGAAATCTTCATCACATCGACTTTAAAATTTAAAGAGTCGAACACATTTTCTTAAGATATAGTATTTGCATTGAAATACTCTAAAGTAGGAAATATTCGGCCTTGTTCCAATGAGAAGTTTATAGAAAGTCTTTTTTAAAAGACGATGCAAATAAAGGCGATTTATGGCATGACAAGCAGTATTAATAGCTTCTGCCCACAAATTCGGAAGTATTATATTCATCAAGTATTGTCTTAGTCATTTTAATTAATGTTCGATTTTTTCCTTTCTACAACTCCATTTTGCTCCGAAGTATTAGTGGAAAACTCATACTTTATATCAAATTCACCATAAAAATTTTCAATTATAGTGTTTTTGAACTTGGAACCATTATCGCTACGGATTTTCTTTATTTTGAAATCATACTCTTTTTGGGCCCTTTTTGCAAAACTTTTGAAAATTCCGGAGGCTTTGCCTTTGTCATTTAAGAAGAATACCCATGTATATCTAGAGTAATCATCTACAATGACTAAACAATAGCTATTGCCTCCGATGCTATTTTAGGTTGTTGACCTAAATAAATCCATATGTAAGAGCTCCAATGACTTAGTGGTTGATATGATACTTTTGGAAATATGAGAATTTGCCAATTGCTTCCTAGTTTGCAAAGTGCTACATAATCTATTTTTCTCAAACTTCATATTTTTCAAGCCAACAACTAAGTCATGTTTGAAAACCATTTTAAGTTGAATCATATCTACATAACCTAGCCTTCTATGCCATAACTAATCTAAAGAAGTTTGTGCCATTAAACACGTTTTCAAACAAGAATCACTAGAGGAGAAATCTACTAAGTAAAGCTTTTCAAAGCTAAAACCTTTGAAAATAAGTTCTTTTTCTTTTTCTTTTGAGAAGACATCACGTTTAGAGACATAGCATGTTAATCTTAGATCACACAATTGAGTAACGAATAGTAAATTAAAATTTAATATTTCTACAAGAGATACATTACAACTAGAAAGGTCATTTAAGATAACAATTTTACCCAATCCTAATACCTTTCCTTTACTATTATCACCAAAGGTGATCCTTTCGTTGCTTCCATTTTCAAATATGGTGAACATCTTATGGTCTCCGGTTATATATTGAGTGCACTCACTATCAAGCACCCAATGTCTTACACCGGTCTTGTAATTCACCTACAAAAGAAGATCAAGTTCTTTTAGGCACCCAAATGTGTTTGGATCCTTGGAAGTTAGTTACCAAGATTTTGAGCACCCAAATAGCATTCTTTTTAGCATATAAAATTGAAGTGCTAACAAATTTTACAATAACACTACCATTCTTAGATTTCTTAAGCATATAGTAAGAATCAAATAATCCAATAAAAGAAGTCTTACCGATAGGATAATTTTGTTGCACATGTCCTATTTTCTGACACTTTTGGCAATACTTACCATTTTACCTCATAAATGTTGTGGGCTTGATTATCGGTCTTTTACCTTTCTTAGGTACACACCCAAGGTCTTCCTTATTAAATGAGCATATTTTCTCACTCAATAATTTATCAAGGGTAGTCTTATCCTTGATGCACCTTTCCAAACTATTGTTGAGTTTGGTCACTTGTTCTTTCAACTCATTATTATCAACAATGAGCTTATCATTACATGAATTATCATTTACTTGATTGAGAACACTTTTAGAACAATAAGACAAATGAAGTAAATCATCACATGAGGTGGAAATGCTAGTTCTAGTTCTTTCTACACTAGGCATGGCATTATATATATCACATGTAATTCCAATGCTAGTGTTAGATTTGTTTGAATTTACTTGGACAAGCAAGTCATGAGATTCCTTTAGCTCCTCATAAGAATCTTTAAGAGAGACATGTTCTCTTATTAAACTCTTAATTTTTGACTTTTCTTTTAAAAGAAATTCATTCAATTCAATTAACATATCTATAATATCATCATAGGAAGGTTCATCATCATAAAAAATTTACCTTTTCTACTTTTGCCATGAGGCATGTAGGATACCGCCAAGTCCCTTCTTCTTAGAGGACTCATCTTCTTTGGAGCCGAAATCCGTGTATTCCTCATCGGAGTCCCACTCCCCAATGTGAGCTTCATTCTTGCCCTCTTTGTGAAGCTTCTTAAAAAGCTTCTTCTTTCCGTTGAAGTCCTTCTTTTTGGATGATTTGCCCTTGTCATCCCTTTTAGTGGGGTATTAAGAGGCAATGTACCCCTTCTCATCGCACTCATAGCAACGAATGTTGCTATAGAGTTTGTTGTTGTAGGAGCGCTCCTTCTCACCTCTTTCATGACTAGCGCCTCGGTGTGAGCACCTTTTCATGAGCGTTACGTCTCTCTTGTTCTGTAGGATGTAGTTGATCAAGAGGTATAACATAACCATCATTTACAATTTTTCGTATGCTCAAACTCATGGCCTTATGATAGACAGACATTCTAATGTTCCAATAAGAATAATTTGAGCCATCGAAAGGAGGCACCTTTCCTATAGCAATCCACTCACTAGCCATCATTTTCTCTCTAGACGGTTAAGTCTAATAAACGAGAGACCAAGCTCTAATACCACTTGTAGGATCAAGAATAAACGACTAGAGGGGGGTGAATAGGAGGTTCAAAACTTTCTTGCCTTCTAAAGCCAATTACCACAAATTATAGCTAGATAACATAATCACAATACTCGCAATAAATTAAAGCTACACAATTCTAGTATACCTAAGGCACCACTAGCACTACTCCCTACAAATAAATCTAGCACAAGTGAGATAAACAATAACAAATAACACAATATGCTAGAAATGTAAGTGTGAAAAGAGCAGAGAAAGAGGTAACCAATTAACACACGATGTTTTACCGAGGTGTTCGAAAACTTTCTGGTTTCCCCTAATCCACGTTGAGGAAAACTCAAGCGACTTGGACCGGCTCCATGAATTAACCCTCATCTCCTCAATCCACTAGTGGTTATCCTTCCTCCACTCCGGAGATGGTGGACATCAAACCACTCACAAGTCGGTGTCAGACATCTTCACAATCTTCTTGAAGATGTCACTTCGCAATCTTCCGTCAAACCGTCTAGGTGCCGGTAAGCACCAAGAGAAATAAATCACAGCTTCGCTTGATGGTGATCAAGTGCCAAGGATCAATCCAGAGATGAAATGCACTTGTTGTGGCTCAACTACCTCAAATGAAAGCACAATGTGAAATTGTGGTGTGGAGAGAATGCTAAATGCTCAAAGATATTCAATAGTCTCTTTTTATTGTTCTTGAGCCGGTGGGGGTTATTTATACTCCCACCAACCAAATATAGCCGTTGCATAAAATAATTCTAAAAATCAGGGACATTGGTAGTACCACTGTGTAAATTGTGGAACTACCGTATTGTACTGTAGCAACGTGTAACGGCTATATCAGAGCGTTAGAACTAATCGTTTAAAATACGGTATGGTACTTCCGCCGTTGAAATCGCGGTAGGTTCGACGAGTGTAGGATCAAGGATAACCAACTAGAGTGGGGGTGAATAGGAGGTTGAAAAAAATTCTTACCTTCTAAAGCCAATTACCACAAATTATAGCTACACAATATAATCAACACTCGCAATAATTCACGTTGAGAAAAGTCCAAATGACTTGGACTGGCTCCACGAATTAAAGCTCAACTCCTCAATCCTCTATTGGTTATTCTTCCTCCGCTCCGAAGATGGTGGACATCAAACCACTCAAAAGTTGGTGTCAGGCCTTTTCACAATATTCTTGAAGAGGTCACCTCATAATCTTCCGTCAAACTATCTAGATGCTGGTAAGCATCAAGAGTAATAAATCACAGTTTCGTTTGATGGCGACCAAGTGTCAACGATCAATCTAGAGATGAAATGCACTTGTTCTAGCTCAACTACCTCAAATGAATGCACAATATGAAATAGAGGTATTGAGAATGGTCAATGCTCAAGGATGTTCAATAGAGTCTCTTCTTACTGTTCTTGAGCTGGGGGGAGTATTTATGCTCCCACCAACCAAATATAGCCATTGTATAAACCAATCCTGAAAAATCAGGGACATCAATAGTACCGTTGTGTAAATTACAGAACTACCACATTGTACTGTAGCAATATGTAACTGCTATATCAGAGCGACATAACTAACCGTTTAAAATTCGCCGCGGTACTACCGCCGTTGGTTCTTTTTGGAAAAAACGTACCATCCAAATTTTTTAGAACTTCCAATGCCCGATAGTTCTGATTTAAAATGTAGTCATACCACTTTGTGGTAGTTTCATCATTCAATTTTTTGGTACTACCGATATCAAAGAGCATATGTGTTTCAAGTGGGGTGCAGTAATTATACCTTTGGTCTGATCTTCCCTCTTATTTGTACAATAATTAACCTATAATCTGATCTTCCAACATTTCTTCCAAGACCAGTAAAAGCAAAAGAGATCCTAGACTACTTATACATTTGGTTTGAACCATCTTGATCATCATGTTGACTTTTAGCAAGCATTTTCAATTTATCATATTCATCATTAGGGACTGAACCTATTTAATACTCAGCAAACACATTAGTCCTATATTCACATATTATTATTAATTACCAAAACTATTTTTAAGGGTTTAGATGCTTTCAACGAGGAAGAAGAAGCGGTTGCTGGAGAAGAAGGTGGAGGTGATGGCGCATAAATCTAGAGCTGTCCAAATGGCCCGTGTCGTTGCGGGCCGGCCCGAGGCCCATTACTGTTGGCCCGACCTGAGCATGTCACAACCTGTTTGGACGATGCGCCGTGCTGGCACGGCCTGACACGGGTAAGCGGGCAACGGGCGTAAACGGGGGCGTGCAAAATAGCCGTTTACGACCGTTTTTTAACCGTTGTGGTGTAAAAAATCCAAAAAAGCTAATAATATAGAAAAAATATGAAAATTTTTCTATAAATAGGGGGCATCCGGTCTCCATTCTCCACACCTTAAACCTAACTCTCATATCTCTATTTAGCTGTGAAAATTCGGTAGTGTTTGTAAAAATTTGGTAAATTAGTGAGAAATTCGTGAAAAATTCAAAAAACTTCAACAAATTTTCGGAGAGCTGCACAAAATGTAATACTGCTGTCTTATTTCAATTTTTTAATTTGCACTTAATTGTAGTTAATTGTACTTAATTATACTTTACTATTTCAGTTTGCAGTTAATTCAATGGAGAATTATGATTTTTCAACTCTCCGAATTTGGCCTCACGATAGAGGATATGCAATCCTTTCAAAAAAGATATCCATCTGCAGAAGGTACAGATCCACAACAAACTGTAGAGCCAAAAGAAGCGACCAGCCCGGCGGCGTAGGGTCCAATCAATCCTTCTTCTTCTGGCTCAACGAGTTCATGCATAACCCACAGCACGGGTTCAAAAAGATTAAGAGCTACTACATCAGGAGTCTGAAATGATTTTGACAGGAAGTTTAGGACCGACGATGATGGGAATTCAGTGAGATATGCTGTTTGTAAAATTTATAGTAATGAATTAACTGCAAAATCTTCCGGTGGGACGGGTCACCTACAACGGCATGCTACAAGTTGCAAAAGAAGGTAGGAAATACAAATGCGCCAAACGCAGCTGCAATATAACCCCGACGGCTTGGTACGTACTTGGGAGTACAACCCGAAGGTAGCTTGCGAATCTCTTTGTAGATCAATTGCTTCTCAAGATTTACCTTTAAATTTTGGTGAGTTTGATGTTTTTTAAAAATATATTGGGACTACTCATAGCCCTCGATTTAGTGCTGTATGTAGGCAAACAACAACTAGAGATTTAATTAAATATTATAACAACTATCGTGAAAAATTGAATGAAATGTTTCATACTTGTACATTCTCTATTGCTTTGACATCGGACATATGGAGTAGTAGAGCTACGGAGTATTATATTAGTGTTGTTGCTCATTATGTGAATAATGACTGGGTAATGGAAAAAAGAATCATAGGATTTAAGTTAATTAATGCTTCACATACTGCTGTAAATATTACAGAATGCGTTATTAAAGTTGTAGAAGATTTTGGTCTCACGGATAAAATTTTTTCTATAACTTTAGATAATACAGCTGCAAACACTAAGGCTGTGGAAATAATTAATCCTTTGTTTAATACTTATGCACAATCTTTCTTACTGCATCAACGTTGTGCTTGTCATATTATTAATCTTATTGTTAAATCTGGTTTAAAAAGATTAAATGCTTAGGTTGATTCTTTTGGGGATGCATTTTCATATATTAATTGTTCTAACTAACGAATAGCCGCATATAAAAGCTTTTACGTAGCAATGAATGTTCGCCCTAAAATTTTTTGTTCAGACATGCCTGTTAGATGGAACTCACTTACCTTATGCTTAAATATATATTGCCATATAAGAACACATTATCTGTTTTTCTTCACACCCAAGTTCATCAATATTGTAGCTCTTCCAGTAGAACCCAAGTTAGAGACCCTGAACTTACTGAAAACGATTGGGTTGTTCGTGAAAAATTATTTTCTTTTTTAGAACTTTTTCATAAGGCTACACTTTGTCTTCTTGAAGTATACAACCCAACCTCTCCTCTAATTGTTCATAACATTCTTGAAATTGCCACTCATCTAAAGGCTTTTAAAAATGATCATGTACTACGAGATGCTGTAGTTACCATGAAAACTAAGTTTTTAAAATATTGGAGGAAAATTCCTATTTTATATGCACTCACCTTTATTTTGGATCTTAGAGCCAAACTTCAAGGATTTATAAATGTACTATAACTTTTAAGTGATGCTACTGGTTTAAATTATTGTACATACTATAGAGTATTATTGTACATGCTACTGGTTCAGGAGAAGCAAGGCGGCAAAACACCAGGGACCTATCAAGCTATCTCAACAGTGATAGTGTCAGCTTTGAGCAATAGTTGAACATCCTCTAATGATGGGAGTACATACATACTCCAATTTTTAATATATCACTTAAATAAACAGGTATACCTTTTTATCACTTTCAGTATACTTAAATACTACTTCTAAGATAATTTCAATGCGTCTTGGTTGAAAATTTTTACAGAAGGACTTTATTTTTGCTATATAGCCTTTTTTTTACATAAATTATACTATAAAAAGTGGAGTTTAATAAAATTTTTGATAAAACCCACTTTGAAAAATCTTATGATCACTATTAGAGTTTGCTTAAAAGGATAAAGATGTATAACAACACTACTTAAGTGGTATATACAAAGTAAAAATAGGTACTTTTAGAAGTATAAAATTATTTGTGTGTGTGTATAGGTGTTCGTAACTGACCGCAGACAAGAAAAGTAAGTAGGCCAATACAAATCATTGACTGCTACTAGCTCTTGATTTGATTGGCAGCACATATGGAACAAAGTGCCCACAAAAAAATGCTACATTTCCTGTGGAGATTCGCACATAAGGAAAAAAAATTTTGCATTTTTTTGCGCAAATGATCCCCTTGGCCTTTTTTGTGGATATGGCCCTCTCTTGAGCACAGATTAAACGACGCATGACGCATGGCGCCTCCTACGGCCCCAGTGCGCGGAAGGCCTACGCCGAGCGTGGCTTCTTGGCGAGCACGAGAGGGCATGGGTGGGCACAGGACGCACGGCCCCACCCCCTTCATATGTGAATTTTTTTAAAAAATAATCTTTTTAAAAAATTACAAAAATATACTCATGCAAAAATTTTTTACAGGAATAGCCTCTGGTCATCTAACGGCCACGCGGTCGTAGCCAGTCCGTGGGCCATTGGGCGAGAGTTTGCAGTCGCCAAATGGTTGAACGGTTGGGCGACTACAACTTCCAGTCGTCCGATGGTTTGACGACTGTAATTTCAGTCCATTTTGCCCAATTGGCCCCTAACTGCGCATAGGGATAAATGATAATTATTATAGGTAGGCAACATGTATCAAATTCTATGTATAAGTTGTATTTTTTGGTAGGAAAAAGCGAGGCAATGTCGGCAGATATATTTGTGATTTTTGTAGATTATGTATGGTACAAGATCTGTTAGATGTCCAATAATATTTTGCGATCGTCATATGATGTTGTAGTGCAAGAAATTTTGTGAATTTTTTTAGAACGACTGGTAAGTATGACGGTAAGTGATATTGTGATGCGACAGAAAATTCATACATGAAGAGAATTTTGTTCATATTATTGGATGTGTTGATATGCCAATAATTGAATGTAAAAAGCTGATGAGATGTGCTTTTACAAAATAAAATAGACTTCATAATAAAGTTGAGAATAATACGGCATGCGAGGTTTGCCTATATGCATGAGAAAGAGTATCATGCATGATGCAACAAACCGAACTACTCGTACGATACATACGCACCTTTTTGAAATAGAAATAAATTCGAGCTTCGTCGGAGTAGTGCGGAACGATCAGACCTACTGCGTAGACCAGGGCCATTTTTTCTTCCTTGCGAGCTCTGTGTTGAACACCTCGGTGGCCTTTTTGGCCTTGGCCGCTATCTCCCTCTTTTTCTTGTGCTAGCTCTCACGAGCATCACACTCTCTACGCGTGCACGCCTTGAGATAAGCTTTTATCTCGCAACATATACGATCGGCTTGCTCCTTGTGGCGCCCCTCCCCCAAAAAGGGGGGAGGCGCCCCTCCCCCAAAACCTAGCCCCCATCCCTATTCCCCTCCTCTTCCTCCTTGTGGCCGCTGCCTCCCCTGCCACATGCGCCTCCACCTTGTCCAGCAACACGTGGTGTTCTTTGTGTTCTTCAGTGGTTCATCAAGAGTAATCCCTTTCCCCCCCGGTTAGATGTATATTTAATTGTTGTAGCATTATCGGTATTCTTGATTGCCGGGACAGAATGGGTTAGGCGGTCGTTTTGGGGTAGTTTCGTGGGGATTCGCATCTGGACATCTCCTAGAGAGTTGTAGAGGATGTCTTTATATTTCCATGAAGTGCTAGAATGTGTCGATCGGATCTTTGTAGCAGAAGTTATGATTTTTCTTGTAAGACTGTTCTGCGGATCGGGAGATTTCTGTCAGATTTTGGTAGATTGGTTTGGGCGATTAGAAAACGGAAGAATCAGAGGATCTCCATATTATGAAAGTTGTAGATAATTGTCTTAGCTTTCCAGAAGGTAAAGAAACCATGATTCCAACAGTCGGGCTGGAAGTTATAGCATTTTTAGTGCTTTGTCTAGAGGGCCCGACGTGAAATTGATGTTTTAGAAAATTGGATGGTGCAGGTAGAAGATGGCCGAATCAGGGAGGCTCACCAACTAGATTTAGTTAGATAATTTAATTATCTTTCCAGAAAGTCTAAGAACACCCTATTCGGACTCCTGTACCAATAAATATGAATTTTTGAAGTTGACTGTCCTCAGAGGGGAGCGGGATGACCTGTAGGATTTGGGAATTAGAACCAAGTTAGACGAATTTACTAGTTCGTGATTGTTTTTATTTGGGCAAAGGTTCGCTACTGTTATCTAGGCAACTGTTGTAATTATTAGTCAGGTGGAGGACGGATCCTAGAGGCGGCACTTTCTGCACGTCCGCCGTTTTCTTGCGGTTAAGGCACGTATAATGATGGTTTAAAATTTGACGGTGTGGAACGCCGATGTTTGATCTATAATATGAATATATATGTGTCATGGTTGTGGTAAGGATGTATTGGTGTTGTTATGGGTGATTGCAATTTACAGTGTTCATGAATATTTCTGGTGCATAGATAATGTGAATGCAAAATTTATTTTATTGAGACATGCATGCATATGCATCATGTTGATCTATTGAAGTCTTGGTCACGAGATGACTAAGCGCCGAGGTCCCTGTCATGTTGATGACATAACGGGCTAAAAGTCCCCATACTTGTGGAGTATAGACAATTGGTGCATGTACCAGGTGGTACAGGCATGGGTGTGCATCGACGGATGCACACTTTGTATTACTAGTAAAATACAAAAGAGAAAGAGATAAAGATATTGTTGATCATCTTGCATAGCATGGTTTATTTATATGGTTAATAGATAAATGGGTGAAGTGATGTTTGTGAATGTTCTTGGTACTTTCTATTATATTTTCTGAGTAATTGAACTCACATTTGTTGTTGTTGTTTTTTTAGGTACTGTTATGAGATCGGCATGCTTGGGGAAAGGGAAGAAATAAACTAGTTGCACTTGCACGTTCCACCCATACTGGAAATAAAGGAAGAGAATTAAATATAGGATGAAAGGATTATTTAAGTATCATTTGATTATTACCCTTGGATTTTATTTGTAATAAAAGTTTAGAATATTCATGATACTCATGCTCTTTCTCTAGGTATTATATCCATGAATGATTTAGCACTCTTTAATCTAATTGCTTAGCATTGAATTTGTTACTCGAGGTTTGTCCATTATAATTGTTTCTAATTGTGAAATCTCTTATTTGGATAGATAAACAAAGGAGGCTCTGCCAAAATTTTGTATAACAAAATTAGTTAGCATTGTTTTACTTCTAGTTGGGTAGCATTCCGGGTCTTTGTTTGACTGGGGTGTTACAGTGTCATTGCGGAGAACTGATCTCCTAGCACGCTCCGCTTATTCGGTTCCTTTGCTTGTTCGTCACAAGCCGCAGAAGATCTTACTAGTTCGCGGGTCTCCTTCTATTGCTACATCATCTTGTTCCATTGCTTCTTCTACATCTTGTCTATCCCGATGTGGTGAAGCAAGCTGCAGTGTAGTGTCAGGTTTGGTTTTGTAGTGTTCTCTCTTAGATCTCTTTCACCTCCGTTTATAAGCCAAAGGGTTGGCAAGGTATAGTTATTTTCTTATGAATAGTCTGCAAGGTAGAATGCTACCCTGCCTGGTATTGTCACTGCGCAAAGGTAGTGTGTCTGGGCTTGTTACTGCACAAAGCTGTCCCGTCTGGTCTTATCGCTGCGCAAAGCTACCCAGTGTGGTCACTTCGAAAAGCTGCCTGTTCTGGCCTTTGTCACTGCTTAAAGCTGCCCCATCTAGCCTTCTCATTGCGCCAAGCTGGCCATCAGGTCTTGTCATTACACAAAGCCGCCCAGTAAAACACTGCTGAGAATGCAGAAGTGTGGTTCCACCTTCGAGACAATCCAGTGAGTCTCGTACTTCGGTCTATATGCGTGCAACCTGCAAGGATAACCGACCTACTCGCACTTCATGGTGTACTACTCCTGGCTAGATTTAACGACCCAAAATGTTTGCTACATGAACAAGGCCCACAACTTGATGGCATCCTACAACGATACCGGACGGTTGGGCGAATGAAACCCATTCCTACAAAAGAATTTCAGCGCAGGTACATTTCTATAATTTCAAATAAAAATGGATTATTTAAAAAAATCCCTTCATGTGCTACTGGAGTGTAGCACCCTAACCTTTAGCCTTTCGTAATTCCTGACCACATGAGGTGATGGGGCCCACTTAGTTTTCTACATGACCGGGCTTTCTTTCAGTGCATCTTGGCCACACGAGGTGCTCGATGGGCCATGGGTGCCACACAGTTTTTTGGCCGTGCCTCCCACGCGTCGGCTTTTGGCTACGCTGTCCCCCTTCCCCCCGCACGTTAGCATGCAGCGCGCGCTGTGCTGGCCCCCCACGCTATCTCCCTCATCATGTGCAATAAATTAGTTGGCGTCACTTTCACCAAGGGACACCCCCATTTCATTTGTTCATCCACATCCACGGGAGACCGAGAGAGGACGGAAAGATGTGCAAACGCGAAATTTGTAGTGGTTTTGATTCCAAATTTGAAGTTTTTGCAATTGCAAAAGTTGTCGATCGGCATGTAAGCTTCAAGAAAAGGTAATTTTTTTCCATGTGCGACTATAATTTTAGCACTGTGATTAGTATGTAATTAGCTAAACGGTAGCTTCTTAGTATACACATGTAGCAGTGTAATGAGCTAAATGGTAGCTTATTTGTTCATCACTTAGAAGACTTAGCTTATTTGTTCATCACTTAGAAGACTTAGTGTTGTTAGTACTATTAAGTCATAACTAGTCATGACAATTACATGCATGATATTGCTTTTGTGTATGAACTTTGAAATATCGGTATGTAAGAATGTTGTAGAGGTGCCACCAAAAAATAGAAGCGAGTGAAAAAGAAAACTAAGTTCACATGATGAATGCGAACACATAATATTTGAACTGAACAAATACAGTTGATGTTCCAATAACATTATATTAGTTGGCTGGCAGCTAGATGTTTGTTTTCGATGCAGTTGACACTGAAAATATAGAAGATGTGCTTAAGAGCCTAGGTTGGTCACATAGGAAATCAATTTTGCATGCGAACAAAATTGTTACAATTAGTGGGTTAAAAATTTATTACTCAATGTATATGGTGTTAAAATTAATTTTAAAGGATGCGAACTATTTTGACATTATTAGTTACAAGTACATAGAATTTTTGACGAAACAAATTAGGATTAATTTTTGTATGTGATACTTTGAAGTGCATAAAATTTGGTATGGTAGTTTACGGTAAAATAATTAATGTGCTCAAAATAAAGTGCTTGCATTTGATAAATTATTGAATTTAAACTTAATAATATGCAAAGATGATCTAGTAACAACAAGATTAATCTGCTTGACGTACAGTAGCAGCCGTTACATGGTGCGATCATTGCATAACATGTGCTAAGTGGGTTTCGTACACATCTATGTCAGGTACACTATGTCGGACATTCAGGATTTATTCCTGTTCTACAAGGATGGTCTTGTGCGCAATGGATCATGTGGGGCAGACATATCAAATTATGACCGGACCGTGATCCGGGCATCGGGTCTGAAGGACATGAGCCTCTTAGAGCTAAGGAGGTGTGTGTGTTCCGTGTTTGATCGGCCCACGACAAGCAAGAAGCTACGCATTGAAGTGGTGTACACCTCCTCAGTGTTGGGTGGCGTAGGTGAGACCTTTTGGCAACTTCTGAAGGTGACAAGTGATGCGTCATAGGACAATTACATAAATGTTGTGTGCAACCTGGTTGCTACGATATATGTGAGGCCGATGGTGTATGTTCAGTTTGTGGAGAGGATGGAATCATCCAGCATGGATGGTTTCAGTAGAGATACAATTGATGAAATGCCATGGTTGGTCTTCGGTGGTGATGTACACGCTGGTGTTGGCATAGATGCAGCGGAGGGAGTAGGCGAGGGTGACTTGAGGCTTACGACCTAGTCTTTAGGTGCTTCCGTCAGGCAATTGAAGGTTTCAAGTAATGTCTTCCCATGTTGACAGTAGATGGCACATTCCTATCTGGCAAGTACAAGGGTAACATCCTCACCGCGGTTGTGGCCAACACTAATGACCAGTTGCTCCCCTGGCCTTCACAATTGTTGAAAATGAGAACACAGATATATGACTGTGGTTCCTGGTAAATGTGAAGCAAGCAGTGTTTCAAGATTGACCGGATGTGTGTGTCATCTGTCATCTCAGAATGCAATGCTAGGTTGCTGTCCGCGTTGACCATGATGTAGAACGGGATAGAGCCGCTATTCCAGTGGAACGACATGAGGAGCCATTAGTGCATAAGGCATCTCACAACCAACTTCCAAGGTTTCAAAGGATCTCATGAGGATATTCAAGAAGCTATACATGCAAAACCAAAGGCGAAAGTTCAAGGCCATGTAGATATAGCTCGACGAGGAGACTGGCAAGCATGCGAGGCATTCGGACAACACCAAGCAAGGGGCAGCGGTAGCAGGGTCCCTGCTCCATAACACCGGTGGTGCAAGATATAGAATCATGTTAACAAACATATCCGAGGTGTACAACAGTGTCCTCAAGGATGTTCGATCCCTACAATTGAGAAAAGTTATAACTGTACTATCAGCTACTTCGTTAATAGAGCCATGATGGTGAGGCAACATCTGAATGAAGGCAAACAATTCTCGGAAGTAATGTAGGTGTGCATGGACAAGAAGATCAGCAAGGCTCGTTCGCGCATTGCTCGTACCATGGACGGTATCAGGAAGAAGTTCGAGATCCATCTAAGAGAGAAGTATGTCGTGGATCATACTAGAGAGGATCACAAACAAGCCTACACAATTGATGATGAAGTACCCTACACCTACAACAAGTTAGGCATCTGAGATGCAGACTCTGCAAGACAGTTGGGCACTCAGTCAAAAACTGCCCGAACATGCCTAATTCAAGCAACGCACCATAGCCACTAACTATTGCTGGCCATGTCGTCATGCTATCTGATTATTGTAATGCATTCATATGCACTCCTGTTATTTGTTCTCGTGTTGTATGTGTTGGACAATGGTACGTTCGTTGCAGTGCTTTCAATTTGTCCGAAATTGTATTGCGATGCATAGCGCAATGGTTAGTATGTTTTGAACTCTGTATTTTTTATCGAATGGTGCTATTCGTGTCTTCAATTTGCCTGTTGTACTAAAGTAGACAAGGTTATGCACAATGTGGCTTCCTGTCGTATACCTTGCTTTCACTTTGCTTTTCATACCTCCTGTTCTTATTGCAGACTAACTCTTGCTCTATGTTCCTCAAGAGATGGCACAGCCTCTAGATGACATCGCGTATGAGCTGCTCGACCCACGCTTGGATGGGCGACACCGATGCTGGGCATGGACCTCTTGCGTTGGCTCTCCGAGCTTCATTCTCAGGTGCCCCAAAGAGTACTAGCCTTTGAACCAGCAATACGTCCCACTACTATGGGACATCAGGCATTTGCCTATTGCCCGCATGTTGGACTTACCGCACGTGTTTTAGTTCGATGTGGCACTACTGTCTGCTCTCGTGGATTGTTGGCGACCGAAGACTCGCACGTTCCACTTTCAGTGGGGGAAGATGACTGTTACTCTACAGGACGTCGCTATGCTCACATGTCTACCACCGCGGGGTCCTACAGTATTGCCATCTCCCAGGCGAGTAGACTAGAAGGTACTTATGGGTGACAGGTTCGGTCACCCAATCCCCAAAAAATATTGGAGGTGCCACATTTGTGGCTATGATGGTACATGACCTGTCTTGTGGATGAGATCGAGGTAGTGCGCACACACTACCTCGTGTACTTGTTGTTCCTATTTGAGTAGGCCTTGTTTTCGATGAATCAGGGAGATCAAGTGCTCCCCGGATACATCCATCTTGCTGAGGCATTGAAATATGCCTAGCCCAATGAGGTGTCATATACAGTTGGAGATCTGTAGTGCTTTGCATCGCGTACTGAGGCTTGTGTGATACCTCACAGCGTAATACGACTGGGGAGCCAATCCTTGCAGTATGCTACACCTTGTTGCAGCTGTGGTCATGGGAGCTTTTTTGGGTTGGCCGACTGTACTTCCAGAGCACTGTGCACCGTTTCCAACTCATCCCCGATTTTTACGGTCAGAGCGACGGCGCCTACCCCGTTGATAAGCCGGCAATGGGTACTCGCTGGACACATGGTCACCTGGGTGGGCCAGGAAGAGACTAAAGCATGTGTATCCTGAGTTTCATAACCTATTTGAGACTCTCCACGCGGATGAGGTCATCTGGCGCCCACGAATTGAATGGTTCCTTGTAGACACGACCCCCTACGACTTGTCCTCTAAGTGTAGTCAAGACTAGGCATACTGGTTGACGACTTACCACCTGGTGTTCTCCCATATAGTCGAGCCTTACTCCCCACAGCAGGTCATGAGATAGTTTGAGCTTTACCAGCAGGTGCCACCGCCACCGGGAAAACCCCTTGTAGCGTAGGTCCACGAGTACATCATTATTTTGTTTCATCGATTAACCTGTTAGCTACATCTCTTTTTTGGAATGTGTAACATCTGAATTCACATACAAACAAACGAGGCAAGGACGGAGGACTAACAACTAGAGGCAATCACAACTACCATGGACGCAGCTGTGGGGCGAGAGGGCGGCAATGGACGTCGTGCATGAGGCACGACCATATGATGTCGACACATACGGTGCGTACTTGAGGTGGTATATTCTACGTATCAGGAGCAGGCTGATTGCACGGGCGCCACAACGTCCAGGGAAGGTCATGCATGACGCCGTTGTACGAGAAGATCTGGACTCTCATCAGGTGGTATGCTAGGACGAGATGGTAAGGTATTCCCCCAGTTTATTCACACCGCAACACGTCTCTAACTTATTCTCGGTTTCCTTGCAGTATGACCACCTTCGGCGTATCTCCAGTGAGGCTGTTGATGCTCTACGGCGTGGGCAGACAAACACCGTCGATCGACTCCTAGGTTCGATGCATGCCATCTACGATGACACGAGGGCGGCAATGAGGACCATCACTTGTGGTCGGCACAACGTCATTGCCATGCAACAAGGCAGACACCAAGGACAACCTCCACCCCTACCGCCCTCCACACCTCCCTCCGCACGTCCATCTCACTCCGGCTATCATCGTAGCCTTTGTCCTCATTGTTTGTTGGTGCACTCAATTGCAATGTATATCACACTACCATTTGTTTCTACAGCACTTGCATAGGGACAACAGTCTTCTACAGCTGTCGTCATCATGGAGGGAGACGCAGGACCAGACTTTCTCGTTAGGCTGACGGAGGCCAACTCCAGACAGTGACCCTAACTTGCCCCAGCATCAGGACAACGCATTGCCCACGTTCACACATGGTGTTCAATCCGACCTACGTGAGCGTGATGAGTGGTTTGCTCAGATGTACGAAGGATACACTGTACATCATTACAATGTCGATTGGCCTGAAGGATCATCGTCTGCATAGCCACATACACGGTACGCTGTAAAATACTTAACACAACTTTTTGATTTAACTAACGCATCGCACGAAATCCGCAGGTCTGCACTGAGCAATTCGGACAATTTCATATGTACATAATGAAATCTTATTATAAATTTACATTTTCAGATTTACAGAATGAAATCTTATTTTCAGAGTGATTTATCTAGTGAATTATGCCAAAATCACCGGATCTGCATGTGACCATGTTATTGGTTTGGCGGCAGTGGTGTGGGCTATTTGAACGGAGTAAAGTGTGTCCTGATTTCAAACCATTGAAAAATCTGATTGTGATAATTTGTTCTGTTTGCACTTTTCTCAAATATACTGTGCAGCTCTTCAGATGGGAGAGAAGGAGATACATGATGTCATTGAAATTCTCTGCCTCTTTGTGTTTGTTTTGGTGGTATGAGGGTGTTGCTGTGATAGGACGCTAGATAGTATGCAGAACGTTATGCTTAGCTTTGCAGGTTTTGATTTGTGATTTTGCTTGGTTTTAGCTTCTAGCTGGTTGTTTGGTAGCTTCTAGCTAGTTGTTTGGTACAACTCAGTTAAAAGCGATAACATGGTGGTAATTTAAGGTAGTGGTGCATAGAGCTGTGGGCGTTTGTTGGCTCTATAGCGATTTTGCTGGACCTCGGGCTATAGCCTACCTAGCCCGAGGTCCAATTCCGCCCCTGTGGAGAAGCAACCGCTGTGATTAGAAAGGTCAGAAAACAACCTCGACTAAACCTATTCGTATACGGATCGAAAGCAACTTCGATTCTGCAAAACCATAAATTTTCCGAGTTGGAATAGGACTCTCTTGTGCGCATGACCAGGCCTACATATTATTGTTTCCCTCTCTTTGCCGGAGCTTGCATCGCTTCAATTGTTCGCTCTACGCACCAAACCGAGACAAGTTTTGCTCGTCCGTGGCCGTCCTTTTGCCCAAGAGAGAGATGGCGCAAAGGCCGCACAAGAGGGAGCGGATGTCGTCGTGCTCGCAGCCGGTGCCCTGGTCGGCCCTCCCGCTGGACCTCGCCGGCGGCGTCCTCCGCCGCCTCCCGACCTATGCCGACCGCGTCTGCTTCGGCGCCGTGTGCCGCGCCTGGCGCTACTCCGCGCGGCAGCATCCCACGCCCCCACTGTTGCCGTGCCTCTGCTTCGCCGACGGCACCTTCCGCGGCTTCCCCGAGCTTGACCGACGGTTCCACCTGCCCGCCACCGCCGGCTACCACAGCTCCTGCGGCGAGTGGCTCGTCTTTGAACGCGGTGACGGCTCCTACTCGCTTATGAATCCTTTCTCCAAGGCCATCATGGCGCCGCTGCCCAGCCTGTCCCGCGTCCACGTCCGTCACGACCCCATCGTGGCCGTGGCCGAGCGAGTGCTCCCGGAGTATAACCTGCACCGGCGGATCCAAAGGGACGGTGAGCCCCAGATGGTGTCTGTACTCAAGCTAGTCGTCTGCTCGGCTCGCCTCGTCGCCGCGGTCATCGGCGAAGGGCAGCTCGGCACGTTCGCACTGTGCCGGCCGGGGGCGCCGTCGTGGTCGGTGATCGCCCACGACCAATGTTGGAGGCAGCTCAAAGACATGACCATGTACCAGGGCAAGCTCTACGCCGTCGACCACAACGAGGACCTCCTTGCCATCACCGTAGTCGGGGACAACGACGGCGTCGACGACGATCTTGCCGTGTCTCGGATCCACCGCGTCATCGAGGGGGCTCCCCCGAGTTTCGACACCCACCGTTGCGTCACGCTGCATTACCTCGTGGAGTCCGGAGGCGCGCTGCTGTTGGTCCGCCGAGAGATTTGCCGTGCAAGGCCTCCGCGGTCGGGCGCCTTGCTGATGTTCCTGGGCGCAATGGAAGAGCGCTTCACCGTGTTCGAGGCCGACTTCCGGTCGTCGCGGTGGTCGGAGGTGAGCACCGTCGGCGACGACCGGGCGCTGTTCTTGGGGCGGTGGTGCTCCAGAGCTGTCCGCGTGCCTGCCGAGCGCCGCGAGGAGTGGGCGGATCGTATCTTATTCCTGGAAGACGGCACCGGCGACGAATGGCACACGAAGTGGCAGCGCTACTCCTTGAGCGTCTACCACATGAACAGAGACAGCTTCTTTTGGTGCTGCTACCCGCCGAGGTGGGGATCGGAGCCGCTTCTGCCGGTGATGTCGAGGGACGGCGATGACTTGCCGGCGACATGGCTTTTCCCTCAAGCGGGGAATTGTGTGTAGCCGCTCCTTGATGAGCGCATGCATATGTAAAAAAATGCATCAAAATATTTCAGAAACAATTCTTATCAGATCTTCTAGAAAATTACATTCCATGATGAACACTGCGACTGATTAGCACAGAAATGTATTGTGACAATATACATTACACATAGTGTGCATATTTTTGGATCTATGTTGGATAAGTTTTGCCTCAAAATTCAACATGTTCGCCAAAATCTGCTGAAATAAAATGCCTCGATATCTGAATATCCTAACACTCAGAAATGAACGACCAGATGACCTTGAGCACCCTTTGGTCTTTGTCTGTAGTACTTAGAAAGAGAGCGGTGGTTGGTGCGTCCTACGTTCGCTCCCTGCCCCTCCCCTCGAGCCTCGCCTTGCAAAAAAAGATTGAGCTGACGTGTGGGCCTTTCCTCGTGCTCCATCTATCTTCTCACAAATTATGGGTCCTTCTGCTTCTGGTTTTTAAGTTATACTATAGTAATTAATTTTTAAATGACGTATCTTTTTAAGATAGAGCTTACAAGTTAACCGTAGTAAATATTGTACCGATTTCAGTTATACTGGTCAAAATCACACGCGATTGTCTCCATCTTCGCATTCTCTCTCACGAACAGCAAAAATTCAAAAGACATAAATCATAGTCTAAAAGAACCCACCCTTTGCTCCTTTGCTCTACTAAACCGCGCAAGCCCTAGCTGCAACCATTCCTGCTTCTTTCTCTCTCCTCAACAACGAAATCCTATGTAAACGTATCTAAAAAGATCTTATCTAAATGTCAATGAGTTCTCTCTAGGATCTCTTTGTATTACATACTCCCGCCACCACTTGGTCGTCCCCGCCATCTTAGGTGTATCGTCGTCATCCTCCACACCACCGTGTCTTCCTCACGCTGTCACACATCCCTATCCTCAACACGCAGCATGCCTGCGACGCGAGCCTAGGCACGACCATACTATGACTCGGTGGCCATGACGATGGTGGCAACCATGCATAAAGCTCCGCAAGGAGTTGCTGGCTACGCACGCAACGGCAACGAGTGGTGGTGACAGTAGTTCAACCCATAGGACTTCGATTCGCGGCGACAGCCATGAGTAGCAATAACTTCGACGTGTGAGGCTCTGACGAGCATTCTCATGGTGGCCGCTGATCTGGTCCATGCATGCACACAATGACTGAAGGCTCATAGAAATGAAGAATTTATTTGATTCATTGGTGTATAGTGATATATATATAATGGTGATGCTAATGTGAATACATACAGCAACTGCTGATGTGAATAGGAGAGTTATTTTGAACCGAGACATTATAGTGGGAACAAGATAGTAACTGATACATCACAGTGGGAACACGATCGTAAGCTAACACCTCCCGTAGTTGGAACGAGAGTGGGGCAGACGTTCAAGCTGGAACATAACTCCTCAAAGATGGCCGTGGGAAGATCTTTAGTGAAGACGTCGGTGCACTGTGAGGTGGTTGGTAGTGAAGAACGTATACTTCACTAAGAGCGACATGTTTCCGTACAAAGTGTAGGTCTATCTCAATATGTTTCATCCTTTAATATTGAATGGGGTTAGTGAAGAGATATATTGCACTGATATTGTCACAGAAGATGACCATAGCCTTCTGAAGGAGACGTCGGAACTCTAAAAGAAACTGGTGGAGCTAGTATGACTTGGCAACAGCATTTGCGACGACGCGATACACGGCCTCAACGCTGGAACCAGACACGGTATGTTGCCGCTTGAATGACCAAGACATCAGATTGTCATCAAGGAAGATGCTATAGCTCGAGATAGACTTGCGAGTGTCAGGATACCCAGCCCAATCAGCGTCAGTGTAGACGATGAGAGTAGTATGAAGTAGGAAAGCAACTGTAGAGGGAGAAAGATGGCGTAAAGAAGGGAGGCGGCCAGTGGAGGACGAGGAGGCTAGAGGAGGAATTGGGAGGCGCACCGATGAGCTATGGCCTAGTGCTCGCTGGCGGCCGGAGGTTGAGGAGGAGGGGAAGAAGAGCAGGAGGAGGCAAAGGGAGAATAGAACCGGGTTCTGATATCATAAAGGCTCATAGAAATGAAGCACTTATTTGATTTATTGGTGTGTATACACACACACACACAATAGTGATGCTAATGTGAATGAGCGCATCATCTTGAACCAAGGTGTCATGATGAGAATGAGATGGTAACCGAGATATCACGATAGGAAGAGATGGTAGGCTAACAACGACGGCTGCCGTTCCGCGATTTTGGCTCCTACAAGATCTGCGTCATTGTGTTGTTTACCAATATTCGGTCCCTGAGAGAAAGGTACTCCCATCTAAACTACTAAGATCGATCAATTTACCATGTAACTATTATGTTGGCTTAATGGCTTAATTAATTCATCTTCTTGATTAATTAGATACAAGACCGTGGGTCGTAGGTAGCTCGGCGAATATCTTCGGTCATAGGTAGCTCCGATGAATGTCTGTTTTATAATCATTTCCCATGAGTTAAGAAGATGTAACAGACTAATACCGTGCAGGTGACCACGTGAAGGCGAATGACCAAGCTCCTTCTTTTCCACCTATGATTTATACTACACTCTATTTTTTTCACTTATAATTTATATTACAGTAACTATCTTTCAAACAATATTTTTTTAAGTTAGAGTCAACAAAAAGATTATAGTAAAAAAGTGTATTGAGTTCAGTTGTATTGATCAAAATCGTATACAACTATTTTTCTCTACGTACTTTCTCTCACAAACAGTCAGAATTTAAAAAATTTAAATCATAAACTACAACCCAAAACATCATAGTTCAAAAGTCACGGTTTCTTTTGGGTTCTGATAAAGATTGTCCTGCATGTGCTAATTGTAACGTGAACTATGGTCAGTTTTGACTGAAGCCGTGCATTTTGGCCCACTTTACTCCAATACGCGATTTTAATTTACTCATTTTTTATTGAAGTTGCTTAGGTTTGACTTTTGAATTGTTTGTGTTTCTGTTAGATCACAGAGTTCAACTACAAAACATGGCACAAAAGCGGCAGAGGCGCGAGGCTGGCCAGGCAGAGCTGAGAGCGCGACGTAGGCTGGGCTTGGCGGAGAAACCGAGGCAAAGCGCAAGCTGGTAGGGAGGCCAGCCGAGCACCTTGATGGAGGCGCGATGCAGCCTGAGTATGGTAGCGATGGCTCGATATCTTACGGCATCAACAAGGAACGATAAGAGACTACCGGTGGGGGTGTGGTTGTGATCATTTTTATGTTTATAGGGTTCCAAAAGCGAAATCTTGGACTAGTGAGTAATGTGTAGAAATGTATGTGCTTAAAAAAATTGTTTGCCTAAAATGCAAAATGTTAAGAGTTGTTTTTGACTATCTCTTTTAATCCGTAGCAATGCACGGGTAATTGACTAGTTTACATAAATAAATTATTGGAGATATTCAGAAATCAGTCTGCCAATGGGATGTGGCATTTGAACTAGTCTTTACCCATGCCCTTTAATTTCTTTAATGATACCTTCCGCAAGGGAATCTGCATCATAATTCTTGCCATAAAATTTGACAAACTCCATCTTTGGATTCATCAAGTACCTGAAAGTAGATGAGCAAACAGTAACTCAGTAAGTGTTTGAAAAATGTATATCTATTTTCTTACTATCACAATGATGGCAGCAACATCTACAAATTGAGGCTTCCTAAAGTTAGACTTCAAAAGGGGAATATTACTATGGCCGGCTAGTTTGCTACTTCAGGATTAAGATATTCCATGTATGTCATCAGAAAATAAACCAACCACACTTGATTCAACTTCCCCAAGTGCAGCCTTCAAGGTAAGATATGAAGAGTACACGTTCACCGTATATAACTCTCAGCTGTCAAATTTAAATTGGACAGTGAACTTTATCACATTATAGTCTGTAACATGTGACCAAGGAAATGAACTGCTCATAATCATGCTTGGCTGGTCCAACTTGAAGTATATCATCATATGCATGATTATAGGAATGGAGGGGTTTGTCTATATGCTGAACCTATTGGATGCTGTACCTAACACAATTATGTTTCAGTGTGCTTCCTGGCCTCCTGGGTCTAGCATAGATGCCTGGATGATGACTGTTGGGTGTAGTTACCAAAGAAAAGCATATTCCTAGGGCCAAATTTCCACTTCCCATGGGAACATACTGTTAGTTGATTGCTACATTTTGGAATTGTCAAAAACAATTATTGATTTGCTTTCAGAAAATATGCATGGTATTCATCAGCACATTTTCCCATAGCTTTGCACTAGCTAAGACTTTCCTAGAGTTGCTATGTTAACATAAAGTAGCAGCTACATATGATTTTGATCAAGTCTTCATAAACAGTAATTAACTAGCTAACATATGATATAAGCATAATATAGACTCCAAATATGACATATCAAGCTGTTTGTTTGTTAACAATCAAAATTAAGTATATCTGAAGTTATGAGACCTTTGATTGATCATTAACTGCAGCAGTATAATAGTTGGAAAAAAGATACGATGGCTAAATTAAAAAGATCATTTCTGGGTTGTAGATGGCGGATTTGCCTTATCATACAATGAAAGGTCAGTTTTACCATTTATCTCAATTGCACACCATTTGGCACAGTCAAAGTTAAACAATGAAAATGCACAAGAAGATATAGAGATTAAAAGTAACATACATGACAATTGAGTGATCAACAAGATAATCAGAACCTTCCTCCTCTGTCTTCATATAATAAACTCGATAAGCACGAGCAACCTGTCTGATCTCATCTGTTGTGCCCGTTAGTCCTATTAGATCTGGGTGGAACTCTGCCAAACACAAATCGCTCATCATAATTGGCAATCAAACGAAGGAGATGCTGTAGTTAATCTTGGAAAAGTTACAATAAACTCTAAGAGATGAAAAAGTATGAATGTCAAAAATGAACTGTGGATATAATCAAGAAATGCAAAGTGCGTGAAGCACATACCATTAACATAATCACGAACTTGCTCAACAGTATCTCTCTCAGGATCAACTGTGATGAAAACTGGCACAATTTCCATTTTTACCTTTTCCTCTGAAAGCAAGAAAACGTTCTTATAATGATTGTCATATACAACACCTCGACCAAAAATACAGAAAGGGGGGAATAAATTATGTTATGAAACTGTCTAGTAGAGTCCAAGCTCCAGCAGGGCATATGAACTGTTCAACTAAAGCCAAGTACAGACTAGACTTCCAGCAGAAAGTGGAAACTTTCATTAGTTCAGTTAAATAAACAAAAATAAACTTGTACGCACATTTCAAACTGGCATGCATATTTATTTTGGTGCAATTTGTTGGTACAGTAGTCAATAGCACACAGCCACACCTTCTAAGTTGTAAGCAAATAATATAATGATAGCATAAAACTTATTTAGTTGGTATAAATAAATTTACAGTGGCAGATCATGCTACATAGGAGGGCACAACAATTGATTGGGTACATAATAAGCACATATAGCATGATTTATCAACATAATTGTAGCCAAAGCATAGAAATCAAATTGACTTACTCATTTTGTCAATTGCTGCAGCCATCTTCTGAAGTTCATCTGGACAAATGTCAGGGCAGTGTGTGAATCCAAAATATAAAAGAGTCCATTTGCCCAAGAAATCCTTTTCGGTGACGGGTTTCCCATTATGGTTTAGAAGCTTAAATGGACCACCAATGGCTGCAGTGCCTACTGATGGTTCTTGCTTCACAGCACTAGTTCTATTCTTCAATTCTGGGAAAGATGAGTTGGGAAAAAACTACATGAGAAGCTCAATAACAGGCACAGGCAGGATTACAAGGATATGGCAGCTTTCTATTACGCAAATCAAACTTTCATCAAACACCTGTCACCATTTGTAAAAAAAGAGAGTGGTTTGGTAAATACTAAATACAGCAAATTCTGAACCCAAGGAAAGACTATATCAGAATGCACATAGCATGGAACATAGGGCATTCACTGTCCTATAAAGCTTTAGGCCTCCAATATCAGATATGATTTGGATGAAGTGTTCAGACATTGATTTCACTGACCTATAAGGGTTTTGCTGATGAGACGAGAAAGCGAGATAAGCAACAAGCCAACAACCTTTATATCTCTTATTTAACGAGTTTAATTTTCCTCCTTTTCTTCCTAAGCATACACGCATATAAAATGCAGCCATGTAGGAAGCAGCCAGAGTGGTTACAGAGAAAACATAAAGGGTACAAATATCTGTTCTTGGACAATATAAACATTAGATCTCTAGTCATGCCCCTACGAAAGGTAAACAAGTTTATGCGCGCAAGTTCTATCCGCCACAGGGCTTGGTCTAGATCCTTTCTTGGTTGAGGTCGATCTTGTTTCCTGTAACATAGGCTAGAGTAGGTGCTGGATGTGTTGGGTGTTGGGTGTGTTTGGGACTATAAGGTTATTTACAAACTCTTCTTAATATAAAGATACGTAGCTCTCATACGTGTTCAAGAAAAAAAGTTCTGTAAAGTTGGGCAGGCTCAGGCAGCTATTGGATTTTGGCTTCCCATCTTACATACATGGATGATAGGAGAGCTTGACGAAAATACTAGGTTTTTTATGTGTTCGTTTATATGTAAGCAATTGACCGTGGAAAAAAATGTATGAGACAATATATCAATGTTTCTTAGCTTGCCCCACCATAGCTGCAACAAGTTCAGAAAGGTGATACTTCCCTAGATGATATTTTACCAATACGCCACATAAGTTTGTTTTCCAAATCAACAGAGCCATCAGTCCAATATGGGTTTGACACAACAAGAAAACCAATAATGGATTACCAGAGGCAGCAGTCCTAGCATGACAGCAAACGAAAACAACTCACCATAGTAATCTACCTTCAATGTGACGCTTCTTTTCCTTGTCGTAGTACACAACTATCCCCCCTCCAGTCACGAGAAGCAGGAGAAAGCTCAACCACGATACGGGCTGCAAGGGAAGTAACAATGTTTTTTTGGTAAAGCACATCTCTTAGACTCTTACAAATCATAGTTTTTTTAGAACAAACAACATAGAGCTTCTTAGCAAGCAGGCAAGGCCTAAAAACTCAATAAGGAATAGCTCAAGAAAACCATCCGCTAGATGTGCACTATGCTAAATCACAACTGCTTCGTGCAAGATCAACCATTTTAGGCAATTGCCTCGATTTTGCTCCTACATAAGAATCCAATAAGGCATTTGAGGTCACATCACACTAACCCCTCCTCGGACGGGTTTTCCGGCGTCCGCTTGCTCAGATTTCCCGGAGTGCCCGTCATCCCCTTTGCCGCCGCTCAGACCGGTCGCCGCCGAAGGCTTCGAGCTGTCCTGCGCCGCAGCCGAGGCGTCGCTGGAGGAGCGCGCGCGCCCCAATACTGCAGCTCTGAAGCGAGAAGCACCCAACTCAGTAATCTGCTGCAGCACAAGCAACAAACAATCCACAAGCCATGTTGGTCACAGTGTCACTCCCAAAAGAAGAGAAGATTCCATGCTAAGGACGAGAGATCCTAGGGCACCTGAGCGTGAGCGCGAGGGCGACCAAGACTGGGAGGGAGAGCGCGCGCGAGGAGGGCGTGGAGATGGGACGCCTGCCTCCTCATCATCGTCTCCGCGCTTCCACCTCTTTGGATCGGAATTGGAGATGGAATTGATTGCCACTACTGAAGGTGGGCGATCGGCTCCGTCTCCAAGCGGCGGCGCCCGTGGGATTTGGGCTTTTCTCCAGAGTGGTTTCTTTGCTTCCGGCCCAAGAAGAGTCGCTTCCAGAACGCAAAATAAACATCTCATTAAGCTACGACTCCCTCTTAATTAATTGGCCACGTATTATATGGTGCCTTTAATTACCCACCTAAAACGCTCTTGTTCAAGCCATTTTGAACAAGTACACCTTTAAGAGGGTGCTTAATTGTTTGGAAACGCCTGGGTCTAAGGTCTTGTACAATTGCCAATTACTTAACGTAAATAAACCATGAACATTCTCAACATGATTATGGTTCTGGTAATCTCACTTGCATCTTACTCTGTAGTCTCGTTTTAGCATCATCTGCTGTTTGCCTGTTCTATTGTGTATAGGAGATTCTTCGAACAGATGTCCTGAGAGATGGTGCTTCATTGCTCCTCCAATAAGCATCCGAAAGGGACCAGGGGGCCTTTCAGTTTGTGAACAATCTGACAACAGATACAAGATTGTTGCAAGAAACCGTCCCATGCCCAAGATATTTACCATATCCCTAGTCTCGCTTTTCCGGAATCTCATAAATCACTTTTCTTTACCCTTTTCTTTTTCAAAGCAACACCTGTTTGAAACGCACTAGTTTCATGGGAATTTTGCTCGATAGAATCATTAGATGCGGAGAAAATTCATGTGAGAATCCCGGGGCCAAATATCTGCTGCAAATAATAATGAATTAGCACTACACAAGGTTTGCTGAACAAAGCTGTCAGCAAAAAAAAGCCAGTAGCATGTCCAAACTTGACGATGAAGTAAACTCGCACACCAGACCGTAGGTGAATTAAGTTTCGCTCGTACACGAGCAAAGCGCTCAAACACAAGCAGAGAGTCTTACAAGTATCTGTTGCTCCAATCCAAACTACAAACTATATAGTACATGATACATCCATCACCCCGGTAGTTCGCAATGTACAGTGCAAGCGCACACAGCTAAAACTGGCCAACAAGCTGGCAGTCAAGCAAACAGCAAACACTGGAGCGAGGAAAAGGAGCAACTAGTAGTCTAGTACAGTACAATCCAGCCGGCCGGGCCGCGGCAAACACGCAGGAGATTAATGGAAGCCTCATCACTTGGGTCCCCAGAGTAGGAGGTGCATCACCTTGGCCGTCTTGCCGTCGGCCGCGCCGCGCCGCCCTGGCTCCCTCCCCGCAACCGCGCGCGGCAGCTGCTGCTGCAGCTTCGCGTCGCGCGCAAACGCGCCGCGGAGGGTGGGGAACTCCCACCTGCGCTCCCGCCCGTTGCTCATGGCCACGCCTTGGTGCCTTGCCTACCTACACACACGCAGGCACCCGCCACACCACTTCAGGCTCAGAGGCACCTCCTCCCCTTCTCGTGACTTGTACCGCTTCACTGGCTAGTTATATATAAGCAGTGAAGCACTAACGAGCCGTGCTTGGCTACTGCTAGTAAAGCTAAGGCGTTCAGAATAGTAATAATTTTTAAATTTTGATTAAAATTTTTACTATAGCTAATTTATTTTTTACTATAACTAAGTTGACTTATTATGCAATTAAATTTAAAATATATATATATATAAAAACGACATATTAATCCATCATAGACAACACAAAAGAAATACAGGGAAAAAAAACAAAACACAAAAATACCAAAAAATGAAAAAGAGAAAAAGACAAAATAGTGTACAGTAAAAAAAGCTAAACAGTACAAAAAGTTAGAAACTGTCGCCGAGTTGAGCGTAGCCTAAAGCGATTAACGACGGACATTATAGCTACATCATTAAACATCTATATAAAATTTATTTTCACCAATACAAATATTCTTTTAAGTACTTATATGTTGTATTATCTATTAATTAGATATAATTATGTATAAGCACTCGTTAAATATTATGTTGTATTATCTATTAATTAGATATAATTATGTATAAGCACTCGTTAAATATCAGTGTCTACTTAAGCCTTGATGCTACAATATAAATACATTATCTATTCTACGTGGCAAAAGAAAAAAAATATTTTTTTATTTACCAAGCACCCTAAGCACATCTTTAAGCACTTACGTTGTACTTAGGAACTGAACGATAACTTAATGGTAAGTTCGGATGTTACCAACTTACTAGTCCCTAGTTCCCTCCGATCCAACAAAGGATTTTCTACCATTTTCCAGGGCTACGTCCTAGACAGGAAAGCATATGCATGTATGAGATGTTTAGCGATTATAAGATTTAGACATTAGTTTTAATTAGATATGTGCTAATGTACGTATCTACATGTGGATGAGTTAGGACCAACGACTAGGTACCTCAGTTCATGTGCGTCTCTATTGTACTCTTAAGTGACAATGGTTATGCAATAAATATCGCGTGCCATGATTGAAGCGATCGAGTGGCCAGGGTTACCTGGCCGACGAGACCCGGGCCTGATTTTTTTCCCCCTCGTCGTCGGCGGCACGGCGCGGACTCCGTCTCGAAATATTCATGCGCTGTCGCCAGATCGGAGGTCAAGTCATCGAAATCACTGGTATAAATGATATTAATCAGTGAGGTGTCGTCTTCGCCGGCGCGGCGATTTTCCACAAGGCACCACGCGTGGCTCAGAGGATGCGGTCATGTGGGTGCGTCTCGCCCGGTGGTCGCGATCCGAAAGGGCCGGGTGTTTAAATGATATACTCTAGTGTGTGGTATGCGGAGGTGGGGCTACCGGGCGTTTGGAAAAAACGGGGATTCTCGACCAATCCGGAAGGAACTCGTGGTTGGCTGTGGGCGTGGGAGCTGTGCACGCCGCAGCCGAGGGGGGTCGTGCTGCAAGTTGCAACCGGCTTCTTCCTCACTGCAAGTTGCAATCCGGAAGGAATTTTTTTTCCCATGACAGAGTATACCCGGATTCCATTAGATCATAACGGAATTTAATACGTCTTACAGCGTTTTGTTCACCCTTCTTGCCGCGTTAAGTCTATAGAAAATGCCAATTTGGAAAAGTTAACAAGCATTAGCCAACTTCCCAGTGCCTGACTAGTGTGTATAGTTAGCACTATATCATCCGTATATTAAATCTGGGGGAGTTTCTGGCCAACGACTGCGTTCACGTCGTCTTCGCTTCTTGTGCGCCTGCCGCGTGTGTGCGTTTTTGGTTCCCCTTCGCTTTGCCGCATGTATGCGCGCTCGTTTCCTCTCCACCTCACGCCGTCACGCGGGGCCGCTTTTCCTCGCTGATTAATCCACACGGTTTACGAGCCCATCCAGCCGTCCGCACACGCCCAGCTTCTGTGACCTAGCCTGCCGTCCTCCTCTCTCGATTCTCTTCCCAGTTGGGGATTCTAACAATAATCATTGTGCAGACTCAAAAGGAGGGGCAACGCCCAGGTCGGATCCCAAGAAACCCCACCCCTAGACTTTAGTAGCAAATATAACTGTGATAGATTAGGTGTATCTTCCTTTTAAGCTATTTTTTTAGCTTTTTTACAGTAATTAATTCTTAAATAAAGTATTTTTTAAAATAGAATCTATAAGTTATAGTACACACTATAGCGATTTTATTTATATCAGTGGACTCTTATTGTTAGGGATTTACTGTGATATGAGCATTGTATAAGTCCGATAATTTTACTATTGTAGACCAATTAGACAACTCAACAAATATGTGGCCGCATGATATGTGCTTTAACTATCGTGCCGTTTTTAGCATGTGTTAAGAAGGTATTTGGTTCCATATCTGTCTTTAGCCTCACCCCTTCTTGTCGTGTATAAAGATGGCAACGGGTACCCGAAACCCGAGTACCCGATGGGTTTTACCCGATAAGAAGGTGGGTATGGAAAAATATCTTCACCCGCGGGTATGCTAATGGGTAAAAATCTCTACCCATCGGGTATACGGTGCGGTGCGATGTATACTACCCGTGCCGCATGCCGCACCGGTAAATCCCACCCCCGCGCCCAATCCCGCCCCCCGCGCCCAATCCCACGTTCCCGCCCGACCCCCCGCCCAATCCCGCCCAATCCCGCCCGACCCCCCGCCCAATCCCGCCCAATCCCGCCCGACCCCCCCGCCCCCCGCGCCCAATCCCGCCCGAGCCCCCAAACCCCAGCATGCGCGCCCAATCCCGCCCCGCCGCCCCGCCGCCCCCCGCCTCCCCCGACCCTCTCGCCTCTCCCGCCGCCTCCCTCCCGCGCGCCGCCGCGCCCGCCCCGCCGCCCCGCCCCCCCCCCGCGCCTCCGCCCCGCCGTCCCTCCCCCTCCCCCCCGCCGCCCCCCCACTCCCCCGCCGCCTCCCCCGCCGCCCCCCCCGTCCCGCCGCCCCCCCCCCGCCCCCCGCCCCCCCCCCTCGCCGCCCTCCCCGCCGTCCCACCCGCCTCGCCTCCTCCGCTCCACCGTCTCCTCGCGGCCTCGGCGCCGCGCGCCGCCTCGCTCCGCCCTCGCCTCCTCGGCTCCGCCTCCTCCTCGCGGCCTTGGCGCCGCCTCGCCTCCTCCGCTCCTCGCGGCCTCGGCGCCGCCTCGCCTCCGCCGCTCCGCCTCCTCCTCGGCTCCACCTCCTCCAGTGCTCCTCCGGCGCCATGCATGACACGGTCAGTCCTCCTCGCGGCCTCGCCTCCTCTCCTCTGGTATCGGGTATGGGTTACCCGTCGGGTACAAATACCCGCGCGGGTGCAGGTATGGGTAAGTTTCTATACCCGTGTGCGGGTACGGGTATTGTAGCGGGTACGGGTATTGTCTGTCGGGTACGGGTATGGGTTGGCTATACCCGACGGGTATTTACCCGTTGCCATCTTTAGTCGTGTAACCTTTTATTCTCACCACTTCTTATTGAGCATGTGTTTTGACTGTTTGGTTTGTTAGCTTCACCATACTTTCGAACCATACTTGCGGCAACCAAATTGATTGCGGCCATGTTTCTTCCCAGCTTCAACTTTTAATTTTTAATTTATTATTTTTAAATTCTACCAATTCTAACTTTCTAACTTTTTAAATATTTTTTATTTTTTCGTATTCATTTATATTATTTGTGATAGGCTAATATGTATTTTTATTTTTAAATTTAATTATATTAAATAAACCACTATTAATTACCGTATAAAATAAACTAACTATAATAAAAAATAAACCATAATTCAACTTATTAGCTGATCTGGGCGGCCCCTTAGCATCGTGAGCTGCACTTTGCCTAATTTTTGTTTTTTTAGGCAAACATGATCCATAGTCATTAGTCTGGATTAATATGAGTGACAGTACAACAACCCTAAACATTACAGAAGGGTCCTTGTGAAGGCAAAATATTACAGATCAGCCCTTGACTTTGAAGAAAAAGGACTAAAATGAAGTATAAAATTACTTCGTAGTCCTTGAGCATGTGAAAACAACACTATGGAAGGGGAAGAAGTTGCAGCCTCCGTCCTGTGGCATAAGCCTCCAGATCTGCACCAGCCAGAGCGCATAGAAGCCAGAGAGAAGGACGGCGACTTGGAAAGTCTCCTCTGGATCACTCGGTTGGGAGCCTCAACAAGAGAAATAAAAAAAGAGTAATGTACAAGTACTAATAGAAGAAGGCGGTGGGAGGGACTCCCTCTCTGCTCGTCGCTGGCGAGGACTCCGGCGGACGGAGCTAAGAGAGGGGGCCCAGATTTGGATCTGGTTGAGGGGCGGAGTGGACGAGGTGGAGAGCAACGGTGGTTTCGAGAGAGCTGCCGCCTAATTTTTGTTGTGTATTCCCAAATTGGCATACCACCCCACTATGTACGCTATAGGTTATGTTTTCTTCCAGTTTTTGGTTTCTACTACAATACCTAACCTTTAAACGGGATATTTTTTTAAGACAGAGTCTACAAGTTAATTATAGTATACATTAAAAATCTAATATCTGTACCATAAAAATCGCAAGCGAGTATCTTTCTTTCCGCAATCTCTGTTGCAACAGCCAAAAAACCATCAGCCGTAGCCAAAAGCCATCAGCCGCAGCCAAAAAGAACAAGCTCATACACACCAACCTTGAGTAAGTGCTCATGGCTGCAGGCCTGCAAATAACGATGCACATCGAAAAAGGAAAAAATATAAAAATATACCATTTAAAATCTACATTCACACCATGCACTTCGTAGAAAAACTATTTCTACGTTGTGTAGTGGAGAGTGGAGTTGTTCACGTATTTAATATTGTAGCTACGTTTTTTTTAAAAAGAATTATTCTCTTTATATTGGTTTTTGTAAAAAATAGCCCTCTTCCTGAGATCGGTAGCACCGGGGTCCGCTCGCCTGTGTGCTGCCGCGCTCACCCGCTCTTGCCGAGCTCTCTAGGCGTGGTAGGTGACTCGTGTTGTGTGTCGCACCTTTCGAGTTCGGAGAGACCAAAATTAAAAAAAGGTTGCCTATACAGTATTCAGCTGTTTTTGGGACTAAAATTAGTCATATTTTAGAATCATTAGATGACGATCCAACACACCAGATTCACCCCCTACATCCTATAAAATACCCCTACCCTTGACCCTCCCTCTCCCCCACCCTACCCTCAGCACGTACTGCCTCCCCCTGCCCCCTCCTCCTCCTCCCCGCTCATCCTCTTGCCACTATCCTCTTCCCAGTCGCCCTACCAGCCTCCAGCGCCCCCGCCCCGTTGTTCTTCCCCATCGCTGCCACCACCCACCACCTCCTAAGAGACAATTCGGTCCTTGCCCCCGTCGCCGACCCTACCCACCTCCCTCCTCACCCGCGACCGAGGCAGCGCTACCACCGCCTCGCCGCCCCGCCACCACCTCCTCCCACCGTTGGTTCACCGCCGCCCTAGTCTCTCTCTAAGTTCGGAGGAGCTCGGGTGAATTCTAATGCTAACGATGAATCCGAGGCCTAATCCCACGAGGCGTGCAAGCAAAGACAACGGCATTGTCGGAGAGGAGAAAGATGTCGGCGGTGAAGACGATACACGAATTTCCATAAAGATCAAAAAGTTAGAAAATCACACGATTTACCTAAAAAATAGTGAAATGTTATATAAAACTTAAAAAAAACATGATCACAGCGCCGATTACGCGGAGAGTGTACAATTTTAAAGATTTTCTCTACCGCGGTGCTTTGCCCACATGCATGCACCGACCGCCGCCCCGCCACCACCTCCTCCCACCGTTGGTTCACCGCCGCCCTAGTCTCTCTCTAAGTTCGGAGGAGCTCGGGTGAATTCTAATGCTAACGATGAATCCGAGGCCTAATCCCACAGGGCAGCGGCGCGCAAAGACAACGGCATTGTCGGAGAGGAGAAAGATGTCGGCGGTGAAGACGATACACGAATTTCCATAAAGATCAAAAAGTTAGAAAATCACACGATTTACCTAAAAAATAGTGAAATGTTATATAAAACTTAAAAAAAACATGATCACAGCACCGATTACGCGGAGAGTGTACAATTTTAAAGATTTTCTCTACCGCGGTGCTTTGCCCACATGCATGCACGTACCGCCGCCCCGCTTCCTCGGCAACAGTGAGTGAGAGCGCCCGTTGGGTCCAAAACCGGCGATTCGCACCCTGTTTTGCCCCCTCCCCTCCCCCGTTTCACCGCTGTCTTCGCGTCCGATCGCGTATAAAACAGCCGGCCTCCTCGTGCACTCCCCTCAGAGACCACCGACAACCACTGACTTGAGCAGTGAACCGAGTGCGGGAGGAAAGAAGCAAGAGCGAGGGAGTACGGCCCGAGATGGCGTCGGTGGCGAGCAAGAAGGCGCCGTCGTTGGTGGTGGCGGCGAGCATGGGCGCTGTGGAGGCGCTCAAGGACCAGGCGGGCCTCTGCCGCTGGGACTACGCGCTGCGCTCGCTCTACCACCGCGCCGCGGCACCCAGGATCCAGGCCCTGTACACGTCCCTCTCCAAGGCTGCGCCGGCCGCCTCGCCTCCGGTGCAGAAGGCCGTTGGGGCCCGTCCGAGGCGGCCGGCCTCGGCGGAGGACGTGAGGCTGCACAAGGCCTACCACCTCGTCTGCTGGGGGCCCAACTGACTGACTGATTAGTCAGTCGGTCTCTACTCAACTCTTCTTCTTCTTCTTCCTTCTTTGGATCTTCGTAGCCTTTTGCTTTCTTCCTTGTTGATTAGGAGCGTGCGTTCGTCGGTGCATTGTCATTCTACCGTTTACATGTGCATTGTTGATGGAAATATAATCTAGCTAGCTAGCTAGCTAGCCTGCGGTAATCACCAATCAGAGCAGACCATAACTCTCCCTCGCGTCGTCCTCCTCCGCTGCCTGTACGATTCGATTCTGTGAGTGAAGTGTAAACCAAGTTAAGACGTCCTCAAGATGTATAATCGCAGCGAGTAAGTACGGCCACAAGGGGATCTATTGAGCTGGTGCGAACATACATGAACCCACGCGAAAGGCTTCGTAATAAACACCACGAAACGGCCGGTACTGACTCTTAATCTAAACCATACCATATCGAGTTGGTTTGCGAGTACCTTGAGAATGAAGTAGCTAGGAACCCATCACGCACCTTGGCATCAGTCTCTCAGATCATGAACGAACTGTCTAATGGGAAGCTGTTTCGTTTCGTCTCTCTCTCAGAAATCAGAACGACGACGTTCGCGGGCACAAAGTTGGGACAGCACCCGTCTGATCTGCAGGCTTCGCCAGAGAGCGAAGGCGTGATTGTGTGCAGCGCCGGTGAACCGTTCCAATGTTCAGATCGCGTGGGAACAGTACGGATGGATCACGATTCATGGCCGGTTCATCAACGCTGCACTCAATGATGCCTTTGCTTCTCTTCCTCCCTTCCATTTGATCTCTCAGCCACCGAATCTGCGCTTCGAATGGTTTGACATAAATAAACGCAGCAATCATCGATTAGCTTTTGAGACAGGTAGCCCCATTTGTACTGCAGGTGGGGAGTGAGTGAGCGCGATGATCTATTGTGTATACTGCTTTCTCAGACAGGTCATCCCCCTCCTTTTGTACTGCACCAAGTTTGGCAGCTGTAGTACGTCTTGTATTGTAGGATGTGCGTGTGTTGTACTTTGTCTAGTGTCTAGTAGTAGTACATTCTTCAGAGCTGGCGTGACGTGGCATCTCATCACGTCATGGTCAGGGACTAATAAGGTACTTGACTCCGATCTTATTGACTGGTTCAGATGACATCTCTGAATTCCGAATGTGTAAGCAAGACTGCTTGTGGCAGCCGCCATTTTCAGGATTTTTCAGAAAAAAAGACCGGTTCATATGCTTGTCGTAGCGGCTCTAAAAGCCGTTTTTTCCTCCAGATTTCAGAGCTTGAGCCGGTGATGATTTTTCAGCAACGATTATTAAGTTTTGCGGCCGAAGGGAAGACAGTACCGCGTGATCGTACAGGGCCTGCATTCCTGCGTGGATATAGCGAGTACAGAGCGAGTGAGTAGTACAAACTGTACTGCATTATACATGCCAGGATCCCATAGTAGTAGTAGTACCACTTTGTAATATATCGCATGATCTCCTTCCAGTCTGATCAGCTGAGCTGAATTTATGGACAGGGAACAAGCCTCACGCCCTCACCATGTAAGAAGGCAAAGGCATCATTTCACTTTCACCGTTTGTTTGGGGTTGGGCATGTAAGAAACCAAGTCAACATATGTTGGAGCTCAATGTGATTCTACAGGGTATTTTTCTAGCACATAATACCCTGGGAAAAAAACCAGGAAAGTAAACAAGGAACAGTTGTGACAGCAATCAGGTGCAGTAGAATTGGCAAATTAACATATACATATGATAGTGCAGAATAATGGGGTCGTCCTGCTATTAGCTAGCTCTACACTGCGCATTTGCAGTATGATCCAGACATTCAGTATACAGAAAAGACAATGAATATAATTCCTCGTCAGAATCTGCAAACATCTGGCTATGTTTTTTTTTCTCAGAATTAATGAGATCATATCTGCTGCGGACTAAACCTGTATCTTGGTATCTTGGGACAATAAGAATAGCCGTATCTTCTAGAGATGCAAGATTCTGAAAAGGCCACAATTTCTAAAGCTTCATTCAAATGTATACTACGATCAAAATACAAATCACCCCCATTGTAATCAGCTTGTTTCAACTTTCAAGCCTTTACAAACATACCCAACATCACTAAGAGTTCATAACCGAATAAAGGGAAAATATTAAACATTTTGTTAGACCATGTGGATGGTCGTGAATAAAGTGATGATGAATAATTGATATTTAGGCTGCTTTGGATTTTGCGTTTGTAAAAGTTTCAGTCGATTGTAGTTGAAGGTTTCAAGATCGAGTGGTTTTTGTCTTCTCCGAGTAGTTTTAGACCAGTTGATCGGGTAAGTACCATAGAATGGCTGTCAAGTAGAGATGGAGATCGGACGACGCTCCATTTCAAGAATGTTCGGGCCAGTCCGATCAGCTAAATGACATCGGACAGCTTTCGAGTAACATCAAAGCATCGGACGGCTTTTCGAGTAGCATCGGAGGATCCAATGACTTTGACCACATTCTACTTCGTCCACGTTCAATACTTCGTCCACGTTCAACTTCGACCACGTCTGACTTCAACCACGTTCTAATTCAACCATGTTCGACTTCGACCATATAGGTACAATAATTTTTATGGTCGTAACTACAGTACTTTTCATCGTCATAGCTACAGTACTTTTTTATAGTCATAGCCACAGTACTTTTTCATAGTTGTAGACTTTGTGATTGATAGTCGTAGACTTTGCGATCGATGGTCGTAGACTTTGTAATCGGTACTCATAGACTTTTGCAGTCTACTGTCGTTGTCCTAAACTTTTCAATCGGTTGTCATAGATCTAGCAGGACTTGGTTCTCTGTAGTCAGAAGAACTTGGTTCTCAGTAGTCAGTAGAGATGCATGTTATTCTCAAGTATTTTAAGCGAAGCGATGAGATTTTCTGAGAACTTGTAGTTTTCAAGTACTCATTGAGCTAGGGTGATTTGGTAGCGTACAAGTGTTTGCGAGGCATTCCGATAGTGTCCAGAGCTTAAGACATAAGGCATAAACATGACAAGTCAACGAGGAGCGAAGACCATCAAGATGGAGTAGCGTAGTAGCTCCAAGTGGTTTATGTTAACCAAAGTTCACATAAGAGTATTGATGTAATTGACATATTGAGGGGTATTCTAAGTAAGAAAAAGAGTTGACTGAACGCTAAATGGATATAAGTGAGTAAAGAGAGTTAATATTAGCCCTTGAAGTGATCTAAGGGTTGAGATTGCTCCCAAAGAGCTATAAAATAGAGGGGGTGGGAATATGCCTCCACCAAGTCTTTGAGAAGCATTTAGAGCTTTTCTTATGCTTCTTTGAGTTTTGCCCATTAGAAAGTGTGATTTTGAAACCCTTCCTCTCAAAGTAATGAAAATGTCAAGTTCATAGATGTTTTAAAATTTATTTTATGTCTTGTAATTTCTAGTTTTTCTTTGTTGTAACTTGAGTTTCTCTTTCCCTCCTTCTACTTGATGTAGTTCTATTGAATCTAGGATGTGTAAGAGGTTGAGGAGTTCATCAAGAATATGTCCCAATTCAGTAAGATCCAGTAGAACTTATTTTTGCTCAAGTTGTATTTGCATTAACTGTGTTATTATGCTAAAATGTTTGTTTTTATTACAGCTTGAACCATTTGCATTATAGGTTGAGATTTTAGGTATATATTTGTAATTTATTATGAAATCATAACCCTAAGATCATTTTTTAGCCATAGTTCAAGTTTTATTAATTTTGGATAAGTAGATCTTGAGTTTTTGAGATTTCTTGACAGCCACGTTATTGAAATTTCTGTTTTGATGCAATGTGGATCTTGAGAAAGATAGGTCTCTTTTAGGCTTTATTTTATAATTTTATTTTAAAATCATGACTCTAAGGACCTCATATCACTATGGTTCAAGTTTCATTAATTTTGGTTGAGTAGATTTTGAGTTCTTGAGGTTTGTTGACAGCTAAGTTGTTAAAATTTCTGTTTTGATGCAACATAGATCTTGAGTAAGATAGTTCTCTCTCTTGGGCTTTATTTTATAATTCCTTTTGGAAACATAACTCTGAGGGCCTTATCTTGTTATGATTCAAATATCATCAATTTTGGTTTAGTAGATTTTGAGTTCTTGAGTTTTCTTGAGAGTCATATTGCTGAAATTTCTATTTTGATTCAACATGGACTTTAAGAAAGGAAAGTCTATCTCTTGACTTTATTTTGTAATTTCTTTTGGAATCATGACCTTGAGGATCTCATCTTGTTATGGTTCAATTTTCATCATTACTAGTTAAGTTTATCTTGAGTTCTTGAGGTTTCTTGGCGGTCAAGTTACTAAAATTCTTATTCAGCTCATTATATTCTTAGTGTACTCTTGGTGTTTTTGAACTCAGTATCTTTCTAATAGCACTAAAGTTCGAGAGAAAAAAATACTTAAATAGGAAAATTTAATTTACGCCTATTCACCCACTCTAGTCGCTACAACCGATCCTTAAAAGGTGGTGAAATCGACAACTAGGCCCATATTTAGCTGAAGGATCTACTCCAAAGCTTGATATGATGATTATAGCATCCATAAATGGAAACAAATTCATAGGAACTCACCGTAAGCCTTGTTGGGATCAAAAGCCTCATAGTCCTTCATATGCAGACTAATCAGGAAGTCCCTCATTGCATACGTGCATATGAATCTGTATGGCAATGCAAACTCCTTATCAATCCAACATCCAAGAAAAGAGAAGCAAATTCCAAAAATTAGGAATAAGAGAAGGAAACGAACCTGACGATCTTCCCACCCCATTTGTCCTTGTCATTGAAGGGGATGAACATGAAGAAGAGCTAGAATGCCACCACCTAGCATCAATAAACGTGTAGGACGATGAGGACAGTGCGAATCAACAAACATCGACACGAGTAGGAGAAAAAAGAGCAAATAAAGGAGTTCTCCCCCCAAAGAAGATGAAAAGGTGATTGCTCTCCTTAACAATCAAAAAGAAAAGTGGATGGGGGTGAGAAGGGACAAGATAACATGGCGACGATGCGGTGAGGGAAGAGGAAGAGCGAGGCAAGGACGAGGAGGGCGTTGAAGTGGATGCCCCCCAACCACAGCACCAACATTGTCTGTGGCAACGAGTAGTGCGTACCACTCATCACCATCACCCCGCCCTCCCCCTTGGGCTCCTCTGTCGCCGTGTTGCTCGGCCTATCTAGGGGTAAAACGGATCGGATATGGACGGATAATGCCTCTACCATATTTGTTTTCATATTTTTTTCGGATACGGATACGAATACGGATAACTCGAATACGAATACAAATACGAATAATATCGAATACAGATACAGATTGAATACGAATCGAAACGAATAATGTTACGAATATTTATCGGAACATAAAAACCCCTTAAACTATACATCCAAAATTAATGAAATACGTAAATATTTTGTAACATCCTGATTTTTTGGAGTATATAAAGCCCTGTTTTCAAAAATAAATTTTCTGGAATTTTCTAGAATTAAATCAAGCTTAAAATAAATTTTTAGAATTTAAAATAATTTAATTAAATTTTAACATGAGCTAAAAATATTTTATTTGTGTTTCTCAGGTCTCAAGGATTTTTTTAGTATTTTTGGTGAATTTTTGGAATTTAATTGCTATTTTCTAGAGCCTTTTGGATTTTATTCAGATTTTGGAAATAAGAAAACGAGGAAATTCTAGAAAAACCTCCTGGGCCAAATCTCCTTCGGCCCACTCCCGCACCCCAGCCATGCGTCGGCTCCCTCCGGCCCACCTCCCTTCTGGATATCGGGTTCGTTTTATCCGGATTATCCGTATCCGTATCCGTATTCGACGGATACTAGGCTTACTGTATTCGTATCCGTATCCGATAAAAAAATCCGTATCCGTATCCGATCCGAGAATTATCCGAAAAAAATCCGATCCGACACAATCCGTATCCGTATTCGTCCGGATCGGTCGGAAACTATCCGATCTATTTTCACCCCTAGGCGTATCATTTGTGCCCATATCGGGGAGTCCGGAGGAGGGATTAGGAGGCGGAGGTTGGGGTATTGGAGCTCCTGATCTATGTTAGTTCTGCGAGGTGGGTGTTTCTTAGTGATATCAGGAGAGGTTGGCTGGGGAGGTGAGTGAAATAAGGGATGGTGTTGTGAATCACCTCACCTGATGAATTTTTTTGTACCGCGCGTTAGATATCCAGCGAATATTCGCTCAAGGTATACAACTTCATCTGAAATGATTTGAACAAATTCAAAAGTCGGATAGAATCATCTCATCCATCACCCGTCTCACTAACCAAACACACCGTTAAACACTTCAGAGCGGTCCTAAGGCTTCTAATATATGCCGCCGCCTCGCGGTGCGTCCCAAACCCAACTCTTCCCCTCCCCGACCCTCGTGCTCCGCCTCTAGGGCTTATAACCCTCGCGAGCGGTCGGAATTCCCCAGCCGGAATTCCCCAACCGGAGGCGGAGGCGGCCGCGATGCTAGGCCCTCCTCGCCGCGGCCCGGCGTACAAGACGAAGCTGTGCGCGCTGTGGCAGCGCGGCCACTGCAACCGCGACACCTGCAGCTTCGCCCACGGCAACGGCGAGCTCCGCCGGCCCCCCACCTCCCGCTCCTCCTTCCCGCACCACGCTGGTATGGATAGCCCTTTCCTGTGCCCCCTCGTCTCACCTTGTACTCCTCTCCTCGCGCACCTGTTCGGTTACCCGTAGTTTCTATTTGAGATCCCCACCTGGGGTTTAGGGTTTCTGGTATTTAGCGAGAAGCGGAGAGGGTGAGATGCATATAATTCCTTTCTTTCCTTGGTCAGTTGGTTGATAGGTATAGATCTATGGATAGCTAGATGCAAATGAAGTCTTGAGAAATCAGATAATCGGAGTACTGTCAGAGATAGATGACTGCTTGAAAGATTTGGTTTCAAGGGTTCTGGATCCAACCGAGAATAGTTGTTCATGAAAGCCAGGTGATTTATGTCGTAACGAATTTATCATCTTGGAACTAAGTGGTTGCATCTGAAGAACATGACTGATGGGCGGTATGAGATTTTGGCCTGCCATGCTAAAAACAACAAGTCATCAATACTGCGAGTTGCGGATATGTTATGGTTTCAAGAGGAGATCCAGTAATTGGGAGGGAAGGAATTAGGAGTCCTAATTTGCCCATGCTACTGACTAACTAGACCACCCAAAAGATTGGTATACATGAATTGGATCATTTATGGATGACCATCTTTGGAGTATTTTCTTTTTAATTCGGAACATCATGGTTAAAAGGGAACTTTTTGCATTCTGTGTTTTGTCTTATTGTGCTTGTGTGATTTACAATATTTTTCATACTAGTGCTTGAATTGAACCTCAGTGTTGCAGAATTATGTGGCATTCTTACTGGTTGTCTTTTGATTTAACTATCATTCCATTAGCAGACTCCTGAGCAGATTTGTTAGACTCAACTGCTGCCAGAGGATAACACTACCTTTTTCATAGATTCTTCAGTTGGTATTTCGACAATTTGTTGTGACTATAATTCCTGTGCTGTATCAGAAGGTGAACTTTTGAGGGTCTTGGATGATGCCTCCGCTGAGTGATGTCCATGATATATTCGCTGTGCTATGATCATGTGATTAGCAGATTTTGCAATTAACTGAGTCACATATGCTTCAATTATGGTGCATCAGCTAGTTTCGTTCGGAAGTATTCTTGTCACTGGTAATTCCAAGTTGTTGTGATTCTTCGCAAGTCGTCACCGAAGATATCTGGACAAATGGTAGTAGATATATGGTGATATTGGGATTATGGCAAACCTTTCTTCGTCATAATTGCTGTATGAGGTTGATTATGGAGCTTCCATCCATTTCACTTCAGATGATCAACATTATGAGTATTGGTATTATCTTAATGGGTGCATCAGTGGTTCCTTGTCGTATCTTGGTATCTGCTTGTGCATTAATTTTTTGGCCCTGCTTTTTTTGTGGCTAATGGCATTATCCTGGAGCCCCTGCTACTTATTGCTAATTCAATAATCTTGTAGCTCAAGGTTGTGGTAAGCTTAACAGGCTTATGGGTGTCTTATCTCCATATTGCTCCATTTTCATTTTTTTAGTGACATCAGTGCTTCCTCGTATAAACTTGCACCTTCCTGACTTCTAGGGAGAAGAGATTATAGAAGCAGTGACTTCAGAGGCAGGATTGATAGGAGGTTCTCACCTCGTAGGAGGCATTCCCCTGGAAAAGATTCCAGGGATCATCGTGCCCTTCATGATCGGAGACCAACTTCTCGAGGAAGGGGTAAACAGATGCTCTCTCTCTCTATATATATCTATGTTTGCGTGTGTGCCACGAGTGGGTGGGGTGCTAATTATTCTACATCTGCAGCTGCTCACTTCCACATTCTGATTGAACCTGCTATAAGTTTATTCTATTTATAATCTCATAAAACTCTTAAATGTTACTTGCAGAGTCGAGCTATTCACGGTCTCCCAGCAGGAAGAGGTATGTAATGCATTTCAGCATATGATCTTGATTTTTTAAAGCCATTTAATTCTGAATATACTTTGAACACATGTATGTGTATCTTCTAGTAAAAATTTTCCCTATATATTCTTATTTATTGATTCATTATTATCTGCCTTGTTTGTGTTATTGTTTGATTGTGCGATTTTAGTTCTTCATTATTGTTAGTCACCATTTGGTATGCTGGAGCTGATATCTATACAAGCTATGATTTTAAGTTCTCTAGTTTCACGCCACACACATCGATTGTGCTACTGTGAACAGTCATCAAAGCTTTATTCTACTATATTGTGTTAAAAGCATCCTCACTGGAATGGTAGGTTTTTGTATTTTTCCTGCAGATTGACCTTGGTGACATTTGTTACCTATATTATACGAATAAGCATGTCCCCTAGAGGCCATGCAAGCACTGTGTATGCTGTATTTTGTGGCCACAACTATTAAATCACCAGCTTACTGTAGTCATGTTATTTGTTGACCATCATCTAATGCTACTGCACATGGTTCCTGTTTTCCATTTTCAAATCTTCTACTTGTGAACACAATTGGCTCCTCTGATAAATTGTCCCAAATAGAATATGATACCTCTTTACTGGCATTTCCATTGGATTTGTTGGTTTAATAGATGTATTCTATATCCATATTAAATGCATGCAAGTCATGTTGATCTTGTAAATTTACTTTTCCACATTCTATTTGTCATGATCCCGAGTAAACACCACCAAGAAGATGGCCGGATGGCGTCGGCGTAGGAGGGAGAGGGAGAGACTAGATGAGGAAGACTATAATATTTCTCTTCATTGATTCCTTCAATAGCATGCGGTGGCCCTCTTTATATAGATGAGCCCCCTTAACAGATAGAGTCTAGTTCCAATCCTATCTCTAACAAATATAGAAACTCATATCATATCTCTAATTATATCTTTAACAAAAGGAATCTAATCTCTAACTCAAATAGAATCTAATCTCTAATTCCTAATAATAACTTGACTGGGCCTTGGGCCCAAGTCCCACACCCCTGACACTATTCTCTATTGTTCAGTGAGAGGAGGTATGATAAGAAGACTGATGATGGTGAAACCAACTCATCTAGGAGTTTGAGTGTCTCTGACAATAATGATGATAGGAAAAAGGACAAATTCTCTAGTGGTGACGAGAAAGAGGATCACGAAAAGCAGGTCTGAGCTGTGTAATGAATTCAGCTAAACAGGTGCCTTTGGCACATCCTGTCATTAAATAATTATGAATTTTGTGCAGCTGAAACAAATAAGACTGAATATGGAGGTTTTGCGTGAAGATAAATCTCACCTAGAGGTCAGTTTCTGTTGCCTCAATGCATTTATTACAGTACGGTCTTTCCATGAGTAGCCCCAAGATCACATCTTTTATTTTTTTGCTCAACTTGCACTTCTAGTTTGGCAATGATTGCTCTATGAGACTATGACCACTTGTAACCTGCTTTACAACATAGCTGTGCTTGAAGTGCCTTTCTATTTTTTCTATCTGTGTCATGGTATAGTCTCCAACTGAGAGCAGGTCTGCAGGCACACTATGATATGTTGTGTCGTCCTCAAGGTTGTCACGGTGCTCTGGCCAGTTGTGGCGCCCCCAAGGCGCCAGGACGTCTAGCCGGTAACATATATTAGCCAAATCAGCACATATAACACACATATAACAGAGAAAACAATGAAGAATATATGAGAGATGAGCCACTACCCACTCAAGCTCACAACCCCACTAGGGCCAAAAGCCCATCTAAGTCATTCACTCCCTCCTCCCGTGCCTTAATACCACCATGTCGCCACCTCATCCTCTCCTTGCAGACGGGCGAGCAGCAGCAACCAGCATCACAAGCAGCAGAAACACGAGCAGCAAAGCAGAGAGCATCGGGGCAGAGGACTGCGATGGGTGATGAGCAGCAGAGCAGATCAGGGGTGAGGGAGGGGCAGATAAGAAAGGAGAGGAAGGGAAGAGCTAGGTTGCCCATATATGCGATACCGCGATATGCCATTTCTCCAAAAACATTGATATGATGATACATGTGTGTATATATATGGTAAAAAATTTAAAATAAAAAAAATACAAAAATGACTAATTTCTTATAAGGAAATGGGCAACCCAACTAGATCATCATTACATTGTAACCAACCAGTTCACCAACAATGAGCAACCCACCAGCCCACTTGTACAACACAATGCATCAACATACCAGCCCACCACAACCAGTCACTTAGGGTTACCCATCTCGATCTCTCTCCTCCCATCTGCAGCTGCCATCCCACACTAATCCCATCTCTCTCTCTCTCTTCTGTTATTTAGCAAGCACAAAGAAGAATAAAAAAGAGAAGAGAGCGAAAAGAGGGGACAAGCGCAAACCGAGAGGTGGTGGTAACGAGTCAACAATACCCACCAAGTGGTGACATCTAGAAACTAGGACTCTCTCCTCCATCTCCCCTCTCCAAATCCAGTCACTGGATCTAGGGATTAGGGGTAATGAGAGCGACGGTGGCCGGCGAGTGCAGGGCAGTGTTCACCTAGGCGCTAGGTGCTAGTTGGGTGCATAGTTGTTACGGCGTCACGACAGTGCTTGGTGGCCATGCACACTCGCCTCGACTTGGGGGGGGGGGAGGTCGCGACTTGGGGGGGAGGAGGCAGCGGGGAGGGGAAGCGGACAGGGGAGGAGGTGGCGGGGAGGGGGGATGCATGTGGGAGAGGAGGCGGCGGGGGAAAGACGCCGCAACTTGGGGGGAGGAGGCGGCAGATAGGATGCGGCGGGGGGAGGCGAGGCGGCGGGGAGAGGCGAGGCGGTGGGGAGAGGACCAAAGGAGGCGGCGGGGAGAGGCGAGGCGGCAGGGGAGGGCCGGAGGAGGCGGCAGGGAGACAGAGGTGTCTGCGGGACGGGTCTACGGGAGATGATGCGGAGAGAAGTCGGTGGGAACTAAATCAGGTTGCAGACTTTTGGTTCCCAATTTAGTTCTCACTCGGTCGCTCCTGCAGATAGACTGATAAGTATGGCTCGCTCTTGTTACGCGCGGTGACTCGCCTAGGCGTCCAGGCGCCCCTCGCTCGCCGTGGTAGCCGACTCCGCCGTGACAACCATGGTTGGGTGGCAGACCGGCGCCTAGGCAGGCTAGGCGGTTGCCTAGGCGGGCCAAATCGGCAAGGCGGGAGGGCGCCGCCTAGGCAGGCTAGGCGGCCGTCTAGGGGAACAGTGGTGCAGAGGAGTAGTAGCGGTGTGGGCAGGGGAGTAGTCTGGGTGAGAAATTGTGCGCGTCTATGGGAACAAAACGAGTAAACAGACAACTTCGTAATGAGTGGAATAAGAGGTAAAGGTTGAGAGGTATCGGGGAAGTATCCACCGAGTATCAGGAATTATTTTCTTTTTTTGAAAAAATTGGAAAATCACCGATATGTGCAAGATACATATCCGGCCGTATCGAGGGCATATGTAATACAGTATTTGATACCGATACACCGATTTTCAGAAGTATCCGTGCAACGTAGGGGAAGAGTCCTTGCGAGGCGACGACGTGCTGTGGAAGGCAGTGTTGGCTACGGATGTGAGCTAGAGAGGGTTGACAACCGGCAGCAGCAACTAGGGTTTCCCCCTAGGCGTGAGCCCTCTCTCCTCTCTCTCTTTCATCACCCAGAGGCCAGATCTAAGCCCCTCTCTCTCCTAGACTGCTGGCCGATTGGGCAACATGTTGTTGACTAGGCGACGCCATGGCGACACTGTGACAACTATGCCGTCCTACACTCCCAACTGTTTCAAATGTTTTCCGATCTATATATGTGCTAATCTTTCTAATAATGGTGTAAGCTTTTGATTTTTTTTGTTGCATTTAATAATTGACAAACAATAATTGCTATCTTACAAATATACTTCCACCTATTATTTGATTTTGCGTGCTACTTGGTTGGGGCTTTGTTTCGCTAAAGTAGCCAGTTCTTATATAATGCTACAGCAATACACTGATTTATGAATGATTGTGCATGATTTAAACCAAGTTTTACAATTAAAGACACCATTTAACAATATTATGTACTATGCAGAAATATGGATTTTTTAATTAAAAAATGACAGCTTTTGCTGAAAGTAAGCCAGACATCTTTCCCAGATTATTTTCTAAATGCTGGTTCAGTATTTGTCAATTTAATTATTAAGACTAACTGGTATATGTAACTAGGGTTGAATTTATGTGCCAGACAGACCAATTTTGTGTTGCTAAATTTATTGAAGCATATGTCTGATGTATGTCCATGTTATTTTAAAATATATTTGCTGTAGTCTTAATTTGTTAGTAGTTGCTAGCATTAGTCACCAACTTACTTCGCCACTGCACATTGCCTACTATTGAGTTCTAGCATCGGCCATTTCTTTTTACTGTCTTTATCTGCTTTGGTGTGGATAATATTTCTTTCCGAACTTCCACCCTTGGTTTATTACACAATTTGGCATCATTCACACCTTTTTCTCTAGCACTGCATAGCTGCGATACTCAATGTTTTATCATTTACATTAGATCGCTCTTGTAGAATCTGAACTTCACACTCTACTTACCATTCCTTTTTAGATCATTTTGGATGAGAAGATCAATGAAATGCGCAAAATTTCTAGCAAAGTAAATGATCTTGATCAGCAACTGAGGAGGGAGAAAGAAGAATGCCATAAGTATTTATACAGCACTCGCACATGACAATGGCACATGTCTTTTCTTTATTATATGAGCTTGGTGGTGTTATCAAAGTAATACTATTCTCGCATTGTTTTGTTTCAATGTAGGATGACCTCGAAAATGAAGAAGTTCATCAAAGCTCATGCCCGTTTTTTGAAAGCACAGGAAGAATTGAAACGGTATATTCTACTTTCATCACATTTTAACTTATAACGGGAACATATTTTTTGGCTTGACTTACCACACCATATTTTTTTCTTTTTTGTATGATTATGAATTTATAATTATTGACTATTGGAGTTGTGCAGGTCACAAGCTCGTTTTGAGAGACTTGGTGATTTGCTTGCTTCAGATATTTTGAAGCGAGGTGCTAATGAAGAAGTTTCCAGTGTCAATGTTGATGAAGATCCAAATGGTCCTTATGAAAGGAGTCCAAATGCTGCTGCAACTAAAAAGAGATCAATTCCATACTCAACAAGTGAAGAAGCAAAAGCTGGTAGGTAGCTTAGTTTCTTGGGGGAGATGATGGTGGCTATGTTGTTTTGCATTAGTACAATTTGAATCTTGTTATCAACTAGTGCCTGTTTTTTCCCTTCCATTGGCATTGAAATACATGTGTCTAAGGAAGCCCATCCTAGTAGGCAGTGGCTAGAGAGTTCCTCTATGTTAACCTTAAGCATTAAAATTGGTAGTAGCCAAAGATTTCCTCTATGTTAATCTTAAGCATTAAATCGATGTGATTAGTTACTTTTTTATATAGAAACACTGAAGGAAGTAACTTTTCCTTTTACAACTCTAGCAATATTTCTTTCTGTACATTGTTGAAGAAATGTCTTCCTTTTGTATTAGTTACCTACTCATGTGTGATCTTTTGTCTCATTTCTCAGTGAAGAAAAGAAGAGGGCGAGATTCTGATACAATCACTAGGTCAGAGAAATATAGGTCAGAAGGTGCTGTTACAGATTTTGATAAAACAACCAAGGGAACTGAGGCAACAAAATCTTTATATTTGAAGAAGAAATTGTGGGAAGAAAAAAATAAGCTAGGAAACGTTTCCTCGGCCAACGTTTTTGCAGACAAGGTGCAATATTCTTTCCAATGTAAATTTTGTGATAAATGATGCATATCGTAATGAGTTCAATGCTTTATTTGGACATTCTTACTAACATATGCCCTTGTTTCCATTCTAAATCTATAACTCAAGAATTAGTGTAAGTTTGGAAAGTATGGTTGTTGGCTTGTTTCTCACTATTGCTTACGTCTAGATAACAATTGCATCTGAGTCTCTTACCTCATCTTGGCCCTGTTGACAATGATTGGACTCATCCTCTTGATCAATTCTGCATATTGCGAGTGAAGACTTTGTTGAGTAGAGATTTTTAAACTTTCAGGTCAAAGATTCTCCAGTCAATCATGTTTTGCCCTCCACTGGTATGGCTGCTCACGCTGTAGATGATCTTAACGAAGCTGTTGAACTGGAGGATAGACATGAGCCAGTAGATGCATCGCTAGAAAATGATGCTGATGACAAAACTAGATCACCTGTTATGCCCCCACAACCTCCACCACCTGTGGTTCAAAATGCTTATGTGCAGGTGATTAAATTTGCATCCTCCAAGAAATAGTGAACCTGTTTATATGCACATTCAAATGCATGGAATTACTATTTAAACTTTCATATTCTCTTTCCACCTATAGTTTTCTGGCTTCTTTATACAGATCTGCTGAACAAATATGCTCACAGTTTGTTTTATATTCTTTCCCAGTATGAGGGGGATGATGAGGAAGTCGACGTGGAATAAGTGGAAAGCCGAGTTGGTAGGTAGAGGCCTCTAATGATAAATTAAGCAAATGGTGATTGGCATCTGCCAGCCAGCTCATGGGAGTCAAGCTATTAGCATCGTCGTGTACAAAGTGCTATCTATTTGATATTGGGACTTCAGCTTATATCCAGAACCATCCTTTTGTAGGAACATCCTTGGTGATGATTTGTGAACTTGTGATGAACTATGTGGAGCATAAATTATTTCGTGAATGTCAGATCCTGAATATGCTTTGTGGTAGCTAGTCTTGTCAGTGTTGGGGCATGTGGCTCTGCTGCGCTGTATGGTTCCTCTGGCTGTTTGCAGCACCAGATGTGTGCGTCGACAATCTCCGGTGGCCAAGCCCGGCAGCCGGCGTGAACCTTGGCTTCACGCTCACCGTCGACAGAATGGTGGTGGTGCACCACACTACCACTACGTCGGAGTTGGGACGCCTTGGCCTGGCGGGACAGACGTCAAGCCATTACGTGCGACTGATGCTCGTCTCCGTGCGCCCACTAGCACCAAGTTGTGCAAAAGTTTTCTACACCCCAGCAATCACGTCGGACGAAAGATACGACGGCCATTCGCCTAAACGGAGACCACTGGGAGTAGACGACTGACCATGGAGTGCTGATCATTCTTCTGCTGCAGCAACCCTCTCGGTGGACCAATCCCTGCATCACTTGGGCAGCTTCGAATGCTGCAACTGCTCTTCATAGGTGACGCTGATCTGGTTTCTGCTCTTCCACCCGAGCTGGGGAACCTCACAAATCTCATGGCCATGGGCCTGTCATGGAACAAGCTCTCTGGAGAACTGCCACCGTCCTTGTCCAGGATGCAAAAAATACAAGCTTTTTATGCGGAGAACAGCAATCTCACAGGATGCAACAAATGCAAGCTTTTTAAGCGACCAGGACCATGACATACGAAATTACCACCTAATCCACGATCATATAGCTCAGATTTCAGACTGACAAATATTTTGCATGAAAAATTGTAACCGATCCTGCATCTATCTAAGCCCTCCTGAATGACCTCCTTGACGAACTTTTACTAGTCCCCTAGTGCTGCTTTTGGGGCGTAGCTTCTAAAATTTCGTATGTGCTGAGTAGGCCGCCAGCATATACGTCTATCTTGTAATTTTTTTGTGCGTTCACTAAAAAAAATCTATCTAGAAAATTCTTACAATTTATTTCTGTTAGGAAAATCTTTCCACTTTCATGGTCTGCGGAGATGGGGAGATGCGTCAGATTCTAAGAGGTAAGTGTTCCCTCTTCAACCGGCACAAAATCCAGGGTTGTCATGCAACTTCCCGGTTCATCCTACAATCGCCAGGATCAAAAAAGGAATGGACCAGTTTACTAACCCAAGTACTGAACTATGGATCACCCAGTGTTGATCAAGTGGCCGTTTTGGCACTGCCAGGCACATCAGTTTGTAAACACAGAACAAAAGCATATGAATATCAAACTGAATCACTTGCTGGTCTTCCAAATTGGAGGTTACCTATTTTCCAAACTACTACCACCACAAACTACTACCACAAACTACCCAAATACTCGAGTTCCCGTAATACAAATAGATAAATAGTACACCATGCATCATCAAAATCTAGAGTATTTCACTCCAGAATTAAAAAAAATCACTTGATAAACATGCCTATTCACTTCCACAACCAGAAAAACTAGTAAGAACAAGAGCTACAGATGATTCAGTCCCAAAACAGAAGCTACAACAAACAATTCAGTACAGAATTCAGAAGCAACAATCCACAAATCAGAGCATGATTGAAAACAATATAGCATGATGAGCCATCAAAAACTAGAAATAACCAGTTCTGTCAAACTGGAGGCTGCCCGCTGTAGTGAGCCAATAGGAATGAAAAACAAAGTATCCCAGGCTAAGCCAGCTAGAAAACAAGCGATTCAATCAAGTAATATACGGTTAAAACGATTAAACAAAGCAAGAAGGGATGCAAGTAAGCAAATTGAGCACAGATAAGTTCAGTACTCAGTTATTCATATAGTTCAACCAAACCGCTGTACCTCAGCAACTGTTTGCATAATACCAACACACACCATGGGGACTCGACGGTCCATTAAACCATACAACTAGACTTACAATACCAAAAGACAGATACTTTTAGAGGACAACAGAGGCACCGGACACAGACGACCCAGGTACAGCAGCAGTTCCGACATCTGACGATTTACTGGCCACCACGGAGGCGGAGCACCAGGTGGAGGGTGGACTCCTTCTGGATGTTGTAGTCGGCAAGGGTCCTGCCATCCTCCAGCTGCTTGCCAGCGAAGATGAGACGCTGCTGGTCTGGGGGGATGCCCTCCTTGTCCTGGATCTTGGCCTTGACATTGTCGATGGTGTCCGAGCTCTCAACCTCCAAGGTAATGGTCTTGCCTGTGAGTGTCTTGACAAAGATCTGCATGCCACCACGGAGGCGGAGCACCAGGTGGAGGGTGGATTCCTTCTGGATGTTGTAGTCGGCGAGCGTGCGGCCGTCCTCCAGCTGTTTGCCAGCAAAGATCAGACGCTGCTGGTCCGGAGGAATGCCCTCCTTGTCCTGGATCTTGGCCTTGACATTGTCAATGGTGTCCGAGCTCTCAACCTCCAAGGTAATGGTCTTGCCTGTGAGTGTCTTGACAAAGATCTGCATCCCACCCCTGAGGCGGAGCACCAGGTGGAGGGTGGACTCCTTCTGGATGTTATAGTCGGCAAGGGTCCTGCCATCCTCCAGCTGCTTGCCAGCGAAGATGAGACGCTGCTGGTCCGGGGGGATGCCCTCCTTGTCCTGGATCTTGGCCTTGACATTGTCGATGGTGTCAGAAGACTCCACCTCAAGGGTGATGGTCTTGCCTGTCAACGTCTTCACGAAGATCTGCATGCCTCCCCTGAGGCGGAGGACAAGGTGAAGGGTGGACTCCTTCTGGATGTTGTAGTCGGCAAGGGTCCTGCCATCCTCCAGCTGCTTGCCAGCGAAGATGAGACGCTGCTGGTCCGGGGGGATGCCCTCCTTATCCTGGATCTTGGCCTTGACATTGTCAATGGTGTCCGAGCTCTCAACCTCCAAGGTAATGGTCTTGCCTGTGAGTGTCTTGACAAAGATTTGCATCCCACCCCTGAGGCGGAGCACCAGGTGGAGGGTGGACTCCTTCTGGATGTTGTAGTCGGCAAGGGTGCGGCCGTCCTCCAGTTGTTTGCCAGCGAAGATGAGGCGCTGCTGGTCCGGGGGGATGCCTTCCTTGTCCTGAATCTTTGCCTTCACATTGTCGATCGTGTCTGAGCTCTCAACCTCCAAGGTAATGGTCTTGCCTGTGAGAGTCTTGACAAAGATCTGCATCCCACCCCTGAGGCGGAGCACCAGGTGGAGGGTGGACTCCTTCTGGATGTTATAGTCGGCAAGGGTCCTGCCATCCTCCAGCTGCTTGCCAGCGAAGATGAGACGCTGCTGGTCCGGGGGGATGCCCTCCTTGTCCTGGATCTTGGCCTTGACATTGTCGATGGTGTCAGAAGACTCCACCTCAAGGGTGATGGTCTTGCCTGTCAACGTCTTCACGAAGATTTGCATGCCTCCCCTGAGGCGGAGGACAAGATGAAGGGTGGACTCCTTCTGGATGTTGTAGTCGGCAAGGGTCCTGCCATCCTCCAGCTGCTTGCCAGCGAAGATGAGACGCTGCTGGTCCGGGGGGATGCCCTCCTTGTCCTGGATCTTGGCCTTGACATTGTCGATGGTGTCAGAAGACTCCACCTCAAGGGTGATGGTCTTGCCTGTCAAGGTCTTGACGAAGATCTGCATCTGCATGAGAGAAACAGCCAGCCAGGGTAAGCCTAAATTAAGTTTTTGTTGTTTGGAGGGGAGGCAGGATCAAACAACAAACATCAACCAGGAGATAAGCTTCCATACAAAGCCACAGAGAATAAACAAATGATAGCATCATATATTCAAACGGATACTAACAGGCGATAGGCTTCCATACTTAAAACCACAAAGAATCATCAGATCACAGCAACATGTATCTTCATCTATCTCAGGGAAACCATAAAACCTACGTACCTACAAACATAGCTTCTAGGGTTCACTAAGGCATGTTGACATAATATTGTTCCAATCAGATCTAGAGCGACAGATCAATCAACAAACGTCTGGAACCAAACAGATCTTAAGACGAATTCGATTATGCCCAATCTGGCGCACCTATCAAGTAGGATAGAACTAGATCATACATGCATAGATTTAACAGACGAATAAGCGCGGGGTTACACAGATCATACAGGTGTCAGGAATTGAATAAAAGACTTAACAGATCTAACCAAACCTACACAACGAGCATCACAGATCATGCAGAAGATTTCTCCCATAAATCTCCTAAAAAAACGTAGGATCTACATACGAATACGCCACGAACCGCAACAGAACCACGGATCTAAGAACCACGAACAGATGGCCGACAAAACTTCTCCCCCACCCATCAAACTATCAGATTAAGCTCCTAAGAACACTGAACACACAGCAACGAGCAGATCTAGTGGGGACGGGAGAGTGGAAGCACCGTACCTTGAGGCCGACGACGAGACCTGCCACGAGCGGATTGGGGGAATTGGGGATCGTGTGCGTTGGGAAGAAGAGGTGAGGACGGGAGGCGAGGAGGGGGCGGGTATTTATGGCGGCTCGGGACGGCCGAGTGGGGAAGGAATCCCGTGCCGTGACGGTTCCGTTTGCTTGGGGAGTCCGTCTCGTCCTCGTCCCCTCTCCGCCACGGAGTTTCCGCGAAGAGGCCGACGAGGCAAGCGAGCGGCGCGGAAACTTCGAGAAAGATGCCGTCTCCGTTTGGCCCGGTCTGCTTTGCGTGGGTGGTGGCCTGGTGGGTGGTTGCCTGGCTGAGAATGGTGAGCTGTTTGGTTTGTGCAATTGTGCCACACCAGTACATTGCAACTAGCCAACTTTGACTGTTCGTCGTGCACATGTCGTTTGGTTTAGGGCAGATCCAAAAATAAATTTTAGAAAAGTCTAATGGGATATAATATATAAAAGATAAATGAACTAAATATAAAATAAAGTATATTTTATAATCTAAAATTATATATAATTAAAATAGGAATATAATAAAAATACAATAAAGATTGTATCTCGATAATGGATAATGTGCCTCCTAAATCCCATAAATATATATAAGCAGCTATCTGTACATCAAAATTAGCAAACTTAGTGATGAAATCAGAAATTTCATTTGTGAATAGTTATAAAGATTGAAAGATGATGAAACATACCTAGTTAGGATTGAGTAGTGTAGTGCAAGTACGAGGTAATGGCATTTTATAAGATTTCATGCTTTAAAAGCGTTTTCTAATTCTACCATTATCAAAGTTTCTATAAATCTCTCGTTTAGTGTAGCATATTACCAAGTCACTGAACCACTCATTCGCTACTCTATTGCGCAAATATATTTTGATAATATTCGTTACTGAAAAGACTCTTTCAACCGATGCCATTGTCACTAGAAGAATCAATGTTAACTTAATGAGGCGTTAGACCAATAAGAATGTACTAATTTTTTCCTGTTTCAACCATCTTTTGAGCTAGCTTAGTAATATTACCACATTCATGGAATTCTACACTTCTCCTCACATTAAGAACAAATATTTGAAGCTGATTTTTCAACAACAAACGGTTAGTTATGTCGAAGTCCTTAGCATAAATCTCAGCAAGTCGAACAAGCTTATCTACATCAAACTTAGAGAAATAATCTCTTGGATCAAGACAAGGCATGCATACCAGTAATTCTAAAGAAACTTCATCGAACCATGGTTCATCTCAGATGTAATGGCATCAATATCAGTAATGAAAATCTCAACATGGTAATAATGAAGTTAAGTCATCGTATGCTTCCTTCGTGCAGACATATCTCTAACTGAAATGAGTTCTATATTTGGCACATGAATCTTATTTGCTTTACAAAAGCTTTTTACTTGCTGGAATAATGGCTCCCACCCATTGTCCCTCATGTCTTGAAAACACACTTTTACATCTACAAGCAAATCCATGGTTTAAACAATATCTTAATCATTCCTTTACAAAACAAGTAATAACTCACTTGTAATGCTTAGCAAGTCTATCAATAAATACAAGATAAAAATAAATTTAAAACTTTTCATTTTCTATATCAAACCTGATGCTCCATCATAACTTGATAATTGACATGTATATTTACTCACAATCTCTAATACCTCTAACATTGTCTTTCACATTTGGTAAATACGTAGTAAGATTTTTAGATGAGAGCCTCATCTAGTATTGGAAAGTCTATCTAAGCTCATTTCTTGATGCAACCCTGTGCTAATAATAACCTTATCATTCTCTAGCTTCTCTAACAAGATATCTTAATGCTTTGCAAGCAATGGATCCATTCTCTTACAAAATGCACTCATAATGGTCACTATCAAGGGAATATAGTTGAAGAAATTAGCAATAGCTCTACTACAACTTGCAACAATCATAACCACTAACTGCAACTAATGGGTAAAGCAATATACATATAAAGTATACGGATTCTCATTTCAGATCTGCCTTTGCAAGCCATTAAATTCTCTTATCATATTTGAAGCTCCATTATAACCCTACCCTCGTAGTCTAGAAATTGGTAATTGGTGCTCTCCAAGCAAAGTAAATAAAGTTTTCTTCAATGCAGTAGATGTACAATTTGTTACATGTTTAATACCAAAAAAATCTTTTAAGAACTTTCCCTTGATCATTCACAAACCGTATACCATAGATTATGCTAAGTTAAAACACAACCACATGATTACACAAATAAATAGTATAATGTAAAAATATAAACTAAACTACCTCAAAATCATGGCCATTTGCTTCTTATTGATATATCACGTGACCCATTAATTAGTACGGAGAAATTCCTATCTCCAATCTCCTCCAAAATCAACTTCATGACCTCTTGCGCACAAGCTTTCGTAATATCCTTTTGAATTTTGGAGAAATCATCTTACAATGTAAGGGGGTTTGATCGAACTTTTTTTCACTTCCTTATTCTTACCTTTGTACCACTCAATCAATTCTCTAAAAATTTTCTTATTGATGGAAGTTGAAGATTCATCGTGTCCTTAAAAAGCTTCACTTTGCATTAGAAAAAATCTTGCACAATCTAAAGAAGTAGTCAAACGAATTTTATTTGCAATTTCTGACTCTCGGCCATGATTAGAAAGTCTTTACATCACACTTGCCCTTTGATTTTTAAAATCCTTGCGGTCTCCCCTTACAATGTTGTAATAACAACTAGATCCACCAACATGTTTATCGAATGTTTCTAAATCTTTCTTACAATTAGAATACATTGTTGTTGTAAATACATCACTACCAAATTTTTTGGGTCTTCCAGGTTTCTTGAAAAGAAAACAATAAAAACAAAAGACCGCATCCTTTTCCACACTATATTTCAACCAATCATATTTATTATACCAAGATTGTTGAAATGTCCTTGAGCAATCATTTTGCATTTTGTGAGGAAAATCATGGCCTTTTGGTTGGGTTGGACCTCTCAATAAATATTCCTTCCTCACTTGATCTTTAATTTTATTGTCATACTCATTAATAGGTATACGATTCGCTGGATCAGCGATGATTTCATCAAGACTAAAATCCACCCGAACCTTTTTTTATTAAACTCTGATTAGTATGAGGAGTACTACTTGTATTGCATGAAAAATATTTATGCAATGTTCGTTTCTCCATTTCTTGCAACTCTACAAATCAATAAATGACAATAGATGAAACTAAAATACCAAATTAATCACAATTGCACAAATTAAAAGTATATTTGTGTTTCATACCTATTAATACAAAACCACAGCGGTCAGGCCCTCACAGCTGACTCCATC